>CM032488.1:8729555-10122625 GCA_019059595.1 Marasmia exigua | reverse complement strand
TTTTATGCGCTTAAGTTAAAGACAACAAGATGAAACTATAAATACAGGAGCCCAATTCTCGAGCTCGTGACATTTATCATCATACAACATATATCACTAAAATATCTTTTTTTTTTATGGATTTCATGTGACATCCGCCATGTTTTCAAAATGTCACGAGCCCGAGAATTGGGCTCCAGGAGAGCCATGCTTTGGCAAGGACAGCGGACCTGCTCCACCGGAGTTAGACCTTCACAGAAGACCAGGGCCACAGAATACCAGCGTGAAGTGGCAGTTCTTGGACTGCGGATTTTATGACCAATTGCGTATAGATTTTTTTTTTAGCTAGAGGCGGACAAACGAGCAAGCGAGTCACCTGATGGAAAGTAATCATCGCCGCCCATGAACATCCGCGAAATCAGAGAGATCGCTAATGTGTTGCCAGCCTTTTTAAAAAAGAGTACGCTCTTCTCTTGAAGGTCCCTAAGTCGTAGCCGTCCGTCCTCTTGCAGCCAAACCGTTCCACAGAACTGAGGTACGGCGAATGTTTTTTTACACCAAATGAATATTTCCACCCCCAATGGATTGTAGCACAACAGGTGTAAATTTAGAGCAATACGGGTCTTCCTTCCGAACGCTCTAAGGGTATGGAATAAGTTTACTGGCAAGCAGGCGGATCTCCTGATGATAAGCGTTTGCGAAGACAAGAGGCTGACAACGTTTGAACTCCCCTTCACCCCAAATTGAAATTCCGGTAACCTCTCTCACTCGGCGAAACATAGCGCAGGCGCCTCGCCGATTTTCTGTGAGGCCGTGGTATCCAGTCGAATCGGCCCATTCATGCCGAATCATGCCATTCCCACATCATTTGTTGACGTTTGACATTGAAAGTTCCTTCTTACACAGTTTGAAGTAAGAATGAGTCATTACAGTCCGTTGGTAACGTGAGCTAATGAATGAGTGACCTATTTCAGTGAACCGTGCATGCTTTCATTCACTATGTTCCGCGTTCCAGATTGTTTCGAAGAATCGGCCAAGTGTGATACGGAATTAGCGCTTGGATGATTCTGTAGGAGTGTAAATTACTCTCTAATTTATTGACATCACTACATAAAAAAAATTGTTAATATAATAGTAGCCGCAAAATCCAACATCGTGGGTCCAGTCCCCTAAAGTTTTGGATTGTGATGGTGTCTCAGGGGAAACCGTCATGGCCGTGACACTGTAGGAGACAAAGTGGAGCCCCGTATGTGTGACTCCAACCATAACCCCTGAGGTGTCCAACTCAGCGCAATTTCAATTGGATAATTAAAAAAAAAACAGGTCTTTTCGTAGCACTTAAAACAGCAATACCATTATGGCATTCTACATTGTACTAGTATAATACAATAGACGATCGAAGATCTGTAAACTTTGTGCAATAAAGTGTCTCTATATCTATCTATGGCATCATCATAGCTATAGTAGTGGAACCGACAACACTAGATAGGGGGGGTTACTCTGGAGGTTATTGTCGTGGTTACAGCTTATCAGACCAGGTACTTGATAAGAAGAGGAAGTGATGAAAAGGAGTTACCCTGGTTACCCTTAAGCACAATATCAGTTGGATAGTTTTTTTAAAAACAGATAGGATAGTGCTTTTGTAAGCACTTTAAAACCAACAACGATAGAACCCTCTGGAGTGTATCGTGGTTACAACTTATCAGACTTGACTTGATCTTCAAGTCAAGTCTGATAGGAAAAGGAGTTACTTTCCTTTATCACGGTACATGAGAAATGTCTATGGTGACTGGCTCTTTATTTTTTTTTATCCATGGAACCCAAAAACATCTGCACAACGTTATCGGATGATGACTCGGCCGCGGGCGCATCGATTTCGCTCGTAATCGATTCGCCCGAACACTGCATCCGAGTTAAAATTAGCCAGTCGAAATCGCGATGCCCGAGACACCTGTACTCTAATAGCGCTCCGTATGTTTACATTGGAGAAAACACCGTTTTTTCTCAACGTCTGTGGAGTTATTTTTATGAAAGGAATACGTCGTCGTGCCGCTATCGGGCAGTGCGCACGCGGCGCCTCTTAGCGCGATCGTATTGGTCCCCGTTGATGCGCGGGCCCTTCAGAATTTTCCGGCTCGATCTATTGTTTTGTGTTTGTTCTTTGTTTTACTGTGATTTTATTAGTTTTGGTGGTTCCTTATTGGATTCGGCGCTACGGTGCTGATACTCAAGACAAGAGGTAAAGTTTTAACTTTGGTTTCTTATTTTAATACTTTAAGTACTATAAATTCAGTTTTAGAGTTAACATTTTTTAAACCGTCGTAAAATTTTTAACTTTGAAAAATATGAGTACGTGAAAAGTATATATTTCATCCGCAGTGGGTTACACTGCTATGTTTCTAGGTCAAATACAGTTTTGAGAATATTTGTAAAACCTATAATATAAACAATGAAAATTTGTTTTAAAGCTCTAAGTCATACAAAAGTTTTCTAAAAACACTTTTCTGATATTTATTTGGTTTCTTTAAGGTGGAAATTTTCTGTAAGGTTTTCCGTGGCTTCAATTTTGATCTAAACTATCTTATTACTTTGCAAAACTAGATAGAGTCTTATTTACTTTATGAATAGTTTGCCATTCTAATGTAAAAGGGATGGCAATCCTCAAGTAGTATGGGATAATAAAGTCCCCCCAGAGTGTCACCACATTCAATTTACGACAGTAGGTACTTGGGGCGGTATACTACTGTAATTCATACTGAAAAGTTATAACGAGAAATACGTGTTGTATAATGTGAAATCAAAATCATTAATTATTTAATATATGATTTGATATATTATGGGTGGTGCTTATTTACCACTATGTATGTGTATGGCATCTTTTAGATACCCCTTCTGATAGATATTTTCACGAATGAAAAATAACAGCAAAGTTTAAATAAATATTTTTCTTCATAAATCTTAACTTTGAACATAACTTAAGGCGACAGGTAGCCCTAACTAGCGACACCAATCGATTTAAATTGTTAGCTACTAAACCGGATTTATTTTAAACAGTTTCGGGTTACAACCTCTCGGCAAACACTTATACTATTTATTAAATAACCATGCAAACATGTTGGGTTCAACGCATACGCGAACATTTGATTCACGCCACTTTTGGCGTGAATAAATTTTTCGCGTAAAAATCAGACCCAATATTTGTGCATGCTTATTTAAAAAATAGTATGTGTTTGCCAAGAGGTTGTAATCCCGAAATTGTTTAAAAAAGATCCGGTTTATTAGCTACAAATTAAAATCGATTGGCGTCGCTAGTGTGCCCTAGCCGTCGCCTTAACAGCTTTAACAGACTTTGAACATGATGTAATTAAAAACTTTCGCATTGCATTCTACAAATAAAATTAGACACAGACTTCTTTCTTACTTCTGTCTAAAAATGTAATAGAAAAGTTTCAAAACGGAATGTTGTCTGAGTATTTTAATTCGATTCTTTCTATAGACCCAAAAACTCGTAACAAAAATTCGTATTCAAAGTTTCTGTGTAGCAATATTATTAAATAATTATCATACTCAATACATTTTCTATTTACCAAGAGATTTCCAATTACCGAGACAAAAAAAAGAAATCTTTTATCTCTCCGATGTTTCCCGCAAACACATTAAAAGGGTGGCATTGTTAAATTGATTTACGCTCGCTTAGAGATGGGACTAAGTTCTCGATACTTAATGATTCCAATTTCTTTTTAATTTTTAAATAGGAAACGGAATGATTCCAATAAAAAATGCGTTTTTGTACGATATCCGAGGTATTGAAATTGGTACCTAAGACTGATAAAAATCTATAGCACTAAGTAAGTAAGTATATGTATACTTACTATTATATTTTTTCCGAGCCCAAACCATAATTCAGCTGCTAGTTTAATAGATCTATTTAAATAGTATTACATAATAAACTCTATTGCTTGCCATCTCTGAGCAGAACAATATGGAAAACCGTACACATTACAAAAAAAATACCAAAAATTCAGAACGGTTTATATACGGTTTATATAGAGTAGGTAAGTACCTACTCTAGATGCAGTACACACTTTATGCAGAACTTGAAAACTTATCGACGTTTTCACTTACTTCACCTCACTTCTTGCACTATCAATTGCAGTAAAAATTTCTATCACCAGTAGAAATTCGATTAAAACATAATGAATCTTCATAATCGACATTGCAGAAAGTCACATCTCTACGCTCGATTCAATTTGTTGTGGTTGCGGTCTAAAACCGTCTGCCGAGGTATGTTCGTGGCACGTTTCTTTTGATTGTAGCTTTAGGTGCAAAGGGGAAAATTGATACACTGATGAATTAAAGAAAACAGTGTTTGATTAGGTATTGTTTACATTATGTGGTTTTAAATGTGTCGTGCATATGATGCACATGACATCCACCACAATGAATGTCTCTAGACAGAGTATAGTTTTGGATAGCAGGGTTAGTATTTCAAACTCATGGTAAGGTCTCTGAGCTGAAAAATCCTCAGTTAACTTGGAGTTACGTTGAGCTTCTGAGTTTGAAGTCGAATTTAAAAATTTTAAAAATTCGTCCAATTTAAACTTTAACTCGATTTCAATATTGAGTGCTCGAGAATAGACCCCTTGGTCTGCCAACCTACGCCGACATTACTTTAAGCTACTGTCATTGTGTGTGTGTGTGTTTGCTGCCTGTTTAGTCTCTGCCATAGTATACGATATCCCCAAGTAAGAGCTTTACAGTTGACCATCAGTATGCTCGGAGTCTACGTGATCGTATTAGAAATCATGAGATCCGCAGGAGAACTAAGGTCACACACATAGCCCAAAGGATTGCATGTCTCAAGTGGCAATGGGCAGGGCACATAGCGAGGAGAACAGACGGCCGTTAGTGCGGAAAGATCCTTGAGTGGAGGCCACGTACAGGAAATCGCAGCCGTGACAGGCCCCCCACAAGGTGGATCGACGGTCGCGGGAATCCATTGGATGCGGGAGGCACAACATTGGGGGCAGGCTGAGCAGAACATTGGAGGAGGCCTATGTCCAGCAGTGCACGTCTATTGGCTAGAATGATGATGGTGATGATCTAAGAGAAAATGAACCAGGGCAAGAGAAGTGTGGGAAGAAGAAGAATATCGTGGCTGAAAAATCTACGCCAATCGTTGAAGATCAGCACTTCGTCACTTTTTAGATCGGCTGTATGGAAAGTGCAAATCTCTAATACTATTGCCAAACTGCGAAAGCGGATGGCCCCCTAAGGGCCGATTCGACCTATTGTTATTCAGATACTAAATCTATGGTAAGACGCTGTCATTCTATACAAATCGTTATACCATTTATCCACGGATAAAAATGGGTCGAATCGGGACTAAGAAGAATAACAAGCCTGGTGGCTCAATTTAAATGCCGTCCCGTAACGAACCAGAATATACCTGTCGCATCAAACAAAGAAGACACACGGTATGTGTGAAAGAGAGGGAAACTCCGATTCGGTCGTAACGTCTTTAAATTAGGCCCTCTGTTTATTTCGCCTATAGCCGGCGTCCTGCGTTTTTTTTTTTTTGGTACTACATAACAAGGTGTTTACAAAGTTTCTTTGATTAATATTTACTATACCACCAAACGATTTATCATCATACACTTGTTGTAGTCAGAACTTTTCCACACTTTTATATTATTATAGATTAGTAAGTAAGTTATATTTTTTTCTTTATTGGCTGCTACTGTGTTGCCTACAGCGCATAATAAATCTGCCAATGTCGAGTGATTATAGAGACACGTTAATGTTATGATTTGGCGAGTATTAACCGGCGTGGCGAGTTTAAATCCTTTTGATGTTTATTTTAATTGGGTTTTGTACCAAGCACCATCTAAAACCAAGACAGAACAAAACATATACAAAGACGTCACAATATTAAAAGGAGATTCTCATGTAAGTATTGTTAGCGGAACATAAAAATCGATTGACTACATCATTACGCGATAGCAATAAAACCCGTAATACAAAATTACAAAACTCCGTTCACAGAACATTGGCTAGACTTAGTAACCGAAGGCGGTATCGGCAGTGAACCTGAATTTGCCAATAGTTCAGTTTCAATCTAACTTTAGCAGTAACAGACAGAGAAAGATAGCTACAAGTAACTGTCCAACTAACTGGTTTACACCAGCCGATCTCTATAAGGGTGGATTTTTAAACAGCTCTTTAACATTAAACAACTGAGGCCACTAATAATATTAAATATGAAATAGTCGTTTGTATAGCGATTCTCTTAGAAGTTGTATTTTCCATACTAACTTTTTTTTAATTTGTAAAGTAACTATTACTGCTACTGCTCCATAATAAACTATGCTTTAATCATACACATGCACCCTAAACAAACTGTGCTTTTTCCTAGGAAGCTATACGTGAAAAACCCCGCGAAGTTATTACTGGGGTCACCCCAGTGTGCTGGGCGACGTTCTTTCTACCGCACTCGTGTAGAAACTGCGTCAGAGCCGGTTGGATCTCTTTCACACTCTGTGACGTTTTTTCCGAAAATGACACATTCCGTTTAAAGCGCGCGTTTTTTTTTATTGTAGATAGGTAAGCGTTTGACCATATTTCACCTGATGGTAAATGATAATATGGTCTAAGATTCATCACAATTACCTAGAAGATACCTATTCACTCGCGCTTTGAAAACCCCCAAATTGTAGCTTCTAGGGAACACCTCCTCAGGCAGCTGATTCCACTGTTTCGCAGTACGAATAAGGAAACAGGATTCAAACCTCTTTGTGCGGACTTTTGGTATTTCTACCATGTACCGGTGTCAATTGAGGGTCTGCCTGATGGAGTGGAGGATGGAGATGTAGCATCTCCGTTCTTCCACTACTCCAGTAGTTCACCACTTCCACTCCAATGGCATTGTACAGTTCCGTAGCGCACTCTCCAAAATGTATCCCATAGAAGATCGATAAGCTTGCTACCTTGCGTCGGTGTTCAAGGCTTTGTAGCCTCTTACCCACAAGCTCGTCGTCGCCATTAGCCTCTTGGCCCTTTTCTCAATACTCTCTAACGCCTCAAGCTGGTATTTGGCTAAGCCATCAAAAAGATGAGAGCAGTACTCCATGCAGGCTCGGACTTGCGCTTGATACAAGTTAAGCAGCTGTCCTGGCGTAAAACACTGCCTCACTTTAGCCAGAATACCGAGCTTTTTCTAATTTCACGCTTTAAATAGACAACGTTTAGGAACAAATAGAATAGATTTTTAGAAAAAAACATTTTTTTATTAAAAAGTTATGATTGATAAAAACGAAATCTTCGAAAAAAAACTGCAATACCTAAAAAGTTCATATGTTACTCTAGTAGTTTTAGTCTATTATAACAAATCCTCTTCATATATTGTGTCTTTATACAATCTACAAGTCCTCTCATCGCCGTTACACCAAGTCCTAAATTACGACCTTTCTTATAAACTGAATACCTGCGCACCTACCTATAAGGGGTTGATTTACAATATTTTTTATGCATTAGAACCATAAACATGAGTCTCTAACTTGAACGAAAAGCATAGGGGGTGAAATAGGGGGTAAATTACAGTATAGATAATACTACATTTCACCTCCTCAAAAGGTAATTTTCCAAACACACTCTTTTATTTCATGTTTAACCTTTAACCGTAACACTGTTGTGACTCCGTTGGTGTGTCCAAGGGCGGTGGCAATGACATAACTGTCACATAAAAAAGATAATAAATCTCTTAAGGCCTCCGTGCTGTGTAAACCCCACTCAGCTGCAGTCCCGGCGGTACAAAGTCTGTGGTGTCGCGGGCGACGCCGCGCGCCGCAACGTGTCAAGGGCGCTGCGAATAGATCTGCGGCTGTCGCATCTCACTCCACTGTCAGTTCGCATATGGCTATACATTTAGATAGCTTGGATGGGCCGCCTTCGGAAAGTTGAAACACATATACCAGTCTAAATTACCGCAATCACTGAAGACAAAGGTGATCAGATCACCCGGTGATAACGTTTGCCTGCGAAACATGGATGTTAACTGTATCTCTAACACACAACTGAAGGTGGGTGGTGACAAAGAGCAATGGAGTGCATAATGCTACTAGGTTGTAGTAGTAAAGTAAAGTATCAACCTATAACTGTCCCACTGCAGGGCAAAGGCCTCATAGAAATCAAGTCATCGCTACTATGATGGGATTAGGCTTAATCACCACGCTTGCCAAATGCGGATTGGTGATCACAAACCCGAGCTATGTTCGAAAAATTTGAAACAGTTTTTTCTCGACCCAGGACCCCGAGATCACGACAATAGGGCGTCAAGGTTGGAAATGAAGAAATTCGGAGAACTAGAGTAGTGGATGTAGGCTATCTCGCCGCTAAATCTTGGTGTTTCTGACAGTGCAATACATGGATCCCCATTTTACAGGAATTGAAACTCACCCCGATAACCATTAAAATAAATAGGTAGCTCATTATTTATTTATTTCTTATTCATTATTGTATGGTCAATCAACGTCAGCCCATTTAAGTCCCCACTGCTGGGGCACGGGCCTCCCTCAATCACATGAGGGGTAATTGCCATACTCACCACGCTTGGCAGACGGGTTGGCGAGGGTTTTTATATAAATGCAGAGTTTTCCTTCTCTGGGTGCTGATGATCATGCCAGCAGCTTTACCTTAGTCGCCTTTTACGACACCTCGGTAAGAGTGAGGGTGGCCTATTCTATTCTGCCGGGCGCCACACGGCCTCATTACTGTATGGTCAAGCCATCATAAATATCAAAATATACCTTGCCAACAAATTTTATAATCACCGTTAGGCAGACACTTGTAAGCAATATTCTAGGTACTATTAAAAACACTAAAGTTACCACAATAACCATTTCCCATGTTTTAGGGAAATATGTTGTGACTGGTAACATTTACTAGGATTTTTATCTTGATACTACGTACTACCAACTTGAAAAACCAATTTGTGCTTAAAATTTGAGGTGACAGCAGTAAGGAAACTATCATTCTAGTCTTGTTATAATTTTATGATAAGAACACAATAATTGGATTTATTACAAAATAGAGTACCTAAGGTAGCAACAAAATAAAGTAAGTACAACCTGTGCGGATAAAGAATGGGTTCAGAAATGCGGCGCATCTATTCACTTCTCGCTCGCACACTATTTGCGTCTAAACTCGCACTCGTGGGGTTCGAGTATAGTGTGCGAGCGAGTAGTAAATAGATGCGCCGCCATTTCTGATCCCATTCCTTATCCGCACAGGTTGTACCTGCGGATAGTTATCCTCTTATAACTGTCAAGTCGCTCGAATCCGCTCAAAGTCACATAAAAGTTACGTCATTCCCCTACAACGTGAGAAAAATCTGTTTCCTAAAATTTCGTAGAGAGAGTATATCTGTCAGAAGGCAGTATAAAACTTTGAGAAGCTTCATACCATTAAACTTTGTATGAAAGAAGAAAATTGCACCAGCATTTTTGTGCCTCGGTGCTTTTGTAGAACGAACTGTGTTGGCTAAATAGTACACCTACAATGTACGATATGAAAAGTTAAATGTGGGATACCATGTTTCATTGTTCATAGCTTGGGTTCTTTTATTGGTTTGTCAGACAAACCTAAGTAATTCAATTATTGTTTTTTTTTATGTACACATTGTTTTTGGATTGCAATCTGGTTCCAAACTGCACTTTATTTTTCTCACTTTGTTTATTTACGATTGTAATGTGTTGTGTGTATATTATAAATAAATAAAAATAAAAAAATAAAAAACTATGTAGGTCTATGTGTAAGTAGGTAAAGTCTGGTCCAAAGATGTAAGGAAATATAAATACAAATAGGTAATATTTATACTATGGATAAAACATGGTACATTTACCTAGCCATCTACGCATGTTTAGTCGATCTATCGACAAGCAAATATGTCCGTCCTAATTATTCCAGCTAAATGCAATATAACATCAAATTAGGTATCAAATTACAAAAACTTCAATCCAAATTTCATCAATAAGTAAATCATACACAATCAATTAAAATTTCGATGTTAAAGTCGATATAAGATGTCAATAGAATAAATAAAGCAACAATTCGATGATAAGCACAAAATAATAAAATTTCAAAGTGAAAAACAAGTCAAATTAACATGTCTGACATAAGTAAGTTATTTGAGTTAATTACGGGAATTAACATGATATTTTATTATGTATCACATTTTGAGCTATATTTTGAGCAAAATATGTGAGTACACAATGTTGTATCACATAATAAATAGCGTGTTAATTCCCGACTTGATTAATTATAGTTATAATGCAACGCGAAAATCTAAAAACCTTTATATCATTATTATTCATTTTAATCTAAGTTTTTAGTAGGTTACCTCCCTATGAGAGAAACTACAAATGTGGCCTGTTTTTTGGCTGTAATTCATTTATTTATTTGATTTAGCCAACCAACAAGGCACACACTACAATATTCTTAAGCATAACAGTAAGTAACTGATTCTTAGTAGGTATTTTAACATCAAATCACATTTAAATATATTAAGGACCAGAAATCATACATTACAGCGCGATAGAGTAAAATGTAACGAGAAACAAACTCTACCCAAGCTTCACTTTAATCGACCTGTCGATTTGGGTTGATTTTTCCATATATGTATTATAAAAATATATGTAAAAATCAACCCTATAAATCTAATAATGATTATTTGTAAAGCGAATGCTATTATATAATGTATGTTTGAGAGCCATAAACCAATTTTTATGTTTAATTATATCCAAGGATGCGCCCCTTTAATTTCATCGTCATCTTGGTCACCATGGTCCAGGATTGGGTGAGTCTGCCAATTAAAATGAATCGACTGCGCTCAGACCATTGCAAACTGGGAACCCACGCCAAATAGATACACGTCAAAATGTGCAGATTTCCTCACGATGTTACCCTCTTCGCTGAGCGAATGGTAGAAATACGCATATTGATTTCAAAAATACAAAGATATGCCATTAATTTCAAGTCAAGTCATTCTTTAGAAAAAAGTTGCGGGGTTGGGAGAGTCTTGTTAACGACCTCCTTGATGGCACCTCCTTGGTGTGATCCAGGCCTCTATTACGCGCTTGATTTATTTTAGGGCACGATCCACTTTCCTCCGTGGCATAGGGTACAGTAAGCCGAAAAATTGCTGAGCTAATATGTAACTTTATTAATAATCCTCCAACCGATTACGGCTACGGCCGCTAATCTAAACGATCAGCCACGTACGCAGGATATATCATAGTGGTCAAGTGTGTGCGCAAAAACAAGTGCACTCTCCACTTCCTTACCCGCATATTCCGATCACCAGTGTGACGCGACCGGAGATGGATCGGGCGCTGGACCAACGCTTAACGTGCTTTCCGAAGCACAGGGGTACAAGACCGCCAACTTCCAGACTCCGGGCTGACACTAAGAATTTCTTACTGAAAACTTAGGTACAAATTAAACCAATGCGCCACATAGGCAGACTTTTGCCATTATTAAAAAGGTAGTAAAAGTACTAACCGTTTGGTACCATTCTCTCTTAGCCGTGTGGTCCCCGGCAGAGTAGAACAGGCCACCCTCACTCTTACTGAGGTGTCGTTAAAGGCGACTAAGGTAAAACTGCTGGCATGATCATCAGCACCCAGAGAAGGAAAACTCTAATAAATACATATTTCACAACATCACATACATTGAAATGACTCCGAGATAGGTAGCTCAAGCACCTGTGTTACAGATATTAGAATCAACAGTGGGATTACAAATATATACATATAATACTTTTCTTTTTTAAATATACTTATAATACATAGAAAACACCCAGACCAATACAAACAGACATGTTCATGGACACAAAAGTTTGTACTGTGCGGTGATTGAACCCGCAACCCCCAAGGGTTGGTCCAAACCAAAGGCAGCGTTCACTACCACTGTACCAAACGGGTCGTCAAATAATATCAACAATATCACAAGAATACCTAACGCATAGCAATGAAAAAAAAAATATGTCTCTAAAAGATAACTATAGAGATTCACAAGTGATGTCCTTGGAATTTGGTATAATTACAAACCAGATAAGCCCAGGTAAGGAGTTACTAATAAAAACGATGAAATATTAATTATGTTTACATAATAAATGAGATTAAGACCGGTTTCGACCAATCTTTATCCGGGAATAAATCTACGGTGATCGTCAGATTTGTATAGAATTATACATTGCAACGTGGACACTCCTCTGGGGCTGAGGTGAAAAAAAATGACAGCGCTATACCACATATTTAGAATAGGATTAAGATTGGTGGAATCGGGCCTAAATGAGCTAATAAATTTGTCACACTGATTTTTTTATTTGATACCAGATTAGAGTTCCAATACTACTGTAATTATTGCTGAAAGGATGATATTATGTACGAGCAAAGTTACTAATTGATCGAGAGTTAGTATAGTATTTTTCCTTTCTCCGACTGTACCGACATTGCTAAAACCTTTCCTTCGACGGCGGCCTCCAATACATATGTATGCTCGATGGCAAATGGCTCCGCCAGACGCCTTCATCTTTAATTTACAGAGTAGGTGATGAAAAATGTACAGTTCCGCAAAGCATGCCACTTTGTAGCGAACCTACCTAATACTGGCCGGTCACAATTCCCAGCCTAGAGATTTAAGGGATCACCTTTGAACAGTCAAAAGAAAACTTCATGGTACCAAAAGAAAACATTTGAAATTATAAACATAATTTTTGTTTAACGACTATAATACGTCTTTGTATGTATAAATAATACGTCGTACTAATCCTATAGTCCGGATGTGTCGCCAATATATCGATATCTTATTCTTATTCTTATATCTCTCAAATATTCATGTTTTCAAGAGGGCGCTCTTTGTCTTTTACAGCCGCACTCAGATACGTCATTTAAGCTAATGTTCATTAACTTTAGTTTCGGTTGTCTTTACGCGTATCAAAATAAGTGTCAATATTTTTTCTTAAGTAGCCAACTAAGTTAATCAACGACTCTGAGAGAGCCAGTTAATGTAGCTCAAATAATTGAGTAC
This sequence comes from Marasmia exigua, assembly GCA_019059595.1. Classification (NCBI taxonomy): domain Eukaryota; kingdom Metazoa; phylum Arthropoda; class Insecta; order Lepidoptera; family Crambidae; genus Marasmia; species Marasmia exigua. The sequence goes on along the minus strand of CM032488.1, from coordinate 10,109,560 downwards.
TGCCCTTAGGCCACTACTGTGTAACAGGCCCTTTTAGCAAGTTTTTAACTTATCTACCCATGTCAGGGATGCATGCTTTTAGATAATAGTTCTGTTTTAAGCTTCTTATACAAATGTCTTGATCTTTTATTGACTGTTATCTGTAATGTATGGTATAATGTATGGGCGTACTCGACCCGAGTGAAACCACGGCCTCACAGAAGACCGGCGTAAAGCAGCACTGTGCTGTGTTTCGCTGCGTGAGTGAGGGTACCGGAGGCCCAATCGGGGGAAAGGAGGGATTTAAAGGTTGGCAGCGCATTTGTGACTCCATTGTTGTCTCGGGTGACCATAGGCGGCGGCAATTGCTTACCATCAGATGATCCCTCTGCTCGCCTGCCACCTATCACATAAATAAAATATGTATGATTATATCAATAAAATAAAATAAATGAAATTCATACGTTTTCAAGTTGCCTTGTTATACCTATTTTTCGCGGAAGCTTTAAACGCTGAACGTATTTTTGTGGTCGAATAGTTTTCATGACTAATAAGGTATAGATTTTACATGAAATACTATAGTGATGAGATAAATGAAAGGGATTTGGCATTTTTTCTATGAAACATGGCTCATAGAAGCATCATAAATATACATTTATGATGATATACACTGCCCAGTATACACTGGGCCACTATTTTGAGTTTAAAATCAAACATTTGGGAACCAAAAAATCCGAACTCCTTTACAGGTTATAAATAAAGCTCAGAGCAAATGTTCCTAAGAGTTTGTTACTTGTATTTATAATAATAATAATAATATCCTTCAACCGATTTCGGCTAAGGCGGCCAATGTCAACGATCAGCCACTGACGCAGGATATATTATAGTGCTCAATGGTGTGTGCAAACACAAATGTACTCTCTATTCCCTTGCCCTCATATTTCAATGGGACACCAGACACGAACGGAGAGGGATCGGGCTTGGTTGGCAGGACCAACGGCTTAACGTGTTTGGCGAGGCGCGAGGGCTCAAGACCGTTAGCTTCCAGACTCCGGGCTGACACTAAGAATTTCTTAAAAGAAAAACTTAGGCACAAATTTTGGCCCGACCCGGGCTTCGAACCCAGGACCCTAAACGCAGCAGTCGCTTTTAGTGCGATGCACTACCCATTGCGCCAACAAGGCAGTCTTAATTATAGTCTAATTACAAAATGGTTTGTAGAGTGACCTAAGCAATGTCTTTGAGGGAAAACATAGGTACTACAAGTCCCTGCGACTAGGTGATCTGCCAGAGTGACAAGGGGGAGTTGAAATTCCCACTTTTTTGTTTTTGCATCATCAGCCCGGTAGGTCCCACTGCTCAGTATAGGCCTCCTTTCCTTTACGCCAATGTACCCAGTCTTGAGCCGCTCGGATCCATGTAGTCCCCACGATTTTGGTGATGTCATCGACCCATCGTGACACTGGACGACCCAGAATTCGTCTGCCCGTTCTAGAATACGATTCGGTCAGGATATTACTCCGCCACGCCGTGTGGTCCCCGGCAGAGTAGAATAGGCCACCCTCACTCTTACCGAGGTGTCGTAAAAGGCGACTAAGGTAAAGCTGCTGGCATGATCATCAGCACCCAGAGAAGGAAAACTCTGCATTTTTATCAAAACCCTCGCCAACCCGTCTGCCAAGCGTGGTGAGTATGGCAATTACCCCTCATGTGATTGAGGGAGGCCCATGCCCCAGCAGTGGGGACTTAAATGGGCTGATGATGATGATTACTCCGCCTGCCGTCTCCGCGCCTAGCTAAGTGTCCTGCTCAATTCCACTTTAGTTCCATCACTTTTGAACCGACGTCTTGGAGTTTAGTCCTGCGACGGATTTCAGAGTTCCACAATCGATCTTGCAGTCTGATGCCCAGAATTTTTCTCTCCGTGGCCCTTTGTGAAACTCTAATGTTGTTCATAGTCACCTTTATTTATTTAATAAATTACATAGGTCATCATCATCGTCATCGTCAGCCCATTTAAGTCCCCACTGCTGGGGCACGGGCCTCTCTCAATCACATGGGCGGTAATTGCCATACTCACCACGCTTGGCAGACGGGTCGGCGAGGATTTTGATATAAATGCAGAGTTTTCCTTCTCTGGGTGCTGATGATCATGCCAGCAGCTTTACCTTAGTCGCTTTCCTTTATTTTAATTACATAGGTCCTTAAACCTAATTACGTAATTAAAAACAGATACAAAAAGTGAAATAATAAAACAATAACAAAAAAACAGGCAAACACGTGAAACATGAGTAGCGTCCTCACTTTTCCTGGTGCCACAGAATACCAGCGTTTTGGTAGCATTTAAGTTCTACTTTGTATATATTAGTCTTAAGTTTAATGCTCCAAATAAATATATTTCTTTTCTTTTTAGAGTTCCGTAGCCAAATGGCAAAAAACGGAACCCTTATTGATTCGTCATGTCTGGCCGTCTGTCCGTCCGAAAAAATTGGGGGATCTCCTTACTTGAAACTAAAACTCAATTTTTTTTTCATCAAACCTATACGTGTGGGATATTTATGGATAGGTATTTAAAAATGATGTTGAGGTTTTTAACATCATTTTTTTCTAAACACAATACTTTGCGCAAGAGACTCTTCTAATATATGACCCTAGCCTTTTAACAACAAGCGCAGAAAACACTCTGTCTGTCCCTACTCGCTATTTAATATACAGCTTCCTCACAAAAATTCTTCTGCTTCCTGGGGAACTATATCTACAATAAGTAAAATAAATTTCTAGATATTTATCTCCTCCTCCTCTCTCCTCTCCTATTCTCTTCCCAGGTGTAGTTGTAAAGCAAAGGTTACCTATCTAAAAGGGTTAGATTATCAGTCCACGGAAAACTTACTTATGACATTAAAATAAACAACTTTTTTTTTCATCCTTAGTAAGTCATGGTTGGCAGGATACACTGGTCCTATGAACAGTAGACCAGAGAGAGAAAGAGACCGAGAGTTTTTTGCATATCTCTTGTAAAATTTCGTAAACGTATCTCATCCGATACCGACCTACGTCAGATAAAACAATTTGTTCGACACAAGAAGCATGTCGTAACTGAACCTTGTTTGTTCCAATCCATACGTTTTTACTCGCGTTTTATGGCTCCAATTATGATTTCACGAAACGTCATACAATCATTGATGACGTAAACCAGTACGCGGCTTTTAAGAACTTCAATATGTTAGTTTGTTAGTAAAATATTTTATTTACTTTTTGAGTATTTACTTTTTAATCAGTTTTTAATCAGTACGCGGCTTTTGACAACTTCAATCTGTTAGTTTGTTAGTAAAATATTTTATTTACTTTTTGAGTATTTACTTTTTAATCAGTTTTTAATCAGTACGCGGCTTTTGACAACTTCAATCTGTTAGTTTGTTAGTAAAATATTTTATTTACTTTTTGAGTATTTACTTTTTAATCAGTTTTTAATCAGTACGCGGCTTTTGACAACTTCAATCTGTTAGTTTGTTAGTAAAATATTTTATTTACTTTTTGAGTATTTACTTTTTAATCAGTTTTTAATCAGTACGCGGCTTTTGACAACTTCAATCTGTTAGTTTGTTAGTAAAATATTTTATTTACTTTTTGAGTATTTACTTTTTAATCAGTTTTTAATCAGTACGCGGCTTTTGACAACTTCAATCTGTTAGTTTGTTAGTAAAATATTTTATTTACTTTTTGAGTATTTACTTTTTAATCAGTTTTTAATCAGTACGCGGCTTTTGACAACTTCAATCTGTTAGTTTGTTAGTAAAATATTTTATTTACTTTTTGAGTATTTACTTTTTAATCAGTTTTTAATCAGTACGCGGCTTTTAATAACTTCAATCTGTTAGTTTGTTAGTAAAATATTTTATTTACTTTTTGAGTTCGATATTTAAAAAAAAACTTATTTTCATTTTTAACCGACTTCAAAAATAGCAGGAGGCTCTCAATTCGACTCGTATATATTTTTTTTATGTTTGTTCGTATATGACTTTGCTAGGTGATTATTTTTTTAGTTGGAAAGTAGATAGTCGCGGGCGCTGCCAAAAACCACGAACTAAAAAGTGTAAAATAATATTATTAACACTTCAAATAACATTTTATCACTGGAGAAAAGGTATTACCGAAGTCAGCGCCCAATACTATCTTGTAATACAACATTCGATTATTCAACAGGGATTAGACGCCGACTAATCCGCCGACCGGTAAAGTGTTATAATCTAGGCATCTTTAGAAGTAACTTAGATTCTGAAATTTTAGGCAATAAATTCTACGCAACGTTTTAGATTTTTTTCTGTAAGAAACATTTTTTATGTAATAGACGGCAAACGAGCAGACGGATCACCTGGTGGTAAGCAGTGAAACATGGAAAAATATTATCAGAAGACAGATAGTTTTTGGGATATTGATGACTTCATTTACTTAATGGCGTCATTAGAAACTTAAGTTCTGTATACTATAAACTATAAAGTAAAAAACTTTAAACCTGCAAATAAAAAAAATATAAAAAACATAAGTACTCCTTTTTAAAAAAGCATCGGCAGCGCAGTTGTGTCTCCTTTGATGTTGTAGGACCTGATAGGTCTGCTCGTCTGCCCCTAATTTCATAAAAAAAGTAGCATCTATCATGGGGAGTGCTCTGAGGAACTGTTTGATCTACTCCCTGCAGCTGAATTCTTACATCGAACCACTCGCAAGCGATTGTCATTTCATTCTCATCATCTCGATGGCAGGCGGTCGAATACTGTGCGTTTTTCGCGGAACTTTCTACCACGTACCTCAGTTTTGTGGAACAGTTTACCCATGGGAGTATTTCCCGACGGCTACGACTCAGGGACCTTCAAGAGAAGAGTGTACTCCTTTTTAAAAAGGCCGGCAACGCATTAGCGATCTCTCTGATTTCGCGGATGTTAATGGGCGGCGATGATTGCTTTCCATCAGGTGACTCGCTTGCTCGTTTGTCGCCTCTAGCATAAAAAAACAGACATACTTTCCCAAATATTCGATGTTTGTGTGATCTTATTCCTGCCTGGAAGATCTTACGCTCCTATACCTAGCTCTTGTTATGCGGTTTTTCTGAAAGTCCCCACTGAGAATGAAACTGAAATTAATAACACCTAATACTGAGTGAGGATAAGTTAGTTTTTGTGTTATTAGTGTCAGTACCCTCACTCGGCAAAATAGTCGAGCCGACCCATTTATGCCAAAACCTGGCTCTTAAAAGGTAACGGTATGATTATAGGTAATCTAAGCTCAAATTGTAGTTAAATATTTTTTTTAATTTTTTTTTTTTGTATAAAAATACAAAAAAAATAAATAATTATTTAAGACAACAAACAATTACACACATGTAACACTATAAGTGATGTATACTAGATAACAATACTTAGTGTGCAATCAGCACTGCTGTCTACAGATTAGGTACAGACATGAGAAAAGGGCAATAGAGAATAAGCAGGTACGTACAATACAGCTTGGTTCGTATAACAAAACATAACGCGTATGGGAATCGACGCGCATCCTGAGGCCCAAGTAAAAACCTGTTACTAAACAGTAACACACATATGACTGCGGTGTAATCACCAAAGTAGCTACTAATAATTTCTTGCCTTGAGTTATGTGTAATAAAGAGTACACATCCATTTCTTATGAGAAATAATTAAGTTACATATGAGTAAATAAGGCAACTATTATGTTTTGTTTAATTAAAAAAGAGGAATAAAATAATAATTAATCTATTGGGGGTGCCTAAGGATGCACGGTTCGACCGACACTTGGCGCACATAGGTATTCCTGTTAACATACATATACATATACATATATAATTATTACTGACATTATCACCTGATGGTAAGCGACCGCCGCCGCCCATAGACACCCGCAACACCAGAGCAGTTACAAGTGCGCTGCCAACCTTTAATATAGGCAGTACAACAGTTATAGTACATAATTTAGGCAGTACAACAGTTATAGTTTTAAATTTAGGTTTTGGAGCAAGACACACTACCTGTGTCTTGTTCCAGCAAAATTCGAGTAATGGACTTCTTGAACAAAGCGGGTGAAGTTGCAAAAAGGTCTACATCTGTAAAATGTTGATTGAATGATTTCGTGATCCGATAATTTACCTCCGCTAAGTTTAGTTCTCTGCTACAAAATTATTTCAAAATCAAATTTCCGTTCATTGCCCGTGGCACAACAGCTTCGCACAACAAACTTGTGCCATGGGAAATTTGATTTTGAAATAGCGTTACACAACTATTCTGATTGGTCCATTGGACACATACAACAAAATTACTTTTGTGACCACTTGAGAGATTTCTGAGAAAATAAATTGATTCAAGATATGTTTTTTTTTTCAAGGATTAAAATAAAAGTACCAGGATAACATAGATTTCATAACGAGAAATTCCAATTTACCCGTCGCACAACTAGTTGTGCCAAAAAATTGTGCCACGGGGAATGTATGCAAATTTCTACCTACAGTTTCCTTAACATCAATTGGAACTCAAAAAATCACAGAAAATAACATGTGTATGATAATTCCGGATTTTCCTTTTAAATAGTTGATATTTTTTATAACAATCTTTTGCAATTTATTTTTAGTAAGTAAATATCTTAACAATTGGTAGAAAATTCACCCGGATTATGGAAGGTGTGTGTTCAAGTCCCGCCTGAATACGAGATGAAATTTTTGTGTGTTATTTCCTTTTAAATGTTCGTAAATCTTCTCCAAAAACGTTTTTGCAAAGATATAATAAAATAAATCTGTAGCAAATCCAGCTAATTCATGCGTGGGCGTCGATATAATCTTCAAACCAAATTGCTTATCTATCAAGAAACGCTAAAAGATCAGAGCAACACGCTACTCGTGTTCAATGTTAATACTGTGAGAGAAAAAACCGCAATTTAAAGTCAGATTCCCGTATCAACGGTTCCGTATTCTGTAACACATGACATTCCAGAAGTTCCAGAACTGAGGGCCTGATTTAAAGCAGATGTTACGACCGCATCGGAGTTTCGAGAATACACCTGTCGCATTCAAACAAAGGAGACATATAGAGAGGGAAACTCCGATTCGATCGTAACGTCTGCTTTAAATTAGGCCCTCAGGTTCCGCTCTCTCATCATAGGCTCTTCCTCTTCAATTCTCTAAGATAAATTGTCTTATTTACTAAAAGAGAGTCCATAATTTTATGTATGTAAAAACGCCACTTCAAAAAGAAGTCTCAAAGTCAATCAGAAAGCAATGGCTATTCTCGGGGCTTCCTTGCGTGTTGTATCAAGAATGATGAGATGCGCAGGAGAACTAAGTTCAAAGAACTGCATGCCTCAAGTGACAATCGGCAGGGCACATTAGGAGGAGATCAGACGGCCTGGTTGGGCTGAAAGGTCCTCGAGGGAAGGCCACGTATAGGATGTCGCAACCGTGGCAGGCCCTACAAGGTGGACCGACTATTTGGTGAAGGTCGCGGGAATCCCTTGGATGCGGGACGTAGGTGTCTCAGGGCCGCTGTGTGGAAATTTGCGCTGCTTACACACTTGAGCACTATAATATATCCTGCGTAAGTGGTTGATCGTAGATCGAGATTAACCGCCTTTGTCGAAATGGGTTGGAGGATATTATAAATTTCAGGTACGGAACCCTAAAATGTAAACTTTCCGTTTCCCTACCAATTGATGTAAACAAAACTGAATAATTTACATATTTGCTCTGATGCAGTCAAGGTCGATAACCAGATATTTTATGATCAAAGTTTATTTAATTTATCTCCGTCTCTTTGAGGTGGGATGGACGGAAAATTTTAACGTTTTTATTAGTGTAACATATCTCTGGCTGGCTGGCTGTTTCCGTTCAAGCAGAACCACAATCAGAGACACGTTTTTTTAGCCTCATCTTGGCGTGTAATTCCCAGTGGTGTCCAAAACTTTTACCGAGCGTTTTACCGTGGGAGAGCCAAGCTTCGGCATGAATGGGCCGGCTCGACCGGAGTGATACCACGGCCTCACAGAAAACCGGCGTGAAGCAGCACTGTGCTGTGTTTCGCTGCGTGTGTGAGGGTACCGGAGGCCCAATCCGGGGCATAGGGGGGTTTACAGGTTTGCAGCGCACTTGTGACTCCACTGGTGTCACGGGTGCCCATGGGCGGCGGCAATTGCTTACCATCAGGTGATCCGTCTGTTCGTCTGCCTCATCATTTCAGCCAATGGACGTCCACTGCTGGACATAGGCCTCCCCCAATGTTCTCCACACAGATCGGTCCTGTGCCTCCCGCATCCAATGGATTCCCGCGATCTTCACCAGATCGTCGGTCCATCTTGTAGGAGGCCTGCCACGGCTGCGAGTTCCTGTACGTGGCCTCCACTCGAGGACCTTTCCGCCCCAACGGCCGTCTGTTCTCCTCGCTATGTGCCCTGCCCATTGCCACTTAAGGCATGCAATCCTTTGGGCTACGTCTGTGACCTTAGTTCTCCTGCGGATCTCATCATTTCTGATACGATCACGCAGGGAGACCCCGAGCATAGCCCTCTCCATTGCTCTCTGGGTGACTTTGAGCCTCCTTAATCGGCACATTGTAAGCGGCCACGTCTCGGTTCCGTATGTCATCACTGGCAACACACACGCATTAAAGACTTTCGTCTTGAGACACTGCGGTAGATCTGCCGAAAATATGCTGCGTAGCTTCCCGAACGCTGCCCAGCCGAGTTGGATTCGTCGATCGACCTCTTTCTGGAAGTTGGCCTTACCAAGCTGGACTTTTTGTCCGAGGTAGATGTACTCATCTACAACTTCCAGTGTAGAGCTTCCAACCTTTACTAGAGTGGGTACGACATGGGAGTTCGACATAATTTTCGTCTTGTCCATGTTCATTTTCAGACCCACTTGTTGGGAGACTCTATTGAGGTCGTCGAGCATTTTGCCTAAGTCTTCCAAGGTCTCAGCCATGACTACGATATCATCAGCGAATCGAAGGTGCGTCATGTACTCGCCATTTATATTGATGCCAAGTCCATCCCAGTCCAGAAGTTTAAACACGTCCTCCAACAGAGTGGTGAACAGTTTCGGCGATATAACGTCGCCCTGTCTCACACCTCGCCGGAGAGGTATGGGTTTTGATTCCTGGTCCTGAAGACGGACTGACATTATGGCGTTTTCGTACAATGACTGCAACACTTGTATGTATCGGTAGTCTATTCGGCACCTTTGGAGAGACTGTAGCACGGCCCAGGTCTCGACAGAGTCGAAGGCTTTCTCATAGTCCACAAACGCTAAGCATAATGGCAGATTATACTCTTCGGTCTTCTGTATAACCTGCCGCAGCGTATGTATGTGGTCTATGGTGCTAAAGCCTTTTCGGAATCCAGCTTGTTCGGGAGGCTGGAAGTCGTCGAACCTGCGTACGAGACGATTCGTCATAACTCTCGAAAACAGCTTATATATGTGACTCAGCAGCGTGATAGGCCTGTAATTCTTCAATTGGGATTTGTCACCCTTTTTGAAGAAAAGCCTCACCACGCCAGAGTGCCACGCTTTGGGTGTCTTTCCCTCAGTGATGATGGAGTTGAAAAGCCTCTGAAGGGCTTTCAGGACAGGTCGTCCACCTGCTTTCAGAAGCTCCGCTGTGACTCCATCATCACCCGGTGCCTTACCGTTCTTAAGCTGTTTGAGAGCTATGCTAATCTCGTATAGGCTAACGTCCGGGATATCTTCGGTGTAGTGCCGGGTTAATTTGGCTCTTCGCTCAACAGCTTGAATGACAGGTGCGCGTGATGTCGCGTAAAGCTGTCCATAAAAGTTTTCGATCTCAGCCAAAAGTTCTGGGCGTGACGTGACGATTCTGCCATCCTCTGTTTTCAGCTTGGTCAGCAAGCTCTCTCCAATAGCCAGGTCTCTGGTGAACACTTTGGAGCCTTTGTTCCGCTCTATAGCCTCTTTAATACGTTCCGTATTAAATCGGCGTATGTCCCGGGTCAGGCACTTGGAGATGCGCTTGCTGAGCTGCCGTCGTTGACGAGCTTCATCAGAGGTTTGCAGAACCATTTTCCGCCTTTCCTCCATTAACTTAAAAGTTGGCTCCGAGATTTTACTGGCTTTTTTCGTACGGCTAGGTCTGAAGACCTTTGCACCCGCCGTAAGAACAGCTTTCACGAGCCTGTCATTATATATGTCCACGTCTGAGCAGCTCTCTAGGCAATCGAAGCGATTTTCCAGCTCGAGTTGAAAGCTCTCGGGGTTTTGAATCTGGATGGCTACAGGGCGGAGCGTAGATTTTATCAGTCGATACCTTTCGGATGTAACATGTAGATTCAAAGTGCCTCTTACCATTCGGTGATCACTTCCAGTGTTCACTGAATTGATCACTGAGACATCATTGAATATCCGGGTCTTGGTAGACATGATGAAGTCAATCTCATTTTTTGTAACGCCATCCGGACTTTCCCAGGTCCACTTACGATGCAGCCGTTTTTTAAAGAAGGAGTTCATCATGTTCGTCTGCCTACCTATCACATAAAAAAAAACTCCAAAACTGTCGCTTTGGAGCCCGGGATACGCATAAGTCAGACCATGATTCAGGATTCGGGCAGTTCTGGTAATAACAATAAATAATAATAAATAAATAAAAACTTTATTCACTAAAGTGCTTACATTACAATAACAGTGGCTGGAGTCTCCTTTTAAGCTTATAGGAAGCTTGTGCCAGGAGACTCCGCTCTTCAACATAAGCTAATATTAATAGTGTTACAATAATATGACAAACATTTTATTAGTCTTTATCACCATTCCATGCTCAAATACAAGAACCCAATTCTCGTGCTCGCGACAAAACATGGCGGATATCACATGAAAACCATACAAAAAAAACTATGTTTTAGTGATATATGTCGTAAGAAAATAATTGTCACAAGCACAAGAACTGGGCTCCAAATCGGAAAGTTTCAATTCACTTAATTGACTAAAAAAACAAGAAGTGGAATTTAATAAAATAACAATACAATGGAAGTTATGCACCGTGTGTGTGTGTATGCGTGCATGTATGTGTATGCGTGCATGTATGTGTACGGCGATTGTGCGTGTGTCTCTGTGTGTTTGAGTGTGTTTGTATGTGGGTGTAGATGTAATACATAATCTACGTATGAAGCAAGCAACTGCCGTCTCACCTTCGCCCTTTAACAGGGGATCAGACCAACTGAATCATGGTTACCTACACGTTTCGGATAGTTTCTGAAACGTGTAGGTTTCATCACGATGTTTTTCCTAACCGCCGAGCTAATGGTAGAAATACGCACATATCTTTGAAAATTACAGAGGTGCTTGCTCGGATTCGAACAACGACCCCCAGCAAGGGAGGCGCGTTCTTATCCTCTGACTTACGCATCGCTTATATTTTTTTTTCACATTTTGTAACTTCTTCATCATCATCATCATCATCAGCCTATCGCAGTCCACTGCTGGACGTAGGCCTCTCCAATTGTTCGCCACTGTGATCTATCCATGGCTTCTCGCATCCAGCTCTTGCCAGCCATCCTGCGCAGATCGTCCCCCCACCTAGCCAGAGGGCGCCCTACATTACGTTTGCCAAGACGCGGTCTCCACTCCAGAACCCGTTTACCCCATCGGTTGTCGGTTCTGCGGCTAATATGGCCAGCCCACTGCCACTTAAGCTTGCTAATCCGGTGAGCAATGTCGATAACTTTGGTTCTCTGCCGGATTACCTCATTTCGGATTCGATCTCGGAGAGAGACGCTGAGCATTGCTCGTTCCATAGCCCGCTGAGCGACCTTTAACTTGTGGACCAGCCGTACCGTAAGTGTCCACGTTTCGGCTCCGTATGTCATGACGGGTAGGACGCACTGATTGAAAACTTTCGTCTTTAGGCACTGTGGTATCGACGATACGAAGACACGACGTAGTTTTCCAAATGCTGCCCAACCCAACTGGATTCTCCTATTCACCTCATCCTCGAAGTTGTTTTTACCCAATTGCAAAGTCTGCCCGAGGTATACGTATTTTTTAACAACTTCGAGGACGGCACCGTGAATTGCAATCGGTTCCGGTAGAACATGTTCATTGAACATGACCTTGGTTTTGTCCAAGTTCATCCGTAGGCCGATGCATTTAGAAGAGTCAGCCAGGTCATTCAGCATCTGTTGTAGGTCCTGCAGCGTTTCTGCCATTATGACGATGTCGTCAGCAAATCGCACCTTCTACAATTCGCAATTGTATCTTCTTATTTCTCAATAAAGTTCGATTGCAACACAAATATGAATGAAGTGGCCTAGCCACATTATTTTGACCATATAGTAAGGGTATATGTAGAGTTTCAAGTTAGATCTTCGTGTAGAGGTAAGGTGTCATCGCCATGAGATTTGATAACCGTGGGAGAGCCGCGCTTCGGCATTAATGTGCCAGCTCTACCGGAGTGATACCACGGCCTCACAGAAAACCGGCGTGAAGCAGAACTGTGCTGTGTTTCGCTTCGTGAGTGAGGCCCAATCCGGGAAATTGGGGTTTAAAGATTGACAGCGCACTCGTGACTCCACGCTCCTGCTTACCATCAGGCGATCCGTATGCTCATTAAAAAAAACTTTTTGGGAGAGAGTAGGGTCAGCTCGGGTTATATTGAACCCCTAATGAAAAACGACGGGGTGTTATAAGTTTGACGTTTCTCTCTGTGTGTGTTTCTCACACACGTGTGTGTGTGTGTGTGCGTGCGTGCGTGCGTGCGTGGGTGCGTGCGTGCGTGCGTGCGTGCGTGCGTGCGTGCGTGCGTGCATGCGTGCATGCGTGCGTGCGTGCGTGCGTGCGTGCGTGCGTGCGTGCGTTACATTTTTTTAAAGTAATATCTTCGTTTTCCTCATTTAAATTTTCAAACGATCCTACGTCTTTCCTATGACTGGCCCGATGGCGCATTAGGTATGGGCTCTGCCTCATACTCCCATGGGTGTGGGCTAGGAGTAATATTGTTCTGTGGGTCTGGGTTTGATTCCCACCCTGGAAATACATTCATGTGATGGACATAAGGTGGACCGACGATTTGGTGAAGGTCGCGGGAATCCATTGGATGCGGGCGGCGCAGGACCGATCTGTGTGGAGAACATTGGGGGTGACCTATGTCCAGCCGGGGACGTCTATTGGCTGAAATGATGATGATGATGATGATGATATAATGTTTTTGTAAGGAAAATTAAACTTATTAAAATTATTAGTCATCATCATCATCATCAGCCCATTTAAGTCCCCACTGCTGGGGCACGGGCCTCCCTCAATCACATGAGGGGTAATTGCGATTCTCACCACGCTTGGCAGACGGGTTGGCGAGGGTTTTTGATATAAGTGCAGAGTTTTCCTTCTCTGGGTGCTGATGATCATGCTAGCAGCTTTACCTTAGTCGCCTTTTACGACACCTCGGTAAGAGTGAGGGTGGCCTATTCTACTCTGCCGGGGACCACACTTTACAAATTATTAGTATTATAGTATTATATGTTCATTTCATCATTCTAAAACTCTCACTCTAAAACTGAGTCGTACTCGCCCATGAAGGGTTCCGTAGCAGCAAGTAAGATATATGGAAGGCAAATTGCGGTTTTCGGTTTATAACGTATGAAAAAAAAACTACTTACTAGATCTAGTCCAAACCAATTTTCGTTGTTAATTTCATATATTTTTTTTAGTTTTAGAATTCATTTATTATTGAAGTTAAAGGGGGGGACACAATTTACCACTTTGGGAGCGTCTCTTGCGCAAAGTATTGTGTTTAGAAAAAAATGATGTTAAAAACCTCAACATCATTTTTAAAGACCTATTCATAGATAGCCAACACGTATAGGTTTAATGAAAAAAAATAATTGAGTTTCAGTTTCAAGTATGAAGACCCCCCCATTTTTTTATTTTTTCCAATTTTTGTGTAAAAATCGTAATGCGGTTAACAAAATACATCTATTTACCAAGTTTCAATTACTATTGAGTATTCTTATAGTTTCGGAGAAAAGTGGCTGTGACATACGGACGGACAGACATGACGAATCCATAAGGGTTCCATTTTTTGCCATTTGGCTAAGGAACCCTAAAATGAGTCTTCTGTAGACTCTATTCAATCAATAAAAATATGTCATGATATTACTGTCGTTTTGCTTGACACTATGGTCATAATAAAGAGATATATTTTGTCTCCATAATAAATGTTTATTACTAGACAGGCCTTTTTGCTACTTTATATATCAAAGGTCGGTCACCTTTGTTTTAGGTATTCATGGGCAGCGGCAATCGCTTACCATCATGTGATCCGTCTGCTCTTATGTCACCTATCACATAAAATAAAGGTTTCCCTGTACGCGGACTCCAATCGAGGACCTTTCCGCCCCAACGGGGGCTGTTCTCCTCGCAATGTGCCCTGCCTCTTAAGCAATTCTATAAAGGTAAGCTATGTGATCTCGTAATTCCTAATACGATGAAGAAAGGTAATTGTGGTGTCGCGGGTGTCCATGGGTGGCGACAATCGCTTATAATCAGGTGATCTGTGTGCTAGTCTGCCACCTACCACATAAAAAACAATATAAAAGAGGTTGGTACAGCCGTCGATCCTCAACACTAGCACTGTTGGTCTCTTCATCATCATCATTATCAGCCCATTTAAGTCCCCACTGCTGGGGCACGGGCCTCCCCCAATCACATGAGGGGTAATTGCCATACTCACCACGCTTGGCAGACGGGTTGGCGAGGGTTTTGATATAAATGTAGAGTTGGTCTCTTAGATTAAGACAATATAATAGCAGCCAGACGATGCACTCGCTTCCGACCGACCGGAATAGATGCACGGGAGTGACCCCGCGCGCATATTTTATCGTTACGCAACGTCTGAAATCCCACAGTTTTCAGAAGTATTTCAATATTGTATCATCTCCGATGGATATTGACTGCCTCGGTAGTGTAGTGGTTAGTGTTGTGTTTTTTTGGTCAATAGACTATCGCTAGGCTAACGCTTGACCACAATCGCACCTGATGGAAAGCGACGATGAAGTCTAGGCTTAGATTAAATCAAAAGGTTCTAGGATGATACGCGTTTGACTAAAAGATACCTGTTCACTGTGGGCTTAAAGTTGTCCAGATTATAGTGTTCAGGAAAAAAACACCTCCGCAGGTTCGCACTATCAAGCGACGGCTGTGCATGAGGTCTCGTTCGATCCCCGGGATCAGGCCAAAAATTTGTAGATAAGTTAAAAAAAAATTTAGTGTCAGACCGGAGTCTGGAATTTGGGGGTGTTGTACCCCCGTGCCTCGGAAAGCACTTTTTAAGCCGTTGGCTCTATGCCCAATCCCTCTCCGATCGTTTCACGCTGGTGTCCCTTCTTAGAGAGTGCACTTGTGTGTGCCGTGTGTGTGCCCAAGCACACACTTGAGCACTTTATATCCTAAGTACGTGGCTGATCGTTGAGATTGGCCGCCGTAGCCGTAATTTGCGTTAGGGTAGGGTTGGAGGGCATTATTATTTTCTCCGATTGATCAACGAAACTGTGAGAACAGTTCTCACATATTAAGGTGACGGGTAGGGCACATTAGCGACGACAATCGATTTAAATTTTTAACTACTAAACCGGATCTATTTTACACATTTCGGGGTTACCACCTCTCAGCAAACACCAACACTATTTATTTAATACTTATAGTTAACTGTTTGGTCTGCTTTTGCATTCGAATTTTGGATTACCGCCAAAAGGGCGCTTTTGGCGTGAATCAATTTTTCGCGTACAAAAACGGACCCAACGTTTGTGCATGGTTATTTAATAGTACAAGGGTTTGCCGAGAGGTTGTAACCCCGAAATTGTTTAAAATAGATCCGGTTTAGTAGCTAAAAAATTAAATCGATTGGCGTCTCTAGTGTGCCCTACTCGTCACCTTAAGTGACATGTGGTGCACCATTATTCCTCATTTGAACATATAAGTCCCAGTTGCATCCAAAGCTGTCATTACGGAACCCGGAGTACGCTTGGACAATGATCCAGGATTCGGAAAGTCTGCTTATTACAATGAAGCGAATGCCGTCTGAACTTCGCAACCCTAAAAGGCGAACCAGAATAACTGAATCACGGTTACACCTTGAGAATCACTATCTCGAATATTTTAGATATCCATGGTTTTGATAAATTATTCGAGACGTGTAGGTTACAACCTGTGCGGATAAAGAATGGGATCAGAAATGGCGGCGCATCTATTCACTTCTCGCTCGCACACCCACGAGTGCGAGTATAGACGCAAATAGTGTGCGAGCGAGAAGTGAATAGATGTGCCGCCATTTCTGATCCCATTCTTTATCCGCACAGGTTGTACGTCATTATGTTTTACCTAGCTCGGCTCTAATTGTAGAAGTATGCACATAGATTTGAAAAAACCAGCAGTGTATGCTCGGATTGAACCATATAAGGATACGCGCCTTCGATTCGGGGGGTGTATGGATAGATAGATAGATACTCTTTATTGCACAACATACAAAACTTAAAAGCTATATGTTCTTATCCACTGAACTACCTCAGTCTTGAGGTATTTAACTATCTGGATCATCTCCGATAAACCAACCAGTGGGGGGGAGTCCTACATAACCAGGCCACCCCCCGGTGGATGGGTAACACGTTCTCCTGGGTGATCAAAAATAAAAAAAAACGCTTTTCTATAACCGTTTCCAAATACATTTTGTAAAGAATTACTGTTAAAATTACAATTATAACAGAAAATATAATTGATTAATCAAAACCTTATTTATCTATATTTTTAATAATTCTCACAACATTTCATACGTTGACCTGATTCCGTACTAAGTAGCTTAAGCACTTGTGTTACAGATATCAGACAACAGAGGAACACAAATATATACTGAAATACATATATTTCACCCAGACACCGAACAAACACAAGTGTTCATCGCACGAATGTTTGTCCAGGGTGGGGATCGAACCCACAACCTTTGGCGTAAGAGGCAGGGTCATTACCAATTGCGCCATCCGGTCGGTCATTTTACAATATAAGATTAAATTATATACATAAATATTTACAAATAAAATATATCCCCCAAATCGCTGTCCATAGGCATCATGTCCAGGAGACTTGGCGTATTTTTTTCTCAATGGCTAAATGTATACGTTGGCCCAGGGATACGCTAGCTCTCCTGTCACCCTTAACGTCGACCAGCTTCTGGGCTAGTTCACGGTACAGGCGGTGGGCTCACGGTCCGAAGGTCTCAACTCCAAACACCTCAAATAGGCAGATGTTGCTTAAACCTGCGATTTGCTCCGATTAATATTATTATTAGAATTTAGATAATTTTAATTAAAGAATGGAAGCTGACAATATGCCTATATGGAAACTGTTACAGCTTCTCATAATATTCAGTAAGTTGCGGTTCGGCGGCCGTTGAAGACTTGACGCAGAACGGTACTCGAGTGGAGGCCGCGTGGACACACAAGGTGGACCGACGATCTGGTGAAGGCCGCGGATTCGCGGATGCGGGTGGCAGAGAACTGATCAGTGTGGAGGTCATTGGGGGAAGCCTATATCCAGCAGTGGACAGTATATTGGCTGAACTGTTTTTTAATATGTGATAGGTGGCAGAGGAGCAGACGGATCACCTGATGGTAAGCGATTGCCGCCACCCATGAACACCCACGACACCAGTGAAATCCTTTGAAACCCCCCCCCAGATTGGGCATCCGGTACCCTCACTCACGCAGCGAAACACAACACAGTGCTGAGAAGGCCGTGGTATCACTCCGGTCGAGCCGGCCATTCATGCCGAAGCGTGGCCCTCCCACGGTCAAATGATGATGACAGGTCCGAGTATACCTCCATGTGAGTGACCGGCTAAGAAACGCCATGAGCCACGCATTAGTGCTAGTTGGCAGACAGGTGGCACGACTTATTAGCTGACCTACATCCATGAAAACAGGGGCCTACAACGAAACGGAATTCACGACCGCACCTTTATTCCCGTACCTTCCACACGCGCTGTGCGTCTCTCTTGTTTGGGTGCGACAAGTACAGATATAGTTACGAAAGGGTTTCGTTGTAGCCCTTATACTAATTGTAAATGCTAGTAGATATATAAGTTCACTTACAAACAATATTAAGCTAATTATCAGATATCACTACAATAATTGGGTATTTTGCACACTTAAACCTCCCAATATACAATACCAGACATACCTCACATATTGCCGAATATTGATGACTATAAAATCAATGAAAAGACTCGCGGGAGACGGTAAAGTATTTCATTTATCGTTCCCGTTTGAGAGCTAACGCTTCGGCACGAATAGGTCGGCTCGACCGGAGTGATACCATGGCCTCACAGAAAACCGGCGTGAAGTAGCACTGTGCTAGTCGCTGCGTGAGTGAGGGTACCGGAGGCCCAATCCGGGGGAAAGGGGTTTAAAGGTTGGCAGCGTACTTGTGACTTCACTGGTGTCGCGGGTGTTCATGGGCGGTAGCAAGCGCTCAACATCAGGTGATGGTCAGTCAGGTCGTCTGCTCGTCTGCCATCACATAAAAAAATCCTAATAGGCAAGTGATTGCCGCCGTCCCATAGTCACTGCGACACGTATAACAAGAGCTGGCTCTTGTCATACTGTGTTGGAACACAGAAAAATATTCAAATAAAACATTAATTATGACCCGAGGAAGACATGACATTTCCGGCATTACAACTGTACATAAATTAAAATTCCTAATAGACTAAAAATAAACCTTCAAAAATAAAATATTAATTATTTCACAGAAAATCCGGCGTGAAGCAGCACTGTGCTGTGTCTCGTTGCGTGAGTGAGGGTACCGGAGGTCCAATACGGGGGAAAGGGGGGGGTTTAAAGGTTGGCGCCGCACTTGTGACTCCACTGATGTCGCGGGAGTCCATGGGCGGCGGCAATGGCTTATCCATCAGGCCATCAGGTGATCCGTCTGCTCGTCCGCAACTTATCACATAAAAAAAAAATAGTATGTTACAGCAGAATATAAACTGTGAAGTGACTTACGACCCGCCATTGCCAAGCCGGGCCATTTCCCGAATATTTTTCTGTTGAAACGTTAAGGATTACTTATCGAAGTATTTTAGGGTCTCATAGGTACATAGGTAGAAAATAAAATAAATATTGTATTTTATTTTCTTTATTGTAAGGAAACATACAGTACTTAAAATAACACTATTGAACACAAAAAGCATAATCTTAAACCAATTAAGTTTCCACTAATAATTAATATTATAAAAACCGCAACATGATGTTCGTAATATAAACAAAAAGGAAGAATTAAGCAATTGACAAATATCTACTTTGTAAAATCAGGAGACAATTCACCCACAACAGCCTTTTTATCCGCTCGCAGTGTAGTGTTAAATATTCATACACAAAACATAGGAGATAGGTACACAATATAATACCGCTCTGGAAAATTCACGACTCAAGATCAAAGAACCAAGGACTAGTGCATTAGTGTGTGCGCAGACACAAAAACACTCTCTTGAAAAAGAACGGATCACCAGTTCTCACAGCACGCGTCTTCTATACGAGGGGTCGTGATTCAAATCTGAGCATACATCTCTGGATTTTTAAATCTATGTCCTTCTACCAATAGCTCGTCGGTGAGGGAAAACATCGTGAGGAAACCAGCACGTTTCGGGTAGTTTCTGAAACGTGTTACCATTATTATTCAGTCGGTCTGGTTCCCCTGATAAGAGGTCGCGAAGACCAGACGGCATTGTAATTACCAGACTCATGAAACAGCGCCTGCGCTGTGTTTCGCCGTGTGAGTGAGGTTACCGAAGGCCCAATGGGCACGTGTGATCCCGGCCGTACCCCGGGCTCCAGAGCGACAGCTTCGGACGCAACCGGGAATTGCATGAGAAGGAGTTTCTCACAGCACTCCATTTGATAAATGCAGGAACGAATGCTCAGGGAAATTCTATCCTTCATCATATTTCAGATCATTGCAAATCGTCGGTTATACGGCCCTTCGTCGAGTGATAAAACCTAACCACTTTTTTGACACGCTAACACACCAAACAATTTATCAAGACGGGAGTACAAGACAAGGTACGGTGCTGTAACGTAGCCGAAACGGCAAGCAAAATATGTGAGTACACAATGTTGTATCACATAAGAAATATCGTGTTAATTCCCGTCTTGATAAATTATAGTTATAATGCAATGCGAAAATCTAAAAAAATCACCTTTTTTTCTCTTGGTTCCTATACTAATTCGTCCAACAGTTTCTTCTGAAACATAATTAGGCCTTGTTTTGTAAGTCCATCAACACTACAACTAAAAAAGCAATTTGCCAACACACCACCCATCACAACACATGTCCACTCCCACCCAATCGTCAAAATAGAGATGTGCCAATAGAATGTTGCAGATAGAGGGCGAAATCGGCAATTTTTCGAAGCTACTAGCTATATTACAATACTATTGTTTTACTTAAGTTTAATTTTTACACATCTAAAAAAATCTACAGAAAAATTAGTTAATCTACGTATTATCAAACAAATCCAAAAAAGGAAACATCGGAACATTGATTAATGATATGTAGTAAATATGCTTTTTTGACTTAGTCATAATAAATAACCCATTTTCTCAGTTCAGGACCAAATTTTCATGTTCGAGTGGAGGCCGCAGCCGTGGCAGGGCCCTCACATGGTAGACCGACGGCCCGGTGAAGGTTGCAGGAATCCCTTGGATGCTGTTCTGCAGGGCAAAAGCCTCCATCATAGAAATCAAGTCATCGCTACTATGCTGGGAAAAGGATTTATTACCATGCTTGCCATATGCGGATTGGTAATCATAAACCCGAGCTACGTTCGAAAAAACATACTTTTTGCTCGACCCGGGAATCGAACCCAGGACCCAGAATTCACGGCCCGGTACTTAAACCACTAGAACAACTGGGCGTTCAGTTTAGTTTAGTTTGTCAGTTTAGAGGCTTACAAATGTAAAAATGTGTTTTAGTAATCATTTTAATGTAAATCAATGTACAAAGACCAGCCGAGATCAGAAGGCACTTTAGTGACATTAATTAATTAATTATAATTCTCACAACATATCATACATTGACCTGATTCCGTACTAAGTAGCGTAAGCACTTGTGTTACAGATAGATATCATTGACAGATTGGCGTTGTAAAACGTTGTTTTTTTTTTTGCGAAAATATATTTTATAATTTAACAGACTTCAGAAACATTTCAATTTATTTTTATGAACTATTATAGGCCAACGCTTGACCACAATCTCACCTGAAAATCCCCTAAAAACTAGGATTAAGTAGGTTCGTGCTCCATTCAAGCCTCTGTGGGATGCGAAAATCAACTTTATATTCAATCCTTATGAAAAGATGATTAATTGAAAATCGAACACCGACACCGACCCGGTTACTTTTATATTTGTAGGTGTAATGCGCATTTTTGTTTGAAAATTTGGTCCTGAGTCGATTTGGTTGCTCGCGAGTGTAGTAATGAAACATTGAGATAAATATAATAATAAATAAATAATTCTTTATTATCAAGTAGGTTATAGTGGCATTAACTGTGGCTAATACCTCCTATTAATTGCTTGTGTCAGGAGACACTGCTCTTATATAAACATGATAAATTACCTATGTGTTAACTATAAATTTACAACAAAAAGCCAGAAACAAACATAATAGTTAAAACAAAATTAAGTTTTATACAAATAACTTCGATATGGGTTATGCCCGAAATAAATGATTTTTATTTTTTTATTTTATTTTATTTTTTTATAGAAATACAAAATGTTAAGCTTAACATATGATTAAAACAGCGCACCTGTGTGTGTATGCGCGTGTGTGTGTAAGTGTATATGTTCTTATGTGTGCATGTGTGTTGTGATGTGTATAAATTAGGATAGTGTTTGAAGAATTCTCTCTGTCTCTTGGTAACTTTTAAGGTGAACCAAATTCAGAAATGAGAATGAAAGAAGATTATGAATGTACATCGATTTCGCAGTCCATCTGCGACATCAACACCACGGATTGGTGACAAGCTAAATACTAGCAGAGGATACGCCCCACTTGGCTATTTCTGTCACAGACACGAATACCGCGGGGTGTTCTGATATAACGAATATAAACAGACTGAAAAATTATGGAAAGTTTTCGAGAACAACATTCCAGTGCGTAAATATTTAAATTAGAATTTTTGGTTTCCTTTTCGACATCGGTTATGGTTAGCGTTAAGGATGAAGAGTGTGTTTATGGTTTGGTTAATGTACAATATATTTTAAGAGTTTAAAATTTACCTGCCTACCGTGGGCCCCATATTTTATATATTAAAAGTCATTTTCATGGAGCACTCGACCTTACTTACTCGACAGACATAGCCCAAAGGATTGCATACCTCAAGTGGCAATGGGCAGGGCACATAGCGAGGAGAACAGACGGCCGTTGGGGCGGAAAGGTCCTCGAGTTTAGGTCACGTACAGGAAGTCGCAGCCGTGGCAGGGCCCTCACAAGGTGGACCGACGATCTAGTGAAGATCGCGGGAATCTATTGGATGCGGGGAGCACAGGACCGATCTGTGTGGAGAACATTGGGGAGGCCTATGTCCAGCAGTGGACGTCTATTGGCTGAAATGATGATGATGATGACTCGACCTTATTCTTCAAATAAGCGTGTAATTCCCGGTTGCGTCCAAAGCGTCAAACCCCGGATACGCTTAGACCATGATTCTGGATTTGGAGAGTCTGATGATTACAATGAAGCGACTGCCGTCTGACCTTCGCAACCCTTGAACAGGGGGACCAGACCAACTGAATCATGGTTACACGTTTCAGAATTTTTATCTCAAATGTATTAAGTACTTGTTAACAAATTTGAGAAACTATCCAAGACGTGCAGTTTTCCTTACGAAGTTTTCCTTTGCCGCAGAGCTAATGGTAGAAATATTTTTGTTTATGTGATAGGTGGCAGACGAGCAGACGGATCGGCTGATGGTAAGCGATTGCTGCCGCCCATAGACACCCGCGTTACCAACCTTTAAACTACCCTTTCCCCTTATTGGGCCTCCGGTACCCTCACTCACGCAGCAAAACATAGAGCACAATACTGCTTCATACCGGTTTTTCTGTGAGGTCGCGGTATCACTTCGGTCAAGCCGACCCAGTTATGCCGAAGCGTGGCTCTCCCACAGTTAATCTGCACATAGATTTAAAAATCCAGAGGTTGATGCTCGGATTCGAACCACAACCTCCGTATGGAAGGCGCGTTCTCATCCACTGAGCTACCACTGCTCGCTTCGGCTCGGTCCGCATATAAATTAAGATTAATCATCAGTGGTGGCGAGTGATGGAGCTGAGGCCTGTGGCAAACAGTAATTAATCACTATAGTATGTAAATTAGCGGAAGCGTTGAGGGAAAACATCGTGAGGAAACCTACATGATTGATTTCGTCACTCAAGTTGCCAAAATTAGACCCATTTGGATCAGTGGTAATGAACGCTGCCTCCGTTGCAAGGGTCGCGGGTTTCCCGCACAGTACAAACATTTGTGTGCATGAACATCTGTTTGTATTGGTCTGGGTGTCTTCAATGTTATTATAAGTAGAAAGTTGATTCTGATATCCGTAACACAGGTGTTTGAGCTACCTATCCTCGGAGTCAGATCAATGTTGTGATGTTGTAAAACATTTATTATTTATTGAAACTACAAACCAGCGCGGCAAAGTCTCCAAACCTTTTTTTTTTTGGGGACTCAGAAATGCGTCACGCATACCCATCCGTCTGTAAACGGATGGGTTATGGACTCTCCTCTGGCGACGGCTTCTCCTAGCGAGAAGCCGACCAGAGGCATACCGACTAAAACTCCTGGGACTCTCTCTCATCGTCCATAGTGGGAGAAAGTCGTGGGCCAAGGTACGAAACCTGCCACCACTGACTAGTGTCTCCAAACCTCTGCAGCACATGCTGAGCTTGGATCTATAGTTGACCACTTCACTTTGTTCCTTTTTTTCTTCCTTGGTCACAAGATTATGTACTAACTTATTTTGTTAGTTCTTGTTTGACTATTTCTTTCCTATGTAAGTATTACTGTGCAATATCTATTTAATATTTAATATCAGACATAGCCCAAAGGATTGCATGTGTCAAGTGGCAATAGGCAGCGCACATAGCGAGGAGAACCGTCGGCCGTTGGGCGGAAAGGTCCTCGAGTGGAGGCCACGTACAGGAAGTCGCAGCCGTGGCACCGACGATCTGGTGATGGTTGCGGGAATCAATTGGATGCGGGCGGCACAGGACCGATCTCTGTGGAGAATATTTGGGGAGGCCTATGTCTAGCAGTGGACGTCTTGCTGAAATAATGATGATAATGATCTATTTAATGTTATGTGGCCTATCCCTGTAATTCTTGTATGTTATAAATAAATGTTTATTTACTTTACTTACATGTATTGCAGGGAATCGCATACTGTAGTTATGAAGGCAATAGGTAGGTATCGTCGTCATCGTCAGCCCATTTAAGTCCCCACTGCTGGGGCACGGGCCTCCCTCAATCACATGAGGGGTAATTGCCATACTCACCACGCTTGGCAGACGGGTTGGCGAGGGTTTTGATATAAATGCAGAGTTTTCCTTCTCTGGGTGCTGATGATCATACCAGCAGCTTTACCTTAGTCGCCTTTTACGACACCTCGGTAATAGTGAGGGTGGTCTATTCTACTCTGCCGGGGACCACACGGCCAGGTCAGGTAGGTATACTGTGACATTATAAAAATACCTACCATGTTTGACATTAAAACCATTACGTGCGAAAGAAGTCCAACTGGACGCCGAGGGTCGAACGATTGGAGTCTCGCCACAAAGTGAACTTTAGCTCATTTGTGGTGACAGTACCCACCCGTTCCCTGGCGACCTTTATTAGGGAGGACTTCTGACCGCAGGGAGTCGTCTTTCGGAAGTTTCGAGGACGGCTACCAGCTGACTCTACGCGCCGCACGTAGTAATTTGAAAAAAAAATGTGTATTTTATTTTAGTCTAACATACATACATAATAAAATAAAATACACATTTTTTTACATAAATAATAATAATAATAATTTGTTTATTTCAGGCAACAAGATACATTAAAAAATAGTTCATTGGCCCATATAATAAATATATTTATTATTATTATTATTTATGTAAAAAAATTTTCGGCTTGACAGCCGGTACCTTTGTAACAAGTTACGAGCACTAAGGCCAAGTAAATAATTCAGTTTTTCTTAACCTAGATAATTATTTGTATCTTCCTGTAGGAAATGTCTGACGATGCTGCACGTGTTGAGGATAGCCGCTTTTTACATGGTGATGTATGAGCTTTCGGGGAGACCAAGTAGATCAATTGATTTAAATAAATGTTTTGGAATTACACCTGTACTTGAGAGGACCATCGGCACTATGTAAACTTTATTATTATTATTATTAAAACTAAACTTTTAAAACCTTCAAAAGGAAGGATGTACTATAAACGGTAGATGAAGCATTGGCTTCTTTGCTTACAAATGATATCGCACTCAAGACACAAGCTTATAAAAAAATCCATGTTTTACATAATGATTCTAAACGTAACCATGATCAAGTTGACCTCAATCATTGTAATCCAATAGGTTTCGGCTAAGGCGGCCAATCTCAACGATCAGCTACTTACGCAGGATATATTATAGTGCTCAAGTGTGTGCACAAACACAAGTGCACTCTCTATTCCCTTGCTCTAATAATCAGATGGGACACCAGTGTGACACGAGACGAGAGGATCGGGCGCAGGATTAACGGCTTAACGTGCTTTCCGAGGCACGGGGGTAGTGACCGCCAACTTCTTCAACTTGACACTAAAAATTTCTTAACAGAAAACTCAGGTACAAATTTTGGCCTGACCCGGGATGAACCCGTACCTTAGGGTGACGGGTAAGGCAGTTTTTGTACGCGAAAAATTGATTCACGCCAAAAGTGATCGGTTTTGGCGTGAATCAATTTTTCGCGTACACGTTGGACCCAACATTTGTGCATGGTTATTTAATAAATAGTATAAGTGTTTGCCTAGAGGTTGTAACCCCGAAATTGTTTAAAATAGATCCGGTTTAGTAGCTAAAACTTTAAATCGATTGGCGTCGATTTTCCCTGCAGGATGAAAGATTTCGATAAGAAATTCTTAGTATCAGCTTAGAGTATGATAGTTGGCGGTCTTGTACCCCCGTTCCTCGGAAAAGCACGTTAAGCGGTTGGTCCTGCGTCCAATCCATCTCCGGTCGTGTCACGGGTATGAATGAATATGAGGGTAAGGGAATAGAGAGTGCACTTTTGTTTGCGCACACACTTGAGCACTATAATATATCCTGCGTACGTGGCTGATCGTTGAGATTGGCCGCCGTAGCCGTAATCGGTAGGAGGATATTTAAGATAATATAAAGTATGCTAGTTTACTATCAATAAAAATCACCGTCATTCCGTCCACAGCCGTAACGTCAACTTAACGTTTCAAAGATAATGTTTTATTATGTTAAGTGAGCCGTGTGGTCCCGGCAGAGTAGAATAGGCCACCCTCACTCTTACCGAGGTGTCGTAAAAGGCGACTAAGGTAAAGCTGCTGGCATAATCATCAGCACCCAGAGAAGGAAAACTCTGCATTTATATCAAAACCCTCGCCAACCCGTCTGCCAAGCGTGGTGAGTATGGCAATTCACTCCTCATGTGATTGAGGGAGGCCCGTGCCCCAGCAGTGGCGACTTAAATGGGCTGACGATGATGTTAAGTGAGTATTTATTTTATTTTACTTTACAAACAATTTCACTCATGAATATACTAATATTGAATAAATAAGCAATTGCTTACCACAATTCCTATTCATACGATGTACTTGAAAACGCGTAATCCACCCCAACCACACGCGTCTGTACGAGGCAATTTATGCTCACTGAATACTGAAACAAGGAAACGCTATTACAGAATAGACATGCGCGAAACAGTTCACTCAACTTTCAAGAATACAGTTTTTGAAAGAACTGTAGAGCTCATTTTATTCAGTAGTATATATAATTGTAGTAGGAACTGAGGGAAGAAATAAGTTGATCGAGTAAAGAACTATTGATTAAATTTCGATCGTGGGAGAGCCACGCTTCTGCATGAATGGGTCGGTTCGACCGGAGTGATACCATGGCTTCACAGAAAACCGGCGTGAAGCAACACTGTGCTGTGCGAATGTGAAGGTACCGGAGGTTCAATCCGGGGAAAGAGTGTTTAAATGTTGGCAGCGCATTTGTGACTCCACTGGGTGTCACGGTTGTCTATGGGCGGTGGCAATCGCTTACCATCAGGCGATCCGTCTATCACATAAAAAAGAACTTGAGCGATAGTGTGTTATCTGCGGTCTTGCTTTTGTTTCTTTCTAACTAACTACTAACCACAATTTTCTTCATTCCTTAGTTACAACGTGATCGGTGTTGATTGTCTAAAATTATTTTACTTAGGTACCTACTGTTTACACAATCGATGCAATTCGATCTCGTTTTGTCTCTTAAGATAAATAGAGATAGATATATTGATAAACTTATTACACAAAAGAAAGAAATGATACACAGGAGAATCATAATATCTTATCACTAGTGGAGATTTGTTTTTATGCCACGTCGGTGGATAGAGATTTCTTCCATAAAATATTTAGGTACAAGAGAAAAACAGCGATAACGGTCAATTCTATCTACTTTTTATTTTATATCGCTTAGGCATCAACTGAAGTAGATGAACTACTTAACTCTATGCTAAACGAAAAAGATAGTGACGAACTAGTTCCCTTGAACTGCCCAGAACTAGGACTCTTTTACAGTAAGAAAGCCTTGACTGTCCTAAAATAAGTCTTAATCCAAAGGCCTTAAAGTCGTGGTGGTAAAACCTACTCGGATAAATTACATATTATTAGATGGTTAGTAATAAAAATAATGGATAACTAAGAAAGAGAACATGATTGACTAGTGAGCCAAAGCGTGAGCACTTTAGTCAGATGTTTCATTTGATATAAATGAGAGTAATTATATTGCTCTTAAATCAAAGGAAGTGTAATGGTTTTAGGAGTAGCTTGTAATTTATTAGCAACGATTATTCCTCTTTCCCTCACCGCTAAAAGTGCGCTCATAAATTTGAAGTATTTAGAGGCTTAGAGTAACTTATATATACTGAGATAGAGGCATCAGTTGGCTAGCCAGTGCTAGCGCCATCTAGAGGAAAACGACCAATACTTAAAGGTACGGCACGGCGTACGGTAGGTTATGTAGTACGGCCACATTCGAGAATCAGTCAGGAAGACGATGAAATACTATAACAGAAATATTTTTAATTGCTATATCACAAGATTGATTGGTGTGGATCCGCCCGAGCGCGAGTCGCTTGTGTTGTGGTGTTTCACGCCCCATTTGGGGAGAAGTGACATTGAGATGGGACACAGACACATACTTTGTAGGGAGTGAAGAAACGCACCGGGGAAAGAGCCCTTAGCAAGTACCTGGTGAGCGTCTCCCAAGATTCGGTCCGTATGCCGAGACGGTAGGAAGGACCATGGGCTGGTGGAGGGACTGTGTCTATATCACAAGATTCTCATTACCTTCTAGATCTCTGGTTTATTTCTTATACTTGTTTAAAATTGCTAATGCTGGCAGACGGCTTGAGGTCATTGTTTATTGTAAGATCATTGATTGGAGAAATTGGACAGGTACAAATGACCTAAAATACAGCAAACCATAAGAACACTCCCAAAATATTTTTTTCTCTGTCATTGCAACAAAACCGTGATATGTAGCACAGTGGCGATCACAATAGATCAAACTGATGGCAGTGATATTGGTCTGAAAAGAACCTGCATAGCCGCCCGCTTAAAAAAAAACAGAGCCGTGACTCAGTTTGTCGTGTTGAAATGTTGACAACAGTTTTATTGCCGGGATGTCGCCAAGTATTATTTATAACGCATAAAATTCTGTGTCTTCATTCGTGTAAAATTGAAGATAAGTGACTTTTATAACTTACACAAATTCGTTGACCGCTAAAGAACCTGTGGATTTGTCCTATGTTAGTGTCCTAACGATTGGGGGATGTTAATATAAATAAAACCGGACTGTAAATTTATAGGTGCTGTAATTCTGCCGGTTTAGCTACAAATATATAGTAAAGAAGTAGAAGTTGATCGAGGACTTATTATTTCTCTTAGATTTTGTATTAATCTAAGTTATTACTACTCAAATTTTACTGAAATTTTATGTTTATTAAGTTCAATGTCCGGATAAAAAAAACATCACAGGTGATTGAACAGGAGGAACATTGATTTATAGGAGTAAAGTCATCATCATCATCATTTCAGCCAATAGACGTCCACTGCTGGACATAGGCCTCCCTCAATGTTCTCCACACAGATCAGTCCTGTGCCGCCCGCATCCAATGGATTCCCGCGAACTTCACCAGATCGTCGGTCCACCTTGTGGGGGCCTGCCACTAAAACCGGACTGTAAATTTATAGGTGCTGTAATTCTGCCGGTTTAGCTACAAATATATAGTAAAGACGCGAAGGGCTAGTGTCGACGGTGAGGGTCCCGGGCAGAGTGATGCTTACGTCGTGGGGGTCATCCAGGCGGCCGCCGTGACGTCACCGGTACTCCACTCTTCCCGCATCGTACGACGATGTTGTCCCGACATGCTCCCCGGCTTGAAGTCTAGAGACTTCAAAATCTGGAAAGGGCATATACTAATACGACCCCTTCTGATGATGCCACTTCTGGCTTCAATTTCAGTGATTCAGAATTGCTTGCTGTTATCAACTTAGCATGTGGACGCAATTCCCAGTTGCGTCCAAAGCCGTTGCTTTGGAGCTCAGGGTCTTTACGCTTGGACCTTGATCCAGGATTTAAGACCCGTTATTAGAAATTGCCAACTAAGGATAGTCCCGTAAGAAACCTCATACCAGCCTCTTTTGACATGAGCCTTAATGCGGTATCTACTTTAGATCACGGTTTGCAAGAAGGTGGAGGCAGTCTGGTACTCACAATGAAGCGTCTGCCGTTATGGTGTGACTTAGAACAAAAGTGTTACTGTATGGAAACTTACGCCACCTAATGGTCTTAGTGTCACAACAAAGCGTCTGCTTTTCGTATCTGCTAGTTTGTGCGCAAGTACTAATTACTAAGTGTTCTGGTAGATGTCACTATGCATTTTTACATTGCGCAAGCAAAGCGTCTGAAATAATGACCCCAAGCCGCTGTGTTTTTTGTCTTTTAACCGATTAGAAATGCAGACACTTTGTTGTGACACTAAGGCCACAAGGCGGCGTTAGTTTCCATAAATTTTGAACTTTTGTTCTAATTTTATAGACAAGAGGCTGTTGTCATTCCTGGCCACCAGGACGACGCGACGGTCGCCGGAAAACAGAGAAACCGCGAAGTGGCCACTCTATTTCAGATATCGTCTGAGCTTCGCAACACCTAAAAAGAGGAACCGGACTAACTGGACTATGATTACACGTTCAAAATAATTATCTCAACAATTGAGGAACTACCCGAATCGTGCAGGCGTCCTCAAGGTGTTTTCCCTCACCGCCGAGCGAATGGTAGAAGAGGATTAGATACCTATTTTCTTAACATACACCGCCTGCCCTATTGTCTGGGGTGGTAGTGCGTGTAGGTACCAATTTACAAAAATACATAGGTATTATTATTATTATGTGTAGCCGTGTGGTCCCCGGCAGAGTAGAATAGGCCACCCTCACTCTTACTGAGGTGTCGTAAAAGGCGACTAAGGTAAAGCTGCTGACATGATCATCAGCACCCAGAGAAGGAAAACTCTGCATTTATATCAAAACCCTCGCCAACCCGTCTGCCAAGCGTAGTGAGTATGGCAATTACCCCTCACGTGATTGAGGGAGGCCCGTGCCCCAGCAGTGGGGACTTAATTATTATTATTATGTTTGTCAGTCGTTCCACCACCACGGGCAATTATGTCCCGGACTTTTGGAAGGCGAGCGTGAGACCAAAGCCTGTTGGCTTTTCCGTTTTCGGCGTAGAGGCCCGTGCTGGCGACTCACTCTGTATCATAGACATGCACCCTAAACAGACTGTACCTTTTCATAGAAAGCCATACTTGAAAACTGCGCGAAGCCGTTAGTACTGGGGTGACGTGCTGGTCGACGTTCTTTCTCTACCGCACCCGTATAGAACCTGTGTCAGGGCCAATTGGATCTTTTTCACACTCTGTGACGTTTTTTCCGAAGATGGCACATTCCTCTCACTTCTAATTCCATGCCCCGTACACATTATGGAAGTGTAGCCAAGGACAATCCCCGGTTGATCGAGGTGGGCAGGCCGCTACGGGGCGATGAAATAATACGACGAAAAATGTTCTTTACAGCGATGTACTTTCAAGTAAGGTATAAATGTGGTCGTCTGTACAATCGAGAGGCGTCGATTCTTTAGGCTGCTGGTAAGATGGCAAGTGAAGCTAGTTTCGGGCGGCGAGTCGTCGCGGGTCGACAGACGATTGAAGGGACTGGGGGGCGAGGGGGGCGAGCGGCGTAGCGAGCGCGGCGCGGTTGGTTACGGCGTTAACAGAGGACTTATTATTTCTCTTAGATTTTGTATTAACCTAAGTTATTACTACTCAAATTTTACTGAAATTTTATGTTTATTAAGTTCAATGTCCGGATAAAAAACAGATTGAACAGGAGGAACATTGATTTATAGGAGTAAAACCATCATCATCATCATTTCAGCCAATAGACGTCCGCTGCTAGACATAGGCCTCCCCCAATGTTCTCCACACAGATCAGTCCTGTGCCGCCCGCATCCAATTGATTCCCGCGATCTTCACCAGATCGTCGGTCCACCTTGTGGGGGGGGCCTGCCACGGCTGCGACTGCGTGATCGTTTCAGAAATGATGAGATCCGCAGGAGAACTAAGGTTACAGACATAGCCCAAAGGATTGCATGCCTCAAGTGGCAATGGGCAGGGCACATAGCGAGGAGAACAGACGGTCCTCGAGTGGCGGCCACGTACAGGAAGAAGTAAAATACTGGACACAAAAATACTTCTTACTTCACTGGAGCGTAAAATAACTTCTATTTATTTTAAAATTTCAGACTGCATGAAAACTGAGTAAATAAAACACATGTACTCGTAAAAACGTCTGTAAAGAAAAACAGTTTTTCATGTTTTATATTTATTTGTTCTGTCAGAAACATGTGTTAATAATGTGTATGAAGTTTTTTAATACACATTTTCATATGAAAGTATGGGTCAAGGATCGAGCGATGATAGCTCAGTGAATAAGAACGCAGGTCATGGTTCGTATCCGAGCATGCATGCATCTCTGGACTTTAAAATCTACACGGTGTATCTGTGAACATTTACATCCAGATAACAATGTGTTTTAACAACCATTCTGAACAACATTTATTCAACGACTTTCGAAATTCATCGAAATTTTTTTCGACTCCCCATACAAAATGACCAAGTCACGTGACATTGTATGAAAAGATGCAATTTTTTTTTGCGAATTTTCAAATGTCTTAGAACAAATGTTGCTCTAAATGGTTGGTAGAACACGTGGTTGTAAATGTATTGGGATGTAAATGTTTACAGATACACCCTGTATGTGCATATTTTTACCTAAAGTTAGATAGATAGATAGATACTCTTTATTGCACAACATACAAAACTTAAAAGCTAGGTATACAATTTAGGCGGTCTTATCGCTGGAAGCGATCTCTATCAGACAACCTTCAGGTAAAGGACATTAGCTAGAAGAGGGGAGGGTGGTGCAATCCTTTTGATTTTGAATATTGATTAGGTAATTTTATAGTATAAATACATATATCTAGATAATAAATAAACACGTTATCATACACTAATATATACGAATGTTACCTTACTATAATACAATATAACCTACACAAATTATATAAAATATACTACTATAAGGTTATAATAGAGAAGATATATTTTATACTACCTGTGCGGATAATGAATGGGATCAGAAATGGCGGCGCATCTATTCACTTCTCGCTTTCTATCTGCGCATCTATTCAGTTTTCCTTCTCTGGGTGCTGATGATCATGCCAGCAGCTTTACCTTAGTCGCCTTTTACGACACCTCGGTAAGAGTGAGGGTGGCCTATTCTACTCTACCGGTGACCACGCGACTAAACTAATTTTTTTTAGGAGTGACTAACAGATCATACCTACCAGACACCGTACCTACACCCTCTGCGTTAGTAAACAAAACCAGGTTATGAGCATCGTATGGGAGCAAGGCCGTGGTCGGAAATATGTTTACGTTGTTTATATGTTTGTCGGCGCCATGTTGAATCAGCTTCCACACAATTACCGGCAGGTCAAGTTTGTGGAATTGTGAAATATTCTATTCATTTATAAGGTCAGGAGTAAAGGGATCTCGACAGGTAAAGGTTAGAAGAATGAGCACCACTCTGACCTCGCAGATGTTCATGGGCAGCGGTGAAAACACTTACCATCAAGTGCCATGGTTCCTCGTTTGCGGACTCTAAAATAAAAAGGTATAAATTGTAAACATTTTTTTCAAAAACTTTGTGAAATAATATAGGTACTATGTTAGTGTAAGAGAAAATGTGAGGGATAGGTAGTTTGGTTTTGTTAAGGTGACGGGTAGGGCACACTAGCGACGCCAATCGATTGTAATTTTTAGCTACTAAACCGGATTTATTTTAAACAATTCGGGGCTACGACCTCTCGGCATACACTTATACTATTTATTAAATAACCATGCACAAATGTTGGATCCGTTTTCGTAAGCGAAAAATTGACTCACGCCAAAAGTAGCCACGTAGGCGTTGGAAAATAATGGAAAGCGATTACCACCACCCATAGACATCTGCAGGACCAGTGGAGTCACAAGTGTGCAGCATACCTTCAAATACCCCTCCCCCTGATTGGGTTTCTGGTAGGTACCCTCATTCACTCAGCGCAATATAACGTATGCGCTGCTTTACACCGGGTTTTTTGTGATATTACTAAGGCTGAGCCGGCCCGTTCATGCTAAAGAGTGGCTCTCCCACTGCCTTGCTTGATACATCAATCATTTAGGTGACGATGTCAAGTTCTTAAAAGTTATTAAAATTTATCTGAGATAGGTAGCTCAAGCACCTGTGTTACGGATATCAGAAATCAACAGCGGAATTACAAATATATCTAATCATTTAATACTTTTCTTTTGTAAATACATTTTTTTTTATTTGATAGAAATGGGGTGAGCCCTGCGTCTCATAGCCACTGCGATCAGTAGATGATCTATTGTGGCAGTTGTAAATACATACTATAATACATAGAAAACCCCCAGGCCAATACAAACAGACATGTTCATGCACACAAAATGTTTGTGCTGTGCAGGGATCGAACCCGCAACCCTTTTTGCAGAAGCACCGTTCAGTACCACTGATCCGAACGGGTCAATGGAATGGAATTAATGGAACTTTCTGGAACAAGGTAGGTAATTTAATATTACAAAATCGACCTTTGTTCATAATGAACAATAAGCCTATCGCCAGCAATACCCATCAAAAGCCACACACGAGCCATCAGCAAGCAATATCGTAAATACTGAAACTGAAACTACAATAGTTGGCAGCTTTCGGCGCCTGAAAAACTGTAATAACTCATCGTCGTTGAACCCGAGCCAAGCTTAAACAATCGAAGTATCAATGGAGGTATCTATGAATAAGAACTAAAAACTAGCATTTAGCATTGCATACATCATAATTTGAGTTTTTTTATATTAACACTAGCTGACCCTACTGACTTCGTCCTGTCAAAAAAATTTGTAATGTGGCAACAAATATGAACTTTATTTAACAGCAATAAAACTCAAATTGATTCTACGTTTTAGTTAGAAAACGTTTGTATGTGGAAAAGAAAAGGGCTGTTTTTAGGGTTTTTCCGAGAATTATTCGATTTTTTCTCGCCGTAAGAACCATCCTTGGACTTCAACGAACATTAAAAAAAAAGAATTGGCCAAATTGGTCCAAGCGTTGTTGAGTTATGCGCTTACCAACACATTTTGCGATTCATTTTTCTATTATAGATGGTATATTGACTCACCAGTCAGCATTGTATACCGCATCTATCATGGGGAGTGCTCTGAGGAACTGTTTGATCTACTCCCTGCATCTGAATTCTTAAATCTAACCACACGCAAGCGATTGGCATTCGATCCTCATCATCTCGATGGACGGCGGTGTAATAATGAGCGTTTATCGAGGAACTTTGTACCACGTATTCAGTTCTGTGGGACGGTTTGGCTGCAGGAGTATTTCCAGACGGCTACGACTTAGGGTTATTCAAGAGAAGAGCGTACTGTTTTTTAAAAAGGCCGGCAACACATTAGCGATCTCTCTGATTTCGCGAATGTTCATAGGCGCCGTTGATTACTTTCCATCAGGTGACTCGCTGGTTCGTTTGTCGCCTCTAGCATAAAAAAAATGCTTAGCCTGATGGTAAACAATAGGAGAACCCACGTTGCATCACTTCAGTTGGAACTGCCATACTGAGGACATGCCATATTCCATGTACATAGAGGAAATACGACACTCTCATTGAGTCAGTAGACATGCCGTTCTGTGAAGCTAGGATCGTGGTCACTGGAACTCATCATCATCATCATCATCATCATTTCAGCCAATAGACGTCCACTGCTGGACATAGGCCTCCCCCAGGACCAGGGACCAGGGAGGCACAGGACCGATCTGTGTGGAGAACATTCTCCACACAGATCGGTCCTGTGCTTCCCGCATCCAATGGATTCCCGCGATCTTCACCAGATCGTCGGTCCACCTTGTAGGAGGCCTCCACTCGAGTCGATGGAGAGGGCTATGCTCGGAGTCTCCCTGCGTGATCGTATCAGAAATGATGAGATCCGCAGGAGAACTAAGGTCACAGACGTAGCCCAAAGGATTGCATGCCTCAAGTGGCAATGGGCAGGGCACATAGCGATTAGAACAGACGGCCGTTGGGGCGGAAAGGTCCTCGAGTGGAACTCATCAACCAAATAAAATAAATAAAAACTTTTTATTTGCTAGAAACATAGTTGACATACAGTTCTTTACAAATTATTAAACAAACTTTCTCCATTGGTTCCGATTGGAAGCCTTCACCACGTCGTAGAACTTTGGTAGGGATGTAGCTCCTTACATTTGGTCAGACCATCGTGTTGGTGATCGGCCTCGTGATCTTTTGCCTTCAGTGTTGCCAACAATGACCAGTTTTTCAAGGCTATCATATCATCCCCTCTTCGCATTATGCGGCCGAAATAAGAGAGTATGCGTTGTAGACATACGCTCGACAGTCGGGTTCCTATGACAAGTTAGGAGCGAACAGTCAACAGAGACAATTGTGCGTTTAGCCGTCCAAGGTATTCGGAGCATACGCCTCCAGCACCACATATCGAAGGCATCTATTCTCTCTCTCTCTTCCTCGTATTGTCCATGTTTCTACCCCGTAAAGCAAATCTTGAATATGAGGGCTTTGACTAGGCGTGTTTTTGTCATGAAGCTTATTCCGCGGTTTTTCTTTCCCATCATCAGATCCTGATATCCTTATCATGGTACCACTCCGGGACTATTTACTTTCTAACTAAAAAATAATTATCTAAATTGGTTCATAAATGGCAAAGTAATCGGCGAACAAACATAAAAAAATATATACAAGTCGAACGAATTGAGAACTTCCTCTTTTTTTTGAAGTCGGTTAAAAAACATTTGAACCTACGATGATCTCCCGTATGGCACACGTTACTATTAAAATAAATGATGTAAATGTATATGATCGAAATAAGGTGAACGAACTTGGAATACTATGAGTTGCATTGATCCTTGCAAACCGCAATATGCACGATGCATGAGATTCCATAAATACCACACACATTGATTCCATTAGCGGGGGCGGCGACAATCTAATGAAGCAGAAAATTTACGGATTTATACGTAACGTGCAAATACATACTACAAGTATAATAATAATATCCTCCAACCGATTACGGATGGCCCCCAGATTGGTCCATAAAATAAATCTAACAGACATACATAAATAAAATTCACTTCTTTTCACACTATTTCTACGTGCGGCGCGTAGAGTCAGCTGGTAGCCGTTCTCAAACATTCCGAAAGACGACTCCCTGAGGCCAGAAGTCCTCCATAATAAAACTCGCCAGGGAGTGGGTCGGCACTCTCACCATAAATATGAGCTGTCACTTTGTGGCGAGACTCCAACCAACTATAGGAAAGCTCTTGTTATGTGCCTTTAGTCTTCCGATTGCCGTGTGGTCCCCGGCAGAGTAGAATAGGCCACCCTCACTCTTACCGAGGTGTCGTAATAGGCGACTAAGGTAAGGACTGCTGGCACGATCATCAGCACCCAGAGAAGGAAAACTCTGCATTTATATCAAAACCCTCGCCAACCCGTCTGCCAAGCGTGGTGAGTATGGCAATTACCCCTGATGTGATTGAGGGAGGCCCGTGCCCCAGCAGTGGGGACTTAAATGGGCTGACGATGACGATGATGAGTCTTCCGATTTCGGGTGAGATAATATACCGAGTATTGTATAACTATTTTTCAGTATACAAGTGGCCTCTGTGATGTTAGTTTGATCGGAGTTATACGAGCTATTACTGCCACTTCCTGTGCGAAACGTGCGCGTGCGCCTACGCCATGTTATTGCATCGCCCGACTGTTTGCCATAACGTGTACTACTGATTCTAAGAATGAAGTTTATCTAGTAAACCATTTTGTTGTACGTAATTAGCGTAGGTTCGCCATCTTGTGTATGACGCATACGCATATGAGAATTTGATATCAACTGTGGCATAGTTAGGCGTGGACTGCACAAGCGGTTAAGGGGCTTGCTCAGTATACGACCGTTGCGGGGGATATCTATTTTTGCTATAAATGGATGCATTGCGCCAGTTAGGGGTGAAGCGGCGTACGCGATTAGCGGCCTAGCTAGTCTAGTCCCGGGGGATTCCGACCGCCATTGCGCGGAGATGGACACAGCAGGTGTTTTAGTTACGTTTAGAGTCCTACACACCACCTTGTTCCCTGTAGCAAGGTGACGGCCATGATGGTTTCCTCTGGAATAAAGAAATAGGCCTCAAGCGGAGTCCTCAACTAAAAATGAGTATAATACTTGGGAGAGGGGTGGGTTCGCTGACGTGGATTGTTTTAATTCTGTCAACTGTTCCCAGCCTCTCGTAAGATACTTAATGAGTCTTTGGAGTATGTGAGCGTCTACTATTAGAGATTGGCTCGTTTATATGCGACACCAAGATAGATGATGGTACTAGGTGTCCTGGTACAGCATCTAATGATGAGCAAAAAGAAGATTTCCGGAATATTAGAGCATGAGTCTCATTACATGGCACGCTTTACTATGCTCCATGTCCGCATTGTAAGGTTTATGTGAAGCGAAGAGCACTAAAGCTAGGTCACGGCAGGTCCAAGGTAGGAAGTGCCTACTGAGACGATGGTCCGAGAACCTCTCCCTCGCCCCTTACGGCCGGGGAACCCTCGGCTCGCTCGCCCCGGTCCTAGACCGTTGACTTCAGCGTCACGACGGATCCGTCTCCTTCCGTATACAAATAATGACCGGACAAGGGAGCATCGGTTACAATCTGCACAAAATACAACAGGAGGAGGCGCCTTCCTGCCATGAGTGCGGCGCTGCGGAAGACACGGCACACCACACCCTTGCGGAGTGTGTCGTGGGATGCTCAGCGTGTGGCGCTGGTAGCGGAGGTTGGCCAGGACCTCTCTCTCGAGGACCGAGACGTTCTGAGATAAATATATGACATTTATCATCATCATCATCATTTCAGCGAATAGACACACTGCTGAACATTGACCTCCAGTGTTCCCCACACAGATCGGAATTTCTTTTCTATCGTATTAGGAATGATGAGATCCGCAGGAGCACTAAGGTTACAGATATAGCCCAAAGAATAGCAAGCCTCAAGAGGCAATAGGCAGGGCACATTGCGAGGAGAACAGACAGCTGTTGGGGCGCAGAGGTACTCGAGTGGAGGCCGCGTTCAGGGATACTTTTTTTTCTGACGAGCAGACGGATCACCTGATGGTAAGCGATTGCCGCCGTCCATGGACACTCGCAAAAGTCACAAGTGTGCTGCCAACCTTTAAACCCCTCTTTCCTCGGTATTGAGCCTCCGGTACCCTCAGTCACGCAGCGAAACACAGCACAGCGCTGCTTGACGTTATTTTTCTGTCAGGGCGTGGTATCACTCCGGTCGAACCGGCCCTCTCACGCTCTCTCACGGTCAAACCTTCCAAAAAGTCCGAAATCAATTCCCCCCACAACTAATCCCATCAAGCGACCTCACCGCGAACAAAGCATGCGCACGAGTCGGTTCTGCTTTTAAAACGTAATGGCGATCGTAAACTGATAGATGTCGGAGTGTGTATCCGGCTCGTTAGTGCCGGACAAATTAAAGATTCGGCTTCTGTGTTGTGATTAATTATCAGTCTAAATTTTACGTAAACTAATGACTTTAACTATCTCCTTGGCGCAGTGGGTAGTACGTCGCACTTAAAAGCGACGGCTTAAAATTTGTACTTGAGTTTTTCTGTTAAGAAATTCTCAATGTCAGCTCGAAGTCTGGAAATTGGCTTTGTACCACCGTGTCTCGGAAAACACATTTGGCAGTTGGTTCTGCGCCTGATCCCTCTCTGGTCGTGTCATGCTGATGTCCCATCGGAATATGAGGGTAAGGGAATAGAGAGTTCACTTGTTCTTGCGCATATACTTGAACACTATAGTATATCCTGCATCCGTGGAAGATCGTTAAGATTGGCCACTGTAGCCTTAACCGATTGGAGAATATTATTATTACTGTTAACCATGGTCACCATGGTCTCATATCATACTTAACGTGTAATTCATTCATTCTTTCATCATCATGAATAAGGATAGCCATAGATGAAGGTATATCATAAAGGACAAATTAAACTCCCACGGGAGGAATAACGACCCTCAATTATGAGCAGGGGCGTCTTTACCTATAGTGCAGTGGGTGCGGTGCACCTTGGGCCTTTTAGATACCAAAATCTGCAGGTTGTGTCGCGAGGACGAGGAAACGATTATCCACGTCCTCGGCGAGTGCATAGCGCTGCACCGCTGCAGAAGCCGGCACCTAGGAGCACACATGATCTCAGCACACGAGATCAAAAGCTCCCCCATCAGCTCCATTCTGGGGTTTATCCT
Organism: Marasmia exigua; assembly: GCA_019059595.1. Lineage (NCBI taxonomy): Eukaryota > Metazoa > Arthropoda > Insecta > Lepidoptera > Crambidae > Marasmia > Marasmia exigua. The sequence goes on along the minus strand of CM032488.1, from coordinate 10,069,269 downwards.
GGAACTGGAGCTACATGAGGTGCTGTAATAGGTTACGGGGCTGCCACAATAGATCATCTACTGGTCGCAGTGGCTATGAGACGCGGGGCTCACCCAATTTCTAACAAATAAAAAAAAAAAGCACCCGTTCGCTGGAAGTTAGATGGCGCCGAGAGCCCCACGTTACAGTGGAGGCTCTACACATAGAGCCTCCACTGTAACGCTCCGCAAGGAGCGGGCGCGAGTATTGATCGTTCTCCTCATCTTAGCGTGTGATTCCCACTTGTATCCAAAGCTGTCGCTTCGAAGCCCGGGGTACGCTTGGACCATGATACAGGATTCAGGATGTCTAATAATTACAATGAAGCGACTGCCTATAGGTAGCCGCCAGGTTATTGTTTGCTCCCGGGCGCTTCTTGTGCTAGAGCATCATCATCATCATCAGCCCATTTAAGTCCCCACTACTGGGGCACGGGCCTCCCTCAATCACATGAGGGGTAATTGCCATACTCACCACGCTTTCAAATGCAGAGTTTTCCTTCTCTGGGTGCTGATGATCATGCCAGCAGCTTTACCTTAGTCGCCTTTTACGACACCTCGGTAAGAGTGAGGGTGGCCTATTCTACTCTGCCGGGGACCACACGGCGATAGTGATAGAGATAGATATATGCTAAAGCCTCCCTTGGTAATGATTAATACAACGAGAGGTTTTTAAATAATACATCAATCTCAGCTCAGCCCTTCAAAATCTCATCAACATGACCTAAATACAATCACTTTCGGCTTATTACATCATCACCGGCTGTTATGACTTGACCCGCTCCTGCCATGTTATTGTTTACGCGCCGGTCTCAAAATACGCTGGTTACAATTAGCTCGTGCTTCACGCCTTCCCCTTGCCTGATTGACAAGCTCCACGTAACTATGTACCTCAGTTTTCTGGAACGGTTTGGCTGCAGTGGTAGTTCGTGACTTTGGCACCTTCTATACACGAGTTGGACTTAGTAGTCTTCCTAAAAGACCGGCAACGCATCGAAGACCACTCTGATCTCGCAGATGTTCATGGGCAGCGGTGAAAACACTTACCATCAAGTGACATGGTTCCTCGTTTGCGGACTCTAAAATAAAAAGGTATATTGTAAAAAAAAATTTCAAATACTTTGTGAAATAATATAGGTCCTATGTTAGTGTGAGAGAAAATGTGAGGGATAGGTAGTTTGGTTTTGTTAAGGTGACGGGTAGAGCACACTAGCGACGCCAATCGATTTTAATTTTTAGCTACTAAACCGGATCTATTTTGAACAATTTCGGGGTCAAAACCTCTCGGCAAACACTTATAACTATTTATTAAATAACCATGCACAGATTTTGTGTCCGACGCGTACGCGAAAAATTCATTGACGCCAAAAGCGACCACTATTGGCGTGAATCAATTTTTCGCGTACAAAAACGGACCCAACATTTTTGCATGGTTATTTAATAAATAGTATAAGTGTTTGCCGAGAGGTTATATCCTCGAAATTGTTTAAAATATATCCTGTTCAGTAGCTAAAAATTAAAATCGATTGGCGTCGCTTAGTGTGCCCTACCCGTCACTTTAAATTCTTCCAGTAACAAAACTGGCCAAATGCGTTTCGTGTTAGGCCACGCGGAATCTTAGGTAGTAGATTTTAGTAAAGCTTCATAATGTGGTATGATAAAATCTTTATTATTATTTGCAAATGGTACAACAATTTGAATCATACAAAAATATAGTGATACATCACTCACTAAACTAATATGAATACACATCGCGATAACAGCTTCCTTTCTAATGTGACAGCTAATTCGTTCTAGATAATAAACATATTGTTTAAAATTGCTTAAAATTCTAAAACTGGCAAATTAAAAAATTCTTATCAAGGGTTTTTTAAAATTGCAAATTTTCATTCGAGCCGTGTGGTCCCCGGCAGAGTAGAATAGGCCACCCTCACTCTTACCGAGGTGTCGTAAAAGGCGACTAAGGTAAAGCTGCTGACATGATCATCAGCACCCAAAGAAGGAAAACTCTGCATTTATATCAATAAGTGGGTGTAATATATGTATTTAAGTATATATTTGTGTTCCTCTGTTGTCTGATATCTGTAACACAAGTGCTTAAGCTACTTAGTACGGAATCAGGTCAACGTATGAGATGTTGTGAGAATTATTATTATTATTTATATCAAAACCCTCGCCAACCCGTCTGCCAAGTGTGGTGAATATGGCAATTATCCCTCATGTAAGTGAGGGAGGCCCGTGCCCCAGCAGTGGGGACTTAAATGGGCTGACGATGACGAAATTTTCATTAATCCGTTTTAAATTAATCCGTTAGACTGCGTTATGTAGGTCTGTGTGAGATCCAATTTTAAAGGCATTAACACAAATATCAATAGGTTAGGTATTTGCTACTTATGTAACATGTTCTTTATCGGTTCGATGAGACAGTCATGATTTTTTATTTGCAAAAACCCTCATTATATTCCAGGCATTATTCATATTCCGTTTATTACATTTGCCTGTGAACCTGGTCTTGTGTATATGTCTTTTCATGCATTTATAAAATAATCATATTGTTTTATATTTGTATTACGTCTATGTCCAAACAAACTTTGTACTTCTTAAAACCATCAGTCTACATTAGCCCTTAGGGTGTGGTAAAAAGCTCCGACTAAACATTGTCTGAAATCAGTATTGTAAGTCTTCAAAACTGAATGTGTATTTAATATCAATTAATACATTTTAGTATATTTTTAAGTGAGTAAATACTCTGCGACAAAACTGATTACTTATACTAATGGTGAAATCTAAACTAAATGCTGTTTCCTTAGGAAAAAACTTTTTGAGAAAACACACATTAGTTAGTATCTTCGGCCAAAACAACTTTGGGTCGTTCTTCTTTTTTATCGACAATGAGCCAAACTTACACATCAACATTTAACTTTTATATAACAGACTACAATTGATAAATAATATATCCTAAATATTCGTTAATGTACTATTTTACAGATGGACTATTACATGATCTAAAATTTAATTGATAAAGTATACTTTTTGATTAAAATGGACACCTCCGTCACGTCCCCCGAAATTAGTGCCATTTACACCTCTGTCACGCTTTATATATTTTTTTACATAGTTAATCATGCTAAAGTACCTACGAGGTGATAAAACAATGTCATTATTTCATGTTAAATTAAGAATATCTTGATGGTGTAACGTATATTTTTTTATATAATTAATTACTTGATAAGTCACTGAGGACGGGCTTATTGTCGTAAAAAAAGAAGAACGACCCCTTTATGTTTTGTAGTTTTTATCTTGAACATTGTAATCTTGGCTTTTTTTTACTATTTTTTAATGCCTTGGTCTCAGCTATTTTCTCGTATAATTTCTTAGGTTCATCTATTCAGTTTGTGTAATCTTTCATCGTCTACATCGTTATTGCATGCGTAATTCTACAGACTTAAGTCCTTAGTTATTATCTTTTTCTCATTTAACCTCTTTGCATCATTGCTTTAGTTTGAGTAAACACTTTTATCGTCGACATCCTTGTTGACTTTTTTCCTTATCAACTTGTTTTTTTTCTATCTAGTGTTTAGTCGTGTCTTATTTAGTAAATCACTTCATAGCCCATATTACAATGGCTTCATAACAAATCTGTTTGAAACTCGAATGTTTATCATCTCTTCAACAAGAGATCATTTAACTCAACCAATCCACATTTACTCACACCAGACTTGTTTAAATATTTATTGAAAGCAGAACATTTTGTTTTTACGTACTCCGTGTATGAGTCATGTATGTTCGGCTTTAACCTTTTGCAAAGTTGCTAATATATCGTGAAATTTTCATTACCCTAGAAAAAATGTGGGAGAATCACACAGACGAACCGAGAGCAAATAACATTAACCAAGGTAGATAGGACGCCTTCTCAATAAAGATTGGCTTCCCCATGCAAATTTTACCAATAATTACGTAGGTACAATACTTTACGGGAAGACCAAATTTTTTTATGTTGTCCTATATCTGTTACCATAGGAAAATTGTCATTTGCTACGATCATATTATAACTTGGAATCTTACTTTAGCTTATAGTGACATACCTTCGTTTAACCTATATATTATTTTATGGATAATTTGTTTATGGTTTAACCAAGGGAGTACAAGCGGTACAATTAAAAATTATTATTCGCAATTAGTATTTTTCTCTGCCTCACCCTCTCATTCTTAATGAATGAGCCGGATGGGTAACTGAAAATACAAATAATAATAATTTTAGAGTAAAGCCCGGAGCATAACTTTGTGCGTAACTTGTTTATTAAATACAGTTGTTAGCTAAACATAATTAATATACATTATTATCCTTTTTCTGGCTGAAAGCATTAATTTATTATTTTCAATGAATCTGCCAATCGAAATTACGTTTATTGTTAGAATAGTTTGGTGTTCTTTGAAAAGTTCTTGGTAGTCAAAACATAATCTTTTACCATACCGTAGCATTATATACAATCACCACATCTCAACGTAATACTCATCTCTCTTATCAGGTCTCAACTTGTTTTACTATTATTTTAGACCTGATAAAAATATTGAATTTAGGTTTCTTATACACTAATAATTACGTTCCAATATATACACATTATGCATGATCCCTATGCTTAATATTTCTTATACATTAAAGTCTAATAGATTAAACTTCTTAGAATTCTAAAGAAAAGTATAAGATGTATTATTATAGGCCATGACTATATTTAAAAACTCAGCAAGGCATAGGTTCGCTATAGACCGTGTTATAGACTAGTTCTTGAATCTTCATTCTCAACATCAACTTCTTAGCTGGCCCTAACTTCTTTACATGTGGCAGCAAACTGCTAAAGAAGCCAACGTCCTCATCTTTACTAGAATCACAAACTTCAGTGGCAGTCTCTGCACCTTTTTGTGCTTCGTCATCGTCGTCATAGAAATCAGTCTCCATAATAATAGGTTTAGTATCAAATTCATCAAAATCATCATCTTTGACACTCACATCTGGAGGTTCCGGCTGTGGGTCTATTTCTCCCACAGTGCTTGGAATGTTTGAGTGTTGGGTCGTTGTATCTTCTGGACCTAGATAATAGCTAGTACTTTGATCTGCGTCAAAGTCATGGTCGTCGTGAGCGTAACTGTCGTCTCCTTGGACTTCATTACCGTCATAATCGTTGAATTGGTTGGTGAGGAACTGTAGCTTTGGCAGATACTCCCACTCAGAGTCCTGTTTCCTAACCTCTTTACGTGCTTGATCACGGATGTATTTCCATTTCAGTCTAGCTTCGTCTCCTGGAATAGGAAAGTAAATAACATTATTTATTTATCACAAAATCATCGTCAGCCCATTTAAGTCCCCACTGCTGGGGCACGGGCCTCCCTCAATCACATGAGGCGTAATTGCCATACTCACTACGCTTGGCAGACGGGTTGGCGAGGGTTTAGATATCAATGCAGAGTTTTCCTTCTCTGGGTGCTGATGATCATGCCAGCAGCTTTACCTTAGTCGCCTTTTACGACACCTCGGTAAGAGTGAGGGTGGTCTATCTACTCTACCGGGATCACACGGAAATCACAAAATAAACATGGCATATGTAATAAGGACTAGTTTTGACAATATTAATTATCAAACAATACTAGGAACATTTTAACTAGTTTTGGTTTAGCGTTACCCTATTTATAGCTTCGTGGTTGCACATTAATATAATTACCTAGATGAGTGAGATGTTTATATTGTTATCATTTTCTGTGTCCAGTTTTGTACCAGTTGTGTCAAAAAGGGATTGTTATTGTGTATGTTTGTTTGTACAGTTAGTATGTAGAACCGTCCCATCCAGTCCCCAATTTGCGACTCTGTCACAAAGATATGGATTGTATGTTTTAACACAACTCTCACAATATGGGTATAAAAGGGCTTGAGTAGCAGAACATATTTATTGTGACAAATTTTAAATCCATGATGGCCGCCGTCGGGGGTTTTTTAAATTTTCAATTTCATTTTTTTTTATATTATTACCTGTATTATCTGTATGTTCTGTTTACTTATTGTGTCAAATAAATAATTATTCATTCATTCATTCATTAAAACAATATAAATCAGGTCAATGTATGAGTTGTTGTATGAATTATTTAACAAAAGAATAGGAAAATATTCTGTTGAGTTTGCAACTAAAAGCTCCTAAAAAGTTCAAGATATTCTACGGTGCTTTTATTAGGAATAATAAAGACTTTCACACTATTAATAACGCCAAGGCTTTGAATTATTGGCCTATTATAGTGTTTGAATGTTTTGTATAAGTACTTACTTGTGACACCCAGCTCCAGCGCAATCTCCTTCCAGCTCTCATCCAACTTGTACCAATTATGATGCCCTTTTAATTGCCTGTTCCAAATTATATCCCTCGACTTGACTAGCTCTATCAACTTGTTTAAATCCACGTCTATCGTCCGCCTCTTATTCATCAGCAACTTCTTCCTCATCGTATATCCCAGTTTTGGAGTCTTTATAGACTCGTCGAGGGAGTTGAAAACTTCGTCGTTGGTATCATCGTCACCTTCCTCGTCTTCTGTCAAGAACTGGTTGTGAATGAACTTGAGTTTGTTGAAGTGAGGCCATTCTGATTCGTTGGGATTCTTCTTCATCTCTTTCCTGCATTGGTCTTTTAGGTTCTTCCATCTTTTTCTGCAGTTGAGACCTGGAATGTTTTATTTTTGCAGCTGTAAGATTCGCTTTAGAAAGTTTAATAAAACTTCTAGCTCTTGTTATGTTTAGTAGCAATGCAATGCCAATGAATATTGATTTGATACCAATCATAAATGAAGCCTAATTAAAATAGTTGTAAATACCTACATCGTCAACAAACACAAACCATTATTGTCAACATTTGATTTCAAAACCTAATTGAATAAAATGTGTTATGAATGCAACATTACATTTTAATTATGATAATTTATACAAGTAGGTATACCTACTTATCAATGCTTCACTAATTAGTTGTTTATTTGGTCCAGCTTTATCTATCTGGATATATGTACAGTGGCGGACAGGTCAAGCTATACAAAACTGTCAAATTTCCTCAATAGATTTCGAACTCAAAGTGTAACAAAATAAGGTATATAATCGAATGAAGAATTTTGACAGTTTTGTATAGCTTGATGTGTCCGCCACTGTACGATATACGATAGGTAACTTAACTACCTAGGTGATAGCCTGCATAGAACTGGAGCTCAATTCTCGGGTTCGTGATACATATTTTGAAAACATGGCGGATATTACCTGAAAAACATGAGCCCAATTCTCGTGCTCGTGATATTTATTTTCATACGACATTTATCACTAAAACATAGTTTTTTTGTATGGTTTTCAGGTGATATCCGCCATATTTTCAAAATATCACGAGCACGAGAATTGGGCTCCATACAAAAAAACTACTTATGTTTTAGTAATATAATTATGTCGTATGAAAATAAATGTCACGAGCTCGAGAATTGGGGTCCTGACATTTCTACAAATAAACAGAATTCTAGTGATTCACTCAAAATAAAAACCTGCTTCAATATTTCCGTCAAGTGCCTAATTACTTAATTTTTTCGAACTCCTTGAATTGCAACTTTTGAACTGTTTATCTGTAAATCTAAATGCGGTATTTAACGTTGCACAATTTTTTCTATGTATACTATGTCTGCCTTTAAATAATCGAACTTGTATTATTATTATTATTTTTTTTATTTTATTTATGGAAACATACAGCTTTTTATATCTTACATTATTAAACTAAGTTATAATAGATATTACATTAGCCTTAACAGTTTCCAAAGTTAAGTTGTACACAATACAATTCTGGTAAGACAGACACCTAATTCGGTAAAACTAAAGATAAAACAATATAATACTGGGTAGGTATATACTTAAAAATTTTGAAACACCATGGTAAAGCCTACATAAATATACCTTATATATACCTACCTATATTATAAATTAAATACCTATTTGTTAATCCATAACTTCAGTTTAGTTATTTACGAGTACGATAAAAATGAACCGGCTTCGCGCCCCGAAAACAACCTCATCCAACAACAACATCATATCTCACTCCTTCAGACAAAAGATACAATTCCGCTCGAGCAACTAACAAGTCGCATTCACATTCACCCGCGATGCGCACTTCTCAGAGCTGCGCAAAGCGTCTATCATGGCGGACAGCGACGCGGGTCGTCGCCGCTACTAAAAAAATGAATACTCACTAGTCGTGCCCACCTCCGCTGCAACCTCGTTCCAATACCTCTCCAACTTAAATCTATTCCTGTGCCCACGATAGCTCTTGTCCCACAAGCACTCGCGGATCTGAACTGCCGCTATCAGTTTATCCATGTTTTTAGACCGCATCCCTTTCACTTTGGTCTTCATCGCGAAGCGGGCGCGCGAGCGACAGCGGGTATTGCGGAACACAAGCGCCGACTGACTGGCCCCGACCGCTAGTTTCTCAACGCAACGCTCGCTCCCGCTCTCGCGCCCGCTTGCTGATATCCCTGTCTTTCTCGCTCGTCGCCCCGCTCCCCTCTCAGCGACTCGCGCAATCCGTAGTAATCCGCTTTCACGGCGTATTCGATCGTGCGCCGTCCATTGCGGATTTGGAATAGCGGTGGATATGTGTGTAGTATTGGAAGGATCGATGGGGAGCGAGCGTATCGATGAGGCGATGGTTGTTTAGGGCGTGGCCGCATCGAAGGCGAGTTGGGTAGCAACGATGGACGTAGCCGCAGCGTTTTAATACGGTGTTGCGGTTCCGTACACGAGTCGCACCGGTTTTGTTTACCGTTTAACTAGATGTTGACAATGACATCTCACTTCAACAATGGTATAATCTTGGAACACTAGTAATTGTTTAAATTCTAGGGTTAAGTAAAAATAGGCACTGAACCGTTTATTCACATGTAATAGGGTAAGACTAATTATTTCTGGGTAGTATTTAAATGCTTTGTTTGCTTTACAATCGGTTAAAATACCACGAGTGTAGTAGGATAAATTACCTACCTTCTGTCTGTGAAATAAACGGGTTAATTTTATTATTAGTTACTCTTCGGCATGAATAGGCCGGCTCGACCGTAGTGATACCACGGCCTCACAAAACACCGGCGAGAAGCAGCACTGTGCGGTGTTTCGCTGCATGAGTGAGGGTAGAGGCCCAATCCGTGGGAGAGAGGGGTTTAAAGGTTTCCAGTGTACTTGTGACTCCACTGGTGTCGCGGATGTCCATGGGCGGCAGCAATCGCTTACTATCAGGTGATCCGGCTGCTCGTCTGACACCTATGACATAAAAAACAAACAAAAAATATGTTTTCTTTGTTCATCATGAGGGGATGAATATAAAATTATGTGGTAGTACCCGTATGGTAACAAAGTTAGATATTCAGTTTCAAATTAGGGAATTGTTAGAACTACCTACGTGTATGTACTGGAGGAAAGGACTTGAGTCTTCTCCCAGCACACCTGTATCACGGTTACACGTACAGATTCATTATCTCAGATATTGTAGGTATATACAATTTTCGGCTAACTGTCCAAGACGTGCAGGTTTCCTCACGATGTTTTCCCTTAGCGCACCGCCGAGCTAATGTGCGCACATAAATTTGAAATCCAAAGGTGCGTACTCGGATTCGATCCACAACCCCCCGTATGGAAGGCGCGTTCTTATCCACTGAGCTCAATACTCAATACTAATATCTTTATTGCATCTATAGGTTACATAATTTGTTGGTTCATAGCAAATGCAGGTATCACTATAGACCCGGGAGGGCACTGCAATATGGGAGAGGGCGCTCATTACTAAATTAGGATTAACTTTGAATAATATACCTAGATATAAGTATAGTGAAATATAAAATGAAGTATGTTATTCTATATATATTATATACTCTTTATATATTATACATTATTAGTATTTTCCTGTAAATATGTGTTTAAGTGTGTTATTATCTATGTATTTTTATCATTGACATATTCATTAACTGTATAATAGACTTTACTGAGTTGGAATTGTTTGAGTAATTTTGTAAATGTTTTATCATTTATTTGTTGTTTGGTTAATTCGGGTACCGTATTAAATATTTTTATAGACAATACGTAGGGGCTGTTTAAGTGTAAGGTCATTTGAGAGTTCGGTAGGTTAAGTTTATTATTATATCTGAATTGATAGGGGGCGGTGTTGTCTTTACGTTTGGTAAGGTACTGGAACCGAATAAGGCCCGCCTTATTTTAAAATACTCCTAAATCGTCAGTTTGGATATTATTAAGAAAACAAATCAATGTCAATGTAGATTATTTAATGAAAAAATACAATTTAAACAAAAAATGCAATATTCTGTTGATTTTATTTGAAAGAACCACCATTTTTAAAATGCAGTCTTTGGGCCATCTTAGGCAGCGGGTCACTAAACAAGGCCCGTAATATATTAATTTAAACTTCGCTTAATCTAAATCTAAATAAATTTTCCTTCTAAATCTAATCAGAAATCACAGTTTTCTTTTAAAATTAACTAACAAAATCTAAAATACTATCCAAAATTTGGCTGTGGGCCATCTTAAATCTAGCAGGATTTTAAATGAATACAAAATGAAAATTTCTTTCTTAAACTGAATATAACACACGTGCCGAGATTCCTTAGACTAGTACGCAACTAAATAATCATGAATTTACTGTTTATTTAGTGATGATTTTTTCACGCCCTTGGTGCATGGGCCTATAAGGGTTATTGAAAATCAAATGAAGTTTATTTTTGTCAAATGTAGACTAATTAGGGTCTTCTAGCATTTTACAAATACTCAATAAAAAATAAATAAACATTCCTCTTCAAGAACATAAAAAATAACATTATCATCACTTAGGTAGAAATTAAAATAAATCAGCCTTTAAAAAACGTAACAAATCTAAACATTCTGTTCAGACATAATCAACAGTACTCAAAAAAATCAATATATAAATAATCATAAGTGATATGATGAAGAAATATATTCGAATCTAATCATAATACCTAATTACTTTGGCTGAAATCGCTCTCTGTGAGATTCATATTTATCATTCATTTTAGGTTCCCATCTTACGTGCTTGAGTTACACATTTCAGCCACTGCCATATAATGACCGTGGGAGAGCTTCGGCATGAATGGGCCGGCTCTACCGTAGTGACACCACGGCCTCACTGAAAACCGGCATGAACCAGCACTGTGCTGTGTCTCGCTGCGTGATTGAGGGTACCGGAGGCCCAACCGGGCGAAAGGGGGGTTTAAAGGTTCGCAGCGCACTTGTGATTCCAATGATGTCGCGAGTTTCCATGGGCGGCGGCATGCGCTTACTATCAGGAGATCCGTCTGCTCGTCTACCACCTATCACTTAAAAAAATAAATCAAAGTAGACATCATTAAGATCTAGCTACTTACCCTCTGAGGCCTGATGCCGCTGTATCTTGACAGGAGAAGACCAGCGGAGATCAGCATTCTGACTTCAGTATCTCACTTCACTTGTCACAGATGTTTCTACCTCGCACTACCTTCATACACAACCTCTGAAAATCTAGTTTTTTATTTATTGCATTAAATAGGCAGATGAGCTTGCAGCCAATCTGATGGTAAACGGTAACCGCCGCTCATAGACATAAACAATGCCGGAGCACAGTCATGCCGCTGCCTACAGTGAAAGAAGAAAACTCTTTTCAAACCTTAAAAAAGGACATGTCATAGCGATCAGGGAACATCGCGTTAAGTTAACACTATTTTTAGGGTTCCGTAGCCAAATGGCAAAAAACGGAACCCTTATAGATTCGTGTCTGTCCGTCTGTCCGTCCGTCTCCGTATGTACAGCCACTTTTCTCCGAAGCTATAAGAACTATACTATTGAAACTTGGTAAATAGATGTATTTTGTTAACCGCATTAGGATTTTTACACAAAAATTGAAAAAATTAAAAAATGGGGGGGGGGGGTCCATACTTGAAACTGAAACTCAAACATTTTTTTTTTCATCAAACCTATACACACGTGTGGACGTATCAATGGATAGGTCTTTAAAAATGACTAGCTTTTGCCCGCGACTTCGTCTGCGTGTAATTCGAATAAAAGCAAGGTCTTTATATATCTTTATAAATTATAGCCTATGTGTTATTCTGATCTATAAGCTACATTACTGTAAAGTTTCATTAAAATCCGTTTAGTAGTTTTTGCGTGAAAGAGGAACAAACATCCATCCATACATCCATCCAAACAAACTTTCGCCTTTATAATATTAGTAAGGAAGTAAGGATGTTGAGGTTTTTAACATCATTTTTTTCTAAACATATACAATACTTTGCGCAAGAGACGCTCCCAAAGTGGTAAATTGTGTTCCCTCTAATTTCTATAATAAAGGAATTATAAGACTAAAAAAAATATATGATGTACATAATCATGAAAAGTAACAAATAAAATTGGTTTGAACTAGATATAGTGAGTAGTTTTTTTTAATACGTTATAAATTGTAAACCGCAATTTACCTTCCATATATCGTACTTGCTGCTACGGAACCATTCATGGGCGAGTCTGACTCGCACTTGGCCGTTTTTATTTTTAACTAATGAGGATAAAGATTGGATGAAGAAATGTGGAAAGGACCTCATCATCATCAGCCCATTTAAGTCCCCACTGCTGGGGCACGGGCCTCCCTCAATCACATGAGGGGTAATTGCCATACTCACCACGCTTGGCAGACGAGTTGGCGAGGGTTTTGATATAAGTGCAGAGTTTTCCTTCTCTGGGTGCTGATGATCATGCCAGCAGCTTTACCTTAGTCGCCTTTTACGACACCTCGGTAAGAGTGAAGGTGGCCTATTCTACTCTGCCGTGGACCACACGGCAAGGACCTACCTTATCATCATCTTAGCGTGTTCCCAGTTGCATCTAAAGTCTCTTTGGAGCGTGAGATAGTCTTGAATCATGCATGATGCAAGATAATGGTAAGTCAGTTAATTGCGGGACAATGAAGCGACTACGGCTTGACGTTTCTTACACAGAGGAGCCTGACGAACTTATCCTCAGGGCCTAATTCAAAGCAGGCTTTACGACCGAGTCGGAGTTTTCCTCTCTTTCACACGCGCTGTGTGTCACCTTTGTTTGGATGCGACATGTATTTCTTGTTCGTTATGGGAAGGCTTCAAATTAAGCCACCTGGTTACACGTAAATCATTATTTCTACATTTTTTTTAATTTTAGAGTTTGAGACATCACATACATTGTCCTAGTCCCTAAGGCTTTCCCTTTTACTATGGGAACCAGAAACAACGAAGGTACCACAAACACCCAGACCCAACACAAATATCTGTCTCAACACATCAACAAACATTTGTGTGCAGGAATCAAACCCGGCGCACCAACTACTGCCCTAAACGGGCCGTCATTTTTGGATAGCACGTGCGTTCCTTTCTATGATTTCCTTCCTCACTAGGTCAGGCCTAGTGGTGAAATGCGCACACAGATTTGACACTATCAGCTGTTTAAAAGGCGCTCGGTCTTATTTACTGAACTACCAGTGCTAAGTTTACGTGACTACTTATAACTGTCCATAGTAAATATAGGTCATCATCATCATCAGCCCATTTAAGTCCCCACTGCTGGGGCAAGGGCCTCCCTCAATCGCATTAGGGGTAATTTCCATACTCACCACGCTTGGCAGACGGGTTGGCGAGGTCAAATATAGGTAGGTCAACTATAAATATTACAATACTAAAAATATTCCATATCTACATCTCTCCGATGATTGCACTCCTATCGGCCATCAAGCAGAGGAAAGTTGCCTACTTCAGACATGTGTTAAGACACGATAGATACGAGTTGTTGCAACTTATTCATCATCATCATCATCAGCCTATCGCAGTCCACTGCTGGACGTAGGCCTCTCCAATTGTTCGCCACTTGATCTATCCATGGCTTCTCGCATCCAGCTCTTGCCAGCCATCCTGCGCAGATCGTCCTCCCACCTAGCCATAGGGCGCCATACATTACGTTTGCCAAGACGCGGTCTCCACTCTAAAACTCGTTTACCCCATCGGTTGTCGGTTCTGCGGCTAATATGGCCCACTGCCACTTAAGCTTGCCAATCCGGTGAGCAATGTCGATGACTTTGGTTCTCTGCCGGAAAACCTCATTTCGGATTCGATCTCGGAGAGAGAAGCTGAGAATTGCTCGCAACTTATGATGGGGAAATAGGTGTGTGTGGGTTGGAGATAAAAATCATGGCTGCGTAACATCCGGGAGTGGACGGGGATCGTGAGCACCGCCGAGCTGTTTCGCCTCGCTAGAGACCGAGAAGGATATACTAGATTGACGGCCAACCTACGCTATAGTCGGAGAGGCACTTTAAGAATAAGAAAAAGACATCTGAAGGGATGGAAGCCCCAGTAGTTTTTGTAATAGACAACATTTCATATTTTTAACATGTCCATATTGTTTTTTTATATGAAAATAGACATGAAATGAACGGACCCATATTTTTTCTTTTTTCAAAATTTGTCCATTTTCATGCATAAAATAATTATTAAAATTCTTTATATTCTAAATAGACGTAAGCGCCAAATGACGTCATCGGACGGCTGAACACAGCGATACTCCTTTGCTTATCATTGTTTTAATAAAAAATAAAAGTAAAAAAACTAAAACCCAACTACGACAAAAAACGTCGCTGAAAAAGTATAAAACAAGCCTTCGTTGTCAATTTATGCAATATTCACTATGTAGAGATAAAATTTCATGTTTGGAAATCCGCAGTCACACGTTGTCAAAGGGTAGTAGTATATTTAACGTGTGACTACGCCTTTCCAAACATGAAATTTTATCTCTACATAGTGAATATTGCATAAATTGACAACGAAGGCTTGTTTTATACTTTTTCAGCGACGTTTTTTGTCGTAGTTGGGTTTTAGTTTTTTTACTTTTATTTTATTTGTACTATTTTGGTGTCCAAGTGCTAGTAATATATATATATATATTCAAAATGTACAAGTCAAGCGCTTTCAAATGATACCAAACACGGCATATTTATCATAACTTTATTTTTTTACTCTGTATGTTTTGTCCGCTAGAGGGCGCCACATTAGATTTTGTGAAACTTCATATAGCCTATAACCAGCGGACGATCAAGACGCTTATAATGATATGTCATTTGTCGAATTCTGATAAGTAGTTAAGAAGTTACGTGGAAACAGATGAACATACATACATACATACATACATACATACATACATAGCC
Organism: Marasmia exigua; assembly: GCA_019059595.1. Lineage (NCBI taxonomy): Eukaryota > Metazoa > Arthropoda > Insecta > Lepidoptera > Crambidae > Marasmia > Marasmia exigua. Next base: position 10,053,976 of record CM032488.1, on the reverse strand, counting down.
TGTCAAAATCATAACCCTCCTTTTGCTTTGCCGTAGTCGGGTAAAAATTAGACCTATTCGACAATGTGTTTTCTAAATTCAAATCGTTGGTGACAGAGTATCTATCAGGCCACTAGCCTGATGGATGCTCTTAACTCTGTCACTACTGTCACGCCTAGCACTAAGTTTTTTTTTTACTAATCTAATTTAATTTAATTAAGACACATAAGGAATCGAAACAAATGTTTTTCTCATAAGCGCTATGTACGCCGTTATTTTGATGCATATCAGAACTGTGACCTTATTAATATGTGGCTTGTGATTGTAATAATATGTATCATGTGGCTGTACTAAATAAATAAATAAATAAATAAATAAATAATAAAAAAAAAGTACTACTGTCAAAGGTAAATAATACTAGTGTCAACATTGTCAACGTCATTCGTTCATTCAACGTTGACAAGTTGTCATTTTTTTGAACAGTTGCATGTCATGGGTTTGGCATTTCGTAAATTTAAAACTATAATGTGCCAGGCAGAAATATTTTACATTCTGCCGTCCGATGACGTCATCTTACGTTTTTTAGTTTTTATTTTTTTTCTCAGTAAATAAGCAATATAAAAAATTAATAAATATACATTCGCGCAGCGGAAAAGTAAATAAAGAAATCTTATTTTTTGTTTCAGAGCTTAGCAATTTTGAAATGTTGTCCATTACATTATAATAATAATAATATAATAATAATTCTCACAACATCTCATACGTTGACCTGATTCCGTACTAAGTAGCTTAAGCACTTGTGTTACAGATATCAGACAACAGAGGAACACAAATATATACTTAAATACATATATTACACCCAGACACCGAACAAACACAAGTGTTCATCGCACGAATGTTTGTCCAGGGTGGGGATCGAACCCACGACCTTTGGCGTAAGAGGCAGGGTCACTACCAATTGCGCCATCCCGTCAGTCAACATTGTTTTATTTGACAACGTAATATTTCATTTTATGTAGAGCTGCTTACAAGTCGCTAAGTGTGCGTTCGATATGTGTTTTATTGGTTGTTTATAGCGCGTAAACTTGCTGTTTTATAGAGCTCTAACGCGCTAGAGTAGGCGTTAGTGCCAGGAATTGGGTTAACGCGCTGTTAGGAGATAGACCTCGTTGAAAGGCCTAATGAAGTTCGAATACTTGGGACAATATATTATCACTCCAATATCGAGATACACTCACACAACAAAGCTCTAGTGGCCCGGTCTCATTACGTTTCGGGACTAAATTTTGCTACTTCACAAACCTTAGCAATTACTAACTAACATAGCATTTTTTTTCATGCTAGAGGCGGACAAACGAGCAAGCGAGTGACATGATGGAAAGTAATCAACGCCGTCTATGAACATTTGCGTAATCAGAGAGACTGCTGATGGCTTGCCAGACTTTCTAAAAAAGAGTACGCTCTATTCTTGAAGATCCCTAAATCGTGGCGGTCGAGAAACACTCCTGCAACCAAACCGTTCCACAGAACTGTAGGTACGTGGTAGAAAGTTCCGCGAGAAACGCACAGTATTAGACCGCCATCCATCGAGATGATGGGGATGGAATGACAGTCGCTTGCGAGTGGTTCGATGTAAAAATTCAGTTGCAGGGAGTAGATCAAACAGTTCCTCAGAGCACTCCCCATGATAGATGCGGTATAGAATGCTGAGGGAAGCTATATCCCGCCGCAGTGCTAGAGGATCAAGTCGACTAGAGAGAGTCAAGTCACCGACAATTCGAGCAGCCCTACGTTGTACGCTGTCAAACGGAACCTAACATTATCTAACATTTCATAGTTCTGTATAAAATGCTATCAGGCAATTAACAAATGATGTGTTTCAAAGCAAGGTGTGCATCTCCTATAATTATAAGTGAACAGGGGCATTTGTATTCTTAGATCCTAGACCTCATCGTCGCTTTCCATCATGTGCGATTGTGGTCAAGCGGTAGTCCTATTGAACAAAAAAAAATCAGTTTTATTTTGAAAGTCGTGTCACCTATGTTAGGATCCTAATAAATTACGAACTAAACTTTGAACATCCGTTTTACCTTAGGGAGTGGCGGTCAATTTGGTTCGAACTAATAGAGTCTTCATCATCATCATCATCAGCCCATTTAAGTCCCCACTGCTGGGGCACGGGCCTCCCTCAATCACATGAGGGGTAATTGCCATACTCACCACGCTTGGCAGACGGGTTGGCGAGGGTTTTGATACAAATGCAGAGTTTTCCTTCTCTGGGTGCTGATGATCATGCCAGCAGCTTTACCTTAGTCGCCTTTTACGACACCTCGGTAAGAGTGAGGGTGGCCTATTATACTGTGCCAGGGACCACACGGCATAGAGATCACGGCAATAGAGTCTTAAAACCCGCGATTGTGGCTAAACACAATCGCGGGTTTTAAGACTTAAAGTGGTATCGGCAGAATCCGTAGGTCGATAAAACGTAAAACACCGGCGTTTTATTGAGTAACTGTGACTTTAACTGACTTCAACTGTTGACTACCCACTTATTCTCAATAAGTTACTTGACATTGGCAAGATATCTCAGGATAGAGCCATAATATAAAAAAAATACAAGTTGTTCCAGTTGGTCTGGTTCTTCAGTTTAAGGGTTGCAAATGTCAGATGGTAGTCGCTTCATTGTAATTACCAGACTTTCCATGTCTGGTGATTATAAGAAGAAGAAGAATCTTGGATCATGGTCCATGCTTACCGGCCCTCACTTCAGGCTATTAATGCAACCAGTAAATGACTCGTTGAGGTGATGATTTAGAGGGGAAACTTTTGGCAATAGGAGAACCACGCTGCGGCATGAATGGGACTGATCGGAGTAATATCGCAGCCTCACAGTAAATCAGCGTGAAGTAGCCCAGTAAGTGAGGGCATCGGACGCCCAATTATGGGAAGGGGAGTTAAAAGGTTGGCAGCGCACTTGTGACTCCACTGGTGTTACGCTTACTTACTGTTCAGGATAACGCCTGATAAGAAGAATCGGCCAGGAACCATAGTACGGAGCTTCTGCCGCGTTAAAATATAAAGTTTATTTTTTATTAATATATGTGTAGGTAGATAATTACTTAGTGTTGTTAAAATTCATCTCGAAGAACACGCATCATTGTAACGTTAATAATTACTAAAAATCAGGAATAAATCAAGCTAATCAAGAAATTTGGGTTTTAATTAACTCCACATATGTCCACGAAGAGACACTTACCATCAAATGATCCGTCCGCAAGTGGGCAATCTATCACATAAAAACCGAGTTTACAAATTCACCCCTAGTACTAATAACATAGTACACTGGCACGGACAAGTATCAATTATGTAAATAACACACTTAAATCTCGTGTTCAGGCGGAACTCGAACCCACATCTTTGACAATCCGGGTAGCTGTTTTACCAAAGATTGAAAAAAGTCAAAAGAGCACTTGTGACTCCACTGGTGTCGCGGGTGTCCATGGGCGGCGGCAATCGCTTACCACCAGGTGATCCGTCTGCTTGTCTGCCACCTATCACATAAAAAAAAACACGAATGTGCTTCCAGGGTGGGAATCAGGGGCGGCTCTAACCCAAGAAGCGCCCGGGCGCAATCAATAACCTGGCGCCCTCTTGTTTCAAAATGCGCGAACAAAATGGAATACTTACAACATATTCGACTACCTATGGGCAGTCGTTTCATTGTATATATCAGACATCCCGAATCCTGTATCATAGTCCAAGCGTACCCTGGGCTTCGAAGCGACAACATTGGACGCAACCGGGAATCTAACGTTGACATGAATAGAAAGATCGCCTGCTCCTTGTGGAGCGTTACAGTGGAGGCTCTATGTGCAGCTCTCGGCGCCCTGCACTACCTATAGGTAAAGACTCCCCTGGTGGGAATCAAACCCATGGGAGCATGAGCCTGATTCTTACCTAATGCGTCGATCATCAAGGAAGTCATAAGAAAGACGTAGGATCGTTTGAAAATTGAAATGTGGAAAACGTAGATCCTACCTAAAAAAGATATGTATATAAGTATGTAAAAACAAAAAAAGAAACAAAATCAAAATCAGTTCATCCATTCTGGTGTTACGATGCCACAAACCACGTAGAAGATATGTACGGTACAGAGAATGAAAAGATTCGTCAGCTTAAGGTAAATTTTCGCTTGCACGGCAAGAATCAACTGATTGTTGCCGGCATCTTTCAACCTTCTTTACTTTTTTTTTACATTAAAAGGAATCAATGTTGCTTCAAGCCAATCTGAATTTTCTGATCTAACAGTTAAATATTTTCTGTGCAACAGGTATTACTCTGACAAATTTGCGAATGGTTATAAGTGCTCATAGTAGCATATCAATCAAACGAATTAATTTGAAAACTGACGAACCTCTACACACAACACTCACGCACACATACACACACAGAGAGGAACGTCAATATTATAACATCCCGATTGCTATAAAAATATCAACAAGTAACAATTATCCAGTAAGTGCAACTGGATCAGCGACACGGGACTGGGGCAAGTGCACTTTGACTTCTCACACGATGCACTCGCTGTGGGGTGACCACTTGACATGATTGTAACAATTAGAGATACTGTCAAAAGATATTGCTGAGGTTCTCCACCATACTACACACATACATGAAATTTTCTGTACATTACAGGTTTCTGTACCTTCTTCATATACTTTTTAGTGTTTAATTCCTTCTCATTTCTTGACTTGACGACCCGCTTGAAACATTGGTAGTGAACGCTGCCTTTGGTCCAAGGGTGGCGGGTTCGATACCCGCACAGTACAAACATTTGTGTGCATGAACATGTCTGTTTGTATTGGTCAGGGTGTTTTCTATGTATTATAAGTCATTATAGATAGATAGATATACTTTATTGCACAAAAAAAAACACAACTTTAAAAGGCATTACAGAAACTTAATTGTACAATTTCGGCGGTCTTATCGCTGGAAGCGATTTCTACCAGACAACCTTCAGGCAAAGGACATTTAATAGTAGAGGAGGGGTAGGTGGTGCAATATTGAAAAAGGGAAATATAATCATCATCATTAGCCTATCGCAGTCCACCGCTGGACGTAGGCCTCTCCAATTGTTCGCCACTGTGATCTATTCATGGCTTCTCGCATCCAGCTCTTGCCAGCCATCCTGCGCAGATCGTCTCCCCACCTAGCCAGAGGGCGCCCTACATTACGTTTGCCAAGACGCGGTCTCCACTCTAGAACTCGTTTACCCCATCGGTTGTCGGTTCTGCAGCTAATATGGCCAGCCCTCTGCCACTTAAGCTTGCTAATTCGGTGAGCAATGTCGATGACTTTGATTCTCTACCGGATCACCTCATTTCGTATTCGATCTCGGAGAGAGACGCCGAGCATTGCTCGTTCCATAGCCCGCTGAGCGACCTTTAACTTGTGGACCAGCCGTACCGTAAGTGTCCACGTTTCGGCTCCGTATGTAATGACGGGTAGAACGCACTGATTGAAGACTTTCGTCTTTAGGCACTGTGGTATGGACGGTCTATGGTATTATAAGTATATATTTACAAACAATATATCCCACTGTTAATTCTGATATCCGTAACATAGGTGCTTGAGCTACCTATCTCGGAGTCAGGTCTATGTATGTCATGTTGTAAAATATTTATATTTATACTACCATCCATACCATCTGGATGGGTGGCAGTCCACCAACGTGCGAAGTATGAAATGTCGGGTATAAACGGGAAGTTGATATTTCCAAACGGGTACGTCATTGAAATCTTCCAGAAACGAGCCTACATCTGAATGGATTTTATTCCACCACTGTGCGTTCCTCACGCCACTTCCTACCGCGCGTAGTAAAACTGTGGAATCAGCTACCAACGATGGTGTTTCCGAACAGATACGACCTGGTGATCTTCAAGGAAAGAGCTTATTCCTCCCTTACGAGCCGCGGCAACGCATAAGTGATGCCTTATGTGATGCAGATTTCCATGGGCGGCGGTCAGCTGTCTGTTCGTTTGTCCACCTTAATGTAAAAAAACACCCTCCTAACAGGCCGACAAAGCATCTACCTGCACACTTTCGCCAGCGGCTGTTACCATGTCCTGCTTGCTCATTTACACAAGCAAGCAAGCAAGCTTGTTTCATAAAAAACTTACCTAAGTACACTCGGCGTCACGTAAAGTTACCCTTGTTGAGCTTTGTACCGTCCGTATGACTGAGACACAAATGCTATTTTTTACTGCGGGAGGGTAACTTGACTTAACGCCGACTGTCCGAAAAACGAATGCCTGATTGGCTTGCATGGTTACCCTGGCCGCCCTTATTGCATTAGCGGATAACGTTTGTCCTTACGGCGTATAAAAGATATTACGCAAATAGCTCCTACGTAAAACCTACGTAATAAGTGCACGTGCACTGGTTAAACTTTTATATTCATCATCATCAGCCCATTTAAGTCCCCACCGCTGGGGCACGGGCCTCCCTCAATCAAATGAGGGGTAATTGCCATACTCACCACGCTTGGCAGACGGGTTGGCGAGGGTTTTGATATAAATGCAGAGTTTTCCTTCTCTGGGTGCTGATGATCAAACTTATTTAACGCGCAATTTTTATATTATCATAAGTATATTTTTAAGTTTATGCCGGATATTTTTTGGGCGAAAGTCACCACAGAATGGATGCCCGAAAAGAAGAAGAGAACACGCGGCAGGTCGAGAAAACGATGGAGGGACGAACTAGATGCCCACCTAAAGAATTGGACGTTGGACGACTGCGGCTCGTAACCGAAAACGTTGGAAAGAGGGTAGGGAGGCATTTGCCCTGCAGTGGAACAGTACAGGCTAACAATAATAATAATCAGTCAGGCGCCATAGTCCTTCAATAGTCCCAGTTATACTCCATCAGCACATCAACGCAATAGCCCAGATTCTTTTGTTTCCATTTCTTCAAATAGCCCTACACCAACCAGGAACTGTCCTTGGCTACACTCCATAGTGTACACAGGGCGTTGGTTGGTGCCACATCACTTTTAGAGTTAATTGTCAATGGAAAGGGCCTCTACGTATTGGCTTCGGCTCCACGCACGCCTTCCAAAAATCCGGGACATAATTATCTTAGGTTATGGATCTAACTCTGCATCTCTCTAACTATGAAAAACTCTGCATTTATTTCAAAGCCCTCGCCAACCCGTCTGCCAAGCGTGGCGATTATGGCATTAACCCTCATGTGATTGAGGGAGACTTAATTGGGCTGACGATGACGATGATGATGGATCTAACGACAAACATAATAATAATAATAAGTCTATTTATACTTACACCCTTATAGTGTTCAGGAGGGTAATGGGGCGGCCCTGGCGCTGCAGCGCGTCCGGGCATGTTCGCGGCAGATTTCTTTACCTAGATGCGGAAGCGCGCTGCGTCCCTCGTGCGCAGGGTGAGGGCTAGCTCCAATTCCCTCCTGAAGATAATTGCAGACCGAGTGGACTGTGTCTACCTGCTGCACTGTGGCGCATTGCATGCGAAAGAGATTACTAATACCTAGGATTAAGATGTACATTGCAGCGGCTGAGCGTAGCGCGGATGATTCTAGCTTCGATACCCGCTCGTGCCATTATTTATATTACTTTTCTAAATTGTCTCGTACAGGGAATGCTCTAGTTTGATAATAGGTGCACAAAATAAAAAAAACACAGAACATTACACATCAAACGTTGACCTACGCGCTACAGTACATGTCGTGTCTCTCCCGCGCAGGTTCCGCATAGTCTGTCTCTGTCTCACGTCGAACCGTGCTCAGATCTCTGTGTGCGTCGTAGCCTGTTTAGCACGCGATGTAGGCAGCCATTTATGTAAGAAAGGAAGAAAATAAAAGAACATTATACATTCACCTAAATTTCTAGTCTACATTTCTAATCCACTGCGCATGAGTGAACTGAAGAAGAGGCTAAGGCCCATCAGCTCGTCCTCGCAGCGCCTGCGGTAATCTAATTAGCAACGCGACACGGATCGCGGATACTCGCGTGGATTATCTGGTAGGCGTTGGAGAATCGTGTCAGACTCGCGGCTTCGTTTCGTCGGAAATTGAACGTAAAGTAAGTACGAGTGTTTGTATGTTTGTAATAGCATTTTTTACTACTATAACGCGACGGATATTCGTAACTAGCGACCATTTAAATTGTTAGCTACTAAACCGGATACTAATCCAGTCTCTAAGCAAACATTTATATCTACTATTTATTTAATAATTGTGTTCTACTTTTTGATCTGCTTTTGCACTCGAAAATTGAATTTCCGCCTCTAAGTGGCCGTTTTTGGCGGAAATTCAAATTTCGATTACAAATAGCTGGCGAAAAAGTATATAATAAGCATACATTTTAAATAAATAGTGTACTTAAGTGCTTTCCGTGAGGCTGCAGGTTTCGAAATTATTAAAATGATATCCGGTATAGTAGCTAACAATTTAAATCAATCGGCTTCGCTACTGTGCCCTACCCGTCACCTTAAGACATTATCGAGCATTTTGACAGATTCAAAATGTATCTTAAGGTCCCGGCTTCGATATTTGTAAGCAAAGAAAGAAAGGATTTTTTTTTTTATTTGTTACCAAAATAAAATTAAGCGGAGGTTTTCTGCTAAATCCTTAGTCAGCTCGAAGTCTGGATTTTTTTATGCTATAGAGGTGACAGATGATCAAGCGAGTCACCTGTTGGTAAGTAATCAACGCCGCCCATAAACATCTGCGAAATCAGAGAGATCGCTAGTGCGTTGCCGGCGTTTTAAAAAGCAGTAGGTATGATCTTCTCTTGAAGGTAGAGAATAAGAGAAGTGAGGGAAATACTCCTGCAGCAAAACCGTTCACAGAACTAAGGTACGACGTGGAAAATTTAGTGGTCTTGTACCTCACGGAAAGCCGGGTAAGGTGACGGGTAGGGCACACTAGCGACGCCATTTGATTAAAATTGTTAGCATCTAAACCGGATATCTTTTCAACAATTTTGAAGTTCGAGCATCTCGAAAAGAACTTATACTATTTATTCAATACTTATAATTAACTTTTTAGTCTGCTTCATACTCGAAATATGAATTAGGTACCGCCAAAAACGGCCACTTATGGCGTTAATCCAAATTGCGAGTGCAAAAACAGATAAAAAGTTAATTATAAGTTATTAAATATATACTGTATATTCTTTCCGAGAGGCTCGAACTTCGAAATTGTTTAAAAGATATCCGGTTTAGTTGCTATCGATTTAAATCGATTGGCGTCGCTAGTTAGGCCCACCCGTCGCCTTAAGACGTTGGTCATTGAATCTGGTTTCCCTGTTAGTTACTCGACTCGTACCCATAGAGTTAGGGCGGCATCCCAAGTCCATGCTCGTACTTAACAGGATCATTCCATTTCAATGATCTAAGAAAACCGACAAATGTATCCAAAAATGTCTGTCGGTTTGCTTACAGACGATCATTTTAGGCTCATCGTCAGCTTATTTAAGTCCCCACTGCTGGGGCACGGGCCTCCCTCAATCACATGAGGGGTAATTGCCATACTCACCACGCTTGGCAGACGGGTTGGGACGAGGGTTTTGATATAAATGCAGAGTTTTCCTTCTCTGGGTGCTGATGATCATACCAGCAGGTTTACTTTAGTTACATTTTAGGTTATGTAAGAAAAAATATTATTTTCTTCAATATGAATATAATTTCTTCGTGCTTGCAGCTGGGGCGTTCATCGAATGAACCAATGGATCACGCCAAAAAACCTATTAAGGCGACGATAGCGACACCAATGGATTTAAATTGATAGCTACTAAACTGGATCTATTATAAACAATTTCGGGGTTACAACCTCGGCAAACACTTAAACTATTTATTAAATAACCATGCATACATTTTGTACACACGTACGCCAAAAGTGGCCGCTTTTGGCGTGAATCAATTTTTCGCGTACAAAAACGGACCTAACATTTGTATTGTAACGGTTATTTAATAAATAGTATAAGTGTTTGCCGAGAGGTTGTAACCCCGAAATTGTTTAAAATAGATATGGTTTAGTAGCTAACAATTTAAATCGATTGGTGTCGCTAGTTAGGCTACCCGTCGCCTTAATGGGCTTGCTTCAGGTAATATGTACCTATTATATTTGTGAATTGGCAGTTTCAAGATAGGTACCTGTTTAATAATATACAAAAGCAATATTCTCGCGACATTTTGTCCTCCGAAGTCTCTCCAAACCTGCTGATTAATATTTAAGAACCTACAAGCGTCGCCCGAGCAGCCCTTATGCATGTACTTAGGCCTTGTCTCCCCCCATCGGATCTTCCCGCCTGAAATGTAGGACAGTGACCTGTCAAGAGGGTTATATGATCTTATCTACTTCTACCTATGTGTGTTAGGTGTTTTTATTTTATTAGCTTTTTGTATATTTTTGGTTTATTGAAAACCTACCCATTAAGTTTCCTTGTATCTGACTAGTACTAAAGCGTTTCTTGCTTTAGCAAAATTATGTTAAGGAAGAGGGCTTACTTCTGACACGGGTGCTTTCCGCACTCAAAGAAGAAGTCCACCATGTTTAAGAAGTGTAAGAATTCGTTGTAAATAAAAAAAAAGAAAAAAAAAGAGTCGATCGCATTTATTGATATTGCGACGATCCTCCGACCCGGTGTGATCTTTTTTTTTGTTGTGACAGGTAGGTAGCAGATGAAAACACGGAATACCTGATGGTAAGTCTGCGCCCATGTACATCCGCAACACCAGTGGCATCACAAGAGCGCTGCCCACTTTTTCCCCTTATCCCCTTATTGGGTCTCTGGTTTCCCCCATACGGTGAGACACAGTACAGGCGTTTTTTTACTCTTGTCGAGCTGGCCCATTCATGCCGAAGCGGTGGCTCGGATAATTGACTATATACGGGTGTGCGGAAGAGACACATCAAGATATAGGTACTGCTTAGCTTGTAGTGTATACGAAAACTCTTCGATATCTTTCGTCAGGTACAGCCGATTTCTATGTCTATTTGTGCGGGGAACTCTGTAAGTAGGTAGGTACTAGGGGCCCTCCCTCACTGCGTTTCGTAACACAAGTCCTACTTCTATACCGATAGCATGGAGTAGTGCAATTTTTTTAGACCCAAAATTTGGCATGGTATTTAATAAATAATATAAGTTTGCCGAGAGGTTGTAACCCCGAAATTGTTTAAAATAGATCCGGTTTAGTAGCTAACAATTTAAATCAATCGCGTCGCTACTGTGCCCTACCCGTCACCTTAAGACATTATCGAGCATTTTGACAGATTCAAAATGTATCTTAAGGTCCCGGCTTCGATATTTGTAAGCAAAGAAAGAAAGATTTTTTTTATTGTTACCAAAATAAAATTAAGCGGAGGTTTTCTGCTAAATCCTTAGTCAGCTCGAAGTCTGGATTTTTTTATGCTATAGAGGTGACAGATGATCAAGCGAGTCACCTGTTGGTAAGTAATCAACGCCGCCCATAAACATCTGCGAAATCAGAGAGATCGCTAGTGCGTTGCCGGCGTTTTAAAAAGCAGTAGGTATGATCTTCTCTTGAAGGTAGAGAATAAGAGAAGTAAGGGTAATACTCCTGCAGCAAAACCGTTCACAGAACTAAGGTACCTACGTGGTGGAAAATTTAGTGGTCTTGTACCTTACGGAAAGCCGAGTAAGGTGACGGGTAGGGCACACTAGCGACGCCATTTGATTAAAATTGTTAGCATCTAAACCGGATATCTTTTCAACAATTTTGAAGTTCGAGCATCTCGAAAAGAACTTATACTATTTATTCAATACTTATAATTAACTTTTTAGTCTGCTTCATACTCGAAATATGAATTAGATACCGCCAAAAACGGCCACTTATGGCGTTAATCCAAATTGCGAGTGCAAAAACAGATAAAAAGTTAATTGTAAGTTATTAAATATATACTGTATATTCTTTCCGAGAGGCTCGAACTTCGAAATTGTTTAAAAGATAAACCGGATATCTTTTAAACAATTTCGAAGTTCGAGTTGCTATCGATTTAAATCGATTGGCGTCGCTAGTTAGGCCCACCCGTCGCCTTAAGACGTTGGTCATTGAATCTGGTTTCCCTGTCAGTTACTCGACTCGTACCCATATAATTAGGGCGGCATCCCAAGTCCATGCTCGTACCTAACAGGATCATTCCAATTCAATGATCTAAGAAAACCGACAAATGTATCCAAAAATGTCTGTCGGTTTGCTTACAGACGATCATTTTAGGTTATGTAAGAAAAAATAATATTTTCTTCAATATGAATATAATTTAATAAATTATTTTGTGAGTACGGAATGCTCCATTTCTTCGTGCTTGCAGCTGGGGCGTTCATCGAATGAACCAATGGATCACGCCAAAAAACCTATTAAGGCGACGATAGCGACACCAATGGATTTAAATTGATAGCTACTAAACTGGATCTATTTTAAACAATTTCGGGGTTACAACCTCGGCAAACACTTATACTATTTATTAAATAACCATGCATACATTTTGTACACACGTACGCCAAAAGTGGCCGCTTTTGGCGTGAATCAATTTTTCGCGTACAAAAATGGACCTAACATTTGTATTGTAACGGTTATTTAATAAATAGTATACGTGTTTGCCGAGAGATTGTAACCCCGAAATTGTTTAAGATAGATATGGTTTAGTAGCTAACAATTTAAATCGATTGGTGTCGCTAGTTAGGCTACCCGTCGCCTTAATGTGCTTGCTTCAGGTATATGTACCTATTATATTTGTGAATTGGCAGTTTCAAGATAGGTACCTGTTTAATAATATACAAAAGCAATATTCTCGTGACATTTTGTCCTCCGAAGTCTCTCCAAACCTGCTGATTAATATTTAAGAACCTACAAGCGTCGCCCGAGCAGCCCTTATGCATGTACTTAGGCCTTGTCTCCCCCCATCGGATCTCCCGCCTGAAATGTAGGACAGTGACCTGGCAAGAGGGTTATATGATCTTATCTACTTCTACCTATGTGTGTTAAGTGTTTTTATTTTTTTAACTTTTTGTATATTTTTGGTTTATTGTAAACCTACCCATTAAGTTTCCTTGTATCTGCCTAGTACTTAAGCGGTTCTTGCTTTGGCAAAATTATGTTAAGGAAGAGGGCTTACTTCTGACACGGGTGCATTCCGCACTCAAAAGAAGAAGTCCACCATGTTTAAGAAGTGTCAGAATTCGTTATATAAAAAAAAAAGAAAAAAAAAAGAGTCGATCGCATTTATTGATATTGCGACGATCCTCCGACCCGGTGTGATCTTTTTTTGTTGTGACAGGTAGGTAGCAGATGAAAACACGGAATACCTGATGGTAAGTCTGCGCCCATGTACATCCGCAACACCAGTGGCATCACAAGAGCGCTGCCCACTTTTTCCCCTTATCCCCTTATTGGGTCTCTGGTATCCCCCATACGGTGAGACACAGTACAGGCGTTTTTTTACTCTTGTCGAGCTGGCCCATTCATGCCGAAGCGGTGGCTCGGATAATTGACTATATACGGGTGTGCGGAAGAGACACATCAAGATATAGGTACTGCTTAGCTTGTAGGTATACGAACTCTTCGATATTCTTCGTCAGGTACAGCCGATTTTCTATGTCTATTTGTGCGGGAACTCTGTAAGTAGTAGGTACTAGTGGCCCGCCCTCACTGCGTTTCGTAACACAAGTTCTACTTTATACCGATAGATGGCGTAGGTGCAATTTTTTTAGACCCAAAATTTGTGCATGGTTATTTAATAAATAATATAAGTGTTTGCCGAGAGGTTGTAACCCCGAAATTGTTTAAAATAGATCCGGTTTAGTAGCTAACATTTAAAATCGATTGGCGTCGCTATTGTGCCCTACCCGTCACTTTAAAAGCTAGGTATGCTCAATGTACAATTTACGCAATAATAAGGACTGTTGCGTATATTTTAAGCCAAAAACCAATTGATTTTCTATTGTATTTGCTAACTGGGCAGGACGAAGTTATACCTACTTATTAGTATAATACGGCTGGACTAGTCCACCGGTTCAAAGTTCAAAGGGCTATGCTCGGAGCATCTCTGAAGGACCGCATCAGAAATGATGTAATCCGACAGAGAACCAGAGTCACCGACATAGCCCACCGAATTAGCAAACTGAAGTGGCAGTGGACTGGTCATATTAGCCGCAGAACTGACAGCTATTGGAGCCGTAAAGTCCTTGAGTGGAGACCGCGACTCGGTAAGCGTAGTGTAGGACGCCCTGCGACAAGATGGGATGATGACATTCGAAGGCTGACTGGTGTGGGCTGGATGAGAGTGGCCGAAAATCGGGAGCAGTGGCGTGCATTAGGGGAGACCTATGTCCAGCAGTGGACGAGTGTGGGTTGCTGATGATGATGATGATTAGTATAATAACAATATTTCTTGGCATCTAACGCCTCAGTATAATGATTCGAACCCGGGACCCCATCCGGGGTTCGATCCCGGGTCGGGCCAAAATTTGTACCTGAGTTTTTCTGTTAAGAAATTCTCAGTGTTAGCCCGGAGTCTGGAAGTTGGCGGTCTTGTACCCCCGTGCCTCGGAAAGCACGTTAAGCCGTTGGTCCCGCGCATAATCCCTCTTCGGTCGTGTCACACGAGTGTCCCATCGAAATAAGAGGGTACGGGATTACACTTATGTCTGCGCAAATACTTGTGCACTATAATATGTCCTGCATCGATGGCTGATCGCTGAGATTGGCCGCCATGATCGAAATATCGATTTGGAGGACATTATTATTTTGATTCACTATGAGTCAACATTAGCTTCTACATGTGGTAGCTTGTCAATAGCTCTTTGATATTTTTATTAATTGATGTTTTTTTTCATGTTAAGGTGACGGGTAGGGCACACAAGCGAAGCCAATCGATTTTTATTTTTAGCTACTTGACCAGATCTATTTTAAAAGAATTTCGAGGCTACAACCTCTCGGAAAACACTGATACTATTTATTAAATAACCATACACACATTTTGGGTCCGTTTTTGTACGCGAAAAATTGATTCACGCTATAAGTGGCCGCTTTTGGCGGTAAGCAATTTTTCGAGTACAAAAACGGATCCAACATTTGTGCATGGTTATATAGTAAATAGTATAAATGTTTGCCGAGAGGTTGTAACCCCGAAATAGTTTAAAATAGATTGTTTAGTAGTTACAAATTAAAATCGATTGGCGTCGCTAGTGTGCCCTACCCGTCACCTTAAAGCTGTTAGCTATCCTAAAAAATAAATAAATTATTAATTCCACATTTTCTTCCACAGGAGTCCCCCGTCGCATGGCCAACGGACAGAAGCGGCAAGATGTCGGGGATGACGGGAGCGAGTATGTTGCGCACGCGGCGAAAAGATGTCAACGTCAAGCCCAATCGCAAGTAAATAGCGCGTGCGAGTAGGCAGTGGTGCTTCCAGGAGTATAACAGTTCCTCCATCCACCCTCATACAAACCTTTTTTCACGGTTGCATATTAGGAATCACACGTACAACCTGTGCGGATAAAGAATGGGATCAGAAATGGCGGCGCATCTATTTACTTCTCGCTCGCACACTATTTGCATCTATACTCGCACTCGTGGGGTGCAAGTATAGACGCAAATAGTGTGCGAGCGAGAAGTGGATAGATTGGCCGCCATTACTGATCCCATTCTTTATCCGCAGAGATTGTATATAGTACACAGTCACACGGTGGTTTCAGACACTGACCATGGAGTACAGTTGGGCCTAAATAATGAGCCACATTTTTTCACACTTCAACAAAATTCGACAACGTAACCTTGTAACGCTTGGGACGCCCTATTGGTCAAGTGGTTTAAGTACCGGGCCGTGATCTCAGGGTGCTGGGTTCGATTCCCGGGTCGAGCGAAAAGTATGTTCCGATTTTTTCGGACATAGCTCGGGTGATCACCAATCCGCATTTGGCAAGCGTGGTGATTGAGCCTAATCCCATCATAGTAGCGATAACTTGATTTCTATTATGGAGGCCTTTGCCCTGCAGTGGGGCAGTTTATAGGCTGATTAAAAAAAAACGTTGTAACAAAAGTCATTGAATTTTTTAATTTTTTTTAAATTGTGAATGCATTTATTTATTGCAATAAATAATAAAAAGATAATTTCACGATTTACTTTCTCTGTTTAACTTTTTATAAACTTAATAAAAAAATACTTTTCTATAGAATTAAAGGTTGGTACAATCGTTGTATTTGTAACGTTTTTTTTTAAGCTCTAGGTATGTACCCAAAATAATCAAATGAATAAAATGTTAATCGTGTAGGAATATTCAACCATAAATGAAAAGCCACATTCTGATTAAAATAAAACTATTATTCTCTTGTTTAAAAATATAAATAGGTACATAGTAAAAAGAAAACCCATGTATGGCACACAATATAAGCCCTTTGATTTCGAATAAAAAGAAATAAATTGGCTTCGGATCAATATTTAGGATACCTACTATCATCTTTCTTTTCGATAATTTTGATTCACATTTCTCCAAATAAAAGTTCTAATAACTTCTTTTCCATCATTATAGTATTCGATTCAAGTTTGTTTGAAGCACATATCGATTACTCACTTTAATCGGATTTTTTTAGTAGGTCACCTCTTTATGAAGCTAAAATTGAGTCAAAAATAAGTGAGTAACGCGTAAGCGATAAATTGATTCACGCCTAAAGCGGCCACTTTTGGCGGTAATCAATTTTTCGTGTACAAAAACGGACCCACATTTTGTGCTTGATTATTTAATAAATAGTATAAGTGTTTGCCGAGAGGTTGTAACCCTGAAATCGTTTAAAATAGATCCGGCTAAGTAGCTTAAAAATTAAAATCGATTAGCGTCGCTAGTGTGCCCTACCCGTCACCTTAATAATCGTCCTCTACGTAGGCCCTATGCGGATAAAGAATGGGATCAGAAATGGCGGCGCATCTATTCACTTCTCGCTCGCACACTATTTGCGTCTATACTCGCACCCCACAAATAGTGTTGTATAAGAATTGTATAAGAATAAGGGTTGTATAAGAAACGAATAGGGGCGCTAGAGCAAAGATTTAAATTGTCGCTAGAGGAGCGAAACCACAATTGAATCGTGTTTTACTTGAATTTATCTTCACATTTCACACACATTATGCAACACTAAATGAACGTGCGTGAAGGTAGAGTATGGAACCACAAAGCAACAGACAGATGTTCTGTAAATATTTACTCATCATTTATTTCATTACCGTTGTTCATATGGTACATCCATTAGCCCCACATAGTTTTTATTCAGTAGTATCATTTAACAGTCTGTTTGTGTCACGCAGCTCATACAGTAGTTTTTAATGTCCTAATGCCAATTTATTATTGAATTACTACCAGAAGTTATGTCAGTATGGAGCTTTTACAGGTACTATTTCATAATTTTCAATCATGATTGTCTCACTCAGAAACCGTGAAACCTACGCATTAATTTAGTTTTTGCATTGATCCGTTGATTCATCGATTCGTTTAACATCGTTCTCCATGAATTTTATCATGCTTATTATAATAATAGGTCTGTACGGGTTCCGTACATTGGGTAAACGCCACGCGCGCGCCGCGATGCACCGTCAGCTATTTTCATATCGATTGCATATTTCATTTAAGTACGTCGTTGTTCAACC
Organism: Marasmia exigua; assembly: GCA_019059595.1. Taxonomy (NCBI): domain Eukaryota; kingdom Metazoa; phylum Arthropoda; class Insecta; order Lepidoptera; family Crambidae; genus Marasmia; species Marasmia exigua. The sequence goes on along the minus strand of CM032488.1, from coordinate 10,036,300 downwards.
AGTGTACGATCGATCACCATACATATCGCGTGTACTCATACCATACAACCATTTCCCATTTACCATTATTATTTCGTAATTAATTCGGACAATACAGTTCTTCATTCTCTTACCAGTGACTTTAATTAATCTACCACTAACTCACTAGATGTGCGTACCATACCATACAAGGTCTTTACAAATGGAATTGGCGTTTTTTTTCTAAACACAATATGATGTATATCTGCATCAATGAGCAATACTGTAATTTTATTTTGATTATGAAAATTTTACTAACTAACTAACTAGGTTGGCGCAGCGACCCATAGTGAGTCTTGGCCTCCGATAATAAGAGCCTCCATCTTGGTCGATCCTGCGCCACCTCCTGCCAGTGCTCTGCCGAGAGTCCGCGCAAGTCTCTTTCGACCTCATCCTTCCAGCGATATCTCGGACGGCCGACTGGCCTTTTGCCATTAGGACGTCCCTGATACGCTCGCTTTACCGCACGATCGTCTCCCATTCTTTCTAGGTGGATGAAAATTTAAGATTAATACATATCATAAAGTAAGGTCATAATACTCTGGGTTTATATTAAATAGAGTTTACATGTTATTGTATTTGTAATGCAAAAAAAATATTTTGTAAACGACCCATTTTTACTTGGCAAAATTGACGGTTTTATCAATAATAACTTTTATAAAACATCTTTGCCTAACAGGTAATTGTGAGAACTATTATATAACTTAACACCTGCATATTTTGTAAACCACAATTTGTACGATAAAGATTTTTTTATACAAAGTATACAGTTACAAAGTACATAGTTAATTATGGAGTAGTAGCATTAATTGTTCCTTTGCAGATTAAAAAAATGAAAAGTCTACGAAAATATCCATACAAAACGGCAATTTCATAGGTAAAGACCTTAATTGTCTATGGTAAAGACCTAATATTAGTTTATACTCTTTGCAACAATAACTCTCACAAGCTTCGATCGTCGAAGCTCACAAGTCTAACTCAACGATTATTCAAACATATCGATACAAAAAAAACATCTTTACCACAAGCGAACAAGATCTAGGTCGCACATCTTTCAGTCAAAAAAGCCGTATAAACCAATGCCAAAATGTCTTTTACTACATTCTATCCGTGGCTAAAATGGCTCTTACGACATTCATCCTAGAAGCGTCGATATATTTAAGTGGCTTTCGGTTCAGACAAACACTGGCTTTGGGTTAAACAACGTTAAATTTCTTCATTGGTCAGAATGGGATGATATCACGCACCCGAATATTTACCTACCTAAGTTCCACAAACTAAACCTAGGTACTTTAAAAGCATCAAACAATCACCAATTTCATTACACTCTGATAATGAAGCCACTCGCTCGCATTTCTCACAAATTACATTTACACACAAGACTGCAACCATTTACATGCATAAGAGATTTTTAAACAACACCCTAACGTTAATTAACATGGTTTAAATTGTTTTGGCAATCATGTAGTTTTAGCAGTCAAATATTTGGGCGTAACGTTGAATGCTATGACAATTTATTTGCCTGACTTTACTTTTATTACTTTTGCATTTTGGTACAGCATACTTCAGTGATTCTAATAACATCGGATTCTAATAACATCTTAAGGCGACAGGTAGGCTCAACTAGCGACGCCTATCGATTTTAATTTTTAGCTACTAAACCAGATCTATTTGAAACAATTTGGGGGTTACAACCTCTCGGCAAACACTTACACTATTTATAAAATAACCATGCACAAATGTTGGGTCCGTTTTTCTACGCCAAAAATTGATTACTGCCAAAAGTGGCCGTTTTAGACGTGAATCAATTTTTCACGTACGCATTGTACCCAACATTTGTGCATGGTTATTTAATAAATAGTATAAGTGTTGGCCGAGAGGTTGTAACCCCAGAATTGTTTAAAATAGATCCGGTTTAGTAGCTAAAAATTAAAATCGATTGGCGTCGCTAGTGTGCCCTACCCGTTACCTTAATCCATGCCATGCCTGTAAAAAAAGAAACAAGACATAAGGTAGTCATCAACCCCGCAGGGGCACTGCAATGTTAATATATACCATAGAATAATTAAGGAAATAGTTTTAAACTTGGATTTAAAACATTCAAATTTTTAAAGTTATACTCTTAATAGGAATATCATGTAGTTTTCTACTCAAAATCGTGAATACTATAAAAACATTTTTATATTAAATATTTTTTTAATTTATTACAAAAAGGTGATAGTGTTACACGTGCTTATTTTCATGCTTAAAGCATGCTACTTTTGAACAATTGCTACTTATAACTCAAACTCAAAAGTGTTTATGGCATTCATGAATGTTACATACAGGTGGTATAAAAATATTCCAGTAATATAATTTTGAGCATGCTCAAAAATTGCTCGCCGGTCATTATCCGGTATATTATTAAAACAGTCTCTTCTCAATCAAGTATTAAGGTACTGTTACACATGCATATTTTCATGCTTGAAGCATGCTAGTTTTGAGCATGCTCAAAAATGGCACGCGCGGCGCTTGTTTTTTAGCATGCTACCTGCAGTGCGGGTGGAAGGGGGGGTGTGGTGGAGTGCTTTAACACATGTAAACAGGTTTAAAATATGGGTAATAGCATGCTTATTGATAGCATATGTGGACAGTTCCTTACGCATGCTCATATTTAGCATGCTCAAAAAGTTGATTCCGTGTTAATCCTCATCTTAATTATTTATAGTTATCTAATATCTGAAAAAACACATTTTAGGGTCTGGGGATACGTAGATTAAATAAGTTTAATTTAGGTCTAAAGCTACTAATACATGCATGCTACTAATGAGCATGTGTAATGTCGTCATAATGAACTGTCCACATTTGCTATCAATAAACATGCTATTAGCCACATATTAGCATTCTTAAAAATAAGGAAACCTGTCTACACTGTCTACACGTGCTTTAGCACACCGCCACACCGCGGGTGGAAGGGGGCTTCCACCCGCACTGCAGGTAGCATGCTAAGAAAAACAAACGACGCGCGTGCCATTTTGGAGCATGCTCAAATCTAGCATGCTTATTAGTAGCACGTCCGTCCACACATGCTACTAAGTAGCACTTTCTCAAAAGTAGCATGCTTTAAGCATGAAAATAAGCATGTGTAACAGTACCTTAATACTTGATTGTGAAAAGACTGTTTTAATAATATAAAAATATATTCATTGCAAGACAATGACATACGGACGAGCTCTTAGACAGTAGTGTTGTCTGTAACAACTAGTGACGCGACGTTCTCATATTTCTGATTTTTAACCCCCGACGCAAAAACGGCGGGGTGTTATAAGTTTGACGTGTCTGTAAGTGTGTCTGTCTACGGCATCGTAGCTCCCGAACAAATGAACAGATTTTGATTTTGTTTTTTTTTTGTTTGAAAGATGAATAAGGAGGGAGTGTTCTTAGCTATGTTGGATAAAAATCGATCCAAGATGGCCGCCGTCACGAAGATTTGGATTTTATGTTTTAACACAACTCCCAGAATATGGGTATCATATAAAAGTTGCTTGAGTAGCAGAATATATTAATTGTGAATTTTTTTAAATCCAAGATGGCCGCCGTCAGAAAATGACGAATAACCTATTTGTTGTTCCAACTGCCTCAATATAGATATCAAATGAAAGAGCTTTAGTTGGGTCGGGGGTTTTTTAAATTTTCAATTTAATTTTAAAAACTAAGCATGTTGTATCCAATAGCAAAAAGTATAAATCTAAAGTCAGCCGTTGGTATGTGGTGTCAGAACCAGTGCTCTCGACAGGTTGGACCGCAAGTCGTCGCGGGGCATGCTCTACGAGAACGAGGAGCTGCGACTGCGCACGATCAACATTAACGCCGAGGTTGAGAGAGGTATGGCTTGATGAAGGTAAAGTATATAGCCGGTCATAAGATAAAGGATAATCCTCCTCATTATAGCGTGTAATTCCCGGTTCCTTTCTGAGCTGTGTCGCTCTGCAGACCGGAGTACGAAAGAAAATGTGGGAGAGCCACGCTTAGGCATGTATGGGCCACCAGTGATACCACTGCCTCACAGAAGACCGGCGTGAAGTGAGTGCGGTTACCGGAGGGAATGGGGGGAAGGGGAAAATGTTGGCAGCGCTCTTGTGACTCCGCTGGTGTCGCGGGTGTCCATGGGCGGCGGAATTGCTTACCATCAGGTGATCCGTCTGCTCGTCTGCCACCTCTTATATAAAAAAAACATAATTCAGGATTAGGGGAGACGGGCAATTACAATGAAGCGACTGCCGTCTGACTTTAGCAACCCATTAACAGGGGAACCAGACCAACTGTATCATGGTTACAAATTGCAGAAACAATCCCAAACGTGCAGGTTTCCTCACGATTTTTTCCCGTCCTTCAAATTTGGACACGTTTGTTCCCGAATAAGTATGTGTTTACCGTCAAACAAATATTTAATGTATGTACCTACTTATAAATAAAATCTCTGCGCTGAGTCCTCCTGGACTAAGCCAGAGGGAAGAGGGCATTACTCATGACCCTCATAACAACCCTAGATCCGCCCGATTTTAATTTTTAGCTACTAAACCAGATCTATTTGAAACAATTTGGGGGTTACAACCTCTCGGCAAACACTTACACTATTTATAAAATAACCATGCACAAATGTTGGGTCCGTTTTTCTACGCATTTGTGCATGGTTATTTATTAAATAGTTTAAGTGTTGGCCGAGAGGTTGTAACCCCAGAATTGTTTAAAATAGATCCGGTTTAGTAGCTAAAAATTAAAATCGATTGGCGTCGCTACGCTACCCGTCACCTTAATCCATGCCATGCCTGTAAAAAAAAGAAACAAGACATAAGATAGTCATCAACCCCGCAGGGGCACTGCAATGTTAATATATACCATAGAATAATTGTAGAAATAGTTTTAAACTTGGATTTAAAACATTCACTTCTTCTTTTAGGTAAAAAAGGCCATTGAAATAAAGGACATACCATACATTAAGTGGTACTTGATAATGATAGAAATTATTTCATCCCCAGGTCAATCAGATATAAAGAAGCTCAAGAGGGAGAACGAGCAACTAAAGAGGGAGATATCAGCCCTCCGCTACGAGTACGACCGGCTAGACAGCATGCTGCGGGAGAGGAGGTCCTCGCCTGAACACTCGGACGTGCGTAAAGACTTTCCTATATTTTGTGCTGAACTTCAATATCCAGATTGCAAATAGCCCTAATGATTCTTTTTCAGCAGCATGTATTGGCCCACTTCAGGGCAAATGCCTCTCCAATTTCCACTGTCGTCGGTTTTCCTGGACCACGCTACTTCAGCTTGAGCCTTGATGTCATTGGACAATCTGGCAGTTTGTCCGCCAACACTCCTCTTTCCATCTCTTGGTCTCCATTCAGACATCGTTGCTCCACCTCTCATCACCCCTTCTGCACACCTACCTTCGAAAAGAGACGGCACTATAAGAAAAATAAGAACTGCTAAACTCACTCTTTGTTCCAGTTCTCGTTTTAAAAATAATACGCTTTCTGAAAAGTGTAGGCTTTGAAACATAGCGTCAGCGTTAAATACAGCATAGCGTCGATTACAATAGATCAAACTGGTCACAGTGATACTGGTCTGAAAAGAACCTGCATACCTACTCGCTGCCATAAAAATGTTTACGCTTTTATCAATCTAGTCTACCATTGATTTACATTATTACTATTAGTGAGAATGAATTCATCTAGCGAAATGATTTTGCAATTGGTACACTTTGAACTACTTAAGGTGACGGGTAGGGCACACTTGCGATGCCAATCGACTTTTTTTTAGCTACTAAACCCAAAATACCATAAATTAAAATCGATTGGCGTCGCTAGTGTGCCCTACCCGTCACCTTAATCAAGCCCTAACTGATCTGACTGTAATGAGTTGCGAAAGATCTAGCTGCTATCCTAAACTACATACCAGATGTCGACATGATTATTGTCGCCAGTCTCAGTCCACCATGAACATAGGCCTCCCCCAATGTTTACCATTTCCACACTGTCTCCGCTTGACGCTTTCACCAGTGTTCACCAGCGGCTATTCTTACATCGTACCTGATTTCTCAAATCTCAATTCATATCATCGTTCATCACCAGCTCACATCCCTCAATGATCCCTAACCTGCTGTAAATAAGTACCAGTATGTGTCGGCAGGACAGCGCGTCTGTGTGCAGCGCGTGCCCAGAGTGCGCGAGCGCCGATGGCTCCACGCGTGTCGCGTTTCATGACCTCAGCGTCGTTCCGGAGGAGGCGGAGCAGGAGGCGATCAAGGTACATAAGTATAAATGATAATGTGATGAGCTACCAAGCTCAGGCACCTAATCGGTACCTACCACATAGTAGTTTATGGGGAGTGCTCTGAAGAACTGTTTGATCTACTCCCTGCAACCGAATTCTTACATCGAACCACTCGCAAGCGATTGTCATTCCATTCTCATCATCTCGATGGATGGCGGTCTAATACTGTGCGTTTCTCCCGGAACTTTCTACCACGTACCTCAGTTCTGTGGAACGGTTTGGCTGCAGGAGTATTTCCGGACGGCTACGACTTAGGGATCTTCAAGAGAAGAGCGTACTCTTTTTTAAAAAAAAGGCCGGCAACACATTAGCGATCTCTCTGATTTCGCAGATGTTCATGGGCGGCGATGATTACTTTCCATCAGGTGACTCGCTTGCTCGTTTGTCCGCCTCTAGCATAAAAAAAAATAAGTACTACTAACATTGGGTGTTGATGAAACCCGTGGGATCCCCCACGAGTCCAGGGTCATCTAGTCGCTCTGTCTTTGTTTCGCGACTGAGATAAGCGTTCAGTTGAAGTCGCGGGAGATCAAAAGCTGACCTAGCTACAGTTTTTATTATGATATAGGGGGCAGACGAGCAGACGTATCACCTCAGCCCATGGACACCAGCCACTTTAAAGCAGACATAGGTGCGCTGCCGGCCTTTTTAAAAGGGAGTACGATCTTTTTTTGAAGGTTTGCAGGTCGAAAGTTTATTCCACTGTTTTGTCGTACAATGTAGATAGGTTTTAGGTTTAGTTCAATAATTACTCATCCAAAATATCCATAGCTTTTTTAAGTATTTCCTCTGCACACTGACCGTTAATCGAATTGAATGATCTCCTAAAGATCATTTTATTAATGAATGAGAATGACGCGAGCGCTCTCCTCCTATTCAAGCTAGTAAACAGTAATGAAGAAAAAGAATACAGTTGAGATGTTGAAGCTCTCGTAAATCAGAACCTAATCAAAACGTAGCCAATAAGTCACAGCTGTAAATGCATCTTTCTGTAAACAAAGAGCTAATTATTCCACGAGTACGAAAAACAGGCGAATTACATCAACCTCCTTCCTGTTACTCAATCGCGGGGAGTGAGTGTTTTGCCGCGGTCGAACCGGCTTATTTTTGAGCTTTCACAGTGATGGATCGTTTGACGTGCAGTCAGTTCGCCAGAAATAGCTGCGGAACTGAACTGGGCCATGTAGGGCTGATACAGACTTGTCCCAGTCTCACATTGTGCTCAATAAGCATCAGCCTTATTAACTTTTATTTGTTCGGTGGTGAGGAAACTGGTGATATACTCGGTAAGTATGGCCTTCTTTTCTTAACTCGCGGCTCGGTTTTATGTGATAGGCGGTTGACGAGCAAACGGATCACCAAGTGGTAGGCGTTTGCCGCCGCCCATTGACACCCGCAACAACAGTAGAGTCATGAATGTGCTTCGAAACCCCCCTTCTACCCAGATTGAGCCACCAGTACCCTCACTAACACAGGACAAGCACCAGGTATATCACACAAGTTTTCTGTTAGGCCGTGTTATCACTCTTGCATTTAAATAGTCCACTACTAGACTCTTGGATAGTTATTCCATCCTTAACACAATATTCTTATTTTTTGCGAAATTAACGTTATGACTACCATTAAAACGACCACAAATAGAACTTCATCATCATCATCATTTCAGCCAATAGACGCCCACTGCTGGACATAGGCCTCCTCCAATTTTCTCCACAAATATCGGTCTTGCGCCGCCCGCATCCATTGGATTTCCGCGACCTTCATCAGATCGTCCCTTGTGGGAGGCCTGCCACGGCTGCGACTTCCTGTGCGTAGCCTCCACTCGAGGACCTTTCCGCCCCAACGGCCGTCTGTTCTCCTCGCTATGTGCCCTGCCCATTGCCGCTTGAGGCATGCGATCCTTTGGGCTATGTGACCTTAGTTCTCCTGCGAATCTCATCGTTTCTGATAGATCACGCAACCCTGGGCGACCGCTTGCTACCTTGGGCGACCCGGGACCAAGCTCCCACCACCTTATCTATATATGTATTTATTCCTATGGACAGGCAGGGCTAGGGCTCTAGTGACTTAGTGTCTTAGACAAAGGGGCTCTAGGCTCACTAGAGAGTTAGGTTCCCTTCCTTTCCTTATATTCTGTACGCCGGAACGCGGTGCCTTACAACCATCGCTTCCTGCCCGTACATTTGGTCCTTCGAGCCGGAACCGGAGCTGGCTGGAGGAGCCGGTCCTCAACACGTACCCTGCGCTCCGAAACGATAGCTTTGGGACGCAACTGGGAATTACACGCTAAGATGAAGAGGAGAACCACTGATAAGTGTCCTGGTGTTGCTCCGTGGAACGTCGACTACCGAGGTAGCCCTGCTTAGGTACGTCGAAGAAAGATGAATAGACGAATGGTCCAGTCTCGATTTTGTTGTAAATGAGTCAAGGGCGGGCATGCCGGCTCCGTTAGAAAATATTGTAACACCTAATGCCGTGTTTATAAATAAAATCAGTAGCGACTCGCGCGCCGCTCGGACGACCCACTAGCGCATGCGAAATTCGGAAACGGGCTGTGACAATGTTTTTGTGAATTTTTGAGTTTTTGCCTTCGTGTTTGTGACAACAGGTATATTCTCCCCTTTACATTTACAAAATTCTGAAACCCTTTTGTTTTTTTTATACAATTATGTGTCAAACGTAGTAGATAATTTTAAAATCTGTCCGAAATGCAAAAGTGTGTGACACAAAGATATAAATCAAATGTTAATGTGCAAAACGTTGGTAATTATAAATTTTAACCTTGTTTTAAATTGGGTGATGGTGTAAATTAATTTCGTCGAATATTGAAATCTGAAATGTCATGGATTCTGTGTTAGGTTAGGTAAACGTTAGGTTTTGAAATGCTATTCATCATCGTCAGCCCATTTAAGTCCCCATTGCTGGGGCACGGGCCTCCCTCAATCACATGAGGGGTAATTGCCATACTCACCACGCTTAGCAGACGGGTTGGCGAGGGTTTTGATATAAACGCAGAGTTTTCCTTCTCTGGGTGCTGATGGTCATGCCAGCAGCTTTACCTTAGGCCGTGTGGTCCCCGGCAGAGTAGATTAGGCCACCCTCTCTCTTACCGAGGTGTCGTAAAAGGCGATTATAATCGACTCGTACAATAATCTATCCAAAACATTGGAGCATCATATAAAATTTGCTGCGTGAGTGAGGGTACCGGAGGCCCAATCCGGGGGAAAGGGGGTTTAAAGGTTGGCAGCGCATTTGTGACTCTACTGCACTGGTGTCGCGGGTGTTCATGGGCGGCGGCAATCGCTTACCATCGGGTGATCCGTCTGTTCGTCTGCCACCTATCACATAAAAAAAGCCAGTGAGCTACGGCCACTGAACATCATTTTTAAAGAAACGGTTCAAAACCTTCAAAGAATCTAGTATCACACTAAAGAGCTTAGTCTCCGAATGTATTTAGAAGACAAAATAATTTAGATATCACGTCTTCTATCGTGATATATTTATGTAGAATACAGATGACACCAATGGGCAGTGGAGAATGCAATTATTTTTAGAAGTTCAAGGCTTTGCACGTATAAATCCAATGCTCATATACATATATGTTGGTACAACATTACTAACAGCTCCTTAGGAAGGTGGCTAAATCACAACCAAAATAACACTTCAATCATTCGAACGACTTCCTCACTATACGCTTCCTATCGACCTGTGTGGCCACGAAACTGAGCTTTATTCCTTACGAATTAACTCCAATAAAACTTGTAACATTTGCATAGCATTATGCAGATTGTCTGTCATGTCCGGTCGTTTTATACTCCATGAAGTACGTGACAGAACTGGTGATGACGTGCGTTATATTTCTGATCCGCCAGATGGTTTCGCCAGACCAGTAAACCTCAGGGTTGACTGATGCGTTAAAAAGACAAGATAAAAACGTTGTGGCAGTAACTTTCTTTGATACGGCATTAACGTACGATACCTTTCTTGTGAGATATTTTTGGAGTACCTAAGTTTGAAGTCACTGCCTATGAACTCTTTAAAAGAGTTGATGCGTTGGCGACTTTTTAGGAAGGTGTACCTAAACTCGTCTTTAAAAGGTTCCTAAGTCACAAACGTTAGGATACAATGCTGCAGCCAAACTTATTTACAAAACTGAGTTGGTGCTTTAATTAGCAACTATCAGAGTGAAATTACCGTCTATCTTTTTCCCTCACCCAATCATACGAATCAAATCATCTATTGTCACTACAACAGACTACTTACAAATCGTCGACCTAATTCTAATAGGACATATCTCATTTTTTAACAATGGCGGATGTCACATAAATCCATACAAAAAAACTATGTTTTAGTGATACATATTCGTAAGATGATAAATGTTACTAGCCCGAGAATTGGGCTCCAGGAGTCCAATGTTAAAAAATGAGATACGTCCTATTAGAATTAGGTCGACGAAATGCAAGTTTTAAAATGCCTTATTTATAGTGTTGCTCTCTTAGACTCTGCCAAACCTGTTATTGCAAAGTCAGCACTCGTAAATAAGGTACACAATTGATTAGAAGGTTTCAGTAAACAAATCATAACTTCCATTAGAAACAATGTATTAATCACCAAATATTATTCCACTGATTCATTACACCCAATGAGCTGTTCCAAAACATTCTAAAATTACCGCACAAACCAAATAAACATACAAATTCCTTTCAGAGCGGCATCGAGTCCCCGTGCACTTGTGATGAGTGTCAGGAGGAAGACAAATACAAACCCCAAATGAGTTCGAACAATGCGCACGCGTCACCAAAAAAGGCGGACAGGGCGCCGGAAAGGACTGTCGACGTCATCGTTCACGATGCCCCAGCTGATATGCCGCGCTTCTTCGAATCAGTAACCTCACCGCCTTACCACGTCGCATCACCACCTCCGCCAGGCTTCGTAATCGCCCCGTACCAACCTCCGCGCTTCCACACGGGCGGAAATGTAGAAGACCTCCTTGGAGACGTCCAATCCTCCCCAACGATACAAACAACATTCATACAACAAAACTCAGTCTTTATGTGCAACACTCGACGGATACAAAGACAATGCTGTTGCCAGAAACCAGAACCGCCCCCTGTAACTCAACAGAACGGAGAACCAGCACAACCTAAATCATACGTGACGGAAAAGAACATAGAACTGACGTATGACTATCCCAAATCCACTCCAGTTAAAACAAGCTCCAGCCCAAAATCTGACGAATTGACGACCACGACGGAAGTGGCTAGCACTGTCGTCTTTGTCGAAAGACGCATTCCAGTTAAGCCTAGAAAATTCGACTTCTTCTTCAGATCTAGATCAGCGCCAGTAGGAGACAACGAGGAACCTATATACGCCACTGTGAACAAACTGCCTAAAAGACTAAGAAGAATGGAGTTAGCAAATTTGGAGAAAGAAGTTGCTTACAAAACTGGTGAGCCTGATTCTTCCACTAGAACAGAGCTAACTTTGAAATCAGATTCTGAATCTCAAGTGCCACCGCCTGACGATGACACGAGTAGATCTGAGAGAGAGAAGTCGACGATACCTCAGAGACCAGAGACCCCAAAGGCAAAGAAGCGGAAACGATTCTCACTCACCTTCAAAAAGAGAGAAAGAAAACGGCGTGAGAAGAAGAAGGAAGTAAAGAATGGAGTGCCAAAGAACGGCGTGGCTCACGTTGAGAGTGAGAATGAGAGGCTGATAGAGGAGGTGGAGGTCAAGCCGAAGCACTGCAGCAGACATCGGCCGAGGAATACCATGTCGTCATCGAGCTCGGGCCCGCGGTACAAGCGGGACAGCTATCAGGTGAGATTCTGTCACAAATATTTACTCAAACAGATACTTATACCTAAGTTTGTTTTTTTATGTGGCAGGTGGCAAGACGAGCTAACAGATGACTTGATGGTAAGCGATTGCCGCCGCCCGTGGACCCGCAACACTTGTAGTCACAAGTTCGCTGTCAACCTTTCCCCCGGATTGGGCATTCGATCCCCTTACTCACGCAGCGAAACATAGCAGAGACGCTGCTTCATTCCGGTTTTCTGTGAGGCCGTGGTGGCTATTGGTGGGTATATATTCGGTGGGTATTGGTAAATTGGTTTATTGGTATATTGTTATCAATCTCATAATCAAAGAAAAAGTCGTCATCATCATCTTAGCGTTTTGTCTCGGTTGCGTCCCGAAGCCGTCGCTCCGGAGCCCGGGGTCCGCTTTCCTGCTTCTACTCCTCCACTTCGCACGATCTTGTGCATCCAATGTAGTCAATTTATTGGCACGCATGTCCTCCCTTAAGACGTCAAGCCACACCTTTCTAGGTCTACCTCTTCTGCCGGGGTCCGGTGGTGGTTGCATGGCCACTATGGCCAGACATTTGTTTCCCACGTAGCTGTCTGGTTTTCGCAGAACATTGCTGTACCAACGTAGGCGACTCTCGTGCAGTTTCTCTGCTATGTCACGGACGTGAAGGCTTCCACGGGTGCCTGAGTTTCTCACGCGGTCTTTCCGCGGGACTCCACACATCCACCGTAGCATATTCATCTCCGTGACATGCAACTCCTGCTTATGTTGCTCAAGTACAGGCCAAGTCTCACTGCCATACAGAAGAACCTGACGAAGACAATAACTGTCACGTTTCTATATGTTCAAAACATTAAACCTTCACATATCGTAGATACCAATTTGATTTGAACTCACCTTCCTTCAATTCCAGGAGATGACGACATCCCACTCGGAACACGAGCGGACGAACAGCATGTGCTCCTCCGTGAACTCCTTAGCGTCTGCGTGTACGCACAAGTCTCGTAAGCTGTCGGAGCCGACCAACGACGGCTCCATTCCCTGGTGCGGGTGCTGGGGAGCAGGCTGCGTCTGACCTACTGATTACCAACTTAACACAAACATTCAAGAGTCCATTTCATATTTCAAAGTGTAAAGGGGTTTGGGACTTGTGGCGCACTTTTTTGTCCGCCATTTTGATATTTCTCAAAATAGTGGCTAAACAAACATCGATAGATCTGAGCAAAACACAGAAAATGTCCTAAAGAGTAGTACAGTTTTACCAATTTTATAAGTTACACCAATGTACCTGCGCAGAAGCCTGATTTTCGAAAACTGCGGCAAAACCTTAACCAATCACAACGCTCCATTTACGCGCGCCAAAAATTGCTATTTCTTATTGGTTGATGCGTCAGCGCCATGTTCGGTGCGAGTGCGGTTAAGAGAGAGATAGCATTCCTCTCTGGATTTATTGTATTTAATCTTAACATAACGCAATAAAGTCTGTATATCAACTGCTTTCGCAATCGTAATCAATCGGATCTTCTGCGTAGACGAATTTTGCCGATGTAACTTATAAACGTACAGCTGTACCTAAAGTTGACTTTTCGTCGTTTGCTTTGGCTTATTCCTACTGTCCAACCGTGAATTAATTAAACATTAGTTGCATTGTCCAGCTGGGGTGGATAGCGCGCACAAGCCTTTGACTCTTACCTTGATACACAGTTATAGTATTGTGATAAAATACATAAGTGTATAGATATTTTGGACTAACCACTTTGTCAGGCTATTCCAAGCTAATTTCTGAGCTCAAATATAATGTGAAAAATCTGCCTACTGGCTGGGAGAAAGAATAATCTAGATTCATTTCATTTATAAATAGTAACATTTAATCAATTTGATATACTTAATACTTACCTATATTTAAATGATAATTATGTATTTATTACATATAATGTATCAACTCCTGTGATGTAAATATTTGATTTACAACTTGAAACACAGTGAAAGTAATGAATGGAGCTTTAAGCTATAACCCGCAAATTGTAACTCGGTTTAATTATGTAGCTCATCACCCAACGACTTCTCCGGCACAGGCATAGAATACAAATACTCTGACGAGGGTACAGGCCGGCGAGCCTAGTGCACAAGTCACTGAATTTACATAAATTGTTTCTAATTTATTTATTAATATTTTATGAGAATAAATATCGCCTGAAAATCTATCTTTTTTTTTTTTCATGCATAATTTAGTTACACAGGTGTTGTTGATAAATTAATCTTGCAATCAAAAATGCAAATAAAGATAATCTGTGATTCAATATGTACAGGGACAACAGCACATCAGACTATACAAATCTGTCAAATTTCTTCAATGGATTTTCAACTTAATATCTAGTAGCGGTTATGGTTCAATATCAATCGAAGAATTTTGACAGTTTGTGGTAGTCTGATGAGCTGTTCACTGTACAGTGGCGGACAGTTCAAGCTATACAAAACTGTCAAATTTCCTCAATCGATTTCGAACTCAATGTGTAACAAAATAAGGTTTATAATCGAATGAAGAAATTTGACAGTTTTATATAGCTTGATGTGTCCGCCACTGTAGGCGCTATAGTAGAACGTCTATTGTATGTTGAAAGATAAATTATACGTACACTCTTTGTAAATAAGTTTATTTTATTTTTTACCCTTCAAAATTAAAGTCAGACTTAAATCTTCAACAACATTACCAGACACAGAGGATAGGCTCTAACTCACATTCATAACGAAGAGTTTGACGCACGCGCTAGGCGCTCTCTATTGTGTCTCTCACACACACGTTTCGTATAATCTATCTCTGTCTCATGCCAAAATCACACACGCACGCATGTATGCATGTGTAACCTATTTTACACGCTATTACTTTTATGTGATATGTGGCAGACGAGCAGACGGATCACCCGATGGTAGGCGATTGCCGCCGCCCTTCGACACCCGCGACACCAGTATGTATGATACTTTCGGATGACTACAGACTGGAATGCGGGGTGAGACAAGGCGGTCTTACTTCACCGATTTTGTTCAACCTGTATGTGAACACCCTTATAGAGGAGCTCAGCAGCATACATGTAGGTTGTCACATCGACGGTACTTGTGTAAACAATATCAGTTATGCTGATGACATGGTGCTGCTGAGCCCTTCTATAAATGGGTTGAGAAAATTACTGCAGGTATGCGAGAAGTATCGGCCTGCGCACTCGCCTCCACCCCGCCATGGGAGTTGGAGACTGGAGTGCTGGCCGCCGTCTTCTCATAGACGGCGGCCAGCACTCCAGCGAGCGGCTGGCGATCCCCTCTGCCCCCGAGAAAGGGAGGCGCTCAAGAAGGAGGATCGCCAGCAAATGGTACAGGCATGGACGGCCTCTCTCCAGGTGGAGAGGTACGGCCGACGCTCGCGGCGCTCGCCCCGGTATTGGACCGGTGGCTCGAGCGCCCCCATGGGTTTCTGTCCTTCCGGATGGTGCAGGTACTTACCGGGCATGGTTGCTTCGGTAACTACCTGCACCGTATTCAGCGGGAGGACACTCCTTCATGCCACCAGTGCGGCGCTGCGGAAGACTCGGCGCACCACACGTTGGTGGTGTGCCCGTCCTTCGACCAACAGCGGTCAGCGCTGGTCGCGGAGGTCGGACATGGCCTCTCATTGCCCAGCATAGTTGAAGCTATGCTGGATAATGAGAGGGCGTGGTCGGCCTTCGCCCACTTCTGCGAAGAAGTGGTGGCGCAGAAGGAGGCGGCGCAGGCCCGCTTCGAGCAAGGAGAGGACGAGTTCGGCGGAGAACTCTTCGTCCTCTCCGTGGAGGTGGCCAGCCGGCAACAGGGACGGGGATCCCTGTGCCGGCGCTGCCATTGGCATCTCCACCGCTCGTTGGGGACGGCTCAGCTCTTCCGGCTGTCCCCAACCCCCCTCCTCCTAGCCTGAGGAGGGGCGTGGCCGCACACCCCGTGTAGGGGCCTGTGGGGGAGTGGGGTTGCGGGGAATAGCCTCGCGCAGTTCCCGTGACCCCATTCTATACCCACGGGTGGTTGAGCCCCGGGAGTTTTAGTGGGTATAGGTCCCTCAGGTCCCTTCTCCCGGGAAAACAAAAAAAAACAAAAAAAAAGGTATGCGAGAAGTAGGTATGCTGGTCAACATGGCCTTAAACAATTCAAGGAAAAGTATTTAAGGCGGGTCGATTTATGCCCACAACTGTACCACCGGTTGAATTGGACGGCACTCCTTTGAAAATTGTCACCAGCTTCAAGTATTTAGGGCATAAGGTAGTGGATACTTTAAAAGATGATCTTGACATAGACAGGGAACGCAGGGCGTTGTCGGTAGGAGTAATATGCTGGCCCGCAGGTTTGCACGATGTACTAACGAAGTGAAAACACTATTTAGAACTTACTGCCAATCGTTCTACTCGTGCAGCCTGTGGACCCAGCATACAAAACGAGCCTACAATGCACTGCGTGTGCAATACAACAACGCCCTTAGGATGTTAGGGCTGCCGCGCCGCTGCAGCGCTTCTTCTTCTTCTTATTTTTATGTGTGGCAATTCACTCCTCATTGGTGTCTTGACTGCTCTGTCCAGACTGAGAATTACTGCTGCCATTGTCACGTTTTGGATGTATGATCATTGATCGATCATTGATGCGTCAGGCGAGGAAGGTTTTAGAATGGGTAGAGAGCGATGAACAAGTAATATAATACACAAACATAAAATTGGGAATTTATTTATAATTTAATGTTATGATGGGAGAGGAACTTAACCAAGGAATATACATACTTTTTATTACTGAGGGAAAGGATAGAGGACAGATTGTAGGGAAGTGGAGCTTTGTATTTAATAAGGATATCATGAAGGGATAAAGAATAAAATAAGGGACAAGTGAATAGGATATGTTCAATATTACCTTCTTCCAGACCACATTCACATATAGAGGAATCATAAATATGCAGTTTAGCCAGGTGGGAAGGAGGCTGCAGCGCTTGCCAGTTTGCGCACGTTAGGGTTGATGGATTTCACGCCATAATGCGCAAAAGGATTGCGTCGTTTCTGCAGCGGGTGCGCGACAGCGATAACAATACCTTAAGGACCATAGCCGCCCGTTTCGACTGCCCGTTCCAAAAGCATTGGGTGGAGACGATGATAGGGCTATGTTAACTCTGTTTGTTTTTGTAATATGTAAGCTGTAATGTTTGTACTATGGATGTTATTCCGAAATAAAGAGATTATTATTATTATAAGTAGGTATGTATGAAGAGCGTACTGCTTTTTGCCGGCAACACATTAGCGATCTCTCTGATTTCGCGGATGCTCATGGACGGCACTGATTACTTTCCATCAGGTGATTCGCTTGCTCGTTTGTCGCCTCTAGCTTAAAAAATGTAGATAGCCGGCGTCCTGTGTCTGTGTATTATGCCAGATACTTAGGCCGTTGATTTTTTTTGGATCTTTAAATAAAACACAACCCAAATCTTTAAATAAAACACATGCAATTTAAATAAAATACATGAAATTTAAATAAAACACAACGTCATTACATAGATGGTTATTTATTATAAAATATGACACATTCGTTTGAACTGGGTTTTACAGTAATTGAGACGCACATAGCAAAATTGATGAACCAGCCGGCCGTCGGCGCCTGCGCACGCCACGGTAATATATCACAACATTGATCACACTCTACTTTACAATATAGGAAAAATAGTTGCGTTCATGTGAGGTAGAAAAGGACAGAGATTTTGTTTCAAGTTTTTTTACGTAAATCATTTTAAATTCTTCGTTGTCAAAGAAAGTTGGGCTTTGAAATGCAGTGATGCTGATATAATACTGCATGTCTTTATTGTCGTTATGTCTGGAGCCCTAAAATACTAAGATTTTTTTTGAAGATATGATTACAATAAGTGTCATTCCAAATTTTGCAACAAAAACCTAAATCAATGGAGAAAAACTAAATGTTTCTAACTTACAAAGATAACATATTTAGTAAGCAAAATTCAGTTCTTCCCGTCTAAATGGTTGAATAACTGCTATTTCAATTTTCATTGTATTACAATAAGTGTCATTCCAAATTTTGCAACAAAAACCTAAATCAATGGAGAAAAACTAAATGTTTCTAGCTTACAAAGATAACATATTTAGTAAGCAAAATTCAGTTCTTCTCGTCTAAATGGTTGAATAACTGCTATTTCAATTTTCATTGTTAATGAGACCAACTGAACCTCAAGCAAACATTTTCTGTAACACATCTACTGTCCTTATCTAACATACATAATATCGCACTCAAGAATAATCCTACTCCCTCCCACGTCCTCACTAACGACCAAGGCAATATATCCACTCACACATCCCCCAATCCCATCCTAAACCTATACAAGCGATTCTCACCAATCCCACAACGCTACCTAGCGACGATAAAACTCAAAATCGCGCAGCAGACGGCGACAGCCGCCCGGCCAAGCATACATTGATTCTACTTTAGAACATTCGAGAACCTACAGGAAAGAATTTAGGACGAAAACGCAATAATGCCGAAAGAACATACAATCTTTAGGAATCACCAAAATCACCATACGTTTTAAAATAAATGGCACTTAGTTTTAGAAGAAAGAAATGTGTGCATGGACAAAAGGATTTCTAAAGGAAAATTACAAAAAAAAACACAAATGTATCGTATAAAGTAACAAAACATATGGCTTAAAAACTCTTTCATTAAATAAAAAAAATCAATAAATAAATTATGCAAAAATAAATGAATGAATGTACAATATTTACATCGAATATTTATATAAATTGCATTTTAAAAATCATTAGGGGAAGTCTTCGTAAAACAACAAATGTCACTTCTCCACTTGAGATCTACGAAAAGCGAAAATTTCTAGAAAAATAAAATTTAAACACAGGTAGGCTCTATGTCTTTTTCGATTCATAGTAAAATATAAAAAATTCCCTCACATCATTCCCCTAATGGACATGATTCTATCTGTCTCCCTCGCTCACTCGCAAACTACCTTAGTGAAGGAGAGTGAGTGAAAGAGAGAGGCAGTGATATAATGACATTATTATATCGATAAAAACTTACGTAAATACACCTTAACTATGCTTAATGGAGACATCTAATATATATTAAATATACTTATAAATACATTTCATTTGGGTTAAACTAACATAAATCAGTTAAAATTGCATTATGTTGTAACATACCAAAAAGCCACGCAATACATTCTTACAATAATGAAAATCAATTGCACTTCAATGAGTATAAACCGTCCTTTTAGACGAACTTGCGTAATATCGTACGCATATAATAATCCAGTCATCGTATTATGTACTTTATATGTATGTGATTAACATTTCGATTACCTTGACGGAATAATGTTTCCATAGACACAACGTGAGATGATAATAATAAAACTACTAAATAGCATATTTATAATAAACTTTAAGCCTTACAGCTATTGGCATTAGAAAACGGCATAATTGAAACGATTCATTTCTGTTTTAAAATAATAAATCTTTTGAGTATCAATATTGGAATGTCCGGATCGGAAGCAATGACACGGATTTTAAACCTTGTACTAAAAGGTGAGATTAAAAATTAAAAACTGTTACCAATAATGTATAAAAATAACATTTTAGAAAGAACCAGCTTAACCGACCAATTTCCTACTAAGGAACGTGTCTCTTTAATCACTTGACATTGGTAGAGTTGTCTCATATGAGCAACAACAAGCCATAAAAAATCATTTGGAACCATAAATTAGATCACCAAAGTGATTGGTCAGTCTATCCACAATCTTTTTGTCACTATTACATGCTATTTCACAACGAACCAATCACTGTCGAATAATAAAAATACTCACGAGTAAAACAGTATATTTAAACGCTTACATACAAAATAGGCCATTCACACGATAAGGACATCAACTGTTATAGACTTATTTATTAAATATTTGAAGAAAAAGTAAAAAACTAAAATAACAAATATATTATCATGACAATATAAAACATTGTAAATTGCTTTTCATGTGTGCCCACAATAATAAAATAGCTACATATTTAATTGCGATGATAATCTACTCTTTTTAGTGATGATTACGACCATATATTTTTATTATGTCTTTGAAATAGCTACTAAATATTAAAAAACGTATTAAATATTTTAAGTGCATAAATATATAAAAAGGGATAAAAGCTACGGAAATTATTTCAGTCTCAAAGAAAATTGCAAGGAAGCTGCCATTTTAAAAGAATTGTAATTAAAGACGATGTTTTATCTAATAAAATATGATTTCTTTTTGTTTATACAAAACGATTAAACGATTCATGGCTGCCCTAAACATATACGCATATTGTGACAAGGAATGTTTGAGGACCTCGTTAGTAGGACCATACCGCTTTGACGTAAGCTACAGTGGCGCCATCGTTTATTTTCAAGGGTATTGATGAATTGTAGTTACACACTCGTATATGCTATAATTTATGGTAGGTTCGGTAATTAAATTAGAACAAATGGCATCCAAAGAACCACCCGAAGAATCGTTAATCGGATTGTACACGCTGAAGTTTCGATTTTTATAGCTAAACGCATAAACACGTTTGAAATCTTTCACATTGATTCTACTAATATTTATAAGTAGAATCCTGGAATTATTATTAATTTAACAATACTTAAAGTTAATAAATAAATGCATTTAAAAGCAAAAAGCGTGGTAAAAAATGTGATGTAAGAAGAAATAACTTTATAATTGAAATTACTAGTATTACGCGGCCTAAATTATAACAGCCTCTGCCGAAATATGCTTGTCTCATGCTTACAACGAACGAGTCGCTAGTGTGAGGGAGATAACTATATAAATGTTTGTTATCCGTTGAATTCATAAAGAAATTAATTGAGAATAGTATTCAACACAAAAGATATTATGGTTGTCAATTGTTCAGCAACTTGAATCAAATGCAAGTCATAGATAATAGATGACGTTTTAGGAACTTCGTTAAAAGATTTTGAAGTAAAAGTTTGTCGAGAAACGAAATGAGAATGAATATGCAAATATATACTACAGGGCACGTGCACATCGACGATGCTGCCATCTAATGTTATCCAATTGAACTTAGTTTGCCCTGTTATTTAATACGAAGTGCTGCCACCTGTATTTACTGCACGGTCCCTATATGGGACTAAGATAAAATCATCTATTCAATTTTTTGACATTTCAGTGAAACGCCATCTATGGTAAATGTTTAATAATCTTTCAGATGCATGATTTAATAATGATCGTAAATAGTGAATATTTGAAAGGGCTGATAATATAGAGATGATGTGACTTCCAGCTGTGGACTATTGTCACCTTAAAAAATGTTTTTAAGTATTTTGTTTAGTGATTCAAAACTGTATATATATGAATTCCTCGCCATCAAAAATATATCCATCGTACTTTATAATAAACGTATTATAAGCTATGTACTTCATTATAAAATATAAGCTTTTTCGTTATGTAATGAATAAATATAACATAAATCCCTCTCCCTCACACTCCATTCACAGAAACAACAAATGAAATGTACAGAAGCCTCTCGAATCGACTTACAAACAATTACAAAGTTACGCGAATATCACTATTAATATCCATAATTAACAATTTAATTTAGTTACTTTTCGACTGAACGGAATGTGCTTATTATGTGGTGTTGCCATTATACAAATATAAACGTTACACATTACCCAATAATACTTATTATTTAAAACATTTTTATTTTGTCCCGTTAAATAGTTTTGTGCACGAATCCCTTACGCCTATTCATGATGCAGATATAATAACACCTAGTCTTTAAAATACTGATTTTTAAAACTGCCTTGTTTTATCTAAAAGATAGTCAACTCATATGCTATTTAACTATCTTTTAGACAATTAGCAGGAAGACTCGACCATTAACAGATTGTGTCAATGAACAACAATTTTATAACGTCATGCTAAAATGATCTTGTAAAGACACAGAATAAGAGACATTTTATTTTACACACACCTTGCCTTTTAACTGTCAGGCCAGATTCGACCATATTTATATCAGAATAAATCTATGGTTAACGGTATCATTCCATAGGATTGGTAGCGGTATACCATAAAATATTCGTGGAGGCTTGATTCGACCAATCTTTATC
Organism: Marasmia exigua; assembly: GCA_019059595.1. Lineage (NCBI taxonomy): Eukaryota > Metazoa > Arthropoda > Insecta > Lepidoptera > Crambidae > Marasmia > Marasmia exigua. The sequence goes on along the minus strand of CM032488.1, from coordinate 10,013,986 downwards.
CGTGGATAAATCTGTGGCATAACGTCAGACTTGTATATAATGACGGCGCTATACCAAAGATATAGTATCAGAATAATATTGGTCGAATCCGCCCTTAGACGAGTTGGATCTTAGAAATTTCTGAAATGATGAAAACATTTTTTTCTCCGAGAAACATATTGTCTAATCTCATCAATAAATAAAAACCTTTCTATTCAAAAGTGATTAGATCAATCAGCAATTTGTATGGAAAGGCGTTTTTTTTTTTATTAGACCTTATTCCTTTTGTGAAAAAGTTTTAACATTTTTAACTCTTCTCTTTTTCCTTCTGTATTTAATAACAAGATCATTTACTTACTACGTCCATGGACACAAACGGTAATAAACACGTAGCCTTAAAACAAATCGGCGTTACAAAACTTCACTTTAAACAAAAGGAATAATGCAAGCATTTTCGTCGCGGTAACACTAAGCGTTTATGATATGAGAATACTTTTTTTAACAAAACGATTTATTTCTTTCATCTACCGCCGATATTGACGGTGCAAAGTTCACTAAAGCCCTCTAGTAGTGGATCTTAGACATTATTATAACCGATATAGAAGTTATATTTGAAAATCGATTACAACCTGAGTTATATCTCAAGTTTTATTATAATAGTGACTACATCATCCAAACAGTTAACCACCCAATATTGGCCCTTAAGTCTTATAAAATAAGGATCAAAAGTGTTGATTGTTCTGAATATCACCAATAGCTTCATCTAATTGTTTTCCTGATTTATTTCAATTACTCCTGAATTTAATGGTGCCTTGTAATTGGAAAATTTATAAATGGACGAAAGAAACAAAAATAGCAGTCATGCTTGTATGGAATCCAACGTCCTTTTACATGTCGCGGAATATAAATATGTCCGAAAAGGTCCGTCAACATTTTCAACAATCAGTAATGAAAATCAAGGCAATGCATAACGTTTCATTGCATCACAAAGGGGCTATCACATGTCAAAAACCCACTAGATGGCGTTACAGAACCGCGAGGTTCACTTCAACGTCATTGGTTGTTTTTTATATATAACCGTCATTTTGACACGTCACTTTAGAAAGTAACTAATCACTTTGAGATGGACCGCATGTCTACGTTACGCCATCTAACAAATTTTTAGTACGCCATTATCCCCATTATAAAATTATTTGATATCTTCTTATAAATTTAGGTATCATCGAAAGTACTATGTTAATTCAGAGCGTATGATCTTTGCACCGCCAAAGAGAAAACTACGAACAACACAGCTTGCCGTTAACAAAACACTCATTAACATACAATACATACGATACGATCACACGATCCTCCAACCGTATACTTATTACTATAGAACAACCGTTAGTACTGTCCGTTACGCTCCCGCTATACAAGCCTTACACTACACCGCTGTACGGTCGCGCGACCCGGCCGCCATTTTGTGTTCGCGGTGACGTCATCCGGTGACGTCACACGTCGTCCATCACGAATGCAACATGCATTGTGGGTTCCTGAAATTTGTTTATAGGTTTTGTTACTAGTGCACGGAAAGAATATATAAATTTTCTATGAGAGCTTTCTGTAAGATCTAGCATTAGAAAACCATTTCACTTAAGTCAGATTCTTAATTAGGGTTCGGTTCTCGAATTTCATGTTTATATATGTATATTTTCATGCCTGTAAACGACAGCTGTCACACATACTGAACTTATGACATTAAATTACGTCATGACCTTGTTCGAAACGCCAAATTGGAAAACGGTCAGGATCTAAACCTCATCATCATCCACCCCTTTTTCCATCATGTCATGTCAGGAACTAAACCTGTAGCTAAAGTAGAATACTCACACACAGTCCTCACACCATGACGAAGGTCTCCTTCCCGCGGAACAGGGAGGGGTGTAAATTACGTCACAATTTTGTAACCATCACCATATTGCAAATAAACTAGGAAGTCAACCTGGGACAACGAATGAGATTATACCAGTCGCATTCAAACAACAGAGACGCTCGGTGCGTTTGAAAGGGACGGGAAAAATATTGGGTCCTTTCTGTTTTGTTGTAAGCCGTTCCACAGCTGGGCAAAGGCCTCTCCCAAACTCCTCTAACGGTCTCTATTTTAAGCCAGCGCTTGCCAATCCTGGTGCATCACATTGTTGCTCTAAATCGTCCCGCCATCTTTTCTTGGTCTGCCTCTCAACCGACGCCCGTCTATCTGGTATTGTGTGAAGATTTTAGTCCATCTCTCCGGGTGAATCCTAGTCACATTACCCGCTCAGTTCCACTTCTGTAGATATAACTAGAAAATCTACCAGCTCGTACTAAGCGTTTCGCTTCTTCTTTCTTAATACGACCTGCTAAGGAATGGAACAACTTGCCGGCTTCTGTATTCCCATAGAGCTACAATTTGGGTGTCTTTAAGTCGAGAGTGAATAGGCTTCTTCTGGGTAAGCACGCTACATCTTCGACCTTATTGTCACTTTCCATCAGGTGAGATGAGGTCAAGTGCAAATCCATTTAAGGCGACGAGTAGCCTTAACTAGCGACACCATTCGTTTTTGATTGTTAGCTACTAAACCGGATCTATTTTAAACAATTTCGGGGTTACAACCTCTCGGCAAACACTTATACTATTTATTAATTAATCATGCACAAATGTTGGGTCCGTTTTTGTACGCGAAAAATTGATTACCGCCAAAAGCGGCCACTTGGAAGCGTGAATCAATTTTTCGCGTACAAATGTTGGGTCCACATTTGTGCATGGTTATTTAATAAATAGTATAAGTGTTTGCCGTGAGGTTGTAACCCCGAAATTGTTTAAAAAAGATCCGGTTTAGTAGCTAATAATTAAAATCGATTGGCATCGCTAGTGTGCCCTACCCGTCACCTTAATATATTTAAAAAAATACTTACACACTGTCCTCACACCATGACGAAGGCCTCCTTCCCGCGGAACAGGAAGGGGTGCTGGTCGATCATGGTCTGCACGATGTCCTCGAGGTAGGGCCGCGTCATCTCGAACCGGCCCATGTCCGAGAAGTGCACGGGGAGGAGGGTGGGCCACCAGCATATGGCCAAGTTCTTGCTGTCCATAGAGTTTAGCTTTGAGTTGTCTGCCACCCTGGGAATGAAATTATAATACATAACAATAATAATAATGATGATAGTGATTCCGGACCGATATGAAATGCAAACGTTCAAGAAAAGAGCGTACTCCCTTTTAAAAAGGCCGGCAGCGCATCTGTGAGTCCTTTGATATGGCAGGTGTCCAAGGGCGGCGGTAATCGCTTACCATCAGGTGATACGTCTGCTCGTCTGCCCCCTATATCAAAAAAAAGTAAATTCGTCAGGTAAGCTCCCTATAAGATGGAACGACCTGATGAAGATCACGGGATACTATGGATACGAGTGACTTATGGTCGATCGATTTTTTACCCTTTAAAAGGGACGGAATACGGAACTTTAAAAAGAAAAATATGAAAAAGTAAAAGATTTTTGTATTGATGTCTGCTAGCTTAGAAAATAAACAGATCTCTACCTTAGCTTTTAGTGGTAAGTACATTATTATTTTTAAATGGAACCACTGCGCGCCGGCCATCTAGCCTCGCAATCGCAAGAGTGACAGCGGGACAAAACGCGGTTATTATTATATGCAAGTACATACTGGTAGTACTCACAGCTACACACAGCTACTGGTATCCTCTTTATTTCATCGTCATCGTCAGCCCATTTAAGTCCCCACTGCTGGGGCGCGGGCCTCCCTCAATCACATGAGGGGTAATTGCCATACTCACCACGCTTGGCAGACGGGTTGGCGAGGGTTTTGATATAAATGCAGAGTTTTCCTTCCCTGGGTGCTGATGATCATGCCAGCAGCTTTACCTTAGTCGTCTTTTACGACACCTCGGTAAGAGTGAGGGTGGCCTATTCTACCGGAGACCACACGGCTTTCGAGTATGTACTTACATACAATAATAACCGCGTTTTGTCTCGTGTACATTAATTATTTGTATAATGCAACGATAAAGATAAAGATAAAAAATACTGGTGAGCGTATCCCAAGATTCGTTCCGTATGCCGAGAACGAACGACCATGGGCTTCTATAACTTATCGAGCAGCCTTAGATAAACAACATCCAGTCAAATCAGTGAATTAGTTTCTCTTTTGATCGTGGTTAGAGCCCTGTTTTTGGTTTCCCTGGTGAAATGCGGATCTCCCGTAGTACAGTTGATGGACAATGCCTTATGTGGGGCTCCCCGTCAGAATGGACCCAGAGGCAAACTTTCTAAAACACCAGCGGTAATTCAGCGTAGCATTGGATCTATCGCAGCCATTTGGTTAAATTATCCATCCAATTGGGCGCCTAGGGCTTTCACCTAGGGCGTTAAAAGCCGGCATCCAATCAACGTTTAACAAAAACATCCTTATCCGACATTGATAGTAGATCGTTTCAGAGGGGTAATTCTCGTGACTTCGACATTAAAGTCGAATTTAGAGATTTCACCCAAACAAATCCCTAATTCAACTTCAATATTCGAGTGGTCGAAAAAGGCCCTCTAGTCGTAAAAGGGACATCTCTAACATAACGTAAGGGGCAAAATGGACAACATTTCAAAATTGCTAAGCTCTGAAACAAAAAATACCATTTCTTTATTTACTTTTCCGCTGCGCGAATATATATTTATTAATTTTTTATATTGCTTATTTACTGAGAAAAAAATTAAAAACTAAAAAACGTAAGATGACGTCATCGGACGGCAGAACGTAAAATATTTCTTTGCTTAGCACATTATAGTTTTAAATTTACGAAATGCCAAACCCACGACATGCAACTGTCAAAAAAAAGACAACTTGTCAACGTTGAATGTATGAATGACGTTGACAATGTTGACACTAGTATTATTTACCTTTGACAGTAATACCTTTTTTTTATTAAAACAATGATAAGCAAAGGAATATCGCTGATTCAGCCGTCCGATGACGTCATTTGGCGCTTACATCTATTTAGAATATAAAGAATTTTAATAATTATTTTATGCATGAAAATGGACAAATTTTGAAAAAAGAAAAAATATGGGTCCGTTCATTTTATGTCTATTTTCATATAAAAAACAATATGGACATGTTAAAAATATGAAATGTTGTCCATTGCAGTGCAGCCACTAATGTCACTACACCCAGTCAGCCAGTCAATGAGTCTCTCCTATATACTGAATATGTTATGGAAGCGTTACCTCGCGAAGTGGTCCAGCACGTAGTCGAGGGTGGCCCTCGCGAGCGGCGTGAGCGCAGTGTTGAGCAGCGTGCGTAGGGCCAGCAGCCGCCAGCTGCGGTCCTTCAGCTCCACGCCGCCCGCCATGCAGCCGCGCATCGCTGCAACAACGACCATGCAAATTGCAACTCGGGTAAGCAAACAGTTTGTTATCATTATTTCACCCCAAACTTGAAATGAAATATTTATTTGCTTGCTAAGTGTTACATACAAATATTAGGTGTTTTTTAGTAAACAGGTACTTATAACTTAGCTACCTTGTTAGATAATCGCAAATGTGAGGGCAGCTTTAACTTTCCGTTTTAATTTTATTATTTTATTGCTATTTTTAATGTTTTGTTAATGTCAATGGTTCTATTATAATAATTGGTTCAAAATGTATGGGTTATTCAATGGTATAATTAAAATGTATACAAAATACTTGCGTGTGACGTCACATCTTAGTAGCCATTTATATGGAGCATTTTGGGTTTGTCCAAAATAATGTGATTTTAAAGTTTTTAAAGCTGCCCGCTTTAACTTTCCGTTGATTGGTCCAAATACGGTATTTGACTATTTTTTTTTGTAATCTAAAGACCTCTCGAATGATAGAAACATCGTTGAAAGCATTACTTGAGATATCAAAACTTTAAAATCACATTATTTTGGACAAACCCAAAACGCTCCATATAAATGGCTACTAAGGATGTGACGTCACACGCAAGTATTTTGTATGCATTTCATTTGAATTTTGTATGGTAGCTGTGGCAAACCGACCTCTTTTGACTTTTTTTATATTGCCATTGATTTGTTTTTGGTGCAAACGGTACGTCAATATATTTTATTTCTATACTTTTATTATTAATGTGCAAACGGTACGTCAATATATTTTATTTCTATACTTTTACTATAGCTGTCACTTGGTGGTGGACCACTCTGACCAGCTCCAGGAAGGGAACGAGCCGCAGCTTCTAGAAGAGACTAAAGAAAATATATCGCAATTGCCATCAACAACATTATTTACCAATGATATAATACTATTTTCAGATAAAATTGGAGTTGGTTATGGTCCTCTTTTACATAAAAACTGTAATTGTAATGTGACAAATTATTGTATGCCTGATGCCTCCTTAGAGCAAATAATAGACAGGGCCAAAAGCTGTAACTTAAGTAAGGAGACAATAATCATATTAATGATTGGAAATGCCTTAAATATGAATAAAAGAAATATTATTCAGGGGTTCACAACCCTTTCAAGGCTTAATGTGAAAAAAATTATCTTGTGTGCCTTTCCCTTTTCTAGGTACTACACACCTAGCCAAAATAACAGTATTCATTTGTTGAATACATTATTATATAACTTGACATATAGTCATAGTGACAAATTTGTGTTTTTTGACACAAATAAATTTATTGATAATAAGTTTATTCTAACTGGCAAAACTTTTTATTTGCCAAATAAAATTAAAAATGACTTAGCTACTCTGTTAGCGTTTAATATTAATAACCTGGTTACTCAGAGTTTGGAAGTGATTCCAAGTAATTTAAATTACAATATGAGACAATAGAGGAGTCCTCTAGCAATTCAATAACAAAAGGAAACCCTAGTCATCTGAACCTTATACATCAGAATATCCAGGGTCTGTCCGGCAAAGAACTAGAATTAGAGTTATTTTTAAATGAAATGAATATCCATATTTTATGTATTACAGAACACTGGTTAAGACAGCATGAATTAATTGTCAATATAGATAACTATAGCGTCAGTAGTTCGTTCACGAGAAAGTTGGCAATCAGAGGCGGGTCAATTATTTTATTGAATAATACAGTTAAATTTAAAGAACGTAAAGATATTGTCTCACTCTCAGTTGAGCGAACTATTGAGTTAGCGTGTGCAGAGCTGGAGCGGCATGTCATTGTCTGTGTGTATAGGCCCCCAAATGGGAATTTTACCATGTTTGAATCCATTATGGAAGAAGTTTTGAGCAAGATATGTTCATCTAATAAAAAAGTAGTTGTTTGTGGAGATTTTAATATCAACATTTTAGATAACTCACAGAACTCTGTTAGGTTTCTGAATCTCTTTAAATCATTTAATTTACATCATCTTTTCAACGAACCAACGCGAGTCACATCCACCTCAGCTACTTGTTTAGATAACATATTTTGTAACTGTGAAGTTATGGACAAGTCCATAATAAATTTTATCAATTCTGACCATAGTGGTCAAATGACTGTGTTTGAGCACCGTCATGCCCCTTCTTCGTATAGTTTTGTATGTAGACCAATCACTGAAAACCGTATAAATAAATTTAAAGAAACTATCTCACAAAAGTTGTCTACATTGTCCTATAATGAAGGAAATGTAAACCAACATTATGATAAATTATTTAATGTCGTTGAAAAAGAATTTAATGGTATCTTTACCAAAAGAACAATTAAAACAAATACCTCTAAAACCAAATTCAGTGACTGGGCCACTACAGGTATTTATAAAAGTAGAAAGAGGTTATTTGAATTGTATGATATTAAGGCCAACTCTAATGACCCAACGACATTAGAATATGTTAAGAAATATTCAAAGATATTTAAAAAAGTATGCGCAGAGGCCAAATCAAATTACTTTAAAAATAAGATAATGAAAGCTAGTAATAAAAGTAAAGTTACATGGAAAATTATAAATAAAGAGACTTGCAAAAACAAAACACAACACAGCAAGGTCTCTCTTAAAATTGATGGCAAATCTATTGATACAGACTCGGAAGTGGCAAACACATTTGAGTCATTCTTTTCAAACATCCCAGTCACTACCACTAAAACATTAAATTCGAGTCCGCATCTCGCTGCTTCTCTCATCAAGTCGCATGTAGATGAGTGCATCACATCTTTTAGATTTAGTCATGTAAACTCAGAGATTATTCTTAAAACATTTAAAGATTTAAATATTAAAAAGACTGAAGACGCATGGGGAATTTCGATAGATATAATAAAAAATATAATACACTCTATCGCACCCCACTTAGCTGTAATATTTAACGAATGTGTTGACGAGGGTCAATTTCCAAATAAGATGAAAATTAGTAAAATCATACCTTTATTCAAATCTGGAGAAAGGAGTGACCCGTCTAACTTTAGGCCAATATCCATATTGCCAGCACTCAGTAAAATATTCGAAAAAATTATATTTACTCAACTTTTGTGTCATTTTAATATTAATAAATTACTGCATGAAAAACAGTTTGGATTTACTAAAGGAAAATCCACTACTGATGCAGGAGTGGCTCTTATCAAACATGTTTTTGATGCGTGGGAGAAAAAGCAGGATGCAATAGGTGTTTTCTGTGATTTGTCGAAAGCTTTTGATTGCGTTAATCATGAAACACTATTGATGAAGTTACGGCATTACGGTGTATTGAATAACGCACTTGATATGATTGAATCTTATTTGTCTGGTAGAATTCAAAGGGTTAATGTTAATGGAATCGACTCTTCTGGCGCTCCTCTATTAATGGGTGTGCCCCAAGGCTCAATATTGGGGCCTTTGTTGTTCTTAATATACGTAAATGACCTTCCATACTTTACGAAAGATCTATGTGAGATAGTGTTATTTGCTGACGACACTTCCTTGATTTTTAAGGTTGATAGATATAAAGAATCAATTGACGACGTAAATGATACTCTCTCGCAGGTATTGCACTGGTTTACGACTAACAATTTACTGCTTAACTCAAAGAAAACTAAATGTGTAAAATTCACCATGCCAAATGTAAGGCAGGTCGATACTAGTATTAAGATGAACAATGAATCTATTCAAATCATTAATTCCACAGTTTTTCTCGGTATAACTATAGATGCGAAATTGCAGTGGAGTCCCCATATTGCTGCCTTGGCAGGAAGACTAAGTTCCGCTGCATATGCAGTAAGAAAAATTAGGCGTCTGACTGATATCGAGACGGCAAGGCTGGTATATTTCAGCTATTTCCACAGTGTGATGTCATATGGTCTATTGTTGTGGGGGTCTGCTGCTGACATACAAACTATTTTTGTATTACAGAAAAGGGCCATCCGCGCTATATACAGCCTTAGATCACGTGACTCACTTAGAGAAATATTTAAAGAAATTAATATTTTAACCGTGGCTTCCCAATTTATCCTCGACTGCATTATGTATGTACGTAAGAACTTGCACACTTTTCCTAAAAAGTCCGATAGTCATAGTCTTAACACTAGAAATAAACATAGGCTTGCCGTCCCGGTTCTCAGACTACATAAAATCGGTAATTCATTTGTTGGCTTAAGTATTAAGATATTTAATAAGATACCACAAAATGTCATTAACCTATCACTGGATAAGTTTAAGTCTCATATCAAAACCTGCCTAATGAAGAAAGGTTACTATAGTGTACAAGACTATTTAAATGATAAGGATTCTTGGTCATGTTAATTGATTAATATTTTGAGTTGTTATTCATAGTAGTCTATTAACCTTCATATTTGTATTTTTTTCTCTTCTCAATTGAAACTCTGTAACAACATCAATATTTGAAAAGAGTAACTACTGAGTTTCTTGCTGGTGTCTTCTCAGTAGAAATCGACATTCCGAACCAGCGGTAGATATTATGTACCTATTTTGACATTCATAAGTGTTCTGTGTGGACCTAAATTGAATAAAGAATTTTTTATTTTTATTTTATTTTATTATTTTATTTTATTGCTATTTTTAATGTTTGGCTTATGTCAATGGTTCTATTATAATAATTGGTGCAAAATGTATGGGTTATTGAATAACCCATACATTTTGCCAACCCATTTATTTAAAAATAATTATACCATTGAATAACCGTTATTCAATGGTATAATTATTTTTAAATAATTTCATACTTTTGAAATGGACTTGCCCATGAATCTTTGAATTGCCATAAAACCAGCCAGACGTTATATTTTTAATTGAGAATTGCTATTGGCACATATTTACCTATATTTTGATAAAATATTTATATTTTGTAGAATCTCTTTTTGTAGAAATATATTCTAAGTAGTCGGGGTAAGCGGAGCTAACTCTGCTCTTACGCACCGCATAGTGCAAACGATTTTGCTGGCGAAGTGGAAATGCTAAGGCGACTGTTCAATGCAGATGTTCATGGGCAGCGGTGAAAATTTACCATTAGTTTTCGCAAAAACCACATGTCTGCCTTTTTTGATAATCGGAGATCGAGAAACTAGATATGTCTTTGTTATTAATTCGAAGTTGGTGTGGGAAGAGTGCTGGCCGAAATAAATGAGTATGAAAGAATAGGCGGACATGTGCCGAACCAAAAGTAGAAAATTTTTCATCTATATTTAATAATATCTGAAACGACTCAGTGATCCGACTCAGTCAAATGATACACTGTTCCGAATCCCTAATGTTCACTTCGAATGTAACTATCATTCGACTCAAAAGAATCTCGTAGTCAATCGGTACTCGGCAATAATCTCGCTCACTGATACGAATGAGCCGAATGATTCAAGTGAGCCGAATGAGCTGATTGATCCGAGTGAGCCGAATGAGCGGAATGACCCAAGTGAGCCGAATGAGCGAAAGAGCCGATGTTCCAAATGATGCGTTTCACTGTTCCGCATCTTTGCACTGATCCAGATGCAAACGTTCCGATGTTTTGAAAGATACGCTTTTGCCAGGTCTACTATAGACAGCAGCAACACTTATGCTTACTTATGACGAGCCGATTGGAACAGTGGTAGTGAACGCTACCTCTGATTGCGGGTACTCTCTGGTTGCGGGTTCGATCCCCGCACAGTATAAACATTTGTGAGCATGAACATATTTGTTTGTATTGGTCTGGGTGTTTTCTATGTATTATACGTATGTATTTACAAAAGAAAAGTATTATATGTATATATTTGTGATCCCACTGTTGATTCTGATATCCGTAACACAGGTGCTTGAGCTACCTATCTCGGAGTCATATCAATGTATGTGATGTTGTGAAATATTTATTTATTTATTATGCGTAATCCTACAACACGACACGCTTGAGCGATGCAATAGACACTCAGCGCCATCTATTGGTATAGAGTTGAACTAAAGTCCCGAAACGAAGTGAGGGCGGGCCACTATACACAAATAAAAATACTAAATACTGAGCATTAGCGCATTGAGCAATAATAATCTCGAAATCGGCCCAAGAAAATAAATAGTGTTTTTGTCTTTTTAAATAGCCTTTTGAAATTTGTATTCTACACACGCTACTCCAGCTATTCCAGCGTCAATTCGCAAGCAAGAAAATACATAAATCTCTGAAAGAAACCATTTGACTCACCAGCAATGTCCTCCAATTGCGTCATGCTAGCCTCATCCAGCAGCGGCGGTAGTCTCTTGGAGAAGAAGTCTTTGAGCGCAGTTGCCACCGCGTTCACGGGGATATCCAGCGAGTCCAAGTCTATATTTGGATCTGGAAAGAAGGACAACCCTTAATACCGTTTACAATGTAAACTTCACATCGGCCTGTTGCTGCCCACTGTTGAACGTAGGTTTCTCCAAATGTCACCCACGCCCACGCCACTACTCCAATCACTCTTTGGGTACTCGCATCTAACCATCTTGCACCAATCGTCACACAATCTGGCCTGAAGGCGACCTCATTTACCCCAAGCAATGGTCTGATATGGCCAGCCCTGCCACTGCCACTTCTGCTTTCAAATCCGGTAATTCCGATGATTAAACAGTCATGTCGACTTACCAAACGACCGATTCGTCATCGGTCGATGCTATAGATTCATGGTAAGATGTATCAGACGACGTCAATGAGGGTTATCGCATGCGAAAAATCCGCAAGATGGCGTACTATAGGCCTGAGGTCCATTTACAAGGTGATTGGGTATTTTAAACGTGATGTCAATTAACGAATAAATCAATCATGTTGAAGTTGGCCCTCGGTTCACAGGCACGCCACCTAGCGGATATTTCACACGTGATAGCCCCCATTGAACTCGTTTACCCCAGCGGTTGTCAGTTCTACGGCTGATAACGCTTCTACGGTTAAACGTTTTACAGCTATTTATTGTCAGGCTGGTGCATGGAAAGCGCGACTACTTTTGTCAAAACTTTAGGTCAGTTTGGCTTGAATGGCTAAGGTTACCGTGTCTGGAAGCTAGTGATTGGAGTGACAAGAGTGGACACTGTTCTTTTTCGGCGTTTATTTAGTATTTGGGTGACTAGAAATCAGTTACTGCGCCATCTAGTGAAGTATTTAAAAATTAACTATTTACCTACTCAAAAATTCATTCTGTTCTGAAGGTTGGTATTGAATTGGTTTTAAGCAAGTAAGTAGGTTGGTTAAAAGTTTGGACGCCAGATATTTTTGACATAACTGACAGACAGGGGCTTGTATGGATGTGCCGAATCTTATAAGTGATTACAGTCCGATCACGGTTATTTAGTACGTGGCGAAAGTGATTCTGACATTTCCCATAGAAAATATATTGTACAGCGCCCCCATGTCAATGTCACCGTAGTGCCTTGTGATCTTTTTCGGTCTGTATATTCTCTTTGACTGCCACTTCAGCTTGCTAATCCGAGGATATATGTCGATGGCTTTGGTTTTTGTTGTTGATCTATAATAATTACCTTCGTAGAACTTATTGAAGAGCATATCCACGTGCGCGCGGTTGCCAGGAACACGATAAAGCCCCTCGGACGAGAGGCCTTCGCGCTCGATGAACTCCACGCACTTCTCCACGAACAGCGGCACGCCGTGAGGACCCTGAGGGAAACCAAATTACTGATTAAGCCCTTTAGCCCTGATGATTCATTCATTGAGTCATCATCATCATCATCATCAGCCCATTGAAGTCCCCACTGCTGGGGCACGGGCCTCCCTCAATCACATGAGGGGTAATTGCCATACTCACCACGCTTGGCAGACGGGTTGGCGAGGGTTTTGATATAAATGCAGAGTTTTCCTTCTCTGGGTGCTGATGATCATGCCAGCAGCTTTACCTTAGTCGCCTTTTACGACACCTCGGTAAGAGTGAGGGTGGCCTATTCTACTCTGCCGGGGACCACACGGCCTAGTCGGGGAGACTCAATGAACCTCGTCTTGCATTTGCAAAATGCATTAAAAATGTTAAATATTTAGCTGTGGAAACTTTGTTCTTATATTGTGTTAGAAATGTGTGTTATGTAATTTTTCTGATCAGTATGTATGTTTCCGTTGAAAAATAAATAAAAAGAATGCTTTCACGGGCACTCTATCGAACTGTGCAATGATAAACATTTTTAGTCTGCGGGAACTGCACTATATGACCTAAAAGTTATTATTCGCAAAAGAAAATTAGTTACCTGAGGACCCCAATTCTGTTGCGACGTCGCATTTGACATCTGTGGCGCGTTCTTTTTGTCTTTGCTCTTTGAAAATTCCTGAAACAATAAAATTAATTAAAGATAAGAAAGCAGTATTTATTTTTTAAATCACTTGTTGAGGATCGAAGGCTGGACCAACCACCTTTATATTGTTTATGTTTTATACTAATTTACTGATTTTGATATATGATTGTTTTGTTTATCCTGTGTCTGTGAATCCCTGGAAAATACACCAATATAGTATTTGTAGGATACCAGTGCTTTAATTGGCATTCTATCACCAGCGTTTTATATACAGTCCAATCGCCACACCACTTATTAACCGACTTCAAAAAGGAGGTTCTTTAAAGTGTATGTTTGTCCACGACTATAGCGCGATCGATTTTGATGCGGTTTTCAGTGAAGAATTATTTGGTTGATCATACATATTGAAAGGGTTTATGACAGCTGAGCCCCACAGATTCACCTTCGTGGTGATATAATTGTCGTTATATTTTGGATAATATGAAATATATCTTTGATTTAAATGTGCCAATATCTTATTCTGATATGTAAGCTATAATATTTTAAATTTCATCAAAATCAATTTAATAGTTTTTGCGTGAAAGAGCAATAAACATAATTACATACATTTTCTCAAACTTTCGCTTTTATTAGTAGGGGATATCCGGTGAATATCTCTCTATTTAGGTCGGATTCGATCAATCTTTCATCATCATCATCATTTCAGCCAATAGACGCCCAATGCTGGACTTAGGCCTCCCCCAATATTCTCCACTAAGATCGGTCCTGTGCCACCCGCATCCAATAGATTCCCGCGATCTTCACCAGATCGTCGGTCCACCTTGTAGGAGGCCTGCCACGGCTGCGACTTCCTGTACGCGGCCTCCACTCGAGTACCTTTCCGCGCTAACGGCCGTCTGTTCTCTTCGCTATGTGGCTTGCAAATTGCACGCAATCCTTTGGGCTATGTCTGTGATTATTCTTTACTCGTGAATAAATCTATGGTATAACATCAGAATTGTATGGAACAGCACTATATTTTGTATTGGAATAAGATTGGTCGAATCGGCCTTGAGTGTGCCATTCTATCATTTAAAGTAAAGGCAATGAAGGTTTATTTCTTTCAATGTATTTGTTTTACAATAACTGTGATGTTTAGGACCTGCGATTTGATACAAGTCTTAACAACATAGGCGGAGGGTGAACGCCTTGTTAGTCTAGTGGTCTAAGTACCGGACCGTGATCTCGGTATACTGGGTTCGATTCTCGAATCGAGCGAAAAGTATGTTTCAAATTTTTCGAACATATCTCGGGTTTGTGTGATCACTAATCCGCATTTGACAGGTGTGGTGATTAAGCCTAATCCCATCATAGTAGCGATGACTTGATCGCTTCCAGCGATAAGACCGCCGAAATTGTACAATTAAGTTTCTGTAATGCCTTTTAAAGTTGTGTTTTTTTTTGTGCAATAAAGTATATCTATCTATCTATCTACAATGAAGGTGATGTTCGGTATTTTTATTTATTCCTACTTGAATCTTTGCCAATAGAAGAAGCCAATAGAAGAATTCAGCTAGGCTGGGCAGCATTTGGTAAACTTCGTCAAGTCTTCTCGTCACCCATCCCTCAAAGTCTTAAGTCGAAAGTCTTCGACCAGTGCGTCCTTCCGGTCATGACTTACGGTGCCGAGACGTGGACACTCACGGCTGGACTAGTCCACCGGTTCAAAGTCGCTCAAAGAGCTATGGAAAGGGCTATGCTCGGAGTATCTCTGAAGGATCGCATCAGAAATGATGTAATCCGACAGAGAACCAGAGTCACCGACATAGCCCACCGAATTAGCAAACTGAAGTGGCAGTGGGCTGGTCATATTAGCCGCAGAACTGACAGCCGTTGGAGCCGTAAAGTCCTTGAGTGGAGACCGCGACTCGGTAAGCGTAGTGTAGGACGCCCTGCGACAAGATGGGATGATGACATTCGAAGGCTGGCTGGTGTGGGCTGGATGAGAGTGGCGTGCATTAGGGGAGACCTATGTCCAGCAGTGGACGAGTGTGGGTTGCTGATGATGATGACTTGAATCTTTGTGAATGTTTGTATACCTTATGTCTCCTATCGTGCTTAGAGAACGGGTGTGGGCGGCGGCGGGAGTCGGCGGCGCTAGAGGACGAGTTCTCTTGCGCCGACGACGGGTATTCTCCTCCCAGCATCTGTAGACCATAGCCCATTGTAATAAGGTTCAATGTCGAAAAACACATAATGCCCTACTTCTTGTCAGTAAGGGGTAAATGTAATACCAAATATTGTAACTCTTTTTTGAGCTACAAAATAGGAATCCATCTACTGCGACTGCTATCATTTTGCTACAAAAATTTACCTTATACTGTAAGTAACCTCTCAATCTGGATCTAGTTGGTCTATTTTCCTTGTCTAAGGGCTGGTTTTTCAATGGTCCGTTATAAGTTAACAAATCGATAAAATGAAATACCATTAAAGGTAATAGTCACATTCATGCAAGTAAGTAACAATAAGACTACTATCATTTAATTTTGCCGGGTAATACTTTATCCATCTGTTAAATTTTATCAGACGATGGAAAAATCAGCCCTAAGTGTTTCGCGGATGTGCCAAAATTCTGTATTTGGACTTTGGAAGCAAACGGGTATAACACGCTGGGTTAAGAATAAGAATAAAATAATATATTTAATAAAATAATTTAGTTAAGGTGACGGGTAGAGCACACTTGCGACGACAATCGATTTTAATTTTTAGCTACTAAACCGGATCTATAACAAACTATTTCGGGGTCACAACCTCTCGGCAAACACTTATACTATTTATTAAATAACCATGCACAGATATAGATCCGGTTTAGTAGCTAAAAATTAAAATCGATTGGCGTCGCTAGTGTGCCCTACCCGTCACCTTAATGATGATGTTAAGACTATTGATTTTGACGACCCGTTTGAATCAGTGGTAGTGAAGGCTCTGGTGTAAGGGTTGCGGGTTCGATCCCCGCACAGTACAAACATTGTGCATGAATATGTCCGTTTGTATTGGTCTCACCCAGAGCAATTTTATAAGTATATATTTACAAAAGAAAAGTATTAGATATATGTATATATTAAATTTTGGTTTCCCACCGTCGATTCTGATATCCGTAACATAGGTGCTTGAGCTACCTATTTCGGAGCCAGATCAATATATGTAATGTTGTGAAAATATTTATTTATTGATATTCGACTCTAATATCGACGAACAAAAGAACCAGATTCCATATATTTATTTATTTATTGATAAAGATTTACCAACAACATATCAGTTTGCACATACAATACCAGTACAAGGGTGCCTATTATAGGTAAATACAGCATTGTTGAACTTAATTACGACTAAAATATAGTTATATTAGGTAAATTATCTACTAAGTATTAATTTTTATCTACAACTCACAATCCTTCAGCTTATCATTACACTTCCGCTTATATGCATGGATGGAATCATGAAAAATATCTATGTTATGATCCTTTATGTCATTATATGAGCGCATACACCGGTATAAAGGAGCACACCTACCCAGGTTGTATACATATTAGTGGAAATAGGAGATAGGGAGAAAACCGCTAGATGGCGTACTATAAGACAGAGGTAAATTTACTAGGCGATTAGTTATTTTGGAACGTGACATATCAAAATGTCAATTTGACAAATGAGTGTGGGGACGCGGTGATGAGGATGAAAATGGAGCTATCTATAAAAAAACACAAGGTAACTTACAGTTATGTAACCCTGTAGCCGCTGATGGGGTGCGCCGGCCGGCGACTTCGCGAGCTCCTTCTTCTTCCTTTATAAGCGGGTGAAATAATGTTCGCGGATGCGGTGCTGTATATCAAGCAATTTACGTTTGTTTTGTGACGGCGACGTTCGAGTTGACACACGTCCCGTAAACTACTTTGGTTTTTTATAGATAGCCAAAGAGGATGAATGTGGCGCGAACAGAGTGAACCAATGCTAAAGTTGGACCTCAGTCACCGCCACCTAGCGGATTGTTCACAAGCGATAGCTCCCACGTACCTTATGCGTGGGTTCGTGGTGTGGAGGGACTGGCAGCGGCCTGGGCCTTCTCGTTTCTCCGTCAGAGCTACCTTCACTTGACTCACTGGCTGCTGCAAAAAATATCAACACATATTTACTGTCAATTTAGCTGTCAATATCGCCCCCAACACAACTCGTTTTTTTAAAAAATGTTATAGCATGTGCATTAAGATATTTAATAAAATCCCTGACAGAATAAAAATGCTCCCTACTAATAAATTTAAAACTTTTTTGCGCCATTGGTTATTGGAACAGTCGTTTTATTCAGTTGATGAGATTCTTACTGTTCTTACTTATAACAGTACAAAATCCTAACTGTAATCGATACATAAAATTTCAATGCCTACATATTCTCTAGTATTAAGAAAAATAGTCTGTTTGTATATAGTTTGACATAAGTTTAAACTGGTAATTTATATTTCTTAAATTATTAATCACTATGATTCACTATTCGCATGTCTTAAAATAAGGTTAAATAGGCATAAGTACGATAATATTTTCTGTTTTACACCTACTTTATGTTATAGCGAATACTGTTTATAGCGAATAATTTATTTGATATTTGATAATTTCTCATCGTTATCTCGCTCAGCTCACAGTGCAAATGGATATTTTTAAGCAAAAACCTAAATTCATTCGTCACTTGTTTTTTTTTTATTAGAATAGCCAGACATTTGGCCATAAGTGATGACGTGGCCGAGGATGGATCGTGTCTGTCTAGTAACAGCCTATTCACTCTTTTCTTGAATATATCCAGATCATATCGTTCAGGGAACCATATATGTTCCTATCTTCAGGCAGAGAGTACGTACTTAGACACGAGTGGTACAAAGACTTTTTATTACAATTTTTTTTTTACGACATATTTGGCAGACGAGCAGACGGATCACCTGATGGTAAGCGATTGCAGCCGCCCATGGACACCCGTAACACCAGTGGAGACACAAGCTGGCAGCGAACCTTCAGAACTGATGAATAAACAGAGGCACCCAAAGAGGAATAATGTCCTCCAAACCGATATTTCGGCCATGGCGGCCAATCTCAGCGATCAGCCATCGACGCAGGACATATTATAGTGCACAAATATTTGCGCAGACACAAGTGCACTCTCTAATCCGGTACCCTCTCATTTCGATGGGACACGAGTGTGACACGACCCGAAGAGGGATTAGGCGCAGGACCAACGGCTTAACGTGTTTTCCGAGGCACGGGGGTACAAGACCGCCAACTTCCAAACTCCGGGTTAATACTGAGAATTTCTTAACAGAAAAACTCAGGTACAAATTTTGGCCCGACCCGGGGATCGAACCCGGGACCCCAAGTTCAACCGTCGCTTTTAAGTACGACCCACTAACCATTGCGCCACCGAGGCAGTCAAAGTCACAGAGGAATAGCAGATAGACGACTTGATGAGTTCCTCTTAAAGCCAGAAGATATAATTCACACATACCTTTATCTTCTTGCGTTCTCGCTCTGTACCCCGTAGGTAGCTCTGGCGGGCCAACGAACATGCCCAACTTGGGCACCCTTGGACTTTGTACCGCTACCAAGTTTCCTAAGGACCTGTTGATTAAAAATTAAAATTTAGACAGCTGTCACACAGCCGGAGAGAAAGCGTAAAAGTATATCTATTGTAACGTACAATAGATCTACTTTCCGTGTAAACAAAAGAGATATATTAGTGATTCTGCGTCGACTCTTCCTACTGCTATTAACGACTCGCTTTACTAGTTTGTCAAATTAACAGCTTTCTGGACAGTATTTTGCTTTTTACGCACACAGACATGCACGCTTACAGTGATCTCAGCATAGTACACCACAAATAACCTGTGCGGGATAGACACTGATAACGAATAGGTCTACGAACTCTTTAATATCAATGTCAGCCAAATCAGATTTTCTGTGTCTGTTTTTACGCACACATACATGCACGCTTACAGTGATCTCAGCATGGTACACCACATATAACCTGTGCGGGATAGACACTGCTAACGCATAGTTCTAAGAACTCTTTAATATCAATGTCAGCCAAATACGATTTTCTGTGTCTATTTTTACGCACACATACATGCACGCTTACAGTGATCTCAGCATGGTACACCACAAATAACCTGTGCGGGATAGACACTGCTAACGCATAGGTCTACGAACTCTTTAATATCAATGTCAGCCAAATCCCATTTTCTACGTATATTTTCAGAGACGAATATTTGGATAAATCCAGCAGTGGACACCGCGCGAGACGCTGATAATGACGATGGTGAAAAAAAATTTAGTATCATTACCAGAGTTCCGACCTCCGTTAGTTATAATTATTTTGGTACTTAAACTAAATAAAGTGGATATCGTAAAAATATCGTAATTAATTTTACAGAGCTGAAGGAATTAATTTGAAATACCATTTTTTTTAGATACAGGGGGCAGATGAGCAGACGTATCATCTGATGGTAAGCGATTACCGTCGCCCATGGACACCTGCCACGTCAAATGGCCATATTAATATCAACATTTCATTCATCATCATTTCAGCCAATAAACGTCTAGCTGGACATAGGTCGCCCCCAATGATCTCCACACAGATCGGTCCTGGGTCCTGGTCCATCGCATTAAATGGATTCCCGCGAGCTTCACCAGATCGTCGGTCCACCCTTTGGGGGGCGCCACGGTTGCGACTTCCTGTACGCGGCCTCCACTCGGCGACCTTTCTGCCCCATCGGCCGTATAATCTCCTCGCAATGTGCCCTTTCCACATGCAATGCAAGTACATATCATCATCATCAGCAATCCACACTCGTCCACTGCTGGACATAGGTCTCCCCTAATGCACGCCACTGCTCCCGATTTTCGGCCACTCTCATCCAGCTCACACCAGCCAGCCTTCGAATGTGATCATCCCATCTTGTCGCAGGGCGTCCTACACTACGCTTACCGAGTCGCGGTCTCCACTCAAGGACTTTACGGCTCCAACGGCTGTCAGTTCTGCGGCTAATATGACCAGCCCGCTGCCACTTCAGTTTGCTAATTCGGTGGGCTATGTCGGTGACTCTGGTTCTCTGTCGGATTACATCATTTCTGATGCGGTCCTTCAGAGATACTCCGAGCATAGCCCTTTCCATAGTTCTTTGAGCGACTTTGAACCGGTGGACTAGTCCAGCCGTATTATACTAATAAGTAGGTATAACTTCGTCCTGCCCAGTTAGCAAACACAATAGAAAATCAATTGGTTTTTGGCTTAAAATATACGCAATAGTCCTTCATCATCATCGTCAGCCCATTTAAGTCCCCACTGCTGGGGCTAATTCGGTGGGCTATGTCGGTGACTCTGGTTCTCTGTCGGATTACATCATTTCTGATGCGGTCCTGCATAAGTACATAAATAACTCTACTCAATCATGACGTACCGTTTCTTGTAATGCCTAGGCGCGTGGTGGGCGTGATGAGCGTGATGGCGCCGCCGCGCCGGCTGCCTGGCGCCGCCAGACGCTTCCGACGAGCCAGAGCTATCTGTCTCCGAGAATGCTGCAATAAATAAAATAAATAAATAAATATTTCAAAACACATATACATTGATCTGACTCCGAGATAGGTAGCTCAAGCACCTGTGTTACGGATATCAGAATCAACAGCGGAATTATAAATATATACATATAATACTTTTCTTTTGTAAATACATACTCAAAATACATACAAACACCCAGACCAATACAAACAGACATGTTAATGTTGGCCGTGTGGTCCCCGGCAGAGTAGAATAGGCCACCCTCACTCTTACCGAGGTGTCGTAAGAGGCGACTAAGGTAAAGCTGCTGGCATGATCATCAGCACCCAGAGAAGGAAAACTCTGCATTTATATCAAAACCCTCGCCAACCTGTCTGCCAAGCGTGGTGAGTATGGCAATTACCCCTCATGTGATTGAGGGAGGCCCGTGCCCCAGCAGTGGGGACTTAAATGGGCTGATGATGATGATGATGTTAATACACACAAATGTTTGTACTGTGCGGGGATCGAACCCACAACCCTTGGACCAAAGGCAGCGTTCACTACCACTGTTCCAAACAGGCCGTCAACTACAACGTTTTGATTATAATGACATGCGTCCCTGCTAGGAATGTTGGAGATGAACTCCTTGGAGGTAAGGAGAACGCGAGTAGAGATCTCGACTGCTGTCGGGATATTGCGTGGAACTCTTGACTCGTCTGTATGTGTTGAGCAATAGGGTATTTGACTAAGCTCGAGATTTTACAAAATATAAATATTTTATCAAAATGTGTGCAATAGCAACAATTCTCAATTAAAAATATAACGTCTAGCCGGTTTTATTGTCATTCAAAGATTCATGGGCAAATCCTTTTTAAAAGCATGATATTATAAAAAAATATGGTAATGAAATAACCCATACAATTTGCACCAACTATTATAATAGAACCATTGACATAAACGAATTTCTTTCTTCTTTCTATTGTTCTCTATGGTCTTGCAAATATGATTTCAGACGTTTGGATTTCGCTATCCTGGATTAAATACAAATACTTACAGGGCTGATGTAGAGGTGTCTTCTCGTGCCTCCGGTGCCTTCTCAACCTCATCATTGACGGTGCTTCCATGTACTCATTCGGTTCCTTTATCTAAAAGCAAAAATATTGTTCTGCGTGTAAAATATCCGCTAGATGGCGAGCTTGAGAACCGAGGTCCAATTTCAACATCATTAGCCGATTTCTTCGTAAAATGACAATTTGACATATCACGTCTAAAAATACCTAATCACCTTGTAGATGGACTTCAGTCCTATAGTACGGCATCTTGCGGATTTTTCGCACGCGATAGCCCCCATTATAACGCACACACCAGCGGCGTATATAAATCGGCCCAGAACTTATTTTTCATACAAGTATACTCAGTTCAATACTAAAAATATAAAAATATCTATGCTTTAATACTTATTTAATGAGTGAATGAATTAATGATAACTTAATTTGGCATAACACCAAACAACACAAGGAATTAATTGTTAACTTAACCATACATAATAAAATAAATAAAAGTAAAAGCAAACAACAATGACAATCATCATTCCTGTACGTTTTTAATGACATTTGATGTCGACTCTTTCTTGAGATGTAAAGAACGTAGATATTCTAGAACTTATAACAGGAGACTGAACGAAAATTCAAAAGCCCGTGTCTAGTGGCGACATCTCTTATCGGAGGTAAACACAACTGATTTCTGGTTGTTGAACTATCGGAGTAAGTAACGAATCTTTCATGAGTAGGACAGGGGACGAGAGGTACAAAAGATCCCTTATGGTCGATGTGCCCCATAACAATAACCCTTAATAGACAAGTAACTTAGACCAACAAAAGTAACGTGTTGCTTTATGGTAAGTAAAAATTGTGATTGTATTTACCTGCGCATACTGAGCATCTAATTCAGTCTCGGAACTGACTCCGGAGGGGTGGTGATGTCCGCCGGGTTGCCCGCTGGAGTGCGACCAGCCAGAGCGCTGCGACTGTCACATACAAATATTTTGTCATACAACCGAAGTCGTTTTACAAGTACCATCATAAAAGACTATACTCCGTAAAATATACCTTGATTAGGATGACAGATGCTATTTGACCTTTATATCAATGAACATAAGGTCTATCATTTTACCATGTTTCATTCCAAGATCATTTTTCAGTGACACCAATGGCTGTCATTTTAGTGAAGCTATATTTTACGGACCTTACGCGGTTTTTTCGCTGCGGAATTGAAGGTACAACATTTCATATTTTTAACATGTCCATATTGTTTTTTTATATGAAAATAGACATAAAATGAACAGACCTTATTTTTTCTTTTTTCAAAATTTTGCCATTTTCAAACATAAAAAAATTATTAAGGTACTACTGTCAAAGGTAAAGAATACCTACTAGTGTCAACATTGTCAACGTCATTCATTCATTCAACGTTGACAAGTTGTCTTTTTTTGACAGTTGCATGTCATGGGTTTGGTATTTCGTAAATTTAAAACTATAATGTGCTAAGCAAAGAAATATTTTACATTCATCATCATCATCTTACGTTTTATAGTTTTTAATTTTTTTACAGGTAAATAAGCAATATAAAAAATAAATAAATATTTATTATAATAGGTATTTTTTGTTTCATAGCTCAGAAATTTTGAAATGAAGCGGCGGTACAGAATCTATACTATTTATAAAAAGGTAAATTCTGAAGACCACGACAACGGTAAACCTAAAAAGCGAAACACTTTCGCGATGTAATCGACGCCCAGCGCCATCTGTTAGTATGATTAGATACTAATGTCCCTAACTTCGGCACTGCGCATAAGATCCATTGAGACAAATTAAGAAAATTCCATCAAAGTGGAAAGAGGTAATAGGATTGAAATAGCAATCTATCAAATGTATCACGTTTAAAAAATCAACTAGATGGCGTACCTTTGGACTGAGGTCCAACTTAAACAGCTGTGGTTGTTTAAGTTCGTTGTCCAAAGTCCGTAAAATGTATGAATACCTCAGTCAAATCGTAAACCATATCTTTTATACTGATACGCGAAAGCTCCGGTCAGATAACATACCTTTCTTTCCCTGGAATGCGGTGGTCCAATTGTGATATGCTGGAGAGCATCGCTCACCATCGTATAATTGTTCATGTCCAATTTGCCAGGTTGCTGTAATAAAAAATATTTACATTATTACATGGTCCGCGGGACGCGAGGGGCGGAGTGCGCTTGACCAATCGAAAAAAAAATTGTCTCTTGGGCAATCAATAGGGGGCGGAGTGGGTTTGACCAATCGAAAAAAATATTTTCTCTTTGGGCCAATCAGCAAGGGGCGGAGTGTGCTTGACCAATCGAAAAAGTTCTTTTCGGTTCTTGCTGCGAACGTCATTTTTATTGGTCTGTGATGGCGACAGTCGACATTGATTTATTGGCACAAACAGAATACAAACTTTTTGGATTGGTCGAGCGCACTCCGCGCCCTCGCGTCCCGCAAACCATGGGAAGGTCGACTTTGTGGCAGTAGTGCTATAAGTAATACTTTACGAAAACCCCAATATACATTTGACTTGTGAAAAACTCCCATATTTAAATAAATGTTTATTACCTTGAGTGTCTGGGAATGCCTGACCCTCTGAGGGGGCGGATGAGGACGCGTGCGGCCGGTTGTGAACGCCCTGTGCCCGTAACTGGCCGGTTGCCACAGACCTCCGCCGTCTAGGCAGATAAATAAAGTTAGTATAGGATATTGGAGGAGTCAGTGCCCGCCGTGTAGGCGGGCGTCCCTGTCCGGGGGGTGACGTGGTGAAAGGCTCCGAGCTTTGGCCCCATGTCACTCACCCACCCATGGACAAATGAGGGAGAGTCCCAGGAGTTTTAGTCGGTATGCCTCTGGCCGGTTTCTCGTTAGGAGAAGCCGTCGCCAGAGGAGAGTCCGACATAACCCATCCGTTTACAGACGGATGGGTATGCGTAACGCATTTCTCCTGGGTCAACAAAAAAAAAAAAAAAAAAAGGAGTCAGAAATACTAAAAACTATATCAGATACTCTGATTTTGATTATGTGAATTAAACTGACAGATGTCTATGTCAAGTCCGTATGGACATTTGACCTTATTTGACAGAAGCAAAATGTCAAATAGTATGGGGACTTGACATTTGCATCTGTCAGTTTAAACCACATGATTGAATAACAAAGTTTACCTAGAGTTGATATTTTTTATAACAATATTTTCCAATTTATTCCTAAGTAAATAATAACACACTTAAAAATTTCATCTCGTGTTCAGGCGGGACTCGAACCCACACCTTCCACAATCTGGGTGAATGTTCCACCAATTAGACTACTGAACGCGTTACTACTTCGAGTCCCGCCTGAACACGAGATGAAATTTTAAAGTGTGTTATTTATTTAAGAGTTTACCTACTTGAGTAACAAATAACAGTTTCGGCTTTACAAACAAAGGGAAAAATTAACTTTAAATTAAAATAGTCATAATCACATTTTTGTAAACCACTTTTTAGAGTATTTGAAAAAAATAAAAACTAAAAGTCATTGTGTCTAATAAAATCAAATATCGTGCAGTACTCTAATCTAAAATCTTATAATTCTAAAAAAATCTATAGAAACAAATAAAATTAAAGTTTAATTCGAGATTAAATCATGCAGCTTATTTACTCCGCTACCATAAATATTAACACAATATTCAACATAAACAAAGAATCTATCTACAAAAGGTTTTCATGCAGAATTCAAGACAAATTTAAGACATTTTATCTACAATTTCTTTCAATAGTATTTACCAAAATGAGAGCAATCTCTTTATGTCTCTTTGTAGTTTTAATTAAAAATAGGTATGTATGTTAGCTGTTTTGTGTACAGTCAATCAGTGATAGATAGAAACTAAACAGATATAGTGCGATTATAAGTCTTATGCATTACGACTTAAGGATAGAAAGCTCAAAAAAAGATTGCTCAAACTTCTGGCATTAATATCTATTGAAAGATTCCCTCATCTACACACAAAAACTGAACCCTGTCCGTGTGAAATACGGCACATATTCGCTCGTCATGCAATCACCTGACTCGTGTGTGCTCAGCGAATCCTCCGAACAGTTGAGATCGGCTGCATTTACGTAAAATTATATTTAAAATCTCATAAAAACTTTTAATTAAAATTTAAGAAACAATAACTCTCTTTCTGAGGAGCATTTCTCGTGTATTTAACACTGAATTCGAATTTTGATCTTTCATACATTCGTCCATACAAATCCCTGCCTCGATTTCAATGTCTAGCACTCGAGAATAAGCCCTCTGGTCCATGCTTGAAAAATATATAAAGTTATTATCAGACTTACGTGATAAATCGTGCATTCTATGATCTGGCGGCGCCGGTTCCGGTGGCGTGCTCGGCGGGGGATAAACACTGAATCCTGCGTAAAAAAATACATACATGTTGGTCACTATATATTTTAGGGCACAAGAGTCAATGGAATAATAAGAATACGTGTCGTTTCTACACAAGAATTAAATAGACACAGGAGGCCCAGTCGGCTGCCTTTATCGCAGGCTAAACCAAAAGCTACGCACATAAGTGTATACATGCGCACGTACACGCGAAAGGGTTAATACACGGAGCCACGAGCGAACGCGCTCGCACTTATCTCGCGCTCCATGGTTATTTCAAACAGGGGTGTTAGGGAGCTCCGTAACCGTAACCGAAACTATCGGATATCCGATATAAAAAATCATCCGTAACCGTAACCGAATCCGAAATGAAAGTTTCGGATAGTATTGGATAGGTGTTTTTGATCTAAAACATCTAAAATTTAGATAATACTCAATATAATATAATTATTTATATTTATTTTTATTTTAAATAGCTGTAATAATTACTCACAGACTGATTGTAATTCCTGCCAAAAACGAAATAAAACTACTTTATTACCTATTAGTATTTTACTTTTAAAATTCCTTAAAAATATAATATCCGTAACCGAAACTAACGGATAATCCGAAATAATTTATTATCCGTATCCGTAACCGTATCCGGTATAATAATCATTCCTATATCCGTATCCAATCCGTAACCGAAATTTCATATCCATAACATCCCTAATTTCAAACTCACACATGCCTTCCGCCAACACTAGCCCGACGCCCGACAGAGGGCGCCCGGTCAGCAGCACGCCTATGGCCGCGACGCGCGCATTTTAACTCTCCCAGTATTTATTGTATTTCTATTGTTTACTTTTGGTTTGTGTGTTGATTTATTATATTTCGCGTTTACTAAACCGTGCCTACGAACTTATTTCACGCCCTGAGATACCCATCGTAAACACCTACTTATAATAGTGATAAGAGATACACGATAGTAGGTAGGTCAATAAACCTTTCGATAGAGTCGATTTTCTGTCTATTAATTCTTTTATATAGTTACTAGCTGACCCGGCAAACGTTGTTTTGCCATATAAATAAAAGGGTTGATCGTAGAAGGGTGAAAATTGAGGATTGTATGTATTTTTGTATGTTGTATCATAAAAAAAGAGAAATTAAAAATTTTGTCTAAAAAATAAAAATAAAAATTTAGGGGTGGACTACCCCTAACATTTAGGGGGATGAAAAATAGATGTTGGCCGATTCTCATAGATACCGGATAAGCACAAAAAATTTCATCAAAATCGGTCAAGCCGTTTCGGAGGAGTATGGCAACGAAAACTGTGACACGAGAATTTTATATATTAGATAGACAAAGTAAAAGTTAATCCTATATAGATTTCTTTCATATTTAGGCTACGTTTCCTCGAAATGACGTTAAAGATAATACAAATGTTGCTTATCCATTACAAATATACTTCAAAACATGGTTGAACATAAACCTTACCTTTCAAAAAGCCTCTATTCTTGTTGTTCATTGTGTCACTGTACTCAGAGTCGATGTCTGCGCGAGAGTCGGGACCGATGAGAAGATCCAGCGAGTTCGTCAACTTGTGCTCCATTCTGACAACAACAAACGTACATAATGTAGAAACGGACAAACTATTTTGAGAGGGGATTCTTAAGGCGCATAATGGAATTTTGTGTATTTGAGGGGAGAGGTAAGAGAACTAGTGAAGGGGAAGCTTCGAGACGACTAATGCATAGAGATTTTAATCACTACTCTATAAGAGTCGGCACTTCCATACAAGCCTGTCAGTATTGCTTAAAACCAATTCAATACCAACCGTTAGAACAGAGAGAATATTTCAGTCGTTAATTTTTAAATACTTCACTAGATGGCGCTGTAACTGAATTCTATTTACCCAAAAAAACTAAGACCATTTGGCTACATTTAATGCCGTCTCGTAACGAACGAGTCGCACCCAAACAAAGGAGACACACAGCGCGTGTGAAAGAGAGGAAAACTCCGATTCGGTCGTAACGATTGCTTTTAATTAGGCTCTCAATTCCCACTCGGGTTTAAACCATCAAACTCGAGGTTTCAGACACCGTTGCCTCGGCTACTCTTTGGAGTATCGACAGATTGGACTGATTGGTGGTAGGTGTTTCGCTCACTGTGAGTTAATGGGGGCAACCGTGAATGATTAATCCGCTAGATGCCGCTAGGGTACAACTTCAACGTCATTGGTTGTTTTATACACAGCATTGTCATTTGAACGCCCTGATGGTCTAGTGGGTTAAGTACCGGGCCGTGATCTCGGGGTCCTGGGTTCGATTCCCGGGTCGAGCGAAAAGTATGTTTCGAATTTTTCGAACATAGCTCGGGTTTGTGATCACCAATCCGCATTTGGCAAGCGTGTTGATTAAGCCTAATCCCATCATAGTAGCGATAACTTGATTTCTATGATGGAGGCCTTTGCCCTGCAGTGGGACAGTTTATAGGCTGATACTTAACTTTTGTCATTTTGTCAAGTCATATATAGTTTTTTAGATTTTCGCGTTGCATTATAACTATAATGTATCAATACGGGGATTAACACGATTTTATTATGTGAAACAACATTATGTTGAGTCCGCTCGTGACCACGGCTGCTGTAACGTAGCCGAAACGTCGAGCCAAATATGTGAGTACACAATGTTGTTTTGGCAAGTCATGTCTGATGTTGTGGCCGTGTGGTCCCCGGCAGAGTAGAATAGGCCACCCTCACTCTTACCGAGGTGTCGTAAAAGGCGACTAAGGTAAAGCTGCTGGCATGATCATCAGCACCCAGAGAAGGAAAACTCTGCATTTATATGAAAACCCTCGCCAACACGTCTGCCAAGCGTGGCGAGTATGGCAATTACCCCTCCTGTGATTGAGGGGGCTGATGATGATGATGATGATGTCTGAAAATAACTGAAACTTTAACTTACTTATGATCAGTGTGGTAGGAGTGGTTCCTGGGGGGTGGAGCGGGCCGCGCCGCGGCGACGTCGGGCAGGTTGTGCGCGTGCTTGTGCGGTTGCTCCATGCGGAAGGCTCGCTCTATCTCCCCTTTACGTTCCCACACTTCCTTGAAGAATGGCGTGTAGAACGCCGCTATGGGAGAAAAAAGAAATCGTTGAAGTATTTATACCCGAAACTGGAATTCAAGACCAAAAAAGTTACTACGATGTTGCCACTGCAATAAAATGATCGTACAATAGTATATACCTATTTTCTATAAACATGCGCTGACATAATTTATTTATTGGTAATTTTGATTCTATAATTTAAAGAACTAGTTTTATCGACTTATTTTTACATAAATACAAGACGCTTTAATAAACTTGATTATCAGTAATGTTTGGTAGAAAAGTTGGTAATTCACTTGTGTCCCTTCAGGTGTAAATAACATTTGGTAGAACATTGACATTTGAACTTACATGTTGTTGTTTCGTGCAGTGAGGTGACACAGTGATATTTATATTAAGAATATTTGAATTACATCGTTTTAAACACTGCTATTATGTAATTAATGAGTTGTCACGTGAACAACTTGCAAGGACCTATGAGTCTTAAAACCTGCGATTTCGTTAAGTAGTCTCGACAGAATCCATAGGTCGATAAAACGCTAAACGCCTCTGTTTTATTGAGTAGGTAACTGAGACTTTCGACTGACTTCGACTGTTGACTATCCACTTTGTCAAAACATCAAAAATAAAAAAGAATTAAGTAAAAACTTTTCCATACTGTCTTAATACTATGCCACACTTTCGTGAGTGTTCATGGGTGATTAAATTTGTTTAAGTTCTTTACAATAAAATTTTGTCAATGTTGGTCGAGTTGAAAATATAGTTCGTAATTAAGTTTCTATTTTTTGAGAAAATCCTCATTATGAATTGTGCCAGCCTATACTAAGAAAAGAAGCATACACCAAAAAGTTTGACCAAGCCTGAAAACTTGATTTGACAATGACATAAGTGACATTGATAGATTTGATAGTGACGTATCTGTCGTAGTTTTTTTGGCCTTGAATTCCAGTTTCGAGTATAGTTTACGCCATCCCCTGAAACACCTAAATTAGGCCGCGCGTGTAACGTTTGGCGCTCTGCTTAGTAAGGACTTTTAATAAGCAACACCTAATTTGTTATGAATTAGATTGATTTCGAAATAATAACAAACTTCACATGTTTTACTGATTCTTCTTGTTGCCTTCTACACGCCTTCAATGATCATCAACTCAAGATCAAGATATCTTATTATTTAGTAAATTGAACAAAAGGAATACTAGCGAAATGACCGTGGGAGAGCCACTATTCTGCATGAATGGGCCGGCTCGACCGAAGTGATACCACGGCCTCACAGAAAACCGGCGTGAAGCGGCACTGTGCTGTTTCGCTGCGTGAATGAGGGTACCGGAGGCCCAATCCCGGGGAAAGGGGGCAGCGCACTATCAAAGGTTGGCAGTGTACTTGTGGAAGTGCTCCACTGGTGTCGCGGGTGTCTATGGGCGGCGGTAATCGCTTACCATCAGGCGATGCTTCTGCTCGTCTGCCACCTATCACATTAAAAAAGAAGTCTATCAGCAGTTGCTTGTCGTCAATTGCCGTCGGTGATGAGTGCGTGGCCGAACGAATGAAGAATTTCCCTTTCTTCCATAAAGGCCCTCCGGTTCTCATCTCAACTCACTCAGCGAAACACAGCACAAGCGCTGCTTCAGTCCGACTTCTTGTGAGTGATATCTCATTCCGGTTTTGTCGGCCTATTCATGCCGGAGCGTGGACCGCAGGGCCGTTTTTGCTGTGAAAGAAAAAGTAAGAGAATCTACTTACACTTATTCTCAGCACTAGATGTATAGGTAGTGAAGTGAGCTGCCAGTCGGTCAGCAGTGGCGTTTCCATCTGTGATGAGCGCGTGGCCAAGGTCTGTGCCAAAGAACGCGTGCGCCGCAGACCCACCGCCGTCCGTCACCGCCACCATTTGTATCGGCAAGTTCGGTATGTTCATTGAGAAGGCACTGTAGACAGAAAAATTGCAAATATTACACCATTTATTAAACAACTAGTGGCTCTCGGCGAACTTCGTTCCGCCTACTTTTTGTTTGATTTCTCACCATTTTTTTTAATGCTAGAGGCGGACAAACGAGCAAGCGAGTCACCTGATGGAAAGTAATCATCGCCGTCCATGAACATCCGCGAAATCAGAGAGATCGCTAATGTGTTGCTGGCCTTTTTAAAAAAGAGTATGCTCTTCTCTTGAAGGTCCCTAAGTCGTAGCCGTCCGGAAATACTCCTGCAGCCAAACCGTTCCACAGAACTGAGGTACGTGGTAGAAAGTTAGACCTTCCCTGGACTACGACAAACATTTTAAAACTAAAATCAGCTCAATCGGTCTAGCCGTTCTCGGGTTTTCATCAGACTAACGAACATCAATTCCTTATTATTTATTTTCTACAGATTAAACTGGTGGCATATCTCTAACTTTACCGCTACAAAGTCGACCTGCCCATGGTCCGCGGGACGCAGGGGCTGGAGTGCGCTTTTCCAATCGAAAAAGCTTATTTTGTCTTTGGGCTAATCAGTGAGGGCCATAATGGGGTATGGGAAAAAAAATAAACAGGTTCTAACCCGAAAA
The DNA here is from genome assembly GCA_019059595.1 of Marasmia exigua. Lineage (NCBI taxonomy): Eukaryota > Metazoa > Arthropoda > Insecta > Lepidoptera > Crambidae > Marasmia > Marasmia exigua. Next base: position 9,981,735 of record CM032488.1, on the reverse strand, counting down.
CCGTTTCGAGGCATTTGTATTTCAGAACATATTTTAATATTTTTAAAATTTAAAACCACTGCATCAAGGATAGTTTCAATAAAATAGCGTTGACCTCCATTTGACGCTAGCTATTCAGACAGGTTGTAATCAGAAGATTACATTTAGGTGACAACAATGTATCAGCGACTTATCCACCCGGACCAAGTAACAGATGGCGCTAGTTGTGTTGTATTCAGAAGAGTACACTATTATAACTTCGTGATGACAACAATGTCTCAGTGACTTATCCACCCGGACCAAGTAACAGATGGCGCTAGTTTGACTTATTTGCAGGGTGACAGCAAAACTAAGACCGGAGGCCCAATGGGGGGAAGGGGAAAAGGTTGGCAGCGCACTTGTGACTCCACTGGTGTTGCGGGTGTCCATGGGCGGCGGAATTGCTTACCATCAGGTGATCCGTCTGCTCGTCTGCCACCTCTCATATAAAAAAAAAAAAAAAGAAAAAAAAAAGTGTGCTGCTTTTTTGTTTCACCGTAATGTCACCAGATAGTAATTTAAAATTTCCCCGATCAAAAGGCATTTTTAGAAGTATGTTATTTTTTCCTACGATCTATTTGCGGTAAATTAGGGAAATACGCTTTGAATTCAAAATGTTAGAAAATTAATTTAAAAATAAATACCTGATATTTTACAAAAATATTCAAATTATTTACTTAACATAGTAAAAAACATTAGAAAAAAATATTAAAACCATACTTAAAAATTTGTTCCCATAGCCCACATTGTGCTTGATTATTATACGATAAAGTTCTCCTTGGAGCTCGCGTAAACACACGGTTATCTGTAAACGTCATTCTCACTGATCTGTAACTGTGTCAAAATAGAATATTTAAACTTTTTGGATTGGTCAAGTGCAGTCCGCGCCGCCGCTTCGACTGGAATGAGCGGTCAACTTTGTGGCGAGTGAGCTATAGATGTCTTCAAACGCAAATTATATAAACGATGGTTTGTTAAAACCAACACAAATAGGGACTGTCTCCTGTTAAAACATCCAACTAGATGGAGTAGTATAGAAATGAGATCCATCTACAAGGTGATTGGTCATTTTTAAACGTGAAATGTCAATTTAACGAATGAAGCAACCAATGATTGAACTTGAACCTCAGTCCTGTTGAATTTGGACGCCATCTAGCGGATTTTTCACACGCGATAGTTCCATTTTCTTACAACTAGTTATAAAAAACATGCAATAATACACCACAACATTACAATTCTGATTTTTATTGCATAAAGGTAATAAATATTTTTACTCACTTTAATGTGGCTAAACTGGCTTTCCTCTTAGCTGAATATATGAGTATGAATCCGTGAATCAGTTCTTCTCTAAACTGTGTTGCGCCGTGAAAACTTGATATTATAACCTGAAAAAAGTGTTTATAAAGTTAAACTGACGCCCTGTTGGTCTAGTGGTTTAAGTATCAGGCCGCGATCTCGGGGTCCTGGGTTCGATTCCCGGGTCGAGCGAAAAGTATGTTGCGAACTTTTCGAACAGAGCTCGGGTTTGTTATCACCAATTTGGCAAGCGTGGTGATTAAGCCTAATCCCATCATAGTAGCGATAACTTGAATTCTATGATGGAGGCCTTTGCCCTACAGTGGGACAGTTTATAGGCTGATACAAAAGTTAAAGTTAAATTTGATAAGTTAATCAATAATACACACACAGGCACAAGACCAGTCTGTATGGTGAACATTGGGGGAGGCCTATGTCCAGCAGTGGACGTCTATTGGCTGAAATGATGATCATGATGAATCAATAATAATAGACTGGTTCTATCAAAGTAGTTTAGAAAACATTCAAGAAAATCGTAGCGTACCCACGCACCACGCACATTTTGTCACCTTTTAATTCCAAGCGAACGAATGAATGAATCGAGAGGTGTCGAGATAGGTAAGGGTGGGGGCACTTTTTAGTTCAGAGATAAGGGCGGCAAAATAGTCTTCCGTCCCGGGCGGTCAATGCCCACGCTACCTCACTGGACATCATCATCATCATCATCACTTCAGCCAATAAACGTCCACTGCTGGACATAGGCCTCTCCCAATGAACTTCACACAGATCGGTCCTATGCCGCCCGCACCCAAGGGATTCCCGCAACATTCACCTTCACCAGATCGTCGGTCCACATTGTGGGGAGCCTGCCCCGGCTTCGACCTCCTATACTCGGCCTCCACTCGAGGACCTTTCTGCCCCATCGGCCGTCGGATCTCCTTGCAATGCGCGTTGCCCCCTACCCATTGCCACTTGCATTTGAAGCATGCAATTCTTTGGTCTATGTCTTGACCTTGGTACTCCTGCGGATCTCATCATTCCTGATACGATCACGCAAGGAGACTCCGACCGTAGCCCTTTCCTTTGGTCACTGGGCATACCCAGCGACATAGCGTGTAGGCAGAGCATAGGCAGTGAGCAAACTTACCTCCACCTTCCGCTTGGAGTCGCCGAGGAAGGTTTCGATGACGATGGAGCGGTCGCCGGTGAGGAAGCACGCCTTGTGCAGCAACAGCGGACTCAGAACCCTTTCCGGGGAGTAGGGGTCGTCGCAGAACATGCACACCATTATCCTAGACAAATTAACGTAATTAATAAAATTGGCTATTTCAAAGTAGGCTATGAGCCAACGACGGTCAGACTAGCCATTTCATAAAAGCTGAAAACTTCTCTATGCATGTCTCCGTCACAGGAAATAACTATCAGTGAGTATAGAGATTAGTATGTGGTTACTTTCCAAGATATCTCGATCTATAGGTAGCTTAAATAGTACCTTACTTTATATTGTTTTAAACTTTCAAGGTCACTAACATTAGAACAGTTATTTACGAAATTTCTACCTACATACATGGTATAATTACATACATAATGATATGTACACTGATACATGGTAAAAATCTCATTAATAACTATTGTGATAAGTACCATGCTTTATTTTAAAAAATCTATTTTTTTTTCTTCGGGATAACTGTAGAAATCTTATCCACCCATTGACAGATCATTATTACGGTTCCTAACCCCTGCCAAATGCCTGCCCCTACTACACTTTGATGAAGAAGAACTTTACGCCTGAAAACTTTATCATAGATAAAATATAATGTTTATTTTATTACGAATAGCCATACGAGTATGCGGCCCATCTAATGGTAAATGGTAATTGTAATGTCGGAGCGTCAGCACAGTGGCGCCCTCTATCATGTTTGGAAACGTCAAGTTACAGAGTTGATATAGCGATGATAGATACTTTTTGGTTATTTTCCATTGCCATTTATTTTGATTTTAGTGAGCTGTCAGTTTGACGTTGGACTGGAGACATACGGGAATCGCTAGATGGAGTCGGAGTATGTTTTCTGAGTTTCTGTAGGTGTTTGCTTTGGTTTTGTGATGGGATTCGATGGTGGTGATACCAGAACTGACTGTGGGACCGCACGGTGAACAAATGCAGACGAATGTACAATAACCATCGCTATGTCGAACCTGCCGTGTTTCCTTGTGTACTATCGCATTGAATATAACAACCCTCTTGATAACCAGGGCTCGGACCAGCCTCCGTTATATATATGTTGTGTAAAGGTTTTCTTATACTTGCTTTTACAAGATACCATACATAAAAGAGAATAAGTTTTGCTCACCGTATGTCAGAGTCAAAGCACACGATAAGGTCTCTGTACAGATGCGCATAGCTGGCCTTCTCCCTGTTCGCTCGGATCAGCTCCTGTATCGCGTCGGCGGTGAAGGCTTCGGTTCCCAGTTCGTTCACCGCCGCTTCCATGTATGAGCAGTGGAGGCTGCAATTTATAATAATATGTGTGTTATATGCTTTTTATGATTATATAACGCCATAAAAAATATGAAATTTTTTTGAAGCACCTTTCCTAATATATTTTAAATTATATTTTCGCTATACAGTCATAAAAGCCGTCTTCCATGATAGTCTATTAATTATCTGTGCCGTGACGTCACTGTTATTGTAAGCAATACGCGTGACTGTCATGGAAGACCACGAATAACCTGAAACTGGCGTTTGACGTTTTGTTGTTTACAAGAATGGTGACGTAGAACCATGGCGGACGGTGTTTACAATCAAGAGAAAAAAAGTAAAAATATAACGGGTTTAAGTACATTTTTTACAGCAATCCTTATTTATATTTATTGTTAGTTTATATTTTTCTACCATTGTACGGAATAATATCTGAATTAAAAGTTATTTTTATAAATGGTGACATGAGGCAACTTGTCTATTAATTTGAAATATAATTCTTAAACTAGCATAACACTATTGGAGTGAGACACAAGTGCACTGACGGCCTTTTAAAAAGGGGTATGCTCTTTTCTTATAAGTTTTAAAATCCCATCGGGTGGGATATAGCGTAGGTAGTTCATGTAACAAGCACACTATAATTTAATGTTAGAATCAATATATGTTTCGGCACTCGTTGTCTGTTAAAAATATGTATAAAGAATTATTTACTTAATTGATACTGTGATGACCGGTTCATTTTTTATTTTATTTCTTTTGGCATAAACAGCCAAAATAAATAAAATAAAAAATGAACCGGATAGTTTTCGACAAAGACAGAAAGAGAAAAAAGAGAAATTGACACCTCTGTCGTGGGAAGCAGATTGTTTCTTTAAAATGCACTTGGAGACTAATAAAATTCAAAACATGTGCTCATAAAACCTCCGAAATAAAAACTACTTACTTGTCGGCGAGATTCTGGCCCTCTTCCTGCAACCTGGCTAACTCTTTCTTATCCATTCCATCGTCTTGCACAAACATTACCACCAAGGGCAAACCCTGAATAAGAAAAAAGACATTCTTTATTAGATCCGTCACCATGTCATTTCCGGTAGCGTCCCGGTGTCCAGGATTTGGTAAGTCTGTTAATTTAAAGCCTGATCTTCGCGAACATTGGAAACTTATTTAATCATGGTATTTCATCAGAGCTGTTCACATACCTGGAATGGCAATTTGTCTTCTTGTTCCAAACTTGATAACAGAGTCTTCTCTGCACACCCTCTGATGTACTCAAACGACTCTTGGTCTTGAAACACGCAGAAATAGCCTGTGGACAATAATTAATATTAAGACAGATTCAAGAATTTCATAAATTAAATCTGTAATGAGGAGATTCGTAGATAAAGTGGTCCAGATTAGTCAACCACTACTACTTAATCTACGAAGCGTGTTAAAGTGATAGCGGGGAGGAAACATAGCACGAAGATCTGATGGCTGCTGGGACGGAAAGGTTCTGGCGTAACTTAAGCGCAGCGAGGAATACCCAAAAAAAAAAGATGGACAGACGCGACCTGATCATATTTGCAAGATGACGCTGGTTTTCAGTGAGACCAGCTGAGTGAGTGAGATTAGTCAACTACTACTATTTGATCTACGAAGCATGTTGAAGTGATAACGGGCAGGCAACATAGCACGAAGATCTGATGGCTGCTGGGACGGAAAGGTTCTGGCGTAACTTAAGCGCAGTGAGGAATACCCAAAAAAAAAAGATGGACAGACGACCTGATCATATTTGCAAGATGACGCTGGTTTTCAGTGAGACCAGCTGAGTGAGTGCCATGCACGCTTGTCTAGTGTATTTTGTGTACCTACGGTGTATGTGTGTACTAGACTGCGCCTGCGGCGTTACTTGCAATTTTAGTCAAACTTCAAACCCGCGCAACTACCCCTTAGGGGTTGAAATTTCAAATCAAGTGACTTGAAATTTCAACTTGTTTGAAGCGATTTAATCAAAACCCTTGCCCAAACATCAATTTTAAGTTTCTTACTTTACTAATTAGCCAACCCCCATACTGCATTTCACCCCTTATAAGGGTGATTTTCCAAAAACGTTGAATTTAATTTCTGTTTATTTCAAATTATACGTACACCCGTAAGTACAATTTTTCACATTCCTAACATTACTAACGACGGACTATCATACGAATTTCAATTCCTTTTTTCAACATCCTAAGGGTTGAATTTACAGAAATGTTAAAACAAATTCTTTTTGATTTAATATTAGGAGCCCAAAAAATAATTTTCAAGATGCTTACATTAAAATTGCTAAACCCCCATACCGCGTTTCTCCTCCTATTTAGCCCCATGTAAGGGTTAATTTTCAAAAGAAAATTGACGAGTTATTTTTAATTTCCAATAATTAGTCTAAATACAATTTTTCACATTCCTTACATCAAAGATGGCGGACTTTCATATAAACTACTAACCCCTTTTTTAACATCTTAAGGGTTGATTTAAAAAAAAACCCTTCTTTGTGCTCTTCTTTACTATTAAAGGAATCTCCTGCCCTTAAATTCTAAGATCGATTGTCTTAAAGTTGAAGAAGCTAGTCCACTGAGCTTGGTGGATGGGCACCATCCAGCTCTAGATTTCGTATTTCCAACGTTATCCCCGGTAGTAAAATGTCTAAAAAAAAACAAATAATAAACGATATAACTTTGCTAGGTGTGACTATGACCAGGTACGGCGTGATCTGAGACTGATAGACTGGTATGAGGCCTTATCGTGTACGGACTTGGATTTGTGTACTGACATATTTTACGAAAAAGTTTATGAGATTATTAAAAAACACACTCCACTTACTGCTACTAAGCCCCATAATTATCCGATTTGGTATAGTAGGGCTTTCATAAAATGTAACAAAGAAAAAAAAAATCCATCGCCTCTTTAAAAAATACAACAATCCTCGTGATTATGATTCTTTCTTCTTATTACGTGAAAGATTAAAAAAAATGGCCGATCAATGCTGCAAAAAATATTTAGCTTCGACCGAGGATTCGATGCGCGGCAATATCAAAAAGTTCTGGTCGTACGTTAATGGTAAGAAGGGTTACGTTTCAATACCACATACAATGAAACTTAGTGACACCATGTCGTCTAATGGACAAGATATCTGTGAGCTTTTTTCGACGTACTTTGCTTCTGTATTTGAAACCGATACCCGTAGTAGTATATCGTTATCTCCATCTCAATCTAGTCCTGAGCTGCTTAGAGTGAATAGAGCGGTGGATACACTATCTCACATTCACGTAAGTAGGAAAGATATTTTAAATAAAATAAAAAAATTAGACAAAAATAAAGGTGCTGGGCCAGATTTAATTCCGCCTTTATTTATAAAAGCATGTGACAAGGAGTTGTCTATTCCGCTCTACATTATATTTAATAAATCCCTCATCCATGGACTTTTTCCTAAGCGTTGGAAAACCGCTCACATAATTCCCGTCTTAAAAAGCGGTGACATATCCCGTTGCGAGAATTATAGACCTATTAGTATTTTATCATGTTTCGCTAAATTATTAGAGTCTCTGGTATATGATCAGTTGTACGGGCATTTCAAGCCTCTTTTATTTGTTAAACAACATGGCTTTGTAAAGGGTCGATCTACTGTCACCAATCTCTTGGAGTATAAAAACTACCTTTGTAAGAGTTTTGCCGTGGGCGGTCAAGTTGACTCTATATATACCGACTTCTCGAAAGCTTTCGACAAAGTTAATCATAGATTACTTTGTGAAAAACTTGCAGCTTACGGTATCCATGGCAACTTGTATCGCTGGGTAACCTGATTGTTTTTATAAATGACCTGGTTGAACGTTTATCTTGCGAGTGCTTGCTATACGCTGATGATTTAAAAATATTTAAAACAATCACCTCAGAAAAGGATTTCAATCTCTTGCAAAAAGATTTGGTCGCTGTATCAAACTGGTGTCTCCTGAATAATATGTATCTTAATACTGGCAAATGTTTTGTTATAACATTCACCAATAAGCGGCGTGAGAAAGTTTATGATTACGCGATCAATGACCAGGTCCTTTCTAGATCATATGTTGCGAAAGATTTAGGAGTTCTGTTCGATAAGCAGCTATCTTTCCGAACCCATTATCAGAAAATTATCACTAAAGCTAATCAACTTTTAGGCTTTATTTTTAGATCAACTAAAGGCTTTAAAAAACCCCGTTCTCTGATATATCTTTTCTACACACTTATTAGAAGTGTATTAGAATATGCTAGCCCTATTTGGTCCCCTTACTACAAAGTGCATATCGACGATATTGAACGAATACAAAAAAAGTGCTTGCGAATGTTATGTTATCGACATCATTTGAGTCGCATCTGTACTACTTATGAGTCAAGATTATCAAAATGTTGTATTCAAAAATTGGAAATACGTCGCAAGTATTTTGATTTTATCTATTTATACAAAATTTTACACTCGATCTTAGATGCACCAGATTTACTTTTTGAAATATCCTTGAACACGAAACACAGTGCTCGTAGATCGAATAAAACAAATCTCTTTGCTCTTCAAACTTTTAAAAACAATACTTCGTTTTACAGCCCGTTGGTCAGAATGGCTCGTCAGTACATCGAGATGGCGAAAGATAATCCTGAAATTGATGTGTTTGAATCACGAATTACTAAATATATTAAGGTATTGACAGATATCCTCCATCCCCCACTCGTCGTACCCAGCTCCTACTTTGGGACTGGTCGGCGTGCGTGTTAAAATATAAGTAAAATATAAGTTTAATTAAGAATTACAATTAAATATAGTATAGATTTTTCCTTTAATTCTTCGTACAGTTTTTAAAACTACACATATTTTTGGATTATGATCTGGATCAAAACCTTTTAACAGATATTGTATTTCTGTATAATTGTAATCTGTAATGTGTATTAAATAAATAAATAAATAAATATATTTCAAGTTTCTAGGGTCAGTAGTTTGGGCTGTGGGTGCATTCCTAGCCATAGGATACAAAATGGCGTAAAGTGGGCATTAAAGGCGCGTGCAGTTACACAACATTAGACCGTGACTCTTAGCGGAAAGGTCGAGTTTACAATAGAAACGCACTTTGCGATCGCGGTAGGTAAGCGCGCAGGAACATGCTGTTTTAGACCTTTATTGCCGGACGGCGTAGATATATATTTTTATTGCGGACAGTGTCGGAAGTGATTCTTCTCTGTCCTATATTTATTCTGTGCTCATCATCATCAGCCCATTTAAGTCCCCACTGCTGGGGCACGAGCCTCCCTCAATCACATGAGGGGTAATTGCCATACTCACCACGCTTGGCAGACGGGTTAGCGAGGGTTTTCATATAAATGCAGAGTTTTCCTTCTCTGGGTGCTGATGATCATGCCAGCAGTTTTACCTTAGTCGCCTTATACGACACCTCGGTAAGAGTGAGGGTGGCCTATTCTACTCTGCCGGGGACCACACGGCACTATTTTGTGCTCAGGTTCAGGTTATATAGAAGATAAAAATATAATACTATTATATTTGTGTCTAAACAGTTGCTTCACTGTCAACCCAGACGACTGGTGGACGGCGTGCAGCGGGATGAAGCCAGCTACGTACCGTTGGGCGCGGGGTCGTCGATGACGGTGGTGTCGGAGAAGTCGTCGGTGCGCACGCGCTGCTCCACGCGCCACGCCTGCGCCTGCACGCTCACGCGCCGCTCCGCCGAGCAGCCCGCCAGCAGCCGCTTGCCGAACTCGCCGGCTATGCCTTCCACCTGGAGCGACAACAAAACCAACAAATCAAAAACAATACGGTATTTGACTATTTTTTTTTCATTCGTGTAATCGAAAGACCTCTCAATGAAAAAACATCGTTGAAAGAATTACTTGATTCTCATTTAAACTATCTGAGATATCACAACTTTAAAATCACATTATTTTGGGCAATCCCAAAACGCTCCATACAAATGGCTACAGAGATGTGACGTCACACGACAGTATTTTGTATGCATTTCATTTGAATTTTGTATGGTAGCTATATCAAAAGTTTCGTTTATGTCAATGGTTCCATTATAATAGTTGGTGTAAATTATATGGGTTATTCAATGGTATAGTTATTTTTAAAAAATTTCATACTTTTAAAATGGACTTGCCCATGCATCTTTGAATGACCATAAAACCGGCTAGACGTTATATTTTTAATTGAGAATTGTTGCTATTCGCACATATTTACCTATATTTTGATAAAATATTTATATTTTGTAAAATCTCGAGCTTAGTCAAATACCCTATTGCATTTGTTAAATTACTTTGCACTGCCTTCCCTTATTACGAATACGATATTTCTTTCCTCTGCCCAAAGGTTGTCTGGAAGAAATCGCTACAAGCGATAAGACCGCCTTATTGTATTGTCTCTTCTTTGACGACCCGTTTGGAACAGTGGTAGTGAACGCTGCATTTGTTCCAAGGGTTGCGGGTTCGATCCCCGCACAGTACAAACATTTGTGTGAACATGTTTGTTTGTATTGGTCTGGGTGTTTTCAATGTATTATAAATATGTATTTACAAAAGAAAAGTATTGTATGTATATATTTGTAATCCCACTGTTGATTCTGATATCCGTAACACAGGTGCTTGAGCTACCTATCTCGGAGTCAGATCAATGTATGTGATGTTGTGAAATATATATTTATTTATTTCTCTTGCTGTTGTATCATGCTTGTATTTTATTTTTGTGCAATAAAGAATATCTATCTATCTATCTATCTATCAAAAATCATTTTTTGACCAAAATTAAGCCGAATAATGAAGAGATCTGCAGGAGGACTAAGGTCACAGACATAGCCCAAAGGATTGCATGTCGCAAGTGGCAATGGGCAGAGCACATAGCGAGGAGAAGAGACGGCCGTTTTAACAAAAAATTATAACGCTTGAGCGCATAACTCGAGCATGAAAGTCTGCTATTGGAGCTTAAGGTATGAATGAAAAGATAAATTTAAAATAAACTGTGTGTATATTAATTAATATTTAAATTGGAAGCAAGTCCACGTCTGTATCAAGCTAATCGGGAATGCTCTGTGTGGCTACAGTCACATGAACTGAGGGCGTCGCAACGACAAACAATGGTTCTTTCAGGTATTAATTTTTGTATCGTAAGCACAATAAAATCTCAACGCTCGCAAGCATTTAAGGCTTGCGAGCTTAAAAAGCTCCAAAGCGTCGACTCAGCGCTTAACGCTCGACGCTCAGCGCTTATTTTTACAACACTACCGTTGGAACGAAAAGGTCCGCGAGTGGAGGCCACGTACAGGAAGACGCAGCCGTAGCGCCCCCCACAAGGTGGACCGACAATCTGGTGATGGTCGCGGGTTTCCATTTGAAGCGGGCGGCGCAGGACCGATCTGTGTGGAGAACATTGGGAGAAGCCTATGTCCAGCAGTGGACGTCTATTGGCTGAAATGATGATGATGATGAACCGAGTAATAATAATAATATCCTCGAAATGATTTCGGCTAAGGCGGCCAATCCCAACGAACAGCCACTTACGCAAGATATAACATAGTGTGTGCGCAAACCAAACACACGTGAACTCTCTACATATACCCTTGTCCTCATAATCCGATGGGACACTAGTGTGACAGGACCGGAGAGGGATCGGGCGCAGGACCAACGGCTTAACGTGCTTTCCAAGGCACGGGGGTACAAGACCGCTAATTTCCTGACTTCAGGCTGATACTGAGAATTTCTGAGCATAAAAACTCAGGTACAAATTTTGGACCGATCCGGAGATCGAAGCCATCGCTATAAAGGCACTAGCCACTGCGTTAACGAGGCAGTTAGTAGAGATGAATGACAGAATGCCAGCAATCATATTAATACTTCTTGCTAAAGATATTCATTCTGATGAATGCAACCGGAACAAAACACTTAAATAATTCTTAGCGTTTTGTCCCGGTGGCCTCCCAAGCTGTCGCTTCGGAGACCAGGATCCGATTTCCTACTTGGACTCCTCCGCTTCGCACGGTCTCGTGCATACCTAGTGGTCAGTTTAATAACACATTTAAATTTCTTAACACTTTAGTAGCATATAATCCTAACAATGATGATCCTGTGAGCCACGCTTGGGCATGAATGAGTCGTGTCGGACAGGATTGATACCAAGGCGTCACAGAAAACCAGCGTAAAGCAGTACTTTGAAGCAGCACAGTTTCGCTGCGTAAGTGAGGGTACTGGAGACCCAATCCGGGGGAAAAGGGGGGTTTTAAGGTTGGCAGCGCACTTGTGACTCCACTGGTGTCGCGGGTGTTCATGTTCGACGGGAATCGCTTACCATCAGGAGATCCGTCTGCTCGTCTGACACCTATCACATAAAAAAAAATACACATTTAGATTTTGATCTAAGTTTTAGTAGCATATCCTCCTTACAATAAAATGTCTTACCCCTAGTATAATCACGTTGATTTGGTTGGAATCCGTAGTAAGAGCCCAGGGAGCGGCGGGCGGGCCCGCGTGGCATTGCGATTCTCCGGTTGACGTCAATGACCTGTCGAAAAAAAATTAGATCAGCCGTTGAATGGACAACATATCAAAATTGCTGAGCTATGACACAAAAAATACCAAATCTTAATTTACTTTTCCGCTTCTCGAATATATATTTATTTACAGTGGGAGAGCCACGCTTCGGCATGAATGGGCCGGCTCGACCGGAGTAATACCACGTCCTCACAGAAAACCGGCGTGAAGCAGTGCATGCGCTGTGTTTCGCTGCGTGAGTGAGGGTACCGGACGCCCAATCCAGGGGAAGGGGGTTAAAAGGTAAGCAGCGCACTTGTGACACCACTGGTGTTGCAGGCGTCCATGGGCGGCGGTAATCGCTTACCATCAGGTGATCCGTCTGCTCGTCTGCCACCTATATCATAAAAAAAAAAAAAGAAAAATATTTTTTATATTGCTCATTGACTGAGAAAAAAAATTGAAAACAAAAACGTAAGATGACGTCATCGGACGGCAGAATGTAAAATATTTAGCTTTGCTTTGCTTAGCACATTATAGTTTTGATTGACATGCAACTGTCAAAAACGACAACTTTTCAACGTTGAATGAAATGAATGACGTTGACAATGTTGACACTAGTAGGTATTCTTTATCTTTGACAGTAGTACCTTTTTTACTAAAGCAATGATAAGCAAAGGAATTTCGCTGTATTTTGCCGTCCGATGACGTCATTTGGCGCTTACGTCTATTTAGAATATAAAGAATTTCAATAATTATTTTATGTATGAAAACGGCAAAATTTTGAAAATGAAAAAATAAGGGTCTGTTTATTTTAGGTCTATTTTCATATAAAAAAACAATGGACATGTTAAAAATATAAAATGTTGTCCATTTCGAGCATGGAACTAGACGCTTCAAACGGAATGTGCCATTTGAGAGTGTGAAAGAGATCAAACCGATTCTAACGCAGCTGTAATGCATCTTTATACAGGTGCGGAAAGAACGTCTGCCAGCACGTCACCCCTGTACTAATGTCTTCACGCGGTTTTTCAAGTACGGCTTTCTATGAAAAGGCTCCGTCTGGTTATATAGAGTGCACGTCTATGGTTTCGAGACTACCAACATAATACGACAAGAATATCAGTCAGTTATATGTAAATCATCAATCAAAAGCAATCACTTGTGACTCTTCTCGACTTTAGTTGCTAAATCGGCGTCGATAGTGTGCCCTACCCGACACCTCAATCCCCGACACTCACCCGACTCTTCTCGCGCATGGCTCTTGCGGACCTGCTCTAGCGACCCAGCATCCCGTGTGTGAGAGGGAGACAGCGTGGTGTATAAGACACTCACCCGACCCTGGTGTTGAGTATGACCGGCAGTGCTCGCGCATGGGTCTTGCGGTCCTGCTCTAGCGACCCAGCATCCCGTGTGTGAGAGGGAGACAGCGTAGTGTATAAGACACTTACCCGACCCTGGTGTTGAGTATGACCGGCAGTGCTCGCGCATGGGTCTTGCGGTCCTGCTCTAGCGACCCAGAGTCCCGTGTGTGAGAGGGAGACAGCGTAGTGTATAAGACACTCACCCGACCCTGGTGTTGAGTAAGACCGGCAGTGCTCGCGCATGGGTCTTGCGGTCCTGCTCTAGCGACCCAGCGTCGTGTGTGAGAGGGAGACAGCGTAGTGTATAAGACACTCACCTGACCCTGGTGTTGAGTATAACCGACAATGCTCGCGCATGAGTCTTGCGGTCCTGCTCTAGCGACCCAGCATCTCGTGTGTGAGAGGGAGACAGCGTAGTGTATAAGACACTCACCTGACCCTGGTGTTGAGTATAACCGACAATGCTCGCGCATGAGTCTTGCGGTCCTGCTCTAGCGACCCAGCGTCGTGTGTGAGAGGGAGACAGCGTAGTGTATAAGACACTCACCTGACCCTGGTGTTGAGTATAACCGACAATGCTCGCGCATGAGTCTTGCGGTCCTGCTCTAGCGACCCAGCGTCGTGTGTGAGAGGGAGACAGCGTAGTGTATAAGACACTCACCTGACCCTGGTGTTGAGTATAACCGACAATGCTCGCGCATGGGTCTTGCGGTCCTGCTCTAGCGACCCAGAGTCCCGTGTGTAAGAGGGAGACAGGGTATCCGACACTCACCCGACCCTGGTGTTGAGTATGACCGGCAATGCTCGCGCATGGGTCTTGCGGTCCTGCTCTAGCGACCCAGAGTCCCGTGTGTAAGAGGGAGACAGGGTATCCGACACTCACCCGACCCTGGTGTTGAGTATGACCGGCAATGCTCGCGCATGGGTCTTGCGGTCCTGCTCTAGCGACCCAGAGTCCCGTGTGTAAGAGGGAGACAGGGTATCCGACACTCACCCGACCCTGGTGTTGAGAATGACCGGCAATGCTCGCGCATGGGTCTTGCGGTCCTGCTCTAGCGACCCAGAGTCCCGTGTGTAAGAGGGAGACAGGGTATCCGACACTCACCCGACCCTGGTGTTGAGTATGACCGGCAGTGCTCGCGCATGAGTCTTGCGGTCCTGCTCTAGCGACCCAGCATCCCGTGTGTGAGAGGGAGACAGCGTAGTATATCTGACACTCACCCGACCCTGGTGTTGAGTATGACCGGCAATGCTCGCGCATGGGTCTTGCGGTCCTGCTCTAGCGACTCAGCGTCCCTTGTGAGAGAGGGAGACAGGGTATCCGACACTCACCCGACCCTGGTGTTGAGTATGACCGGCAGTGCTCGCGCATGGGTCTTGCGGTCCTGCTCTAGCGACTCAGCGTCCCTTGTGTGAGAGGGAGACAGGGTATCCGACACTCACCCGACCCTGGTGTTGAGTATGACCGGCAGTGCTCGCGCATGAGTCTTGCGGTCCTGCTCTAGCGACCCAGCATCCCGTGTGTGAGAGGGAGACAGCGTAGTATATCTGACACTCACCCGACCCTGGTGTTGAGTATGACCGGCAATGCTCGCGCATGGGTCTTGCGGTCCTGCTCTAGCGACTCAGCGTCCCTTGTGAGAGAGGGAGACAGGGTATCCGACACTCACCCGACCCTGGTGTTGAGTATGACCGGCAGTGCTCGCGCATGAGTCTTGCGGTCCTGCTCTAGCGACCCAGCATCCCGTGTGTGAGAGGGAGACAGCGTAGTATATCTGACACTCACCCGACCCTGGTGTTGAGTATGACCGGCAATGCTCGCGCATGGGTCTTGCGGTCCTGCTCTAGCGACTCAGCGTCCCTTGTGAGAGAGGGAGACAGGGTATCCGACACTCACCCGACCCTGGTGTTGAGTATGACCGGCAGGGTGATGTCGAGGCAGTTGTCGGCGGCGGGGCAGTGCTCGCGCATGGGGCAGTGCACGAACCCGAGGTGCTGGAACAGCATCAGCTTGCGGTCCTGCTCCATGCGGTCCAGCATCTTGTATCTTAGAAGGAGACAAACAGTTTTGAACATTCAGCTTTAAAAATAAAGTACATCCATTGAAAGGATTTCATTGTCATTCTATCCCCACCATCCCGAGGATGGCATTCTAATACTGTGCGTTTCTCGCGGAACTTTCTACCACGTAGCTCAGTTCTGCGGAACGGTTTAGCTGGGGGAGTATTTCCCGACGGCTACGACTTAGGTACCTTCAAGAGAAGAGCGTACTCTTTTTTAAAAAGGTCGGCAACACATTAGTGATCTCTCTGATTTCGCGGACGTACATGGGCGGTACGTACATTTTTTTTTGCTGGTTCTGTAGAACATGTCCCCCCGAAAATTTGTTGGTTTAATTGAGTTTCATCAACATTGTTATACATGTTCTAACTACCAAATCTTGACATTTGAACATCAGGGGGACAAGTTCTAACAGAATACAGCAAATTTTTTTTTTGGCCGGCACTTTCATAGTTGGACCAAAAGTATATGAAAGTCCATATCTATAATCTTCTTTGTACAGGAAACACAACCTATAGTCCGCGCGACCAAAGAAGTCCCGTGAATATATTACATGTCACGCCAACAAAGTGGCGAAATAAATGTTTTGAAAAAAAAAATAGTTTAGTGACAGGCAAATATTTTATTTATTTGACTGTCACTAAATATGGCGCCGACTTAAAATTAGTTAAGCATTGGTAAAATTAATTTAAGTATTTAGTTATTATCATTATCATCATCATCATCAGCCCATTTAAGTCCCCACTGCTAGGGCACGGGCCTCCCTCAATCACATGAGGAGTAATTGCCATACTTACCACGCTTGGCAGACGGGTTGGCGAGGGTTTTGATATGAATGCAGAGTTTTCCTTCTCTGGGTGCTGATGATCATGCCAGCAGCTTTACCTTAGTCGCCTTTTACGACCCCTAGGTAGGAGTGAGGGTGGCCTATTCTACTCTGCCGGGGACCACACGGCAAATCATTATAAGGGCTTATTATCCATGGGCTGCGGTAATCGCTTACCATCAGGTGATGCGTCAGCTCACCCCCTATATCATAAAAAAAAAGTTTATTCGGCAGTTTAATTTTTATTTATATTTTTAAAGCTAGAGCTAAAATAACATTAATAAGGCAAAATACTTACCTCGAGTCATCCTGTAGAACGTCAGTGATTTCCTTGATGTCTTCCTGCGTGATCGTCCCCGTGGGCGATATACTCTTGAAGTGGTAGAATAAGTCTGCGTGCTCCAATAGTAGCTCCTGAAAAAAAAAACATTCATAAATATGTAGACGTCCTCAACCCAGAGCGAACACTAATTACCGTCGCAATGGCGGCAATCGCGTGCGAAAAATCCGCAAGATGGCGTACTGTATGCCTGAGGTCTATCTACAAGGTGATTGGATATTTTTAGACATTATATGTCAAATTGTCAATTAACGAATAAATCAGCCAATGAAGGCTTTTGCGTGTGAAAAATCCACTAGATGGAGTACTATAGGAGTGAGGTCCATATACAATGTGATTGGTTATTTTTAAACGCGATCTGTCAAAATGACAATTTGACTAAATAAACAATGCGGTTGAAGTTTGGATCTCAGTCCAACTTTTTTTTATGTCATATCGGACGGATCACCTGATGGTAAGCGATTGCCGCCGCCCATGGACACCCGCGACACCAGAGGAGTTACAAGTGCGCTGCCAACCTTTAAACCCTCCCTTCCCTCGGATTGGGCCTCCGGCACCCTCACTCACGCAGCGAAACACAGCACAGTGCTGCTTCACGTCTGTTTTCTGTGAGGCCGCGGTATCACTCCGGTCGAGCCGGCCCATTCATGCCAAAGCGTGGCTCTCCCACGGTGAAAAAAATATTAAAAAAAAATCTTGGAAATCAATCAATAACAGTGATCTTTTTTATTTCGCGGTACCTTCACAGCTACAAACGTACACGCGGCTTTAACACTGATTTCTTTAGTCTGAGTAACAATACCCGCACGCATGTTTAACACGCCAAAATACGCCGAGACCACTGTACTCGCGCATGTATGTGTGCGTAAGTAAGCCTGTTTAGATCGCGACCTCCACAAAGTCAACCTTCCTATGAGGTTCGAGACGCAGGGGCGCAGAGTGCGTCCGACCAATCCAAATATTCTGTTTGGCCAAACAATCGGTCGGATGTCGATCGTCACCGTCTTTCTTATTCATATGTACCAATAAGATGAGGATATATTATAGTGCTCAAGTGTGTGCGCAAACACAAGAGCACTCTCATTTCCTGTACCCTCATAATCCGATGGGACACTAGTGATACCGATGGAATGCTAGGTTTAACGTGCTTTCTGTGGCACAAGACCGCCAAATTCCAGAGTCCGGGCTGACACTGAGAATTAAACTTAACAGAAAAATGCAGGTACAATTTTTGACCTGACCCGGGGATCGAACCTGAGACCCCATGCGACGCACTACCCACTGCGCCAACGAGGCAGTCAACAATGGTTTTAGTTAATAACGTTGTCCTTACGAGGAAGCGGAAGGAACCCCAGCCATCTTATTTATAAATCGCGATCTAAAGTTATTACCGTACTAAAGCTCATGTCATCCCGTTTCAACACGCAATATTAAAAAGGGCTGGCCTGATTTTCGTTTCGGGACTATTCTTAGTTCGGTTTTATCCTGGAGCTGGAGCTGGAGCTACATGAGGTGCTGTAATAAGTTCTGGTGCAGCCACGATAGCTCTTCTACTGGTCTCAGTGGCTATGAGACGATGCTCACCCCATTTCTTTCAAATATTATCATCATCATTTCAGCCAATAGACGTCCACTGCTGGACATAGGCCTCCCCCAATGGTCTCCACACAGATCGGTCCTGTGCCGCCCGCATCCAATGGATTCCCGCGATCTTCACCAGATCGTCGGTCCACCTTGTAGGGGGCCTGCCCACGGCTGCGACTTCCTGTACGCAGCCTTCACTCGAGGACCTTTCCGCCGCAACGGCCGTCTGTTCTCCTCGCTATGTGCCCTGCCCATTGCCACTTGAGACATGCAATCCTTTGGGCTATGTCTGTGACCTTAGTTCTCCTGCGGATCTCTTCATTTCTGATCGTTCTTCGCATCACGATCTTTCAAATAATAATAAATCTTAGTCCACGATTTGTAATAAGATAAGGGGACAGGCAAGCCGTGTGGTCCCGGCAGAGTAGAATAGGCCACCCTCACTCTTACCAAGGTGTCGTAAAAGGCGACTAAGGTAAAGCTGCTGGCATGATCATCAGCACCCAGAGAAGGAAAACTCTGTATTTATATCTAAACCCTCGCCAACCCGTCTGCCAAGCGTGGTGAGTATGGCAATTACCCCTCATGTGATTGAGGGAGGCCCGTGCCCCAGCAGTGGGGACTTAATGGGCTGATGATGAAGGGGACAGGTGAATGAATACCTGCAGGTTGTGCTTCGCCCTGTGCTGTATCTGGCGCTGGTGCTGGTCGTAGACGCGCTGCTGCTGGTCGTCGCTGAGCGCCTCGTAGCACTCGCGGCCCATCAGCAGCACGCGCACCTCCGCCAGCTGCTTGCCCGGCGTCACGTAGCCCGTCTCCTCCAGCAGCCGCTTGAACTGCTGGCACCATCTGCGTGCCCGAATTAACGATCATATCAAAATGCTAACTTCAAAAACACTTTATTTGCGTAGGCTTATATACAGCTCTTACAATAGAATAGAATAGAATAAAATAGAAAAACGTTTATTTGGCATAAATAGATACATTTTACAATTTCGAGAGTCTTATATATAAATCTAAGAGGTTAATCTAGAGAAGTTATAAACAATATACCACTCGCAAGCGATTGTCATTCCATTCTCATCATCTCGATGGATGGCGGTCTAGTACTGTGCGTTTCTCCCGGAACTTTCTACCACGTACACGTACGCACGTTTCTGTGGAACGGTTTGGCTGCAGGAGTATTTCCGGACGGCTACGACTTAGGGATCTTCAAGAGAAGAGCGTACTCTTTTTAAAAAAAAAGGCCGGCAACACATTAGCGATCTCTCTGATTTCGCAGATGTTCATGGGCGGCGATGATTACTTTCCATCAGGTGACTCGCTTGCTCGTTTGTCCGCCTCTAGCATAAAAAAAAAAAATATATATATAAATCTAAGAGGCGGTAAAAATAAATCTAATCTATTTGTCGGGACACAGTGTGTCTCGACGCTGGTCTTCTGCGGATACCTACCAAATTAAGATCACTGGTATTGACAGGTAACAAATCAAAAACAGAAATTGCTTCAGATTGCACAAGTAGTCATACCTACATGAAAAATATAAATTATAACTATATAAATAAATACATTTTCAACAACAAAATCGACAGTGAGATTACAAATATATGCATTTCCATCCTCTAACCGATTACGGTTACGACGGCTAATCTCAACGATCAGCCACGTACGCAGGATATATTATGCTCAAATGTGGGCACAAACACAAGTCAACTCTCTCTTCCTTTACCCTCACATTCCGATGGGACATTAGTGTGACACGACAGGAGAAGGATAGGGCGCAGGAACAATGGCTTAGTATGCTTTCCGAGGCAAGACCGCCAACTTCCAGACTCCAGGCTAACATTAAGAATTTCATTTCGAAAACTTAGCTACAAACAACTCGCATTCCCACTCCACTCCACACACTCCTACTCACAATCCTTCACTGTCCAATCCACCCGCCTCTGAAAAAACATACCCCTATCCATCCGGCAATCCGAATCCCTCTCTATTTTCAAGTCCCGAGTTAAAGATCATTTCTTGTCTTTCTAAGCCTTTGTAGTTCCTTTCATTGTCTCCTATTTCCCTGGTTACGTATCTATCAATCCAATAAACTGTTAGTATGTATGTTTATTTGTTTTGTAATGTACTAGTATGTATTAGTATTTATAGCTAGTATATATTTATTTAATATAATGTATGTATGTATATAACATACTCGTATTTATACAATGTCTTTTTTTTTTCTCTTTTTCTGACTTGCACTGCCTTACCCCTTTTCTTAATTCGCTATACTTTTCCTCTACCCTGAGGTTGTCTGGAAGAGATCGCTATTAGCGATAAGACCGCCTACATTGTTTAGTATAATAACTTAGGCTAAGATTTGTAAATTTTGTGCAATAAAGTGTATCTATCTATCTATCTAAACAACTTTGATGTATGTAAAAGTTATGATATCAAGAAAATACTAAAATTTTAGAAAGGAGTCCAACGGAATTTTCACTATTATATGTAATAGACTATCATAATGCGAAAATATACTCACTCGTAATTCCTCTGCTCCTCTTGTGCTTCGTGTAAATAAGTCTTAAAGACAGCGGCTGCTTCGTTCGTCTCCAATATTTCGTACGGTATCTTTTGCGACTGGCCCAGGGTCTGTGACAAATATAAACATTTAAATATTGACATTGTAAGCCAAACTTTAAGCTTTTTTTGGAACCAAAGTAATCAGCTGATTGGTGCAAATTGAATGGGAAGGCTTTTTTTTTTTTTGAGATTACACCCTACGTTCCTAGGCCCGCCGTGTGGTCCCCGGCAGAGTAGAATAGGCCACCCTCACTCTTACCGAGGTGTCGTAAAAGGCGACTAAGGTAAAGCTGCTGGCATGATCATCAGCACCCAGAGAAGGAAAACTCTGCATTTATATCAAAACCCTCGCCAACCCGTCTGCCAAGCGTGGTGAGTATGGCAATTACCCCTCATCTGATTGAAGGAGGCCCGTGCCCCAGCAGTGGGGACTTAAATGGGCTGACGACGATGATGACGATGTTCCTTGGCGGAAAATGTTTGTTATCATCAGTACAATGCCCTCGATGAGGGAGAAAGACTGTAAAAAAAGCAAGGTGTATAGATTTCAATAACTGTTCAACTTACCTGATACCTAGTGGCCCTTTCCCCAACTCTTAGCGTAGTATCTGTTCCGAGGGGACTCTCCAGTTCCGAACCAGTCTCCGAGCCAGAGTCCGGTGCGCGGCCCTCGCTGAAGTACACCGAGAAGTCTCGGTGCGAACGCAGTTGGCGCACCACCATTGGCCAGTCACTGGTAAACATTAATTTATTAAGCAATTACATAATATGCCTAATCTGTGAAGATCGCTGCATAAGTATGGTTCCAATCAACATTGCACACGGCAACAGCCAATGCACCGTCAGCGCATATATTGCCAAACGATTGGCATAGCATTATGCATATTGTATTAACACTTTGAATCGGTATCATAGTTTCTTTTAAAAAGTTATCTTTTTTTTTAATATACTACAAATGGACAACATTTCAAATTTTTAACATGTCCATATTGTTTTTTTATATGAAAGTAGACATAAAATGAACAGACCCATATTTTTTCTTTTTTCAAAATTTGTCCATTTTCATGCATAAAATAATTATTGAAATTCTTTTTATTCTAAATAGACGTAAGCGCCAAATGACGTCATCGGACGGCTGAATACACGGATATTCCTTTGCTTATCATTGTATTAATAAAAAAAAGGTACTACTGTCAAAGGTAAATAATACTAGTGACAACATTGTCAACGTCATTCATACATTCAACGTTGACAAGTTGTCTTTTTTTTTGACAGTTACATGTCATGAGTTTGGCATTACGTAAATTTAAAACTAAAATGTGCTAAGCAAAGAAATATTTTACATTCTGCCGTCCGATGACGTCATCTTACGTTTTTTAGTTTTTAATTTTTTTCTCAGTAAATAAGCAATATAAAAAATGAATAAATATATATTCGAGCAGCGGAAAAGTAAACAAAGAATATTTTGTTTATTTTGGTATTTTTTGTTTCAGAGCTTAGCAATTTTGAAATGTTGTCCATTGGTTCCGTGCCTTTTTTGTGCTTATTTTATTTTTAAAGGGTTACAAAATTTGAAAAATTGCTCCTCGATAAAATTTAAATTAAATAAAAAACAATAGTCATGCATGATTATTGTTAGTAGGTTGAGCTACATCCCTACTAAAGTTCTACGGAATCAATGGAGACAATTTGTTTGATTGATGAGTTCTAGTGACCGCGATCCTCAGTAATGAGGGACCGGCTAGAGAGAGAGCTAGATCCAAAATCCGCTAGATGGCGTACTGTAGGACTGTTATTTAGTTTGTCAAATTGTCATTTTAGTAGGGGAGCCCAAGAGGGGATTTCGGGATTTACTAAAGCGCGGCAGATTAATATACAGTAGGATACCTGGTACCCGGCTACTTACTTCCACCAGATATGAGCCTCATTTATAAGGACGCCCGTAAAGGATAAAGGATCAGATTAGTAAAAAAAAATTGTCCATTTGAAATTTTCGGGCGCGTCAGATTAAGGTAGGGGGAGTTAGTTATGTGCTAAAACATCTATATATTCCTCTAATCTGACAATTTAAGGGTGACGTAAAGAAGGGGGAGGGCTACAAAGTTGAAAAAAAAAACGTCATCTCGACATTCTCGAGCGTGGTTAAATTTTTTTTTATTTTGAAGGGAATAGATCAAGATTTATGAGAAATATATAATCTGACGATTTCCACAAGCCGAAGTAATAAAAATTAATTAATAAAGTTTTATTCGTGCAACTACGCGATGCCTGTATTAGGCGCTACCAGCTTTGCACGCTTTCACGGGTTGCGATTTCAACCCAGCATTGTACCGACGAGGAAAAAAGAAACCTTTACAATTTCTATTGAATTCCGAAATTTTCCAAAAAGCATTTCAGGATTTGGGATCAAAGGAGCATAATGTAAAGAATTCTTTTAACATCATACAGTCTTTTACTTGCCAGTTGTATGGACTGAAAAAGTTAGATGATGTCAATCAAGCCAGGATTGTCATCTTCAATAAGACGTACAAGGTAAAAGACAAATCGCAACCTTTTTCCTTGAGTATCCGAAATTATGATGCGTGCAATTTGCCGCCCTGTCAATCGGAGCTATTTCAACAGGTGTTACGTACAAGATACATTGCGTGCTTGTGGTGTAATGCCCATAATGCAAAAATTACCGATCTTTTACCAACAAACTATGGATGGAAAGTTGTAGAAGACAAGCTTGAAATGATCTGGTTTGCAGGTGATCAATTGCCGAAAGCGTATCAAGATGTCATCATAACACCTGATATTCTTAAGGATACTCCAGAATTAGGTATATTTATTCTCTAATAATTAAAAAATACGTAATTTATAACAAAAAATATTGTTAATTATTTTTATGATTTCTTGTTATAGATACGCTATCTGAGGATGAAATAGAGCCAGAGGAGGAAGATGATTCTACCGATGAAGATGACGATTAAAAAAAAATGATTACAAAAACTTAATTTTTTATAATTATTTTGTTGTAAATACAAGTATTCTTCTAAAAAAATTCACACTTTTTAATTTGCATGCTATTTCTTGAGCTTTTCAAATAATTAAGTTTCATGATTTAGAAAAATGAAAAAATTTTTTTTTTAATTGTCAGATTAGGCGTATCCCTCCAGGTAATCGTCAGATTATGAGATATTACGTCCAGGGCATTAAGATGAACCATATATATCTTAATCTGACAAGCTTGAGTAGTTCAAGATGACGATTTTTTTGCACATTCTAATAATGGCCGTGAGCTTGCGTCGCATCTGAATCGTCAGATTATTACATAATAGCTTTTTTTAAGTTCACTTAACATTCCCTTCAAAAATCTGACGCGCTCGATTAAATTATTTTTTTTTATAATTTTCAACCCTTACGTACGACCACCCCCATCATGAAAACTATCAGATTAACATACGTACATGTTTGAAAAAACGTTAAACATAGATTCTATCAATATCTGACACGCTCAAGTATGTCCATGCAACAGTTTTTTTTTACATTTTTGAAGATGTATAGTTGCTCCCCCCACCGATGAAAAGGTATATATCATGACATTTTTTTCTTCTTATCATCTAAGCTTTGTACTCAATAAGTCTCAATGACGCTCGAGTAAATCCCGATTTAGCACGGCGGGCTCCCCTACTATTTTGACAGACCACGTTTAAAAATAACCAATCACATTGTATATGGACCTCACTCCTATAGTACTCCATCTAGCGGATTTTTCACACGATAACCGATAACCCTAATTACTTAGATTTTTCCTATGCGTAATTAGAATTAGTTAATATCTAATTTAGCCTGCCCTCATTTCGTTTCGGGACATTGGTGCCACTTTATACCAATGGTGCCAGGTGAAGATTACAACGCGCCAGCGCTTCGTGTTTTCAGGTTACCTATAAGCGTTGCCGCTGTCTGTAGGATTTACCACTTTAGAAATAGTATAGACAACATAATATTTTAATATTTCCCTGTATAAATGTATCTTGGCACATACTTCTCTTGCAAATCTTCAGTAGGTAGCTGCATCCTGGACAACACTTGAGGCAGCTTAGCCAGCTGCTTGCGCAGTTTCTTAGCTGATCTTTCTTCCTTCAGTCTTCTAATGTGCCTTCTATACACCACCTACAGGAATGAGCAAATGTTAAAAAACAATACTATTCTATCAGGACGGCATACTGAGCTATCCAGGGGGGAGACTTCGAGAGGAACGAAATATTAAAAAAATCAGCAAAAACACTATTACATAAAAAATATAGGACTGTTCTGACATAAGGTCGCCCAGTGCTGTGAGAGACAGGATCTTTAAGGTACAGTTTTACCATTTTTTTAAGTTACACCAATGTACCTGCGCAGAAATCTTATTTTCGAAAACTGTGGCAAAATCTTAACCAATCACAACGCTCCATTTACGCGCGCCAATAATTACAATCTCTTATTGACCGGTCCGTAAACTGGTACCGATGGAGACCGCGGCTCAGCCAGTAGCCATGAGTGGTTAGTGTCTCTTTAGGTGCCCTTTTTAGGGTTCCGTAGATAAATGGCAAAAAACGGAACCATTATAGATTCGTCATGTCTGTCCGTCTGTCACAGCCACTTTTCTTCGAAACTATAAGATCTATACTATTGAAACTTGGTAAATAGATGTATTTTGTTAACCGCATTACGATTTTTACACAAAAGTTGGGAAAAATAAAAAAGGGGGGGGGGGGGGGGGTGTCTCCATACTTGAAACTGAAACTCAATTTTTTTTTTTCATTAGACCTATACGTGTGGGGATGGATAAGTCTTTAACATCATTTTTTCCTAAACACAATACTTTGAGCAAGAGACGCTCCCAAAATGGTAAATTGTGTGCCCATTGCTGTGTACATTTTCCACTATATTTTTAGGCAAACGCGTCACTTCCTAGACCTTATCGTCACTTCTGAGATTCTGGATTACGTTAGCCTATAGTTCATAATAAAAAAAACCGCTTTCTCATTCTCATTACAGTCCATTAGCATCACCTGTCGTTATCAAGCATATTCTAAACAAGAAAAGGTTTTGACCATTACTTACCTGGGTTCCATCATTTCCGAACTGTTGGACGAATTTTATCCATTCTGCGTAATGGCACAATCTCTTACTAGCTGCCGACCACATCTCTCTGGAAGTAAAAAATTTTAAAATCATTATTTTTATGATATATGGTGCCCCGTATGTGTGGGACCGTGGGAGGGCCTCGACCGGAGTGACACCACGGCCTCACAGAAAACCGGCGTGAAGCAGCACTGTGCTGTCACAGCCCGGCGCTCCCGGCTGTCCCTATCGCCCCCCCCCCCCCCCCCCCCCCAGCTTGACTGGGGGAGGCAGTGTCGGGCCCGCAGTGTAAGTGGGCCCTCCGCCTGGGGAGGGACGTGAAGTAAGGTTCTTTAACCCGTACTCATGTCCCCTCCCCACTCTGGCCATGAGGGAGCGTCGCTGGGGTTTAGTCGGTATGCCTCTGGCCGGCTTCTCGCTAGGAGAAGCCCCCGCCAGAGGAGAGCCCGACATAACCCGCCTGCCCCCCGGCAAGAGGGTATGCATAAGGAGGCATTCCCCAGCGTCAAAAAAAAAAAAAAACCTCGTATCGGTCCGGAAATACCACTGGCGATAGTTCATTTAGTTTTGTCGTACAATGTAGAAATTATCTTGAGAATGGACAACATTTCATATTTTTAACATGTCCATATTATTTTTTTATATGAAAATAGACATGAAATGAAAAGACCCATATTTTTTCTTTTTTCAAAATTTGGCCATTTTCATGCATAAAATAATTATTGAAATTCTTTATATTCTAAATAGACGTAAGCGCCAAATGACGTCATCGGACGGCTGAATACAGCGATATTCCTTTGCTTATCATTGTTTTAATATAAAAAAGGTACTACTGTCAAAGGTAAATAATACTAGTGTCAACATTGTCAACGTCATTCATACATTCAACGTTGACAAGTTGTCTTTTTTTTTGACAGTTACATGTCATGGGTTAGGCATTTCGTAAATTTAAAACTATAATGTGCTAAGCAAAGAAATATTTTACATTCTGCCGTCCGATGACGTCATCTTACGTTTTTTAGTTTTTAATTTTTTTCTCAGTAAATAAGCAACATAAAAAATGAATAAATATATTCGAGCAGCTGAAAAGTAAACAAAGAATTGGTATTTTTTGTTTCAGAGCTTAGCAATTTTGAAATGTTGTCCGTTGCCGTGTGGTCCCCGACAGACTAGAATAGGCCACCCTCACTCTTACCGAGGTGTCGTAAAAGGCGACTAAGGTAAACCTGCTGGCATGATCATCCGCACCCAGAGAAGGAAAACTCTGAATTTATATCTAAACCCTCGCCAACCCGTCTGCCAAGCGTGGTGAGTATGGCAATTACCCCTCATGTGATTGAGGGAGGTCCGTGCCCCAGCAGTGGGGACTTAAATGGGCTGACGATGATCTTGAGAATACATTGCGTTTTCATTTTACTTTCATGAAGTTGGATCAGAACTAAATGGAACCTTACATATTTCTACAAAAATAAAAACGAAAGACATAACTTACTTATGATCTTGAACGTGTATCCGTATGAGCTGAGTGAATGCCTCCGTGACGAAGTCCAGGGTTTCCCTCCTTATTCGCAGCGCTTCGGCGTAATTGGCCACCTGATGAATAGTAATCGATATAAGTCATTGATAATACAACCATCGATAGTGCTGCAACACTAGGCACTAGGACCAATGGCTTTTTTGTATGTGATAGGTGGCAGACGAGCAGACGGATCGCCTGTTGGAAAGCGATTGCCGCCGCCCATAGACACCCGCGACACCAGTGGAGTCACAAGTGCACTGCCAACCTTTAAAACCCCGTTTCCCTCGGATTGGGCGACCGGTACCCTCATTCACAAAGCGCAACAGCCGTCGTATCACTTCGGTCTAGCCGAGCCCATTCATGCCGAAGCGTGGTACTCAAAGCTCGTTCGTAAGCCTGTGGTGCTGAGTCTCACTGGAATCTTGAGCCCGGTTCGTATGTCAGTACAGTTACTTATTTATTTGGGAAACATACAATTACAATTGACTTAAAGTTAAAACAAATACAGATAACACAGAAATCAGCAAAGTTTCCACAGTTCAGTAGTAAAACATAAACTGAGCATAAGTACATGTACAACATAGACAAAGTTTCCGGTAGACCACTTTTCGACCTTAAAGTATTGGAATAAGGTATAAAAGTGGTCTGCCGGGAACTTTGTCGATTGTACAATACAAAATGAGGTGAGCAAATTGAAACAAATTTGACAAGTAGGTAAGTAACCAAATTAATTAAATAAATAAATACAATTTATTGAAATACTTTAGAACATAAAAGACTTATAATCTACTTAAACTTAGGGAACAATTTTAAGTTTACTGCCTAAACTAGGAATTTCCTGTATCTTAGGAAGAAAAGAAAAGAAAAAATGACTTAAATTAACAAATTAATTTTAGCAATAAAACATAAAAACCTCAAAATAACTAATCATTAAACTAAATCTCGAAATTACCTAATCTAGCGTGAATGTAAATAATACAAATGTGATGATTATTTGTGAATATTGACCCAGTAATAATTTTGATGACACTAGTCATTTCGTGACATAAATACCTCTAGAGTAAGAATCGTTTATCTAGCATAACTTACATTATAAACAAACTACATAACTAACGTACCTAAAAGTACCTAACAAGTGACGCTATTTGGCGCCTTCATGATCTATAGACCTTATAAATCGATTTTAGGCTAATTAAATAATACAATACTAATAAAGCAATCAAATACCTCGATAAAATTTAGGCCTCTAATAGAGCAAGTCTAATATCTTTTTTGTAAGCACAAATCGAGTGTCTGAACATATATATTTCGCAAAATTTTGCATTATAATTTTTACATGATCTGTTCAAAAAAGTATTTTGTGCATAATTTCTTTTACAAATAGGTAAATAAAACAAATCATGTTATTTAGCAGCTAGCTACTACTACAACTAACTAGCTACTCCGAGGACATTTAAATTTACTACTCTGTAAAAGAAAAGGTAAATAAATAAATAAATATTTCACAACATCACATACATTGATCTAACTCCGAGATAGGTAGCTCAAGCACCTGTGTTACGGATATCAGAATCAACAGTGGGATTACAAATATATACATATAATACTTTTCTTTTACAAATACATACTTATAATACATAGAAAACACCCAGACCAATACAAACAAACATGTTCATGCACACAAATGTTTGTAATGTGCAATCAATCAATACGATTTCATAGAATTTTATACAATAATACCTGATCTCTTTCCATACGACGCTGCTCCATAGTCATAATGGTTTTAAGAATTTTCGTTGAATTCTTTCAATAGAATCTATGTACAGTTATTAAAGATACTTAAAAAAAACTCTAAAGATACATAATAGGCCCAATCCGGGGGTAGGGAGGGTTTAAAGGTTGGCAGCGCACTTGTGACTCCACTGGTGTCGCGGGTGTCCATGGGCGGCGGCAATTGCTTACCATCAGGTGATCCGTCTATTCGTCTGCCTACCTATTACATACAAAAAAATAGTACTATATTCTCACCTTGATCCTCGCTTTCGCCTTGTCCACCATCTGGGCCAGCAGCACGAACGCCTGGTCCACGTTGACGTTGTCGTGGCTGGAGGTCTCCACTATCGGGATGCTACCCTTGAACTCCTTCCTCTGCACCAGGCGCTCGGCCTCGCGGACCCCTTGCTCGCAGGCCTCGTCGTTCTTGGATGTCACTAGGACTACTGGCTTCTTCAGCTTGGTTATGTTCTGGAGAATCGCTGCTAGGACTTCATTCTGAGGGGAATGAATAAATGAATATATGTTATGTATAAAACCAGGGATTTGGGAATAAGTAATTCTATATTTATAATCTTAAAGCGTCGTCTTTACATCGTCGGCCATTCGTCTTCTATCTCACTCTCGCATGTCATTCTAATTCAAATATCGATCTCTTACACATTCCTTGCCATGCATCTACTGATCACCAATCTCACATATACTTTTATTGCACGCAAAGTATGAAATTGACCAGCAACATACGCTGGCATAGTCATGCACCCTAAACAGACTGTGCCTTTTCATAGAAAGCTATACATGAAAAACTGCGCGAAGCCGTTAGTACTGGGGTGACGTGCTGGGTGACGTTCTTTCTCTACCGCACCCATATAGAATCTGCTTCAGGGCCGATAGGATATCTTTCACGCTCTGGACGTTTTTTCCGGCACATTCCATTGACTTCTACTAGTTGCATGGTTGCTAGTCATCAATATCCGTCTGTCTCAATCCACTGCTGGGCATAAGTCTAACCCTATTTATCGCTATATACTTTGTCTTCAACATGACGCATCCAGTTTGTACCAGCGTCTTTACGCAAGATCGTCATTCCTTCTAGCCGGAGGGTGCTCTGCGCTCTAAGCTTTCAGAGTCACGATCTCCACTCACGAACTCTTGTAATGGTTGTCAGTTCTTCGACAGATTTTTTTTATGTGATAGGTGGCAGACGAGCAGACAGATCCCTTGGTGGTAAGCGATTGCCGCCCATGGACACCCGCGACACCAGTGGAATGCGCTGCCAACCTTTAAACCCTCCTTTCCCTCGGATTAGGTCTCCGGTACCCTCACTCACGCAGCGAAACACAGTACAGTGCTGCTTAGCGTGACTCTCCCACGGTCAAAGATGCTTGGATGGCCATATCTTTGACCGTGGGAGAGCCACGCATATTGATGATCATATTTATTAGGCTCCTTAATAGCCAACAATTAGGGTATTTTTGACCAAGTGAAATACTTAAACATGTAATCGTAATGGTTCCGCAGACGCAATGATGACACAAGCCAGTAAATGACAGCTGTCGTCACACAAATAAAAATAAATACTCCATTCAACGAAATCGGCTGGGTAGTTTAGGCAGAATCTTGGAACATACATATATATTTGCATACTTACATACATAAACTGCTAAAATCATAACACTTCCATTGTGGCTTTGCCGTAGTTGGGTAAAAAATTGGCGTTCAGTAACATCATAGCCTTATTACCTGCTTCTCCCAGCTGCGGCCCGGAACGAGGCTGACGTCATAGACGCACAGGAACCCGTCCACGCTGAGCTTGCCATCAGGGATGGTCTTCTGCTCATACTCCTTCTCAATCCCCAGCTGGTTCTTGCACACGTACATCAGCTTCTCGGCCGACTGTAGCTTCGTCGCGACGCATCGTTTCACGTACGCTTCCGTTTTGCCAACTGCAAAAATAAGATAAGCGGATGTTAAAGAAGCAAATGCTGAGGTTGGGCCTTGTTTGCTACAGACTTTGTCCTGTTTGAGTTTTTATGTCATCATTTGAGCCAATAGACGTCCACTGCTGGACATAGGCCTCCCCCAATGTTCTCCTCACAGATCGGTCCTGCGCCGCCCGCATCCAATGGATTCCCGCGATCTTCACCAGATCGTCGGTCCACCTAGTCATCTGCGTGATCGTATCAGAAATGATGAGATCCGTATGACAACTAAGGTCACAGACATAGCCCAAAGGATTGCATGCCTCAAGTGGCAATGGGCAGGGCACATAGCGAGGAGAACAGACGGCCGTTGGGGCGGAAAGGTCGAGAGGAGGCCACGTACGGATAGTCGCAGCCGTGGCAGGCCCCCCACTACGTTTTTATGTCACTCGTGTTTCAATTTGAGTTCTGTGGCCAATAAAGAAATCTTTATCTGTATCTAAGATATTATTAAATATATGTAATAATAAATGTCATTCACTTAATTCAAAATTTAAAGTTTCGCGTAAAAATACAAATAAATAATATTTGATTTCGACAACAGCGATCGCTTATGGACTCGTCTTACGAGTCTGTACCAGTTTCACCTTCCTTCCATGCCAGTGCTGGCGTATCCAAACTTGGCGATAAATGTGCGGTCACTCATCGGGCAGGTGAGAACACCATACAGTGATTGTATGAGCTACCTGCACAAATGTTGCGTCCGTTTTTTTTTTAATTCTCACAACATCTCATACGTTGACCTGATTCCGTTCTAAGTAGCTTAAGCACTTGTGTTACAGATATCAGACAACAGAGGAACACAAATATATACTTAAATACATATATTACACCCAGACACCGAACAAACACAAGTGTTCATCGCACGAATGTTTGTCCAAGGTGGGGATCGAAATAAGAGGCAGGGTCACTACCAATTGCGCCATCCGGTCAGTCTGTAGGTAGCTCATACAATCACAAAAAAAAAGTCCAGACTACCTGTAGGTAGTCTGGACTACCTACAGGTAGTCTGGACATTAATCAACGCAGATGAGACTTTAAGCTTTTTTTTTTATAGCCGCACAGTATATTGGCTCTCCTCAGCCTGATGGTAAGCAAGAGAAGAACCCAAGTTGCAATTACAACGGAAGCGATGTTATACTGGCCCGCGAGATGCTTCTTCACGTTTCGTTTGAAGGAATCAATATTATAGGAAGGGGGAAGTACATGCGCCGGCAACGAGTTCCATTTCTTGATGGTGCGGCAGAAATAAGAACTGCCAAATATTTTCCAAGATCATCTCGTTTGATGAAAAGAAGATCGATTTTCTGCCTAAGTTTCCAATATACATTCACCTGCAATAAAATGTAAACACCTCCATTCTTATACCAGCCTAATAAGGTTCATATTTTAATGGGGTTGTATACTTATTAGTGCACGTGACTGTACTGGGATCTATGACGCAGCTTTAAATATGGCGCTTTTGCACTTTTTTATATCGTAGGACTTCGCCGCGATAATTACAAGACCAACTACATTACCTTTGAAGGGCTGAAAGCAAGCGTCGTCGACGAACTCCGTCTGCTCAACGATCTCGAACCTGTACTCCTGATCATCATTCTCCTTCTGCACGCTGCCCCAATACAGGAAGTGGTCGTTGTTCACCACGCGCCCGCTGAAGTCAGACTGAAACAACAAACAAATTTATAAAAATCAGTTTCACAATCAATCTCATATCAGCATCTCATCTCTCAAACGAAAAAGTTATGCAAAAACTGCTCATAGCAAAAAGAACACTGGTTCCTCAAGCTATAGAAGTATTTCTTAATATAATACGGTATATGACTATTTTTTTTTTTATTTTTGCAATCAAAAGACCTCTCAATGATAGAAAAATCGTTGAAAGAATCACTTGATTCTCATTTAAACTACCTGAGATATCACAACTTTAAAATCACATTATTTTGGGCAAACCCAAAACGCTCCATACAAATGGCTACTAAGATGTGACGTCACACGACAGTATTTTGTATGCATTTCATTTGAATTTTGTATGGTAGCTATATCAAATGTTTCGTTTATGTCAATGGTTCTATTATAATAGTTGTTGCAAATTGTATGGATTATTCAATGGTATAATTATTTTTTTAATAATTTCATACTTTTAAAATGGACTTGCCCATGAATCTTTGAATGACCATAAAACCGGCTAGACGTTATATTTTTAATTGAGAATTTTTGCCATTGGCACATATTGACCTATATTTTGATAAAATATTTATATTTTGTAAAATCTTGAGCTTAGTCATATACCCTATTTTGTAATTTATTGTTTATATTAATAATGTTGTTATCCTAGTTCGGCCAAAATATCAAATATAACCACTAATGTGTAATATTACGATCAAAAGTTTGTACTAGATATAAGTTATTTGCAATAAACATTTATTTTATTTATTTCTTTAGTGGATAAGAACGCGCCTTCCATATGGGTCGTAGCTTGAATCCAAGCATGCACGTCATGCATCCACCATTTTCAATTCTATGTTCTTTTATACAACCTGTGCGGATAAAGAATGGGATAAGAAATGGCGGCGCATCTATTCACTTCTCGCTCGCACACTATTTGCGTCTATACTCGCACTCGTGGGGTGCGAGTATAGACGCAAATAGTGTGCGAGCGAGAAGTGAATAGATGCGCCGCCATATCTGATCCCATTCTTTATCCGCACAGGTTGTACACGTCGGTGGCGTGCTGCTCGCCTGATGGCACTACCGCAGCTAATGGACGCCTGCAACTCCAGAGGACTTGCATACGTGTTGCCGACTGGACGTGTGTAACTCTTTACTGAAACGACTCAGTGATCCGACTCAGCCAAATGATACACTATTCCGAATCTCTAATGTTCGCTCCTAATGTATCATTCGACTCAAATAGATCTCGAATTCGAATGAACCGAATGAGCTGAATGATCTGATGAGCCGAATGATCCGAATGAGCTGAATGATGCGAGTGAGCCGAATGATCCGAATGAGCGGAATGAATCACGGATCTTTCTGAGAGTCGATGTTCCAAATGAAGCTTTTCACTATTCCGCAAATTATGTGCGTAATTCGACCATTCACCGACATTGTGAGGAAACAGTGCTGGTTTTAACACTACTAGCGCCGTGGGCGAAAATTATATACAAACCACTGCACCACCAAGGCATTCATACTGATTACATAGGCCTATAATTAACTTATTAAAGAATGTACTTATTCATGACATGTTTAACAATTACCCATTTTCCCTATTTAGACTCAAATGTATAATCCTCAACTCAGTGTGCAGAGTAAACATTTCAAGACACATCTCGTCATCTGCTAAAAAAATCTAACAAAACTATGTCCTACATATCTCTGTGTTAAATTGAGTTGAGCATAATCAGCTGTTTCCTGTTATTGTTGACGAAAAATTGCTTTTTGCACTATTGATACTTCTTGCGTAGAACTTAGAGTTTAAGTTCAAGGTTGTGAATTGACTAGGCTGTTTAGCACTTAATTCCTTTGCTAATATTACATCATCGGCTAGTCATGGTACACTACAGTTGTGTCAACGAAGATGAAGATAACTTCATTCGATTCTCAACTTTATTTCAACTTGAACACTTTATTTGTAAGAGATTTTACACTTTTTTTTTTATAGGTGGCGACGGGTAAACGGATCACCTGATGGTAAGCGATTGCCGCCGCCAATGGACACCCGCGACATCAACGGAGACACAATGCGTTGCCAACCTTTAAACCCCCCTTTCCCCCAGATTGGGCAGCCGGTACCATCACTCACGCAGCGAAACACAGCACAGTGCTGCTTCACGCCGGTTTTCTGTGGGGCCGTAGTATCACGCCGGTCGAGGCGGCACATTCATGCCGAAGCGTGACTATCCCACGGTAACGGCAACGTAAGGAAACATTTTAATGCAATCATTTTTTTTTTATAATAATTCTCTCATCTCATACGTTGACCTGATTCCCTACTAAGTAGCTTAAGCACTTGTGTTACAGATATCAGACAACAGAGGAACACAAATATATACTTAAATACATATATTACACCCAGACACCGAACAAACACAAGTGTTCATCGCACGAATGTTTGTCCAGGGTGGGGATCGAACCCACGACCTATACATAATCTACATAACACCTTACCATAGATGAGAAGATGCATGCTATCATAGAAAATTGACCGTGGGAGGGCCACTCTTCGGCGTGAATGCATGGGCTGACTCGACCGGAGTGATACCAAAGCCTCACAGAAAAACCACGTGAAGCAGCACTGTGCTGTTTACGCTGCGTGTGTGTGCGTATCGGAGGTCCAAAGGGGGGTTTAAAGGTTAGCAGCGCACTTGTGACTGGTGTCGCAGGTGTCTATGGGCGACGGCAATCGTTTACCATCAGGCGATCCGTCTGCTCGTCTGCCATCTATCACAAAGATCTAAGCTGAATAAAAACCCATTCAACAGTAATACACGAGTGGTAATTTATAGTCATACAATGTTGTAATTAACAATGAACGTTACTGCCTTGACATACAATAAATATTACATTTAGCTTCTGACAATTGTGGATTAGTGTACTATTGTATATAGTGACTGGCGCGTGATTAATTTAAGGGACACATTCCATTGCATATTAGGAACGATGGTAGCTGGAAGATGAGAACATACGCCTATCTACCGAGTGGTTGTAGGTTCGAATCCAAGCATGCACCATGATTTTCAAATCTATGTTCTTATAATATCCTCCAACCGATGACGGCTACGGCGGCCAATCTCTACGATCAGACACGTATGCAGGATATATTATAGTGCTCAAGAGTGTGCGCAAACAAACACAAGAGCACTCTCTATTCCCTTACCCTCATATTCCGATGGGACACAAGCGTGACACGAACAGAGAGGGATTGGACGCAGGACCAACGGCTTAACGTGTTTTCCGAGGCACGGGGCCACAATTCCAGACTCCGAGCAGACACTAAGAATTTCCTAACGAAATTTTAGGTACACATTTTTGGCCCGACCCCGGGACCTCTTACGCAGCCGTCGCTTCAAAGTGCGACCCACTAACCACTGCGCCACCGAGACCCCAAACTAGGTACCTGAATGACAAACGACCGGAAGGACATGCAAAAGCTCGGCCTAAAAGAAGATGATGGTTATCAGCCAAGTGTGTAACGGGAAGAGGCGAGGTCAAAGAAAACGAAGAATGTGCGTATTTTATTTTTTTTATATAGAAAGGCCAATCAGGATGACCTCACTCCGCCTGATGATAAGCGGCCGTGAAATCCAAAAATGAGGCTGACACGCACAGAAGAACTAACAAAGTACCCATTGTGTCTGCCATCCTCACCCTAATGGCCTGCTGAGATGCCGTTTCACGCCCCGCCTAAAAGACCCCGGATTGTATGAAGGAGGAAACACATGAGCTGGGAGGGCATTCCATGCCTTGATGGCTCGGGGCAGGAACGAGGAGCAAAACCTCTTGGTGCACGCCGCCATTGTCTGGATGGTATGCGGATGGCAACGCTGTCCAGCACGTGTTGTTCGGAAGTGGAAAGGGGTATTTCCACATTTTTCACCGTTCTGTCGGCGGTGAGGGAAAACATCGCGAGGAAACCTGCACGTTTCGTGTAGATAATTATTCTGAACGTGTAATCATGGTCGAGTTGTTCTGGTTCCCCTGTTTATGAGTGGCGAGGGTCAGACGGCAGTCGCTTTATAACCCAGGCTCTGAAGCAACTGGTAAGGACGCATCGGAGAATTAAGGCGAGGGGTAGGGCACTCTAGCGACCCCAATGGATTTTAATTTTTAGCTAGTAAACCAGATATATTTGAAACAATTTAGGTCTCTCGGCAAACACTTATACTATTTATTTAATAACCGTGCACAAATGTTGGGTCTGTTTTTGTACTCGAAAAATTGATTCACGCCAAAAGAGGCCACTTTTGGCGGTAATCCAAAATTCGAGTGCAATAGCAGACCAAACAGTTAACTATAAGTAATAAATAAATAGTGTAGACGTTTGCCAAGAGACTCGAGCCTCGAACTGATGGAAAGTAATCAACGCCGCCCATGAATATCCGCGAAATCAGAGATCGCTAATGTGTTGCCGGCCTATTTAAAATAGAGTACGCTCTTCAATTGAGTCGTAGCCGTCGGGAAATACTCCTGCAGCCAAACCGTGTAAAGGGTTGCGAAGGTCAAAGGGCAGTCGCTTCATTGTAATTACCAGACTCACCAAATTCTGAATCATAGTCTAATCGTACCCCGGGCTCCAGTGCGACAGCTATGGACGCAACCGGGAATTACACGATGAGGGAGACTGAAGCCCCGCCAAGGTTATTATTGTTTAGTCTATGGTTCAGGTGTCATATTCGTAAATAAATAGGCACAGAAGGCCGGTTTAACACATATGTATAACAGTCGTCACAGACATACATTTTGCACATCAGCGATTTTGTTATGGACCCACCTACGCGATACGATACGGTAAACCAAGTATCTGACGTCCAACTTAGTAACGAATAGCCTGAGTACTCTGAATACAAATTATACGTACCTGCGCATGTATCTCCCTGTCCGATAATACCTGATTATAACTACTGCTTATTAGAGTGGTATTTGAATACACGACCTGCCTTCCAGAAAGAGGTCGATCGACGAATCCAACTCGGCTGGGCAGCGTTCGGGAAGCTAAGCAGCATATTTTCGGCCAATCTACCAGTGTCTCAAGACGAAAGTCTTCAATGCGTGTGTGTTGCCATTGATGACAAACGGAACCGAAACGTGGCCGCTTACAATGTGCCGATTAAGGAGGCTCAAAGTCACCCAGAGAGCGATGGAGAGGGCTATGCTCGGAGTCTCCCTGCGTGATCGTATCAGAAATGATGAGATCCGCAGGAGAACTAAGGTCACAGACATAGCCCAAAGGATTGCATGCCTCAACGGCAATGGGCAGGGCACATAGCGAGGAGAAAGTTCCTCGAGTGGAGGCCACGTACAGGAAGTCGCAGCCGTGGCAGACACCCTACAAGGTGGACCGACGATCTGGTGACGATCGCGGAAATCCATTGGATGCGGGCGGCGCAGGACAGATCTGTGTGGAGAACATTGGGGGAAGCCTATGTCCAGCAGTGGACGTCTATTGGCTGAAATGATGATCATGATGACACGACCTACGAGTGGCCTCCAACTTCCCCTCACAGCCACCCTATTCCTCTTCACGACCTGATCTGAATATAATACGGGTACACTGACAACTGATTTCTGGTATGGTGCGTAAGTATACGATAATGGTCCGTAGGTACTCGAGCTTACAACGGAACTACGAGAATAATATTGCATACTCCGGGGCCGAATTTGATTACAGAAATTTAATTCGATAAAAAATCGTACAGTTTGAAATTATGTTAAAATAAAGTTCAGAAGCATATCTTCTCTGGGTAATGAATACCCAGTTGCAATGGACAACATTTCATATTTTTAACATGTCCATATTGTTTTTTTATATGAAAGTAGACATAAAATGAACAGACCCATATTTTTTCTTTTTTCAAAATTTGTCCATTTTCATGCATAAAATAATTATTGAAATTCTTTTTATTCTAAATAGACGTAAGCGCCAAATGACGTCATCGGACGGCTGAATACAGCGATATTCCTTTGCTTATCATTGTTTTAATAAAAAAAAGGTACTACTGTCAAAGGTAAATAATACTAGTGTCAACATTGTCAACGTCATTCATACATTCAACGTTGACAAGTTGTCTTTTTTTTGACAGTTACATGTCATGAGTTTGGCATTACGTAAATTTAAAACTATAATGTGCTAAGCAAAGAAATATTTTACATTCTGCCGTCCGATGACGTCATCTTACGTTTTTTAGTTTTTAATTTTTTTCTCAGTGAATAAGCAATATAAAAAATGA
Source organism: Marasmia exigua (assembly GCA_019059595.1). NCBI lineage: Eukaryota > Metazoa > Arthropoda > Insecta > Lepidoptera > Crambidae > Marasmia > Marasmia exigua. Next base: position 9,942,350 of record CM032488.1, on the reverse strand, counting down.
ATAAATATATATTCGAGCAGCGGAAAAGTAAACAAAGAATTGGTATTTTTTGTTTCAGAGCTTAGCAATTTTGAAATGTTGTCCATTACGTGTTCGTATCGATAGACATTGTCAAGTGAATGTGAATCAAGCAAAGATCAATACTTGTATGTAATAGATCTTGGTTTGCGTTTTACACATGAGTTCATATCATATTATGCATGCACTCATGTATACTTAATAATGCCCACGTAATCACGTGGAAATAGATTTCTATCATTTTGTTTTCCATTTAATGATATTAATGCGCTTAATATAATGTCGGGGATTTGATCATACATACAGGTTATATATGTATATGCTTGAAAAAGTGTCTAGAGTTTTACGGACACGGAAAAGAGGGGACAACCTGGAGAAACTGCTTCTGACGGGCAAAGTTAGCGGGAAAAGACCGAGAGGAAGAAGCCCATCGCGATGGCCAGATTAGATCAGTGCTACGCTAAACACCTCAGTGTGCGATACCATTCACGCCGCTGAAGACAGGTCAAGCCGGAAAAAGTGTTACGTCGGGGTCACGACCCTCAGCATTGAGGTCATCGACACAAGGAGAAGGAGGAGGAGGGAGGAGGGACATATCATATCAGGCTATGTAAAGAGTAATCTGTAAAATGACGAGAAGCAAATTTCATGAATTTGCCACCCTCCTCATCTAAGCGTGCAATTCCCGCTTACGTCCAAAGTTCGCTTCGGAGAAGGAGCGTCGACAACGATCGAGGTCAGTCAGTAACTGTCGGCGACCGTCAGCAACTGTCCGCGAATGTCGCTCCTCTATGTATCTTAAGAAGAGTGACGTGACGTTAAATTTTACAGCCAGAAAAGACATTGAGATGGCAAACGCATCATCGGAACAATGCTAAATTGTTCATGCCTGTAAAAAAATCAAACATACGCGAGCGCAGCTCACCTGACTCAACACAGAGATGTGATCCACATTGTAGTCGTCGGCGTGCGTGCGCACGAATCTGTTGCATAGGCAGGACTTGCCCACGCCTAGCTGCCCTTTATCTTTCTCTGTACCTGAAAACAATTAAATAGATATTTAGATACTCTTTATAACATAGATCGTGGGAGAGCCACGCTTCGGCATGAATGGGCGACCGAAGTGATACCATGGCCTCACAGAAAACCGACGTGAAGCAGCACTGTGCTGTGTTTCGCTGCGTGAGTGAGGGTACCAGAGGCCCAATCCGGGGGAAAGGGGGGTTTAAAATTTGGCAACGCACTTGTGAATCCACTGGTGTCGCGAGTGTCTATGGGCAGCGGCAATCGCTTATCATCAGGCGAACCGTCTGCTCGTCTGCCACCTATCACATGAAAAAAAACTTAGCCGAAACGTCGAGCAAAATATGTGAATCCTGAATCATAGTTATATTAGAACATACACAATGTTGTTTCACATAATAAATATCGTGTTAATCCCCATATTGATACATTATAGTTATAATGCAATGCGAAAATCTAAAAAAAAACTATTTAGCTGGTTTTCCAATTTCCAAATGTTTAAAGTTATGTGTTGAAGATAATTAGACAATTATACAATACTGTTCTGTGGCACCAGTTGTGGCTGTTTTATCCAGAGTCCTATAAATAAGACAGGATGATGACTCAATCTCTTGGATAATGTACTTACATGACATGCAAAGATATATACTTACATTCCTTCTGTAGTTTATCATAAGACTCACACAGTCATTTCTGTTCAGTAATGTCTATGTTTGATAGGATTCGGAATTAAAGCCTTACTAATATTAATAATATCCAAAACACTGATCCGATTAACCTCTAAGATAGCCAAAGAATTACTAATTTAAACAAAAATTTACATATAAATTTAGATGCAATCTAAAATCTATATACTCAAGGTACAAACAGAATCATTGTTATCAGCATGATGAAGTCCTTTGTTACACATAGGCCTCTCTAAACAACAAAAAGGATAGAAAAAAAACCAATCAGTGAGAAAGATTAAATTAAGCAATGGATAACATAGCATTAACCAAACTGTTAATCAAAACTTAAGTATCTCATTAAAGATACCCAGTATTATTCACATGACATAACCCAATTTACGGTCAAGCTGTCACCATTTAGCGGCTTTCTAAAGCGTTACAATTGAACGAGCCGGCACTAATTGAATCAGAGGAAGCGTGCAGTCACACCGTCTCAATTGTCAATGAAATACTATTGTTGTGGTATTGTTATCTATTCTATTTCCTGTTATCTTGTGTAGGTGTTAACAATGCTTATGTTGGGAGAGGAAATATGCATATTTGGTAAAGATTGGTGTATATTTTATTGAATTATTACACTTGCAACTTTGTTTTATGTACCATCATTCAAAAATAATTATGTTAATATTATGATTTAATATCTATTGATGATTGAATGATCTCTTTCCAATAAGATTAAAATATAGGCCTATTTTAAGCCAGAATAAGTCAGTTAAAACATGAGTATTTATTTCAAGCTGTATACAGTGGATTTCATTTATTACGACCTTGGTTGTAACGGCCATTCCTCTATAGTGACATTAAATCTAAATTCCTTAAATTAAAGCATACTACAGTATGTGCATATGTAAAATGGGCTGACGATGAAAGTATGTGCAAACATATGGCTAAGCGACTTTGGATGTAATGTCGAGTTCGGGCGTAGCAACTGTCTTTATTGAATAGTAATAAATTCTTGGAAATCCCATGCAGATGTTGGGACCAGAGTCGGCCACCAAAGACACAAAAGAGCTTCCTTATCTTTTTTTTACATCTACACAGATGGTACCTTTACTTTTCGTTTATTGATATTAGCTAGGTAATTAGATACAAATTGATATAAACCATGTACATGTCTGTATCTGTACTTTGCCTGTAACAACATCTTGATGTAACAATGAAATGACAGTGCTCCCTTCATCATTATTATACCCGAAACCCCAGTAGTTTTCAACATAAATAAGAAAACATCTTTATCATAAGACCCCAAAACTCAAGTAAAGAATTGTAACACACACATACCAAATGTAATGTATTTACTAATATTGATTTAATTTGTATTATTTATTCAAATGTCTTAATAATATATGCATAATCATGATGCAGCATTTTTGAGTCTATTTGAGAAGTGTAAATTACATAAGATTATGATTAATTTTTAGTAATAATCTCTTTCTGTGTAGGTAATCTTAAACATATAATTACATTAAAACCAAACTACTAAATGTAGTGCAGAACTAAACAGGTTTATTTACTGTTTCTACCCAATTAATGAGTTTAACTTTGATAATGTGATGGTGAGTTTACAATGCCTCTCTTATTATACTAACATGATGTAAGTTTTCATACATTAACATCTTAATATAAACATGTTTTCATGATATTATCCTACAGAAATTATTATGATTGTTAGTGGGAGTAGTTTTCACTTATCATTTCATGGATGCCATGCCAATAACTTATTTGAAGCCGAAAACAAGGTTCAGACATGAATTTTGTGGTTTAATCAAAATGTATGCTAATGCCCATCTAATAATGATGACTATTTGTAGTTATACTAACTAAAACTATGTAAAATGTTTAAAATTCTTACCAGACAGACCAACTACTGATACTGTGATCAGCTTTCCGCCAATATTATCAGACTTCTTGGCCATTATTGAAACTTATCACTCTAAAGTTGTGTAGTGAAGGAAAACTGCAAAATCACTTGTTATACTCATCACAACACCACGCGACGAATCACTGTTACGACGACGCAAACACGAAAAACTTATGAGACTCGGGATTCTGTAAATATCATGTAACAAGCTAACTACATGAGAAATATGTTAGATCTATTTTGTTCTAACTAAATTGTACTGAGAAAGTAAAGTTGTTGGAATCGTCTAACTGTTTAGGAATGCCTCAAAACTGTAAATGTAAGATTGTAGTAGGTGATCATGACGAAAACGACCACCAGATGTGCCGACTATCAAGCCATGCCACACCTTAACAAGGGCAAATCAACAGCAAAATACATTTCCTAAGTGATTCGCGGCGCTAAAATGATAAGAATAAGACAGAACACATTATCAATTATGGAATAAAAGGCAATAATTTATTGTCTCTTCTAGAGCCCTACACTTTGACACACCAAATTCTAATAGCTACTGGACAGGATATTGTAACAGAATCTGTAATATTCTAATACCACTTTATTCACCTAGTTATTTAACATTCTTTTGATGATATAATTTACATTTTATTACACTTTGATGAGAATAATTTACGAAGAAAAAGCAATAATTTCTTGACTGACACAAGTCGCTTTTGCTTTGTACTGGTAGCAATGCAGCCAACATAAAGAAACGAAATGCCATAAAATAAAGTCCATAGACAATATATTTTTATGACAAAACCGGTAACAATAGAGTTATCAAATATCAAATAATGTGGTGGTAATAATATCATGTGGTGCAATGTTGTGTATCCGAACGTATGTAAATAAATGTCATTTTTTGACAGCAAAACCGTGGCAAAATAACTATTTTTGGGTTCCGTTATTGTATTATGTGGTTCCGTCCGGCCTTCTTTGGATTTTTGAAGGATTCCTCTTTCACTGCATCTCATTACTGGTATCGGAAATTCGGAAGCGAACAGAGAAAGAGGATGCAAAAAAAAAATATGAGGAGGATCCGAATGGTGAAGAGTAAGTGGATAAGGATGAGCTTGAACAAGGGCAAGAAAAAAAGAGATATTGTGATGATTTTTGAATAATTTTTCTTTTTTTCGATTTCATCTAATTTTAGCTCGTAATACAGAGAGAAAGCAAGGAGAAGAAGAAGATTTTTTTATGATTCTTTAGCGTTAGCTTGATAAGGGTATTTGTATTTTTTTGCATTTGTCTCTCTTTAACGTATAATATCCAAAGTCATGTATAACTATATCCTGCTGTCACCATATCAAGCTAAAGCCGTGAATAAGCAAAAAAGCAATATACAAAATACAAAAAATACAAAATACAAAATTCTTTATTTATCAAAAACTTAATGGCTACTTAACATTTGTGGTGTTCTCATATAATAAAAATATTAGTACTATATATGTATTATTGTATAATAATACTTCTTTGCTTATTCATTTATTAAATATACATAGTAGTAGTAGTATCAGCATATATACATAAATATTTACAAAAATATATATCCCCAAATCGCTCCCCTCGGGCATCGTGCCCTGGAGACTTAGCGTATTGCCATTCTGAATGGCCAAACTTATACGTTGGCCCAGGAATACACTAGCTCTGCTGTCACCCATAGCGTTAACTAGCCTCTGGGCTAATTCATGGTACAGGTGGTGGGCTCCCGGTCCCCACGGTTCGGGGGTCTCAATTCCAAACGGCTTAAATAAGCAGGTGTTAAACCTGCGTATTTGCGCCATTTGAGCGATTTCGCTAATGCAGCAGCGGCCCCACCCTCTAATGCGGTACGCGGAAAATGGGACAGAGACAGAGTGTCGACGCATGTTGCGTCCCACACTATGGGTGACCGCATCTTCCACGAAACTAAGGTCATGCCATCGGGTCTCTTGCCGTCACTTCGCACCAGCGGTTAAAGAACGGCTGGTATGGAGGCACTAGCAACTGGCAAGAACCCAACAGATAATATCATTACGGCTGGCATGGCGGGTAATTCTACCCGCCCTTCTGCTGCATGACAGACCATGGTGACCGAGGGAGTCCACAACACCACCACATGGACAGCGATGGGGGACATTACAGTGTGCCCCCAAACGAAGGCAAGTTGCCAAACGGAAAGATGAATTTTGTAAGAAGGTACCTAATTGGGGAGACGGAAGGGCGTGGAGCCAAAGACCCAATACCCATTTTGCCACTGTAAGGACACGAGCCTGGTCTGCAGAACTAGTAAGCGTATCGAGTAAATTGTTTCGCACTAGTCTGCACTGCAGCTCATCTCACTGCCTTTGGGATGACGGTGAAATTGGCACGTCATCGCTGCACAAGCCCTTCCAGGCATCAATGGCTTCGGACAGCTGGGCTGAAAAATAGTGTCCTGGGGCTCTGATGAGCATTTTAGACACAAATCTACTGGCGCCGAGCATTGAAGACAAAAATGCAGGAAGGGCTATACTAGAAGAATACCCAAGTCTCCAAACCTAATTGTTAGAGAGGCTTGGGTCCAAATATGTTTTTCTAAATTAATATTCAAAACCAAAGATAATGTGTTTTGTATGATATCGTCTAATATGGATGTTAAATTGGGAAATTTCCAAAACTGGGAAGATCGAACGCTATAGGTAAATTTACGGACAAACAATATTTAAGGATCGTGAAGGTCATATGTGTATTACGAGTAATTTGGACTAAACGGTCGAACACTGAATTAAAACTGACTAATTTTTCATCAACGATAGGGGCGAATGAATCTTCCAGGATGGGTGACCCTAGGGGACGAAGGGAATCTGTTTGGATAATTTTGATGTCCGTCCATTAAACTGTTGCAGGATATCGTTAGAGGGCATGAATCGGGCATGTATGTGGGATGGGGAACGAGTAAAGCCAGGGATTTAAGGAATAATTATTCCTTTATTTATAATCGCCGTCTTCACACCGTCTTTACACGTCGTCCGCCATTAGTCGTCTCTCTCACTCTCGCACGTCACTCTAATTCAACCTCGAACCCATACACGTTCCTTGGTATGCATCTACCGATCACCAATCCCACATGTAAAACTCACATTTATTAAAATTTTGATATAGACCAGTTTCTTTGAAACGTTGAGTGATAGTACACAGGTCTCTGAAAACAGTATCAGGGTCGACTCCAAGGGATCCATCATCTAGATACCATACGTTGAATTTTGAATTTAACTGATTAATAATTGGGTGAATATACAAGCTAAAAATTGCAGAGCCCAGAGGATCGCCTTGCTGACACCCCACGGCAGACGAGATAACATTTTCCTTATTTAAAAGGTAAGTGGGGCTGCTGTAGCATTGCCACAGGAACTTAAAAGCATTGGGCATCTGCTCAGTCAAACGTAAAAACTCCTCTGTCCGCTTAATAAAGTATCGGAGGGATTGTCTTCAAGAAAAGATCTGACAGAGTAGATGGCAGCTTCGCACCCACCGCTAAGGCCAAAACCTAGAGTTAGCCTTAAGCCTTAGAGCAATACACCTTTGCAACTAGCCTACGCAAAGTGCTGCCTTCAGCGATGAGGCGAATACCGCCATACTTTTTTTAGAGTGCACATAAGTTGACGCCGTATAAAATACCGACCACATCAGTATTAACACGGCCGGCCAATATTAGATTCACAAGCTCCGTCAGCTTTTTCAAAAGGTGTCACCACAGGTTCTTGCTACCAAATCCTTCAGATGTTGTGCAGTGAGACCATCCAAACCCCCAGGTGTGCTTTTTTTTATGCCCTTTTCCCCCGGATTGGGCCTCCACTCTTCCTCTCTTCTTCTTTCGATTCGCTTCTGAAAGAATTGATTGCAGATAAAACGTCATTCGGCAACACTTCCAGAGACGGGTCTTGGGGATTGGGAGGGTGGTCGGGCAGCTGAAGATCGGGTGCAGAACGGTGGGTGTCTACGTGAAGGGCAAAAAGGGTATCGGGACAATCGGGGGCAATAGAATCGTCGGAAAATAGTAAACGAGCTGCACCACTGATATCCCTCACTTAGGTACTTTAGTTTCGACTAGATTGACTATTGATTTGTTTTGATCGACATTCCGAGGCGAAAAATTTATTGGTAAACTGCTGTGGGGATTGGTGCAGTTTTCTTAAATTTGTGTTAGGAAAATTTGTATTTCATTGGGGCCGAAATTAAAACTAAGGATTCGATAGGCAAAAGATAAAAGATGCTCCCAAGCCGGTATTGAGTTTTCGTCGAAGATTGCGGTTATGTAGCCTTATTTTGAAGCCGTTCAGTAACGAACAAGAATATACCTGTCGCGTCCAAACAAAGGAGACCCACAGCGCGTGGTAAAGAGAGGGAAACTCCGAGTCTGTTTGAACGTCTGCTTTAAATCAGACCCTATAGTGCGGGAAAGCGTCTCGGCTACGGCTATGCGGGAGCGGGCGCCTCTGGGATACGTTTGATTATAATTAATCAAGACGGGAATTAACACTATATTTATTATGTGTTAGATGTGAGGGTGTCCGAAGATTCACAGCCCAGCCCCAGCGGACGACACCGTGCTCCGCCAGTTCGCTCGTGACCACGGCTGCTGTAACGTAGCCGAAACGTCGAGTAAAATATGTGAGTACACAATGTTGTATTTATTTTAATTTGAAATGATTGATCTCATTGTTCCTAACAAACTAATCCACACATATATCTCTAATAACAAGCAAGACAAAACCTCGCTAGAGTAAATGTATTGTATGAGCAAGATACTGAAAAACCGGTGTCGACTATTTTTCGGCTGAAAAAATATAATTTGGTTGGTTCGTGATCTTCGATTTTTTGTAGTTTGCAACACTTACTTTGACAGCACCATTACGAAAACACAAGCGCATAAATGTCTCCCCGCGATATTTTTGTGAGAAATGACTTCTATAAATGATGGAAAAGACGTGAAAAGTAATCAACCAAGTGGCCAAAGAGGCAAATTATATTACATTGAACTTTACAAGGTAAGTTTTGCATTTACTGTCGTTTCTTAAGCTGTGTATCATGAGACGCCGTTGTGGTCTTCATGTCCACTATGGCGGCCATATTTGTCTTCTCTGACTCTTGTTTTCCTGCATTTACGCTTATTTCTCAGCAGTTTCCGTAAAATAATGCTAAAATAAATCATTAAAAGTCTTTCCAAGCCTTGTACCCTAGTTTTTCCAGTGATACTGTTGAGAACGGATGCTGATGTTAGGATTATTTGCTCATCGGAATTCCCCGAATTTTGCTGTAATTATTTTGGTAATAATGCCCTTTCGTGTGGTTGTGAGGATCTAAAGGGTTGAAATGATGTCGTGAAGTTGAAAATATGATTTAGGGGATGCAATATTGGGAAGTTTGATCAGTGTATCACCATGTGTGAAGTGGATTGACAGTCATCAGCCATACTTCAGTGGTCCCAAGTCACGTACATACGTCTTATTTACCTACACGAGAATTCTATAGTTTTTTATTACAGATAACAATTCTCTTGAATCATCTAATAAGAAGTTGACAATGATAGTTCTTGTATGGTGCATATTATGTATTACCTATTGTATTGCAAACATAAGCTGAAGTGTTATCATATATTATAGACAAAAAAGCCAAATTGTCATGATATTCACTGTTGGAAAGCCCAAACTTTTACAAAACATTTGTAAATTATTTAGTACCTAGATGTAGGTATACAGATTATTATACCTACTTAAGATATGGTTAATTTATCATCTAATTAATCTTTACTGTATTATTTCTTTATTGGCAGATTATGTTTTGCTACTTCATACATGCATTCAATTTGGATTTACATTAAAATAATGCTGTCAATATTCTTTCCACTCGGTAGACTTAGTCTTAAAGCGATGCGGAAAAATGTTGTTCTGAATTTGTTATTTATTATATCTAATTGTATGCAATTGTACTTATTTTTAAAATGACTTTCCAGACAAGCAGTTGTGTAAAAAAGTTGTAAAAAAATACAATTGGTTATTTTTGCAGCAAAAAGTTGGTTTTACTGTATTATTCATGTTAGCTATTGATGAGTCGTGTGTCCGTCCACAGTACTGATTTGTTTTGAAAAGTTCCTGCCTTATAAAATTGAACTGTTAGTTTCATTACCAAGTAATGTTGATAGAAATACTTCCTTATTTGATTTAGAAGTCTACAGTGAAAGAAACATTTAAGATTTAGCAAAATTTGATACATAGGTTTGAAAACTTTCTTAAAATAGTATTGAGCAAACTAACCTTCAGTGTGTTTATGAAAATATTTATGTATCTCTAAAAATGCTAAAATGTTATGCTGGGAATTCATATTTAGCATATACATATTGTATAATTTATTGTTAAAGTAGAATCCAATAATAATTGTATTTTAAACAAAATTTAATTTATAATTGTTTGTGTACAATTACCTGACAACTTACCTTACGAAACAGAAAGACCAGACATCATTTATTTCATTAGTTTCCCACCCTATCTCAACTGCAGAAAGTTCAAAATCTGGTGGTCTTGTATGATACCTCGCCTGGTTAAACGTTCGGTAACTAGCATTCTGACACTTTGGTTATACTGTAAGTCAGCATGTCATCATCATCATTTGAGCCAATATATGTCCATTGCTGGACATAGGCCGCTCCCATTGATCTCCACACAGATTTGTCCAGTGCCACCCATCCAAGGGATTACATCCAGGTGTCTGCCGCGGCTGCGACCTCCTTTACGCGGCCTCCACTCAAGTCAGCATGTACAATTGATGAAATAAATAAATTAACTAAAGCCTCATCTTCTCAATTATTTGTTAGTTATCTACTTCCATTCTGCACTATTAATTTGTCCAAGTTACTAACTTTGATAGATGGCATCTACATACGGGTTTCCCTCATTTTCTTGAAACAGTGAGTGCTCACAAAATAATACCAACTTCACAAAATGAACAAAAATCCTCTTTATTTCATCGTCATCGTCAGCCCATTTAAGTCCCCACTGCTGGGGCACGGGCCTCCCTCAATAACATGAGGGGTAATTGCCGTACTCACCACGCTTGGCAGACAGGTTGGCGAGGGTTTTGATATAAATGCAGAGTTTTCCTTTTCTGGGTGCTGATGATCATGCCAGCAGCTTAACCTTAGTCGCCTTTTACGACACCTCGGTAAGAGTGAGGGTGGCCTATTCTACTCTGCCGGGACCACACGGCCTCTTTATTAAATTTTTTATTATTTTTGTTAAAATTTTATCTGAATGTTTATTAAATATTGTATGTATATTACTGATGGTTGAAGATGCCTGAATGTTTGAATGTTTTGTTTAAAAGGGGATCTTTAGACACACAAAGGACCGAAAGGAGTCCACCTTACGAGGGGATCCTGGATAAATCAGGACAGCTCTTCCAGTTCTATAGGCACTAAGATCAGATAGGAACTTACACCACTGCTGAATGACATTGGGTTGATCAAAAATTTTTTTCTCTCTGGTAGATACCCGACTCAGAATTAGAGAAGTCTATTGATGGATCGCGGAGCAGCCATTGAGACCTCAAGTTGGGTAGAGCATTTCTTTCATAATTTTGACTGATCTATAGGCGTCTTTGGTCTTGCCTCGTCATGATCGATTCCCACTTTGGTCAAACATTGGTGTAATGGATGAATGGGGCCACTTATCACTCGTTTTTGCGCGGTCTAATAGATAATGTTATACCTATTACACTGCGCCCGCAGTTTTCGTCTGTTTAATTATTGGTGTGTCTTTCCACACACACAGTAAAACTGTGGAACCAGCTGTCATCCGTGGTGTTTCCGAACAGATACGACTTGGTGACCTTCAAGAAAAGGGTGTACTCCTTTCTTAAGAGCCGGTAACGCATTTGTGATACCTCAGGGGTTGCAGATGTCCATGGGCGGCGGTGATCACTTTCCATCAGGTGTGCCGTCTGCTCGTTTGTCCGCTATAATGTAAAAAAAAAACAATAATTACATAATCGCAACACAAAATGTTAACAGAAACAACATAATAAACTTATTTTTAAAAACAAACAACATAATATGCGACTTCCTTCTCATAAACAAACATTTAACTCTCAAATGACGGACTTTTATAAAAACTTCTAACTCTAGAGTCAGCGCCACGAAAGAATTCCAGCGGAAATCCATGGAACTAAAATTAGAGATTACTTGAATCTATGACTATAATGCTCAAATTTGAATGTCGATGGCCACTCAAGCGCCCTTTGGACTTTTTTGGTGGCGCAGACTATCTTACCCCTTAAGCCACGTCTCTTGAAGTCAGGTTGAAGTGTATACTGTTGCCTGATATTTATTATCTTTGAATCAGTCTCTCGATGGGCGGCTGAGCGGCGAGTGCGACCTCCACTCGCGCACACGGAACCTGTGCGAGGCGTGGCGCCGCGTGCACGCGCTGTGCCTGCACGCGTTGCCCGCCACGCACCCGCACCTGCTCAGCTGGCTGCAGAGACACACTGCCAGGACTATACTACAGGTGAGTCAGCGACCAGCGCTACACCGCCGGCAGTATGTAGCGGTCGTGCACTCGCACCTGCTCAGCTGGCTGTAGAGACACACCGCCAGCACGATACTCCAGGTGAGTCAGCCACCAGCGCTACACCGCCGGCAGTATGTAGCGGGCGCACACCCGCACCTGCTCAGCTGGCTGCAGAGACACTGCCAGCACTATACTCCAGGTGAGTCAGCCACCAGCGCTACACCGCCGGCAGTATGTAGCGGGCGCGCACCCGCACCTGCTCAGCTGGCTGCAGAGACACACTGCCAGCACTATACTCCAGGTGAGTCAGCCACCAGCGCTACACTGCCGACAGTATGTAGCGGTCGTGCACCTGCACCTGTTCAGCTGGCTGCAGAGACACACCGCCAGGACTATACTACAGATTAGTCAGCCACCAGCGCTACACCGCCGGCAGTATGTAGCGGTCGTGCACCCGCACCTGTTCAGCTGGCTGCAGAGACACACTGCCAGCACTTTACTCCAGGTGAGTCAGCCACCAGCGCTACACCGCCGGCAGTATGTAGAACTTGCCCCCTGAGTACTTATTACTATCGCACCAAAGCTCTAGGGTAGGGTAGCCCAAGGGTGATTATCCTTGATTTGATTTTAGTTAATAAATCAACATTGCGATACTATCGCATTAGGTTAAGCCTGTAATGATAGTATTTAAGCTTGAAATCAATAAATAAATAAATAAACATCTTCATACATTTTCAGTCAATTAACTAACAAACTTTTTTCGCTGCGCCGTATTTTGACATTTCAACATCAGGTGGACAAGACCTTACAGAATATAGCGAAATTTTTTTTGGTTGGTAGTTTCATATTATATGGACTGAAAATTAAAGTTAGAGGATCTCCTTCAAAATCCTGAATGAAAGCACTCAAGCCTTCCTTTATTTTACATTATGTATATATAATTTTATTTGACCAATTGCAAATAGGCAATAATAAACAGGTCATGATGTCAGACTAGGGTTAAAAGAGGCTACAAGATGGTGGTTGTTTTCTAAGTGCGGGTTAAGGAAGGATAATAAACTTGCAAAATGTGATTTCCTTGTAAGCTGCCAGTGTGATAGGTATAATAATTAAATTTCTCTTGTTTTTTCTTCTCACAGACTGAATGGCAATCACCAAAGAGTAAAGATGAGCACACCAGCCTTGAGGAGGCGATAGACGCCTTCGTAGCCGAGAGCAAGTCCGGCTTGGCGAACAAAGATGGCGTCAGACCGCCGTGGGAGATCCAGCTTCAGCAGCGGGCCGAGTGGTTCAGGAGGATCCTGGGCAACCCATGGGGGCACGATGTGCTCAGGGCCCTACTGGATACCCAAGGACCGAAGCCTGGTGACGAAGAGAGTGAGTATATACACATTTAGGCTTGTAGCAAAGTTTATTTAGACTACGGTGGAAGATCCAGCAGCATGACAAGGGGTTTAAGAGTGTGTCAGGGTTGCTCGGGGGCCTTATGACAAAGAGAGTGAGTATATACAACATTTAGACATGTGTATAATGCATATCATTACGTATGTTTTCTCCTGCCCACCGCCAAACTTGTGGTGGAGTGTACATAGTAGATTATAAAATGACTCTCGATCTCCTGTTCGGAATGCGTAAATCATCGTCTATTGAGCTACCATAGCTTTTATGGCTCAAATGAAGACATCTCTTTATAAAGAGGCAAATCCTGTAGATTATGACAAGATGAAATACTTGCGCAATGTAATCGACACACAGCGCCATCTATTGGTTAACTTTGTTTGAACTATATTCCGTAAAAACTCCCAACAAAAAATAATATAAAATATGAATTTAAAAAGTCCAAAAATGAATTGAAAGTGCTTTTGACTGTCCTAACTCCTACGTATGAAAACGTTTGGTTAAATGCTGTTGCTTCGGGGGACTGTTCTAATTTATATTAGTCTAAGGTAGATCTTATAGGTATCTAAGGAGCGGTCCCCCGAAGCGACAACATTGAACCCTAAAATAAATTAATATTTTTTTTATTTCTTGCTTTTTAAAGGGACTCCCTATTTTTTATTTAAGTACAAATCGTTTACCGCATTCAATCGGCACCCCACTCAAGCATATATTATTTCGCCATTTTTTTGGTGGCGGCCATCTTGGATTTGAAATTATTTATACTGTATTGTGTTCCACACAGCCACACACTGAAACTTACACCCCGTCGTTTTATCGTCGGGGGTTGAAAATATAGCTTGATTACAATGACAGAGACCAATTTAACCAAAATGATATGGAATAACCATAGATTTTTTACTATTGACCTTGAAAGATCATTTTTTCTGACACCAGTACCTGTCATTCCAATCAAGGTAAATTTTAGGGACTATAATATCATAAACCAAAGTCCTGCAAAGGAGTGATGGTGCCACATATTTCTTGTAAAACTCTTTAACCATTTCTAATCCCGTTTCTCTCTTAGTTTTAGCATGGCTGAAGGAGGAGCGCGGAGTGATGTTCGTGACGCGACTTCGGCAGCTCGCGGCTTCCAAGTGCGACGACCTGGCCATGTCTCTCGTCACAGCCGTCATGGACAGAGTCCGGGCCACCACCGAGCTGGTGCCGGACAATGACCAGAATCAGGATGGTAAAGAGAAAGGTAAGAATATAGACCTCTTCATGGACTTGTGTCGTCATTCTTTTACCTTCATCAGCGCGAGATAAAGATGTCTTCGACTCGTGATCGCGGCCACCAAGTGCGACGACCTGCCATGTCTCTTGTCACAGCCGTCATGGATAGGGTCCGAGCTACCACTGAGCTGGTGCCTGACAATGACCAGAATCAGGATGGTAAAGAGAAAGGTAAGAATATAGACCTCTTCATGGACTTGTGTCGTCATTCTTTTACCTTCATCAGCGCGAGATAAAGATGTCTTCGACTCGTGATCGCGGCCACCAAGTGCGACGACCTGCCATGTCTCTTGTCACAGCCGTCATGGATAGGGTCCGAGTTACCACTGAGCTGGTGCCTGACAATGACCAGAATCAGGATGGTAAAGAGAAAGTAAGAATATAGACCTCTTCATGGACTTGTGTCGTCATTCTTCTGCCATCACCAGTACAAGATAAAGATGTCTTCTACTGGTGATCGCGGCCTCCAAGTGCGAAGACCTGGCCATGTCTCTCGTCACAGCCGTCATGGACAGAGTCCGGGCCACCACCGAGCTGGTGCCGGACAATGACCAGAATGAGGAGGCTAAAGAAAGAGGAAAGAGATCTAAAGGATAGAATTGCCCAAGTTTACTTCCCAGACCCTTGAGAAACTAACTTTAGAGTCGACAGCGCGCATGATGAGTCCTCTGGAGTTGCAAATGTTCATATCTGTTCATAAATGTTCGTTTCTGTAGTGCTTCAGGCATGTTCGCTGATGCTGCAGTTGATGACTTCTATGCTATAATGCGCAAAAAGATTTTATCACAAGTGCGCAGGATTAGGGGGAGCAGCAATGAGATCCTGAGGATGATTGTGGATAGGTTGGATGCTGCTGTATTCCGGCGGTTCACTGACTTGCACGTGATACATGCAGGTCAGTGAATCGTTGGACTGCAGGTGGAGATGTTCATTTGAGAACGACATGTGACTTTTTTTGCAGACAGTACCTACAAAGGTAGTTATATGTTCTGTCTCTGTCAACTAACATAGTTTTATAAGTTGTTTGTTACAAATATTTTATATGGGCCATGTGTCTTGAAATAAATGATTTTTATTTTATTATAGGCTGCGGTAATCGCGTACCATTTGGCAGCCGCACGCTTGTTTGCCGCAGTCGTAAAAAAAAATTACAAAAGGTTGGCTTTAGTTGTCATTGAATCTGTATAGTGTGTCTCTGTCTCACGCCTATCCACGCTGAGATCATTGTGTCCGGTCGAGCCGGCCCATTCATGCCGAAGGCTTTCCCACAGCCTCTTATTGAGTTTCTGTTTAATTATTATAACACAACTCATAACCCAACTTTTTCTCCAACAGACAAAGCCGCCACGCTGACCGATCCGACGTCGTTCGCATATATCCTGACGACAGAAGCCGGGTTCACGTCAGATGTTTGGGAAGTTCTCACGGACATCGAATTTGTTCTTCTCCACAAGGGCGACAGGCACTCCAAATGTATTGAACTGGTAAGTGAAGATATTTTTTTTTAAACTTTACCGCCAATAAGTCGACCTTCTCATGGTCCGCGAGATGCGAGCGGGGGGATTGTGCTTGAGCTACCCTCCACCTCCCCATGGCCATACCAACACTACGGTTCTACTAGCCGAATCTGGGGAGATGTGCGCGGATATTGCGTGTCATCATCATCGTCATCGTCAGTCCATTTAAGTCCCCACTGCTGGGGCACGGGCCTCCCTCAACCACATGAGGGGTAATTGCCATACTCACCACGCTTGGCAGACGGGTTGGCGAGGGTTTTGATATAAATGCAGTTTTCCTTCTCTGGGTGCTGATGATCATGCCAGCAGCTTTACCTTAGTCGCCTTTTACGACACCTCGGTAAGAGTGAGGGTGATATTGCGTGTGGCTAGGCACATTGCATTCCACAGTGGCACAATACTTGACTCCCCACCAGTTATTTATCTCTTTCCTTGTCCCTAATGAATGAGTTTCTCCCTCTTCTGCGGCCGCAGACGACACTTCACAGGTAGCGCCCTCTGGCGCTGGGCAGTCCAGGTCACGTCAGCGTTTGTGTCATCCTGGCGAAGTTCGCTCTCGACGACATTGTCAGTGTGCTTGAGCAATCGAAAAAGTTTAATTTCCCTTTGGGCCAATCAGCGAGGGCGGAGTGCGCTCTTGAGCGATCAAAAAAGTTCTCTTCGCGCAGTCCCACGGTTATACCTGCGAAAGTTATTCTTATTAGTCTATGACGGCGACGGACATACGTCTGAATGATTGGTCCTTAACAGAATATAAACGGATTGGCTGAGCGCACTCCGCGTAATTATAGGTAGATATTAATTCCAACATATCTGCCCTCGAGGATTGAGAGAGGGGCGGGGGATAAGATGGAGTTATAAACCAGACGCCTGTTTGCGGAAACCGCCCCACATTTTCATTTTTACTCCTGTAATATCTAGTTTTAAGTGGTATATACATATCTACGTTTTTTTGCTGTTTCGAGCTTTTTTATGTATTTGGAGTTTACTTTTTTAGTCAGATACATGGTGCATTCCTATGTTTTTCCAAAATAAATACCCAATACTCTTCATCTGGCCGTGTGGTCCCCGGCAGAGTAGAATAGGCCGCCCTCTTTCTTACCGAGGTGTCCTAAAAGGCGACTAAGGTAAAGCTGCTGGCATGATCATCAGCACCCAGAGAAGGAAAACTCTGCATTTATATCAAAACCCTCGCCAACCCGTCTGCCAAGCGTGGTTAGTATGGCAATTACCTCTCATGTGATTGAGGGAGGCCCGTGCCCCAGCAGTGGGGACCTGAATGGGCTGACGATGACTCTTCATCATCATGACAATGTCTTGAATATTTATTGTATCTTGTTAACAGGCAAAGCAGACACCGCTAAAGAACGGCTATCAGCTGGTGGAGCGGTTGCAGAGCCGGCTGGAGGTTTCGCCCCGCGAGAAGAAACTATGGAAGAATGCCAAAGAAGTTGCCACGCTTGTGGCGCAGGTAGAAAAAGCTTTTGACGTGATAATGTCATATATTGTGTTACGCAAATAAATATTTCTTATTCTTGTATAAACGGATAAACTCGAGCAAAGTTCGAAACATACTTTTTGCTCGAATCAAACCCAGGACAGTGAGATCACGGCCCGGTACCTAAACCACTATCGGTCCTTATAATTATACAATTACCTTGTACTTCCTTACATTGTTTGAGAAAATTTATTTATTTATTTATTTAATTGGAAACTAACAGTCATTTACAAACTTTGCACAAAAAATATGATTAATAATAGACTTACAGTTTCACTAATTGCAATTAAAAACAGCACTAAGATAGACTAATTTAGACTTTAGAACAAACATTTTAGTTCAGAATAGACTTAAAACTATCGTTACAATAAATCTAACATGATAAACAAAGAAAATATGTAAACGAATTTAGTTAGGGAAAATCTGATTTTAAACAAGTTTCTAACTTTAAAATTTAAGTAAGTAATTTGAAAAAATTAAAATTTCGATATTATAGAAAAGCAATATACAGGCCGCTATGATGAATTGATAAATTCACGTATGTGTGCCTCGGCCCATATCGTCACGTGTAGTTCATCAATGTTTGTATTTTTGGCCGCTGCAGTAAAGTCACAGTAGATACGTTAAACTATGTGTCATGCACCCGATCGCTCGGGCCAAGACACAGTGAGGTCCCACCATCCCCCATATCCAAATCCCCCCTCTCCGCCCCTCTAAAATGTAATTGTGATCGTAACTCGTAAATTACAGCAGACACATCAATTAGGATGAACGCCCATTAGATACACCACTTACCTATCCCAATATCACTTAAAAAATCCGCAACTTTTTGTTGATAACCTTTCACAATGTATCTACTTATTTTCTCTACCAAAATAAAGTGAAACCGACAACCCTGAATTTAGTTCCTGCTATGTACTCCGACGGATCCATGTAAAGTGTGCGTCTGTGTGCGTACGACATTTCGAGCGTTTGTTCGTAGTGTCTAAACTGCTTTAGCGTATATATCTACTGTGGTAATGTATATAGTGTTAAGTAGAGATGCGCCGAATATTCGGTTCTTATTCGGTATTCTGCATCATTTCCACTATTCGTATTCGGACGATTTATTCGGTATTATGGCCGAATAATTTGGTTTGAGTATTTTTATTTTCTTTGCTACATGACTTCGAATAGATAGACTTTGCTAAAAGACAAAAGTTATTCTGTATGATTTATTTTCTATATGTAGAACTTAAAGAAAGAAAGGTAATAAAATGCAGCAGATATTTTGAATCTTTTGATAAGCATATTTTTTTCTTAAACCATCTATCAGTTAGTAGGTATATTCAACATTTATTTGATACCTCAAATCAACATTTACCTACTTTTAACCCACTTTTTGTAATAAAAGAGATGGAAGTTAAATTCTGGCAATATTTCTGTTATGATAACCACATTATCATAACATTATAACCTGACTGTGCGATGGTTTTTCAAAAGTGTTGTGATGTAGCGTACATTGTTGGAACCTGTTAGCGCGGAAAATTGAATGAAATCGCGAACCGAATAATTCGACCGAATATTCGGTTCGGTATAAGTAAAACCAAATTATATTCGGTTATTTGTAGAAATCACAATGGACAACATTTCAAAATTGCTGAGCTATGAAACAAAAATACCAATTCTTCATTTACTTTTCTGCTTCTCGAATACATATTTATTTATATTTTATATTGCTTATTTTCCGAGAAAAAAATTAAAAACTAAAAAACGTAAGATGACGTCATCGGACGGCAGAATGTGAAATATTTCTTTGCTTAGCACATTATAGTTTTAAATTTACGAAATGTCAAACCCATGACATGCAACCGTCAAAAAAAGAAAACAACTTGTCAACGTTGAATAAATGAATGACGTTGACAATGTTGACACTAGTATTCTTTACCTTTGACAGTAGTACCTTTTTAGGGTTCCGTAGCCAAAATGGCAAAAACGGAACCCTTATAGTTTCGTCATGTCCGTCTGTCCGTCTGTCCGTCTGTCCGTCTGTCACAGCCGATTTACTCGGAAACTATAAGTACTACAGTGATGAAATTTGATGGGAATATGTGTTGTATGAACCGCTACAAAAATATGACACTAAATAGTAAAAAAAAGAATTGGGGGTGGGGCCCCCCATACATGTAACTGAGGGATGAAATTTTTTTTTTCGATGTACATACCCGTGTGGGGTATCAATGGAAAGGTCTTTTAAAATGATATAAAGTTTTCTAAAAAACATTTTTCTTAAAGTGAACGGTTTTTGAGATATCAGCTCTCAAAGTCGTAAAAAGTATGTCCCCCCCCCTCTATTTTTATAACTACGGGGTATAAAATTCTAAAAAAAATAGAGGTGATGCATGCTAATTAACTCTTTCAACGATTTTTGGTTTGATCAAAGTATCTCTTATAGTTTTTGAGATAGGTTGATTTAACTGTAATTTTGGACTTTGCTGCTACGGAACCCTTTGTGCGCGAGCCCGACTCGCACTTGGCCGGTTTTTCTTTTTTATTAAAGCAATGATAAGCAAAGGAATATCGCTGTATTCAGCCGTCCGATGACGTCATTTGGCGCTTACGTCTATTTAGAATGTAAAGAATTTCAATAATTATTTTATGTATGAAAATGGCAAAATTTTGAATAAAGAAAAAATAAGGGTCTGTTCATTTTATGTCTATTTTCATATAAAAAAACAATATGGACATGTTAAAAAAAAAAAAAAATCTTTATTTACCAAAAAAGTTTAAAACAGCTTACAGTAATACATTGACTCCCACACTAGGCGAAGCCTGTCTCGTGGGAATCATATCAGATTGATTTACCAGGTGTGCGGCTTATTACTATATCAAGTTTTAGAAAATATTTTAATTAAATGTAATCAGTACACAGTGTGTGTGTGTGTGTGTGTGTGTGTGTGTGTGTGTGTGTGTGTGTGTGTGTGATGGTGTGTGTGTGTGTGTGTGTGTTCGTGTTTGAACGTGAGTGTTGAGTGCTTACAGTCGTTTGCGTTTGTGCGTATATGAGTGCGAGTGTAACTACTTGTCCATGTATGTTGTACCTTAACCAACCGTTAACCAACTGGGTCTAAGGGTTATGTGTGGCCGTTTAGATTTTACAGTTGTGGGTAGCCCTACGAGTATAAATCTTGGGATCGGACGACAGAGATATGAAACATGAAATGTTGACAAAAATAGGAAATGTTGTCCATTCGGCGCATCACTAGTGTTAAGGGAGATGATTGTTCGCAGGTGATAATAGCCCGTTGCATGGTGGTGCCTATATGCGCCGGTGTGTGCCGCGTGGCGCTGTACGGATGCGCGCGCTCGCTGGTGCGCCTGGTTTCCGCGCGCGCGCTGCCCGCCGCCGCCGCCGCGCTGGCCGCGCCCGCCGCCACCGCCAGGCACCTGCACACGCTGGCGCAGGCTGTGCATTCTCAGGTACATTACACTGCACACACACCGCTCGACAGCCCGCTGTGACTCGCTGAGACTAGCGGTGTATTTAGGGGTCACTGGAAGATGTTACATTGACCCGGAGGGGGGCGCAGCGGGAAGATTCTTTAGTCACTGAGCGACGCACAACCCCCATATGGGGGTGAGCAACATGGGGGTCACTAGAAGATGTCACTTTGACAGCATGAAGATTCTTTAGTGACTGAGTGTTGCTCTCATAGGTACATGGGGGTCAATAGAGGTCACTAAGACTCGCAGCGACTCCCATACATTGGGTCACTAGAGGATATTACTTTTACCCTAAGGGGGTCGCTGCATGAAGATTGTTTAGTGACTGAATGTTGCTATCATAGTTACATGGGGGTCAAAACGGGTCACTACGATAGCGGCTAATATAGTGACATGGGGATGGGAAGAGGGCCAGGCACCTGCACACGCTGGCGCAGGCTGTGCATTCTCAGGTACAGTACGCTGCGCACTCTGACCCGGTAAGATAGATACACACGCCGCACGAAAGCCCGCTGCGTGGTGCTCACTGTCACTCGCTGAGACTAGCGGTGTATTTAGGGGTTACTGGAAGATGTTAGCCGTGTGGTCCCCGGCAGAGTAGAATAGGCCACCCTCACTCTTACCGAGGTGTCGTAAAGGTGTCGTAGGTGTCACTAGAAGACGTCACTTTGACCGCGTGAAGATTCTTTAGTGACTGAGTTTTGCTTTCATAGTTACATGGTTGTCACTAGAGGTCACTAATCGCATCGACCCCCATATGGGAGTCGCTAGCGGTGAGTTTAGCAACATGGGGGTCACTAGAAGATGTTACTTTGATCCCGAGGGGGTCGCTGCATGAAGATTCTTTAGCGCTGCCCGCCGCCGCCGCCGCGCTGGCCGCGCCCGCAGCCACCGCCCGGCACCTGCACACGCTGGCGCAGGCTGTGCATTCTCAGGTACAGGACACTGCGCACACGCCCACACGCCGCTCGACAGCCCGCTGCGTGGTGCTCGCTGACACTCGCTGAGACTAGCGGTGTATTTAGGGGTCACTGGAAGATATTACATTGACCCGGAGGGGGGCGCAGCGGGAAGATTCTTTAGTCACTGAGCGACGCACAACCCCTATATGGGGGTGAGCAACATGGGGGTCACTAGAAGATGTTACTTTGACCCCGAGGGGGTCGCTGCGGAAAGATTCTTTAGTGACTGAGTGTTGTAACTATGGTTACATAGGGGTTACTAGAGGTCACTAGGACTCGCAGCGACCCTCCATATGGGGGTCGGTGAGTTTAGCAACATGGCGGTCACTAGAAGATGTTACTTTGACCCCGAGGGGGTCGCTGCGTGAAGATTCTTTAGTGACTGAGTGTTGTAACTATGGTTACATAGGGGTTACTAGAGGTCACTAGGACTCGCAGCGACCCTCCATATGGGGGTCGGTGAGTTTAGCAACATGGCGGTCACTAGAAGATGTTACTTTGACCCCGAGGGGGTCGCTGCGTGAAGATTCTTTAGTGACTGAGTGTTGTAACTATGGTTACATAGGGGTTACTAGAGGTCACTAGGACTCGCAGCGACCCTCCATATGGGGGTCGGTGAGTTTAGCAACATGGGGGTCACTAGAAGATGTTACTTTGACCCCGAGGGGGTCGCTAACTATGGTTACATAGGGGTTACTAGAGGTCACTAGGACTCGCAGCGACCCTCCATATGGGGGTCGGTGAGTTTAGCAACATGGGGGTCACTAGAAGATGTCACTTTGACAGCATGAAGATTCTTTAGTGACTGAGTGTTAGTGTAATAGAGGTCACTAAGACTCGCAGCGACCCTCATACATTAGATCGCTAGCGGTAAACTTAGCAATATGGGGGGGTCACTAGAAGACGCCACTTTGACCGCGTGAAGATTCTTTAGTGACTGAATTTTGCTCTCATAGTTACATGGTTGTCACTAGAGGTCACTAATCGCATCGACCCCCATATGGGAGTCGCTAGCGGTGAGTTTAGCAACATGGGGGTCACTAGAAGATGTTACTTTGACCCCGAGGGGGTCGCTGCATGAAGATTCTTTAGCGCTGCCCGCCGCCGCCGCCGCGCTGGCCGCGCCCGCAGCCACCGCCCGGCACCTGCACACGCTGGCGCAGGCTGTGCATTCTCAGGTACAGTACGCTGCGCACACGCCCACACGCCGCTCGACAGCCCGCTGTGACTCGCTGAGACTAGCGGTGTATTTAGGGGTCACTGGAAGATGTTACATTGACCCGGAGGGGGGCGCTGCGGGAAGATTCTTTAGTCACTGAGCGACGCACAACCCCCATATTGGAGTTGTTAGCGGTGAGTTTAGCAACATGGAGGGTCACTAGACGTTCTTGATAGCATGAAGATTGTTTAGTGACTGAGTGTTGCTATCATAGTTACATGGGGGTCAAAAGAGATCACTAAGACTCGCAGCGACCCTCATACATTGGGTCGCTAGCGGTAAATTTAGCAATATGGGGGGGTCACTAGAAGACGTCACTTTGATCGCGTGAAGATTCTTTAGTGACTGAGTTTTGCTCTCATAGTTACATGGTTGTCACTAGAGGTCACTAATCGCATCGACCCCCATATGGGAGTCGCTAGCGGTAAGTTTAGCAACATGGGGGTCACTAGAAGATGTTACTTTGACCCCGAGGGGGTCGCTGCGGGAAGATTCTTTAGTGACTGAGTGTTGTAACTATGGTTACATAGGGGTTACTAGAGGTCACTAGGACTCGCAGCGACCCTCCATATGGGGGTCGGTGAGTTTAGCAACATGGGGGTCACTAGAAGATGTTACTTTGACCCCGAGGGGGTCGCTGCGTGAAGATTCTTTAGTGACTGAGTGTTGTAACTATGGTTACATAGGGGTTACTAGAGGTCACTAGGACTCGCAGCGACCCTCCATATGGGGGTCGGTGAGTTTAGCAACATGGGGGTCACTAGAAGATGTTACTTTGACCCCGAGGGGGTCGCTGCGTGAAGATTCTTTAGTGACTGAGTGTTGTAACTATGGTTACATAGGGGTTACTAGAGGTCACTAGGACTCGCAGCGACCCTCCATATGGGGGTCGGTGAGTTTAGCAACATGGGGGTCACTAGAAGATGTTACTTTGACCCCGAGGGGGTCGCTGCGTGAAGATTCTTTAGTGACTGAGTGTTGTAACTATGGTTACATAGGGGTTACTAGAGGTCACTAGGACTCGCAGCGACCCTCCATATGGGGGTCGGTGAGTTTAGCAACATGGGGGTCACTAGAAGATGTCACTTTGACCCCGAGGGGGTCGCTGCGTGAAGATTCTTTAGTGACTGAGTGTTGTAACTATGGTTACATAGGGGTTACTAGAGGTCACTAGGACTCGCAGCGACCCTCCATATAGGGGTCGGTGAGTTTAGCAACATGGGGGTCACTAGATGTCACTTTGACAGCATGAAGATTCTTTAGTGACTGAGTGTTGCTATCATAGTTACATGGGGGTCAAAAGAGATCACTAAGACTCGCAGCGACCCCCATACGTCACTAGAGGATATTACTTTTACCCTGAGGGGGTCGCTGCATGAAGATTGTTTAGTGACTGAGTGTTGCTATCATAGTTACATGGGGGTCAAAACAAGTCACTACGATAGCGGCTAATATAGTGACATGGGGATAGGAAGGGGGTCGCTGCGTGGTAACAAATGACTGGGTGTTGCTCACATAGTGACTTGAGGGTCTCTAGAGATGACTGCCAATGTCGGTGTTCGGTGTCTTCTCGATGGATTGCCATTGTTACGACTAGCAGCATCTTAATGTTGCTGTGAGCATAGCCCGCTGCATAGTAGTCCCTACATGCGCTGGCGCACGCCCCGTAGTGCTGTACAGCTGCGCGCGCTCGTTAGCCCGCCGCCGCCGCCAGGCACCTGCACACGCTGGCGCAGGCTGTGCATTTTCAGGTACAGTATACTGCACACTCTGACCCGGTAAGATACACACGCCGCACGATAGCCCGCTGCGTGGTGCTCACTGTCACTCACTGAGACTAGCGGTGTATTTAGGGGTCACTGGAAGATGTTACATTGACCCGGAGGGGGGCGCTGCGGAAAGATTCTTTAGTCACTGAGCGACGCACACCCCCCATATTGGGGTCGTTAGCGGTGAGTTTAGCAACATATCGGGGGGGGGTCAATAGACGTTTTTGACAGCATGAAGATTTTTTAGTGACTACTGAGTGTTGCTCTCATAGTTACATGTGGGTCAATAGAGGTCACTAAGACTCGCAGCGACCCCCATACAGGGGGGGGGGGGGGGGTCACTAGATGATATTACTTTTACCCCGAGGGGGTAGCTGCGTGAAGATTCTTTAGTGAGCACGTGTTGCTTTCATACTTACATGGGGGTTAAAAGAGGTCACTACGACTTCCAGTGTGGGGATCTCTAGCAGTGAGCGCGTGAAGATTCTTTAGACTAGTTACTTACATAGTTGCTTGGTCTTTAGACTAGTTACTTTCACAGTTGTTTCATATTTGGGTCTTCACTAGAGGTACCAAGACTCGCAGAGACCCCCGTAGGGATCGCTAGTGGCGAATATTGAATATATAGTGTCACCCCTATCGACTTGTAGTTTTAAATGGAGAAATAAAACTAGGGAATAAATGAATACAATTACTTTTATTCCCCGCTAAAACCGCCGTCGGAGGCACACAAATTTGTGAGGTCGTGGGTTTAAAGGGCCGTCTGCTTTCACTTCACTTTCTAGGCACTCCCCTGTAGGTCCACTGGTAGTAGCCCGAGACGGAGACGATGATCGCCAATTTCTCAGGCGGCGGATGTGGTGAATCTGAATTTTTCAGTAAACGGATGTGGTGGTGCGCCTCTCACTGGATGCTATGCCAACGCGCTCTGCCTCCAACTGTCTTCCCAATCCGGTAATAAATTCCTAGATCGGGATATCAACGGATCACAACACAATTCACCGCGGATTAATTTAAATATAAAAATGTATCGCTCGTTGCTAAGTTAAAGCACGTAACGGTTGTTTTGAAAAATGCTTGTTGCGAGGAGACGTGCAAACTGTCATCAGCCTAGAAGCGACTCGCGACCCTCCGCTCACCTCTGCCCGCGCGCACCTGCCGCGACCGGTTTTCGCTGCGCCGTTCCGAAATCGATTTCTAGTTACTCATTATTGTTTATGACTTATGTAAATGATTAATTCTTTTAATATTTTTTTTTTATTTCTAAAAATTTTACTTTAGTTTATTGTAAATATGCACTGTAAATACAAGTTTTAAATTATTCTTAATGTTATGTAAGTTCATTATTTTATTTATTCCTACATTTACAAACCAGAATCTGTAGTTTAAGATTGTATGTGTAACGTTCCGTTACATTACCCGCCGGCCCCTCATAAGGATTTTATTACTAAAATAAAATCCGCATGATAATCTTGTTACTGAACCATTTATTCAACCTTCCATTTCATTCAATCCTCCTCATTCATACTACTAGCATTGCAATATAATCCCATATTATCTAAAATACGAGACGTTCCCAAGCAAAACTGGTAAGTCTTAAGACAAATATACGTCAAGACTTACTGTAACAGGTCTTAATTAAATCAATAGCTATTGGCAAGTAAACGGAGACAATGGTTTTAATTTTGGTTCGTAATTTTTAAGTCCTTGATGTGCCAAGACCCAAAATTTTTGCCTGACATGTCTTCAAGGATATAAACGAGCGGTGACAGCTTATGTATGACCCTGCATTTAATATATTTAGGGGCTAACTTTTTACTAAAGTGCTTATCTTTATCGCTCAGGACGTAAGCACGTTTATAAACTATATCATCTTTATTAAATTCGTGAGCCTTACGTCTCAAATTATAATGAGACGTGTTCTTCACGTGAGCGTGATACAAGGCTTTCTGGACATTATCGAATGTGGAGCTTAGAAATCCAAGGTTTTCCGCATAGATATCTCGCGGAAGAAATAAAACCTCCTCTCCAATATCCGTGTCTATATAATGTGAACCGCATAAAACTAACTCGCGTCCAAACACTAAAAATGATGGGGTATACCCAGTGGCCTCATTTACAGAATTATTAATTGCGTACTGAATTTTCGGGATAAATACGTCCCAAGATCTATGATCCCCATCAACAAAGGTTGAGATACAAGTAATAATAGTTTTATTATACCTCTCTACAGTATTAACCTGAGGGGTATATTTAGGGGAATAGTATACATTTGGTATATTGTATCTTTTGAATAATTCGTGAGTGTGGCCACTAATGAATTGAGTACCGTTATCCAAAAAAACACTTTGAGGGACACCGTGGAACAAAAAGATATGTTCCTCTAGAATTTTAACAATGATTTCGGAAGTTGCTTTTCTAATAGGAAAAATATGACAAAATTTCGAAAAACAGCAAGTGACCACGAGTATGAAAGTATTTTGTTTTCGAGTATTTGGCAACGGTCCCATTAAGTCGATGGATATCATTTGAAAAGGTCGAGAGCATTGTTTTGGGCGACCCATTTCACCAAGAGTAGCATGGTTTTGAGTTTTATATTGCAGACAAGTGCTACAGGAACCAACATACTTGGCTACTTCTCGGTACATGCCTAACCAGTAATACCTAAGGGCAATTCGTTTATAGGTCTTGAAGATCCCCAGATGACCAGCAGTAGGGTCATTATGGTTTTCCTCAATAACCTTTTGGCGCAGCTCCAATGGAACCACCTCTTTCCAAGAAAACTCCCTAGTTAACTCACACTTATTTTTGCTTAGACGAAAAAGGGAACCATTCTTTATCTGATAATTTGGAAAACTTTCGGGGTTCGAAACGCAGTTATTGTAAATTTTCTTATACCACTCATCACTAGAAGTCGCGAGTGAGTTGGTAGTGAGTACTGACGCTACAGGAACTGCTCTCGACAAGGCATCCGGGATAACGTTGTCAACTCCTCGGCGATGTTTAATCTCGAAATTGAAGGCTGACAAGCGCACCCCCCATCGAGAAAGTCTACCTGTGGGATTATTTAAGGACAAAAACCATTTCAACGCACTATGATCTGTGTAAACTACGAAAGTATTTCCGTTATCCAAATAGCACCTCCAATGTTCCAATGCAATAAGAACTGCCAAAGTTTCGCGCTCAGTAATGCTATAATTCTTTTCTGCCGCTGACAAAGTTTTACTCATATAGGCTACAGGATGCTCTTTGCCATTAACCGTTTGAGTAAGCATAGCTCCAATGCCATAATTACTTGCATCAGTATGCACCTCAAATGGCAAGCTGAAATTAGGGCAAGAAAGAACTGGCGCAGAAACTAAACATTCTTTAAGTTTTTTGAATGCTGCATCGGCTTCATCAGTCCACTTGAAAGGTGGAGTGTTCTTTTTACTCGAAGTCAATCTGTTAAGCGGCCCTGCTATTGAGCTAAAGTTGGGCACGAACCTACGATACCAGGTAGCGGTGCCTAGAAATCGCTTTAGTTCCTTACGATTACTAGGAGTTGCATAGTTAAGGATGGCTTCAACCTTCTCCGGATCTGTTCGTAAGCCACTAGCATCAACCACATAGCCCAAATATTTGAGTTGACTTCGAAAGAACTCACACTTTTCTAAGTTTATGGTGAGCCCAGCCCCTTTCAACTTGTCCAATACGCTAATTAATAGTGCTGCATGCTCTTCAAAATCATTGCTAATGATAATAATATCATCTAAATAGGCGAAAATGCGATGATCTATGTTACCCAGTAACTTATCGACCAAACGCTGTTGCGTTTCATAGGAGGGGGTCACTTTATAATCCTTCTGCTGTCTGATATCTGTAACACAAGTGCTTGAGCTATTGTACTTTTTCAGGTGATAAATGAATTTATGTGTTATTAATTTTATTTAATTTGTGTTTAATTTATTGTTTTTTTATGCGTAAAGAATAATCAAATGTGTGGTTTTGGGTAGAGTTGGAAAATACTCGACTTGAGATTTTATAAATTGAGACTGAGAATTGCAAATTGAGGCCTTAGCTCCGAAGAATTGCATTAACAATTCACACATTGCACAGTACAAACATTTGTGTGCATGAACATGTCTATTTCTATTGATCTGGGTGTTTTCTATGTATTATAAGTATGTATTTACAAACGAAAAGTATTAAATGTATATATTTGTAATCCCACTGTTGATTCTTATATCCATAATGATTCTCATATGCTTGAGCTGCCTATCACGGAATCAGATCAATGTATGTGATGTTATGAAATATTTGTTTATTATCATACGTGTTCTTACTTTCCGCGATGTTGGCTGGGCTTTACCCTAAGTTCCGTAAGTTATTTTCCCATTTTGACTTACGAAGTGACTGCTCCGAGCCTTTACTCCCGGGCACTGCATTAAACATTGAGCATGTCCACGTAATAAAGTCTTAAATGCCTCACCAGAGTCGGCAGATCAATATCAGGCATGCTTTTGAAATCACTCTTGGGATCTCTAATGTTACTTGGATTAAAATAACATATTCTCTTTTTATTTGTCAGTGCGGGTCGTCGATGAAGCCGTTCGTGTGCGAGCTGTACGTGCGCGCCATCACGGCGGGCATGAACGAGTTGGAGAGGCTCAAGTTGAAGACTGAAAAGGTAAGTTAATTTTCCAGTGTAGGTAGATAGATACTGGTCGCCTATCTATCGACTTGGTTTGGTGCGTTGGACTTCGTTACTCACGCAGTTTTAGTCTTTATACAAAAGTCTTCATTCAAACTTTAAACCCGCGCAACTACCCCTTTGGGGTTGAAAATTCAAAAGTCGCTTTTTTTATTCAAAACCGGTGCCCAAACATCAATTTTAAGATTGTAACTTTTAAACTGTCTAATCCCCCATACTGTATTCAATCTCCTAATTTACCCTAAAAAGGGTGATTTTCCAAAAATGTTTAAGTGTTAATTATACGTATATATATAATTTTTCACTTTCCTAACATCAAAGATGACGGTTTTCGATACAAACTTCAAACCCCCTTTTCACCCCCTTAAGGGTTGAATTTATAAAAATGTTAAACAACTTGTTCTTGGTTTAAATTAAGGAGGATGTGTAGCGATTTTCAAGATACTTACTTTAAAATATCTATACTGGCATTGCATCCCCTATATTACCCCCCCCCCCCCCCTTTATGGGTTATTTTCAAAAAAGTTAAATGGGTTACTTTTTCTTTCAAATTAATAGTCTGAATAAAAAATTTTCACACTTCTAACATCAAGGATGGCGGACTTACATACAAACTTATAACTATTTCGACCAACCTTATAATCAAATCAGAGCGTAATTTAGGGTTGATGCTAGACGGAGAACAAAAGTACGAAGATCACGTAAATGAGAAAGTTAGGAATGCCTTCTTCAAACTAAAAACATTTTACAAGATTAGGCCGCATCTTAAAGAAGAACTACGACTTTTGACAGACTTACTTGTTCTCTCCCCTTTTTACCCGACTACGGCAAAGCAAAAGGAGGGTTATGATTTTGACAGGCTATGTATGTATGTATGTATGTATGTATGTATGTATGTATGTATGTATGTATGTATGTTCATCTGTTTCCACGTAACTTCTTAACTACTTATCAGAATTCGACAAATGACATATCATTATAAGCGTCTTGATCGTCCGCTGGTTATAGGCTATATGAAGTTTCACAAAATCTAATGTGGCGCCCTCTAGCGGACAAAACATACAGAGTAAAAAAATAAAGTTATGATAAATATGCCGTGTTTGGTATCATTTGAAAGCGCTTGACTTGTACATTTTGAATATATATATATATATATATATATATATTACTAGCACTTGGACACCAAAATAGTACAAATAAAATAAAAGTAAAAAAACTAAAACCCAACTACGACAAAAAACGTCACTGAAAAAGTATAAAACAAGCCTTCGTTGTCAATTTATGCAATATTCACTATGTAGAGATAAAATTTCATGTTTGGAAAGGCGTAGTCACACGTTAAATATACTACCCTTTGACAACGTGTGACTGCGGATTTCCAAACATGAAATTTTATCTCTACATAGTGAATATTGCATAAATTGACAACGAAGGCTTGTTTTATACTTTTTCAGCGACGTTTTTTGTCGTAGTTGGGTTTTAGTTTTTTTACTTTTATTTTATAATTACTGTAGTTCCATTATCAACCCATGTTTAAGAGCACACTCTGAAAATTCTATTCAACGAGTACAAAATGCTTGCATTCGCTTCTGTTACAATGTTCCAAGGAGAGAACATATTACCCCATACCTTAACAAGAAAGATATTCTAAATATGAAAGCAAGAGGTGAACTCTTATCTGCATGTACAATTCACAGGATAATCTGGAACAAAAAACCGGGATACCTATTCGAAAAACTTACCTGGGTAAAAAACCTTACTCAGCGTAGCTTACGATCGGCTATACAAAACCTGCTAAAAATACCTAAGCACAAGACCTCAAGATATCGGGGTTCCTTTAAATTCCAAGCTGCAAGCATATGGAACGTACTGCCTCCCCCCACGAGAGAGAAAAATAGTATCGATTGTTTCAAGAGTAAATATAAAAGAGCATTATTGAGTAGACAAATAGCGGCTGAAAATCTTACCCTTGGAAATTGGAAATCCCTGCCCCTAAATAAATATTTCTGAAATGTAATATTTCTAAATTCACACACACCACTCATTCACTCACATACACTACACACACACATATACTACACACACCACGCACGCACACACTCACCCCCACGCAACACAAGTTTAATAACAGAGTATTACTTTAGAGTTATTTTATGTATTTAGGTATATGGTTTTTGTAATCTAGGTTTGAGAGAATTTTATTGTTTTTGTTATTTATGTTCTAAGCCCTCGCATCCGTACCCTCGCACTCGACCTTAGAGGGGTAGGAGTGGCTGAAAATCAGCGCTGACCTATGTCAGCATTAGCTGAGCCACTGCCTTTTTCTTAGATTATTGTTAATATTTTAAAAACGAAGTATGTAAGGTAGAAAAGTTCTAGTGTTACGGAAATACCTATGTACCTGTTTTGTTTTATGAGAAAGCAATAAACGTATTTTTATTTTATTTATTTATAATAAATCTATGGTGTAGCGTTGTCATTCTATACAAATATGACGTTATAGCATAGATTTAGGTATTTACGTATAAAGATTGCTGAAATTTTCATCCATTTTTAAGCGCCGTTTGGCGTTCATGTATGGTTTCGTTAAAAATAGGCTATTTTACAGTATGAAAAATAAATATTTATTTATAGTCTTGCGCGCAGTTTATAGCTTTAAAAAGGAATTAACAAAAAACAAATAAAAAATATTGGATATTTTAACCAAAATAAAATGAATAACTTTTGTGCTACGTGACCATAAACGGTTTTGATTGGCTTTCTTTACTGTGACGTCAGCCTGTTTGTAAGCAAAACAAGTGACAGACTGAACGCCTTTGTGTTCTATCAATGCTATCGAATGTGTGCTATCGAATTTCCTACTTGTTTACAAAAGTTTGACGTCACTCGAATGATTCGACGTATTTGATGAATGAATCGTTTTTGACCGATTAAGTAATCATTATATTTTATAATGATTTTCTAAACGAAATATTCATAATAAATGAAAATAAATTTTATTTTAGGGTTTATTTATTTATTAGGTCTGCCAACATTGTTACATTACAGCATGTGTGTTAAAAATTAATTAATATCTAAAGATAAGAATGTAATAACAATTACAGGCAAACAAGCGTCAGTACGTAAATGACAATTAATTTCGGACCAGACCGTTCATGTACAATCAACAACAAGTCTGGGCAACCTCAACAATCCAATTTCTAATTTGGTATTGATTTATATGTACTTATTTAACAGTAGGTCTGAATAACCCAGCGTTGCATTTTGGCACATTACTTACTTTTTATTAACAATTTTGACACTTAATCTAGCATAACTTAATATCTAAATACTTATTGTATTAAAATATTGCAGTAGCAAACAAATATTTCAATACTTTAAATATATTACACTTAATATACGTTCCTCCCTCAATCACATGAGGGGTAATTGCCATACTCACCACGCTTGGCAGACGGGTTGGCGAGGGTTTTGATGTAAATGCAGAGTTTTCCTTCTCTGGGTGCTGATGATCATGCCAGCAGCTTTACCTTAGTCGCCTTTTACGACACCTCGGTAAGAGTGAGGGTGGCCTATTCTACTCTGCCGGGACCACACGGCGACTCATATTATTTATTGCTATAACTATATACCTTTACTTTACTTTTTACTTACTTTACTATATACCAATAAATAATATCAGAAGATTTTTCAAAACAAGTCAAATAGCCTATTGCATACCATCCGAACATGTTGAAAACCACCGTCGACGAGTGGCATGCCTCTCGGTCTTCTACCGGATTCATTTCGGGGAGTGTGCGGAGGTTCTACATAACTTGATCCCCCCCAGCCCATTCCATCATCGGACGACAAGGCGCGGCGAGTCCTTTCATCCTTATGTGGTAGAAATACCCCTTATCCGCACGAAGCGATTTGCTTCCACATTTATAATGCGGAATGATGGCTCCAGGAATGGAACTCTCTGCCGAGATCTGTTTTTCCTGACCACTATAATCTGGGCATCTTTAAGGCAAGAGTGAACAGGCATCTTTTAGGCAAACGCGTATCATCCTAGACCTCATCGTCGCTTTCCATCAGGTGCGATTGTGGTCAAGCGTTAGGCTATTGACAAAAAAAAAACACGATAGCGATGCGTCTCGGTATTGGCAGGAGCCGTAGCGTAGGGCGTGTGGTCCCCGGCAGAGTAGAATAGGCCACCCTCACTCTTACCGAGGTGTCGTAAAAGGCGACTAAGGTAAAGCTGCTGGCATGATCATCAGCACCCAGAGAAGGAAAACTCTGCATTTACATCAAAACCCTCGCCAACCCGTCTGCCAAGCGTGGTGAGTATGGCAATTACCCCTCATGTGATTGAGGGAGGCCCGTGCCCCAGCAGTGGGGACTTAAATGGGCTGATGATGATGATGATGATTGGCAGGAGCCGGAGGCGCGGTCGGCGGAGCAGCTGCTGGCGTCGTGGTTCGTGCAGCTGGGCGCGCTGCTGGCGGGCAGCGAGCGCGTGCGCTGCGAGTGCGCGCTCACCGCCTTCTCCGTGCACCCCTCGCGCGACATGTACGACCTCATCCGCGACGCGCCGCCGCTGCCCAGCCTGCAGGCCGTGAGTGACCAATGGACAACATTTCAAAATTGCTAAGCTCTGAAACAAAAAATACCAATTCTTTATTTACTTTTCCGCTGCTCGAATATATATTTATTCATTTTTTATATTGCTTATTATTAAAAACGTAAGATGACGTCATCGGACGGCAGAATGTAAAATATTTCTTTGCTTAGCACATTATAGTTTTAAATTTACGAAATGCAAAACCCATGACATGCAACTGTCAAAAAAAAAGACAACTTGTCAACGTTGAATGCATGAATGACGTTGACAATGTTGACACTATTTATTTTTTACACTATATATTATTTACCTTTGACAATAGTACCTTTTTTTATTAAAACAATGATAAGCAAAGGAATATAGCTGTATTCAGCCGTCCGATGTCGTCATTTGGCGCTTACGTCTATTTAGAATATATTTAGAATTTCAATAATTCTTTTATGCATGAAAATGGACAAATTTTGGAAAAAGATAAAATATGGGTCTGTTCATTTTATGTCTATTTTCATATAAAAAAACAATATGGACATGTTCAAAATATGAAATGTTGTCCATTCTCTGTTCTCATGACATGATACTTTGTAAACCCTCATTTATTTATATTATAAACATTTGACACATACTGGCTAACAGTTTCCCAAAACGCCAGATGTGCTCGTTGTCATAATTACACATATTATATCATAATTGTAAAAACAAAATTCATACTAAAAACTAAAATTACATATTTTACGTTGGTTAGAATGGAATATAAACAATGTCAAGGTTAA
Organism: Marasmia exigua; assembly: GCA_019059595.1. Taxonomy (NCBI): domain Eukaryota; kingdom Metazoa; phylum Arthropoda; class Insecta; order Lepidoptera; family Crambidae; genus Marasmia; species Marasmia exigua. The sequence goes on along the minus strand of CM032488.1, from coordinate 9,906,972 downwards.
TAATACAGTTTGTCAGAATATAAAATTGGAATATTAATTAGAGTTCAAATTAACAATGTCAATAAAATAATTATACAAATAAAATAAATACAAACAAATAATATGAATTAACATATTAAAAAGTATATAAACAATGCAACAATCTTAGCGTGTAAATGACTGACCGGATGGCGCAATTGGTAGTGACCCTGCCTTTTACGCCAAAGGTCGTGGGTTCGATCCCCACCCTGGACAAGCACTCGTGCGATGAACATTTATGTTTGTTCAGTGTCTGGGTGTAAAATATGTATTTAAGTATACATTTGTGTTCCTCTGTTGTCTGATATCTGTAACACAAGTGCTTAAGCTACTTAGTACGTCAATCAGGTCAACGTATGAGATGTTGTGTGAAAAAATATATATATAAAAAAAAATATAAATCTCCACGTCCACCTCAATTCTGTGGAACGTTTTGGCTGTGAGAGTATTTCATGACGGCTACGACTTGGGGTCCTTCAAGAGAAGAGCGTACTTTTTTTTTAAAACAAACAAACATTGCGATTTCTCTGATTTCGCGTATGTTCATGCTTTCCATCAGTTGACTCGAAATCGCATAGGTACATGGGGTCACCAGAGGCACAGTATATAAATACGCTAAAGCAGTATCGACACTCCGCCATTTTGGACAGAAAGTTACCTACCGTATAGGGTTGTCCTCTTATTTTTGTAAAATATTATTCTTACCTTGGGACTACTGGTTGAAGTACCAGGCCGTGATCCTAGGTGCAACAAGGATCATCTGGTGCGTGTTAAATTAGAACTAATGATATTTCTTAAGAAATAAGCACAATACTAGCATACAATATTCGCACACAAAGGTACACAAAATCATTCCTAAAGTTTCAAAAAGCTACGCAAAGATACATAAAATTAGACATACTTTTCATAACGTTTTGTTTCGTTACTTGGAAACCATGTTAAGGTATTGGTCATGCACCCGATCGCTCGGGCCAAGGCACAGTGAGGTCTCCCCAAGTAGAATCCGTGTAAAGTGTGCGTCTATGTGCGTGCGTAATCGAGTGTTACTTCGTAGTGTCCATACTGCTTGCGTATATATCTACTGTGCCAGATGTCAGTCGCACTCGCAGCGACACCCGTGGAGGTTGCTACGGGTTATGTAAACATCATGGGGGACAAGTGCCACTTTGTGCGATAGAGACCCCCAAGGGTCACCATTAGCGATGGAAGTGTTGCTTACATTGTTACTTGGTGGTCCCTAGAGGACAGTCACACTAACGGGTAAGTAACATGGGGGGGGGGGGGGGGGTCACTAGAGGAGCTTTATCCGGTCGCTACGCTGCGTAGAGCCTGTAGTGACTGGTACGACCACATCCGCGCCGCGCCCTCGCTGTCCAGCCTGCAGGCTGTGAGTGTCCACTTCTCTGTTCTCATAGTTAACGTTTATCAGTTTATATACTATGTAACGTTTATCGGGAACTGACCTACCACCAAATAGTGAACGTGATTTCGCCGACGCATCGGCGATATTAGCTTTCAGTGCAGTATCTATTAATTAAATCTATTGCCTTTTCGTGTACCGGGAGGTGGCTCGCTATCTTACTTACTACGCTGGCTCAGCGATCCAAAGTGGGTCTTGGCCTCCGACGTCAAAGTTCGCCATTTTTTGCGGTCCTGTGCCATTGCCGCCCAATCGTGCACGTTGAGTGCTTTGAGGTCCTTGGCGACTTCGTCCCTCCAGCGGTATCTCGGACGACTCACTGGACGTCGCCCCATTGGTCGTCCCAGATAGGCCTTTTGGGCTGCACGATCCTCTCCCATCCTCTCCACGTGTCCGAGCCAGCGCAGTCGGGATGATGTTATTTCTCCGATGATGTTTGGTTCGGCTATCTGGTTGAACCTGTGCCTCCAGCACCCATCTTCTCCTTTGGTTGGTCCCAGAATCTTTCGGACTATCTTCTGTTCCGTCACCAGCAGTTGATTTTCCTCCTTCTCGCTCGCTATCTGGTAGATACTTATTGCTAGTCATCATGAGTTCGTGCAACGGATGTCACCGTATTTTCAGCGTCACGGAATAAATCTCCTGCTCAGCGTGCTCGTATGTTTATCATTACGCTTGCGTGAGTTTTTCTAAGGAAAACTATGGTAAACTATTGACCAAGACAAAGCTTATGGAATTCGCAGCGAACTTTCGATTCTTAGCGGTTATGTAAGCATCATGGGGGACAGGTGTGCGTGGAGTCACCATTAGCGATGTAAGTTTTGTTTGCATTGTTACATGGTGGTCCCTAGAGGACAGTCACACTAACGGAGATGTAAGTAACAAGGGAGGTCACTAGAGGAGCTTTGACCTGTCGCTCCGCTGCGTGGAGTCTGTAGTGACTGGGCGTGGTTCGCTCAGCTGCACGGATCACCAGCGGCACGGACGGTTGCGGCCCGGAGCCACGTCTGGCGAATTCACATGGCGAGACGACGCTAGCGCTGCTTCATGTCCGAATTCTATTCTATTAAAAAGACTTTTTTTTTTCATTTATTCAAAATCCACAGCTCTTAAAAGTAAATTTCAGTATATGATTGCGTGAAGCTTACAAGCATGTATGTAACGGATTTTTAAATATACATTTTTAAAATATATTGCCCGATAAAATCAGACGAAGCTTATTTTACAATTAAAAATAAAAAGAACACGTTAAACACTCACATACGTCCGAAATTCTCTTTAAAAAACGTATATAATATGAGGATTTTGTAGTATACATCAATAAATTTACTTATAAATATAAAGAATATCAATAACTATAATATATATAATAGAAAATAATAAATATAACATAAAATAAAAGAAGCAATAAATACGTAAATCTACATGCATACATTATATTATATATATTATTATTTAGAGTCTGCTAAATGTTGCCAATGCCATCCCTGAAGAAAGGGAGTGACAAGCAAAATAAGTCCGATGAAGTAAACTTATCGTTATAAGTTTTCTGAAGACGATGTATCACAGAGTTTACTTTGTAGATTTTTCTAATTTCAAATTTTCACAACTTTCCAGGACACCCAAGACACAAGTGAAGAGACCACATCAGAATTTGGCAGTTGGACCACCGACAGCCGAACGCAGTCCAACCTGGTGAAGACATCGGAGACGCTCAATATCAAGCACACGCAGAACCAGGCGAACGTGTTGTCCACGGCGTTGCTGACGGAGGGCGAAGCGATAGGGCTGAGCCCCGAGCTGTGTCAGGACTTGGCTGTCCTGCTGTCCGGGCCGAGGGTGAAGACGTTGTCATGGGATATGGACAGGTAAGATTTCAATGTTTAAATGATTAAGAAAATGTAGTGAATGTGTTGTCCATGTATTCAGAAAAATCCTGGGGCCGAACAAACGCGACGATGGTATATGCAGGGTAAGAAAAGCGCCGAAATTGAAGAGCTCGTGGCCGAACCTGGGCGAGACAAAGTCAGCTAGACTACGCTGGCTCGGCCACGTTGAGAGAATGGAGTCGGATCGAGCTGTGAAGAGTTGGACTGCCTTTAGTAATGCTAATAATGAAAACATGGTTCCCTGAGTTATTCCTGGTTGCGGCCCACGATACGTTGTACCATTATTTTACACTATACTTAAAACTGGAATTCAAGACCAAAAAAACTACGTCAGATACGTCACTATCAAATCTATCAATGTCACTTATGTAATTGTCAAATCAAGTTTTCAGGTTTGGTCAACCTTTTTGGTATATGCTTCTTTTCTTAGTATAGGCTGGCACAATCATGATGAGGATTTTCTCAAAAAATAGAAACTTAATTACAAACTATATTTTCAACTCAACCAACATTGACAAAATTTTATTGTAAAGAACTTACACAAATTGAATCACCCATGAACACCCACGAAAGTGTGGCATAGTATTAAGACAGTATGGAAAAGATTTTACTTAATTTTTATTTTTGATGTTTTGACAAAGTGGGTAGTCAACAGTGGAAGTCAGTCGAAAGTCTCAGTTACCTACTCAATAAAACAGGGGCGTTTAGCGTTTTATCGACCTATGGATTCTGCCGAGACTACTTAACGAAATCGCAGGTTTGAAGACTCTCATAGGTCCTAGCAAGTTGTTCATGTGACAACTCATTCATTACATAATAGCAGTGTTTAAAACGATGTAATTCAAAGATCCTTAATATAAATATCACTGCGGCATCCTCACTGCACGAAACAACAACATGTAAGTTCAAATGTTGCACTAAATGTTATTAACACCTGAAGAGACACAAGCGTATTTCCAACTTTTCTACCAAACATTACGGATTACGGATGATCAAGTTTTTATTAAAGCGTCTTGTAGTTATGTAAAAATAAGTCGATAAAACTATTTCTTTAAATTATAGAATCAAAATTACCAATAAATAAATCATGTCAGCGCATGTTTGTAGAAAATAGGTATATACTATTGTACGATCATTTTATTGCAGTAGCAACATTGTAGTAGCTTTTTTGGTCTTGAATTTCGGTTTCGGGTATAGTTTCGTCCCGCGGTTTCATTTCCCTTGTATGATTTTAGCCTATGTGTGGTTCTGGTAAAGTAAAGTATCAGCCTATATACTGTCCCACTGCAGGGCAAAGGCCTCCATCATAGAAATCAAGTCATCGCTACTATGACGGGATTAGGCTTAATCACCACGCTTGCCAAATGCAGATTCTGGATCACAAGCCCGAGCAATGTCTATGAGAGAGCTATATTATTGTGAAGTGATAGGTGGTAGACGAACAGACGGATCACCTGCCGCCGCCCATGGACTCCTGCGACACTAGTGGAGTCACAAGTGCGCTGCCAATCTTTAAATCCCCCCTTAACCCCGGCTTGGGCCTCCGGTACCCCTTACTCACGCAACAAAACACAGCAGTGCTGCTTCACGTCGGTTTTTTGTGAGGCCTTGGTATCATTCCATTGCGATCCGGCCCATTCAACCGAAGCGTGGCTCTCCCACGGTCACGGTTTGTTGAGTCAAAGAAAGTAATTGAAGTTTTTTTCAAGATGTTTGCCAATACCGCCGAGCTGAAGGTTGAAATGTAATGAAAACCTTTAACTATTATAGGGAGGCGCTGCTAGAGAACTGCCGCACGTACATGGAGCGCACGCACGCGGGCACGCGCGCGCTCACCACCGAGCTCAAGTACCTGAACCTCGACCCCGCCTCCTACATGCATCTGCCGGAGGAGGACGACGACGAGAACAACGTCTACTACGGCATTGAGAAAGGTACGTGCGTCCAGATAATTCTCGACATTGGTCTAAGGACCAATCATCATAGCCATCATCTTAATTGCTTCTTCTTCATCGTTTTCTCTATTGATGAAGGTCGTGCCTTTCTTGAAATGCCTTTACCGAGGCGGTGACATGGTCCTTCCATTCAATCAATCAATCAAACATTTATTGCTTCAGTTACATGTATTACATTGGGTAGATGTTAGCACCAATTAAAAACGTACAAACGTAACCTGCCGTACGGCATACAATATTCCACATAAATATTTACCTATGAATTTAATACATAATAAGACATTTTAAGGACGCCCAGTTGGTCTAGTGGTTTAAGTACCGGGCTGGGATCTCGGGGTCCTGGGTTCGATTCCCGGGTCGAGCGAAAGTATGTTTCGAATTTTTCGGACAAAGCTCGGGTTTGTGATCACCAATCCGCATTTGGCAAGCGTGGTGATTAAGCCTAATCCCATCATAGTAGCGATAACTTGATTTCTATGATGTAGGCCTTTGCCCTGCAGTGGGACAGTTTATAGGCTGATACAAAAGATATATTTTATTGACTATAAGTAATTAAGTTGAAATAAATTGTCTTAACATTTAACAAAATGAGATCATATTTAAAATTATCACTTGCATTAAAATTTACATTACAACACAATAAAATAGAATTATATTATGTCATTGAAGTATTTATTAAAAGAAAATATATTTTTTTGGATAACTAAATTGAACAACTTCTTCTTAAAACAGTTCCCATTGTTTTGCTTTAGGTGATCAGGTAAGTGATTATATATTTTTGGACCTGTTACATAAAAACTGTTTAAAAAAAAAGCTGTACGGGAATCATAATGAGGAATTATGTCAATCTCGTTCCGTGTCAAGTTAGCGTAGTGCAAATTAGCGTGTGCAAATCAACATGCTTCAAAAATGTATAATGATGCTTTCTTCCCTATCCTCTGCTTGTCTCGGGGCAATCGGCAAAGTGAGTCCGGTTACATCCCTTATTTGCTCTGGCCAACGAAGAGGTGAACGGCCTCTTGTCTTTTACCATTGACCTTCCCCGCAACAACCAACTTGTCCAAGTTGTCGGACTGTCTCCGGGCGATATGGCCAAAGTAACCTAGTACTCTTTGTTAACAGATAGTCGACTCTTTGTTAACAGATAGTCGACAGTCTGGTTTTGATTTTCAGTTGGTCGAGAATTGATCTGTTGGTTCTTTTTGCGGTTCACCTTGGACCGTGATGGATGCGTGACATTCTTTTCCACATCATAAACGCCTCTTATCTTCTTTCGGTCAGCTGCGCGGATAGACCATGATTCGGAGCCGTACATAAATATCGAGAAGACCAAAGTCCGCACAAGTCTTTAGTGTAGTCTCCATTGCTTCATATTGGTATTCAATACAGCTGTCGTCATTGTCAGCCTGTCTCAGTCGACTGCTTTTTTTGTGTGACAGTTGGCAGGCCAGCTTAAGCGATGGTACGTCAGTGGTTCAGAACACGCTTTCCATGCTGGGTGTCGTGGTTCGAATCTGAGAATCGATCTCTGGATGTTTCAAATCCAATGTGCTTATTTCTACCATTAGCTCGGCAGTGAGGAAAAACACCGTGAAACCTGCACGTCTCTATTTTCACAATCTTTAGTTTCTTTCAAATGTATATATATCACAATCTTTATTTTCTCTCAAATGTATTGACTGACCGGATGGCGCAATTGGTAGTGACCCTGCCTTTTACGCCAAAGGTCGTGGGTTCGATCCCCACCCTGGACTAACATTCGTGCGATGAACACTTGTGTTTGTTCAGTGTCTGGGTGTAATATATGTATTTAAGTATATATTTGTGTTCCTCTGTTGTCTGATATCTGTAACACAAGTGCTTAAGCTACTTAGTACGGAATCAGGTCAACGTATGAGATGTTGTGAGAATTATTATTATTATATCACAGTGAATGCTCTGAAGAGCTTTTCTCCCCCATCCCACCTGCCCTATTCCGTCACAGAACCACACGCGCCGGACAACGATGTCAGCGCTTCACAGTGGAAAACATTCCTTCTCTTCTTCATTTTAGCGTGTGATTCCCGGTTGCGTCCAAAGCAGTCGCCATGGAGCCCAGGGTACGCTTAGACCATGATTCAGGATTGGGGGGGTCTGGTAATTACAATGAAGCGACTGCTGTCTGACCTTCGCAACCTTTTAACAGGGGAACCAGACTAACTGAATCATGGTTACTCGTTTCAGAAACTTTTTCCGAAACGTGCAGGTTTCCTCACGATGTTTTCCCTCACCGCAAAGCAGATGGTAATGGTAGAAATACGCACATAGATTTGGAAAAACCATTGGTGCATGCTCGCATTCGAACCTTGACCACCAGGTGGAAGGCGCGTTCGTATCCGTTGAGCTACCATCGCTCGCACAGTGGAAAACATTCCATCACGGACTAAAAAATTTAGCAATTCCTATATTTGCCGCACCATCAAGAAATGGAACTCTTCTTGAATATGGATTCCTTCAAACGAAGCGTGAAGAAGCATCTCGCGGGCCAGTATGGCGGTCTCAACGGAGGTGATGTCTGACATCGCTTCCGTTGTAATTGCACTGTGTGCTCTTCTCTTGCTTACCATCAGGCTGAGGAGAGCCAATATACTGTGTCACTGTAAAAAAAAATATATATATCTACTAGACTAACTAGATCACTTCTCGCGATGTTTCCCCTGAGCAAGCGAGAGAAATACCTACATAGAATCTTAAAATCCAGAGATGTGTGTTATGAATTGACTATACTTTGAAAGGCGCGCGATGTCCTATAGTCTGTCTTCAAAGATCTCTCTCTAGGATCAATAAATATTTTTACTTAAAATTGTTCTGTCCTTTTGTTAATAGGTTACGAACATCTAGTGGAGCTTCCTGAGCCCGACGAAGCTTTGCAAGAAATCGACTTTGAGGAGACTGAGAGCGCCCACTCCAGCTGTATGGAGCTAGAGTACGCGCCCGTCAGGCGGAAGAAGAAGACGAAGCGCGCTCCCATCTCCTCCTCAGAAGACGACCCTCTGAGCCTCGTAGCCGAGGGCAAGAGGACAGAAAAGAAGAAGGAAAGACCACACAGCAAAGAAAGAAGTAATAAAGAACCTAAGGAACGAAAGAAGAAGACCAAACCCAAAGCTAATACAGAAGACAAAGAGGGCAGCAGGGAGGGACGGTCAGACAATCCAGAGAACACGGAAAAGAAGAAAGAAAAGAAACCGCGCAAGAAAAAGGAGAAGAAACAGGAAGTGGAACAGATTGATATGAGCATGAAACCTGGTTCGTTGTCGAGTCTCATCGGCATGAAGGTTGCCAAAATCAAAATACCAGAAGGCAAATACAAGAAGAGCACGTGCACCAAATTACCGAGCTCCTGTGCTACCACTGACAGCGACTATGATAGCCAAGGCAAATCTTCTTTAGCGTCATTGAACTCTGAAGGAAACGACCCTGATGTACTCTTCGACGGACTCTTCTGTATGGACGACTACAGGTCCCCTGAGAATGACCCCCTCGCAGAGAGGAGCTTATCCAACAGTGAACTTAATATCGCCAATGGGAAAGTCTCAATGGTAGGCGCAGTTGATTGCAAACCAGAAACCAACCATAATTTCTGCCAAACTTTCAGAAATAATCACCCTAAACCTGCAACAGTGACGAGCGCGAACGCATCCAACCATGATCCCAATACACCTAAAAACGTAAACGCAGTGAGAGAAGAAGTGAAGAAAAGTATATCCAGGCTCATTGAGTTTAGACGTCAGAAGAATCTGCTAGAGGAGTCTCAGAGGAATAGTGCGTCGTCGTCAGGGTCCGCATCGTCCAGTCCAAGTGTGACCTGTAACAACAGCCCGATTACGCCGGCGCCAACGGCGGTGCCAACGGCGGTGCCAACGACGGCGCCAACGAAGGCACCGACGACTTATAAGCCTAAAGCTATTATACGTCCAGACTTTCCGGATCTGCCGCTTATAACTAGCCCGAAAGCGCTAGCAGTTCCCGAGATCCCGAAACTGTACATTAACAAGAAACAAGTGGAACAAATAAAGGAACTAAAGTCAGAAGTGGACACTATATTGAACACCAAATATCCAAAGCCAGTCATACAGTACGCGAACAAATATATGCAACAACCTTTCAACTACAGCGATGCATATTTACAATCAGTATTACAACCGGAGAGAGTAGACCCGCCGGTCCAGCACCGACCGACACCGCAGTATACAACGACTAATTCCAGAGATACTGTATCGCAAAAGTGTTTTCAAAACTTTCTTAAAGAGCTGTCACAGTCAATTAACGCTGGTACTGGTAAGAAAGAAATCAAACCGCAAAGCAGGGTTACGCCTGTTGACCCTAAAAAACCTTCGTCGTCTTCTCAATGTGCCAAATCAACAATACAAACAACAAAGAAAGTAGACAGTCAGCTCAACACGTTCTCCCGACTCAGTTACATGCATAAGGCGAAGCAGAGTGAATTAAACAATGCCCTAATACAAGATCAATTGTTGAATAAAACTTTAGAAGAGCAGAAGAAGGCTAAACTGAAATACTTACAGAGCAAAGGGGATATAGTGATATCAAGGGTCGGGCAGACACCTCAAAACTTGTCCACGAAAGACGAAGCAAAAGTGCTTATACAGAGAGTCGAAAAAACACCACGTTCGAGTGCGATCGCGGAGCATCCTATGCTAGCGAATATGCTACAATTAAAAAATACTTACAACAACACACAAGGTGCGGTGCACAAGGAAGTAACAAAACAAGAAAACCCAGCGAGGTATGTCCCACAGCAATTAGAATTCTCGAGAACAATGACACCAGCCCCAAATCATCCCTCAGCTAAAGAATCAGCCCTTGGAGAAAAAGACCAGAGTGATCTATTAAAATTGCGACACCAACAGAATAAGTTGAATTATCCTTTGAATGTGGATAAGCAAAAAATTACGAAAACACCCGAATATCCATATAGTTCTGTATCTAGTACTACTCCTAACTACAATCAAATGACAAGCGGAAAAAGCAATATGACTAAAAATTACCCAGCTGAGATTAAAAACAATAATACTCATAGTCAACAGTACGACAGTTCGGCGAATACTTTACCGTTCGAGTCTGTCAAAAATGTGTGCACTAATCCAGTGGTCGGCAATACAGGGAAAGTAAACAAGTCCGGTACGACCAAGAAAGTAAATGCGACATTAGTTAAAGTTCCCAATGTTCCACCAAGTTATTCAGAAATGACTTCATCCATCCCTGAACATCGAGACGTGAAGAGCAATAATTCCGAGGAGTGTCCGAATTGGCTTAGCGTAATGAATGCTTTATTGAAACATAAGACGCCGAGTAGAGGGCCTAATGCACTCGATATGGCGTTGCAGAAAGATAGCTTTCAAAATAACAGCCTGCGGAACCAAAGGATTACGAGGACAAACACTGCTGTTAACACCCAAGTAAAGACTGAAGAGAAAAGTCAGCCGCAAACACCAATTATTGCAAAACATGTTATGCCTAATGTAATCCAAAGGAGGGTGAATACAGCCCACTCTGCTTTAATTGAAGCCAAATTGAAGAAACAAAACCCGCCCTCAGTAAAAACTGAAATCATTAAAAATCCTATCCAACCAGAACAATCTAAACGACAAGTTGAAGTTCCAAAGAAGTCAGTTGCTACCGAGCTCACAAAGGAAAAAGACCCCTTTATATCTGGAATACCGAATGCAGATTACGATATAATAGAGGAACTTATTGATGACGCGTTAAGGAGAGAAATAGGCGAGATATCGTCAGATGAGGAAGTCGCACGCGACTATCCAACCTTAAACGTCAAAGGAAATAAACCTGTTTCTGCTAAATTGACTAACACGATCAAAAATATTACAACACAACAAGAGAAAAGCCAAGCCGTGGACTTGCGATGTGGTGCGAAATCCGCGCAAGATTCCCGTAATATTGCCATCCCATCAAACAATCAATCGAAGTGTTATAATGCGCCGAAAACTGTTATTAACTCTGGTATAACGCAGCAAATACCGAAGAATACAGTTGGAAATACAAAGCCAGTTTCTAATGAGCCTAAAGTATCTAAGATTCCTGCAAGTAATGTACAACAGTGTCAGAGAAATATTGTTCAACAGCCAACAACTACTATGATCAGTTCAAATATTCAGACCAATGAACAACCTTATATTTGTCAAAATGTTAGTGCAAATCGTATCAGCATCGTCGATTCAAGTAATGTGATAATAACGGCAGTACCCCAACCAGTTATTCCGAATATGGTACTGCTGGGTTCTGAATACTACGATCCGTATGCAGTTCAGGCGCAGTTGCAGCCAGGGCTGTGTACTGTGAGGCAATCTCCATATGTTACCGTTAACACAGCCCCTAATATTACTGTGTACCAGACTACTCAGTTTGCCGCCCCTATTGTGAATGAAGTCATCATTGGAAATGCTATGACGGTGCCCATGTCTACTCCCGTGTCTGAGAACGTTACCACGACAGTCCAGGCCCATCGGACGCAAGATATTATAAGGAATTCCCAACAAAACTTGAATACTCAAACCGAAGTGAATCAAGAATGTTATAGAGATTCGTTATTGGGAAATGGAAATACAGGCTTTCAAAAGGATGTACATGCTCCTGTCGCAGTAAATAAGGATTGCTATAAAGACTGCATTTTGGTCAATAAAAACAAGGATAAAAACGTATTACTAGGAGAAACTAATCCTAAACAGGTTATCGACCCGCAGTTACAGGAAATAAATCCTGTTGTGGATCCTAAGTCCTCTGTGGACGTAAGATCTCGTTCACAAGACGTAGGCGTAGAGCATCCTTCTGTTGTGGATCCTAAGCCATCTTTAGATATTAATTCGAACAAAAACTGCGAAAGGAAAGTATTGTCCGAAGTTCAAGACAAGCAGCCGATTCTTACCGAGAAAATTGACCCAAAAAATATCAAAAATCAAAAACTTCCGGAAAGAGACAAGGTCGAGACAAATATTCACACGGAAATAAAGAATCTTAAAGAACCAAAAGCACACATAGAATTTGTTCCAGTAAAAAGTTTAAAAGATCAAGAAAGGCTACGAAAGAAACGGTTAGCTATTTTAAATAGACAAGTTAGTCATCAATCTGTTGCCGCACCTATTCCGCTGGAATATTCACCCTTGATTAAACCAATTCAGGGGACTATTGTAAATATTAAAGCGCCGCAGAACAAAGTCGATGAACAACCTAAAACAATTGACGAAAATGATACAGACAATAGCAAAGAAAACCAAGATAAATCAATTCCTTGCCGACGCATTCTTTTGCGCTCGTCTAATGATTTAAAAATCACGGTGATTACTTCGCATGATCAGACAAAACCAGTTGGTCGCAAAACTAAAGTTCGACTGAAAAAGGAGGAAGTGCAGCATGCTGAATCAACTGCGCAGCACAAAGGAATTCTTGATGCAACGACAAATGAAGAGAAAGATTCTCCGAAACGCGTGTCTAAAAGGATACAGAGAAAGCAAGAGAATGAACAAATTCTAGCCGCTGCTGCCAATCTAAATGTTGACTCTACTGCTACCGTCGAAACTAAACCACCGCAAAAGAAAATAATTAATAAAAAACAAAAAGTACTTAAGAAGGATGTTAAAATTGTAGAAAATGTAGAAACAAGCCAAACAATTAAAAAAACAGGTTTAGTCAACGTTGTGGATGACAAAAATAAAAGTAAAGTTATCGAAAAAACGAATGTTATCGAAACAGTCACCCCCGACGCTCCAAGCGTCTCTGATTTTAGTGGAATCGATATAGAAGATGCGTTACTAGGGGCTATGATTCCGAAAAATTTTCTAGCCACTGAGAAGAAACCGCCAATAAACGACGAGCCAACGGTTAAACAAACTAATAATAAATCAAAAACTAAAAGAAAGAAATCGATAAGTGCACTTAAAGTAACACAGGATGAAATTATTATTCCGGATGCAAAACTACCATCCGATAGTGAATCCCTCAATGGCGGTGTATACAAAAGGGAAGAAATACCATCTAAAATGAAAATATCTACTTTTCAATTAGATCAAAATGATAAAATTGTAGATACACCATTTTTCAAAAATGTCGATTCACTGTTAAAAGCTGCATCTGTTGTTGGATCAACTAAAGATAGCGTGGTTTTAGATACAGAAAATAAACCAAATATCCGCGCCGCAACTCAGACGGAATTTGGAAAAGTTCCTACTGTACAAGTTCATGAAAATAAAATTATTCTAGAAAATAAGTTTCTAACAGCAAATAAACATGGTACACGTAATGCAAATAAAAGAACTATGGTTATTAAAGACAAAAATATTTCGGAATCGTATGCGCCATGTATAGGAGATTTAATCAAAAAGTCTACTATAATTCCAGTCACTAAATCGTCCACAGAAGATGGTAACAAGTCAAATGTAACTCCAATCATTATACCGTCTTCAGATGATTTGAACAAAAAATCTGACACTAACACAAAAAGGTTACTAAAAAGTGTACCCAATGCGGACACTGAGTCAGCCCCTGAACTTTCCAATAAAGAAATCGGTAATAAGTTCGAAATGAGACCACTGGATGCGCCAAAGAAAAGTGTGATGGATAGTGCAACACTGAATACGAACACAGGAAACCTTAAAGAACTCGTTTCAAAAGACATCTCGTCAGCACCGCATCATACTACACCAAATGTTGTCAGTGAAATAACAAAACCACAAAATAGTGTACATGGAGATAATAATGGCGCCCAAAATAAGAAAACGGGTAATCAGAAACCAAGCCTACCAGTATCATCTAATGCAATTATTAATGACCAAACGACAAACTTTTTACAAAGTACACAAGCAACAATAGATTCTTGGAAGGATAAGATTGCTATAGAAGAATTGCCATCAACAAACGAACCCAATAAAAAATGTGTACGCATAAAATTGCCAAATGGTAAGACGTTCAAGGCGACTGTTTTCGGGAAGATGCATGTCAGCTATGAATCGTTATTTTCCAACCCAGCCTTAAGATCGGCACTTTTGAATAACGTAAATGATAGTAAGCGGTATACTGTAAATATAAAACAAATATCTACAGCAGCAAAACATGATCCTTCTAAAATTGTCGATACTCGTATCGAAGAGGTGAGCGTTCGGTCGACTAAAAAAAATGATGCAATCGAAACTGTCAACTTGCTGAGTGACGATGAAGATGAAGTTTGTGAGCGTAAACTACAAATATTGAAGACGGAATTCGGAGAGTTTAAAATATCTCTAAAAGAAGATGATTTTAACAAACACAAAAATAAATTGCAACAGAAATCCGTCATCAAATTGACCGATATTAAAAAAGTAAGTAAAAACGATAAAATTACTAAGAAAAATATTTCAGAAAATTTGATTGATTTGCCACTCCCAACTCATATAGTGGGTGCTGAAAAAATAACTCCTGGAAAACTAAATGGAATAAAGGATGCAAGCTCAGATACACAGATACTTCCTGAAAAGAAAGAAGCTCTACCTATCGAGGGGCCTATACCTATCGCGGGGCCTATATCTATATCTATCGTGGAGCCTACACCTAATGCGGGACCTATACCTATCGCGAAGCCTGTATCTATAGCGAATCCTATACCTATCGCGATGACTATAGCCGTCGCGAATCCCGCGACGCCTGTACCCATCGAGAAGACTATACATGTCGCGAAACCTGTACCTATCGAGAAGTCTACACCTGTCGCGAAGCCTATAGCTGTGGCGAAGACTGTTCCTATCGAGAAGCCTATACATGTCGCGAAGCCTGTACCTATCGATAAACCTATACCAGTCGCGAAGCCTGTACCTATCGAGAAGTCTATACCAGAAGTCATAGAAATAGATGATTCTTCTAACGACAGTACATATTTTGATTCTGTAGTAAAACCTTTAATATGTGATGAACATACGCTTAGAAATAAAATACTAGAAGGTTTATCGACGCCACTACGAGACACTAAAACGCCAACAAAAGAAATATATGAACTAAAAAACTTATTATTAAAAGATCTCGGGGTTGATTTGTCTAGTGACGCCGAAAAACCGAAACCAAATGATACTAGTCCTGTTATAGATGATAGTAAAACTGAAGCTGAAAAACCGTGCATGAAGCTGCCGAAATGTTTTGTAAAACTTCAGAACTGTGATGACTTAGTTGTGAAGTATGAAAAGATAAGAATAATGAATCAAAAATGTACCGTTGATCTTGTTAGATGTGATGATCAAATAAACATTGGAAGAGTTAGCTCAAAAGATGAAAACGAACTAAATATTTCAGACGATTTAATTAATATTGACATAGATGCCGTAAACGTTTCAGAACCCAAATTAACCCGAAGTGGATCATTTTCACTGTTAGAAGATTTCTCCATTTGTGACGAGAAAAGGTTAGAAAATATTACTCAAAACGAGTATGATCGCAGTTCACCTGTCATGGAAGCGTATGACACTATTTCGACTCTTCGGAAAGCATCGCAAGCTAAAAAGATGAGCCTTTCTGTGATGGAGATTTTCGATATTATAGCTTCTCTCAAAAAGCCCACTGAAGCTAAAAAGGAATTCTTTGAAATAGAGTGTTCTTGTGATTGGTTCGCAACTAAACGTGATTTTCACTCTTCCAGTCGAGTTAAATTAGAACAACCAAAAATTGATAACATACCTCTCTTTTACGAATCCACTTTTAATAGTTTCAAAATGCAATCTGATGTTCCTTCTCTGAAAACTTTAACAGCGAAGTTATTACAAGATGGCAGTATTATAGATCAATTAAAACCTTATTTAATGTGCGTTAATCCAATACAGAGTCCTTCTCAAAAATTAAAAAGAAAGTTACGTAATGGCGAAGACAAAGTCGCTTGCAAGCTGTTGAAAGTGATGTTTGCTACAACTCAAGATATTGAGGTGGTGGAAGGTGAGAAAGTATGTGAGCAACATTTACCTGTCACACCAGAATATACGGTTACAGTACAAGATACTGATATGACCCAAGATGGAGATGCAACTCAAGATACGCAAACATTACAAGATACGGTCATGACCCAAGATACCGTTACAGCCCAAGATACGTTAAGAGTCGAAGATAAGTTACGAGCCGAAGATATGATCATGATTCAAGGTGCGGTCACGCCCCAAGATAAGGTAACGGTCCACGAAACGGTGACAGCCCAAGATACGCTGACTAAACCAAATAATATGATTATAGCACATGGTACGTTGTCTTCATCAGAGGATAATTTTATAATACAAGATCTGCTGATTGGACTAGTAGATATGGTTACCGCCCAAGTTACAGCTGCGGCTCAAGATACTGTTACAGCCAAATATCCGTTGACGAATATGGTTACAGCCCAAGATATGGTTACAATCCGAGATACAGTTACAGCTCAAGATACGTTGACTAAACCAGAAGACATGGTTATGGGTCAAGATACGTTCACGGCCCAAGTTACGGTAACAGCCGAAGATACGCTGACTAAACCAGAAAATATAATTACAGCGCAAGATGCGCTATTGACGCCAGAAGATACGACTATAACCGAAGTCACATTGTCTAAACCAGAAGATACTATTACAACACAAGATGCGTTGTCTGATACAGAAGATGCGACTATAGTTCAAGATTTGTTGCTTAAACCAAAAGACATGATTTTAGCCCAAAACACGTTACCGAATCTAGAAAAAACGATTATTACACAAGATGCGCTGACTGATCCAGAAGATATAATTATAGCCCAAGTAACACTTTGTAAACCAGATGATGACAGTACAACACAAGTTGCGCTGATAATACCACAAGATATAATTTTAACACAAGAACCGTCTCATTCATATAATACTGTTACGTCACAAAATATTTTGACGAAACGAGACGAAAATGCTCTTCTGACTGGAAATGCTCTTCATGATACTGAAGTATATAAAAAATCAGAAATGAAAGTGGAAAGCACATCAAATACAATTGCTGATACAAGTCCTGATATGTTTGATTCAACTTATCAACCGACTGTGCTAAATGTTGATGATGTTTCTAATGACACTATTACTCTTGACAATTCAAACAAAAAATTAGAAGAATCTGGTCAAGTCACTATCAGCGATAAATATGATGAAATTCCTTATCAGAATTCAGGCATAACTTCAGATAATGATTCCAAGATTGATGAAACTAAGGAAGAATTAGATGTTTATACTACTGAAAGTATTACTAAAAAAATTGTTGATAGAAATGCTTCTGAATCAGCAACTACTGATATTGGCGAATCAATAACTGATGACAGCTCATCTATTATTGTCAATAAAGCGATTGAGGAATCTGTAATATTACTTAGCGATGATTGTCAAGAACTGGTGGTTTCTCATAATATTGATGAACACATGTCACCAAGTGAGACAAATGATAGAAGTGAAAA
The DNA here is from genome assembly GCA_019059595.1 of Marasmia exigua. Taxonomy (NCBI): domain Eukaryota; kingdom Metazoa; phylum Arthropoda; class Insecta; order Lepidoptera; family Crambidae; genus Marasmia; species Marasmia exigua. The sequence goes on along the minus strand of CM032488.1, from coordinate 9,889,230 downwards.
TCTTGAAACAACAACTGCAGCAAGAATTGATCCAGTAATACAAGAAAGTGTTTCTCTGACATGTGATGAAAGTGATATAACCAATGATTGTAATCAGCAGGTAACCAAGAACGCAGATAAATGTGAAAATCAAGATGAAACTGACGATACGATGATTAACCCTTCAAGTGAAACGCAAAGAGACTCTATCATTGATGGTATTTTGGATAGTAAAACTGACTGTGCTAGCAACGAGGAAGAAAACTTCACTGGTAATGCTACTGAAAATGTTAATGTTAATAATTTGGAAGATGTAGTTGATGGAAAAAACAAACAAAATGAAGACAAAAGTAATCTGAATGATAGTGGTTCTATAATTGTTACTGAAAATTACCATGAAAATACTGTTTGTTTCAACGAAAGTGGTGTATATAGCAAAAACGAACAAAATGAAGACAAAGATAATCTTGATGATAGTGTTTTCATAATTGTTCCTGAATATTACCAGGAAGATACTGTTGATTCAATCGCAAGTTGTGTTAATAATGAGTCTGAAAGTGTAAGAAATGATTTAATTAGTGACGTCGTTACTGAACTCAAAAGTCATATTGATGATAGCTGTATAGTTTGTCCAGTTGATATCACGCAAGATACATTTGAGGCTCAAAATCAGACGACAGATTTGCCTGATGTTAATACCGAGAGCAAAAATAATCCGAAAAGTTTGAGCGAGAAAACTTCGCCTGAAGCTAAAAGCGAATCTATCAACGATGAAATTGTGGTGATTGAAGATGATGAATATAATACAATACACACTAAAAACCTTGGTATAGAGCTTTTGACAGTGGTTGAAATAGAGCCCAATTACGAGGGATCTTTAGATAGCTGTGATAATCCGACAGAGATTGAAAATCAAAGATTGGTTGACGATGTATTAAAAGAAAGTGAGTGTGGTAATAAAAACGAGGAAGAACCTGTGGAAAAAGTAATAGTTATTAGGGAGAAAAGTATTGATTCGATTAGCAGCCAAAATATTGAGGAAGTTATCGCAACAGCTAAATTAGATAATACTGTAGTAGAAGATGAAAATAATTTAGACAAAGTACCTAGCCCATGTATAAAACACGATAAGCAACTTTCTGTACAAATAGTGGATCCTGACGTCTTAAAAGAATCGTGTGCAAATAAATCTTTAGAAGAAATCTTAAATGAATCTGTAAGCTCAGAGTCTATTGAAAAAAGTTCTTTCCCGTTGAGTTTAATTCAATCAAAACTTGGCAACGAATTAGTTCTGAATGGAATAGAATATGAAGATCCCGTAGCTGGCACATGTTACGTCTTTCCTATAGTCGAACAAGCTTCGTCGTCGTTCGAAACTGACGACAATGACATGTTTGATGATGAACCCGAAGAAATAATACAAGTCATTCAAGAAATCGGCGAAGATGGCACTGTCGGCAAAGTGACCTTAGAAACCAAAGAAATAACTCCTGAAGAATATTTCACACTGAATATCCCTAACCTGACATACTCTAAAAATAATAGCTACACACATAACAAAAGTTCGAGAAGACAGTTAAAGCGTAAAATTGATATGAGTGACATACGAGTCAGTGAGAAAAAGTACAGAAAAGGGAAAAATATTGACTATCCTAAAATTACAGCAGCAGCTATGCTAGATTCCGCTTACAGTAAAGAATTCAAGAGAATTATGGGCTATTACAGTTCATTAAAATTTTCCTATTCGCAATCATTCCACCAAGAATTTATAGATGTTGAAGATATTCTCAAAAATTGGCCCCTGGGAGAATCATACTCTGATGATGCGCAAGGGGAAGTCGAAAGCGACATTTTATTCAGTGATTTGGATAATAGTATCGATCGAGGTAAAATATTCAATCCTATAGACCAATCATTGGCTGAGGAGCTAAGTGTAGAATACAGTGATATAGATTTGCCTCCTAATAAAGTAGCCGAAACCAATTTCAATATGGGTTTTGGTGAGGGGTCCGACAGAGTCTTACAAAATTTGGAAGATGTAGGTGACGATTCAAAATTTTCGGCTGCGACTCTGTCGGACGTAAAACAACCTCAGCCGTTTTTACAGTCCGAGGATTACGATGAAAACAAAACTGATGACAAAACTAAAGATCAACTAAAGCAGTTACGACGACATTTTACTTATATTCAAATGCGAGATAAGGTGCGATCGTTTTTCAAAAACTCAATCGTGGAATTGAAATACGATTGGCTGAAGCAGGAAAAAGCCAGATCTGATATTAGTGACGTATTCAGCTTTCCGTTTCATCTGTATAATGCAACGGATTTTATAGAACCTAAACAGTCTGATTTATTCGTGCAAGTAGTTCAAGTGGGCCAGTTACCTGTAAGTGCTGCGGCGCAGAATCCAGTCACATGTGATCCACGTGTAACTCAAGTATCTAATGCGAGCCCTTCGCAATGCTCGGTAGACAATAGCCCCCAAGATGATTCACAGCCAGCCATCAAAACCGAATATACAGAGCTCACGACAGCTGATCTGTCTATCCCACTTATGCAGGAGTATGCACAGCACACCCAATCGTTTCAAATAGATTCTCAAGAACCAACTAATATGACAATGACAGACGAAAATATTCCAATTGAGACGGAAATCAAATCAGTAGTAAAGATCGAGTTGATGGAGGAACCGGAAGAGAAAGATGAACACCAAGAGACTTATGAGAATTGTGAACAGCAAAATTTAGAACACAATCACGTGAACAATGTAGAGTACTCGTTTGATACTAATTCTACTGACGTTTCTCCACCACTTGAACCAGAGCCTGACTATCAGACTATGTACAATTCGCCTGAGAAGCAAAATATTACTGAGTCTTACCCACCACAGGAGGAGCCAAAACAACAAAATGGTGCGCCGGAGAAGACAGATCAAATTGCACATGCTATGAATGCTGCTGGCATTACAACGACATCCGAAACCATGACTACCACAAGAGCTCATGCCTTGGTGAATATACTCTCGCAAAAGTTACGCCAAACGCCTGTGGCACCAACGCAGACTCCCACTAATACTTACTCTAAAACGACTTCAATAAATGCGATGGCATTGCAACAAGCGCTGGCACAAATCTTACCACCGCCGTTAAACCAGACTAATTCAACTGAAAACAATCAACAGCAAGTTTTACATATCGTGCAGGGTAAAAATGCATCGGGAAGTCAAATAACATTGGTAGACAATTCACAGCAATCCGTGATTAACGCGCCAAATGCAACCCCCGTGTTGCATATTGTTCAGAATAAAACCGGAACGGCCAACGCAACCTCCAATGGTGCGGCAACTCCACATAACAATTCATTTGGGGGCCTATCTTTAGTAGATACCGGATTACAACAAGGCGGTAACCAACTTCTTCACATTGTAAACACTGGAGGTCAAAAAGCCAATAACGCCACTGGACAGCTTCTTAAGAGAGTTAACCTCTTGACGAACCTCGCAAATGTTCAGGGATCTAACGAGCAGAAAATGGTGCAATTCGTGTGTAAATCTGCTGATGGGAAAGCTATTCAGCTTAACGCTCCTCATCAGCGAAGTATGGTGCTAAGACTACAGCCAATAGAAACACCCAATGTTCAAGCTGCGCCTGCAAAACCAGAAAACCAGGATCTAAGCCCTACATCGAATGCAGCTAATTCTTTACCTGGGAAAGATAGCGCAAGTCAGCAAGAGATTAAATCACGTTCTGTTTATGAGGAGAATTACGCGAAGTTTATACAAAATTCTTCTAGCAAGACAACTGTCCCTGAAAAGGCCACCAGTCTGCCAAAATTTAATCAAGCTTTTGGAAAGCCAGTATTTCAAGATGGCAGTCAAAATCAAAATGACCTAAATACCAATAATTCACATTTATCTGTAAATACAAAGTCTGAGCCTAGCGAATGTCAAGCTAATGATAATGCAATCAATCTTGATCATATTGGTCAAATAAGTAGCCCGCCTCTTTTGCTGAGAAAATCACCTGCACAGACGTCTCAGAATCAAGCAAATCTAGTCCAGCAATTGAAACAGACAATAACTCCAATGAATATACAAACGATGCATGGAGGAGTCATATACACGAGGCAGATACCCGTCAACATTGGAGGTGGACAAACCATCAATCTCATAACGGTGCCAAGTACAGAACTCGTGGATGATTCTGTACAGAAACAACCAACTGTTGGTGCTCAAAATGATATAGAACAGTCGATTATTAAAATAGTTCCTCAGAACCAAACCGCTACTAATACAGAGATAACATCAGAAGATGGTAGTGCGTCTATGAACGTGGCTAATGAGGCTAATCAGACTCCGCAGCCACAGCCTGTCCTGACGCAGATGCGTATAAAACTGCCTATGTTAAGCAAAGCCCCTCAAATGGTTTCAGGAGCACGAGTCGTCAGGCCGTCGTTCTTCCAAATACAAAGAAACGTCATTGGAGGCACGAACCAACCCGTCTACCAGCAACTAGTTCTGACAGCCGCCCCGCCGCTTGGCCAACAAACAATACGACTTCCGCAGACTCAAACAACTAGACAAATCAAAGTTCCGACTGACAGTCAATCATCAGCAGAATCGCAAATGAGTTCTTCAACTTTGGAACAGCTTAGAGAATTTGATATGGTCCTGGAGCAAGTTAAAGAAAGAAGTAGTGTCCCTCCGAACTCAAACGCGAACACTACTTTTCCCAAACTACACACGCCTTCATCCGATACCACTGATTGCTCATCTGCTAGTTCTACATCAACGGAGTCAACTCAGCAAGTGCTTTATTCTATCGGGAATAACCATCAGCCCCTAAACGTTGCTTACGTAAACCGAAAAGCTGCAGTCGCAACACCTACAACGTCGACTTTCGTTAGGTCGCCAGATTCTTCAGGAATCGTAGATTCTACATCATCATCTCATGTTCAAATACCTCACACGGTGACAACAGACTCCACAAATACTGACACCCCCGCACCAAAGCCTAAACTTAGTTCTAAGTCGAAATCGAGGCCGAAAGCGTCATCTAATCCACCTAGCAATCTGAAAATTAATACTGTGCCGCCGAAGACGTCTGCTCAAAAGCCCTTAGAAGACGAACAAACGACTCAAAGGATACTTTACATTTTAGCAGAATATAAGGAGCAGGTAGAGAACTCGCCAGATAAAGATAAGCCTGCGCCGCGGAGGAGATCCAATCCGCCATCCAATCCATCAGGGTCCTCGAAGCGCAAGAAGAGTTCCAGCGGTTCCAGGCGAGGGACTCGCGAACTCAGTCCCATGCACGGAGAGGACACGTGCCGAACCATGGGCTCTGAAGACAGCAGCTGCGGCACATCTCAGGGCGATTGCAACGAAAGCTGCATGGAGAGTTACTCACCCCAGGACAGCCCGAGGAAAGTCGTGAGAAAGCTCACATTCGAACAAGAGACCCCTGCACCGACGCCGCGGCCTCAACCCCAGCGGAACGTTATAGTGGCCGATGGCCAGACGATCACAGTGGCGAGAGGCACGGCAGGGAAACCGGCGACAGCAGTCCTTATGCCAGCTAATTATATTCTACCTGTGTCGATGGTGAAAGGAGGACAGCAAATAGCGATTGTGACCAATCGTGGACCGAAGTTGTTGACTGTGGGTGGAGGCGAGGCTGGGGCTACTAATGCGTTGTTGCTGCAGCGTCTGATTGGTCCGGCTGGGTTGAAGCCGGTGCTTGCTCGACCGGGAGTTCGCCACGTGAGGCTTCCTACCGCAGCGTTGCATAATCTTCAAGCCTTCAACTTGGCGACAGCGACCACAATACACCCGCCTGATAGCACGGCGTCACCGGCGCCTGCTCCTACTCCGCCTGAGTTGGTGGACACACGGGCGACCAGCTCGCCCTGGACTGACCGCGAAGATGTAAAGCCTGAGCGGGGTTCCAGCCCTGAAGGGTCGGAGCCGTGGAATCTGCCGTCGTCTGGTGACCCTCACGACTATTCCTACGAAGAAACGGTTCGGGCAGACAACTTGGACCGGACTGTGCTTGTAAGTATTATTTAGATTGTTTCTTCTTGTATAAATTGCAGTGGAACCATCAATTGTATTTTGAATTGTTAATTTATTGATGCTATCGTAATAGCAGATCTATATTATAATGTGTTATTATGGCACCGGTTGTTACGTTGCTGTATTTCTAAAGTCATGTTGAATTTTATTGATATTTTTAGTAATCTTTTTAATCACAGATCACCCCCAATATATTCCGCATCTTAAGCGTTTTCTATGGCATTAAAGTCACCAAAGTTTGAGGAAAGCACGGGTAGCGGGGAGCGTGACCGAGGTGCTGTGATTGGTAGATTCAAGGTAAAACTTTCATTTGCCCGCAAATAGTGACGGAACACTATTTATTTATAGACAGTTTTAATTTTATTCAAAACGTAATACCATAATACTTACTTACGCATTTAGATAATATGGCCAGGAGTTGGGGAAAGATAAACACCGTTACTCTTCACCGACTTCAAAAAAGGAGGAGGTTCTATGTTCGACTGTATCTTTGTTTTTTTTTTATGTGTGTTCACCGATTACTCCGCCAATTATCAAACCGATTTGCAGAATTATTTTTTTATTTGAAAGAACACACTCCCAAATTGGTCCCATTGTCACCATGTCAGAATCTGATGATGGGATCTTAGAGAAATCGAGGGGAACCCTCAAAGTTTATAGGCATACGTAATGTATCTTTTTCAAAGCTGCACCAGTACTTACGCCTAATTGTATTTATTTTGTGGCTCTGCTGATGATGGAAGGTCAACTCCTCAACGGTAAGGAGTTAAAGGATATCTCTTTCAAAGCTGTACTCACAATTATAGGTTTAGTTAAAGTTAAGCGGCACCTAAAATTCTCCTTCAATACCCATAACCTAAAAGCAGAGGATTTTTATCACTTAAGTGCCGGACTGGGATTACCGTATAAATTATAATTAAAAAAAAAACACAGAAGCAAAAGCTAGAAACCAATGCATTCATTGATGAAGATTTGTTTGTACTAGGTAATCACTAGTATTTTGTCAAAAAGAGATAGCTTATTGTAAAATTCACATGAGAAAAAAGACATCAACGCGTGCTTGTTTTATAACGCACGATTTATTCTAGTGTCCATTATAACTTGAGCTGTTTAGGAGTGGTCAATTAAAATTATTTTACTTACCGGTGGAATGTGATACCATCTTTTTGAAAATTTCATGTTCTTTTCGATTTCCACACCATTTTATTGCACATGTTGCCATTTTCGTACCCGTCAATCACCGAAAAGTGTTTGAGTATTTAAATACGCGTAACGCACGGGTCTGTTACTTGGTCACAAGTGAAGTAGCGTTCCCAGCGATCGAGACTTATAGTAGCAAATGCAACTATGTACGGTGACTTTTTCCGGCCTCCTATGCGGTATCTATTGGGGGTGATCTGTGTTTTTAATACTTTGATGGTTGCCAGTTACAATAGTCTCTGACACATTTTGAAACTTCAGGACGCGATCCCAGATCGATACAGTCCCGATATGGAGGCGCAAAGGATATTTGATAAGATGTTCGACGTTGAGTCGAAAAAGTCTTACATGGGCGATTCGCCGCGTTGCGCTTACGATATAGATGCGTCAGATGGCGACGATAAGCCCTACCAGCAGGTGATCATATCGTAGAGCTGGCGTCGTTCAGATTTAGTATGCCTCTTAGTAGACGGTGCACGCCTTATTTTGTCCGCTATTCGTTCGATGGTGCTGCCTTCGTTATTTAGAAGCGATATTTAGTAAACTATCTTAAATAAATAAAGTTATGGATGTTAAAGAATCTTAATCATAATTAGGCTTAAATACATTCATAAAGGCTACAATAAGATATACAACGTTTTTGTTAAGGGCTATAATAACAAGCCGAAAAGTACCTGCGCTTGACCATGGCTCTGTCAGATACTTTGAAGTTTCGGAAAACCATACAGTTGTTCCATTCATTTAGAGTAGAACTGATTTGTATTTCACGATTTTGATGTTTCTGCCTTTGCCATTGTTTCACAGTCATATGTGAGTATGCTTACGTTTTGACATGTTACACCGCTTTAAGGTGACGGGTAAGGGCACACTATAGTCCATTCAGTATCTGAAGGTGAATAGGACAGTTCAAACGTTTCGTATCATCCATCCATTTTTCTACAAATAAAAATATTAAGTTGTAAAAATCATTGACATTTCTGTGTTCTTATTCTTCCAAAATAACAAGTATTAATCTATCTCAATTAATCTGAACAAGAAATTCAAATAGTATTGTTAAAAAATATCTTATGAATTACATAATGCGCTAATCGGAATTTTTGCTCATAGGGATTGACACAAACAATCGCAATAAATCAGCAATCGGTATGGCGACTATCTTACCATCGAATCGCGATTATTGTCTCGTACAAAATATGTCCAAATAGATTGCATTAACTTTTATTTAAGTAACGTTTAATTATGAACTAGTAATTTCTTTTGGTGAAGGTGGTTTCCGACACGTAAACCGAGTTGTTAATTTTTAGATGAATAAGATGCATATTATTTCATTATTTGTGATTTATTGCGTGTGTACCACTAAGAATATTTACATATTATATTCCATATCCAGATAGTTCAAATTCATAGATAAAATGTTCATTAAAATTAAAAATCAAACAAATCAGATTAGATTTCTAAAGAAAATATTCTCGATTTTCAAAAATATCGGTTAGCTTTAAAGGGAGCGTCTCGCTTTTAATGTCAATATAGAACTGTCCTATTTTCACCTTCACATACTGAATGGACTATAGTGCGACGCCATTTGATTTAAATTGTTAGCATCTTAACTGGATATCTTTTTAACAATTTCGAAGTTCGAGCATCTCGAAAAGAACTTATTCTATTTATTCAATACTTATAATTAACTTTTTGGTCTGCTTCCTACTCGAAATATGAATTACCGCCAAAAACGGCCACTTATGGCGTTAATCCAAATTTCGAGTGCAAAAACAGATCAATAAGTTAATTATAAGTATTAAATAAATAGTATATATTATTTCCGAGAGGCACGGACTTCATTTCAATTTAAATCGATTGGCGTCGCTAGTTAGGGCCACCCGTCGCCTTAACAAATACTATAGTTAAAATATCTTCGAAGTGATAATATAAAACGCTTGAATCGTGATGTAGCTTTTTATCTACTTGTGGTAAAATACTTACATACTGCTAATGTTTCTAAATGTAATAAATTACTAAATATAAAAATAGATAACTAATGTTTCTAAATGTAAAAAAATATTAATGTTTCTAAATTTAATAAATTTCTTAAAAGTTATATGCCACTAAATGCTAACTGCTTTTCCCCTGCGTCAAAGAGAATTAGGAAACTAATTAGGAAGTTACAAAATCTCGCTTCTAGATACCACCCAGAGGTATCCACACGGACGATAGTGGACTATGTATTAGGTCTTATATTAATTACCGCCTCCCTTCTTCATTTTCGAGTCTTAGTATTATCATTTTTTGATTTTATCATCACCTTCTTCGGGATATTTCTTTCTAATCATTGTCTAGAGATAGTTCTAGTCGGCCGGTTAATTTGGTTACTTCTTGCGGAGTATGAAGTCCGATGTTTCATTTGTTTTAAAAGACAAAATGTCAAAATGTTAGCTCTCGACGAGTTGTGCTGTTGTTCGAATCTGTATGAAAATAAGTGATTATAGAAACAAGAAAAATCGAGAAAGTTTTTAATTACATCTTTAAAAATCACATTAGAAATGACATCATAAATGTAATAAAAGTATTGCACCCCTAGTGGAAAATAAGCGTAAGTGGTCTTACTTCGAATCATCGATTTTATCATATTTGAAAAGTACGTTCAATACTTATGTTGAAATTCTTCCATTAATTCGTCAAATTAAAGTAGAAAAATATGAATCGATCATTCGAAGTAAGATCACTTATGCTTATTTTCCACTGAGGGTGCTGTTATATGCTAGAGCCATAAAATCCGAGCTAACAACATTCTTGATTATATTATTTAAATTCTTGAAACACTGGCAACATTTTAGTTGGTAAAAGCAAATCGGATTTAAGACGCTTTTAAGGTTTGTAACTCCTCAAGTGAGGACCAAGTGAACTGATAAATAGATAGATAAATCATATATTTGTAACAACATAGACACACATACATGCAATAGGCTTAAAAATAAACAAAAAAGAAAGTAAAGAAGAAAAAAAAACATTCATGAACACACACAAATTGCGCTTCTTCGGTGTCACAGCGATAGAAATGGGAAATAGCTCAGCAATTTTGTTTGCCGAGGGCATATTGCTGATTTTCACCTATTCCTTACCGACTAAAATCAAAGCACGCGCAGCAATCTGTTAATGAAATTGACAAAATTATAACATGACATACGTACATACTGATAGATACGTATATGTGTTATAAACTATTTCTTAAATACACTTGCACGAATTTTACTAAGATAAGATATTTATATACAATTATTGAATCGAATTAACCAATTATTTAATCGAATTAACTGGTCGCACTATAATTTGTGCATGAAGGAAATTCTAAGCCCCGTCATTGTCAAGTTATCCCGCATTATCCGTGCATGTCCCTACCATCTAAAACTCATTGTTATAAACTAGTATTATCTTCATTAGTTGATGTCCTTAAAGTTTTTGTAATAATTAAAATGTTATAATTAAAATTAAGTTTTAATAGTAAACAATTAACGTCGCTTTTGCAGTAAATGTCACAGTTTGCTATGAACAAGTCATTCCATAGGCTTATTTAATATAAATCATCAAAATGGCTTAATGCTTGCCATAAATGTTTTTGAATAAATAAATAATCTTTCAGTCAGTCATTTATATTATAGTCGTTTAAATAAGATTACCTTTATTCATAAAAATTATTAGCGTTTTATATTAGTAATGTAAAAATATGTTTACCAAAAATTTTGTTCATGTACGGTCCTGGACCAAAAAAACCATTCTTAAACATTTGGGTTGAAAATAAATATTCGATTCATAGATCTCCTATATTGGTCATTGTATGACTCATCATATCACCATTATTTTAATTCAGACATTCTTTAACTTATTACAGAAAGCTTTAATTAAAATAATGGTGCTGTCATTTGTCAATAGAACACATAAGGATCCCACCGTACTTAATGAAGGATTAACTTAAGGCGACGAGTAGGGCACACTAGCGACGCCAATCGATTTAAATTTTTAGCTACTAAACCGGATCTATTTTAAACAATTTCGGGGTTACAACCTCTCGGTAAACACTTATACTATTTATTAAGTAACCACACACAAATGCGGATCCAACATTTGTACGCGAAAAATTGATTCACGCTAAAAGTGGCTGCTTTTGGTGGTAATCGATTTTCTATGTAGAAAAACGCACCCAACATAAGTGTTAGCCGAGAGGTTGTAACCCCTGTAAAATAGATCCGATTTAGTAGCTAGCAATTAAAATCAAATGATGTCGCTAGTGAGGGGTACTCGTCGCCTTAATTACGCTTACTGCTACTCATACCTCATAACCCTTATTATAAAATGAGATTTAAGAATAGTTCTGGAATTAAACTCGTGCCATCCCTTTTTAACATTGCGTGTTGGAACGTGATGGCATGTGATTTAGTACGATAGTAACTTTAGATCGCATTTTGTAATAAGAATATACAACCTGTGGGGATAAAGAATGGGATCAGAAATGGCCGCGCATCTATTCACTTCTCGCTCGCACACTCACGAGTGCGAGTATAGACGCAAATAGTGTGGGAGCGAGAAGTGAATAGAAGCGCCGCCATTTCTGATCCCATTCTTTATCCGCACCTGTTGTATGTTTTTTGAACTTCATAGAAGCATTGTTTAAGCCCTAATGTTGTCTGATATCCGTAACACAAGTGCTCTAGCTACTACGTACAGAACGAGGTCAATGTGTGTGCTGTAATAATTGAATAAAAATGTAAAGTATAAAACGTTCTTAATTTCTATGTGTAAAGGTTGAAAATTAAAGTTAATCGTTAAATAATCAGTCTTTCCGTATTCAGGTTGTGCAGAAGAAGGATGGGTCGTCGCACCGGCAGCATAGACTGACACATGTGTCCGCAGCGGCTCTCAGGCACAAATACGCGATACTGGAACATGAGTTGAGGTTGCAGGTAAATACAGTTTTAAGTGTTAGTTTCTGAGCATTTAACCGAGGTACGATACCTGCCTAGACGATAAGTGAATATATTGATTTTTGACTGCCTCGGTGGCGAAGTGGTTAGTGGGTCGCACTTTAAAGCGACGGTCCCGGGTTCGATCCCCCGGTCGGGCCGAAATTTGTACCTGAGTTTTTCTGTTTAAAAATTTTAGTGTCAGCCCGGAGTCTGAAAGATGGCGGTCTTGTATCTCCGTGCCTCGGAAAGCACGTTAAGCCGTTGGAACTGCGCTAAATCCCTCTCCGGTCGTAAAACGCTGGTGTCCCATCGAAATATGAGGGTTTATGCACTATAATATGTCCTGCGTCGATGGCTGATCGCTGAGACTGGCCGCCATAATCGAAATATCGGTTTGGAGGACCTTATTATTATATTGATTTGTAGTATATTATTATATTGATTATATTTTTCTTAAATGTCGGGTATGACAATTTTCTCTTTTTGGGGTTCACATTCACGCAGTCGGGTTTTGGAATTTACATTTACAATCACAATGAATACAAATGCAACGACACCTTTGAAACTAAAATGCATCAAGACGCCCTGGCTGCGAAGCGTGGCAAACATTTGAATTTAGAGCCACGTCGCCGCCATTTTGTTTTTTATTTTGACACTTCGCATGTCAATATCCGTTGAGCCGTTAAGTTGGTTGAGCGTGCCAAAAAATGGACAAACATACTCGTACATGTGCTTGAAAAACCATGGCCTTCTTTCTTCAGCAGTAGGTTAAAACGGTCGACCGCAATTCTTATATTTTGTTCTACATATCGTATACTTCTCTAGGTCTTAAATTCTTATGCGTCTAGGCTTTAAGTCTCTTATGCTTCGAAATATCATGTTACTTAAGATGATTCAACTTACCTTCAGAAGTCCCTATCTGAGGAGTGCGAAGACCTCGGCGTCGACTCCCCGTCGGCGTCGGAGCTATTCCCCGAGGCGGAGCTACTGTTTGCGACGTCGCCGGCGCACGAGCACAACCAAGACCACGGTCACCATTCGCATACTCGTGAGTTTCATCATCATTATTTAACAGCCCACATCCATCAACGAAATAAGGTGAGGCTTATACTGCTGAGTATACGTCTCTTTTTCATTTCTTCACCTGCCAACAGTTGTGTAGCTAGCAGTGGTTGAAACCCGCCCTCATAATGCTTTGTTTCTGCTTCGTTTGTATGCGACAAGTATATTCTCAAGTATAAGCAGAAACAAAGCGCGTGTGTAAGGGAGGGGGAACTCCGATTCGGTCGTAACGCCCGGTTCGCGCTAAGGCCCCTGAGATCCTATAATCGATCCATAAAGTCTATGCGCTACGGCCCAGTTTCGTGCTGGGGGGAGGGGGGTTGAGGTAATGTAACTCTTTACTGAAATGACTCACTGATACGCTTCAGATAGATAATACACTGATCCGAATCGCGCGTGTAAATCTGGAGTTTTTTCACACACGATCGTCTCTATTATAGATTTAGTGGCCGGTAGTAATATTCTAATAACCTAAATACATTTTCAGCTCAACCCGTCCTCCTGAACCAAAGCGGGATCCCCCACCCAGATATGGACGACCAGATCGCAACGGACCAGCTGCTCTCGCGCAGCGACGTCACTGACGACCAGCGAGACTTGAACCTGGGCCTTGAGGATGTTGGCATAGTGACCGTGAGCGAGGACGGCATGCAGGCGACCATAGCGCTGGACCAGGAGGAGTTCGCGCGGTCTCATCCCAACACCACGTTCCACAGCGAGCCGGAGGAGGGGGAGGTGAGATCATCTTTCATCATCGTCATCATCACCATCACCAGCCGGGAAACGTCCAAGGCTGAATAAAGGCGTCCCCCATTGCCCCCATCACACAGGCGCCATTTTTGATCGGTGCCAGACAAGCAGATGGATCATTTGATGGTAACGATTGCCGCCGCCCATAGACATCCGCAACACCAGTGGAGTCCAAGAACAAATGCGCTGCCAACTTTTTGCCAACCAAATTCCCCTCCTCGGAATGGACCTCTGTTACCCTCACTCACTCGGCGAAACAGCGCAGGCGGTACTTCTCGCCGGTTTTTTGTGAGGCAGTGGGATGACTCCAGTGATGGCGGTTCATTCAGTGGCGAGGCTCTTTTTACCCCATCAGTGTTTAATGGGACGAACGGGAATAAAAATAATATCTCTGAAACTATAACTTGTTGTTTGGTTTTTAGGCGATGTTCCTTACGATGCGTCTTTGCTACTTACAGATGCAACCATTCACAATAGCCGGCCTGAAGGGTCGTCACATCACCTCCACAATATTCCACTCCAACCGAGCGCCGGCAACCGTCCTCATGACGGCGCCACACACCACCGTCATCTCGCAGGCCACCGCCGACCACCACCCGCCCAGCGCCGTCAAACACACGTACTCCGACATCGACAACATGATCAACTCACTGCCTTCAGCCAATGGTAACAACATCAATCTATCCTCCGTACTAGTCAAGGACGAGGGCCTCACCCGATTCGACAGTATACTCAACGACTCCAGAGAACTACACCTCTCCAATACAGCATCAGCTATCGTCCATTCAGCCGGCAACGCCACTCAAGTCATAAGGAGAGTATGCTATGACGATGACAAGAGAGACAACCGGTTCCTCATGGATGAACCGGATGCCCTCATAGCAGGAGACGACGCGAAAATGATAGCTGAGGATAACAGCTCCAGGGACGCGACTATGGAGTCCATGGTGGGCGACGTGGACGATGATAGGTCCTCCCCGGAGCGCCACGCGGAACTATTCTGGGAATCTAATTCTGCATCGGAGCGATCCGAGAGCAGGCGGCCGATGGACTTCAGCAGCGACAGCGAGAAGTGCTGCAAGAGCCCGTCGTACGACGAGACTAATTCCACCGACTCCAGCGGTGTCGGAACCCATATGAGACTAGACTCTGTCATTAAGGACGCGAGGGGGCTGGAGCGGAGTGCTAGCGCGGACGGGTCTTCAGCAGATGACACGCATCCACCGCTGCGCACGTACCCGCCCAAGCGCATGTACCACCCGATAGACGGAGAAATGGAGAGAAGCCTGTCGGGAAAGACTAGGGCGGGAGAGCGGTCCCCCGACAGCCTCGAGGTGCGCAGGCGGGCGTCTGGCCGCGGCGTGGTGAAGCGCGGATGCCACTGCTGCAACGGCTCGCCCGCCCCCCCGCGACCCAAAAAACCGCGCCAGAGAAAACCGACCATGGACTTTACTTCGAATTAAGACTTATGTGATTATCTAATTGTACTTTTGAGCCGTGGCGTGTCGACTCGACCGCGCGCCGCGTCAGACTGATCTGCGATCTCTTAACTGATGAGGTTTCACTTCTTTAGGTGTAAAGAAAAAAAAATTGTTGAAATTGTTTTGTATATAATTTTATAAGTAACTAACCGGTAGCTAAGTTGGCGTCAGATTCTATAAAGTGATGTATTTTGTTAATGTTTACTTACATTTGAGTTTAGTAGTTCCTTTTAGGTGTTATTCTTCGCTAAGTTGTACTACACGTGGTCACCTATGAGTTCAAATTTGTTTCGTGTCGAATCAAGATAGTTTTTTTAATGATTGTTAAATCTTTACTTCTTGTAATATATCCATATACATATTGTATTGATATGTCATTGTATAAAATGTATTTCTATAGGTTACCTCCATAGAAGTAAGTGTTTCCGTTAGTGATTACAGGCCATACTCAAATGTGAATTTAATCGTCTCGTAGCAGAATTGATAACGTATTTCGTTGAAATCATAGCCCGTCATATTATGAGCTAGACTGATTGTTGACGACTTATTCATTGCCATGTATGATTTGGAGTCAATATTTTATACATATTCATTTCGGGTACTCTACTAATATAATGCGCTTAGCTTTAGTTGTTAAAAACTTCCACGAGAACTGCACAAATCGAATGAATAAAAAAAATGTCTGGAGCTTTAGACAACGCGAGTTATTTTTGAGATTCCCCTTTTTTGGTGATTTGGTAATTCCGTGCCAATGTTCTCTGCGCTTGATCGTCTCCAAAGCGTTGTCGCTGTATTAATATGGTAAATTATTAAACATTTTATAGTAGCTATGTGTTAAGCTAGTGTGAATTTGATATCCGTGTAAATATACCTATGTCCCACATTGTTCAGGGGGCTGTCTAGTCAACTATAGTACCGATATGATAGCTTATCGTCGTGGTAGAGCCGGCGTGGACTCTCCGCTCCGCTGGGTAACACTTTGGCTCTAAGCCGTTTACATTATTAATTTGATGCAGTATTTTATCGCTTATGTATATAAAATGCCCGTATATATCGACGGTTCATGTCTCAGCAATTTATCAGCGAATGAACTAAATTTTCGCATTTAGAGGCGGGACTCGTTCAGATTTTGTAAATAAACAAAAGGGTGTTTAAAAAATTTAGTGAATTTAGCGAACGGACGTATTATAGTTAAAATTGTAACTGAATTGTGCACTCGATGGGGTTGGCGGTAAAAAAATAGTTCAGAAACTTCATGTAGGCTAAGATAGGAGTATTAGGTAATGAAAAGTAACTCAAATCAACGCGCGCTGTGGCCAGCCGCGATATTATAGCCATTGTAATAATTACTGTATTTTATCAGACAGTTTTTCGACAGTTCGATGTACCTACATTTTGATTTTTGGATAGCAAACCAATTTTATGCCATCTCTAAACGTAAGGTTCCAGTTTTTATATAATCCCGTACGTTGTTGTTGTTCGAACATTGTAGGAGAATGTACCTCCGAGAATACTATCAGACATTGCATATTATGCGTTTTTGTTAAATTTTTCACATAGAAGTTTAAATTTATTAGCTGTAAAAACTAATTAATGTTTAGGAGTTTCGTCATTATTTTTTTTAATTCGGTCGATTGTGTTTTTGTGATTATGTAAACATTATTTTAAAACTGCTACAAAAGAAAATGATCATTAAAACTTATCTATTAAATATCTAATGTTTTTATTTTCGCGCTGATATAATTGGTTTCCTTAATCACCAGTCGGTGAAGTCTGGTCATGTCTTGTTGGTTTTTGCGGGTAGTTATAATATTCTTGTAAATATACACACTTGTAGTTTAAATATTGAATTTAAAAATTGTATGAGAAACACGTGATGTTCTGGATAATAAATAATACAAGAATATAAACAAAATTACTTTGTTTTAGATTTATTACTCCTTTAAGCTGCTTTCATTATCACCCAAAGTATCAATTAAAGGTATACAAAGGTAAATAACAAAAATATACAATTGTCGTATTACAATAAGAAATATTTTTGGTCATGGAATAAAAAAAAACATATATAGTGCAGTCTTATAATGAGTGAATAATTTTGTGGTCGATAAACGGTACTTGGTCAAGCTTTCCACTTTCTGTTTTCCTGAATCTTCTTCATAACTTTCAGGATATCAATCCTGAACTCCAGTCTTTCGTCCTCATTGTACTTTACAACCGTGGGGAGGAGAGACGCGAAGAATGCTTCGTCCTCATTCATCAGTCTTTGTTCACCTATATCGTCAACTTCAACGAAGTCTATCTCATTTACACTCGAATCGTCCTTCTCTTCTGGCGGTGGGTCTTCTTTCCTGGAGCGCTTCTTTGGGCCGTAACTACTACAGGATTGTTGCTGGTCGTCGCTTTTCTCTGATCTCTTAGACCTCTTTTTGGTGGGAACTACAGGAGCGACTTCTTCGGGTTGTATTTCCTCCTTCATGACAGTGGTGTTTAGCTCCTGTATCTGTGTGGTGTTGTAGTCTGGTGTATCTGATTGGTCTTGGTCTCCTCCGTAACCCTCGATAGCGCAGAGGAATTTCATGTGATCGTGAAGCATGTATTTGCGCTTGGCCTTGCCTGGTTTCGGCCTCAGCGATTTGACGAAGGTGTCCCGTATGTTTGTCCATTTGTTCAATATATGCTCGCCTGGAAAGATACAATTGATTAAGTACTTATTGATAATGAGAAAATTGCCCTTAGTTCTTTTTATTCATCATCATTTCAGCCGAATAGACGTCCACTGCTGGACATAGGCCTCCCCCAATGTTCTCCACACAGATCGGTCCTTTGCCGCCCGCATCCAATGGATTACCGCGACATTCACCAGATCGACGGTCCACCTTGTCAGGGTTCTTTTTATTTAGTAATTTACTATTAAAGAAATAAAATACATCGCGCATGGTAAAGTGTAAGGATTTGTATTCAGAGTTACAGAATCAATTTATTACAGTAGGCCGCGGCACGCATCGCTGGCCGTTAGTTTACGCACTTGTAATTATGATAACTCACTTTATACTAAAAACTATTTCTGCGGACTCAAGATCACCACTAGACCTACTTGCCGCGGCCTGTGTAACGAACAATCCTTCAATTCTTATTAGGGGTTAAAGTAATGAAATGGCCGATTCATTATCGGAATAAGGTTGTTCGAATCGGCCCTTAGAATAGGTTTTCAGAATAAAAACATTGTTTATTTAAAAAGTTACGAATGATGAAACAAAATATAAAGTTTTTTTTTTATCAAGAACATTATCATATTATCTGATTTGCACAGTACCACAGTACCAACCTTAGAAATATGGTCTTTAATCTAAATAAAAATATGTATAATATAGGAACTTTTTCCTTGTTATGTCCAGAAAAAAAAAACAGCAATTTCATACCTACTTTAACCTCTAGTATTAATACAACCAGACACTTAAGAAACACTAGTTCATCGCACGAATGTTTTTCCAGTAGGAAAAATCAAACCCAATAGACCTTGGCCTTTCACAGCTGTCTTCAAATATAAAAAGCTGAACGAAAATGTACATAAGTAGTGTAAGTTTGGCTATACAAGGTCTTATTCTTTCTTGATAGATCAAAAACGTAAAATTGTGATGGATGCACGCGCAAGGTACCCTTCACTTTCTTTAAAAAAAAAAAAACTTGCCTATCCCGGTCCCATTCGGTATGCAGCAGGTAAAAGGTTCGCTAACCATGCATTACTATGATCATGGAAAAATGTATATTATTCCATGCTATTATGTAAATACATAGAATATCCTGCTTGATGTATGTACCTAACAACGCGTAAAAAATCAAAACAATGCCGGACGCGCCGGGTCTTATTTTGAGGCCGTGACGTCAAACTTGATCGTGTCGGTTCGGAACACGAACCGTCACGTCATCAAAACAAAGTACAACAAAGCTGTTTTGGCCGAAAACTTACATTGAAAGGGGCTTAAATTGTCTAAGGGGCAGTATTACTTCATTTTTTCTATAGAGAAGTGTGAAAAGCCATGATATTACTGCGAAATAGGGCGCTTAAGTGACCTTTATGCTGCTTTTGCTCCTTGCTTTGTAATTGTTTTGAGCTAAGCATTCCCCGAAAAATGAACACTCACTGAGCAAGTAATTAAGTCACTACGTTTATGAGCACTGTTAAGACACTGTTTTCATTATTACCTATTAAACGGCATTCCTCTGGCGATAGCACGTCATACTTCGGTTCCAGTATACGAAAAATCTCTTCCCAAGCAGTGTGCCTCTCAAATCGATCTTTATACACATCCAGAGTCCTATTCCACAAGCACGGACGGTGTTTTACACTTTCAATTAACGTAAATAAGTCGTATCTGAACTCTTTTGGCGGTCTAACGGGATTTGGTGCCATTTTATTAGAATTCAATATTTGAATGCAAACATAACACGAAAATAATAATACACTGTTTACACTACCATGTTTGACACGTCACTGGGCGGGCAACTGTGCGTTGTCGGATCGGACGAGATGGTGCAGTCTCCCTCTAATTGCATACCGAAGAAAGAGATGCATTACGTACCGAGGTCACCGACATTTTAGCGTCTCGTGCCGGTGCGTATCGTGTGTCCAATATAATTTGAGCTCTGATGTAGATGCTAGCTCAACTGTATAACAACAGGGTTTGCAGGTCTTTCTATGTGGACAGTTCGTTTTGTGAGGAATTCGGTTCGTGGCTGATGGTGTATACTTGCAATTTGGGTTACCTGCCCGCGATATGCTTATTCTTTATTTTCAGCAAATGATATCCGTTAATTCTGTTTATTAAAGAACAATACTTACCTAGGTATTTTATATCAGTATCAAATTATTTGTAAATGACACTTTCATCAAAATCTAAAACGCCTAGACAAAAACTACAGCAATAAACCTAGTAATGCGAATCGTTTATAATAAAATTACGACCAAACGAATGCGTTGGTGTCTTCGGGCGTCTGGTATGTACCATTTACAAAGACTTTGGGTTCGATGCCTGATTAAGTAGGTATGTAGGTACCTGTGAGTAAGTAAATGTGAAGGTACTCTATACTAATATTAATACTAAAATTATAATTGTGAAAGTGTGTGTCTCTTTGTCTGTTTGTCCGTCTTTCAAAACAAAAAGGAACAACGAATTGACATGATTTTTAAGTAGAGATATTTGAAGGGATGCAGATGGAGAGAGACATAGGCTACTTTGTGGCAGACCGAATTCCTCGCGCGCGAGTGAAGCCGCGGGAAACCGCTATTTCTAGTAATAAAACTCATTACTGCACGCGATGCGAGTTGTGGAGGCGACTTCGATGGTTCAGGGACTTTGTTGTGCTTAAATACGGAAGGTCCCAGCTTCGATTCCCAATCGGGTCAGTAAGGAAACGAACTTTTCTGGACTGACTCAGGTCTGGGTGTGCTCGGAGACGTCAAGGCTGACGTCAGCTATAACTTTTAGCAGTTGTGAGTACCTATTTCGTTTGAGGAGGTAACGAACGGCTTCGCTAAACCTGACTATTATTTATTACCTTAGTCTATGGCTTAACTTTAACCGTAAAACCATAATTGCAAGTTAAGAATTTTATTTACGTAGCTGGTATTGGCTCATTATTAGGTAACTATGTTGATGGGCAGTGGCATACCTACTTACCTAGCTGGGTAATCATAGGACTCATATCCTTCTTTGTGTGATAATAGGTGGCAGATGAGCAGACAGATCACCTGATGGTAAGCGATTGCCGCCGCCCATGGACACCGCGATAAAAGAGGAGTCACAATAAGGGCGCTGCCAACCTTTAAAGCCCCCTTCTTCTTCTTCTCTTCCCCCAGATTAAACCTCTGGTACCAATCCGGTCGAGCCGGCCCATCCATGCCGAAGCGTGGTTCTCCTACGGTAAACCCTTTAAAGCTACTACAGAGAATATTGTGGCCATATTATGGTCATGCCTGAAACAGAAGTCCCAGTTTGTGTGAGTCACTGTGCTTTAGGAGGGCTCGGGGCCCTCCAGTGCCTCGTGATATAGTATGGCGAAGAGTAGTAATCTGTGTTAACAGTCCGGATAGCCCTTACCGATGTACTGCTATTCATTATGTGGTACTGGACCATCTTGGTCGCCCCGTTGGGCGCCCTGTTGGGCGCCCTGTTGGTCTAGTGGTTTAAATACCGGGCCGTGATCTCGAAGTCCTGGGTTCGATTCCCGGGTCGAGCAAAAAGTATGTTATCGAATATTTCGAACATTTCTAGGGTTTCCGCATTAGGCAAGCGTGGTGATTAAGCCAATCCGCACTAGGCAAGCATGGTGGTTAAGCCTAATCCCATCATAGTAGCGATAACTTGATTTCTATGATGAAGGCCTTTGCCCTGCAGTGGGACAGTATTTAGGCTGATACTTTACTGGATCATCTTACCAAACGCGATAGGTGACTTTGTGTATGTGCAATCGCCGAAGTTCCCGGCATACCTCTTTTCGACCTACTTAATTACAATGCAAGAACTTCGGCATAAGTAGGTACAGTCAAAAGCACATCAGACTATTACACTTTGACCTAGAGAGCAACCTTATGTCCGAAAGCATAAGCGTTATTATCTTACTGCAAGTGTATACCGTGATGTGCTGTTGACCGTACTATGAGTACTTCCAACTAGAGCATCCCTATTAGAGTATTAGGCCATATATTTAGGAAGATAAATATCTAGAAAATGAACGCTTTAAACAGAATGTGCCATTTTCGGAAAAAATGTCACAGAGTGTGAAAGAGATCCAACCGGCCCTGACGCAGATTCTGGCAGATTCTATACGGGTGCGGTAGAGAAAGAACACGCAGCACGTCACTCCAGTACTAACGGCTTCGCGCAATTTTTCAAGTACCTATGGCTTTCTATGAAAAGGTACAGTCTGTTTAGGGTGTCTATGTCCTTACCCTAGATAATCATAAGCCCTGCGATTCGACCTATCTTTACCCGTGGATAAATTCTATGGTATAACGTTGGATTTGTATGGAATGACAGCGCTATTACCTACCATAGATTTAGTATGGGAATAAGGTTGGTCGAATCGGCCCAAAGGCATGTAACACACGGTGTTGACCCAACACCTCGAATGAACACTACGCTTTACGATTATATTGATCCTATTGCGCGCGCATCACACAACTGTCATCTATTTTATGCCTGAAAAAAATCACATTGACACACATTTCTAGGTTACTTTATCAGTTTTCATGATAATAATTGAAAAATCTATTACAATTGATCCAACAGAAAATCAATATCACTGAAACTGGTTTTGTGAGAATTTTTGGTGAAATAGTGCCATGTATTTCTAATATTTTGCCACAAAAGTTGCCGGTGTTCAAGACCTAAGGTAAAGTGAAAACAACTTAGTATTTTGATTTAAATTATGTTCAGAACCGTACATACTTAGTGCTTTGTCGACAAGGTAGGTACTAATATTTGATACAGTACTATAGACTAGATGGATACTTTTTAGATGGCCTTGGGATATTAATATCTTTGCCCATTAGATAAAACTTAGGTTTTTAAGTTAATTTAAAATTTATCTAAGCATTTACTTCATTCTTATTAAATATCATCAGAAAATTAATTTCTGAAAGTACAATTTAAACGCCTGTTCATTCTTATAGAGCAATGATTTTTACCAAAACTTTTGCGCATGAGCTCTAGAAATCTATCAGGAGTCTATCTTGGCTTGGATCACATTTTCTAGTTGTACCCAATGAGGATAATAATCCCTTTTTATTGTAGTTAAATTATATATGTATCGAATCACATCTTCTATATCGAAGGAAGGAGAAGGATATATGTAATCTAGGTCCAAGGTATCTTTACATATCTAGGTGTACCGACTACCATTTTTCTTACAATAATTTTTATCTGATCGTTTGACATTTACCATTAGGTTGCCTTCTTGCTTGTTTGAAAGTATGTAAGTAAAGTAAGTAGGTAAGCGGTATCCTAGAAATATAGAAGACCGTGGGTTTGAGTCCCACCCGAAGACTGGCGAAAAATTTTTAGGAGCATTATTTACTTCAGTCACCTCTTAGACAATTTAACATGGGACGTGTCATGTGGACGCGTTCCCTTCTGCCAAAGTACACGAACAAACGTTCGTGTGCGTTTATTAAAACTAGATCAAAGATATGTAATTAAGTTTTCGGTAAAAAATTCTTAGTGTTAGCCCGGAGTCTGGAAATTGGTGGTCTTGTACTCCCGTGCCTCGGAAAGCTGCACCCTAATCCCTCTGCGGTCATGTCACGCTGGTATCGCATCGGAATATGAGGGTAAGGGGATAGAGAGTGCACTTGTGTTTGCCCACACACTTAAGCATATAATATATCCTGCGTACTGTTATACCCTTTCTATGTATTTAATAATACTGGACGCAATCACCATAGTGCTGTGTCAGCGATACTGCACTTAGAGCGTGTTCTGCCCTACGTAAATCTCCTCAGTTCTCTCCCAACCATCATGTTAATCGGTTTCGGCTGCCAACGGGCTAAATCATTGAACTTTTGTAACTAATTTTCGAATCTAAAGAAAATACACTTTTCCATTTTTCGTCTAAATAATTTCCTTTTTTTTTTTAAACTCCTCCGCGACCCGTCGCATAACAGGAAGTGGCTGATCGTCGAAATTGGCCGCGTAGCCGTAATCGGTTGGAGGATATATTTTTTTTATGTGATAGGTGGCAGAGGAGCAGACGGATCACCTGATGGTAGGCAATTGCCGTCTCCCATGGACACCCGCGACACCAGTGCAGCAGTGGAGTCACAAGTGCGCTGCCAACCTTGAAACCCCCCTTTCCCCCGGATTGGGCCTCCGGTACCTTCACTCACGCAGCGAAACACAGCACAGTGCTGCTTCACGCCGGTTTTCTGTAAGGCCGTGGTATCACTGTGGAGCCGGCCCGTTCATGCCAAAGCGTGGCTCTGCCACGGTTAAAATATATTATTATTATTATAAAATAACTATCGATTGAACAGAAATACCCTTGAATAAAACTATAATTAGCTATAGTACTACACCGTTATGTCAGTATGAATTAATTATTCTATTCGTGACGTCACTGTACTCGTTGTTTACGCCTCCGGTACTATTCCATGGTGTCAGACCATGAATAATCTGCGTGTGAAAGAATCGACATGTTGTTTTAATTACAATAAGTCGGTAGGTACGGTCAGGATCAAAAGTAGCTTAACACCTTAGTACCATGAAAAAGTAACCGTTTTACCTATCATAGTCAGTTTCTAGGAGTACGTATAAAAATAAAATAAAATAAAATAATTTTATTTCGACCAACTGAGATTATAATTACAACAATTTACATTAATCACATTACATTACATAGATTTTACTAAATTACAATTGAACAATACATTAAATTGAAATAAAATAAATAAAATTAAGCAGACTACATGAATCATCGCGGCATGGTTCATGTAGTAACAGTCAAATCGACTCGAGTCAAATCGAATATAAAATGATACTTCGACATGGTACTAATGTGTTAAGGTACTTTTGATGCTGACTGTACAGGCAACCACAGCAGGTTACTATAATATGTCAAATTTCCTCAATTGATATTAAACCGAAAGGCTTTGGCATTAAGGAGAGAATCGACTGAAGAAAGTAAATTATACAGGGTGTATCCGTGAACATTTACATCCCTTTGACCACGTGCTCTATCAACCATTATGAACAACATTTGTTCTATGACTTTTGGAAATTCGCATAAAATAAATTCAACTTTTCATGGGTAGTCGAAAAAAATTTCGACGAATTTCGAAAAGTCGTAGAACAAATGTTGCTCACAATGGTCGGTAGAAGACGTGGTTAAAGGGATGTAAATGTCTACAGATACAACCTGTATAAAAATGCCGGTCAAATTTTTTTTACTGTATTCTGTTAGGACCTGTCCCACTGACGTTCAAATGTCAAGATTTGGCAAAGCGAATGTTTTTGTTAGTTAACTATCTGAAAATGTAGGGGTTCGACGGGTAGGGCTAAAACAAGCCGCATGGGCTGATGCAATTCAAAGGTTTTAAATTAGTGTCTAGTGGTATTTAGTGTTCAAATTTGGTGTTTATTTGTGCAGTGAAGTGCCGCAAAGTGATCCTAATAATAAGAATCGTTGGATTGTATCGTTTTTAGGGTTCCGTAGCCAAAATGGCAAAAACGGAACCCTTATAGTTTCGTCATGTCCGTCTGTCCGTCTGTCCGTCTGTCCGTCTGTCACAGCCGATTTACTCGGAAACTATAAGTACTACAGTGATGAAATTTGATGGGAATATGTGTTGTATGAACCGCTACAAAAATATGACACTAAATAGTAAAAAAAAGAATTGGGGGTGGGGCCCCCCATACATGTAACTGAGGGATGAAATTTTTTTTTTCGATGTACATACCCGTGTGGGGTATCAATGGAAAGGTCTTTTAAAATGATATAAAGTTTTCTAAAAAACATTTTTCTTAAAGTGAACGGTTTTTGAGATATCAGCTCTCAAAGTCGTAAAAAGTATGTCCCCCCCCCCTCTATTTTTATAACTACGGGGTATAAAATTCTAAAAAAAATAGAGGTGATGCATGCTAATTAACTCTTTCAACGATTTTTGGTTTGATCAAAGTATCTCTTATAGTTTTTGAGATAGGTTGATTTAACTGTAATTTTGGACTTTGCTGCTACGGAACCCTTTGTGCGCGAGCCCGACTCGCACTTGGCCGGTTTTTTTTAACAGTGCTATTGTGTGTCGAGTGAGTTGTCTCGTGACAACTCGCTTGGACCAAATAGAGTCTTAAAACCTGCGATTGCTTTTAGAGTGATATCCGCTGAATCCGTAGGTCGATAAAACGTAAAACACTGGCGTTTTATTGAGTGACTGCGACTTTGACTGACTTCGACTGTTGACTACCTACTTATTCTCAATAAGTTACTTGAGATTGGCGAATTGTCTTCGGGTAGAGCCATAATAAATAAAAAAAAAATTGAAAATGTATGAAGATATTGATCTATTCCTCGGCATCGCGAGTAGGTCTGTCTGTATCATGAGGTCACTTTTGGTAATTCACAACTGCCTTCGTGGTGCACTCCCTAGTTTTTTGCACTTAAAAAACGACGACTGCGCTTGGGGTTCGGTCTCCGGATCGTGGCAAAATTTGTATTTTTTTATGTGATAGGTGGCAGACGAGCAGACGGATCATCTGATGGTAAGCGATTGCCGCCGCCCTTGAACACCCGCGACATCAGTGGAGTCACAAGTGCGCTACTCTTGCCGCCGCCCATGGACACGCGCGACACCAATGGGGTCACAAAGGCGCTGCTAACCTTAAAACCTCCAGTGCCCTCACTCACGCAGCGAAACACAGCACAGTGCTGCTTCACGCCGGTTTTCTGTTCAGCCGTGGTATCACTCCGGTCGAGTCGAGTCAGTTAAGAAGTTCCCAGTGTCACTCGAAGTCTGGAATTTCCGGTCATGTCACTCTGGTGTCCAATGGCATTATGAGTGTACCTCCTTGTATTTTGCGGCACTTCACTGCACAAAAAATACAAATTTGGCCACTAAAATCAACTCAATGTTAACTAAAATCTTCATCAGCCAATACTTGCGTTTCGTTTGACTACCCTCGACAGAATACCTCTATAGTGTTTCGGCAGTTTACTTCATTTCCTTATCATTATAGAAAATTTTGAAATATAATTCCGTGTTATATGTTAATAACTTTGAACTGCGGTCAAATAAACAACTTTTTATGAACGTAATTTTGCTACTCATTCTATCGTAACAATAGCGGACTAAATTATATGTACTGTTAGTTTCGTCGGGTCTGTCTGCTTAACCGTCTGGCTATACTCGATAAGTTGCCTACTAAATTTGAGATAGTGTTATTTATATACCCACTATAAAGATACCTACCTTTTACTTACAAAAGATAAGGTAAGTGTAGCTGATACTCGTAATAGTATTTATGTATAGGATTGGGAATCCCAATAGGTAGAGTCAAAGAAGTCCCGTGATTGCCGCCACTTCTGTCACGTCTACATTCAAATTTGAGTTTTGTTGATATAAACAAAAGGTATTTATTTAAAATTTAAATTCTGTATTTTGCTATGGGACTTCTTTCGAGGCGCGTACTGTACCTACTATTTAACATTAGAGTTTTCTACAACATCGCCGGTTGAGATAGGTTTTTTCAAAAATGTCTAGTTCGAATAAGTTGTACGAGTATTAAAGTTTCAGAGCTATACACCGTGCTTTTTTAACCGTCTTACTCCCTTATCGAGAGCATTATACTGATGAAACCAAACATTTCTCCCAAGGAACATAGGGTCTTATCACAAAAAAAAAACTATTTCCCATACAAAAGTAATCAGCTGATTGGTGCAAATTGTAAGGAGAGGCAATTTTTTTTTGAGTTTAGACCCTATGTTCTTTCGGGAAAAATGTTTGTTATCATCAGTATAATGCCCTCGATAAGAGAGTAAGACGTTCAAAAAAGCACGGTGTATTTAAGTTTAATTGAATCACTTTCATGCTACGCTACAGCATGAAAGAGATCAATGCCAGCAGTCTTCTCAAGGTCAGCAGTGACTATTGGCATGCCGATCTTCATTCAAAGACACTAAATATGCCTACAGCGGCCTCCACACTTAAGACACGCTGCATCAACGGGTTTCGTAGGTATCTAGGACAGACGAAGCTAGTGCTCGTAGCGACTTATCTCGCCAATGCTCGTAGCGACTTATCTCGCCAGTGCTCGTAGCGACTTATCTCGCTAGTGCTCTTAGCGACTTATCTCGTTAGAGCTCGTAGCAACTTATCTCGCTAATGCTCGTAGCGACTTATCTCGTTAGTGCTCGTAGCGACTTATCTCGCCAGTGCTCGTAGCGACTTATCTCGCTAGTGCTCGTAGCGACTTATCTCGTTAGAGCTCGTAGCAACTTATCTCGCTAATGCTCGTAGCGAGTTATCTCGCTCGTGCTCGTAGCGACTTATCTCGCTAGTGCCCGTAGCGACTTATCTCGCTAGTGCTCGTAGCGAATTATCTCGTTAGAGCTTGTAGCAACTTATCTCGTTAGTGCTCGTAGCCACTTATCTCGTTAGTGCTCGTAGTGACTTATCTCGCCAGTGCTCGTAGCGACATATCTCGCCAATGCTCGTAGCGACTTATCTCGCCAGTCCTTGTAGCGATTTATCTCGCTAGTGCTCGTAGCGACTTATCTCTTTAGAGCTCGTAGCGACTTATCTCGCTAATGCTCGTAGTGACTTATCTCGTTAGAGCTCGTAGCGACTTATCTCGCTAATGCTCGTAGCGACTTGTCTCGCCAGTCCTTGCAGCGATTTATCTCGCTAGTGCTCGTAGCGACTTATCTCTTTAGAGCTCGTAGCGACTTATCTCGCTAATGCTCGTAGCGACTTATCTCGCTAGTGCTCGTAGAGACTTATCTCACTGGTGCTCGTAGCGACTTATCTCGCTAGTGCTCGTAGAGACTTATCTCGCTGGTGCTCGTAGCGACTTATCACGCTTATGCTCGTAGCGACTTATCTCGCTGGTGCTCGTAGCGACCTATCTCGCTGGTGCTCGTAGCGACTCACGATGGGGCTCATTAGTCGGTTCTCATCCCAACTCAGGCGCAGAAGGAAGCCCTCATGGTGTTTTAGTGGGCAAGCTTCAGGCCATGGCTATAGGGGAGTCCCATATAACCCGGTTAGGTTTGTTTAAGGCAGTCGGCCCATATCTCGGGCCGGCGGAATTTCAATAGGAGAAACCAAAAAAAGCTTAGGTTAGGTAAGGGACCTGGTCTCAGCGCCGTAGTTTGGTACTTTTACTTCTTATTTTTATCTGATACGTAACAGGTGAGCAGACAGATCACGTGATTGTAAGCTATTGAGCCTGATCCCCTGGAATGGGCCTCCGGTACCCTCACTCACGCAGCGAAAGAGCACAGTGCAGCTTCACGCCGGTTTTCTGTGAGGTCGTGGTATCACTCCGGTCGAGCCGGCCCAATTCATGCCGAAGCGTAGCTCTCCTACGGCCACTCACTCCTATTCACTCATAGTAAATCCTCCGCTTGTTACAGGTATGTGGACGATGTGTGTGCCAGGATGGGGCGCCGCGTTCGCAGCCGGGGCGCTGATGCTGTACGGGACATTGGATGTGGCCTACTTCGCGAGGATGATGTACACTGTGGCCAAGGCTAGGTACTTCAGGAAGAAGGCCTGCATCTTGGATACGACTGAGGTGGACTGTGAGTGTTTATTGTATGCTTAAAGGTTTTTCAAAATTGAAAGGAAGCTTGATTAGGACCTGGTACAGCTGTTCAAACAAATGGCCAATGGTGTTTCCGAACAGATACGACCTGGTGATCTTCAAGAAAAGAGCTTATTTCTCCCTTAAGAGTCGGCAACGCATCTGTGATGCCCCGTGTGTCGCAGATGTCCATGGGCGGCGGTAATTCACTTACCGATAAATCCGATTTTAATTTAAATTCGAACCCACGAACTTTAGAGTTATTGTCTAGAAATTTTCAGAGACCGCCAGGAGTAAGTATAAGCTAGTGCTCTTGTACCTCAGAAAATATGTTAAGTGGTTGGTCTTACGCTTGATCTCTCTTCGTTAGTGACTCTGTGGTGATTGGACTGTATATGAAATAAGCCGTTGCCGTGTGGTCCCCGGCAGAGTAGAAAAGGCCACCCTCACTCTTACCGAGGTGTCGTAAAAGGCGACCAAGGTAAAGCTGCTGGCATAATCATCAGCACCCAGAGAAGGAAAACTCTGCATTCATATCAAAACCCTCGCCAACCCGTCTGACAAGCGTGGTGAGTATGTCAATTACCCCTCATGTGATTGAGGGAGGCCCGTGCCCCAGCAGTGTGGACTTAATTGGGCTGATGATGATGATGAATATGATGAAATAAGCACTGTGGGGGACAATAAAAGCCACTGATATCAGCAATACAATGATATATATTTAGAATAGAGGTTCACAGACACTAGGACAATACAATGATATAACAAAATCAGTATAAAAACATAAACAATATGAAAAAAGCTGAAAGAAAGAAGCTGTTCCATCCGTCAATCCTCAAGCGGTCTCATCGAAATTTTAGGGTCTCTTGTGACTCCATTGCTGTCGCGGGTGTCCATGGGCGACGACAATTGCTTACCTTCAGGTGATCCGTCTGCTCGTCTGCCACCTATTACATAAAAAAAAAAATGATTGTAAGGAAATAGAGAGTGCACTTTTGTCTGAACTGCACTTTGTGGCATGGTGTCTTATCTGATCCAAGAGAGCCTCTGTGAATAACCAGTAGGAGGAAACAAACCGTCTTTTTTTATGAGATAGGTAGGCAGATGATCAATTGGCAATAAATAGTACTTTACTTTTTTACTTAGCCATCACTTAACAAAAACGAGGCTAATGCTGCATAGGCACTTATTGGCTAAGGAGTTTTTGGGCTAATGGTTAGCTAGATTGATGAATTACTGGTAGTCGTGTCAAGGATGGTTTTGTCTTTAACACACCTAAATTACGGCGGTTGTGAAACATATTTTTCAAAGGCAATGTTAGATCTGTTACCCAATTAGATGATTAATTTTAATTTGCTTGATGTAAGTAAATTGATGTAATAAATAGTATAAGTGTTTGCCGAGAGATTGTAACCCCGAAATTGTTTAAAATAGATCCACTGGTAGGGCATCGCTAGTGTGCCCTACCCGTCACCTTAACCGCCGCCCATGGACACCCATCAGTGGACACGAGCGCTGCCAGCCAATCTTTGAACCCCCCTTTCCCCCGGATTGGGCCTCCGGTTCCCTCACTCACGCAGCAAAACACAGCACAGTGCGGCTTCACGCCGGATTTCTGTCAGGCCGTGGTATCACTTCGGTCGAGCCGGCCCATTCATGCCGAAGCGTGGCTCTCCCACAGTCAAACTGTTCGATTTACTTCGTCCTCATCATCTGGATAGATGATGAGGTAGATGGCGTTACATTACTTTGAATTTCTTTCACACACATCTCAGCGTATATATCCCGGTTCCGAATATTTGAGGAGTCTAGTAATTACAATGAAAATACTGTCTGACCTTCGCAACCCTTTAACAGGGGAACATTACCAGCTGAATCATGGTTACACGTTGCAGAAACTACCAGAATTACTTTACGTTTCTCATAAACAAATATTTCACAACTTCACATACATTGATTTGACTCCGAGATAGGTAACTCAAGCACCTGTGTTACGGATATCAGAATCAACAGTAATTACAAATCATCATCATCAGCAACCCACACTCGTCCACTGCTGGACATAGGTCTCCCCTAATGCACGCCACTGCTCCCGATTTTCGGCCACTCTCATCCAGCCCACACCAGCCAGCCTTCGAATGTCATCATCCCATCTTGTCGCAGGGCGTCCTACACTACGCTTACCGAGTCGCGGTCTCCACTCAAGGACTTTACGGCTCCAACGGCTGTCAGTTCTGCGGCTAATATGACCAGCGCACTGCCACTTCAGTTTGCTATTTCGGTGGGCTATGTCGGTGACTCTGGTTCTCTGTCGGATTACATCATTTCTGATGCGGTCCTTCAGAGATACTCCGAGCATAGCCCTTTCCGTAGCTCTTTGAGCGACTTTGAAACGGTGGACTAGTCCAGCCGTGAGTGTCCACGTCTCGGCACCGTAAGTCATGACCTGAAGGACGCACTGGTAATTACAAATATATACATTTAATACTTTTCTTTTGTAAATACATATTTATTATACATAGAAAACACCCAGACCAATACAAACACACATGTTCACGCACACAAAAGTTTGTAATTTGCGGGAATCGAACCCGCAACCCTTGCACCAGAGGCAACGTCCACCATCACTCGTCCACCACAACCCTTACTTCCTTTATCAGCCTTCTTCCTTTCCGGCATTGAATCGGTACTGATTTCATAAAACTCTGTGATTCCAGCCTTTTGCCTCCTCAACGACATCGACACCCTCCTCTACCACATGAACAACGCTAGATACCTCCGCGAGCTGGACTTCGCCAGGGCAGACTTCTACGAGAGGACGGGCCTGTACGCCAACATCAAGGCGGCGGGAGGCGCGGTGGTGCAGGCCGCGGCCACCATCAGGTACAGGCGGTATCTGAAGCCTTTCACCAAGTTCACCATCACGTCTAAGGTTGGTATTTGTTTATACTTAGGTGGTATTTTTTTTATATGGTAGGCAGACGAGAAGACGGATCACCTGATGGTAAGCGATTGCCGCCCCCCCATGGACACCAGTGGAGTCACAAGTGCGCTGCCAACCTTCATACCCCGCTTCCCCCCGAATTGGGCCTCCGGTACCCTCACACGCCGTGTGGTTCCCGGCAGAGTAGAATAGGCCACCCTCACTCTTACCGAGGTGTCGTAAAAGGCGACTAAGGTAAAGCTGCTGACATGATCATCAGCACCCAGAGAAGGAAAACTCTGCATTTATATCAAAACCCTCGCCAACCCATCTGCCAAGCGTGGTGAGTATGGCAATTACCCCTCATGTGATTGAGGGAGGCCCGTGCCCCAGAAGTGGTTACTTAAATGGGCTGATGATGATGATGACCTTCACACAGAAAAGTGCGGCTTCACGTTGGTTTCACTCCGGTCGAGCCGGCCCATTCATGTCGAAGCGTGGCTCTCCCCGTGCTCAAGAACTTGATTACGGTTACACGTTCAGATTCATTATCTCAAAAGTTGCAGGTGTCCACGTTTTGAATCCACTTTCCGAGATGTGTAGGTCTCGCGATGTTTTCCATGATCGTTGAGCTAATGTTATATAAGCCGAGCTAATAGGCGTAAAATAAATAGTAATATGCACATAGATTTGAAAAATGGCATTTATTTATTGCATAAAAGACAAAAAAGATTATTTCACGATTTAATTTCTCTGTTAAACTATTTATTTATAAACTTATTAAAAATTTACTTTTCTAGAAAATTGGACGTTGGTACAATGTTATATCTATCAACCCATTTTCTTTTTAAGCTCTAGGGATGTTCCTAAATAATCGAACGAAAACAATGTTTACTCGTAGTAGGAATTTTCAACCATAAATGAACGCTACATTCGGATTATATAAAACGTATTATTTTGTTGTTTAAAAATATACACACATTATAACTTGGTAAACAGAAAATCTATATAATATGGCACACGATATAAGCCCTTTGATTTCGAAGAAAAATAAATAAACTGGCCGCGGATCAATATCTAGGATCGGTTCTTTCTTTCCAATAATTTAGATTTTTTTTTATTTATTGAGGACAACCAACAAATCTTACACTAATTACATTGTATTTACTTAAGTACTATAATAAGGCTAAGTGCAGATTCTCTTACAGGCTGTCACGACATGCAAATGTGAGCAGACTAAACAATCCGTTGTATTGACGTTGAAGTCTGTTTATTAGTGAGTGATGGCCGAGATTGCTTTTAGACCCCTTGGGTGCAAATGGGACGAGTTTACCCATTCTTGGCAGTTTGAGAGGGATGTGAAACTGTAGTTGTGAAAGAAGGCCCGGGCAATCTGGACCACCACTAACCAACCTATGCAAGAAGAGAAGATCTAGCATTTCTCCAAATCAAAGTACTACTAGATTCACATTACTCCAAATAAAAGTACTAATAACTTCTTTTCCTTTATTATTTTATTCAATTTACTTTTGTTTGAAGTACATATTGATTATTCACATTAATCGGAGTTTTTAGTAGGTCTCCTCTCTATGAGAGAAACCTTGAATGTGGCTTATTATTTTGGCTCAACTTTAGAAATAGTATTTTTTATTCGGAAAATAATTTCGTACTGTCCATTTTGAACCTAGTTCCTAGCCGAAACGCACATGTTTCTCCTCGATATTTTTCTTCTAAAAGCGTCTCCATTCCTTTTCCAGGCGATATTCTGGGACGACAAAACAGTCTTCATGGAGCACGAGTTCATAGGCCCCGGTGGCTTCGTGCACGCGGTGGCTGTATGCCGGCAGAGGGTCATTGACACCTCTGCGGCAGCCATTGCTGAGTTGCTGCTGCAGCTGCACTGTGCGGGGACCTGCAGGTCGCAGCCGGTGAAGATGCCGCCAGAGGTAGCGTTCAGACTATTATCTTAAATTAAAAAAAAAACTCTATGGGTTCGTCCATTAATGACGTGATGTTGTTTTAGCAACTTTTTCCTTACAGTCAAAAAGCTGCGAAATTTAAGATAACCTATACATGAAAATAGTTGGATCGAACAAATTCTAGAAAACTCCTCCTCTAGTCGTCATCCTTATTACTGAGGGTCGTGATTTCTCCCGTGGGCGGCCAGTTTGCTCTATATAATAGACCTCCGTCTATGTCTGTCTTTTGCAATGTGGAGGGCGTCAAACAGCTTGGTGTCCAGCCTCGAACGTATTTGGTCTGACCATCTGACAGGACACCTTGCCGGTGAACATCACCTGTTCCAGATTATGTATCTCTTTCCGGGCTATGTGACTAAAAATCTCCAGGATTCTTCTCAGGTAAGTGGTAGACAGCCTGGTTTTAATGTGGAGTTCTTGGCGGATGGATTCGTGTGTACGGAAAGCAGTCCATAGGATTTGGAGCATCCTTCACAACACCACTCTAGAAAACTATGCATCCGTTAATCAATAAGATACTTAAATAGATATACTTTATTGGGTAAAGTAGGTAGGTAGGTACACAACTTAAAAAATGATACGATAAGATTACGAAGAAACAAGTAAAAAAATATAAAAAATTGCAGATGGTTCCGGAAATATCAATTAAGGTGACACTAATACTATTTATTAAATAACCATGCACAAATGCGGAGCCAACATTTGTACGCGAAAAATTTACTCACGTGTGTGGCCGCTTTTGGCGGTAATCAATTTTTCGCGTGCAATAACGGACCCAACATTTGTCTATGGTTATTTAATAAATAGTATAAATGTTTGCCGAGAGGTTGTAACCCCGAAATTGTTTCAAATAGATCCGGTTTAGTAGCTAATAATGAAACTCGAATGGTGTCGCTAGTTAGGGCTACCAGTCGCCTTAAAATAGAATATAAAATGAATAAAAAATAAATACACGTGATCCGAAACCACCCCCTCCCGTGGTAATATTTGGTGATTGTTTTTCGCCCCCTCTAAAAAGCTTCTATTTCATAGCGATAGGTGATGCCACCATCGGTGACTATGTACGATGCTCTCGTCATTAATAGACTCGTAGTTATGGTTTGTTTTTTCATTTGTATTAATTTAATCTTCAGCTGGAACTCTGGGTACAAAGCAACGAGCTCAGTTCTGCCAAACTTCGAGCATCGAATGCCCCACTCCCCACTCTTCAAGTCCACCCCCTCAGCTGCGGGGAGGTGATGCCCGCTTCGGCCGCCGAGTGAAGTTTCCCTCACTGCCCGAGCGATCTGCGGTCCCGCTCACGCGCCACTAACATGTGAGTGCGACCGCGACAGAATGAGGGTGTTACTGCTCGGGCAGTGAGATTCTATTAGTCGACGCCCAACTTACGAAGCGGATGGACGTACAACAAATGCCCGTATGTATTAAAATTAAAGCTATTTCATGTTTACTTTAAAAAAATAGCTTTCTATAATTGCAGTTTTGCTAAGTTCAGTTTATTATGCATATTATCTTGTATCGAAAGTACAAAAACGCTAGATAAACGTTTTTAATAAGAACTGAAAGTCCATAGCTACTTTAAATAATTTATCGTTTATTTATTATTGGTATTCTTTTGGATATCAACAGACACATTATTGTACATCAGTGTCATGTATGTACTTTTTAATCAGCATAATATTGTTATTTACTTATATATTTTATTAAATTACTCTTAACTTCATATGCTTGTTACATATTTCATGTCATCGATACTACCTACTAGTCCAATGTGCCTATATTATAATAAATATCATCATAATAAATATTTATATACTACCTTATATGTATGTATCATCCATGTGTCGTCAATTTATTATTTGTAATTATTTTTATTTCAATGTTTTTTTGAGAGTTCGTATTTTTAAATTAGTTAATCTGCATTATAGATTTATCTATTGAATTTACACATATTGTAATATATGCCTAGAAAGAAATATAATAAAATTACTTAGGTATAAATTGATCTCGTAACGAATATAAATATTTTAAAGTGTGATGATGTATAGTCGATATCTAAAGTATTTGAACGCTTGTGGCACTTATGTCTCAAGATATAAGGTTCACAATTGGTCAAAATTGTGTAGATACTGCCTATTTTTGTCGTAACTCGTAACTCTAATGATGAAATCATTGTGTACTTACTGTCTTTCGATTTTGAATTGTAAGGCGAAATCTTGACGAGTGTCTGGCAAGTGATATTTAGCTAAGCTGATAATATTATTAAAATGTAAACTAACATATTTAATCTTTGATAATATGGAATGAATGACATTTTGGTAGTTACGATGTTCGGGACTCATTTTTCTGGAATATCTGTTTGATGTTTTAATTCTAATTTGCATAGAGTTGTTTTTTCATAAGTGTGAAAACTTCTCTATCATGATCGATCATGTTTGACCATCGATTCCAAGAAAACAGATCTTAGGTTTGATTTGCTGACAGCATATTCAACAATTTTAGTATTAGTATACATTTTCCACTGTCCCAAATTGAATTAGAAATTACTATGGTTAAAAAACACAATTGGATTAAGGAATAAAAAATTCGCTCAAAATAAAAACCTAGGCGCATTTTTATCTTTTAGGTATGCTTGTGATAATTTTTGCTACATAACTCAAGATTTTTTTTTATGTGATAGTTGGCAGACGAGCAGGCGGATCGCCAGATGGTAAGTGATTGCCGCCACCCAAAGACACCTGTGACACCAGTGGAGTCACAAGTGCACTGACAACCTTGAAACCCCCCTTTCTCTCGGATTGGACGTCCGGTACCCTCACTCACGCAGCGAAAGCGCAGGTTTTCTGTGAGGCCGTGGTATCACTTCGGTCGAGCCGGCCCATCCATGCTGAAGCGTGGCTCTCCCACGGTAACGGTTATAGATGAGTTCCATGCCGATGAGTTACCTCAAATATCTGGTCATCATTATCATGTACTTGCGTGAGTCATCGTTGGTCTCAGTTTTGGCATCAAAATAAAATAGTTTGCCAATGATCTTCAACATTTCATCATCAGTGAATGACTTTACGTTACGGCCACATTGTAAAAATAGCCAGTGGCTTGTAAATGTACCGGCAGCCACACATCAATGTATAAAAATCCGTCAAATTTCTTCAATACTTTCTTAGATAAGTGTCAAAAACAATATTTGATTCAATATCAATTGAGGAAATATGATACACTTACTAGCTTTTAACGCCATACACCCTGTTGGTCTAGTGGTTTAAGTACCGGGCCGTGATCTCGGGGTCCTGGGTGGGATTCCTGGGTCAAGCAAAAAGTGTGTTTCGAATTTTTCGAACATAGCTCGGGTTTGTGATCACCAATCCGCATTTGGCAAGGGTGTAACTATTCTAATGTTAGTGACCAAGAAAGTTTAAAACAATATGAAGGATTTACGCTCCTATACGCTGAGTATAGGTTTTCGTCCATTCCGGGACGGTTTCGTCCTTGTCGAAATGGCTGGTAGTACTGGCTAACTGTGCATTGTGGCCTACCGTGTAATATTCTAAATTTGACTAAAATGTATTAACTATATGTTGCAATGAGTCAAACTTCTTCGTAAAACGTGAAAAATGTATAAATTGTGATGGCATGACGAGTGTTGTATATAATTTATTAATGTGTAACATTGTACTTATTTATTGAATACAATAAAGTTTAAAGAAGTTAAAATGTTTGTTTCAATTTCTCTCATCTCAGCAAGTAATTCCTGGTTGCGTCCAAAGCTATCACTTTAAATGCGTATCGTGCAGGTTTCCTCACGATGCTTTACATCACCGCCGAGCTAATGTTAGAAATACGCACAAAACTTTGAATAATCCAGAGATGCATGCTCTAATTTGAACCTACGAACTCATTTTTTAGCTATCGATAGAGCCGTTTTATTCAGATGAAAACTATCGATAGTCAAACGATCGATAGTTCGGCAACACTAATTGAGATACCCTACCTATAGATTGAGATATTGAGAATTGAGATCTATACAGGGTGTATCTGTGAACATTTACATCCCTTTAACCACGTGTTCTATCAACCATTTGGAACTATCAACCATTCGAGACGACCCGTTTGGAACAGTGTTAGTGAACGCTGCCTTTGGTCCAAGGGTTGCGGGTTCGATCCCCGCACAGTATAAACATTTGTGTCATGAACGTATCTGTTTTTATTGGTCTGGGTGTTTCTATGTATTTACAAAAAAAAAGTATTATATGTATATATTTGTAATCCCACTGTTGATTCTGATATCCGTAACACAGGTGCTTGAGCTACCTATCTCAGAGTCAGATCAATGTATGTGATGTTGTGAAATATTTATTTATTCATTATGAACAACATTTGTTTTATGACTTTTGGAAATTCGCATAAAAAAAAGTTTCAACTTTTCATACGAGGTCGGTCACGTGACATGGTCATTTAGTATGGGGAGTCGAAAACGTTTTCGACGGATTTCGAAAAGTCGTAGAACAAATGTTGCTCAGAATGGTTGGTAGAACATGTGGTTAAAGGGATGTAAATGTCCACAGATACACCCTGTATCTATCAATCTTCTATACTATTAAAAAAAGATTTACCGTGATTTACGGTAAATCCTACAGCTAGCGGCAACACGAAACGCTTGCGCGATGTAATTGTCACCCAGCGCCACCTATTGGTAAAAAGTGAAACTAATGTCCCCGAAACTATTATAAGTGAGATTAACTGTCATAAAAGGAAACCAACTATCTTACCTTACTCTATGGAGGAAACGTCGAAACTCTTCAAGTAGTTAAAAGCTGTTAAAAGTCGTTAAATGGAGTAAACAGATGTTCAACCGATTTGCTTCAGAACTTTCAGTAGTCAAGTCTTTGTTGTAGTGACGGATAGAACAGGTAAACGCATTACGTTTATTTCAGTCGTGACCCGGTTACTGGGCATTCGTCACTTGGGTATTTTGGAAGCGGAATACTTGCCATCATTGTAGTACAAATAATTTAGAAACTAAAACCTACGTAGTTAAGATTATTTGATGACGCGTTTGGAAGTGGAAGAGAACGCTGCCTCTGATCCAAGGTTTGTTGGTTCGATCCCCGTACAGTACAACACATTTGTAACAGTGCATTTGTTAGTAAGTAAATAATTTAACATTTATTGACCACAAACAATAAATGCCGTGTGGTCCCGGCAGAGTAGAATAGGCCACCCTCACTCTTACCAAGGTGTCGTAAAAGGCGACTAAGGTAAAGCTGCTGGCATGATCATCAGCACCCAGAGAAGGAAAACTCTGCAGTTATATCAAAACCCTCGCCAACCCGTCTGCCAAGCGTGGTGAGTATGGCAATTACCCCTCATGTGATTGAGGGAGACCCATGCCCCAGCAGTGTGGACTTAATGGGCTGACGATGACCACAAACAAGATTTAGTACAGGGAGTGTGTTTTAGGGAGGATTTGTGTGCATGAATATGTCTGTTAGTATTAGTCTGGGTATTTTCTATGTATTATAAATAAGCACTATAATATATCTCGCGTAAGTGGCTGTTCGTTGAGATTGGCCGCCTAAGCCGAAATCGAATGGAGGATATTAATATTATTAAATAAGTATTTAAAAAAGACAGTCACGCCCTGTTGGTCTAATGGTTGAAGTATCGGGCCGTGATATCGGGTCTTGGGTTCGATTCCCGGGTCGAGGAAAAAGTAATAATAAGGAAAAAGAACATTAATAACAAGTCGATGAAATGCAGTTTGACAGATGTTTATTTACCACTTATTTATAATCAACGTCTGATCACAAAGATAGATCTTCCCTCTAAGGTCATGTTCCATGTTTATCCACCCATGTTCTAGAACTTTGCATCGACCTGATAACTTTAATGTGATGTAATATAATTATTCTTATCAGGTATCAGTTTGCTGTGATGTAACTTTTTGTAAATAATGTGCTTACATACAATACCTTACTTATTTACTTACTCCACTGGCTCAGTGAACAAGTCTTGGCCTCCGAAACAAGAGAACGCCACTTTGATCGATCCTGCACTACTTGTCGCCAGTCACCGGCCTGAAGTTCTCGCAGGTCATTTTCGACGACGTCTTTCCAGCGATACCTAGGCCGGCCTACCGGGCGTCGGCCCATCGGTCGGCTCTCGAGAGACTGGACGAGGACCGTCTCGTGAAGAAAGCATACATACAATACCTACTTATCTTATTTAGGGATGTTCCAAAGAAGTTTCATCATGGTTCAGTTGGTCTGTCCCTGTATCAAGCACCATTAAATCTATCACTGTTTCTTGATGATGGAGAATCAGAAGCCCAATTCTCGTGCACTCGACCTCGCACTTTTGACCGTGGGAGAGCCACGCTTCAGCATGAAGGGCCGGCTCCACTGGAGTGATACCACGGCCTCACAGAAAACCAGCGTGAAGCAGCAATGTGCTGTGTTTCGCTGCGTGTGTACCGGAGGCCCAATCCGGGGGAAACAGGGGTTTAAAGGTTGCCAGCGCACTTGTGACTCCATTGGTGTCGCGGGTGTCTATGGGCGGCGGCAATTGCTTACCATCAGGCGATCCGTCTGCTCATCTGCTACCTATCACATAAAAAAACTTTTTGGGAGAGAGTAGGGTCAGCTCGGGTTATTTTGAACCCCTAATGAAAACTGACGAGGTGTTATAAGTTTGACGTTTCTATGTGTGTGTGTGTCTGTCCGTAGCATCGTAACTCCAGATCGGATAAACCAAATTTGATTTTCTTTTTACATACTTATTACATATCTGTTTTTAAAGTAATATCTTCATTTTTCACATTAAAATTTTCAAAGGATCTTACGTCTTTCTTATGACTGGCCCGATGGCGCATTAGGTATTGGTTCTGCCTCATACTCCCATGGGTGTGGGCTAGGAGTAATATTGTTCTGTGGGTCTGGGTTTGATTCCCACCCAAGAAATACATTCAAGTGATGGACACAAGGTGGACCGACGAAATGTTAAAGATTGGTAGCGCACTTGTGACTTTACTGGTGTTGCTTGTGACTTTACTGGTGTTGCTTGTGACTTTACTGGTGTTGCTTGTGACTTTACTGGTGTTGCTTGTGACTTTACTGGTGTTGCTTGTGACTTTACTGGTGTTGCTTGTGACTTTACTGGTGTTGCTTGTGACTTTACTGGTGTTGCTTGTGACTTTACTGGTGTTGCTAGTGACTTTACCTACTGGTGTTGCTTGTGACTTCACTGGTGTTGCTTGTGACTTTACTGGTGTTGCTTGTGACTTTACTGGTGTTGCTTGTGACTTCACTGGTGTTGTTTGTGACTTTACTGGTGTTGCTTGTGACTTTACTGGTGTTGCTTGTGACTTTACTGGTGTTGCTAGTGACTTTACTGGTGTTTCTTGTGACTTCACTGGTGTTGCTTGTGACTTTACTGGTGTTGCTTGTGACTTCACTGGTGTTGCTTGTGACTTTACTGGTGTTGCTTGTGACTTTACTGGTGTTGCTTGTAA
This sequence comes from Marasmia exigua, assembly GCA_019059595.1. Lineage (NCBI taxonomy): Eukaryota > Metazoa > Arthropoda > Insecta > Lepidoptera > Crambidae > Marasmia > Marasmia exigua. Next base: position 9,847,024 of record CM032488.1, on the reverse strand, counting down.
CTTCACTGGTGTTTAGATTGCCGCCGCCCAGAGACCCGGGCGTCTCCATCTAAACACCAGTGAAGTACGTATATTACGGAGCCGGGCGGCGACAATCGTTTACCATCAGGCGATCCGTTTACTCGTCTGCCACCCATCACATAAAAAAAAACTCGACATTGAAGTCGAATTTAGAGATTTCATACATTCGTCCATACAAATCTCAAACTCGAGTTTAATGTCGAGTGTTCGAGAATAGGACCTCAGCACGTCAATCGATGAATAGGTCGTAGAAACTATCGATAGACATTGACTTATCGATTCTACTATCGATCGACGACTGATCGCCTGTTTTAGAATATCATAGTTTCACCTTTAGAGTCTTGTGGTTTGCTGTGCCTATCTGAGGTAGTGTTGTAGTTATCTGATCCTATCTGATCTGAGGTATTTTTAATCACTCAATTGCAGAAAAATCTTCAAGCTTTGTTGTTGAACCTCCAAAGAAAAATCTAAATTTTGATTTAAATATGTAGTTATTGGTGACTTTAAATTGATGTTTCTGCATCTGAATGTATGATCCTAATTTCTTGGTCAGGTAATTAGGTATATCTTCATTATGGTCCGTAAAATATATCTTGATTAAAATGACAGCGGTTGATATCACAGAAAAATGTTAATTCAATGATAATAAAACTTGGGAAAATTATAAACCTTATTCTTATTGAAATAAAGGTCAAATGACATCTGTCATTCTAATCAAGCTATAGTTTACGGATTAAGGAAACGTAAAATGAAATGCGTTGCTAATTGTAATGTACACAATTTATTTATATCGTATAGTGTTTCTTATACAAAGATAATAAATTGTAAAATCCTCATTCTCGGTCCGAATAATAAATAAATACTTAGTGTAACTCCCTTCAGTCCTATCACAAGCCCTCGGCGTGCCAGGAGAGTCTTACTCAAATACGTCAAATACTTCCGAACTAGCCTTCTTAGGATTCAATACATTAAACGCCCGGCAGTGAGTCGACTCACAGCCCAGCTCACTCATAGTCACGCGCACTGAACGCCCCCGGCAGTGAGTCGACTCACAGTGACGCGCACTGAACGCCTGGCAGTGAGTCGACTCACAGCCCAACTCACTCACAGTGACGCGCACTGAACTCATAGCTCAAACCTATACTCGCGTGGTACTGTGAGTCACCCGAACTAACTCCAGGGCTGACTTATTTACATGGTATCCATTGAATGAAATCGCCATCTTTTATAATAAATGTACAAAAATATCCCTTTAGGAAAGCTATTTATAGGTAGGTATGTATTGTCAAAGGCACTGGTATCTTATCTTGGTATTCAATAAAATCTGTGTTTTTAAACATAGTTGCGATTTCAAGTTGAGGACCTATCCACAATTTTTTTGGTTTGGAACTTAATGGGCAATCTGATTGAGAAATACTATACATTAATTTTATAAATAATTCTATGTTGGACTTAAGTTTACTTACAACGAGCTTAATCTATCTTATAAGAACGTAGTCTTTAGCCATCGATCTTCACGAGTCTTCGAATAGATGAAACAGATCTACTTCGCTTACTTATACATATACATACATAGCTCATCACTAAAAATGCATTTTTTTAAATCTATCACTGAGTAGACAAGTTTTATCTGCTCGAAAAGTCTTTTAACTCAACGATTAGTCTCATACATGTTCTCGCGTCGCCTGCGACGACCGGCCGTCTCCGCTCCACGACCACGATACGACTACTAGGAAGGATTACGATAGGCGTTGCGGCTTAGCCGCTTACAGCTGCACATTATGATACAATATATCTCTCTTTACAACGTGGTAACTCTACGGGAGGGGAAGGAGACAGTTTGTACGAACAAGAACGGCGTCCCGAGCGCGGCGGCCCGTAGTTAAACGCAAGCGGGTCCCATGGGGTCGTCACCCGCGCTCAGTGCTCGTGCCCGCGCGCTTTGTTCTGATGCATCATATTCTTCAACGTCGCTACTTCGGTAGCGAGCCGCGCCAGCTCAGCCTTCAAGTGCGCATCATCCTCCTCAACCATTCTGTCTTCCGGCCGCTGCGGCCTGTACTCCGCACCCAGAGATATCCCCGAATCCCTCTCGTCGCTCGAACCTTCACCGTCCCATGACGGCGAGGACCGCGGACCAGGCTCCTGCTTGATGTGCTGGAGCGAGAGGAGTGCGCTCGCGACGTCCTTGTCGCCCAGGTGTGACTTATGGCGCAGTTTGAGGGGGAGGCAGTTGTTCTCTGGCGCGTACTGCTCGGTATTCTCGTCCCCGGAGCCGGAGAGAGAGGAGAGCTCGTAGGGGGAGGGAGCACGGCGAGATCTGGAGAGGTTGAGGACGGAGCCGGGCGGCTCGTAATGGGCTGGGTGTGGGTAGTACGCTTCTGGGGCGGGGAGGCGCTCCTGGTAAGGTTCTGGAGCCCGCTGTGGTGGCGGGGAGGGAGGGGACGCCGGCGGTGGTGGGGGCGGCGGCGGCGCGGGGGGGAACAGAGTACCGCTGGATAGTTTACTCCTCTTCGTGACGCAGAGGACCTGGTCGCACGTGGGTAGAGTGGCCAAGACTTGGTCAATGCTGATGAGAGTCTCGCCACAGATGCCGTACTTTTCCTTAATAGCGTCAAGTTGGGCTTTAAGAACGTGGTTCTCCTTGGACAGTTCGACGACACGCTGCTCAAGCACCATGTCGTTGAAGCGGCGTTTTTCGCGAGAGCGCTTGGCGGCCTCGTTGTTCCGGCGCCGGCGGTCCCAGTAGCCGTCGTCCTTCTTGTTGTCAGGGATGAACTCGCGCTGCTTGCGCTGCCCGAAGAACTCCTTGCGCTTGGAGAAGTCGAAGTTGGGATAGTCGAGCGGGTCAGCGTTGGGCGGCGGTTCCATGGGGAAGTGGGGCGAGACGGAGAGCCGGCGGTGCGGCGGCGGCGGCGGCGCGCGCGCGGGCGCGGGCGGGGCGAGGGGCGCACCCGGCCCCCCCAGCAGCTGCTGCTGGCTCAGGATGAACTCTGCGACCATGTTGCGGCGGACAGCTCCCGGTCCGCACGAGTCCTCACCGTGGTTCTGTAACAATGAAACGTAACATTAGCACGTTACAGAAAACACGAAAGGTTGCACTCGTCTAAATGATGTCGCGATTACAAAACGAGAGGTTGCAAAAACGTTGGCGCAACATCCCGTTGCAACGCGTGGATCACCTTTGTGAAACCACGTTGCCACATTTAACGCTTTTTACTCCCTTCATGTTAGCCAAACTCATTAATAAATCGTATTTCTTAACCTTAGTTACAAAAGCCAATTTTAAGGTTACACCGGATTTGTTCCGTTACAAAAGCCACTTCCTGGGTATTAGTTAAGTTTGCGCTTCAGCGGTTGCTTAAATAATTAGCAATCGAAGGATGTGCCTCAAAATTGATTTGTGTAACTGTAACTTTGCTATTTCGACTATAGTTGAAGAATTCGTAAATATTGAACAATGTACTAGTTAAACAACATAGTTTCGCAATTAATCACGTGGACCTTAGCGTGGGTGAAACCTCAGAATGACGATTGCGAGACATTTCGATGATTTTGATTACCAATCAATTGATTTGTGTCGTTAACCCTACATTACGTAATGTATCATAATTAATGTATTAACTTGGGCGATTACAGATTGTAACAACGGCAGGAAGTTGAGAAAAAAATGCACCGAAAACGCCTCATTATCCGAGAAAAACAATGAAAGAATCACTATTAAACTACCCATTGTTAGCGATAAACGATTCAAATACATTTTTCTTAAATTTCTGTTTTTAAACAATGTCCGCACTGGCCAGTGGCTAGCGCATAGAAAAAAGAATTAACCAGTCACGTTCTTGCGCACGCGCACGCATGGGGGCAACGTGAGAGTTCTTTCTAAATTTGAAATTATACTTTTTCAACTTGATTTGCATATGTTTTTTGTCGTTAAACAGCTCTCGGCGCACGTGACGGTCGAATTATAAAAGATTATTCACGAATCACCCGATATGAAATTCGAAAAGGTGTTTAAGTAACCGGTAAAGATTTTTAAGAAGTTCAGCTTACTAGAAATCGAAAATATTTGCGTACATACTTCGGTTTACTGATTCAAATTTGTGCTGATTTGTGTCATGGTTGCGATTCACTTTGTTGTCTAAATCAGATGTATAAAGAAGTGTACTTTTTTTGAAAGTTTTTATAGATTATGGAAAACTTGAGTCACGTTTTTGTGGTATGAGTTTTGACTGAAAAGTCTCAGGTTGAAAACGTGCAAGATTGCTGGTTTGGTTGGTTTCTTCAAAATAACTAGATCCCATTATGTAGGATGGGCCATACCTAAGTATAGGTATTACTTTAAAGTTACATAAAATGTACTAATGCTTCCAATGGGGTTCTAAATCCAGTCGTACAGTATTCTCCCTAAGATATCTTCAGCAATAAAGAAAGCCCCATTTCTCCGAGCTCACATCCGCCGGCCTCTAAACATTTAATTGAAGGCCCACTGACATTTCGCGGAGCGCGGGCGCAATTAACCGATCAGAACAGTTAGCGTAGCGGCGCCCGCGGCCCACTGACACCGATGCGGCCTAGCGGTATGGAGTGAGGTGTCCAGGAACTGATCGGCCCTATAGGTCCGTTCCAAAGAGGTTTTATCTGCATGAAACCTCTTTGGAATGGAGATGTTGACAGTTGAAATAGAGATTCTTTTTTTTGCCTAGCTGTATGGAAGAAAGCGTCCAGGATAAATGGCCCTATAGGTTTAGCTGAAAAAACCTCTTTGGATTGGAGAAGTTTGACCAGTCAAAAAAAGATACTTTTCATTATGATATGTACAAACACTTTGTTTTTTTTTATACATCCTATTTAACTATTTGTTGAAATCAGGACATACGTTTTTTTTCTCATAGAGGGTAAATGAGCAGACGGATCTCCCAATGGTAAGCTATTGCCGTTGCCCATAGGTACAAGCAGCAATACCAGTGAAGGCACAAGCGTACTATAAATCTTCTTTTTTCTTAAATTTCTTGAATGTTAATGATGCTGTCAGCCAAAGAGGCTTTTATCATGATCTAGATCTGGCCTACATTAATTCCATTAGTCAATATGTTTCTGCATTGTTATAAATATCATTTCAACCTGGTATTAAAATCGCCGCATGCGCAAGTTGATTTGTATCACAAACGAATGCCCGTTAGTTAGATAACTATTTGTACAGTTAACCATTTATAACCTCTTCAAATACACTTTTTGTGGCCGCCATGGTCAAGTGGAAGTTACATTTTATGATACAGTTAAGGTATTTAATTTTTCCGTTTAGATAGATAGATATTATTTACGAATGTAACTAGATATTTTATTATTTTGTACTATAAAAACAAAACACATTTTAACCTATTTATTAAAATCTTTTTTATTATTAAATTTCCAAACTGCCTTGTCTTCTGAATTTAAATAAGTTTTGTCTCTTTGATCTATTCTTTTATCAGGTTTTAATTAATATTTATATGTATATGTATGAATGAAAGTATTGCTTAAATTATTTAATCTGGCAACTACAAATACCTACTGTTTGCAGGTCATAAAAAAAAAGTTCTGCCCGTTACCGCGCCGCTTCACGGCGTAACAGTTAAACACCGGTTAAATCGAACGGTTGGTATTACCGATAACCATAGACAATCAACAGGTGTTGCTTTTTTTATCGCTTTTGTGTGTTTAAGGAAATCTTAATTATTCAGTACTGTTTTTTTTTATCTGTGACATTATTGTGTCAACTCATTATTTATGAACGGGTCTTACTTTGAAGTTGGTTATGTTTTTTAAAATTTGCATGGCAAACGCGTTATATATTTTCAATTATATTCCTAAGAGTTGCTTCTTTCTTATAAATTAAGATTATTATTTTAATTTTAATTTATATCCATATCATATCCTTATGGTAATATAAGTTATAAATTGAAAAAATTAAAATTGTATTTACCTACTTATAAATATGTACCTACATAATTACTTATTTAGTTTTATGCAAAAAATTATATCTATTTTATCTACCTAACTCGTCCAATGTTAAGGTGACGGGTAGGGCACACTAGCGACGCCAATCGATTTTAATTTTAGCTACTAAACCGGATCTGGTTTAAACAATTTCGGGGTTACAACCTCTCGGCAAACACTTATACTATTTATTAAATAATCATGCACAAATTTTGGGTCCATTTTTGTACGCGAAAAATTGATTCACGCTAAAAGTGTCCGTGTTTGGCGGTAATCAATTTTTCGCGTACAAAAACGGGCCCAACATTTGTGCATGGTTAATTAATAAATAGTATAAGTGATTGCCGAGAGGTGGTAACCCCGGATTTTTTTTAAAACTAGATCCGGTTTAGTAGGTAAAAATTAAAATCGATTGGCGGCGCAAGTGTGCCCTACCCGTCATCTTAAATACAAACACAACCGGAACATAATCATATCTAAACGTTTCCTAACAAAACTTGACCCGGTATCTGACCCGACAAGGCCAATGGCAGCCTCTGATACTAACGGTTACACAACGACAATCGGCAGATACTGTTAGTATCACTAATCATCGTAGGCACTCGCCGAGACCGTTACCCGAAAAACTGGGACCGTACGGTATCAAAACACCGTTTTTTAACGACCTGTGCAGGGCTGTGCGAGTCGGGAAAGAGAAAGTTCGAAAAATTGCAATTTGATTTTGTAATACGCATTCTAAACTTTTTGGTTCGAAATTTAAAAATTAAACGGGCTTCTTATGTCAACAATGTTATTTTAAAAAATAAAAGTGTGATTTAAAAAAAATGTCACATAAATTTAAAATCATTTCTTTTTTATTGTCTGCGTGATCTTGTTATGGCGGCCAATATCATCATTAATATTACAATTATTAAATCAAAAGCACTTTTTTAATTTTAAAAATTGAACTTTAAATTAAGAATTCTTTGTTTAAATAAATAAAGTACCGAATACTACCAGTATACGAACGAAGTATTATTTGACGAATTGATAACTTTTAACAATTTTTTTGAGTAACAAGTACCGCGAGTAAAAGTTCAATAGTCAGCCCTACTCATCGCGAGTATCCAAAACTCGTAATACTGTTATGAAACAGCTATTAGAATTTCGTCACCGCCTTAGCTATTCGTTATTCGCTGTTTTCAAGGTTGAGATTACACATCTAATAGCCTAACTGGTTTAAGGCTTTCAAAGTTATCGACTATTTGTTTAATCGTGTTAACAGTACCTTACTAATATCCAAGCGGATTAGTTGTGACGACATAATCACCCGTTTGACGGTAATTGGATGTTTTGGTTCTACAAACAACTTTAATTAATTAGACTAAACTAATTTAGGTTACTAAGTATCTATCTCCAACAAATTTAGTATTTTGTTACAGAAGGTACTTTTGTATAATGAATAAAGTCTTTAGTCTTTATTTTAGCTATTTAGATAAAAATATAAGCAAAATTAATGTTTAAGTAAAGTTAGAAAATAAATAAGATACCTTAAATGTTTTAGTTAAAGAATTATAAAAAATTTAAAGTTTTAAGTTTAAAAATTTAAAGAATTATAAAAGTTATAAAAAATGTTTTGATAGTACATATTTTATCTATTACTATGACATGTTTCCATTTTGTTATTATTTTAGCAGTGAACTGATATAGAGTTACAATAAAGTAAGATAATGTTATTTAATTGTGCAAATATTTTAAATTAACCTAGGTCATTGAATTATTTAAGCGTTACAATTAAATAATTTAATAAATTATAATGTAAATTTTTAGTGGAAAAAAATTAAGAGTTAATTGAATTTAATCAACAAAAAATTTTATCCATTATTCGCATTCTGTTTTTCAATTGAAATGTTTTTGTCCTCAAAATGTCCGGCCGGTGGTGTCAAACACCGGTTTCGTTCTAGAATACAAATGAAAACAATATCGAGTGCATAAACAAGTGTCCTATGTCGTTACGTATGCATCGATTCCTATCGCACGTGAGCGAGGCGCGTGCGGCGCCGGTGCCCACGTGGCGCCCTCACTGTAAAATTAGAAACCTTTTCACGATATAAATTTACCCACCACGTGACCGAAGCCTTATCCTAAACTTTTTGAGCAATCCTGGATTGGTCATATAACGTCTTTGGTAACGCATTTGGACCGAAACGTGACTCTTACAATAGAATAACTGAAATAGATTCGACTTTGTTGATGAATTGGTTATGTAGGAATTTTGTAGTGCTTCTGTTAAAACTCGCAAGATCAAAATCAACTTAATTGTTCTACCAATACTGATCATGTAAGATAAATAAGCGCGTCAGATATTTCGCACAGCATATCTTATCTCAACCGGGGGATTCCCAGTAGTGTGAGTTTTTTAATAGGTGGTAGACGAGACGTGGTGTTGTGGATGATTGACTGGTCAATAAAGCTTATATTCTATTTTTTAAATATAGGGGATAGACGAACAGTCGGATCACCTGATTGTAAGTCTGAGTCACAAGTGTGTTGCTAACCTTTTAATTCCCCTCCCCCGGTACTAGACAATAATAGCCACTCAGCACAGCCAGACCACGAAGAAGTGGAAGACGGGACTAGCGCTTGAAGGCAACACTTTTCTTCGATAGCTCACGGTAAGAGCAGTCTTTTTTTGGCGCAATTAAAGTTGTATCTATTTTTATGTGATGGGGAATGTGCAGACGGATCATCTGATGGCAAACGATTAACAATCTTATGTAACTTGTAATACGAATTGTCGTTAGAATTATCAATAAGGCGGTAATTAAACAGGTTTCTTACGTTGTTATCGACGTGGCTCCATTGACTCACTCGACTGATAAAGCTATTTGTACAAGGCATGCTTGTTCTATTACGAAACACTCAGCAAATAACCGTGTTAGTATAATGTTGACGTGTCTTTTACTACAACTGTAATGTGATTTTTAATGTCTTTCATTAATGCGAAACGTTTTCTATTCGAAACTTTAAAATAACGGTCGAAATAAATGTATTAATTGAAATTTTTAAAGTCTTAATTTCAAGAGATTTTTTTATGTCTTTAAATCGAATCATTTTACGTTATCTATCTCAAACACGTGTGGTTAGTTAAATACTTAAGTATTATGATTGCACTTGACCATATAATATGGGCTAAAGGCCAAGACTAGGTCGTCACTTCAATGCGTTTAGCTTTGAAGTCTAGATCGTATTAAATGGGTAATAGCTAGTCATTCTGTAAGCAATGACGTAAGCCTTAGGTTTTCTGGCAATGACCTGCACAAAGAAACATGTATGACTTGCGTCTTTGAAGAAACCGTTTCGTAGTTCAACATTGATTGTAACACTCCTTCGTCAAAAGTTTGCTTTGCTAGATGCTATTCCAATTTTTAAAATGTCACTACTCTATTACGATATTCTACCGTTCTAAATTCGTTGTCATTCCAAATTCAACCTTTGTACTTCATCAATAGTCGGTATTGATGAAGTAGGTACAACCCTCCGTTCTCTGTTCCAAATTCGAAGTTGGTCAGACAGGCGATTCAACTTCGACCTGGTGCAAGGTTCGCACGTCTAGCCACCCCAGACCGTGACCTTCCATGATGTCCCAGCCACGTGCGCACGTCACGAGGCCCCCCACACGTGTAGGCCTCACGTTGTTGCGTTTGCGTAACTTTGCTCCTCGCACGTTCACTCCTCTCCGTTATATAAACTACAACGTGATCGAAAACGTGAAACATAATTGATAATCAACGGTAATCGTTGCGCCCTTGACCGTGTAGGTATCTATTGTTGTCTATTTTTACTCAGCGTCCAGATTTATCCGGACTTAAGGGTCTGGTCTCGCGTTGAAGATTTCCGTGTTGGCGCCTATTTCTATGCCAAAATTCTTTGTCTCCACTTATAAAGGTAGGTACTGGCCAGAAACTCAGCATTTTTTTTAAATTTATTCTTCATTTCGAATTATTCCATTTTTAATAAATACTTTTTCTAGTGTCTGCATCAGCAATTTGTGTCTGCTTAAAGAAACATGATTAAAACGATTGGATTAGTCCGAGACGTTCCTGAGCGGTCAGATTAGGTCATAGGTTTGGTTCATAGTCTAAAAATACATGTTTTTCATTCGTTAGAACGGTCGACTATTAAAACGGAAATGTTTAACATTGATCAGGATCAGCAAGCGTCGAATTTAAAATTGAGTATGTTAATATCTACACAAATAACTGCAGAGCTGCAGTGGTCTTGACCTTTCTATAAATAATAATGGATATGCCGTCGCCATGTTGGAAAAAGTAGAGAAAGTAGTCCAACGGTAACTTTCCACGCGCGCGGTTTATTCTACGGGAAAAGTAGGCTGGCGGCCATCTTTGATTTGACATTTTGCCACCAATGGCGTTCGACGTTATGGGGGCCAATCATGCTAAGTGTCAACTAAATTAAACTACAAAATAGGACTAGCTACAAGCTTTCGATTAAGGACTTTTGTGAATGAAAACCCGTCTATACACAAAGAAACCCGTCTATATACAAAGAAATTGGATCCAGACGTGACAAATCAAAATGATAATATTACTGTCAATGTTGCGTTTAATTTAGATTTTTCATTTGCGGAAACCCTACTTGTACTAATACTTTAACATGTATAGATATACAGCTAGTCATAATCTGATCGGTTCATTGTAAACACTCTTCTGTACATTGCCATAACAAGGTGGCGTCGATCCTCAACTGGCCTGGTTGGCGCCAATAGCATTGTCAACGGATTATGCAAATATTTTGAAAACTCCGACCACGCCGTTGTTCCAATGTTTTGTCTTAGGTTCCTTCCTCGAGCTATATTTTGACTTGGAAGGTCTACAAAGGCCACGTAAAATCTCGGATTCTGGATGCGTTTCAATTCTTCCCAGATTATACTTGACCGATTTTTCGCATTCGTATTGAGCGTAAGACCTAATTAAAAAGAGGATCTGGTTATTTCGGGGCGACCTCTGCCGGGCGATAATGGTTTCGTGTCAAGGTTTCCGTTTCGTAACGGCGACTCGGAATCGTGTCAAGGACCTTCCTCTTTCCCGGGCAGTGACGTTGTAGATAGTAATATGTATAAAGAGTTAGACAATAGTCGTATAAAAGTTGATTCAGCGTAACCTTGCTCCATACTTGCTAATTAGCTTATTATGAAGAAACACTTAACCTATTTAGTTGTTCTAGTTCAAATTTAAACGTCTACATAGCTTCAACTAAAGAATTGTCGTTCTAGGAAGTGTTAGCAAAAGAGGATCTGAATTGTTTTTGAATTCTTGCCCATTTTTTTGTTCATATTATTTTTACTGTTGAGTCATTGGGAATGCCGTTAACGTTGTCAACGGAAATAACCTTACCATTATGATTCCTGTTTGCAATAAAAATATCACGTTGTTTATTCCTGATAACTGTTGCGTCACTCCAGTTACGAGTAAAAACGCTCCAATACCCTTTATGTCCACCCACGCAACTGGCTTTTCCCAAATTGATATATTTGGTATTAGATTTATTTCTAATTTAACAAATGAGATAGCATTTGTTAAATTAGAAACAAGTTCTTTACCGACTCAAAGAAAAGAAACAGCATAACGATCATTATTACAGACTTGATTTTGTTACAGACTTGTTTTTGTTGCGTCTAGTTGCATTTAAGCATGCCCCTTGTATTCCCAATTGTGTTATTGTCTACTGGTTAAAATAGTTGTATTGCCAATTTTTTTCCCAGGATGTGTCCACAAGCTCTGGGAGACGTTGCCGACCACTTGAAAGCAATTGGTCGGCCACGTATGGCGTAAGTAGGACAGTTACGCGGGCGAGATAAAAAAAATAGGTCAAGTTATCTTTACTCGTCCTCGATGTACGTATTGCGCGTAAAAAAATTACGTAACAAACGCACACACGCAAGTCTGTACAAAGAACTGTGGCGTATCTTTTGTGAGTTTGATATTTTTATCAGTTATTTGATAAGTTGTTTACAAAAAAATTTAACCGTTATTTTGTCTGACTTCGTTCTATTGAAGTAGCTTATCATCCTTAACCTCAAAAGACAATGTTGTATGTGTTGTGGCTTTGAAGAAACGTTGCTCATCGTCTGAAGACTTAAGTAATCAGATTACAACTGATGGCATGACTTCATCTTCGTGATCTCTGTGCGTGCAACTCAAATATGAATCAGGGTCGTATAAAGCCGATTTTGCGAGGATGAAGTCCAGTCATGAATGATTAACAAAATGCATGCGCGTGACCTTATGGGCGTTCGTACCTTCCGGAAAGCCTTGCGCTTTAGTTCCTGTATTACATCATTGTACTTTAATGCATTTAGCTTGTTTATAATATTCTCTACGCTCTTTGTATTCTTAAATTTAGATTCCGGAACTAGTTGCGGCCTTGTCGCACTCGTCTAATCGTTTGATAAGGTACGGCAACTGTGATTAATTAAATTTATTTGCAATTGAAATTTCTGAGGTCAATCAACTCCATGTGATTGGTTTGATTACATCTGGTTTGACAGAATACATTTTAAAAAACAAATTACATTTTAGACGATTCGAAATTTGAATTCTTTTAAAAAACAAATATTTATGCCTTCTTCAAACATTCCGCTCAAATTTAAATGATTCAAATTTGGAATTGCTTCGACCTTGAATCTGACGGTTAATCCGCCGGTAAGTCATGAGTTATTGTCTGTCGTACGTGATTTAAGTTGCAGCGGATTGCGCAACAGCCCTGTGCGGTGTTGCGTCACTCGTTGACACAGAGCAAACTGACCTTTACACAGCTATCGATCCTACTGCACGGCCACCAGCCATTTGTTTTGTATACAATGTACCGGTGCTTAAAGAGCGTAAGTCTACATGTGACATAATGCGTTCACTTCCACGAATGGAGTAACATTTAACGTGAACAGTATCTTCTTCGAGAAATAACTTTTTATATTAGAGACGTACTTCCGAAAAAGATACTGCTAAACATACTCTCAAAAAATATTGCTTACAATTTAGGGTTAATGCCTTTTTGAAATGGTAGTTAAGTACTCTGGTAGTATCTTTGGTCAGAATAGAACTTAAGTTGATTTTTTTTTATAGATATTGTAACTGTACCTGTGCTGTAGAAATTTATTTTCAAATGTATAGTCTTCTAGTGTTTTCATGAAGAGATATTACAAAATTTAAGACTGAATGACTAACTTCATAGTTATTGTTTTACTAATGTTTCCCAATAATTCCTGACTTCCCTAGTATTAAACAAAGTAGGCACAAATTCTATTGATATGTTTCTTGGAAACCCAAATATGCAATAACAAACCAAATTTTATCAGTTGTAATTATGTCATTGGCGAATACGTGTTTTTTAAGATAACCTTTTGCGTCATCAGAATCAGAGGTTCGTTCGTTCAACTTGTCTTTAGGAAGCGTGAAAGAATTATCAACTGGTTCTTTTTAATTAAGTCTGTCTGTTTCATGGTCTCTGTTAAAAATCTTTTAATGTTTTTGCATATTAATGGTTTTTACTTCAAGTTTTTAGAATTTTTCTTATTTTATCAAAGTTTGTAGTTCTTTTAAAATTTCAACGTCTATTTAAAAAAGGAAGCATAAACTCTGCAAGAATTTACCGTTCAGAAGTATTAAAATTTGCATTCTAAAACACACAAATGCACCGCATTGTATTGAAAAGTATAGTTTCCGCACATCCGCGGCGAATGCACGCCGGAATGGAACCTTGAACCAGTTGTGTAACCACGATTGTTTGCGACAGAGCCGTGCCAGGCGCTGCTTACGACACGGCTAGAGCGCAACACCAATTAGACCGACAAAATACACTAATCCAATTTTACGGCAAAGGGACGCAGTCCACGATATTTTATTGAGAAGTTCTAAATTCAAATAAGAAAACTTTGAAGGATTTTCAACTTCTAAAATTTACATTCAATTTTTTTTTGATAATTCCATTTTTAAAACAGAATGTAAATTCGAAAAATCTAATATGAATAATGATTTCATATTTACAAAAAGTTTTAAAGTTTAAAAAACAATTCATAAAAGTATAAAGTCCATTTTAGACTCTTTATCGTATAATGACTGTCTGGTCTAAAATAAAAATGTAATCATGAATATGACACGATAAACATGAGCCAACTTATCTGATATCAAAAACTACGGACTAGGCCTTTGTCATTACAGATAACAAAAAAAATCTGCAATTAATGTTCATACAGTTGAACATTAATTGCAGATTTTTTTTTTTATATAATTTATTAGAAAATAAAATCACGAAAAACTAATAGCGGAAAATTTGGTGCTTAAAATAAAACAATAACAAGGAAATCTCCGTTCCTGGATGCAGGAATATTCAAGAGATTCTCACAATAAATTATTATAGCATTAACGTTTTTGGCACGAGCGCCAAAGACATGAGTAAACAAAATTTGACGAAAGAAGTCAATGACATGGGTGTGAGCGAAAAAACAATTCGTTGAACTGTACAAAGATAGTTCAAGTTAGGTCGACTGATTCAACTGATTGCTTGGCTCATTGAAATTTATATCAACCTGTTGACGGTGAATTTAAAAACATTGAAAACGGGAACTAGCGTGTTACGAATTTTAAAAGGTTTATTCTAATTTTTAAAATCGTTTCGCGTTATTCAAATAAAATGCTACGTTTTCTATTTTCAAATTAAAATTGAATTCTTCTGAATTTAAAAATAGATTTGTTACCATTTATTTTTGCAACCATCTCTATTTTGTTTTTGCATGATTTTTTTAATGCATTTTTTTTGATATTAGAGGTTAAAATAATTGTTAAAAAAATACTTACGAAAATATTTGCGGTGTTATAGCTCTCCTTATCCGGAATTATCCAAATAGTGGGTACAATGTCATAATCACAATAATCAAGAAAATTCACAATCTGTTTCTGCTCAGTTCACAATAGTTCAATAAAGAAAATAATAGTTTCACTCCCACTTTTCACGTCCTGTAATGTTTCACTATCACAATGTTGTTATGACGAAATATCCAATGCGAATGGCGTTGCGTTGTAGTTTGGTTGGACACGTCTGGCGTCTGCAAATGCTAGCTTGCGACTAAAATTTGTAGTGGGGTCGTGCGACTTGCGGATCGCTCTGCAATACCCACACAGCCGCACCGCTGCAGCTGTGTGGGTGTGCATCGCAGTGTGAGTGTGTAGGTTGGTGTGAGTAATGTATTTACGTAACTTACCCCGACTCGTTGTAATCGCGAGCGGTATTCAATGTGGTGTCCGATTTTTTTAGCTAATTCGCGATTGAGTCATATGTTTTGTTGCTTTTGTGTTCTCCGAAATCAGTATCGGCTGATAACAGACTTTTTGGTGGCGTAATCACTTAATTTGGTATTGTTTTTCGTTTTGGAATGTCATGTCCTTATTGCTTTTTGTTGTTGTTATTATTATTGAATTTAATATATAAACTTTGCGCTGTTTGTGGACATTTGTTCACAGATTACAACAAAAGTCGATTTCAGATTGTGTATTTTTATGAAATCAGGTCGTAAAGCGTGTGTTCAGAATTGCTTGAACAATTTTGGAAAATTTGCAAGCTAAGAGTCATGCAAAGCATTTGCTACTTGGATTGCGTATATATTGTAATAGATACTTGTTCATACGCAAGAGTTACATTATTGGGCTATACATTTCTGAACGCTATTGCAATGTTTCCTTTTTTTTTGTTTCATTGCATTTAAGTTTCTTATAAATTAATGGACAACTTAGTTTTAGAAGGTCATTATTACGCCAATATTACTGAGGTAGTTAATTATTGCAATTACATAATAATGATCAAATTAGAATAACAGAATAAAAATAAACATTACCTAGTTTAATTTTATTATGAATTGTGCAATTGAATTATTTAATGACTAGCATTTTACAAATTAATCGATATTTTAATCATTTTGTTCCGAATAACGTGCGTTTTGTTTTAATGGTATGGTAACTGTCTGGACATGATTGAATACAGTTTTGTTTTTTTTTTCCTTTTGTTTTATTTTTATGTATTTTTAATTGTTTTATGTTTTGTTTTCTGTTTGTACCAAATTGTGTTCTGTTTATAATTGCTATATGTTCTGTGTTGTGATGTCTATAATAATAAATATTTTCTTTCTTTCTTTCTATCATATATAATTAATTTAATATCTAAATAAAAAATCTTTTGTTTATTTTTGGCTAATGTGACTGATTTTATGCTATTAAATCTTATTAATTATGATATTGACGATATTCCTATACAAAAATATGTAATTACTACATTAAATACTGTTTTACTTTTTTTTTCAGTTTATTTAATCGTCAAGTTATGAAATAATGATTTCTTAGTAGTAAAATGATATAATATCTATGTATGGCATAGTACAAACACCCACATCAGATTACTACAATCGGTTTTTCCGCAGTTGATATTGAACCAAACGTGTTTGGAATTAAGGTTTCAATCGTTTGAATGACAATTGTGTTACTATTTGGCTTTGGCTGTCTGTACGAAGTATATTGGAAAAGGTAAAGCCCATACATTTTCCGTTTCCCGCTTCACGAGTCCAAAGTCCTCATTTTGGACAAATACATAACATATAAATACACATGAGTCATAATCATAATAACTGGTATATTATTCTGAATTTGGTGATAAATCACACCATACAACCATTTTATGTTTTTTTTTTTATGATATATAGGTGGCAGACGAGCAGACGGATCACCTGATGGTAAGCGATTACCGCCGCCCATGGACGCCTGTAACACCAGTGGTGTCACAAGTGCGCTGCTTACCTTTTAACCCCCCTTCCCCTGGATTGGGCCTCCGGTACCCTCACTCACACAGCGAAACACAGCGCATGCACTGCTTCACGCCGGTTTTCTGTGAGGACGTGGTATTACTCCGATCGAGCCGGCCCAATCATGCCGAAGCGTGGCTCTCCCACTGTTAAAGCCCATGTAGGTTAGATTTTCCAGTCCCATGTTTGATTACTACCTATATTTAATGAGTCATACAATAGTTACAACTACATAGCTGTGTCTGTTAAGGTGACGGGTAGGGCATACTAGCGACGCCAATCGATTTTAATTTTTAGCTACTAAACCGAATCTGTTTTAAACAATTTTAGGGTTACAACCTCTCGGCAAACACCTGTACTATTTATTTAATACTATTATAGTTAACTGTTTTGTCTGCTTTTGCACTCGAATTTTGGATTACCGCCAAAAGTAACCGCTTTTGGCGTGAATTAATTTTTCGCGTACGAAAACTGATCCAACATTTGTGCATGGTTATTTAATAAATAGTACACCAATCAGGTGCTTGTTTGTCGCTTTTAGCATAAAAAAGTCCCTTTTTTATCTTTTCCTTTTAAAATAAATTACTGTAATTTAATAACAACAGTTTACTTATCTACAAACAATTATTAATGTTATGAACTTTGAAATATGTATACTAAAAACTTAATTACATTGTTTTTTTATTGATTAATATTTAACCTAAACTATTAGCAAAGTCTATTAGAAAACAATACCACAATTAAAAAAAAATGGATTAATACATGGGTTTTTACTGTAATGCTCCTGCACTCAAGCATTTAAAGATTTAAAAATATTTAAATATACATACGTCTTATAAACCAATTTTATAAACTTAAATAAGTTACTAGCCAGCAACCAAGTGCTACAGAATCGTAGTCTCGTAGAATATGCGTTGCGCATACCGCAGGATAGATGGCGCTACGAGTCGTAGCGAGCGTGCTACGGTGCGACTACGGAGCGGTGAATATTTTCTATAGTGTTTGAGAGTATTTGAATTAGTGGACTTGATAATTATGCTATAAATTGTAATGTTTTAAGTTTGACAAGCTAAATGATCTTAATCTTGTAAATAACGTTAACTCTGATTTTTAATTCGGCGAACTAAACTGACAGCTGCAAACATCAAGTTCCTATACACTTTGACACTTTACATCTGTCAAAAGTAGCAAAAATGCTCAGAACAAAAATGTATGGGAATGACACATTGAAATCTGTCAGATTAGTTCGCTATATTAAAATTCAGAGGGATTCGGCGGGTAGGGCTAAAACAAGCCGCATGGGCTGATGCAATTCAAAGGTTTTAAATTAGTGTCTAGTGGTTTTTAGTGTTCAAATTTGGTTTATTTGTGCAGTGAAGTGCCGCAAAGTGATCCTAATAATGAGAATCGTTGGATTGTATTATTTTTAACACTGCTATTGTGTGTCGAGTGAGTTGTCTCGTGACAACTTGCTTGGACCTAATAGAGTCTTAAAACCGCTGAATGCGTAAGTCGATAAAACGTAAAAACACCGGTGTTTTATTGAGTGACTGTGACTTTGACTGACTTCGACTGTTGACTACCTACTTATTCTCAATAAGTTACTTGACATTGGCGAATTATCTTCGGGTAGAGCCATAATAAAAAAAATCTGAGTTTAAGGTACCTACTGATATTACTATTCGAAAACAAATGCGTTAGTACTTTTTTTATAGTACCTGACTTTACAAATCGTATATTTTAGGCTTTTTAAAATTGAATTTGTCCGGTGCTCTCATTAGCCTTCCGGTCTGAATTTTTCGCCCAACGGTAATACCTGATTATTTAAAAAAAATGTTTAGATCTACCATAGTTGGAAGCTCATGGACCCCGCAAATGGAGAAATTCGAATAGAACCTCCAAGAAAAGAGCGTACTCCTTTTTAAAAGGCTGGCGTGAGAAGTGCACTATAGTGGAGTAAAATCCATCCAAGTGATGTGGGTGAAATTTGTAATTCTGGCGTGATGTACGATGGTGAAAATTTGCAGCTGGAATAAGGCCGAACAGCTCCTTGGAACACTCCCCATTGTAGATGCGATAGAAGACACATAGCGATGCTACATCTTCGTGTAGAGTAATTTATGAATAAACCCCTTATAATTCAAAACTGTTAGATATCTGTTTACAAATAGCTGACATTAGGAAACTGGTTATTGTGATATCGTACGAGTATAACAGGTGCCATGTGCTGTGGAGGCAAGCTTTATGGAGTTTGCGAAGCTATTAAAATATTTATTACAAGATTACGTGACATAACTAACATACCATAGTTTACTATGTTGAGCGATGGTAGCTCACTGGATAAGAACGCGTCTTTCATACGGGGGGGTCGAGGTTCGAATCTGAGCATGCACCTCTAGATTTTTAAAATCGATTTGCGTATTTCTACCATTAGCTCGGCGGTGAGGGAAAACATCGTGAGGAGACCTGCACGTTTCGGATAGTTTCTAGAAGATTCAGTTGCTCTGGTTCACCGCCATTGCTTGACGCCGGTTTTCTGTGAGGTCATGGTGTCACTTGTGTCTTACACGGAAGAAGGACCACGCCTCGGCATGAATGGGTCGGCTTGACCGGAGTGATACCACGGCCTTCCAGAGAACCGGCGTGAAGCAGCATCTCTGCTGTGTTTCTCTGTGTGAGTGAGGTTACCGGAAGCCCTCTCCAGGGGAAAGGGGGTTTAAAGGTTGTTGGTGTTGCGTGTTCCATGGGAGGCGGCATCGCTTACCATCAGATGATCCGTCTGCTCGTCTGCCACCTATCGCATAAAAAAATATTTGGGATCCGGCTCGAAGGACCAAAATGATACAGACAAAGAAAAAAACCGCAAGGACTGACCTCGACCGTAGGTGTGCGTTGTATAATTTATACTAGATAAATTACATACAAAATATATTATGTAACGTGAGATAGTACAATCAGCGACTAATTAATATAAATGACAAACGTGTTGATGATACAGTCCCTGAGTAGCAAGCACGTTATGACTAAATCATTTGGTTGACCTTATTTTTAGTTACCTGAATTCTTTTATTATTATATCAATTAGGAGGGTTTCTGGCAGTGAATCTGGAAAGAACCATCTATTAATCACTTGGGGCCCAAGGGGGGGGGGGGGGAGGTATATCACATAATATCACTAGGGGGAAGGCTCAAAGTCACCCAGAGAGAAATGGAGAGGGCTATGCTCGGAGTCTCCCTGCGCGATCGTATTAGAAATTATGAGAAGCAGGAGAACTAAGGTCACATAGCCCAAAGGATTGCATGCCTCAAGTGGCAATGGGCAGGGCACATAGCGAGAAGAACAGACGGCCGTTGGGGCGGAAAGGTCCTAGAGTGGAGGCCACGTACAGGAAGTCGCAGCCGGGGCAGGCACCCCACGAGGTGGACCGATCTGGTGAAGATCGCGGGAATCTATTGGATGCGGGCGGCACGGGACCGATCTGTGTGGAGAGCATTGGGGGAGGCCTATGTCCAGAAGTGGACGTCTTTTGATGATGATGATTAAGTCTCAACCCTGAATCATGGTTTAAGCATACCCTGGCGCCCAATTCTTGGGATTTTCGATATGAAAAAAACATGGCGGATGACGCATGAAATCCATACAAAAACTATGTTTTAGTAATAGGTATATGTCGTATGATGATAAATGTCACGAACCCGAGAATTGGGCCACTGGGCTTCAAAGCGACAACTTTGGACGCAACCGGGAACTACACGTTAATATGAAAGAGATCACAAGGGAGGAGATAGTGTATACGATAAGAGGACGTGTATTTATTTTCGAAAGTAAAATACATTTACTACATTAATTGTTTTCACAATTTTCTATATCTTCATAAGGTTGCTTATTAAACTGTTTTTGCGGTCTTACCGCTTTTAGCTGTATCTGCCGTCAACCTTGGGTAGATGAAAAAAAAACATCTTATCGACTTATCTAAGCCTAAAGGTATGTGTATATGTTTGCTTGAGGAGAAAAGTACCTACAATAAAAAAATCAAATAATTTTTAATTAATTAAGGTGACGGGTAGGGCACACTAGCGATGCCCTACCCGTATTATATATATATATATATATACAATTTCGGGGTTACAACCTCTCGGAAAACACTTATACTATTTATTAAATGACCATGCACAACTGTTGGGTCCGCTTTTGGCGTGAATCAATTTTCCACGTACGCGTTGCACGCGCATTGTAATTTAATAAATAGTATAAGTGCTTATCGAGAGGTTGTAACCCCGAAGTTGTTTAAAATAGATCCGGTTTAGTAGCTAAAAATTTAAATAGATTGGCGTCGCTACTGTGCCCTACCCGTCACCTTAAGACAGACCGCTTGTGACCACGGCTGCTGTAACGTAGCCGAAACGTCGAGCAAAAGCAAATACTTATGTGCAACAATAATGTGTTATTTACTTATAATTATTGCACTTATCCGATTTGAACCTACGATCTATGAGCGAGTTTCCAGATAATTTTTAACCAACACCCCAAACACGAATACCTACTATAAATAGCAAATTAAAACTCGAATATTTGATACACGGACGGAAGCCATCATTTGTTTATCGAAATATTTTTCTCACATGCTCACTTAATAACTCTTTTGGTCTTTTAATAGCCGACTACAGAATTCTTACGTCACAACTCTGTTAGGTCACGTGCTTATAATTGATATACTCGTTAGCTGTCACGTGTTCGTATATCTAATTTATAATGAGTGTTTATATATTAACCGTATTAAATGCTTCAATTTTAAATCATCATCATCATTTCAGTCAATAGACGTCCACTGCTGGACATAGGCCTCCCCCAATGTTCTCCACACAGATCGGTCCTGTGCCGCCCGCATCCAATGGATTCCCGCGATCTTCACCAGATCGTCGGTCCACCTTGTGGGGGGCCTGCCACGGCTGCGACTTCCTGTACGTGGCCTCCACTCGAGGACCTTTCCGCCCCAACGGCCGTCTGTTCTCCTCGCTATGTGCCCTGCCCATTTCCACTTGAGGCATGCAATCCTTTGGGCTATGTCTGTAACCTTAGTTCTCCTGCGGATCTCATCATTTCTGATACGATCACGCAGGGAGACTCCGAGCATAGCTCTCTCCATTGCTCTCTGAGTGACTTTGAGCCTCCTTATTGAATATTTCGACAGATTCGAATGCTCCTCTGGATTTTTAGATAGATTAAACATATCTTCGTATTTAAAAGTAGATATACAGAGTAAAACCATAAAAATAATACCCTCGGCTAAGGCGGCCAATCTCAACGATCAGCCACTTACGAAGGATATATTTTAGTGCTCAAGTGTGTGCGCAAACACAAGTGCACTCTCAAGGGACCAATACCCTTGCCTTCATATTCCGATGGGACACCAGTGTGACACGACCGGAGAGGGATCGGGCGCAGGACCAACGGTTTAACATGCTTTCCGAGGCACGGGGTACAAGACTGCCAACTTCCAGATTTCGGGCTGACACTGAGAACTTCATTACAGAAAAACTCACGTACAAATTTTGGCCCGACCCGGGGATCGAACCCGGGAGCCCAAGCGCAGCCGTCGCTTTAAAATGCGACGCACTATTGCCAACGAGGCAGTCAACAATAAGTACATTATCTATGTGCGTATTTCTACCATTAGCTAGGCGGTGAATGAAATACAGCCAGGTCAGCCGTGTGGTCCCCGGCAGAGTAGAATAGGCCACCCTCACTCTTACCGAGGTGTCGTAAAAGGCGACTAAGGTAAAGCTGCTGGCATGATCATCAGCACCCAGAGAAGGAAAACTCTGCATTTATATCAAAACCCTCACCAACCCGTCTGCCAAACGTGGTGAGTATGGCAATTACCCCTCATGTGATTGAAGGAGGCCCGTGCCCCAGCAGTGGGGACTTAAATGGGCTGATGGTCGTGGTATCATTTCAGTCGAGCCAATTCATGCCGAAGCGTGACTCTCCTACGGTTCAAACCTTCGTTTTTATCGGGTGGAGTTGAATTGATTTGAGAAAAAAAATGCCCGAGATTATTAATAGGTAGATAAGGAAACCTACTCAATTACATAACCAATTATAAAAGGTCAGTTTAAGATCAATGTTGCGAATTCAAAACCTGTTTGCTTAGAATAGGAAGCTATCAGCCGCGTCAGTACTCACGAGACTGAGTTGGAGTCACGTGAATTTGCGATTAAAATACGAAGTTTATTTTATAGGATAGGATCTCTGGGTTTTTTGTTGTTATTAGATAGATAGATACTCTTTATTGCACAACATACAAACATACAAAATTAGCAACTAATTCCTAGCCCTTAAGACCTATTTGTGACGAGAAATAAATGATTTATTTATTTATACAAAACTTAAAAGCTAGGTATACAGAAATACAATGTACAATTTAGGCGGTCTTATCGCTGGGAGCGATCTCTACCAGTCAACCTTCAGGTAAAGGACATTAGATAGAAGAGGGGAGGGTGGTGCAATCCTTTTGATTTTGAACATTGATTAAGTAAATTTATAATATAAATACACATATCTAGATAATAAATAAACACGTTATCATACACTCATATATACGAATGTTACTTTACTATAATACAATATAACCTACACAAATTATATAAAATATACTACTATAAGATTTATATATTTTATACCATATGGTTGGATATTATATTATTATATGTGTCTTCTATCGCATCTACAATGGGGAGTGTTCCGAGGAGCTGTTCAGCCTTATTACAGCTGCAAATTTTCTCCATCGTACATCACGCCAGAATTCCAAATTTCACCCACATCACTTGGATGGATTTTACTCTACCACAGTGCGCTACTCACGTCACTTCCTACCGTGCATAGTAAAACTATGGAATCAGCTACCAACGATGGTGTTTCCGAACAGACACGACCTGGTGATCTTCAAGAAAATAGCTTATTGTTCCCTTAAGAGCCGGCAACGCTCTGTGATGCCCCGTGAGTCGCAGATGTCTGTGGGCGGCGGTCATTCACTTACCATCAGGTGAGCCGTCTGCTCGTTTGTCTGTCATAATGTAACAGAAAAAAGAACCTTTTGAGATGTGATGCTGCTGTCGCATGGAGCGGAGATGCGTTGCAGTCCTTTTAGGAAGGTATAGGCTCGTTTCTTGAAGATCTCAATGGCGTATGCTCCGAATTAGTTGTCCGGAACTCCGATTCGATCGTAAATTCTAGTCAGATCAATGTGGATGTTGTATTTTTTTATGTGATAAGTGGGCAGACGAGCAGACGGATCGCCTGATGGTAAGCAATTGCCGCCGCCCATATACACCCGCGACATCAGTGGCTTCACAAGTGCGCTGCCACCTTTCCCCCGGATTGGGCCTCCGGTACCCTCACTCACGCAGCGAAACAAGGCACAGCGCTGCTTCACGCCGGTTTTCTGTGAGGCCGTGGTTTCACTCCGGTCGAGCCAGCCCATTCATGCCGAAGCTTGGCTCCCCCACGGTCAAACTGTCACTTGTATGAATATAGTTTACTAGAAGTTCGTAAGAAGTAGATCGTTACAGTGCTTGGATAACCCTTTAGTACTAGGGCTTACACAATAGAGCCGAGGTCCTAGTAGTAACAATGCAACAAGTCTAGATCATACTTAGGGCTGTCGAAAAGGTAAAATAGCAAATTTTAAATTTGAATGTTACTTGAAGAACTTTTTTTTATTAATGTGATAGGTTGCAGACTAGCAAACGTCCAAACTGCTCTACAACAGTAGAGCAGTTTGGACGTTTGAAACAAAAAAAAACATATAACATTTTCGAAAAAGTAATAAACACTGCTTCCTAACACCGTTTTAGCTAACAAAGGCTTAACAAACATTTATGAACAAGACCCGAACGACTTTTGAGGAAAATTTACACTTTTTAGTAGAAGCGCTCCATTTGTTAGCTAAAACGGTGTTATAGAGTAGTTTTGACGTTACAAAAAAAATATACAATATTTTCGAAAAAACTATGAAAACTGCTTTATAACACTGTTTTAGCTATCAAAGGTTTAACAAACATTTATGAACAAGACACACACTTTTTAATAGAGGCGCTCCATTTTGGTGTTTTGCCACCCCTGTAGTTAACAATGATACAATGTTGTTTGTTAGGTCAACAGCTATAGGTGAATAGACAAAGCAGAGATTTAGTAAACAGTCTAATTGTTATGTTTGTTTGCGCATGCCTACGCAAAGAATTTGTTTTTTGTTTCGTTTGTATCTAATGTTATGTGGCGGAATGTTGGTACGTCACCATACACTGGTTTGTCTAATCAATCTACTATTTGTAATAGAGGTGTGATAATATTTATTAGGGTGTCTTCACATAGTAGGCAAGGGGTTACCCTTGTCGCATTTTTTTTGTGTAATAGGTGGCAGACGAGTAGACGTATCACCTGATGGTAAGCGATTTCCGCCGCCCGTGGACACCCGTGACACCATAGGAGTCACAAGTGAGCTGCTAACCTTAAAACCCCCCTTTCCCCCGGATAAGGCCGATACTCCGATACCGACTTCCACCGATATCCTCAAGCGCGAAATACAGCACATTGCTGCTTCACGCCGGTTTTCTGTTACTCCGGTCCAGCCGGCCCATTCATGCCGAAGCGTTGTTTTCCCACGCTGAAAATAATGTACCCCTTACCTCTCATACTATACCCCTACCCATGTTACAGTTAGTTGCATTAGTAAAATCACCTGGTGTGACGTCACAGATTTTGCAATGAGAGACGTGTGGAAGAAATTATTCTTGACCAGATATTATTTTATTTATTTTATTTTATTTTCTTTATTGAGGAAACAAACAGCTTAAATACTAATACATTTAGACTTATTAATTATGACTATTTACTTCTGTCATATGAACGAAATAAAACTTTTATGATTGGAGAAACATACCTACAAAATGGGCCGGCTGTACAGGAGTGATACAGCCTCACAGAAAAACCGCTGTGTTTCGCTGAGTGAGTGAGGGCGCCGGAAGCCTACTCTGGGGTAAAAGGAGTTAAAATATTTGCAGCGCTCTTGACTATACTGGTGTTGCTGGTCTATGGGTGACTCTGTCCCCCTTATTACAAATCCCGATCTAAGAAAAGTTCCGGAGCTAAACTCGTTCCATCCCCTTGAAAAGAGTGTAACTACTGAGTTTCTGGCTTGTGCCTTCTCAGAAGAAATCGACATTCCGAACCAGCGGTAGGTGATAATATGTGTACTTTTTTTTATGAGAAAGGGAGGCAAACGAGCAAGCGAGTCACCTGATGGTAAGTGATCACCGCCGCCCATGGACATCAGCCACACCAGAGGGAATGAAGATGCGATGCAGGCCTTTTAGGAAGGTATAGGCTCGTTTCTTGAAGATCTCAATATCGTACCGGTTCGGAAATACCGCTGCGGGAAGTTGATTCCACAATGAGGAGGTGCGTGGCAAAGAATGCGCACGGTGGTGGACCTCTACCCATCCAGATGGTACGGGTGGAATCCTAGTTTACGGCGTGTAGTAGTATCAGCCTATATACTGTCCCACTGCAGGGCAAAGGCCTCCATCATAGAAATCAAGTTATCGCTACTATGATGGGATTAGGCTTAATCACCACGCTTGCCAAATGCGGATTGGTGATCACAAACCCGAGCTATGTTCGAAAAATTCGAAACATACTTTTTTCGCTCGACCCGGGAATCGAACCCAGGACCCCGAGATCACGGCCCGGTACTTAAACCACTAGACCAACAGGGCGATGTAGCGCGGCGTGTAGTACGGTGGTGAAATTCAGCAGCGGGTATTAACTCAAACAACCCCCCGGAACACTCAACCATTGTAAAGGCGGTAAAAGACACATAGAGATGCGACTTCTTTCCGCAGGGCCAGAGAGTCTAAGCGATCAGTGAGATTCTCGTCGTCGACTATTCGAGTTGCACGACGTAGAACGCGGTCAAAAGGGAGGAGATGATATTGGGGTGCTCCGGCCCAGAGATGAGAGCAGTAATCCATGTGTGGCCGAACTTGTGCCTTATAGAGCTGAAGTCGGTATTTTGACATTCATAAGTGTTCTGTATGGACCTAAATTGAATAAAGATTTTTTTCTTTTATCCCCTTTTAGCATTGCGTGTTGGTACAAGATGGCATGAACTTTAGTACGGTAATATCTTTGGATCACGTCTTGTAGTAAAGGGGTGTACGTCTAGCACTTATGATATAAGAAACTATATCATCGTCATCATCGTCAGCCCATTTAAGTCCCCACTGCTGGGGCACGGGCCTCCCTCAATCACATGAGGGGTAATTGCCATATTCACCACGCTTGTCTGCCAAGCTGGGTTGGCGAGGGTTTTCCTTCTTTAGGTGCTTGTTAGGTAGAAACTATATATCGCACTATAAATAAAATATAGTGTAATAAGTCTTCAGTTAGTCAGTATCTATTTTCGGCATATTATGTCATTTGAACGGCGACATATTGTTTTTCAAATTCAATACCTTACGATTACATCGGAATACCTATTTATTTGTTTTTAAAATTACTTGTGGTTTTGATAAAGGCATGTAATTTGTAATAACAAGTCAGTGTGTTGCCCGTATTAGTTAAATCAGCTTAATTAGTACTTTAATGAGGTAATTTGGTGTTTGTTAGGTATTTTTTGGTTTCATTATTCATTTATTTATCTAAGGTACACTTACAGGTTACAATTGTATACATTTTAAACTTTTCTGTGTGTTATTATAAAATAGACCAGATCATAACAAGTACATTTTGCTTATTAAATATAAAGAAAAATCACTTAAGGTGACGGGTAGGGCACACTAGCGACGCCAATCAATTTTAATTTTTAATTACTAAACCGGATCTATTTTAAACAATTTCGGGGTTACAACCTCTAGGCAAACACTTATACTATTTATTAAATAGCCATGCACAAATGTTGGGTTCGTTTTTGTTCGCGAAAAACTGATTCGTGAATCAATTTTTCGCGTACCCGTGGACCGAAAATTTTTGCATGGTTATTTAATAAATAGTTTATTTGTTTGCCTAGAGGTTGTAATCCCGAAATTGTTTAAAATAGATCCGGTTTAGTAGCTAAAAATTAAAATCAATTGGCGTCGCTAGTGTGCCCTACCCGTCAACTTAAAAAGATTGTCATGTTCTTGTAAGGCCGAGGACACTTCGACCTTCAGGATCCGCGAAATGATCTTTTTGTATCTGGGAAAACTGCAGTCAAACACATCAATGTTTCTGTCACCTCGAACCAGTTCCTTGTAGGCCCGGCACATTCGGGTTAGGGGGTTGTAGTACGATGTGTTGTTCGTATACACTTTTAAGACAAATATGTTTGGTGATCTGATTCTTAAGTGTGTGTTGATTAGTCCGATGGCGCATTTAATAATAATAATAAATATTTCACACTATCTCATAAGTAGGTACATTGATCTGACTCCGAGATAGGATAGCATTTATTTGTACCGTCAAACGTCAAAGGTGGTAGGTTCAATCCCTATTCGACTTTTTTTTTATGTGATAGTTGGCAGACGAGACGGATCACCTGATGACCATGGACCCCCTCGACACCAGTGGAGTCACAAGTGCGCTGCCGGTACCCACTCACGCAGCGTAACACAGAACAGTGCTGCTTTACGCCAGTTTTCTGTGAGGCCGTGGTATCACTCCGCGCGAGCCGGCCCATTCATGCACAAAGCGTGGCTCTCCCACGGTAAAAACATTCACGTGTTTGTTCAGTATCTGGGTGTAATATAACTATTGAGGTATTGGTTGTAATTCCTCTGTTGTTTGATATACATAAGTAACGCAAGTTCTATTTACAACAACTATAATCTAATTAACGTTAACCCACACACGTTAAGCCGTTGGTCCTGCGCCCAATACCTCCAGTCGTGTCACGCTAGTGTCCCATCGGAATATGAGGGTAAAGGAATAGACAGTGCCTTGTGTTTACGGGCACATCGTCATCATTGTCAGCCCATTTAAGTCCCCACTGCTGGGGCACAGGCCTCCCTTAATCACATGAGGGGTAATTGCCATACTCACCACGCTTGGCAGACGGGTTGGCGAGGGTTTAGATATAAATGCAGAGATTTCCTTCTCTGGGTGCTGACGATCATGCCAGCAGCTTTACCTTAGTCGCCTTTTACGACACCTCGGTAAGAGTGAGGGTGGCCTATTCTACTCTGCCAGGGACCACACGGCGGTTTACGGGCACATTTGAGCGCTATAATATATCCTGCGTACGTGGCTGGTCGTTAACACACACGCGTATGGTAACACACATATAAATAAATCGATGTCATAACTCCCAGACATTGAACAAACACAAGTGTTCATCACACAATGTGAGTCTAGGGTGGAAATCGAATCAACATCCTTTAAGATTGAGGCAGGTTCACTAGTCCTTTCGCTTTATCATGATATCGGTGACAGCAGGCCAGAACTATATATATATATATATATTTTTATTAATTGATGGCTGCTACTATGTCTTGCGACACTTTTATAATTTTGCCAATGACGAGTGATGGGCCAGAATTATACGTAAGTCCCACGTTAGAAAGAGACTAAACGTTAAAATGTATAGATTTTGACATCTGTCACCCATATCATGCTAAAGCGAAAGGATTATAACAAATGAGAAATAAAGCCAGTCACAATATTGTAGTTAAACATACGTGCAAATCTTCCTATGTAAAATACTAGTATCTAAAGATAGATAATAATTATTTTCATCTACATTATCTTATCGTAAGCTGTTTCCTGAAACTAATCTTGCAACCAAAATCCAAAGTCCATAGTTCGGTAGGCGTGTTGTCTAATCACAGATGGTCAAGACCGCAGTGAGCAAACTGACAAAAATTTGACAGGACAGAAATATATCGAGTATGACCAAGCCCAGACTTGTGCGGGCTTTTGGTCTTCTCGATATTTATGTACAGCTCCGAATCATGTTCTATCCGCGCAGCTGACCGAAAAAAGATAGAGGTCTTTGCGATGTGGTGTTGGAGGAGAATGTTACGCATACCTTAGAACTCAAAAAGAACCACTAGATCAATTCTACCGACTGAATACCAATTGAAGATCAAAATCAGACTATCGAATATCTGTTACCAAAGATTACTAGGTTACTTTGGCCATATCCCCCGGGGACAGTCCGACAACTTGGATAAGTTGGTTGTTGTGGGAAAGGTCAATGGTAAAAGACGAATAGACCGTCCACCTCTTGGTTGGTCAGACCAAATAAGGGATGTAACAAGACTCAATAAGCCGATTGTTCTAAGACAATCCGAGGATAGGGAAGAACAGAAAGACCTTGTCACCGCCTCGGTGAAGGCAATCCAAAAAAGGCACAACTTTCAGCAATGAAGAAAACGATGAAGAAGTAGTTGTTTAATCTATAGGCTGAAAAACAGAAAATCCCACCTTTTGGTAAATGTAACAATAATAAATAAATAGAATCATACAACATCTCATACATTGACTTGATTCCGTACTATTAATCATAGTGAACGCTGCCTTTGGTCCAAGGGTTGCGGGTTCGATCCCCGCACAGTACAAACATTTGTGTGCATGAACATGTCTGTTTGTATTGGTCTGGGTGTTTCTTTGTATTATAAGTATGTATTTACAAAAGAAAAGTACTATATGTATATATTTGTAATCCCACTGTTGATTCTGATATCCGTAACACAGGTGCTTGAGCAACCTATCTCGGAGTCAGATCAATGTATGTGATGCTGTGAAATATTTATTATTTATTATTATCATTATCATCATTTCAGCATACATCCACCCACTGCTTAGTATAGACCTCTTCTTTATCACGCCACACACTTCGGTCCCCTGCCAACCTTCTCCATTGTTTTCCCGCTGCCGTTATAATATCGTCGGACGATCGGGCAGGTGGTAAGAGAAGCAGGATAGTAGACGTTGGGACGCGAGTGTGTGGCCTAAAGTGGAGATGGGCAGGTCACCTGGCAAGGCATAAAGATGATAGATGGACTATAAAGCTCACCGAATGGCAGCCAAGAATGTAGCGAAACCCTGTGGGTAGACCACAGTGGTTGTGTTTTTTAAAATATGTGATTGGTGGCAGACGAGCAGGCGGATCACCTGATGGAAAGCGACTGCCGCCGCCCATGGGCACCCGCGACACCAATGATGTCACAAGTGCGCTGCTAACCTTGAAGCCCCCCTCAAAAACCTGGTGGTTCAAATTTGGTGTTTATTTGTGCAGTGAAGTGCCGAAAAGTGATCCTAATAATAAGAATCGTTGGATTGTATCGTTTTTAACACTGCTATAGTGTGTTGAGTGAGTTGTCTCGTGACAACTTGCTTGGACCAAATAGTCTTAAAACCTGCGATTGCTTTTAGAGTGATATCCGCTGCATCCGTAGGTCGATAAGACGTAAAACACCGGCGTTTTATTGAGTTACTGTGACTTTGACTGACTTCGACTGTTGACTACCTACTTATTCTCAATAAGTTACTTGACATTGGCGAATTATCTTCGGGTAGAGCCATAATAAAAAAAAAAATTGTTAATTTATTTATCAATATTATAATTTTAATCCTACTCAAAATGCGTTTTATTGTTTATTACTACCTACCTGATCGTATTTATGTAATCTATGACGTCAGTCCCATTCTCAGAGTTGTGTTATTTTATTTTAACCATTTTGTTTTTAACCAAGTTTTAATGTGGGTTACTTTATCCTTATTTATAACAAAACAATGTGATAAGTTATTTCAGCATGCGTGGGCGATGGATTAAATATATGTTGATGAGAGAATAGGCCAGTTGGAAACCACACAACACGTTTAAGTTTCATGATATAATAAGTAACACATGCAACTAGGTAAACACATACATGGTAAAATAAAAAAAACAAACGAATTAAAAAGTTCAAATGTGTGGGTTTCCTGGTTCATTCCCGCTGTCCACCATCTGATTGTCCACCCCGGGTGGACAGTGAATCAGTTGTTTTAAAAATTCCCTCTGTCCACCACCTTTTTCATACGAGAAGGGGTGGACAACGGGAATTTTTAAATACTCGTATCGATGTCCACCCGGGGTGGACTAGCAGAGGGTGGACAGCGGGAATAAACCGTTCTTCACACCGTTATATGAAAATGACAATTAAGAATAATATCCTCTAATCGATTTCGGCTAAGGCGGCTAATCTCAACGATCAGCCACTTACGCAGGATATATTGTAGTGTTCTATTCCCTTACCCTCATAATCCGATGGGACCCAATATGACACGAGCGGAGAGGACCAATGGTTTAACGTGCTTTCCGAGGCACGGGGGTACAGTACAAGACCGTCAACCTTCAGACTCCGGGCTGACACTGAGAATTTCTTAACAGAACTCAGATACATATTTAGGCCCGACCGGGGGATCAAATGGACCTCATGCGCAGTCATCGCTTCAAAGTGCAATAAAAATATAAAAAATGAAATATTGAACGCGTTATTAAGCCGACGAAATTTGTAAGTGCTTGATTCGACATGAGCTGTCTTTTTTTTTAATAATGGCTCTGCGTCTTGCCGCAACTTGCCAATGTCAAGTGATGAAAGAGACACGTTTCTTTTCTTGTTGAAATTGGACGGTGATGCGAGTTGGTGTTGATGAATCTCTTTAAGACATGAGCTGTCGATAGTCTCATCAATATTGTAGGTATATTTTTTTAAATAAATCTAATATACGAATGGCCGTTTAGAGTCTTCTTACGTTAGAACGGGATACCTTGACAGTATTCTAAACGCATGCTACGAGGCACATTATCAACAGTACTGCAAAACTAAGGAAGAGGGAAATACTGTATCAAGTAAATAAAGCAGATAAGGAAAAGCTAGTTAAGAAACAGATGACAAGATTTTTCTAAAATTAGACGTAAGACTTGTCGTTGTAAAGGTCAATATTGTTTAAAATTAGCTCATGATGATATTGTTATTTTTTATTCCGGGTAATCGTTGGGGAATCGCTAATGTTATATAGCAGTAATAATAAGGTAAAATGCAGCTGTTATGCAATTTATTCTTTACCGCGTGAAATCATTGTGTAACTAGTCTATTAATGATACTTTTTTAGGGTTCCGTAGCCAAATGGCAAAAAACGGAACCCTTATGTGTGTCCGTCCGTATGTCACAACCACTTTTCTCCGAAACTATAAGAACTATACTATTGAAACTTGGTAAATAGATGTATTTTGTTAACCGCATTAAGATTTTTACATAAAAAATGGAAAAAAATAGAAAATTGGGGGGGGGGGGGGGGTCTCCATACCTGAAACTGAAACTCAAAAATTTTATTTCTCATCAAACCTATACGTGTGGGGTATCTATGGATAGGTCTTTAAAAATGATGTTGAGGTTTTTCATCATTTTTTTCTAAACACAATACTTTGCGCAAGAGACGCTCCCAAAGTGTTAATTTGTGTGCCGCGTGCCTCGGGAAGCACATTGGTCCTGCGCCCGATCCCTCTCAGGTCGTGTCCCATCGGAATAAGAGGGTAAGGGAATATAGTGACGTGTGTTTGCGCACACTTGAGCACTATAATATATTCTGCGTACGCCGCTGATCGTTGAGATTGGCCGCCGTAGCCGTAATCGGTTGGAGGATATTAACTACATTGATGTTTCAGATGTAGATGGGCGGCTGCAGTCATTTGCCATCAGGTGATTCATCTTCTTGACTGCCCCTAACAGATTAGAAAACATGCGACCACTAGAATAAAACAATTGAACTTAGGTCTTCTAGGGGGGGCGTGAAGCGGCATCTCAACAGGCCATCAGGGTGAGGATGGCAGACTCAATGGGTACTTTGTTAGTTCTTTTGTGCCTGTCAACCTCATATTTAGATTTCACGGCCGCTTACCATCAGGTGGAGTGAGGTCATCTTGATTGGCCATTCTATAAAAAAAAGGTGGTAAACACCTTTATTGTGGATTTTCATCTACGTCATTGACATTGACCAGCGAAAAAGTAAAAAACAAAATGGCGTAACCGCATTTGGCGCCAACACGAATGACTCATAGGATTTAACTAGAAACGGAAGCAAATGAATCAATACAATTTTGTATGTTTTATGGCTGTTACTTATTTTGATGAATCAGAACTTTCTTATGCGGAAGATAAAGTATATTGTGACATAGTTGATGGAAAAATGACTAACCACGGGCCGTGAACTTTGGCCTTGTAGACAAACGAGTCACATTTTTTTGTTCCGATGATGTATTTACCTATTGATTGAAGAGAGATATGTAGGTATGGATAAGAATGTATACCTCCTAAAAGTAAATAGATGGCTCCCTTATGTACTACGGAGAGTGTGTCTGTATGTCTTTTAAGGTGAAGAGTAGGTAAGTACACCGCACTAGCGACGCCAATCGATTAAAAGCTTTTTTTTGTTGACATGTGCAATGGGCAGACGTCGACGCCGATGGTCGGCGTTGTCTTAAGCTCACCCGTCCGCTGGGAAACGGACGGGTAGTTTTTGGCCTCTCCTCTGGGTAGGGTCTCAGCTAGTCAGAGACCATCCAGAGGCATACCCACTAAAACCAAGCCGACTTTTCCCGGCTTATCGAGGCTTCAGGGTAGGACATGGGCGAACCCTGGCACCGCGTAGTGCCCCACGGATTAGCGAGGCTGGCCAGCACGGCCTCTCCCACAGCTCCGAGGTTTAAAACCTCCAGGGCCATGGCCGACCACAAAACCTCCCGAAGAACGCTTATGGATTGTGACTCTGGCGCTTTCAAGAGGTTCCCCGCAGGACTCCCTCGTAGAAACGTACCCTGCTGGCCACAGGGCAATCAGACGGATCACCTGATGGTAAGCGATTGCCAGCGTCCATGGACACCCGCGACACTAGTGGAGTCACAAGTGCGCTGTCGAGCTTTCTGATCCCATTCTTTATCCGC
Organism: Marasmia exigua; assembly: GCA_019059595.1. NCBI lineage: Eukaryota > Metazoa > Arthropoda > Insecta > Lepidoptera > Crambidae > Marasmia > Marasmia exigua. Next base: position 9,812,215 of record CM032488.1, on the reverse strand, counting down.
ACAGGTTGTATGTTTTTATACTCGAAGTATAAGTAAGTTATTTGTTTACCTTAAAGATTTAATGATGAGCAAGTGAGAAGGCACGTCGCATACCTAAAGACACCTGCCGATAAGTTTATTATCGACCTTATGATATCTCGATGAGTAAAGTTCTGATAACGCTATCTTCCTATAACCGATAGTGGGTTTCGTAATTTTATTCGTATATTGCAATTTTCTTTGATGCGTGCAAATTTATGGATTAAACTTAAAAGGTATTTTATTAATTTTATACTAGCTTTTGCCCGCGCCTTCGCTTGCGTTAGAAAGAGACAGAAGTAGCCTATGTTACTCTCCATCCCTTTAAATATGTCCTATCCCGATTGGATCAGTGGTAGAGACCGCTGCCTCTGGTGAAAGGGTTTCGAGTTCGATCCCCGCACAGTACAAACATTTGTGTACATGAACATGTCTGATCTTATTGGTCTGGGTGTTTTCTATGTATTATAAGTATGTATTTACAAAAGAAAAGTATCAAATATTTGTAATTCCGCTGTTGGTTCTGATATTCGTAACACAGGTGCTTGAGCTACCTATCTCGGAGTCAGATCGATGATGTGATGTTGTGAAATATGTATTTATCCTTCACAACCCTTTAACAGGGCAATGAGGCTAACTGAATCATGGTTACATATTTTTGAAACCATCCGAAACGTGCATGTCTCCTCGCCATGTTTTCCCTCACCACCGAGTTAATGGTAGAAATATGCACATCATCATCATCATCATCATCATCAGCAACCCACACTCATCCACTGTTGGACATAGGTCTCCCCTAATGCACGCCACTGCTCCCGATTTTCGGCCACTCTCATCCAGCCCACACCAGCCAGCCTTCGAATGTCATCATCCCATCTTGTCGCAGGGCGTCCTACACTACGCTTACCGAGTCGCGGTCTCCACTCAAGGACTTTACGGCTCCAACGGCTGTCAGTTCTGCGGATAATATGACCAGCCCTCTGCCACTTCAGTTTGCTAATTCGGTGGGCTATGTCGGTGACTCTGGTTCTCTGTCGGATTACATCATTTCTGATGCGGTCCTTCAGAGATACTCCGAGCATAGCCCTTTCCATAGCTCTTTGAGCGACTTTGAACCGGTGGACTAGTCCAGCCGTGAATAAAAAATAAATATGCACATGGTTTTCTAAAATCCATAATCCATCCATGATCGTTGCGTTCTTATCGACTGAGTTACCACTTTCTTTGTCGCACTTCACTTACTTTAGGTAAAATTGTTTAAATAATATCCTCCAACCAATTTCGGCTAAGGCGGTCAATCTCATCAATCAGTCAGATCGATATACAAATTATAGTGCTCAATTATGTGCAAAAACTCAAGTGCATTCTCTATTACTTTGTCCACATATTCCGATGCGACACCAGTGCGACACGACCGGGGAGGAATTGGGCGCAGGATCGGCTTGATTTGGTCGTGCTTTCCGAGCCACGGGGGTACAAGACCGCCAATTTCTAGACTCCGGGCTGACACTGAGAATTTCTTGACAGAAAAACTCAGGTACAAATTTTTGGTTCGACCCCGGACCGAACCGGGGACCTCAAGAGAAGCCGTCGCTTTAAAATGCGACCCACTACCCATTGCATTGCGCCAACGAGGCCGTCGATTTTTTTTTATTCATGCCTACTACCTACATTTGTTTTATTGAAACTACGTCTGAGTTCTATTATTGTTTAATTTTTATTGTTGCTGTATTAATTATAGATAGAATTTACTTCGAGCCGTACGAACATCTTTGAAGGATATTTATTTTGTTTAAAAGCATTCGACGACAAACATCAGTATAGTAAAAACAACCCTGGCTTATGTGTACATTGTTTGTGGCATAAGAATACCTTTGTAAATTTAATATGTAACTCGTTTTAAATAAAAAAAAAACAAATAAAATGCAACGCCTTGAAATGCAAGGTCGAATATAGATTTGTTATGAAAAATCGTTACATATCGCCACATAAGAATGGCGTAAGTCTCAAGGTCTGGTTGGCATGATTTAAATTGAAAATGTCTGAAGGATGGCTGGTCATGGCTATATTCAAGTAGAATCCTTTTGAGAACGAGGTTTTTTTATGTAATAGATGGTGGGCAAGCAGACGAATCAACTGATGGTAAGTGATCAGACTGATGGTAAGTGCCGTGTGGCCCCGGTAGAGTAGAATAGGCCACCCTCACTCTTACCGAGGTGTCGTAAAAGGCGACTAAGGTAAAGCTGCTGGCATGATCATCAGCACCCAGAGAAGGAAAACTATGCATTTATATCAAAACCGTGGTGATCACCAAGCGTGGTGAGTATGGCAACTAGCCCTCATGTGATAGAGAGAGGCCCGTGCCCCAGCAGTGGGGACTTAAATGGGCTCACGATGATTGTCTTTTCTGCATGACCTAAAGATTGACTGGTGATTATGCCTCTGGGCTTTATTTTCGCCTATCGAAAGTTTTTTTACAATAACCTAAAATAAAAAAAAATATGTATCCACCACATACATCAATTGTAAGTTTTTTCAGGTATGGTTTTGTTTATTCAATTTTTCCTAGAAAAACTTTATCTAACAATATAGATAGTGGAGTTATGCGTATTCAATTAGCTCTACATTCTCTTATAGGCCGTATTTTGTTCTGGATAAGACAGGAATTTAATTGGCAGCAATATTACGCAGTTGCAGTTGTTAAAAATATTGCGACATGTTTATTTTGGCTCGAATCGGGACCACGTGGTTATCAGATTAATCAAGTAGGTATGTAAACAGACGGATTAAAAGTCCTGTTGCGCATTTCACCTACATTGTGGTCTAGGTAATTCAAAGTAACAAAGCTTTCATCATCATCATCGTCGTTCAAATTGTAAGATCAGGCCCCACTTGGATGTCCATCAAAATATTTAATATTATCCCCAACCATATAACAGATACTCAACAAACTAAGCCCGTCATACATCATCACAAAACGCACTTGCAACAAAAACTTACTACAGTCTAAATGAGTTCTTCGAAGATAGTAGAATATAAGATTATTTGATTTATGTATCTCTGTTCATGTTAGATAAATTAATTGGATTGTATTATATTTCACGGAGTATCTCTGAACTGAACCGGAGTCACCGACATAGCCCACCGAATTAGCAAACTGAAGTGGCAATGGGCTGGTCATATTAGCCGCAGAACTGACAGCCGTTGGAGCCGTAAAGTCCTTTAATGGAGACCGCGACTCGGTAAGCGTAGTGTAGGACGCCCTGCGACAAGATGGGATGATGACATTCGAAGGCTGGCTGGTGTGGGCTGGATGAGAGTGGCCGAAAATCGGGAGCAGTGGCGCGCATTAGGGAAGACCTATGTCCAGCTGTGGACGAGTGTGGGTTGCTGATGATGATGATGATAATATTTCACATTAATATTATTTTTATAAAATGTATTACGTAGATAGGTAACACATTTTTGCGGTGCTCCTACGGGGTGTCATGTGAACAATGTACTGGTTTATTAATGGAGATCTTTATTACCATGCGACATGCAAAATAAATAAATAAATGAAGCCACATCCACCCACTGCTGAGTATAGGCCTCTTCTTTTCACGACACTCACTTCTGTCCCCTGCCAGCCTTATGCCTTGTTTCCCCACTGCTGTTACAATATCATCGGACCATCGGGCAGTTGGTCTACCCAAAGGACGTCGCCCCATTCTTGGCTGCCATTCGGTAAGTCTTATAGTACACATATCATCTTTACGCCATGCCAGGTTTAGGTCATAGTTTTTTTTTATGTGATAGGTGGCAGACGAGCAGATGGATCGCCTGGTGGTAAACGTTTGCCGCAGCCTACAGACACCACGTGGTTATCAGATTAATCAAGTAGGTATGTAAACAGACGGATTAAAAGTCCTGTTGCGCATTTCACCTACATTGTGGTCTAGGTAATTCAAAGTAACAAAGCTTTCATCATCATCATCGTCGTTCAAATTGTAAGATCAGGCCCCACTTGGATGTCCATCAAAATATTTAATATTATCCCCAACCATATAACAGATACTCAACAAACTAAGCCCGTCATACATCATCACAAAACGCACTTGCAACAAAAACTTACTACAGTCTAAATGAGTTCTTCGAAGATAGTAGAATATAAGATTATTTGATTTATGTATCTCTGTTCATGTTAGATAAATTAATTGGATTGTATTATATTTCACGGAGTATCTCTGAACTGAACCGGAGTCACCGACATAGCCCCCCGAATTAGCAAACTGAAGTGGCAATGGGCTGGTCATATTAGCCGCAGAACTGACAGCCGTTGGAGCCGTAAAGTCCTTTAATGGAGACCGCGACTCGGTAAGCGTAGTGTAGGACGCCCTGCGACAAGATGGGATGATGACATTCGAAGGCTGGCTGGTGTGGGCTGGATGAGAGTGGCCGAAAATCGGGAGCAGTGGCGCGCATTAGGGAAGACCTATGTCCAGCTGTGGACGAGTGTGGGTTGCTGATGATGATGATGATAATATTTCACATTAATATTATTTTTATAAAATGTATTACGTAGATAGGTAACACATTTTTGCCACCACACACACACCTGCGACACCAGTGGAGTCACAAGTGCGCTGCCGATCTTTAAACCTCTTCGTCACGGATTGGGCGAACACAAAACAGTACTGCTTCACGCTGGTTTTCTGTGAGGCCGTGATATGTCTCCGGTCGAGCCAGCCCTTTCATGCCGAAGCGTGGCCCTCCCAGGATTAGTAGAATTCCCCGACTTTGGGTGCAATATACTTACATACTTTGTAGGTATAGACAGCTATACATCGGGTTACCACAATCTGTCAAAGGACAGTGGATAAAATATACTAACAAAAATGTTATATGGAGGTTATATAACATTTTTGTTACTATATTTCTTTGCGTCTTGAAAAATCTGTAATTTAAGTCTGTGATTCGCTCTCGAGATTACATTCTTATTTACTTGTAGTAGCACGAGTGCTGGTTGACATCTACACACGTTTAAAGTAAAAAAATTAAAGAAAAATCTGTCATCTGTCAAGACCCCGCAAGCCTCATACACGTTTTGTGTGGCGGCCATCGCACGCGTATTTTTACCGTGAGGTATTTTTTTCAACGGATGAAATGGAGAAACGTCATTATCAGGATTACGAAGAGGATCATTTAGCCCGAAATATGAAGATATTACAGCTTGGAGTTCCTCAACTCATACGGAGTTGAGACAGTAAGTATGGAAATAAAGATATATCAAGTTTTTGAGGTTATAATCTGAAAAAAAAATGTAATTAAACATAAACGAAATATTAACAGTATTTTTAAGTAAAACAATAGGTGGTATTTTACCTATTTTTGTACATAATAATACAGATAGGTACTTTAAACAGAGTTCCAAGAAGCCAGGGGTTATTTTGACCAGGTAATTCCACTTGTGTAACCCCAAAAGCCCAAGCTCCACTGATGTTTCGAGTGTCCATGGGTGGCAGCAATTGCCTAACATTAGAAGATCCTTCTGCTCGTGTATCCCTATCACAAAAAAACTTCATCTCTCCTCTCCTGTAAATCCTGTAACATAGAGAAACATAGGAGATACAATAATTTAGGTAAAATAAGAAAAACTTATAGGTTCTTTCATCATTGTAATCATTTCAGCCACTATAAGTTCTCTGCTGGATATAGGCCTCTCTCAAAGATATCCAAACAGATCGGCCCACATCCAAGAGATTCCCGCGACCTTCACCAGATCGTCGGTTCAACTTGTGGGGGGCCTGCCACGGCTGCGACCTTTACCTATACGCGGCTTTCACTCACCCTTTCCGCCCCAACGGCCGCCTGATCTCTTCGCAATGTGTCCTGCCCATTGCCATTTGAGGCATGTAATTCTTTGGGCTATGTCTTTGATCTTAGTTCTTATCTCATAATTCCTGATACGTTTTGTTGTTTACTTTATCCCTAATTTCCTCTTCATCTAATGATGGTATTCGGTCTTCACAGGACACTCCACGTAAAATGGTTTCCTTGAAGGTATTACTTAACACACCAAGGTCACTATCTTATTCGCTACACTATGCCCATCTTATGCGCCGCGAACTTGAAAAACAAAGTTATAATAAACAATATTCCTAGTATAGAATAAAGATCAGACTAGACTCGGTTACGTAACGCGACCTTGTTGCGCAATATTCACGTGCGCCCGCGCACGTGGCCGGGGCACGCGACGCCATGTTTGTTTGTCTGTTCGGTGATGCCTTCATTATGTCGTTGTTACAGTTTGAGGTTCCGTATTTGATGTCTAGAAGCATTTTATTTCTTTAAAATATGAGCAAATTAAGCAACTGCATTGTGATTGTTTCTACAACAATTTTCGACAGCACACAATTATTTAATAGAAAATTTCTTTCCGCATAAACATTCGCGTATCAATTAAAAGGAAGGCAAAATATTTTAAAATGCATGATGAAATTATATGAAAGTCAAGGGAAAGTATTTATTAATACTTTATCGAAGTGAAAAACAGCTTTAGCCGTAATACATCAGTCGCACACGCATTTAAGTCACATTATTATTATTAACATATGTATTTAAGTATATATTTGTGTTCCTCTGTTGTCTGATATCTGTAACACAAGTGCTTAAGCTACTTAGTACGGAATCAGGTCAACGTATGAGATGTTGTGAGAATTAATTATTTATTATTCGAGAGTTATCAGGTGATCCGTCTGCTCGCCTGCCCCCCATCCCATAAAAAAAGTTATTATTTGAAACGCGTCCTGTTGGTCTAGTGGTTTAAGTACCGGGATGTGATCTCGGGGTCCTGGGTTCGATTCCCGGGTCGAGTAAAAGTATGTTCCGAATTTTTCGAACATGGCTCGGGTTCGCGATCACCAATCCTCATTGGGCAAGCGTGGTGATTAAGCCTAATCCCATTATAGTAGCGATGACTTGATTTCTATGACTTTTAAAATGGTAACACACTTGTGATTCACATTGCATGGTCGATGATAATATCGGCTAATCCATCTACCCTTTGCCATGCACCACATGTAAAAAGTAAAGTAAAGTATCAGCCTATGAATTGTCCCACTGCAGGGCAAAGGCCTCCATCATAGAAATCAAGTCATCACTACAATGATGGGATTAGTTACTTAATCACCACCATTGCCAAATGCGGATTGATGATTACAAACCTGAATTACGTTCGAAAAAATCGAAACATCCTTCTTGCTCGACCCGGGAATCGAACCCAGGACCCTGAGATCACGGCCCGGTACTTAAACCACTAGACCAACAGGGCGTTTGCGTTGTGCACCACTTGTACTGCATAAAAAATCCTTTAAAGAGCTTACGTCATGTTGTCCATAAGTGGGATCGACATGGTACTTATATTCCCACAAGCTTTATTTTCGGAAGTTTCGGGTTTGTCTCTGTCTGTTTCGGTTTCGGGCAATAAACATGCACAATGTAAGAGATCTATTTGTCTACTTATTTACTTTTAAATGTAGGTATGTTAGGATGTGCCTCATCTTAACGTGTAATTCCCGGTTGCTGTCCTAAAGCTGTCGCTTTTAGGGCCGCTTGGACCTTGGCAGCATTTGGGGAGTCTGGTAATTACAAACAAACGACTGCCGTCTGACCTTCGCAAACCTTTAACAGGGGAACCAGACGAACTGAATCATGGTTACACATTCCTAAAACTACTTGCATGTTTCTTCACGATGTCTTCACTTACCGCCGAATTAGTGATAGAAATATGTACATAGGTTTAAAAATCAGAGGTAATCGCTCGAAAGGTATTTATTATATGGACTTATAAAATTGTTTGTATATGTAATGTGTCTTGTTATCTGAAATATATGAATTATTATTACTATTATTTGCTATTATTGCCAGTTACATAACGTTTGCATTGTGGACCCTAAAATACGTAACTAATTGCTTAGATTCACGTGGCTTTAACTTCCTTCTAACTTGTTAAAGAATACCTAAGTTTTTGCTAGATAAATACCTACTAGTGGTTGTTTGTTCAATTCAAGTCTAGTTACACCGATATTGTGCTAAATATATACTTTTCTATGAAATAAAATATTGGTAATAGGCATCTTGGTGCAAGCGACTTCTTGAGTGGAAGCCATGGGGAAATAATCGCCCTCGGTGTTACGGCCATGCAAAGACGGTGTTACGGTCGTGCAAAGAAGGTGTTGCGGTGGTGCTGCTACGATGTTGCGGCGGTGCTACGATTATGTTGCGGCGGTGCAACGACGGTGTTACGGTCGTGCAAAGACGGTGTTACGGTCGTGCAAAGAAGGTGTTGCGGCGGTGCTACGATTATGTTGCGGCGGTGCAACGACGGTGTTACGGCCGTGCAAAGACGATGTTGTGGTGGTGCTACGACGATGTTGCGGTGGTGCTACTACGTGGTGGTGCTACTAAGAAGTTGCGCATAGCTATAGTTTGGAAATAAGGCGGTGCTACAGCAATGTTACAAAGTTATATAAGAGTCAAGGCAAATCAGTTTTTTACATGTATATATCTATATAAAAAATTATCTAAAATTATCTAATTTATGCTTAGATTGCTGAAATTATTACCTACTATTATCGTATTATGTATGTGGTATACGATAAATTACGAGAGTTTTTAATGGTTAATAATGTAACGATTTGCAAGATTTTTTCAAAAGCCTATCCAAAAAAAAAAGATTATCAACATTGCTAAAAGTTTATTATTTTTAATATTTATAGTTTTTATTTTTATGTGATAGGTGGCAAACGAGCTGTCAGATTACCTGATGGTTAGTATTTGCCGCCGCCCATGGTGTCCATCAGTGACACTAGTGGAGTCACAAGTTATTTTTCAAACATTTTCCTGTAATTACATAGAGCTTCAAATTATTATTTTCTACCGGAAAATTGCTGCATACTTTACAAAACTCAGACTTATATAAAGACGCTCAAATTTAGCCTGAAAAACTTAGACGTCTTTGGCTTATGTAACTGGAGCGGTTTCATTTTCAGTCGGCACGTGAAAGACTTCAGTTACAAAACGTGCAGAAATAATTAATGCATAGTTTTCTCTGTAAGGAAAAAAAAAACTTACAATACAAAAATAAGTATGTTGGTTAAAAATTAATGATGTTTTATTAAAAAATAACAATCCTAAGTACAAAATATTTAAATATTAACAGACTGTGCACAATCTGGTTATAATCCTAAATTTTTGGCGAAACGATATATTCGTAAATTTTCCCCTACTCCAAATAGGTTTACAGTAGAATTGTGGGAGAGCCACGCTTCGGCATGGCATGAAATGTGTCGGCTCGACGAGAGCGATACCAGGGCTTTTTTTGTCGCTGGGGAATGGAAACCCTCCTGCTGGGGAGCAGGAGGGTTATGTCAGGCTTTCCTCTGGCGGTAGTTTCTCCTAATGAGATGCCGGCCAGAGGTATACCGGCTAAACACCAGCGGTTTTCCCTCATCGCCTTTAAGTGGGGAGGACTCATGGGATCAAAAGGGTGAACCCTGGCACCGTGACCACAATACCAGGGCCACACATTAAACTGGCGCAGGACTGCTGGAAGCAGCAACTGTGTCGTGTTTCGCGAAGTGAGAGAAGGTAGGTACGGTTCAATCCAGGAGGAAGGTAGCTTAAAGGTTGAAGGCACATTTTGTGGCTTCACTGGAACGATTGCGATATGGAGTTCCGGAAGAAGAAGAAGTATCCATGCGCGGGGGCAATCGCTTACCATCAGATGATGATCCGCTGTTTATCTGCCACTCGTATCACATGAAAAGACGTGTAACTGTAAATTATACAAAAGAGAGATTGGTATTACGTTTCTATCATCATTTAACACTCATTTTAATGAACTAGATTTTTCTATGAGCCCTGGTGTTTTCAGGAAACCAGCCATAGATGCTCTTAAAACATAAATTTTCTATCTTTTTTTTTTTACATAATATTTTTAAACCTTGTTTAGCGACTTTTGAAGGGTAACCTAACACTTGTTGTTTATAATTAACTTGTGGATAACGTTGTTGGTTATGCATTTAATTATCATGTAATTGTAATGTATCTTGTCCTAAGCTTTTAATGTATAACTGTTTGTTGTCTCTAATAAAATAAAATAAAAATAAAATCATCATTTCAGCCAATAGACGTCCACTGTTGGACATAGGTCTCCCCCAATGATCTCCACATAGATCGGTCCTGTGCCGCCCGCACCCAAGGGATTCCTGCGACCTTCACCAGATCGTCGGTCCACCTTGTGGGGGCCTGTACACGGCCTACACTCAAGGACCTTTCTGCCCCATCGGCCGTCTGTTCTCCTCGCAATATGCCCTGCCCATTGCCACTTGAGGCATGCAATCCTTTGGGCTATGTCTTTGACCTTGGTTCTCCTGCGGATCTCATCATTCCTGATACGATCACGCAACGTTTCTATGTTACTCGTAAATTAAATCAAATATGACGCAATGTTATATCAAAGAGCAAGATACAAAAACAAGATTACGCTAGGTATCGCGCGCTCGATTCGCAGAATATGCGGGTGTGTTTGTTACACGCAGATTATTTTGTAAATAAGGTAATGCGATTTGTTGAATTATGATTAAAATGTCAAATGACATTCACGATAGTGGTATTTTTTTTTGCAAAGATATGTAAAAGATACAAATATCATACTTATACAAGCTTACAAAACTCTCTAAGCAAACAGCACATGTTACCGTATGGGTTCCAGTTTGTACCATCATCATCATCATCATCATTTCAGCCAATAGACGTCCACTGTTAGAAATAGGCGGAGGCTTACCCCGGCACAGGACTGATCTGTGTCGAGAACATTGGGGGAGCCCAATGTTCTCCACACAGATCGGTTCTGTGCCGCCCGCATCCAATGGATTCCCGCAACCCTCACCAGATTGTCGGTCCATCTTGTAGGGGCCTGCCACGGCTGCGACTTTCTGTACGTGGCCTCCAATCCACTCCACAGTGATGATGACATACGGAACCGAAACGTGGAAGCTTACTATGTGCCAATTAAGGAAGTTCAAAGTCACCCAGAGAGCAATGGAGAGGGCTATGCTAGGAGTCTCTTTGCGTGATCCTATCAGAAATGATGAGATCCGCAGGAGAACTTAGAAGGGGGGAAGGTCCAGTTTGTATAGAAATGCTGATATTTTTGTTTTTTAACTGACTTGTTTATAGCCATTTTTTTATATCCTCAAACCGATTACGGCTGCGGCGGCCATCTTAACGATCAGCCATTTACGCAGGATATATTATAGTGCTCAAGTGTGTGAGCAAACACAAGTGCACATTCTATTCATTCATATACCAATGGCACACCAGTGGGACACGAAAGGACTCATTTCGTGTCTTGCTGGATCGGGTGCAGGACCAAAGGCTTAACGTGCTTTCCTAGGTACGGGGGTACATGACCGCCGACTTCCGGACTCCGGGCTGACACCAAGAATTTCTTACCGAAAACTTAAGTATAAATTTTTGGCCGCGGCTAGTTTTGTCCTGGGGGGAGAGACTGTGAGGCGGGCTAAGCTTTCTTTTTTTTCCCAGGGGAAACCTTCATGGCCGTCACCTTTTATTTATTCGAAAAACAAAACAGATAACAATCAAGAAATTAAGGATGTGTACACATTTAGTTAGTTTAGAGCTAGATTGATACCCTACTATTGTTTACACATCATTTTATTACGTGCTTATGAAATTCTAAACAAACAATACTTATACATAGTGGCAGTGATTAAGTAAATCTTGTCAATAGTTTTTTTTTTTATGATATAGGTGGCAGACGAGCAGATGGATCACCTGATGGTAAGCGATTACCGCTGTCCATGGACGCCTGCAACACCATTGGTGTCACAAGTGCGCTGCTTAACTTTTAACCCCCCTTCCCCTGGATTGTGCCTCCGGTACCCTCACTCACGCAGCGAAACACAGCGCATGCACTGCTTCACGCCGGTTTTCTGTGAGGACGTGGTATTACTCCGATCGAGCCGGCCCATTCATGCCGAAGCGTGGCTCTCCCACTGTTAAAAGTGGGAGTATTCGGTGGATTATATCTTGATACCTCGTTGTAAAGACGACATTCTTGTCAAGGGGTTGTAGTAAGATATATTATTTTTATAAGTCTGTAAATAAAAGTTCTTAAAATATAGACGGTGGTTATATTTAGTATTTAGTTTAATCATATTAAGAAGGTAAGAGGAATCAAATTTATTACTCACCTTGCTACAAGTAGGGAACAAGGTGGTGTGCGGGACTTAAATCCTAACTAAAACCCCTGGGATGTCCATCTCTGTGCAATCACGGTAACCTCACAGCCGGGACTAGACTATACCGCTAATCGCGCTCGCCGCTTCATCCCTACCTGGCGCAATGCAGCCCTTTGACGCTGTACGACCTACAAGGACAACCGGTAAGGTCGTCCCCCACGAAGTCGTATACTGAGCAAACCACTCTCCAGCAGTGGGTACGATTACGTACTCCTAAAGCCCGTTTAGTCGCCTCTTACGACAAGAAGTGGTCTAAGCTGGCCCAAGTTGGCGGGGTCCGTTTGTTTTAGCTTTACTTAATTGCCATTACACGTAAGCCTACTAATGTGACTGCCTCGGGGGCGCAGTGGTTAGTCGGTCGCACTTTAAAGCGACGACTGTGCAAGAGGTCCCGTGACGGGACAAAAAATTGTATCTAAGTTTTCGGTAAGAAATTCTTAGTGGCAACCCTGAGTCTGGAAGTTGGCGGTCTTCTACCCCCGTGCCTCGGAAAGCACGTTAAGCTGTTGGTCCTGCGCCCGGTCTACGAAGCGCCCTACCGATGAGGGTAAGGGAATAGAGAGTGCACTTGTGTTTGCGCACACACTTGAGCAGTATAATATATCCTGCGTAAGTGGCTGATCGTTGAGATTGGCCGCCGTAGCCGTATCGGTTGGAAGATATTATTACTAAGGATTCGCCTAAGCATACCTCAGGTTGTGTTATCATTCGTTACTACACCCAGTACTTCAACCCCCAGATACCGACGGATCCTCGTTGCGTAACTATCCGCTCACGTGCCCAACACGCCACGTGATGCGGTCACGTTGCTCGGTTATTATTGCTTAACTTACAATACACAATCCGAAAAAGTTTCATCCACCCTGTATTTTTTCAAAGAAAACTTTGTGTGTACTTGCGTGACATTTTGAAATGCGGCTTTCGTTAGGCTTTAACCCTGATCGGAGGTGTGGGGTCAAAGTGGCCATTGGTTTTTTCAAATATATTTTTTTTTGATAGACAGATACATACATACCTTTTTGGTAAGCGATTGTCACTACTCAAGGAACATCAAGGGAGATAGGACTGGAGTGCGCTGCTGGTATTTAAAATAAGGACCCCGACTAAGTAATTATCCTTCCTTCCTTCTTTTTAACCCCCGACGCAAAAACGACGAGGGGTTATAAGGGGGGAGTGTTCTTAGCTATGTTGGATAAAAATCGAGCCAAGATGGCCGCCGTCACAAAGATATGAATTGTATGATTTAACACAACTCCCACAGTATGGGTATCATAAAAGGGTTTGAGTAGCGGAATATATATTATTTTTTGGGACTAATTTCAAATCCAAGATGGCCGCCGGCGGGGTTTTTAACATTTTTACTTTATGTTTTATTATGTAGTCCGTTACAAGGGAATATTTTTTTCTTTAAGGACGCGTAAGGGTGGCCAGTAGGAAAGAAGTTCTTAAGTACATATACACAAGAGAAACATTAACAGAAAATTTAGTAGAAAAATCTAGAAAAACACACTTGTCTATTGTCTGTTTATCTATCATACATAAATTTCATATTTTTTTACAATACTCAGGTTAAATAAATCAGCATACAAACAAGAACCTATAAATATCTATAAGTATGACATACATCATACAGTGACGATTTTCCGATAACAATAGTGGACATAAATAAATTATGGAATCACCCGAACGGGTATAATATATGTACATATTGTATATTATATTATTTCTCATGCATGACTACATCGATTCACGTGCCGCTCTTATTATAGTACAGGTGGAAACGAAAATATTGGAGTCGAATACGAAAACCAAGGTGACATATGGAAATAACTTGGTGTAGAAAGCAAAGAAAAGATATTTTTGACTCAGTACGAAGGAGTCTTCCATTCTGCTGATTTTTTTTATGTTAAAAATAAAATATGATAGACGAAAAGGTGGATCGTGTTGGCGACAGACCTCTTTTTTATTATTTATGGTTTTATAAGGATTTTATTTTTGAATTTGTTCCTTTTGATATTCATATTTTTATTAGTGCTATGTCAGTGTAATTCAGAAGAGCAAAGTAAATGGTGGTATTTCTGCTGATTATAAAAGTTACGCTCAAAACAGTGCCTTTTAATGCTGCCGTCCTCCTAGGTGAGTCCCCTTATCCCTGTTGTAGTGCCACTGCTACGGACGCTACTAGGTAGGCGCCTCATATCCCATCCTCAACAGATTGATTGCCGCTGCCCATAGACACCATTGAAGTTACAATTGCCCTGCTACCCTTTTCCCTTTACCTCTGAATTGGGCCGCTTGTACTCTCACTCATACAGTGAAACACAGCGCAAGCGCTGCTTCACACCGGTTTTCTGTGAGGCCGTTGTATCCGGTCAAGCTGACCCCATTCATGTCGAATCATGGGCACCTCCCACGGGCAAACTTGTTAATGTCCCGATAGGCTGTTGATTGACTGATTGCGGTACCAAGCCCTTTAGATCATAAGTATTTGTAAGAATAAATTACTGCCTAAATTTGTAAGTACAGCCACACATCAAAGTATACAAAACTGTCAGATTTCTTCATTTGATTCTCACTTTAATATCAAACGGGTTTGGTTCAATATCAATTGAGGAAATTTATCAGATTGTGGTATCCTGATGTGTCTGTACATTTATTACTTTAAGAGATCAAATGTCAAAAATAGATAAAAAAATCGTCCCAAAGTGCTATTATTTATGAACGCAGATAAATATATTATTAATATATTATTTTAGACGCAGATAAATGTAAATGTAATGTAAAGTGGACTCTTGTTAGACTCCTACTAGTGCCGCTCTCGAAAAGGACTTGCGCTGATTTTTAGTTCTTTTTTTGCTTCATTAGACGAATTGCGTGCGTTTAAACGAATAATTTTGACGCGTTTAAAATTTATTACTAAACTAGCTGCAGCCTCCCGTACTACTAAAAAAATGTATACAAAAAAACTATCTAAAAAAATAAGTTATGTGCATATCAAGAACTGGTCTCACGTGATATTTTCATTGGTTTTTCTTTTGAATGCAATCATTGTAAGACAAGATCGACTCTTGTATATTTTTCTTATGTTTGACCTGTCGTATTTAAATCAGAGTTATTGATCTTTGTCTCTAAAATAGATTCTCTTTTGTATTGGAGTATCTATGTTATTTAAGTACACGATAATCATGCTTGTTATAGGTGAAGGTTATTTTCTTTTAATTAGTAATTAACATGCATATAATTACTAAGTACAAGAATATATAGATAGATAGATATTCTTTATTGCACAAAAAAAAACACAACTTTAAAAGGCATTACAGAAACTTAATTGTACAATTTCGGCGGTCTAATCGCTGGAAGCGATTTCTACCAGACAACCTTCAGGCAAAGGACATATATATATTTACAATTTGTCAGTAAATCTGTCTGTGTAATCTGTAAATTGTCAATAATAAAGCAGCACACGGGCATAGGCAACGCATTAATGCGCAATGCGTTGCCTACTCTTGATGAGTTCTTTCAGTCCTTGACTAGCACGGAAGGTAAAAAAAAAATTGTTCTGTTTACCGCCACAATAGTTTATATTATTTTGTTTTTTGCTAATTAGCTATTATAAAGGTGTTTGTGGTCCATAGTAAAGAGTGTAATTGTCGTCACTTTATAATAATTCCTTTGCAAATAAGCTAATAAATAAATTGATTAATAATAATCAACAAGTAGAAAACCAAGTTTAAAACAAAATAATTGAAACAACCACTTAGGTTAGGTTAGGTTAGGTCTCTCGTAATTATTGGTAGGTACCTTATTAATATCATCATCATCATCATCATTTCAGCCAATAGACGTCCACTGCTGGACATAGGCCTCCCCCAATGTTCTCCACACAGATCGGTCCTGTGCCGCCCGCATCCAATGGATTCCCGCGATCTTCACCAGATCGTCGGTCCACCTTGTGGGGGGCCTGCCACGGCTGCGACTTCCTGTGCGTGGCCTCCACTCCAGGACCTTTCTGCCCCAACGGCCGTCTGTTCTCCTCGCTATGTGCCCTGCCCATTGCCACTTGAGGCATGCAATCCTTTGGGCTATGTCTGTAACCTTAGTTCTCCTGCGGATCTCATCATTTCTGATACGATCACGCAGGGAGACTCCGAGCATAGCTCTCTCCATTGCTCTCTGGGTGACTTTGAGCCTCCTTAATCGGCACATTGTAAGCACTTATTAATATATATATATATATATATATATATATATATATATATATATATTTCTGATGAGATGTAATATAAATTATTATATCTTAGGTGGTTTAATACTATGCAGTATATTATGTGAAAATAAATATTTTCTATTTCTTCTTCTAGAAGATAAAACGATACAGAGAAAGTAAGTAGTTATTTAATACTTGTGAGCTCCAGCTCAAAAGTGAAAGCAGTATACCATATAAGAGGGCACCATCGTCATAAAACGTTGCAAGAAATGCCTCGGCATAAAATACCTACCCCCAATAGAGAATCAATAGAGCACACCAAGCTTTTTGAAAGCCATTTTGGTTTTTTCGTCTAGATGGCAGCGGAGCTCAACACTGCTGTCACTATATTTCGGCTCCAAGATTCCGACTCTGTCAGAGAGAGTTAGGAGAGTTGTGACGAAGTGAGGTGTCATGGCGTATACTGTACGTTAGTATCCCTTCTCTCTTCTCTATCCTTGTGTCGATTGACCTCAATGCTGAGGGTCGTGACCCCAACGTTACACTTTTTCCGGGATTGTCGTCGGCAGGCGTCCTCTGCCTCTCTTTTTCTCTGGCAGTTTTAGAGCTCTCTTAACCACGTACTCATCATCTATACGCATAACATGACCGTAGCACCTTAGACGGCTTTCGGTAAGCTTTTCATCTATGCTACTTTGAGGCTGCCACGGATGTATTCATTTCTAACCTTGTCCAATTGCGTGACAGCTTCGGCCCATCTGAGCATCTTCAATTCAGCTGTATGGAGTTTGTTCACGTTTCTTTCTTCGATAAGTCAACACTCGGTTCCGTATAGCAGCGGCGGTCTAACTGCCATCATAAACACTATTCCCTTGGTACGTGTAAACGCACCCTCGGAGCTCAGACAGGGAGACGGTAGAAATAAGAGTTCCGTCTTGAATGTTGAACTGACTAACCTAGGCAGCCAGCCTGGGGTCATTGTCCCGGTGACACTTTGCTTGCGCGATGCAAAAATGCATAGCGCCATCTACCGGGACAACGACGAACCGCTCGCGTCTGCTTGTTTACTTTGTACAGTACGGATAGGCATATGTGTATCACACAGTACTCCTGTCATCGTCAAAATATATCAAATCATATTACCTACCTACTTTTTAATTATTATATTGGATTTTTTTATATATATGTATAAAATAATATTGGCCTCCTGACACAAAATGCTGATCTGATTCATTTTGACCTTGACCACTTGACCGACAAAATTGACACAAAAAATCCAAAATGTATATTCTTGTTATTACAAAACAATCAATTAACGAAGTATTCACGATTGATCTTAATTACCTAAAACGTGACCGATCTCGTGACTTGAACTTGTATACTTTGTATTATATTGTTCGTCTTGTTTTGTTTTATTGTATTGTTACCACAATACAAAGTTGTTGTTTTGCTAGTTTCCCTGTTTACAACTCGTGATTTTGACACGTGAAAATAAATTGTACGTTACTATTTTAAGTTACTATTGAAGCTTTGGTCCTATAGCTATAAGGTGGCCATTTTTTTTATTGCTTATATTAGGTAGACGAGCTTGCGGCCCATCTGATGGTAAACGGTAACCGTCGCTCATAGACATCAACAATGCCGGAGCACAGTCATGCCGCTGCCTACCGTGAGAGAAGAACTCTTTTCAAACCTCATTTTTGCAATACACTGAACGTGTAAAGAAAACAGCGTGAAAAAACCAGTACGTTTCGGATAGTTTCTGAAACGTGTAACCATGATTCAGTTCGTCAGACGGCATCATCATCATTTCAGACAATAGACGTCTACTGCTGGAAATAGGCTCCCCCAATGTTCTCCACACAATTCGGTCCTGTGCCGCCCGCATCTAATGGATTCCTACGACCTTCACCAGATCGTCGGCCCCTTTTTGTGAGGGGCCTGCCACAGCTGCGACTGCTTGTACGCGGTCCCAACCTTTCGCGGTCGAAACCTTTGCGCGCCAACGGCAGTCACTTCATTACAATTACCAGACTCCCCAAATCCTGAATCATGGTCTAGGGGATAGCTTTGGACTCAACTGGGATAAACACGCTGAAATATATGAAACATGGTGAAACTAATAACCTTTCATAGGATGAAAGCGGATACCTAGAGCACAAAATCAATAGACACAGAAGTTCGGCTCAAGCCGACATGGAAATCTAAGAATTCTTTGGCCTACGCGCTATCGTATCTTCTTCTCACGCTCAAGTTTCGTATCCCGTATTAAGTATATTATATCAAAGTCAGTATTATTAAACTCAGGATCCGATTCACGTAACTTATTGCCTTCAATTACAGATTCAGCGGATTGCACGTGGCACGCGACTGTCACACGAGGCAACTTTGAGGCATAGCTTGAGGTCACGTTTGGAGAGTATCCTTGAAAATGCCCCTTCATTCATTGTCATGTGAAAACTGTGCTATTTGTAGGACTGCCTCGGTGGCGTAGTGTTTAGTGCGTCGCACTATAAAGCGACGACTGCGCAAGAGGTCCCCGATTCGATCCCCGTGTCGGGCCAAAAATTTGTTCCGAAGTTTTCGGTAAAAAATTCTTAGTGTTAGCCCGGAGTCTGGAAGTTGGCGGTCTTGTACCCTCGTGCCTCGGAATGCACGCTAAGCCGTTGGTCCTGCACCCAATCACTCTCCGGTCCCGTCACGCTGGTGTCCCATCGGAATATACCTAAGTGAAAGGGAATATAGAGAATGTACTTGTGTTTGCGCACACATTTGAGCACTATAATATATCCTGCGTACGTGGCTGATTGTTGAGATTAGCCGCCTTAGTCGAAATCGGTTGGAGGATTATAATAGGTATATCCTGCGTACGTGGCTGGTCGTTGAGATTGGCCGCCGTAGCCGTAATCGTTGGGGGATATAGGACAAAATGGGAGATTGTGTGTACCTATAATTGGCGTTACTTTACGTGTGTGCGTTTTCTTATTGCACTCGTGTGTTTGGGTAGTCTTAATATTAGTATTCCATACATTTTAAAATGTATTTTTTTTGTTAGCCTACATTTATCATCACCCTACTGCTGTGCTCCCAAGTTATCTGAATTAATTGGTTTCGGAGTAGTTTTTCTTCTTCGTTACCCCCTTTTCAATTATTTAGTCACTAAAACATAATAGAATAAATGTTTGTACCTAAAGAAGGTAGGTAAAGTTGAAATAGGTACTTGATTTTACTACTGTTGTATAGCAAACTTTGCGGCTTAAAAATAAAAAAATAAGTAGGTAGGTACCACTTAATTTTGCTATAAAGAAATGTCAAAACAGTGTAACTTAATGAGGTATCCTTTAATGACAGCAAAGTTACGACTTTTCTCATGGGCGAAAACGTTGTTGCAAATGAAAAGAGAGCCCTATTAAAAAGTAAAAAGCTTCAAATTGTGCGAAATGCACATCACTGCATATAGTCGTAGATCTGATAGATAGCTTAAATCGATTCTAACCTCAATATTAAACGGTTTGGGTTTAATATTACAAAACAAAAAAAAAAGTATTATATGTATATATTTGTAATCACACTGTTGATTCTAATATCCGTAACACAGGTGCTTGAGCTATCTATCTTGGAGTCAGATCAATGTATATGATGTTGTGAAATATTTATTTAATATTTAATTATTTATTAAATATCAAAGAGAAAATTCGCCAGATTAAATTAACTTAAATAAATAAAAATAATTTGATTTCTATGATGGAGGCCTTTGCCCTGCAGTGGGACAGTATATAGGCTGATACTTCATTCACTTCAAAAAGAATTTAATTTGAACACCCACCAAAACACTCACATTATATAAAATACACAATAAAAAGGAACATACAGTAGATTTAAATGACATTAAAATGGATTCCACTCAGCATTTGTCGAAGCGTCTGGAAGACACTACGACGCTGGTCTTCCGAGGAAACCAGAAGAATTGGAGGTCGTTACTGCGCGCACCAACGCCTTACATATCATTTCACTTTTGATGGGCAATTATTGGTACATTACATATTTAATTATAATTTTTTTTATTACACATTTAATAGACACAGACTTATACCCTATATTGAACAAAAGAACAAAAACTTAGACTTACTTAACGGATGGCAAGAGCCCAGATGGAATGTCTCTCATTCTTTGGAAGATGGGACGTGCTCTCGTTTGTCTATATGCGTTGACACTCTGCCATTTTTTTTTTTTGTTGTCCCTGGTGAAAATGCATTACGCATACCCGTCTGCCTGGGAGCGGACGGGTTATGTCGGACTCTCCTCTGGTGGGGGCTTCTAATAACGAGAAGCCGGCCAGAGGCATACCGACTAAAAACACCAGGGCACCACTCTCATCGTCCTTAAGTGGGGAGTGACCGTGATAACGGGTACTAAACCTTGTTCACGACCCTCCCCGGACGGAGCCCGCCTACACGACGGGCAGGACGCTACCCCCCCCGGATGGGCTGGGGGAGGGCTGACACTCTGCCACCGTCTCAATTTGCCGGAACGACGAGGAGTGCCGGAGCTGCGGCCGACGCAGCAGAGACACAAAGTTGAGGCATCTATCCGGTACCTACCACTTTGTAGCTTTCGGTGTTAAAAAACTGGACCCGTGGGTTCCGACGCTCTCTCCTTTGTCCGTGACTTAGCTAAGCGTTTAGGAGTGCCAAAGGCTGGCAGATACCTGGCTCAGCGAATTCCCATTGCGATCTAGCGGGGTAATGCTGCCAGCATTTTGGGGACACTGCCACAGGGACTTACTTTGTTTTAACTTTCCTTTTTATTTACTTTTAGCTTAGGTTTAGATTTCAGTTTTTGACTTATACTTAGAACTTGATGTGTACCTGCACCTTAAAACTCCTTTCAAGTCAACGATCGATATTGACTTTGACTTTGTAGTCGGTGGCAGTTGCAGTAAAGCGATTAGCCGGTCGCGTGGCTCTCAGCCTTGACCGTGTCGCACGTTTGTAATGTATACCGCATGCCCTGCTCACTGCGTTTGTGTGGGATTTTCTGCGTGACATACTTGCCATATTATGAATTGATTATAACAAAAATAGCGAATTTCTTACTCTGTTTGCCGAGATGCTGTCTCCACTTTAGATACCACGGACGTCAGCAGAAGACCGGCCTGAAAGCAGCACTGTGCTGTGTTTTGCAGCGTGTGTGAGGGGACCGAAGGCCCAATCCAGGGGAAGGGAGGGTTTAAATGTTGGCAGCGCACTTGTGACTCCACTTGTGTTGCGGCACGTCGGCCATCCATCATATAAAAAAATATCAGGTAATATATATTTCACAATCATTACATACATTGATCTGACTATGAGATAGGTAGCTCAAGCACCTATATTACGGATATCAGCAGAACCAACAGCGGAATTACATATATAAACATGTAACTTTTGTAAATACATAGGTACTTATAATACATAGAAAACACCCAGACCAATACAAACAGACATGCACACAAATATTTGTACTGTGCTGGGACCACCCGGGGGTGGGTGACCCGTTTGCTCGCTTGTCGCCTCTAGCATAAAAAATCGAAATATATATGTAAGTATGTCAAATATTTATATTCCTTTAACTGGTTTTGACTAATGAGAACTAGCCATAGCCTATTTCTCTCCCAATCAATAGATACCGGCTTTTACTTTGAAACAGCCAATTAACAATCGCGTAAGGCGATTAATAGTCACGTGACGTGCGCGCGCGCGGCCTTGACCGCCAATGTCACGTTCCTGCTAAGGGAGCCTACAGACGAGTAGTGATAGAGAGAATGGTAGCGTAGTGGATACGACTAACTGCGCTTATATGCTGGGGGTCGTGGTTCCAATCTCACTCACTCACGCAGCAAAACACAGCTAATGCTGCTTCACCCCGGTTTTCTGTGAGGTAGTATCACTCCGGTTGAGCCGGTCCATTCATGCCGAAGCGTGGCTCTCCCACGTACCTCTAGATTTTCCAAATATATGTGCGTGTTTCTACCATAAGCTCTGCCGTGATGAAACTTGCACGTTTCGGATATTTTCTGAAACGTGTAACCATGATTCAGTTGGTATGGTTCCCCTGATAAAGGGTTGCGAAAGGTCTATCGGCAGTCGCTTCATTGTAGTTACTAGACTTACCAAATCCTGAATAACGGTCCAAGATGCCCTGGGCTTAGAAGAATGTCTTTGGAATTAGGCGACCGGCACCGACCGACTGTCGCTGACTCGGAGTATATTGTCGCTGCCGTTGCCAATACGACACCGGCGCGCGGGATTATTACGATCGTCAGGTGCGAGTTGGCTCCTACGGTCGGTTGTTGATGGTTGATGTTCTCTGATATACTCTTGCTCGTCTGCAAGCTCCCTAACCCGCAATTCCAGAAAACTAAATCCTCTATTAAGGTCAAACACAATAGAAATCAACGGAGATAACAAAATTATGATGCCCCGTGTGACGCAGATGTCCATGGGCGGCGGTAATTCACTTACCATCAGGTGAACCGTCTGCTCGTTTGTCTGCTATTATGTAAAAAAAAAGTATATATTTAAATATATATTATAACACCCTGTTTCGAGATGGCGGAGCACGGTGGACGCCCTTTACCCCGTCTAGAGGATAAATCCACATCAAAGTCGAGATGTGGACGTTCAAAGCCGCAGATAGGTAGAGAATCGACGCTTCTGAAATGTGGTGCTGGTGTAGAATGCTGCGAATACCAAGGTCAGCTCACCGCACCAACATTTCTATCTTTAAGCAACTAAAGATAATAAATACTCCTCGTCTATCCACTACCTGCCTACAACGAATACTGCGGTATTTTGGTCATGTCGCACGAAGGGACACCAGCAATTTGGGACGCCTTATGGTGATTGGTAAAATCGAAGGTAATTGACCTAGAGGCAGAATTTCCAAAATATAGTAGGGCAAAATAGCAAAAGAACTAAATATACCTGTTAGTGAAGCACTCCACCAGGTTACAGAACGGGGTAGACGGAGACAACTGGTTGACGGAATTAAACGGAGTCACAATCTTCAGCAGTGAGGGACCGACTGAAGAGAGAGAAAGAGAGAAGTCATAAGAACCTGTGAGTGGGTAGAACAAGCACAAAGTGTCTATATCACACGAACCTTTGTCCAGAGTGGGAACGAAATCCTCCATCCTGGTGCTAGCTCTAGGACCCAAGAACTGGAGGTAGAGTCATAGACAAGTGCGCCATCGGGCATGTAAGATATTTTTTTAAGCGGAAGCAGACGAGAAGACTGCAACACTAGAGTAAGAGAGTAGTTTCGGATATGCAGTAGGAGTGATAAGCAGTTGAAGAAATCGCGGACTAATGCAAAGCTATACAATTTTAGGTAAGCCTGCAAATGTCACAACAATCTCAGATTGCACTGCTCACGTGTACCCGGGTATGCGACGTCACTCCAAGGTTAATGCATCTTTCCATTGTCCCGTCCACGTGGCACAAAAGACCCCACGCGTTCGGTTCTTCGCCCGTCGTCATTACAGGGTTAAAATAAGTACTGAAAAGAAATGGCGGTACTAAATGAAATAGGTAACAACACGTGACGAGACTTATGTAAGGAGCGGTCAACGTGACTGTTTATACAACTACTCTTCTGTCGACATTGAGGGGTTTGATTATAAGAATAGAACGTTTGAATACACAAATAACGGCTTCGGTTTGGCTTGAAAAGGTCAAAGGGAGAAAAGGTTAGATCATGAATCTGTAGGAACCCCTTTAGGACATATCATGATTAAGTAATCATTTTAATAGATGTCCATCCATAGTCAAGGATACATATATGGTATTTTGTATCTTACTATACACCGGATCACCAGCGGGATGAAATAGATTGATACAGAACAACACACAGTTTTGCCCGTGGGAGAGCTATGCGTCGGCATGAATGGGCCGGCTCGACCGGAGCGATACCACGGCCTCACAGAAAACCGGCGTGAAGTAGCATTGTGCTGTGTTTCGCTGCGTCAGTGAAGGTACTGGATACCCAATCCGGGGGAAAGAGGGTTTAAAGGTTGGCAGCACACTTGTGTCTCCACTGGTGTCGCGGGTGTCCATGGGAGGCGGCAATCACTTACCATCAGGTAATCCGTCTGCACGTCGGCCACCTTTCACATAAAAGAAAAAAGAACATGCTGAACAGACGACGCACACGTAATAGTAATGTCGGTGTGGTTCGGCATGAGACAGTGACAGTCTCTACGGATCGTGTGCGGGAGAGACACGACAAGATATACCTCCAAGCACGTAGGTCAACGAACTCTTTGATATGTATGTCATCTAGAGCGAGATTAGTGATAAGGCCGCCTTCGTTGTACACATCCTGTAATATCTAGTTTTAAGATTTCATACTTTATTTTAAGTGCAATAAAAGTATATTCATTCATTCATTCATATTCATTCATTATATATCGATGGCTAGAGCAGGTCTGTAGGTATATTTTGTGCCAGTTGTGTCCATGGATATCAGCTGCACCACTAGGATTGCAAATGCATTGCAATATAGACAGACAGGCTCATGACAGATATTGTTTCTTTCCGCGACTCATTAGTTGTTTCAAACTACTTTCAACTCACGTGGATTAATATTGAGGTAGCACATGTCCGCAGAAGATGTAATATTTTGTAATTATATTAATATGCCGTGTGGTTGCCGGCAGAGTAGAATAGGCCACCCTCACTCTTACCGAGGTGTCGTAAAAGGCGACTAAGGTAAAGCTGCTGGCATGATTATTAGCACCCAGACAAGGAAAACGCTGCATTTAAGTATATCTAAACCCTCGCCAACCCGTCTGCCAAGCGTGGTGAGTATGGCAATTACCCCTCATGTGATTGAGGGAGGCCCGTGCCCCAGCAGTGGGGACTTAAATGGGTTGACGATGATGATGATCCGTGAACATTTACATCCCTTTAACCACGTGTTCTACTAACCATTCTAAACAACATTTGTTCAATGACTTTCCGAAATTCATCGAAATTTTTTTCGACTCCACATTCAAAATGACAAAGTCACGTGACCGACTTTGTATTAACAGTTGAAATTTTTTCATATGAATTTCCAAAAGTGATAGAACAAATGTTGTTCATAATGGTTAGTAGAAAACGTGGTTAAAGGGATGTAAATGTTCACAGATACACCCTGTACACTATTCGGAAGGTAGGCACTCAAGTTATCGTTGTGTAGAAAAAAAAATAGACCTAAAAATAAAATTGAGAAACCTGCGATATCACAACATGATTTTATACTTTATACCTTGTAAACTAATAATATCTTATCGGTGAATATTCACATCATGATGACATAATCCGAACATGAAAACCTTGTCATATTATCACGTATTAATATGAAGATAATTACATAGAATTCATTACTTTGGAATTTGATAAGATTAACGCCTGATTTTGGGATTCAACACTATATAACACGGCCTCACAGAAAACCGGCGTGAAGCAGCACTGTGCTGTGTTTCGCTACGTTAGTGAGGGTACCGGAGGCCCAATCCGGGGGAAAGGGGAATTCAAATTTGGGCAGCTCACTTGGGACTCCACTATTGTCGCGGGTGTCTATGGGCGATTCGTCTACTCGGCTGCCACCTATTACTACAAAAAAAAACAATAATTCAAGCTCATCGAATTAGCAAACTGAAGTGGTACTGGGCTAGCCATATCAGCCGCAGAACTAACAACCGCTGCTGGGGTAAACGAGTTCTGGAGCGGAGACCGCGTCTCGATAAATGTAGTGTAGGACGCACTCATCACAAAATTAGTCCGTAAGTTGAAGGTAACAGAATAGGTTTCAAAAAGGAAACACTATTTCCTATTTGAAACCTAAAATATCAGAATTCTGTGATCTTCAACCTTAGATTAAATTTGATTTAATCTAAGTCTTCAACCTACGGAACAATTTTGTAAAATCACTTGATCGTCTTCGCTATTTTTTAATCTTTTGGACTTTTCCCATTTATTATGTAAATATATAGTATTGCATCATCAATAGTATTATATAATTCGTACCTTTTATTTATTGAGCGGTAGGTATGATATTGGTACAAGATTTTTTTGTGTCGTCAAGTGGTCAAGTGGCCGTGTGGTCCCCGGCAGAGTAGAATAGGCCACCCTCACTCTTACCGAGTGAGTGAGGGACTCACGCAGCGAAACACAGCACAGTGCTTCTTCACGCCGTGGTATCACTCCGGTCGAGCCGGCCCATTCATGCCGAACCTTGGCTCTCTCACGGTAAATATACCACATATCAATGTACCTATACAAATCTGTCATATTTCTTCTAAATATTCACAACTTAACTTTACACGCAAGCGATGGTCATTCCATCTTATCTTGCAGCATCTCGATGGATGGCGGTCTAATACTGTGCGTTTCTCGCGGAACTTTCTACCACGAACCTCAGTTCTGTTGAACGGTTTGGCTGCAGGAATATTTCTTGGCTACGACTTAGAGACTCCACTGGTGTCCATGGGCGGCGGCAATCGCTTACCCTCTGGTGATCCGTCTGCTCGTCTGCCACCTATCACATATAAAAAGTGACCTTTATTAGAAGAGCGTGTTTTTTTTTAAATGCCGGCAACACATGAGTCTTCTCTCTGATTTCGGATGTTCATGGGCGGCGTTGATTACTTTCCATCACGTGACCAGCTTGCTGGTTTGTCACCATACACTTACACATTTTGAAGACACTAAGACAGACAGCATTTTTAAATGGTCTTGTCATTTATTTATTCCAAGGGAAAGTTAATAAATACTTCCCCCACAAAACAGAAAACTATTATAAATTACTCTGAAGCCTTAAAATTATTACAAACAAAGAACCTGTCAGATTTCTCAATTATTAGGGACCCAAATTTATTTACAAATAAACTAATTTCATTAATTACCTTTTGTCTAAAAATGAACACTAAAACAATTAATGTACCTAGAGCCAAAAGAATATTAAAACCATGGATTACTGAGGGTATTCTAAAATGTATTAAAAATAGGAATAAATTACAAAAAAAATTACGGATGGACCCGAATAATCAAATATTAAAAATCACGTATAGGAGATATCGCAATTTTTGCAATAATCTCATTAAAAAGTTAAAAAAACAGTATGAACGCGATCTTCTAAACAAAGCAAAAGGAAATAATAAAGCACTATGGAACTGTATAAAAATTATAACAAATTATCAAAATAAACAGAAAAACACAAATAACGAACTTCTCAATTTAAAAAATAATCCTAAAGATTCAGCTGATTATATAAACAATTATTTTAACAACGTCGGGAAAACTCTAGCCGAACAAATTATTGCTGATTCGCCGAGAGAAACTCAAAGGCACGATCCTATCTCCCCTCAATGTAACTCAATTGGTGTTTTAGAAATAGAACCTTATGAAATCGACTCTATTATACATAACCTTAAAGCAGATTCAGCTGCGGGATGGGATATGATTCCAACCAGGTTTTTGAAAATAGCGAAGACAGCTCTTGTTCCACTACTGACTTTACTAGGGAACCTTATACTCGAGCATGGCATTTTTCCGATAGATCTAAAGCGCGCGATTATACATCCTATTCATAAGAGTGGAGATAAGAGCGATCTTAATAACTACAGGCCTATTTCGGTGCTCACCGCCATCTCTAAAATAATGGAAAAAATCATAAATAAGCGTCTGCTAAGCTTTCTTGATACTTTTGACATTCTGTCAAAAAATCAGTATGGTTTTCGTACAGGTATTAGTACTGAAAATGCCGTTCTAGACCTAACAAAAAATATAACAACATACCTGGATAGCAAAAAAAAGACCTTATGTACATTCTTGGACCTAAAAAAGGCTTTCGATACCGTCTGTATCCCCACCCTTCTACATAAACTAGATAAAATCGGAATTAGAGGCAGTTTCCTTAAATTACTTACAGATTATCTCCAAGATCGTACGCAAATAGTCAAACTTGATAATCTCACGTATAGTAATAGCCAAATTACCAATAACTATGGTGTTCCACAAGGCAGTGTCCTAGGACCGACTTTGTTCCTAATTTACATTAATGATTTGACTAATCTTAGACTTAAAAATGGATGTGTATTTTCGTATGCAGATGATACTGCTCTTCTTTTTCACGGAAATAGCTGGCCCGACACTTTTGCTGCGGCTGAGAGTGGTTTGGCTAAAGTCATAAACTGGCTAAACCTTAATATGTTGTCTCTAAATATGTCTAAAACAAATTATATAGCCTTTTCGATACGTAACACAATGCAACCTGATAATAATCTCACAATAACTGCACATACATGCAAAACTGACAACAACTTACGTAGCTGCAAGTGCTATATATTAGAACAAGTCGATAACACAAAATATTTAGGTATCATAATTGACAAAAACTTGTCCTGGTACCCCCAGCTGGACATGGTAGGAAATCGTGCACGCAAACTGATTTGGCTATTTAAACGCCTTCGTGATATTGCTAACAGAGACCTTATTATTTACCTTTACATTAGCCT
Source organism: Marasmia exigua (assembly GCA_019059595.1). NCBI lineage: Eukaryota > Metazoa > Arthropoda > Insecta > Lepidoptera > Crambidae > Marasmia > Marasmia exigua. Next base: position 9,783,141 of record CM032488.1, on the reverse strand, counting down.
TGTCCAGTCTCTGCTATTATATTGTATTATAATATGGGGTGGTACTTACAAGACATCATTTATAAATATTGAGCGGGTGCAACGACTAATTATTAAAGTTATGTTGCGCAAGAAAAAACTGTTCAGTACTTATCTATTGTACAAAGAGGCTGATGTTTTAACGGTTAGACAATTATACGTACTACAATGCATTCTAAAAATACATAAAAGTTATACTTTTGATCATGGCTTTTTAAGTAAAAAACGTAAAGTCAACACAGCAGTTCAAGCTAAAGCTACGAAAACAGTATTTGCTCGCAAACAATTTATGTCCCAATCTGTATCAATCTATAACAAAATAAACAGAATTCTAAACATCTATTCGCTTACTTACTATGGATGTAAAAAGAAAGTAACATCATGGCTAAAAATGCAAAATCGCAATTCTATAGAAAATCTACTATCAAACTGTTAGTATATCAATGTAGTGATTTAAAATATTCTGTGTAATAAACACAAATACCTACTCATTGAACAAATCTTATGAGGCATGTATTTTTGTTTATGTCGTTGTTTTTAGTTAAGTCAAAATATAGTTTTAGATGTAAAAATAACTAATCTTTTGTAACAACAACTATTTTTGTATACGGATAAGAGAGGGGTCTTTTCTAATACAAGTTTTTTTTCAAACTTAAAAGAAAAGACCCACACATTCTAAAAACTACGTGTTATAAATAAAGATATTTTTGATTTTTTGATTTTTTGATTTTTGAATTAGCTACTGCGCTAGACTTAAGACTTCTGTAGTGTTTGCCTTGTTTGTTGTCCTAATATTTTTTTTCTAGCTCATACGGTTCCACTGCTGGGCAAAGGCCTCCCCTAATTGCCGCCACTGCTCCCTATTCATTGCCAGCGTTTGCCAGTTTATTTATTTATATATAATATACACACAACAAATTACAATCGCAAATAAACAAAGTGAGAAAAACAAAGTGCAGCTACGGGCCAGTTACGTGAGTATTGGTCCAGGTCGTCACGCCATCTCTTTTTCGGCCTACCTCGTGGGCGACGGCCATCTGCAGGCTATAAATAAATAATAAAAAAAAAACTTAATGTGACACACAACAATACCTATTGAGAAATCTTGTCAATGTACTAGCAAGAGTTCTCGAATCGTCGCCTAATCAATTCGTCAATATTACTCGTGGAAGTGTTTACGTGACATATTCTGGTACATTCCATTTAATCATCAACCTTGACCGTCCGTCTGTCAACCCCAGAACTATACTCCATACATTACGATGGCCTGCAGCTCACGTGTTGAGGCTCAAACGTGATCCACTTCGTCAGCGGTCTCGTGCGGTAGTGGTTCTATAGATAGACCACGTTTGTCATAAGCTGAGAAATGTGATTAGCAATGTTGATGTTGTTGTAAAAGTATGCGATGTAATGAGAGACTGACATTCATATCATTGTTGTATACTATGTAATATAGTTAATAAATCACTACAAACTATAATATAAAGTCGTGTTCGCTCTCTATCCCTATGTCTACTTAGACTTACTTAGTTCATTAAAGCTAAACAACGGCCTCAGCAGTGGGGACTTAAATGGGCTAATGATGATGATGATAAGAAATTCTCAGTGTCAGCCCGGAATCTAGAAGTTGGCGGTCTTGTACCCCCGTGCTTTGGAAAGCACGTTAAGCCGTTGGTCCTGCGCTGGATTCCTCTCCGGTCGTGTCACAATGGTGTCCCATCGGAATATGAGGGCAAGGGAATAGAGAGTGCACTTGTGTTTGCGCACGCACTCGAGTACTATATTATATCCTGCGTTAGTGGCTTTTCGTTGTGACTGGCCGCCTTAGCCGAAATCGGTTGGAGGATATTATAGTAATAATATAACACATGATAATTTCGCATTCGTGAGAAGCCGTAGCAGGTCGCTAGTAATATTAAAAAGAGGTAAGTTTGTACGTGTTTCTATCGTTGACATTGTATGCCTGTGTTATTTTAAACGTCTTACTCCTTTATCAAGGGCAATACATTGATGATAATAAAAAAATATCCCCAAGAAACATAGGGTCTAATCTCAAAAATAAATTGCCTTCCCATACAATTTGCACCAATTAGCTGATTATTTTTGTTTTTTTTTTTTATGAAATAGGTGGCAGACGAGCAGACGGATCACCTGATGGTAAGCGATTACCGCCGCCCATGGACGCCTGCAACACCAGTGGTGTCACGAGTGCGCTGCTTACCTTTTAACCCCCCTTCTCCTGGATTGGGCCTCCGGTACCCTCACTCACGCAGCGAAACACAGCGCATGCACTGCTTCCCGCAGGTTTTCTGTGAGGACGTGGTATTACTCCGGTCGAGCCGGCCCATTCATGCCGAAGCGTGGCTCTCCCACTGTTAATTTGTATGGTACTGGTAATTTTGTATGGTAAGGAGATTTTTTTTCTGAGATAAGACCTTATGTTCCTTGACGGACAATGTTCGTTTTCATCAGTATAATGCTCTCGATAAGGGAGTAAAATAGTTAAAAAATCACGGTGTGTATGTAACGAATTAACTCAAAAGTAATTAGACCGATTTACGAAATGGTTTCATCGTTCGATTTTTTTTAAGTCCGATGAAATGAGCTATATTTTACTACGGGAAAAGATTTAATTGCCATGGGAAAGTACCATTATGGTGACGGGTAGGGCACACTAGCGACGCCAATCGACGATTTTAATTTTTGGCTACTGAACCGGATCTATCTTAAACAATTTCGGGGCTACAACCTCTCGGCAAACACTTATACTATTTATTAAATAACCATGCACAATTAATGTTGGGTCCTTTTGGCGTGAATCAATTTTTCGCGTAGGTACGCGTTGGACCAAACATTTGTGCATGGATATTTAATAAATAGTATAAGTGTTTGCCGAGAGGTTGTAACCCCGAAACTGTTTTAAATAAATCCGGTTTAGTAGCTAAAAATTAAAATCCATTGGCGTCGCTGGTGTGCCCTACCCGTCACCTTAAGTCCTCAAGGACAACGCCGCGAGCGGTAATATAGGTATAGGTCCTATACTTATTCTGTAAGTATAGTTGGAATTTTGTCACGTTTTAAAAACACTTTATTTATAGTTTTTTATGACTGAGAATACGAGAACACGTTTTTCTTATAAATGTTTCATTTGTTGCAACTAAGTAAAATATAATAATATATTTGACATTTATTTTGAAAACCTAATATTTTATTTTGCTTGGTGGTACCGTGTGGGGTATCAAATAAAAGAGCTTTTTAGCACATTTCAAATATGCAATTTCATTTACAAAAAATATGTTAAATAAAAATAAAGCTTAAAAACTAAAACCCGACTACCAAAAGACACGCTTTAAAAATACGAAATAAGAAAATTATTATGCCGTATTGCCGTAGTCGTATGCCACCTACTTTAGCAAGACAGATTCATTATAATAATAAAATAAAATAAATGTGACATACAACCACGGAAATCGGCATAATAATTTCGCCAAAGACAATTTTCTTGTTTCGTATTTTTTAGAGCGTGTTTTTTTTGTTAGTCGGGTTTTAGATTTTAAACTTTATTTTTATTTTAATATTATCATTGACATCGTGGTCCTGGCTGGTCAGAATTTTCGGTCTGTTCCATGACACTACTTTTAATTTCATTGGTGGTATTAAATCTGTGGTGGTAACTAATAGGTATATAATAGTAGAGTGCCTTGTAAGTAATCGGCCAAAGAAAGCCTACTAGCCATCTACATAGTACCACAATACGCTAAATTCACTAATACCGCAAACAAGACCCCCGTTTTACCCACTTAGGAGTTCGCGAATGACGCATAGTCCCAGAACAAATTTCGTGCTAGCTCTTTTTAACATTGCGTGTTGGAACTGATGATGACTTTAGTACGGTAATAACTTTAGATCGCGATTTGTAATAAGGTGGGCAGTGTTTCACCTTTTTTCGTTTAGTTATAAGCCTTTCGTTGTCTATAAACCCTCTTTATATCTTATAGGGGCCCGCCCTCATTGTTATAAGCGTTGCCGCTGTCTGTAGGATTTACCTCATTTTAAATAGTATAGAAGATAGATTACCTTTTTATTATAAATAGTGGCCCGCCCTCATTGGATTTCGTTTCAAGACATTAGTTCCGCTTAATACCAATAGATGGTGCTAGGTGTCGATTACATCGCGCGAGCATTTCTTGTTTTAGGATTACCTATAAGAGTTCGAATCCGCTGTCTGTAGGATTTAACTCTTTATAAATAGTATAGATAAAAATTGAAGATTACATATAGGTGAAAACTTTAACTATAATAGATAACAGTTGGTTAGTAAACTGTCACGTCTGGGTTAATCTCTTGATTGCAGTAGTCACGTTACTGACATAATTATACATTTCAGGGAACACCTTATCGACGGTTACATTATAACCTACATTATAATTACAGATAGTTCACGTAGAAATTATCACTGGAAAATAGGTGAAGAATAGTGATGATAAGCTTAGATAATGATGAGGGTTTTAGATAAAGGAGAAACACGTTTTGCTGTCTCAATGGGGACTGTCGCGTGTGAAAATGCACTAGATAGTTTTTTTTATGTGATAGGTGGCAAACGAGCAGACGGATCAACTGATGGTAAGCGATTGCCGTCGCCCATGGATACCCGCAACACCAGTGGAGTCACAAGTGCCTTCAAGAGAAGAGCGTACTCCTTTTTAATAAGGCCAGCAACACCATTAGCGATCTCTCTGATTTCATGGATGGCGTTGACTACGTTCCATTAGGTGACTCGCTTGCTCGTTTGTCGCCTCGAGCATAAAAAAAAGTGCGCTGTCATATATGTGCAAAGTGCATATCGCGCATCTGTTCAATTACCTATTTTTTTTCTGTCTCTATCTCAATTATGCATGGATATGGAACAGATGCGCAATAATGTAATAATTTTTAATAAAAACAAAAAAATTAAAAAATAGGAAAATTCAAAATTAAAAAAATTAGACATAGAATAGCATTAAGACTGTCTTAGAAATTTAAGGAACTTTTAGGCACATAATCAAACATTTTGTTACGCGGAGTACTGTATAAACTCTTTAACAATAAAAACTAGCATCAAAAAGGCGCATACCAAGAGTCAGCGGAATTTTTTTTCATTAAAAAATATATATCGATCGGAATGAAGAATATTAGGAGAGGCCTATGTCCAGCAGGGGACTGCATAAGCTGATCAGTCATCATCAGCACCTAACCTAAAAATGTTTCTTATTTTGTAGAGTTTAGTACAAAGCGACAGCTTTGTACGCAATCGGGAATTACACGCTAAAATGTGGAGAGTACGTATTTATTTATTTATTTATTTTTTTATTTATTAAAAGCACAAAATCCACAGCTCTTTAAATTAGTATAATTATCTTATAACACTAAACATACAGCCAATAACGGATTTACTTTTTACTAACAAAACCCTTACAATAAGCTGACCATCACTAACAACACCTTTGCATATCTAAAAAGAAAAAGTTAGGTAATTTCTTAAACATGAAAAAATTTCATATTCTTATTTAAGCAAGACAAGAAAAAAAAAAAAAAGGAAAAATATTGTATTAAATAGCTACATAGTTATTGTCAATTTACTACTCCGTCTGCACTGGCTTGTAATTATTATCATCACAAAAATCCTGGTAAGGTTAATTTAGAACCGTGACCATAAAAAATCTTGAAATTCCGGAACGAGTTTTCTTCGGGCGTGTTTCCCTCTTGGGTCATGAACATTAACAATAGTAATCCACTGCTGAATACGTTCAGGTTCCCCCAAAGAGCGCCAACCAACCCTACGCCTTCATCCAACTTACACTTCCAGTCCCACCTCATCTCACCGTGTTCACAGATTTTCAGATTATGTCGACCTATACATCCGATTACGGGACCGACGATCTGTTGCGGGAATCCCTTGGATGCGGGCGGCGCAGGACCGATCTGAGTGGAGATCATTGGGTGAGGCCTATGTCCAGCGGTGGACATGTCCATCATCATCATCATAAGCCCATTTAAGTTCCCACTGCTGGGGCACGGGCCTCCCTCAATCAACCTCATGGCGAGGGTTTTGATATAAATGCAGAGTTTTCCTTCTCTGGGTGCTGATGATCATGCCAGCAGCTTTACCTTAGTCGCCTTTTACGACACCTCGGTAAGAGCCGTGTGGTCCCCGGCAGAGTAGAATAGGTAAGGTGGCCTATTCTACTCTGCCGGGGACCACACGGCATGTGGACACGGTGGACATGTTATATTGGCTGAAATTATGACAATGATGAGACATCCCATCCCCTCGACTGTCGATTTGATTGAAGCAGTTACCATACGCCAAGCAAACACAATGTGAAAACTAAACATCTCTACAACCTTGGAAGTTTCCGAAACAAAGCTGCAAACCTGAATAGGTACTTCCAATTCGTTTGTGAAAACTCCTATATTGGTCCTTTGTAAACAGACGGCTGTAAACAATCGACTTTATAACCTATTAATTAATTAATGTTTCTTTTGTTCTTATTTATTGTTTCACGTTCTGGGTTTGTGCGTAATTTTAAGTAATTAAATCTTCAAGCGCTGTGTTAGGGTAGTTTTCTACCTTTTGTTTTGTAATTAAAAGATCCTACTTATTTAATTACAAATATCTACCTATACCTAACATTTATATGTAACTATTGACCACACGTTAGAATGTTGGTGAGGTTCTATATCATCTAAAATGGCTCCCTATTCGTCTCCGCCATGACTCCCATATTCTTTTTCTATTATACTCCATACTTTTTAGTCCAAATTCACCGTCCTACCTTCGGAAGCGTTTCCAGTTTCTGCAGCCTACGCCGGGTCATATGCGATCATCCAAACATCTCCTCCTTGGATTTCCTCCCCATTCCACTCTTTCATATAAGTACTCAATCCTTTACAGTCCAGTCAATCCGCCTATGGAACTGCCTACCCCTACCAATTAGACAGTCCCCATCCCTGCCCATCTTAAAAGCTCTGGGCAAAGCACACTTCCTTGAAAACTGAAACCCTCTCCCCACTGATCCTTTCTTAGTTACCTCATCTGTCTTCCTTTCCTGTCAATGACTCTCGGGGTTGTTAGTCCTCTCCCAGATCCATCCATATATTGTAGGTATATAATGTATCTTCTCTATCCTTATAACGTACCTATCCTTAAGTAAAATATTTTATATAATTTGTGTAGTTTAGTTTTTTTGTATTGTATTTTAGTTAGTTAACATTCGTATATATTAGTGTATGTATGATAATGTTTTATTTATTTATTATCTAGATATACGTATTTATAATATAAATTAATTTAATCATTGGCAGCCAGCAGGACGTCGATTGAGAGGCAGGCCCAAAAAGAGATGGCGTGATGATTTTGACCACTTCTCGGGCAATCGGCAAACCATCGCCACAAATAGAGTCCAACGGCGGCTTTTAGGGGAGGCCTTTTCCCAGCAGTGGGACAACGCAGGCTAATAAAAAAAAAAACAATGTTGAATATCAAAAGGATTGCACCACCCTATCTTCTATCTAATGTCCTTTACCTGAAGGTTGTCTGGTAGAGATCGCTCCCAGCGATAAGACCGCCTAAATTGTACATTGTATCTCTGTATACTTAGCTTACAAGTTTTGTATGTTATGCAATAAAGAGTATATATCTATCTATAGGCTATGAGCCCTTTTTATGCAATAGGTGGCAGACGAGCTGACGGACCAACCTCTTACGTGCACTGATCTATAGGGAGATAATAAAAGATCTCTGTGGTAGTTTTCCAGATTTTCCAATCCATTTTGATGTCTCCATACTCATTAAATAATAAGTAAATAAATTTTTCACAACATCACTTACATCGATCTGACTCCGAGATAGGTAGATCTAGCACCTGTGTTAAGGATATCAAAACTTACAGCGGAATTACAAATATATACAAATATTATCTGCCTCGGTGGCGCATTGGTTAGTGGGTCGCACTTTAAAGCGACGGCTGCGCAAGAGGTCCCGGGTTCGATCCCCAGTCGGCCCAAAAATCTGTACCTAAGTTTTCGGTAAGAAATTCTTAATGGCAGCCCGGAGTCTGGAAGTTGGCGGTCTTGTACCTCCGTGCCTCGGAAAGCACGTTAAACTGTTGGTCCTGCCCGATTCCTCTCCTGACGTGTCTCAGTGGTGTCCCATAGGAATATGAGGGTAAGGGAATAGAGTGCACTTCTGTTTGCGCACACACTTGATCACTATAATATATCCTGCGTACGTGGCTGATCGTTGAGATTGGCCGCCGTAGCCGTAATCGGTTGGAGGATTAATATTACGATATTCATATAATACTTTTCCTTTGTAAATATATACTTACTTGTATAATACATAGAAACACCCACACCAATACAACCAGACATGTTCCTGCACACAAATGTACAAACATTTGTGTGCATGAACATGTCTGTGCGGGGATCAAACTCAAGCTCCAGAGGCAGCGTTCCCTACCACTGATCCAAACGGCAAATCAACCTTATAAAAACAACTTTGTAAACCAAGCTGAAAATTAAATAAGTATTAATTATACAATAAAAGTTTATAATCCGCAATTCGTTAAGTCATTATTTTTTCACGTCTCGGATACCAAGGTCAGACGAATAAGACAATTTCATTCTGACGTAAGTGGCAAACAATAAAACTACTTAAGAATGCAAAAGAGTGGCCGCTATTATCTTTTACATAATGAGCTGGCATAATTTACATGAGACAGTGGTATGAGAAATAATTATGTTAAGCAATGGAAAACTTGGTCACACTTTTATCAATAGCGTCAAAATGGTTTCTAACCATATGTATATAATGTTTCTTAAGCAATCATCTGAACACTTGCATTGAGCTGTGTGTCGCTGCGTGAGTGAGGGTACCAGGGGCCCAATCCAGGGGAAAGGGGGGTTTAAAGATCAACAGCGCTCTTGTGACTACACTGGTGTGGCGGGTGTCCATGGGCGGTGACAATCGCTTACCATCAGGTAATCCCTTTGCTTGTCTGCCATCTATCACATAAAAAAAAGCTATCGATCACTCCAAATAAAGACAGATAGATAGACTTTATTGCACAAAATACACAACTTATGTACTTAGCATTTCAAAAATTTGATCTGTACAATTTCGGAGGTGTTATCGCTGAAAGCGATTTATACTAGACAACATTCGCGCATAGGGCACCTGATATTAGATGGGGATAGCTTAGATGATGATGTTAATGAACCATTATCATGACATCATGTAGCTAGAAAGCTCCACCTAAGTCATCATCATCTACATTTCAGCCAAAAGACAGCTGGACATAGGCCTGACCCAATGTTTTCCACACAGACCGGTCCTGTGCTCGCGAACTTAAGCGAAGGGAAGGAGATCTATTGCGGATTCCCGCGACCTTGTGGGGGGCCTGCCACGGCTGCGACTTCCTGTACGTGGCCTCCACTCGAGGACCTTTCCGCCCCAAAAGCCGTCTGTTCTCCTCGCTATGTGTCCTGCCCCTTGCCACTTGAGGCATGCAATACTTTGGGCTAAGTCTGTAACCCTAGTTCTACTACCGATCTCTCATCATTTCTGATACGATTACTAAAGGAGAGCATAGCCCTCTTCCATTGCTCTCTGGGTGACTTTGAGCCTCCTTAATCGGCACATTGTTTTTCGGCACGTTTCGGTAAGCCTACCCACCTAAAGGTAAGCTATTACAAATGATAGCCATTATGTACTAAAGATCATAATTAATATTGAGGAAAACCTCAGTGCCATAACAATATAGCCAACTTCTTCCTCATACTAAGCGGTAATTCTATTGAAATCAAGACCAGATTGAACCGGTGTTGATTTGATCCTCACTGATACGGCCAGTTATCTTCACATTGTCATGTTGCATAATACCACAATAACACTGATCTTTGATACTTCAATAGAATAATGCGATGGTAGGCATATTACAACACCTACGCCCACACAGAAAATGTTGGGTTATTCTACAAATCCCCATTGAGAATCCCCATCAATGGGGGTATATGAACTTTTTTCCACAAATCCCCATTATTGATTATGTTAGCATTCAATGGGGATTTGTAGACAAAACAGTTCATAAATCCCCATTCCTATTTTTTTGTTTTTTTTTTCAAGGCATTCAAAATTAAAGTACCAGGCGAACATAGGTTTATAGGAAGTAACGTTACTCGTAAATCCTCGTACCTATCTTGTTGCTTAGACGAAAAATAACTTATTATTATGATTGGCTCATCATTTGGAAGGTATTGTACTAGGGCCGCATAGCTTTACAGTAGGTGTTCGAGTATCATATGGCCTTTGGAAGTGTTGTGAAGTAGGTAGGTAGGTACATCTCGTCGGCCCACTGCACTACGGGCCGGCCGCATTCCCCGACGAAAAAAAAAGCAAAAAAAAGGTACTTCTAAATCTAAAGTTATGAAAAGGGTCCAGAGGGTCCGTTGTAGAATGTTAAATTCGTAAAAATGAAGTATAAAATATTTATTGTATAAAAAGAACAACAGGCACGCAAAATGGCAACAGGAGAAGAGAGAGAATTAGAAACAGCATGCGCTATAATTGGCTGGCGCAGTGGCGCCATCCAGTGACGTATTACAAACTAGCTGTCGGTATGGCAGCATCTGTTTACATATTTACCAAGTTACATCTAAAGCAAAACACAAAGAATACTGGTACGATCCCTGTCTGATATATACAAAACTTTTCGCCAAATTAGTACCTCCCTATAGATTATGTCACCCTGGTACTTACGGAAATTCATCAGCAATCATTATCGGAGGGTATTATTCCTACGTTGAAAACAGTCGCTCAATAAAGATGTGGAATGAAATATCACGGGTATACCATGAGTATTTCCGAACCGATACGACCTTCAATTCATCAAGAAAACAGCATAATAAATGTTCCTTTTTGAAAGACTGGCAGCGTAGGTATTTTGAACTCGACTGTTGTTATAGGGGCGGTGGGCGGTGGCAAACACTGACCATCAGGTGATCTGTTAGCTCGTCAGCCTCTCACTGTGTCCATGGTCCATCAAAGGGAGAGGGTAATTGTAACACCACTGATGTTTCGGGTGTCTAAGGGCAATTGATTACCATCAGGTAATCCAGCTGTTCGTCTGACGTCATCCCCGGGCTTCGAAGCGGAAAGAATCGCTAACCAACCAAACTGGACTTTAATCTTATAATAATAAAATCCTCTATTTCGGCTAAGGCGGCCAATCTCAACGATCAGCCACTTACGCAGGATATATTATAGCGCTCAAGTGTGTGTGCAAATACATGTGCACTCTCTATTACTCTCTATGCACTATCTTGCCCTCATAAGCCGATGAGGTACCAGTGTAACTCCACCGGAGAGGGATCGGGCGCAGGACCATCGCCTTAACGTGCTTTCAGCAGTCAATATAAAAATAATGTACTTATACCTAAGGCTAACAACTATATATATTATAAAAGCACCTTTTGCACAGGTATTAAAATCTTTAACCATTTGCCACCAGATATAAAAGCTATGGACATGCCAAAATGTAAAATACGCCTGAAAAAGTGGTTAACTGAAAATGTATTTTATAATTTAAATGAATATTTCAACTGTAAACACTAACATTTCTATTCATATTTTCAAGCTTATATTTTATATTTTGTAATTAATAAGTATTGCTTACCCGACATGGGTTAACTATTGTTGTACTTAATATATGTTGCAATGTCACCCGCAAATTTTAATACCTACAGTTATAAGCAATAAAGATTCTGATTCTTTCCAAGGCACGGGGGTACAAGACCGCCAATATCCAGCTGACAATGAGAATTTCTTAACAGAGATACTAAGGTACAAATTTTGTCCCGACCCGGGACCCCAAGCGCAGTCGTCGCTTTAATCAATCAATCAATCAATCAAATGTCTTATTGCTTTAGTTATAGGTTACATCCAAGATCTTTTTCTAGGGCTTACAATAATATTGTATCACTATAACCTGCCATTTAAAGTGCGACGAACTACCCACGGCGCCAACAACTCAGTCAAAAATGTTATTTTTATCGTAATAGGGTATTTACAAAGATTTGGAGCGCGGGTTTCGCTTGGACTATGATCCAACGCCCTGTAACTAGGGGCGTTTAAGAATACTGCCAAGGTTTTCCCGGCCTGTCGTAAGAGGCGACTAAACGGGCTTTGGGAGTACGTGAGCGTATCCACTGCTGGGGAGTGGCTTGCTCAGCATACGACTCCGCGGGGGACGACATTACTGGGTGTCCTGGTAGGTCGTACAGCGTTGAAGGGCTGTATTGCGCCAGATAGGGGTAAAGCGGCGAGCGCGATTAGCGGTACGGTCTAGTCCCGACCGTGATTGCACGGAGATGGACACCCCAGGGGTTTTAGTTAGGGTTTGAGTCCAACACACCACCTTGTTCCCAACATGTAGCAAGATGACGACCATGATGGTTTCCCCTGGGAAAAAAAATGGACTATGATCCAGGATTTGGGAAGTCTAGTAATTACTTACAATGAGGCTTTTGCCATCTGAACATCGCGAACCTTAGACAGGGAAGCAGTACAGTGCCAGTAACTTGGATTATGTGACCCTAAGTCTGGGCGCCATTGTTGGGCCACGCAGAAAACCGCCGGCGAAACCGTTGCGCAGCCGCGGCGTGTTGTCGCTCCGCTAAACGCTCGCAATCCGCCAGTGTGGCAACTCCCTAAAAAAATTTACATCAGTCTTAAAATTTCGTCTGTGAATTTTCCGTAAACAGTTAAATTATTTTCGATGGAAATTCCCAAATATAAGGATAAGTTCCTCATTTGATCTGGTCCCCGTTAAGGAAATATTATGACGGAATGAACCTTATACATACATACACCACGGACCTGCCCATAAACGTCATAAACATGTGTGGTTTGCGGGTTTTAATTACAAAGTTAATGTGTGATGTTCACATAATTCTGTTGGAAATACCCGACTATTATAAGGAAAAAAAATATACTATTCCTGTATGAAATACCTAGCAAGTGGTGATGTAAGCAATGTGGATTAAAACGCACCTGAAGAGGGCGTAAGTTCAACTCCGAACACGCACCTCCTGGATGTTTTAAATCTATTTGCGTATTTTTACCACTACAGTAAAGACAAGTATCAGCCTATAGGTATACTGTCCCACTGCAGGGCAAAACCAAAACCCTTCATCATAGAAATCAAGTTATCGCTACTACGAGTATAATGGGATTAGGCTTAATCATCACGCTTGCCTAATGCGGATTGGTGATCAAAAACCCGAGCAATATTCGAAAAATTCGAATATAGGTACTTTTTGCTTGATCCGAGAATCGACCAGGACCCTGAGATCTCGGCCCGGTACTTAAACCAATAGACCAAACTGGCTCGAATATTTTTTTTATGTGATATATGGTAGACGACCAGATGGATCATCTGATGGTAAGCAATTATTGCTGCTAATTGTCACTCGATACACCAGTGCAATCATTACTGCGTTGCCTGCCTTTGAGCCTCTCACCCCCCGGTGCCCTTACTCGCTCGGCAAAGCACAGCGCAGGTACTGTGACTCGCCGGTTTTCTGTAAGGCCGTGGTATAGCCAATATCTGCCGAAGCGTAGTTCTCCCACGGATTTTTTTCAACTTTGTTTTGTACTCATTCCATTAATTACCGATGTAATAATAAATAAACACTTATCTTTGCATCTATGTGTACATATTGAAGTACTAAATTATATGTATGCACGTAAAGCAATAATAACATTTACCTAAGTACATAATGTATCTATTTCAGCCCATCTTGGCACATGTCGCCCTCACGTGTAGGGCGATTACAGCGCAATTACAAAACGTTTCAGTCACTATTACTCATGTAAATAAACAACCAATGCTCTAGATATTGTGATGAAATAATAATGCAATACATATTTGAAATAGTTGTTCTATAATTGAAGTGTAATCGGACTGGCTCGGTAGAGCAGTGGCTACGTCGCATTTCAGAGTCATGGCTACGCTGGAGGTACCTGCTTCGTTTTTTTATGTTATGGTTCTACCCGAAGATATCTTGCCAATGTCAAGTAACTTATTGAGAATATGTGGGTAGTCAGCAGTAGAAGTCGGTCAAAGTCACAGCCAGTCGCCGGTGTTTTACGTTTTATCGATCTATGGATTCTGCCGATACCACTCTGAGCACACTGGGTTTAAGACTCTTCTAGGTCCAAGCAAGTTGTCCGTGACAACTTACTCGACACACAATAGCAGTGTTAAAAACGATACAATTTAACGGTTCTTATTATCAGGATCACTTCGCGGCACTTCACTGCACAAATAAACACCAAATTAGTTCACTAAAAACCACTAGATACTACTTTAAAACCTTTGTATTGCATCAGCTTACGCGGAGTGTGTGACTCCTTCTTCCAGAATCTTCTGGTTTGATCTTAGTAGCGTCTTGATTAGTGTATTGCACTTAAAAGTCACGGCTACACGGTTAAATTTTCAGGATAGGCCAAAAATTGCAACATGCGTTTTTCAATTTTAAATATTCTCAGTGCCAGTCTGGAGTTTGTAAGTTTTCGGTTTTGTACCCCCGTGCCTGGGAATACCCGATATGCCATCGGTCCTGCATCCTATCGGAATCGGGCAAGATATTAAAAAATGCACAAGTGTTTGCATTCATACTTAAGCACTATACACCTGCCTTGACCTCGTCCTGCGTAGGTATTGGGGATTAGTCCAATACCTACGCAGGACCATCAACCATCGTAGCCGACATAAAGCTGGAGAGAAAGCTGATATTTTGGCTACAGGAAAATCAATTGTGGCAGTAACCTGACCTTGTCTGCCTGATACGTCTCCGCTCATAGTAGAAGCTATCTACTATGAGCGGAGACGTCTCTTGGAGTGGAGCCCTGATTATCGTTGGGATACTGTAAGGACTGTTGATTGGTAGTTACAAAATGAAGAGGAAAGCTTTGCTATGTTCATGGGCGGCGTTGATTACTTTCCATCAGATGACTCGCTTGCTCGTTTGTTGGATCTAGCACAAAAATAATCGTCCTCTTCTTTCTTATTTTTAGTGAATAAATGTTTCTATCTATCTATCTAAAGTGCCGCTCTTATTACCGAAGGTTGTCCGTCAATCAAGCATGTCTCTCTAGATCTCTAGTGAGGTGCATCAGTTCAGCGGCACTCGCTATACTCATCTACTCCCGGATGTTACGCAGCCATGATTTCTTCCTCGACTCACGCGCCTCTTACCAGCTCTGAGATCTATCGTGTATCTTTAAAGCTAGTCCCTCTTCATTACACTCGTCTGACGCAGACCGTCATTATTTAAGTGCAGTTTGCAAGTACTGCATATTCACAAGGAAAGATCATATATTATACTGATCATATATCGGCTGACCGGATGGCGCAATTGGTAGTGACCCTGCCTCTTACGCCAAAGGTCGTGTGTTCGATCCCCACCCTGGACAAACATTCGTGCGATGAACACTTGTGTTTGTTCAGTGTCTGGGTGTAATATATGTATTTAAGTATATATTTGTGTTCCTCTGTTGTCTGATATCTGTAACACAAGTGCTTAAGCTAATTAGTACGGAATCAGGTCAACGTATTATTATATTATGAAAAAGTCTAGCTATGTAGTGACCATAGAATTAGAGCAGGGCGGCAATCCTTTGTCTTTGGTAGTGACAGAGAGGAAATCCTGAGATCAGCGCATCTTTAGGCGAGGTCCTCTTCTTAACAATAGTCTGACGTAGACCATGATTATCTAATTGCAGTCCACCCGTTGCATAAAGCGATCGGCGCACGGGACGGGGCGCACGTGCGCCGGCGCGCTCACGTTGCGGGTCTCGTGGGCTGCGCGCGCGCACGCAGGGTTGGCGAAACGACTGTTTTGCAGAACTTTCGTAAACAACAGTATGTTGTAAAAAAAATTGGGTGAAACGCTAATATTGTTGGTAGAATTTTATGTTTCCTGTCTTGCTTGTTTGTCTGATTATATGACTGTTTTAAACTTACATGGTTAGTAACAATAGAATTGTTTATAACAGGATTGGGATTACTTACACCCTGATCATAGCGCTTGCAACAGCGCCGAAGTCATGGTGTAAGAGAAACTTACAAATAAGGTACGAGTACATGGTAGAAAATGTGTTATAAACTATAGCATTGCAAGCATGGTGATTAAAACTTATCCAATCATAGTAGCGATGACTTGATTTCTGTGATGTGCCTTGCTGGACAGTAAATTACTGATAGGTACTTTACTATGTCTGAAGGATTTTAAAAGACCTAAATTATGGATAGATATTGAATTTAGTAAATTAGTATAAATTAGTGTGTGGTACCATATAAGTGGTATTCGTTGCCGGCGCATTTATTTCCTCCATCTTAACATTTATGAAATACTTTTAAGCGATGCGTGAAAACGCATCTAGCCCATTATAATGTTTAGTATGACTGGCCCGATAGTGTATTTGGTAGTGATTCTGTCTCATACGCCAATGGTCGGGGGCTCATTCGCACACTGGACAAATATTAGTGTGATGATCATTTGATTGATCAGCAATGATCGGAGTAGGTAGAGATATTTTTGGTACGTGCGATTTTTTAAAATAATATGGACATGCCCAGAATCCCGGGATTAAAGATTTACTTTATACTATTAACAGTTATTTTCGTTTATACATACGAGCATTAACATCAGCCTTACGAACTTATCCATAAACGCTTTGTGATACCATGTTAGTTAAAAAAGTTATATTTGTTCTTTCGAAATTCATTATACATACGTTAGATAGAAAGGAACAAACTGTAAGTAAATAAGATTGTTTCGAACGTTTATGGATAAGCCTTTTCATGATTAAAATGCGTTAAATATTTAACTCTATAGTAATAATTTATTTATTTTAATTTCGGGATCATAGTCAGAATCCCCGGGATTCTGTCTATGACCCATGTCCATATTAACGTCTATGTTTGCGGTCAATGAACCCAAATAGTTCTACCTACTCTGATCATTGTTGATCAGTGAACAAAAAGTCAGTATTTGGGTCATTTAGGCATTAAGGTAACGAGACTGGTCTCCAGTGCGTCAGGCAAAACCTGGAAATTGATGCAGACGGTCAAAAAGAGGAAGATTGAATACCTCAGCCACGTGTTGAGGTAGGTACAGTCTACTCCAACTTAAAATGATGGCAAGAGTTGCGAAAAATACGGGAGTAGAACGGGATCACCAGCATGGAAGAACTCTTCGGTTTCGCAAAATGTAAAGAGAAGTTCAAGACACTGGTGGTCAACCTTGAAGACTGAAGCGGCACCCGACGAAGATGGTGTTATTTATAATTATGTTACATCTGTGGTTGACTGCCTCGGTGGCGCAGTGGTTAGAGGGTCGCACTTTAAAAGCGACAACTGCGCAAGAGGTCCCTGGTTCGATCCCCGGGTCGGGCCAAAAATTTGTACCTAAGTTTTCGGCAAGAAATTCTTAGTAGTAGCCCGGAGTCTGGAAGTTGGCGGTCTTGT
Organism: Marasmia exigua; assembly: GCA_019059595.1. Lineage (NCBI taxonomy): Eukaryota > Metazoa > Arthropoda > Insecta > Lepidoptera > Crambidae > Marasmia > Marasmia exigua. The sequence goes on along the minus strand of CM032488.1, from coordinate 9,765,550 downwards.
ACCCCCGTGCCTCGGAAAGCACGTTAAGCTGTTGGTCCTGCGCTTGATCCCTCTCCGGTCGTGTCACATTAGTGTCCCATCGGATTATGAGGGCAAGGGAATAGAGAGTGCACTTGTGTTTGCGCACACACTTGAGCACTATAATATATCCTGAGTATGTAGCTGATTGAGATTGGCCGCCGTAGTCGTAATCGGTTGGATGATTATTATTACATCTGTGGTTTGATATCCGCAGCTAAAGTCATGCTCAAGCTACTTATAGATCAATGTATGAGATATATTTGTATAAATTTACAACAAGTTAATGTGTATAAGGAATGGTCAACGGCCGGTCACATAAAATTTAACTATATTAAGCAGAAAAAAAACTTAGACTTGGCTTTGTTTTGTGATTTCATTTCTTTTTATAGAGGATCATGCAGCTCCATCGTTTTTTCTGGTATGGCCATGTACTTAGAAGGGGGGAACAGCATGTAACCAAAAGAGTGATAAATAATCATGAAAGTAAGTGGGTGGAGGAAAAGAAAATGGCTGGAAAAGAGATGGATGGATTGCGTGAAGCATGATATGATGGAAATAGGGGTGGATGACCCGACGACGAGTGACAGGGACGTATGGAAGAGGAAAACATCAGTATGTAATGGGGCAGGAGGATGATGAAGCAGCTCCATCGAGACTTGGCTAGTTACCCGACTGCGGCGAAGCATAAAGGAGATTAGGATTTTGACCTGTATGTATGTATGTTTGGTTGTTCATCTGTTCCCTCATAACTTCTAAACTAGTTATCATATTTGAACAAATGAGGTGTCGTTAGAAGCGTCTTGATTGTCTTCTGGTTATAGGCAACATGACGTCACTTTAAATTGACTACAGCGGCCTCTAGGGGACTTAGAGTAAGGAACAAAAAAAATATCTACTTGACGGTACCGTGTGGGGTATCAAATGAAAGAACTTTTTTAGCACATTTCAAAAATGTAATTTTATTAACATAACTAAAAATATGTTAAATAAAAATAAAGTTTAAAAACTAAAACCCGAAAAACAACACACTCTAAAAAGTACGAAACAAAAAAATTGTCTCTGCTGAAATTATTATGCCATATTGCTGTGGTCGTATGCCACCTACGGTAGCAAAACAGATTCATTAAAATAATAAAATAAATGTGGCATACGGCAATACGCTTAGATTAGCAATACGGCATAATAATTTCAGCAGAGACATATTTTTTGTTTCGTACTTTATAGAGCGTGTTGTTTTAGCAGCCGGGTTTTAGTTTTAGGGTTCAGTACCCAAAGGGTGAAAACGGAACCCTATTACTGAGACTTCCGTGAGACTACTAAGCATCCGTTTGTCCATCTGTCTGTCTCCAAAAGACAAGCTCAAGAACTGCGAAAGCTAGTTTACATATTATTGGTGGTTCAATTTTATTATATCATTCTTCGTATCAAAACCCTGCATCAGTTGCAGTGTTTTGAATAAATTACGTAGTTTGCATCCGATCCTCGCCAAAGATGAAATTGAGCCGTTGCATAATGTCTGATCAGTTGGCACGGTTGGCACTCATTGAAGGACCTAAATAAACTTACACGTGTGTTTAATTAAAGATGTTCCGATACATGAGAGTTGCCATACAAGTGCTCCATACATTGTATTATGCCACGTCCCGTTTAGTTCTGTAAAACAGTTTCGCTGTAACCGTATTAGTATTTCGTAAGGTTATGTCTGAGGCCTTAACGTCTTGTTGGTCTAGTATACTGGGACGTGATCTCAGGGTCCTGGGTGCAATTTCCGGGTCGAGTGAAAAGTATGTTTCGAATTTTTCGAATATAAATCGGGTAAGTATAATCCGGAAAGCGTGGTGATTAAGCCTTATCCAATGATATTAGCGATGACTTGAATTCTATGATGGAGGCATGTGCCTTGCAGTGAGATAATAAATTACTGATAGGTACTTAACATGTGACATAACATGAAAGTTTGGCGATTAAAAAGAGTAACTGGCGAGTTTCTTGCCGGATCTTCTCGACCAGAAACAACTTTCCGAGCCGGTGGTAGAATCGCATTATGTTTATTTATTTCTTTAGTATATTTTATGTATCAACATATATATGTATTAACATGTAAATTATACATAAGTACTTATAAATAGTTTTAAGTCATTAAAATGTATGACGATTTGTAAGTGCTGTGTACAAGCCTATGCAAATAAAGAATTATTTGATTGATATTTGATTGATGTCTAAGGGATTTTAAAAGACAAGCGTAGCTTCCTCTACCTAAATTATGGATGAATATGGAATGCTCATCATCAGTGTGTCCATATAGAAAATGGTATTCGTTGCTGGCGCATTTGTTTTCTCCATCTTAACATTTATGAAATCCTTTAAACGATGTGTGGAAATGCATCTAGCCGACCAGTACGGCTGTTTCAACGGAAGTGACGTCATATCATCGCATACAAAGAGCCAAGCAAAAACTAATAAACAAACATCTAGTGTGATTGAATTCGAAGGTTCTATATTTAAAAGTATCAAAATAGGATTACCAAGATCAGGTTCGTCAAACCACTTGACCAAAAATGGCAGTCAAAATTTTTTTACTAGCAACCCCAGGTAGGGATTCGGCGGGTAGGGCTAAAACAAGCCGCGTGGACTGATGCAATTCATAGGTTTTAAATTAGTGTCTAGTGGTTTTTAGTGTACAAATTTGGTGTTTGTTTGTGCAGTTAGTGCCGAAAAGTGATCCTAATAATAAGAATCGTTGAATTGTGTTGTTTTTAACACTGCTATTGTGTGTCGAGTTAGTTGTCTATTGACAACTTGCTTGAACCTAATAGAGTCATAAAACCTGCGATTGCTTTTAGCGTGATATCCGCAGAATCCGTAGGTCGATAAAACGTAAAAACACTGGCGTTTTATTGAGTGGCTGTGACTTTGACTGACTTCAATCAATCAATTATTTATTTGCAAGAATACAATACAATAAGATGTTACAAATATCCAAAATTGGTGTGTTAGTATTCTGCCTGCAAGCAGACGCGCAAATATTTGTCAGTAAGCTAGTAAGTATAGAAAGAAATATATAACAATAATTGTCACTTGTCAAAGTAGATTTTAAATAAATTGCAAATTCTGATTAAGGGTCAAATAGGTTATTAGGACTTGGTCAATGATTACATTTCTTACAACATTCAATGAATTCCTTAATATTATAAAAACAGTTGCATAGGAGCCTGTCACACAAATTCTTTCTAAACATATTTTCCTCCAGCATTTTGATATACTTTGGTAACAAATTGTAAATGTGTATTGCCATGTTGTAAGCGTTCCCTTTGTATATTTCTTTATTTACAGGGGGCTGATACAATAGGTTTTCGAACTTTTGTTTCTTTTGTCTCGTATAGACTTCGGCGTGTCTTGTAAAATGGTATGGATGTTTTTTGACAAAAAGACACAGATCTCTTATATAGTTGTAAGACAGGGGAAGAATTTTACAAGCTTGACAGAGCGGTCTGCACGAATCAAGGAACCATGCCTTGTTTATTACCCTAACGCATCGTTTCTGCACCTTAAAGACTTTTTCTACTTCAACAGAGTTACCCCAGATTACAACTCCATAGCTGATAAGAGATGCTACATAACCATGGTAGGCCATTAAAGCAGTTCTTTGGAGACTTACTACTTGATATTGACCAATAATCTTCGGGTAAAGCCAGATTAAAAAAAAAACAAAAAAAACACCAGGTAGCTACTATACTATGTATGAAATGTCAGACACGATAGTTATAGATTCAGTGCAATTTAGTTATCTGACTGCAATCAATTATAGTACCAGACATTCACAGCCAGTAGCAAAAAACGCATTATGCATTCATAATTCGTTAGTTTATTTGTACAGGCTTGTGAACGTGACCTTTGAAGGCAGAGCCAGAAGCACTCGCCATTTAAGGTAACTGGAGTCTGGTGACGTAACTTAATAGCAGTTATTGCATACAAAATTATGTCATGTGTGTCGGTGAACATTTACATCCCCTTTAACCTCGTGTTCTTACCAATCTTCAGTAGACAGTAAAAAGAGTAAAATGAGACAATAAAAAGCGTGAAAATTTTCTGCGATAAAAAACCGCCTTCTAAAACCACGAACTAAAAAGTGAAGGCGGTTCTTTTCCGCAGACTTTTTTTTAATCAGTATATTCGAGAAAAGTTTTTACCGAAGCTAAGTCGGCGCCTAATCCCTGTTTAATAATTGAATCTTGTATTCAATTACTAGATTATATTGGGCGCCGCCTTCGGTAACACCTTTTCTCGAGTGTACTGTTATAAAATGTTATTTGAATTGTATAAAATGTTAAAAATATTATTTTATACATTTTAGTTCGTGGTTTTTGAAGGCGCTTTTTTTCGCATTTTTTTTTATAACAGTACTCTCGAGAAAAGGTTTAGCCGAAGTCGGCGCCTAATCCCTGTTGAATTATTCGAATTTTGTATTAAATTACAAGATAATATTAGGCGCCGCCTTCAGTAACACCTTTTCTCGAGTGTACTGTTATAAAATATTATTTGAAGTGTATAAAGTGTTAAAAATATTATTTTACACTTTTTAGGTCATGGTTTTTGAACCTTGCATGCATTGAAGGCGGTTTTTTTAGTCCTAAAGATTAGTTCCTAAGTAAAGCGCCAATCGGTGCCTAGTTAAGCAGTCAACTCACACGCAATACCTGATGTCATGGTAGTACTCAGGGTTCGTTTAGTAGTGTTTAGCGTACTTCCGATACTTTTAAGGGCAGTTGTTATGTGAGGTAACTCCTAAGCGCAGGAGGAAAACGGTCACGGACGGCCGACCTTATGGAGAGGTCAGCTGCGGCGCGCTGCGGGCTGAATGAAGATATGGATTCCTCTTAGTAACGCAAATAGAGAGGTCTTACTTACTCAGCTGGCTCAGTGACCGAAATAGAATCTTGGCCTCTTTTTCTTTTGTCTAAGTCAAATACGTTTATTACATTCATGAATGAAGTTAAGGTGTTACAATTATATTCCTGTAAATACATCATGTTACCCTTTTGAGAATAGACTAGAACGTGAAATGAACTAATAATATTAATTTAATTTGAATTTATATTTATATACGCATATTATGTATTTGATAAATTATCGCTGAAGAATTCGTGCAAATTATAATAACATTTGTCAATAAGAATTAAAATCAGTTTTTTCTTAAAAGTGTTTATATTCGGTTCACTTCTGAGTAAAGTAAAGTATCAGCCTATATACGAGTACTGTCCCACTGCAGGCCTGCATCATAGAAATCAAGTCATCGCTACTATTATGGGACTAGGCATAATCACCACGCTTGCCGAATGCGGATTTGTGATCGCAAACCCGAGCTATGTTCGAAAATTTCGAAATATACCTTTGCTCGACCCGGGAACCGAACCCAGGATCCCGAGATCATGGCCCGGTACTTAAGCAATTAGTTCTCACTTCTGAGTACGTTAGGTAAATGGTTGGGTATTTTTAATGCATTACAATATGGACTGGAGCTAAACTTTGTCAAGCGACTGTTTGACAGTTTGTCGCTGAGTAATGCCGCCGGCCCGAAGTGCTCTTCGTTAGCGTGCGTTCGGCAGCGCCTTATATATACCCTCCTGCTGGGCAGTAGGAGGGTATGTATTATTTCGGGTTCTCCTCTAGCGGGGGCTTCTATAACGAGAAGCCGGCCGGAGGCATACCGACTAAAGTCCAGCGGTTTTCCATTATCGCCCTTAAGTGGGGAGGAGTCATGTTCAATAACGGCGAACCCTGGCACCATAACCTTTCCCGGGTGGTGCCAGGTGGTCCCTATCCCAGGAGAGGGGGTAGGGACAGCCGGGAGAACTGAGCCGTACCTACCAGGCTGCGGAGGGAAATAGAGTCTTGGCCTGTGAAAGAAGCAATTTACTTCTTGCCAGTTCTTGACCTGGAGCTCGGGCAGATCAGTCTTTCAGCGTCCTTCCAGCGATATCTAGGTCGCCCAACTGGAATAAAGAGACCACTTATTTAAACTATTTGTTTAATTCCAAAAAAGAACGTTTGTTTTTATATTATTTACTAACTAAACTGCGTGAGCGACACCACTGGCTGTTTGTTATCTATAACAAAATAATTTGATTTAAGTTAATTATATTTAAATGTGTCAGCATTGAAACTTCGAGCCCTCGTCCTACGCTACTTCAACTACCATGAACTTTCATACAAACTTCAAAACAACGTGTCTACCTCACAGAATTTATGTTGTTTACTAAAAAAATTACTTTTTTTTTACTACCAAGAGCCTAAACATGAATTTTAAGTCTCCAACTTTGACAATTAACAAACACCCGTACCTACTGGATTTCATTCCTTATTTTGCCCCTCTTAGGGTAATACTAAAAAAAAGCTTCATTAAGTTACTTTTTATTTTGAGTAAGTCTAAATACAATTTTCACGTTCTTAACAACACAGATATAAACATTTAAAATTGATCTGGAATAGCACAGCTCTTTTCTCTGTTAACTGTTAGCTGTTTTTTTCTATTTTGAGCAATAAATTGATTTTTATTTATTTTTATTTTATTTTTCGAAACCTTTTAAATAAAGATTTTAACATGAGTCTAAAATGTTTGTTTAAATATTACTTTTTGTGTCCGTTGTAATGTAATGTAATGTAATGTGGACTCCTTTTTCCGCACCTAGACTCTCATTCGGTCCATTGTGCGTGTTGGGTAGAATAGCCAGATTCTAGCCAGCCTAACTCCGCCCAGTTAGGCTGGATAGAGCTTGTGTCCGTTCTTACCTATAAAATGTAGTGTATCGTATTTTCAATGAATAAATGTTTCTATCTATCTAAAATCTGTGTTCTTGTACAAAGATGCGCTTCAACGGAGTAGTCAGTCAATAAGGGGTAAAACATCAAAGTATAACCTATATGAAAAGATTTTGGATAGAAAACTATTTACCATTGTACATTTAATTTAGAAAAAATAACTTAAACCTCATAGACAAATTCATGATTTCTTTCAAGGTGATCAATCCCTACTGTAGAGTAGGGATGTTAATCACTTTGAAAGAAACCTTTATTAAACTTAAAAAGTAATTGCCTAACATAAGTACATTAGATTCAGAATATTTTTCAAAAACAACATTTACATCAAATTGATAAAAGAAAAACACTTCACATACTAACCTCCGCTCCTAATGACGTAAATAGAATAAAAAGCCTATTAAGTTAATCTAAAACTTATTCAGTTTATAAAATATGAACAAACTAACCTAACTTCCTCCGTAATTTATTTATTTATTTAAGATAATGTCAAAACACATATGTAACCAGACCTGCCTGCTAAAGGCGTTGTTAGCGAAAACATGTTGCTAACATAATATTATGTACATGCAGTAACAATTGCATACAGGATGAGTACCTACACTAAAGTGGAAGTGAGTCGGATATATCTTTTTATGGGATACTACTAGTTCACTCTCAATTCGTTTTGGGACATTAGTTCCATGGTAGTTATATCAATAGATAATAGTTTACAATAGTTTACAAATAATAACTCACAACATCTCATACGTTGACCTGATTCCGTACTAAGTAGCTTAAGCACTAGTGTTACAGATATCAGACAACAGAGGAACACAAATATATACTTGAATACATATATTACACCCAGACACCGAACAAACACAAGTGTTCATCGCACGAATGTTTGTCCAGGGTGGGGATCGAACCCACGACCTTTTGGCGTAAGAGGCAGGGTCCCTACCAATTGCGCTATCCGATCAATAGATGCGTTCTTTTTACTGCACGATCCTCTCCCATTCTCTTGAGGTGGCCGAGCCAGCGAAGTCGATGTCTTTTAGTTTCGCCGATGATATTAGGCTCGCCCGCCTGGTCTTCTAGCTCCCAGTTCTTCCTCCTCTTCCATGTTCCATCCAGTGTTTCTGTAGGTCCCAGAACCATCCTCAAGATCTTTCGTTCGGCCACAAGGTGGCTCTTATCAGAGGCAACGAAGTTGCTGACGTGTTAGCAAAGGCCGCAGCAGAGAGCCTACTACTCGGACCGGAACCAATAAGTGGCGTTCCAGCCTGCATGGTCAGGTTCGAGTAAAAGAATGGGAGCATAAGCAAAGCACTGAATTTTGGAAAAGACTACCTCGACTAGAACAGTCCAAGGCGTGATACAGGCGTTCGACCAGAAACGAGCTGTAGAAATAATAAAACTGAGTAGAGGACATGTTAGGGCACTCACTCAAACCCTCACAAGGCACTGCAAATCAAACAAGCACCTGCATAACATGGGCTTTTTAGATACCAAAATCTGCTGGTTCTGTCACGAGGACGATGAAACGATTCTCCACGTCATGCACCACTGCAGAAGCCGGCACTTGGGAGCACATGATCTCGGCAGACGATATCTAAAGATCCCCCATCAGCTTAATTCTCCGGTTTATGCTGGAGCTGGAGCTACATGTGGTGCTGTAATAGGTTCTGGGGTTGCCACAATATATCAACTACTGGTCGCAGTGGCAATGAGGCGCATAGCTCACCCCATTTCTTTCAAAGAATAAGGAGGCTCTTCCTTAAGCGTTAATGTCCAGGCTTCACAGCCTACCTACCTACAAAAGTGTTTTTAGCAATCATACACACGTGCAGTATCGAGTTTCAAAGTATGCGAACTTGAATACAAAACATATGCGTATCGAATTTCTCACATTCTTTCCATCGCACGCGTTACTCGTATTTTATGCTTGCCAAGTGCGAAATGATTAGGTATTATGCAACGAAGTCAAGATCGGTCCGTCGCCATGACCTTAGGCCACTTGGCATCGGTAGAATGAACGACTGAATTATGACATGAGTTTGTCATCATGTGACCGTGGGATCATGGGCCCATTCATGCCGAAGCGTGGCCCTTCCACGGTCATTGACAGCTTGATCGGAGTGATACCACGGTCTCATAGAACACCGGCATGAAGCGTCTCTGGAGCACAATTCTTGTACTTTGATATTTATCAAAAATCGATACCTACATCTGTGATCGCAATAACGCTTATACTATTACATTTCTACCTCAGCCCAGCGGTGACGGAAAACATCGTGAGGAAACCTGCACGTTTCGGATAGTTTCTGGAACGTGTAACCACGATTCAGTTAGTCTGGTTCCCCAGTTAGCTTCATTGTAATTTTTAGACTCCCTAAATCCTGAATCATGGTATAGATAGATAGATAGATAGACTCTTTACTTTTTAGATAGATAGACTCTTTACTTACTGCACAACATACAAAACTTAAAAGCTAGGTATACAGAGATACAATGTATAATTTAGGCGGTCTTATCGCTGGGAGCGATCTCTACCAGACAACCTTCATGGTAAGGACATTAGATAGAAGAGGGGAGGGTGGTGCAATCCTTTTGATTTAAATTCTTTTGGTATAATCATATCCCAGAATCCAAAGCAACAGCTTTGGACGCAACCGGGAATTACACGGTAAGATTCTAATCTTCTACTACTGTTCTACGGCTGGACTAGTCCACCGGTTCAAAGTCGCTCAAAGAGCTATGGAAAGGGCTATGCTCGGAGTATCTCTGAAGGACCGCATCAGAAATGATGTAATCCGACAGAGAACCAGAGTCACCGACATAGCCCACCGAATTAGCAAACTGAAGTGGCAGTGGGCTGGTCATATTAGCCGCAGAACTGACAGCCGTTGGAGCCGTAAAGTCCTTGAGTGGAGACCGCGACTCGGTAAGCGTAGTGTGGGACGCCCTGCGACAAGATGGGATGATGACATTCGAAGGCTGGCTGGTGTGGGCTGGATGAGAGTGGCCGAAAATCGGGAGCAGTGGCGTGCATTAGGGGAGACCTATGTCCAGCAGTGGACGAGTGTGGGTTGCTGATGATGACTACTGTTCTAACAGTGACCAGCAATAAAGTCTTGCAATTCTTACTTACTTACTTACTCCGATGGCTCAGCGACCCAAAATGTGTCTTGGCCTCCTATAAGACTCCTCCATTGGTCCCAATCATTCGCGGTTTCGCACCAGTAGCTGACACGTAGCTCGCGTAGGTCTGTCTGCACGACATCATCCCAGCGATATCCGGGGCGGCCTACCGAGTGTTGACCGGTCGGGCTGCCCAAGTAAGCATTCTTGACACTGCAATCCTCTCCCATCCTTTCCACGTGGCCGTGTGGCAGTGGCAGCTATCGGAGTCTAAGAACTCTTCTTGAAATTCTGCAACGAGTTTTTATTTGACTAATTGTTTTTTTTAATCATTTCGTCAACGTGTCAACATTGACGATATGAAACAATCGATGGTGCCACTGTCGCTTTTATAAATAAGTTTGTTATAATGGACAACATTTCAAAATTGTTAAGCTCTGAAACAAAAAATACCAATTCTTTATTTACTTTTCCGCTGCTCGAATATATATTTATTAATTTTTTATATTGCTTATTTACTGAGAAAAAAATTAAAAACCTAAAAAACGTAAGATGACGTCATCAGACGGCAGAATGTAAAATATTGCTTTGCTTAGCACATTATAGTTTTAAATTTACGAAATGCCAAACCCATGACAGCAACTGTCAAAAAAAAGACAACTTGTCAACGTTGAATGAATGAATGACGTTGACAATGTTGACACTAGTATTATTTACCTTTGACAGAAGTACCTTTTTTTTATTAAAACAATGATAAGCAAAGGAATATCGCTGCTTCAGCCGTCCGATGACGTCATTTGGCGCTTACGTCTATTTAGAATATAAAGAATTTCAATAATTATTTTATGCATGAAAATGGACAAATTTTGAAAAAAGAAAAAATATGGGTCTGTTAATTTTATGTCTATTTTCATATAAAAAAACAATATGGACATGTTAAAAATATGCAATGTTGTCCATTCTATCTTCTTCCGTTCTATCTACTAATTCTATCTCACATTATTATTTATTTATGTACATTAGTATTTATTTATTTATGGTTATTCATTAACACGGTCGTCACTCACAACAGGTCCTGCCAGAATACCAGCGCTGCCGCGGCATTTCTGTCGTGGCAGCACCATGCTGAGGCCAGCACCTGATTGACCTCACACTTCACACACGCCTACTTATTTAGAATATTTTCATTATATAACTGTGTATTTACCTACCTATCGTCTGTTCTCGTACTCACCTTTGTCTGTAGTTTTAATGTGTCAATGTTACCTTACCTATATTGTCTAATGAATGTTAAATTATTTATTGTGATGGTCAATAAAAAAGGTTTCTTTCTTTCTTTCTTTCTAATTGCCCCCTAACCCTCGTTTTGTTGCTACCCTAACCTCTGACCTCAAAAGTTACTTGTAAGTCAATAGACGAGCAAACAAGGTCTTTGTCTCTGTACGCGGAAGGACCATGAAGGTTGCTAGTAACGACTCGTTTCGATGTCACTAGTACTTTTACCTGCTTCTTATCACTTGGAACACGTAACATTGACATCACATTGGTTATAGCCATTTTATGTATTTGTTTATATGTTCTCGTTAAAATAATATGCGGTAGTAACAGTATGTGGGCCTACGAGGTACTTGTAGTCATCCTCATCTTTAAAGCGACGACTGCGCTTGGAGTCCCGTTTTCGATCCTCGAGTCGTGCCAAAATAATGTACCTGAGTTTTTCTGTTAAGAAATTATCAGTGTCAGCCTGGAGTGTGTTGTTAGCGGTCTTGTACCCCCGTGCCTCAGAAAGCACGTTAAGCCGTTTTCCCCGCCGGATCCCTCCGGTCATGTCACACTCAGGTCCCATCGGATTATGAGGGCAAGGGAATACAGAGTGCACTTGTGTTTGCGCACATACTTGAGAGATTGGGCGCAGAGGCACGGGGGTACAAGGCCCCCGACTTCCAGACTTCAAGCTGACACTGAGAATTTCTTGACAGAAAAACTCAGGTACAAATTTTGGCCTAACCAAGGGATAGAACCACGAGCTCAGCCGTCGCTTTAAAGTGCGACGCACTACCCACTGCGCCAACAAGACAATCTAATAGATAGACAAAACTTAAAAGCTAGATATACAGAGATACAATGTACAATTTAGGCGGTCTTATCGCTGGGAGCGATCTCTACCAGACAACCTTCAGGTAAAGGACACTAGATAGAAGAGGGGAGGGTGGTGCAATCCTTTTGATTTTGAACATTGATTAAGTAAATTTATAGTATAAATACATATATCTAGATAGTAAATAAACACGTTATCATACACTAATATATACGAATGTTACCTTACTATAATACAATATAACCAAAAATTATATAAAATATACTAACTATAAGGTTATAATAGAGAAGATATATTTTATACCTACAATATATGGATGGATCTGGGAGAGGACTAACGACCACGAGCGTCAATGACAGGAAAAGAAGACAGATGAAGTTACTAAAAAAAGATCAGTTGGGGATCAGATCTAATCAATTTATCTAAAAGAAATAAGCCACCAAATATAGTGCTGTAAACCTAAATGTAGGTAGATTAATCCAATAGCCAGGTTACTGACTTACTTAAACACCATCAACTAAAACGAAGTTGACCATTGACGTCAGTCATTAAGTAACAGCCCGTCACGGAATAATTAGTCTCGTGCCACCCCCATCCCCCCAGCGGCGTACGCGTGACGCGTCTCGTGGCGCGGCCACGTGGCTATTGCACAATTTTTTTTAAATTTGTCCTCATAATACGGTGGGTAATCGTTTTGTGAGTATAATTTTACGAGTCCTGTAGTGGAGACCGCGTCTTGGCAAACGTAATGTAGGGCGCCCTCTGGCTAGGTGGGGGGACGATCTGCGCAGGATGGCTGGCAAGAGCTGGATGCGAGAAGCCATGGATAGATCACAGTGGCGAACAATTGGAGAGGCCTACGTCCAGCAGTGGACTGCGATAGGCTGATGATGATGAGTATACTTTAGAGTTTTTGCGCTTTCAGCGCCATAGATCACTAGGGTTGCCATCACCTTAATTGCCGACGCCGGAAAACACTGCCAAAATCCCGGACATTTGGGATAAATATTTATTTCCCCAGACACCCCTGTCGATTTTGTCATCAATTTCGATATTAATTTCCTTGAGAAAGACTGTTTCTTGACCTCATATCATGGAGTAGTTTCAGAGATGTTTGGCAACTGGAACGGGCTAGAGTGTACAGTAATGCTCCCGAAGTTTCTCGCGAGACCCCTTGACTCGGGAACAAAATACCGCCACTGGAGCGAGAGTAGGCGAAAAAATTCTGAGACATCATGAGGCGGGGCGAGTGCTACCAAGTACTCTCGTACGAATGTGCTCGGCATACAGTCTCGTGAGAATGTAAAGCCGGCTTAATATATTGTGCCGAGTCTTCTTGAATGCGAAACCGCATTTGTAGATGAATTGTAGTAGACACTGTTCAAAAACCCTCCCGGACGGTCCCCGGACGCCCTTCAAACTAGGACAAATCCGGGGAAATCCGGACGGATGACTATGTAACAGTTTAATTAGTTAAATAGTTTAAAATGAAGACAAAATTTAGAGCCAAACGAAGTCATCAATCATGATGATGGAGTTCGTCGAACGGGGACCACGGGGGGGGGGGGGGGGGTCCGATAGGTGGCAGTCGAGCAGAAGGATCACCTGATGGTAAGCGATTGCCGCCGCCCATGGACACCCGCAACACTAGTGGAGTCACAAGTGCGCTGCCATCCTTTAAGCCCGTATCATCTGGATGGGTGGAGGTCCACCACCATGCGCGTTACACGTTATTTTTTGCCACGCACCTCCTCATTGTGGAATCAACTTCCCGCAGCGATATTTCCGAACCGGTACGATATTGAGATCGAAACGACCCTTTACCTTACTAAAAGGCCGGCAACGCATCTCCACTCCCTCTGGTGTGGCTGATGTCAATAGGCCGGTTGACCTGACTACTATAATCTGGACATCTTTAAGGCAAGAGTAACAGGCAACTTTTAGGCAAACGCGTATCATTCTAGGGAGGTCTAGTCTTCGTTTTCCATCAGGCGCGATGGTGGTCAAGCGTTAGCCTATTATTGACCAAAAAGTAATAAAAATGACAGATTACAGACAGATGAGCCATTATTGCAGATCAGCAGGACCAGAATAATGTCCACAAAATGTGAGCACAATAGAGGTTATCTTTAATACGTAAACAAAAAATAATCTTACCATAAATTATAGTACACTAAAATTAAGACAATTAATTGAGAGTACATAGTAAAATAATATTCAAAGAAAACTAATAACATGATAAATTGTATAATAAATGTAACCAATCAATAATAATGTACGTACAGGCCCCACAAGGTGGATCGACGATCTGGTGAAGTTCGCGGGAATCCATTGGATACGGGCGGCACAGGACCGATCTTTGTGTAGAACATTGGGGGAGGCCCATGTCCAGCAGTGGACGTCTATTGGCTGAAATGATGAAACAATTATAAAAATCATAAAAGAGGGCGCTACAGTCCGAGCGATCATACTTGTGGTGTCCGAGAAGGCGTAGCTTCTATTACACCGACCGATTATTGGCCGTGGGAGAGCCACGCTTCGTTATGAACGGGCTGGCTCCACCGGAGTGATAAAACGGCCTCAAAGAAAATCAGCGTGAAGCAGCACTGTGTTGTGTTTCGCTGCGTGAGTGAGGGTACCGGAGGACCGATCCGGGGGAGAGGGGGGTTTGAAGGTTGACAGCGCACTTGTGACTCCACTGGTGTCACGGGCGTCCATGGGAGGCGGCAAACACTTATCATCAGGTGATCCGTCTGCTCGTCTGCCACCAATCACATAAAAACACGGGCAGAAGCAACAACTCCGTTTAAAGACTTTTTTAACGCGCAACGACGAAGACAGGCCGCAAAGATGTCAAATCGTGTTTGCTAGAGAGGTTATTCTAAGTCCGACACATTCTAGCTAGTGGACCATAAAATGACACATTCATCATCATCATCATCAGCCCATTTAAGTCCCCACTGCTGGGGCACGGGCCTCCCTCAATCACATGAGGGGTAATTGCCATACTCACCACGCTTGGCAGACGGGTTGGCAAGGGTTTTGATATAAATGCAGAGTTTTCCTTCTCTGGGTGCTGATGATCATGCCAGCAGCTTTACCTCAGTCGCCTTTTACGACACCTCGGTAAGATGAGGGTGGCCTATTCTACTCTGCCGGGGACCACACGGCTGACACATTATTTTTTATTTTTAAAGATATATGCAAATACAAGCCAATATTAAGAAAATATCTCTAATAAAAAAAAAATTACTCACATAAACACTGTTGAGTGAACAATATTACTCAATTTTTAAGCCATGTTTATAGAAATGGAGCCGTGTGGTCCCCGGCAGAGTAAAATAGGCCACCCTGACTCTTACCGAGGTGTCGTAAAAGGCGACTAAGGTAAAGCTGCTGGCATGATCATTAGCACCCAGAGAAGGAAAACTCTGCATTTATATCAAAACCCTCGACAACCCGTCTGCCAAGCGTGGTGAGTATGGCAATTACCCCTCATGTGATTGAGGGAGGCCCGTGCCCCAGCAGTGGGGACTTAAATGGGCTGACGATGATAGAAATGGAGTAAGTAACTCACTTCCCGTTGCAAGCTGCGCACACATTGAAGCGCACGTGACACTATCAACTGTAATAGGTACCTACCTACTTTATTACAAGGTTAGTAATCGGAGGAATAAGTGTATGTGTTGTGTAACTGCTAATCAACGCTATTTTATTATTGTGGAAAATTGTCGCGTTAGCTCATCTTTTAATTGGCGTCGGCGGATTCTTGTTTTTTGTATGTTGGTTTAGAGTACTTGTTATGTTATTGATGTAGGCCATCTATTTATTAATTTTGGCACAAACAGTCATTAAGAAGCATTACATATAAAATTTAAACTTAACAATATAAATAACGTTACTTAAATGGAGCTTGTTTACAGAAAACGAGTATTAGGTACATAATGGTGAAACATTATTTATTTATTAGGGCATCCCTGCCCTAATAAATAAATCAGATTGAGAGAAAATAATTGACGGAATTGGCTAGACTGTAAAGCTAAATAAATGAAGTAAATTCACAGTCGCTCAAAACCCTTACCTTATTACGAATACGATATTTCTTTCCTCTGCCCAAAGGTTGTCAGGAAGGAATCGCTACAAGCGATAAGACCGCCTTATTGTACTGTCTGTTGCTGTTGTATCATGCTTGTATTTTATTTTTGTGCAATAAAGAATATCTATCTATCTATCTAACCGCCGGTGTTGAGCGCTTTTTCGAACTACGGATTCTGCCGAGATCGCCCCTAACGAGATCGCGAGGTTTAATAATAAATATATAAATGTTCGTTAAATAATAAATAAATAAATGCCGTGTGGTAGAGTAGAATAGGCCACCCTCACTCTTACCGAGTAGTCGTAAAAGGCGACTAAGGTAAAGCTGCTGGTATGATCTTCAGCACCCAGAGAAGGAAAACTCTGCATTTATATCAAAATCCTCGCCAACCCATCTGCCAAGCGTGGTGAGTATGGCAATTACCCATCATGTGATTGAGGGAGGCCCGTGCCCCAGCAGTGGGGACTTAAATGGGCTGATGATGATGATGATGAATGGAAATCAGGAACAATGAACGTACCACAAAAAAACCCAGCCCCAACACAAATATCTGTTACATCAATAAACATTTATGTGGGTGTGGGAATCGAACCCGCGAACCAGCAAACCACTGCGCTAAACGGGTCGTCATTAAAAAAATAAAGAAAATTATGACAATTTTTTTTATACAGAAGTTGTTTAAAATAGATCTGGTTTAGTAGCTAAAAATTAAATTCGATTGGCGTCGCTAGTGTGCCCTACCAGTCACCTCAAGCAATGCACTTGTATAACAGATATCAGGCAAACAGCGGAATTACAAAAAATACGGGCTATCTACTTATACTTAAATACATTTTATTTTTTTCTTCTTCTTTGTCATTTTTCACATTCTTTGTTATTGGTCACATTCAAAATTGATTTCGTCACTTAAGGTCCAAACTGATAACCGCTGCAGCACATGCCGAGACCTTGTTGACCACTTCACTTTGTTCCTTTTTTTCTCCCTTGGTCACTAGTTTATGTATAAACTTATTTGTTTGTTTTTGTTTAACAATTTATTTAATGTGTATTCTTCATCATCATCAGCAAAACACTCGTCCACTGCTGGACATAGGTCTCCAATGCACGCTACTGCTCCCGATTTTCGACCACTCTCATTCAGCCCATACCAGCCAGCCTTCGAATGTCATCATCCCATCTTGTCGCAGGGCGTCCAACACTACGCCTACCGAGTCGCGGTCTCCACTCAAGGACTTTACGGCTCCATCGGCTGTCAATTCTGCGGCTAATGTGACCAGCCCACTAATTACTAATTAACAGCCGGCTAATGTTAATACTATGCAATATCTATTTAATGTTATGTGTCATCTCCCTGTAAATCTTGTATGTGGTCAATAAATATTATTTACTTACTTTTTTTTTTTTTTTTTTTACTGTAGATAGGCAAGCGTTTTTTTTTTTTTTTCGTTTACTTAAATAAATTACACCCAGACACTGAACAAGCACAAGTGTTCATCACGCCGAGTGTTTATCCAGGGTGGAGGTCGAACATACGACCTTTGGCGAATGAGGCAAGATCTAATGCGCCATCCGGCCAGTCAAAGTCTTCTAGCTACAAGAAGACAGCTTTTGCTACGGGAATTACATGCTTAGATGAGTGAGTCTATTATTGAGTGAATGAGTGAATGACGCAGTCGCGCACGTGGGCCGCGCCTCGTGCTCATTGTGTAACTACGAGGAGACTCCACGTGCTTCGCCCCAGCTGAGGGAAGTATAGACGTAAGATATCATAAAACTCACATTTATTTAGTAGCACGTGGTGTGGTTTCCTTGACGGCGTTATGTAAAATTGATTGATATCGATTGAGCCTTTTTTACCACCCAGGTGTATTGCCACCGGCCCGGAGTGCAATGGACTGCCGCGGCGCCTTATGCACACCCGCCGGCTGAGAGACCGACGGGTAGTGTTGGGCTTTCCCCTGAGAGAATCTCAGAGGCCTACCAACTAAAACACCTTGGGCTTCCGTGCGCTGGAAGTCTGAGTGGGGCATAGGCTCGTAGCTCGAAGCCTAGCACCAACACCCACCCACGAAGAGGAGCCAGGAGGCAGCGGAGCCTCAGCCAATCGTCTGGAATTTAAAACCCCTTCCGGGCGGTGCTCACACCGCTATATCGATTCAGCCTAACCTCCCCCTGTGTTACGCCTGTAGCTCTGAAATGAACAGCATTTGTCGCTCTGTGCTTAGGAACTATGCACTCCAACGCTTACGCAAAGCACCAAGACCGCGAAGCGACAGACAATTCTGCATAATTTGATCCCCCCTAGCCTATTCCATTACCGGACGACAAGGAGCGGCGTGGGGTTTCATCCATACGTTGTTGGCTTACCCGAACGAACGACGAAGCGATTCGCTTCCACATTCAAAATGCAGACATGTAAGAAATGGAACTCCTTGCCGTAGTTTTGTTTTTCCAGATCACTACAATCTAGACATATTTAAGGCAAAAGTGAACAGGCATTGGCCGTGTGGTCCCCGGCAGAGTAGAATAGGCCACCCTCACTCTTACCGAGGTGTCGTAAAAGGCGACTAAGGTAAAGCTGCTAGCATGATCATCAGCACCCAGAGAAGGAAAACTCTGCACTTATATCAAAACCCTCGCCAACCCTTCTGCCAAGCGTGGTGAGTATGGCAATTACCCCTCATGTGATTGAGGGAGGCCCGTGCCCCAGCAGTGGGGACTTAAATGGGCTGATGATGATAATGAACAGGCATCTTCTAGGCAAACCCGTTACATTCTAGTTCTCATCGTCACTTTTAGCTGAGATTGTGCGCAAGCGTTGGCCTATAATTCATAAAAAAAACAACGTTGCTAAATTTAACCATTATAGATAACTTAACTATTATCCTAAATAGAATTCATTATTAATGCTCCTACTTCTGCCATACCATAAAGAAACTCGTTGCCAGCGCATGTATTTCCTACAACATAGATTCCTTCAAACGAAACGTGAAGTAGCTACTCGCGGGCCAGTATTTCCGTGCCAATAGAAGCGAATCCTTGACATCATGTCCGTTACATCAGGCTGAACCGAGCCAATATACTGTGTCACTAAAACAATACTCTACTGTCTGCCGCGAGTCTTTACGTTTAGTAGGTATAATAACTTATACTCATCATCATCCTACTGCCCTTTTCCCAGGTTATCTGGGGTCGGCGCAGTATGTTTTCCTTTTCCATTCCATAATAACTTATACTATGGACTAATTAATTAGTCCATGCTTTTTTTTACTCAGTAATCTCTATCAACAGATCTTATCTCTATAGGCAGTGTACTACAACTATAAACTTTCTGAACTAATACAAAACCAATCAACATGTTATTACTTTGCTGAAATTCAGGCGATATTCATGAGTTACATCACCAGCTGAAACGAGATGTCATACAATTACTTACGCTTGCCTCGGCTGTCCTACAAAACGTGAGGCTTACGTAAAGCTAATCGCTCGTCTATGTGAGGCCAGGGAATGAGCGGAGCGGGGAGCGGAGCGGGTTTGTTGACACGTGAGCCTGACTTCTAAGACCAGATAGAGTTCGCGCCATGAAAGAAGTCCAGTGAAAACCACGCTTCATTCGCGTTCAACATTGAAATTTTAGCTTTTTACTCCTAGACACAAGGAATCCCAAATTTTAGTGCCGTGATTTTATTCGGAACTTCTTTTGTGGTGCGGACTCTTAGGCTTAAATTTTATTCGAAATTGTTATAATGTATGATTGTCATCAAATCTTCTATTTGTTTGAGTTATATGGATTGAGGAAAAAAACCTGTGGATATAATCGTTGAATGGTGTCGGATTCGTTTTTGATACTGTTCAAGTCA
This sequence comes from Marasmia exigua, assembly GCA_019059595.1. Taxonomy (NCBI): domain Eukaryota; kingdom Metazoa; phylum Arthropoda; class Insecta; order Lepidoptera; family Crambidae; genus Marasmia; species Marasmia exigua. The sequence continues at coordinate 9,745,536 of CM032488.1, read as the reverse complement.
ATATAAAAATGTTAGTGTAGTTTAGTTTATCCGTGGTTCAAGAGATGGCGCTGTGCCATATTACATCGCGCTAGCGTTTCGTTTTTATTTACCTATATAAGGTACGCGGTGTCAATAGAATAAAAAATTTTGATGGTGGCTTTTATTTAATTACTCCACTAGGAAGCGATCCTCATTTGTTCAGATACAAAATGTTTAATTAATATTCTTCATTTCGTTATTATCCTAATTGTAGGTAGTTCGATTAGCAAATACAGTTTCTTACTTAACATATATACTCGTACAAACTACATTATTATATCGTAAGAAACTGGAGACCATACTTTAATCGATTTAAATTAAAGTATTTCGTTTTAAAATATATTATTTGTCTTCAGCGCTGTGTAAATATTACCATGATCACTTAACATATAAATAATAATTCGTATGCATTTATTTTACCCATTGGTTTACTGATCTATCTTTTTCGTAATATTTATAAATAGGTACGCTTTTATTCCAACTAAGCGAAAAATTCAATCGTGTATTGAATCACGGCGCTTTTATGTAATGAATCACGTTTATGCCCTCCCTACTCGCCGGTTTAGTGGCCCCAGATTGAAACACGTGTGTGGTTGCAGATGTCTAGTTCACGTGAAATATTTTATTACAGGTTAGAGGTACATTATACTTACCTATAAAGTTAGTCTAGCTAATAGTTGGTATATATAATTGCATTAGTGGTGTGATGTAAGGGCAGGGCCTTGCGGCCGTTGTTTTTTTTACAGACGAGCAGACGAACCGCCTGATGGTAAGCGATTGCCGCCGCCCATAGACGCCCGCGACACCAGTGCCTAGTTCATCTTTCCATCGGATTGGGCCTCCATGAGTACCCTAACTCACACAGCGAAACAGCACGGTGCTGCACACACTTATTTTCTGTGAGGCTATTGTATCACTCCGGTCGACCCGGTCCATTCTTGCCGAAGTGTGGCTCTCCCACGTCTATCCTATAAGTCCGTGAGAGGCAGCATTCTGAGAATCGCAGCCGTGGAGGGCCCTCTGCAAGGTAGACCGAAGACCTGGTAAAGATCGCGGGATTCCGGGTGTCACAGGACCGATCAGTTTGAAAAGGAGAGAGGCCTATGTGCATAAATGTGGTATAATAGTTAGAGCGTGATCTTTGAAATATGGAGGTTGTGATGGGTTCAAATTTCTACCGAGCGAGATCTAGTAAGCGATTGCGGTTGCCGCTGCGAATACACACCCGCGACACCAGTGGAGTCACAAGTGCGCTGCCAATCTCTAAACCCCCCTTTCCCCCGGATTGGGCCTCCGCTACCCTCACTCGCGCAGCGAAACAGCACAGTGCTACATCACGCCGATTTTCTGTGAGGCCGTGGTATCACTCCGGTGTGTCAGTCTATTAAAAAGGAATAAGTTCTTTTCATGATCATCACAATCGGTCCGTTAATACAGCAGGCGATACTTAATATGTCCATAATTCCATATCTTTGTCATACAACGCAGAAAGTTACTTCAAAAACGTGGGGGAGGGGGTAGGGGGAGGGAGGGGGGGTTTGACGCTGTATTTCTAATAGGTAGTATACCTACTATAGTTAAGCTAACCTAATAAGTCAAATTTGAAGTTTCTAAATCTTAGATTCATAGAGAAGTGACCTGCGTAAGATTAAAGTGAATAATCGATATGTACTTCAAACAAACATGAATCGAATACTATAATAATGGAAAAGAAGTTATTAGTACTTTTATTTGGAGAAATGTGAATCAAAATTATTGAAAAGAAAGAGGAAAGTAGGTACCGATCCTAGATATCGATCCGCGGCCAGTTTATTTCATTTTCATCGAAATCAAAGAGCTTATAGATTTTATTTCTTTTTACAAAGTTATTAATGTATTTATATATTTAAACAAGGGAATAATACCTACGTTTTATTTTAACCAGAATGTGGCTTTTTATTTATGGATGAATATTCCTACACGATTAACATTGAATTCGTTCTATTATTTGGGGTACATCAATAGAGTTAAAAAAGAAAATGGGTTGACACACACAACAATGTACCAACGTTCAATTCTCTAGAAAAGTAAATGTTTATTAAGTTTATAAAAAGTTTGACAGAGAAATTAAACCGTGAAATTATCTTGTCTTTATTTAAATAAATAAATTCAAACATCATTTTAAAAAGTTAAGTTATTCCACGTTCCACGTTGATTAATTTTTTATTTAATTCTCACAACAACATCTCATACATTGACCAGCGGGTCTAATTTAAAGAAGACGTTACGACCGAATCGGGGTTTCCCTCTCTTTCACACGCGCTGTGTGTCTCCTTTGTTTGGGTGCGACAGGTATATTCTCGTTCGTTACGAGACGGCTATAAATTAGGCCACCTGATTCCGTACAAAGTAGCTTAATCACTTGTGTTACAGATATCAGACAACAGAGGAACACAAATATATACTTAAATACATATATTACACCCAGACACTTTTGTTTATTGTGCTTTTTAACATAGAAAGATTAATAAATTTAATGACCGTAGTTACAAGGTTACGTGGTCGAATTTTGTTGAAGTGTCAAATGTGGCCTTCAATATTAGCCCAACTTTATCTACCTTATTGCTAAAATTTAAAAATACTCGTTACTATGTAGATATATTTAACGCCAATAAATGAATATAAATGAGAGTTGTTTTTCATTGTTCAAAACAAGTGCTGTTTTAGCTAACGTTTTTCTATTTTCTCCAAAAGCACGTGTTATGTTATATGTTCAGTTTGAGTTTAAATGAAATAAAAAAGTTAACAGAAGTTATTGAAGGGGCTCCTGAGCTGGGGACTACGGTGCGGCGGCCTCCTCGTGTGGCCCCTTCGGTAGTATTTTAGCTCTGTTTGGAGCTGCTACCGAAGGGGTCCTGGCGTCCCTGGGCAACGGCGGATAGTAATTTGGCGCGCTCGCCATATTGCTACCCGACGGCCGACGGCTGCACACATGGAGGGGGGGTTATGGTTCATAACCCCCCCTACGGACCTAGGCCGGTCTCGGTCTGGGTCTTTGAGTGGACCGCTCTGTTCTGGAGCGAGGCGTTTGGTGGGGGGTGTTCTGACACCCTGGAGTTTTGGTTGGTTGTGCGCGGACCTGGGTCTCTCACCGGCGGTTATCCGGCATGCCGTCTCTGACCGGTGGAGGCCCTCAGCACTCGCCACGAAAGTGGTTGTGCCCAATTCGTCCGCGCACTTAAGGCGGTGCAGGACCAGTGGCAGTTGGGGGGGATGTCGGACGACTGAGGGCTTCAGTGCCCAGTCCAGCCCTCCCACTCTGGTCACGCTTTGTCTTGTGCCACCCCTTCCTGGGTGGAGAGCCCGCGGGCTCGGTGGCCGTAGGGCCGTGTGTTTTGGAGGTTCTGCGTCGGGTTTCTCAGCCAGAGCGGCTCGGCGGCAGTCCGGTGTTGCCAATCTTCCTGGCTCCGCATCCAGCGGAGTTGGGACTTGCGGCGGCTTCGCTTTTGAAGCCTGCAGGTTTTGTTTCCCCAACCCACTCTGCACTGCAGCCAGCAGTGTACGGGTGGGGAGGGGTACCTGCAGTCCTCCTCCCGGTGGTATTCTGCACTGCAGCCAGCAGTGTGGATGCCACTCGGGGGGCGGAGTTGGTGGGCCGTGGGAGAGGCCCTGGGTCCAATGGACCAGCGTTTTGGAAGGAGGCCGTGCTGGCGAGCCTCTTCGCCCAGGACGGTTCGCGGTGGCAGCCTGGTGGTAATCCCGCGTTCCGTCCCGACTTAGCGGGTGTGGAATGGAAAAAGCCCCGGTGGTTTTAGTGGGTATGCCCTTGGACGGCCTCTGATTAGCAGAGGCCTAATCCAGAGGAGAGCCCCACACTACCCGGCCGACTCCCAGCGGCCGGGTGTGCATAAGGCGGCGCCGACCACCCGGCGCCGACGTCGGCCCCTATCAGTGGGCCGGCGGCATTTCCACCGGGTCAACAAAAAAAAAAAAAAAAAAAAAAAAAAAAAAAAAAAAAAAAAAAAAGGGGCTCCTGAGCTGGGTAGTGAAATCATCATCAGCCCATTTTAGTCCCCACTGCTGGGGCACGGGCCTCCCTCAATCACATGAGGGGTAATTGCCATACTCACCACGCTTGGCAGACGGGTTGGCGAGGGTTTAGATATAAATGCAGAGTTTTCCTTCTCTGGGTGCTGATGATCATGCCAGCAGCTTTACCTTAGTCGCCTTTTACGACACCTCGGTACGAGTGAGGGTGGCCTTTTCTACTCTGCCGGGGACCACACGACTAAGACTAACTTAAACATTACAATTTAAGATATTTTATATGCTATAATTTGTCTTACAGTTATTTGGCACCCGGCAAAGTCGGAAATAATGCTGTTTTCTTAAGAAGTATTTTTGACATATTCCTATAGAAAAAAAGTTATACGACGCCTTCTGTCAATGTCACTGATGTGCCTTCTGATAGTAGTCGCACTGGATTCTGCTGGTAGGACTTAAAGCACTTCACGTGGGCTGATGCAATTCAAAGGTTTTAAATAAGTAAGTATGTAGATATTTTAGTGTACAAAATTTTGTGTTTATTTGTGATCCTCTAATACAATTGTACCTAATCGTTTTTAACCCCCGACAAAAACGACGGGGTGTTAAAGGGTTTGATGTGTCTGTGTGTATGTGTGTCTGTCTATGGCATCGCTCCCGAGCGAATGAACCGATTTTGATTTTATTTTTTTTGTTTGAAAGATGAATAAGGGGGGAGTGTTCTCAGCTATGTTGGATAAAAATCGATCCAAGATGGCCGCCGTCACCAAGATATGGATTGTATGTTTTAACACAACTCCCACGATATGGATATCATATAAAAGGGCTTGAGTAGCAGAATATATTTATTGTTACAAATTTCAAATCCAAGATGGCCACCGTCGGGGGTTTTTATATTTTCAATGTATTAACACTCCTATTGAGGGTCCAGAGAGTTGTCACGTGACAACTTGCTCGGACCTAATAAAATCTTGTTTAGAGTGGTATCGGATGAATCTGTGGGTCAATCATCAGGCGATTCCGTCTGCTCATCTGCCACCTATCAGATAAAAAGAAAAGATTTCTTCCAAATGTACGTACAGTCACACTTCAAAGTATACAAAACTACTGTGGGAGAACCACGCTTCCGCATGAATGGGCCGGCTTGACCGCAGAGATACAACGGCCTCACAGAAAACCGGCGTGAATCAGCACTGTGCTGTGTTTCGCTGCGTGAGTGAGGGTGGTGAATGGGATTCCGGGGGAAAGTAGGGTTTAAAGGTTGGCAGCGCACTTGTGACCCCATTGGTGTCGCGGGTGTCCATGGGCGGCGGCAATCGCTTACCATCAGGTGATCCGTCTGCTCGTCTGCTACCTATCACATGAAAATAAAACTGTCAAACTTCTTCAGTCGATTCTCACCTATCAAGGTCACGACCACGTCGATCATCAATCGAAGAATATAATTAATCAAGACGGGAATTAACACGATGTTTATTATGTGATACAACATTGTGTACTCACATTTGGCTCGACGTTTCGGCTACGTTACCTTTGCCGTGGTCACGAGCGGACTGGCGGAGCACGGCGTCGTCTGCTGGGGCCGGGCTGTGAATCTTCGGACACCCTCACATTTTCCGATATTCTAAAATGTGAGGGTGTCCGAAGATTCACAGTCCGTCTTGATTAATTATAGTTATAGTGCAACGCGAAAATTTAAAAAACTATCAATTGAAGAATTTTGACAGATTATAATATCCTCATGTGTGGCCGTCTGTACATGTGGCTGACTTATAAAAAGTGGTACATCCTCCGTGGGATGAGAACTCCGGGTGATCGTAACAAGCGAGTCTAGACCAGTCTAGCTAGTTAACCTAGTACCGGTAACGCGCTCCACTGACACGCTGCGCGCGCGCATGTTACTGGGGCAAAAACCGCGGTTCTTGCGCATTGACGGCTATGGGATCTAGAGATAATAGGGTGGGGTATGAAGGTCATAGCACAACGGTGATTCAATTAACATACTTATTTGTTATTAACTAGTGAGTATGTAAGTCATTATGTAGGCAACCTGAGGTAATACAAAACTACTGTGGGAGAGCCACGCTTCGGCCGGCTTGACCGGAGTGATACCTTGGCCTCACAGGAAACCGGAGTGAAGCAGCTCTGTGCTGTGTTTCGCTGCGTGAGTGAGGGTGGTGAATGGGATTCCGGGGGAAAGTAGGGTTTAAAGGTTGGCAGCGCAACTGTGACCCCACTGGTATCGCGGGTGTCCATGGGCGGCGGCAATCGCTTACCATCAGGTGATCCGTCTGCTCGTCTGCCACCTATCACATGAAAATAAAAATGTCAAACTTCTTCAGTCGATTCTCACCTATCAAGGTCACGATCACGTCGATCATTAATTGAAGAATATAATTAATCAAGACGGGAATTAACACGATATTTATTATGTGATACAACATTGTGTACTCACATATTTTACTCGACGTTTCAGCTACGTTACATTTGCCGTGGTCACGAGCGGACTGGCGGAGCACGGCGTCGTCTGCTGGGGCCGGCTGTGAATCTTTGGACACCCTCACATTTTCCGATATTCTAAAATGTGAGGGTTTAAGTGAGGTGTCCGAAGATTCACAGTCCGTCTTGATTAATTATAGTTATAGTGCAACGCGAAAATTTAAATAACTATCAATTGAAGAATTTTGACAGATTATAATATCCTCATGTGTGGCCGTCTGTACATGTGGCTGACTTATAAAAAGTGGTACATCCTCCGTGGGATGAGAACTCCGGGTGATCGTAACAAGCGAGTCTAGACCAGTCTAGCTAGTTAACCTAGTACCGGTAACGCGCTCCACTGACACGCTGCGCGCGCGCATGTTACTGGGGCAAAAACCGCGGTTCTTGCGCATTGACGGCTATGGGATCTAGAGATAATAGGGTGGGGTATGAAGGTCATAGCACAACGGTGATTCAATTAACATACTTATTTGTTATTAACTAGTGAGTATGTAAGTCATTATGTAGGCAACCTGAGGTAATACAAAACTACTGTGGGAGAGCCACGCTTCGGCCCGGCTTGACCGGAGTGATACCTTGGCCTCACAGGAAACCGGAGTGAAGCAGCTCTGTGCTGTGTTTCGCTGCGTGAGTGAGGGTGGTGAATGGGATGCCGGGGGAAAGTAGGGTTTAAAGGTTGGCAGCGCAACTGTGACCCCACTGGTATCGCGGGTGTCCATGGGCGGCGGCAATCGCTTACCATCAGGTGATCCGTCTGCTCGTCTGCCACCTATCACATGAAAATAAAAATGTCAAACTTCTTCAGTCGATTCTCACCTATCAAGGTCACGATCACGTCGATCATTAATTGAATAATATAATTAATCAAGACGGGAATTAACACGATATTTATTATGTGATACAACATTGTGTACTCACATATTTTACTCGACGTTTCAGCTACGTTACATTTGCCGTGGTCACGAGCGGACTGGCGGAGCACGGCGTCGTCTGCTGGGGCCGGGCTGTGAATCTTTGGACTCCCTCACATTTTCCGATATTGTAAAATGTGAGGGTGTCCGATATTGTAAAATGTGAGGGTGTCCGAAGATTCACAGTCCGTCTTGATTAATTATAGTTATAATGCAACGCGAAAATTTAAATAACTATCAACTGAAGAATTTTGACAGATTATAATATCCTCATGTGTGGCCGTCTGTACATGTGGCTGACTTATAAAAAGTGGTACATCCTCCGTGGGATGAGAACTCCGGGTGATCGTAACAAGCGAGTCTAGACCAGTCTAGCTTGTTAACCTAGTACCGGTAACGCGCTCCACTGACACGCTGCGCGCGCGCATGTTACTGGGGCAAAAACCGCGGTTCTTGCGCATTGACGGCTATGGGATCTAGAGATAATAGGGTGGGGTATGAAGGTCATAGCACAACGGTGATTCAATTAACATACTTATTTGTTATTAACTAGTGAGTATGTAAGTCATTATGTAGGCAACCTGAGGTAATACAAAACTACTGTGGGAGAGCCACGCTTCGGCATGAATGGGCCGGCTCGACCGGAGTCATACCACGGCCTCACTGTGCTGTGTTTCACTGCGTGAGTGAGGCTACCGGAGGCCCGTTCCGGGGTAAAGGGGGGTTTTTTATATTTTCAATGTATTAACACTCCTATTGAGGGTCCAGAGCGTTGTCACGTGACAACTTTCTCGAACCTAATAAAATCTTGTTCAGAGTGGTATCGGATGAATCCGTAGGTCGATCATCAGGCGATTCCGTCTGCTCATCTGCCACCTATCAGATAAAAAAAAAGATTTCTTCCAAATGTACGTACAGTCACACATCAAAGTATACAAAACTACTGTGGGAGAACCACGCCTCCGCATGAATGGGCCGGCTTGACCGGAGTGATACCACGGCCTCACAGAAAACCGGCGTGAAGCAGCACTGTGCTGTGTTTCGCTGCGTGAGTGAGGGTGGTGAATGGGCCTCCATTCCGGGGGAAAGTGGGGTTTAAAGGTTGGCAGCGCACTAGTGACTCCACTGGTGCCGCGGATGTCCATGAGCGGCGGCAATCGCTTACTAGTAAGTATGTAAGTCATTATGTAGGTAACCTGATGTAATACCTACTTACTACGCTGGCTTAGCTATCCAAAATAGCTTTTTTTATGGGATAGGTGGCAAACGAGCAGACGGTCGCCTGATGGTAAGCGATTGCCGCCGCCCATAGATACCCGCGACACCAGTGGAGTCTCTGTTAAACCTACTTGAGTTTCCATAGACAAAGTCTACACTCTGGTTGTTGATCACACTTATAGTCCCTAGCTTAGAGTCCCTAAAGCACGCCAATTAAATGAAACCACTTATTTTTCACACACACAATATATTAGACAATAACTCGCTAAAGCAACTGTTTTAATAGACAAAAGAAGATAGTATCAAAAGTAAAAGAGATATAAAAGACATAGACAATATAAAAAAGGATGGTTGTGGCCGTCGCCAACATGGTCCCCCCGGTGTGGTAACACCAGAAGGTAGGCGGCGGCGGACACAACCTGTCAGTAGACCTAGGACGGAAGCAAAACTAGTTTTCTGACAGGACGGCGTAGAGTTCCGGCCCTAGTGGTAACCTCTACCACCCGGACCACGCCGTCTCTGCCAGGGAACGTTTTCGTGACGCGCCCACGTGGCCAGACCCCACGTGGGAGGTTTCCGTCCACAACCAATACGTGGTCGTCGACCTCAATGCCCCTGGTAGGAGCGGAGATGCCACGCGGAGTCAACGTTGGCAGATATTCCCGCGTCCAGCGTGTCCAGAAATGATCTGCCAAGCGCATACCTCGCCTCCACTTCAAGCGCCGAATCATGTCAGCCTCGTCTACCTGAGCTAAAACGGAGTAAGGCGAAGACGAGCCAAGCAGAAAATGAAACGGCGTAATCGATTCGCTCTCATTGGGTTCGACGCTGACATGGGTCAGTGGACGCGAGTTTACCAGGCTCTCCGCTTCCAACAGAAAGGTATTGAGGACCTCCTCCCTAGGATTACGCTGCGTCAGGGTCGCCGAGAGTGCGGTCTTGATACTGCGAACCAGGCGCTCCCAGCATCCTCCCATGAATGGCGCCGAGGGGGGAATGAACTTCCATCTAATCTTTTGGTTGGTTGCGAAATCGAGGATGGGCTGTGCGTATAGTAACTCCAACTCCCTGCTCGCTCCTACAAAGGCTGTCCCGTTGTCACTGAAGAGTGTCGCTGGCGTTCCACGTCGCGCAATAAATCTTCGGAGCGCCATTATTGCGGCATCAGTGCTCAGACTTCCTACTATTTCTAGGTGCACGGCGCGGACTGTTAGGCACGTAAACAACGCAACATATCTTTTCTCAGTGTGACGTCCCACCGTGACTGTGACGGGGCCAAAATAATCGACACCCACATGCGTAAACGGCCGTACATGGTGCGCGAGTCTCTCCGGGGGAAGATCTCCGATAGGGGGAATAGGCGCCGAAGCCTTGCGTATGCGACAGAGCAAGCATGAACTCGCCACACCTTTCACGGCTGGCCTCAGACCGATGATGTGGAAACGCTGCCGAAGCTCGTTGACGACCAACTCGTTATTCGAATGCGCAGCGCGTTCGTGGTGGTACGCGATCATCATCCTGACCACTGGGTCCTTGCCGTTAAGGACTATTGGGTTCCTCTCAAAGGCAGGCAAGTCTCTAAGCGCCGCAATCCGGCCCGACAGGCGAAGAAGTCTATTGCCGCAATCCACCAACAACGTCAAATTACTAAGGCGGCCATGTCTGGCCGGGGGCTCGCCGCGCCGGGTCTGGTTGTAGTCCTCTCGAAGCGACGACAGTTGAGAGTGGAGTAGGAGGAGCTCTTCTGCGCGTGTCATGTCTTCCGCCGACGGTTCTCGGCACCCTGACGTGAAATTTTGTAATTTTGATGCAGGATCTAAAAGCGCCGCCTTGAAAATTCTGGCGCAGACGAGAACACGAGCAGTGGCTCGAAGCAGGCGAAGCCAACGGCTAAACCGGGTGGTGTCTGGAACCACCGGGCTAGGCAATTCGCGAGCGGTGGTTAGTGCCACCATTTCCACCAGAGAACGTTTCATCTCTTCGGGAACCAAAGTTGAGTTAACTGGCTCCACCGGCCAATCGGTTACAGCTAAAGTCAAGAAACTAGGTCCGGAAAACCACCTGGAGTCAATTTGGAATTTATGATTGAACCTCGTAGCGTCATCTGCGACGTTCATTGCCGTTGGAACGTACCTCCAGTCAGAAACGTTGGTCAGCTCCGTAATTTCGCTAACGCGATGAGCGACAAATGGTTTAAAAGAGCGAGCATCGCTCCTTAGCCATTTCAAGACCGTGAGACTATCAGACCAGTAAAAAACTTTAGAGGGCTTTCGCCTGTGCGCTTCTATTATGTAGGAAGCAAAGCGCGCTGCCAAAAGAGCTGCCTGCAACTCTAACCGTGGAATGGACGACAGTTTTAATGGAGCTAGTCGCGCTTTGCCAGCTACTAAGGCTAGCCTCACGACCCCATCGCCACACTCGAAGCGCCAGTAAGCTACGCAACCATATGCCAGTTCGCTCGCGTCCGCGAAAATATGCAGCTGACAATCGGTGAACGAAGAGTGGGAAAAGTAGTGACGAGGAATGGATCCACATAGCAATTTTGATAAGTCACCAAACCATGAGTGCCATTGGGCAACTAAAGAGGCAGATAATTCCTCGTCCCAGCCTAAGCCTAGTCTCCAAGTTTTTTGGAAAATCACGCGCCCTCGCATTATAATAGGCGTAAGGAACCCTAAAGGGTCATAAACTTTCATCAAATGTGACAAAACGGCACGTTTGGTGAGTTTTGGAGGTAAGTCAGGCATATTGGACCTAGAAAACGCAAGAGTGTCGTCGGTGACGTTCCAAGCCACGCCTAAGATTCGAACATTTACGTCCGTCGCGTCGGGTATGCAAATATCTGCGGGCAACATGGAGAGAGCTTCCTTCGAGTTCGATACCCAGGCTCTCATGTCAAGACCGGCTCCTGCATGAACGTGTACTATGTCAGAGGCTAGCTTAGCTGCCGCTTCAGGCGAATCAACGCTGCCCAAAAAGTCATCCATATAATGGTCTGACACTATGGCATCCGCAGCAGCTGGGAATCGAGATCGGTGCTCCTCCGCGTTGCGATTTTTCAGGTAAAGCGCAGTAAAGGGGCTCGATGCGGCACCGAACATCATCGACGACATTCTGTATATGACCATGGGCTGCGCCGGGTCATCGCGCCACAAGAATCTTTGGGCGTCACGATCCTCAAGTCTAATTTTGGTTTGCGGGAACATTTCCCTTATGTCTGCGTTCATGGCCACTCGACCCTCACGGAAACGCATCAAAATTGCGAGTAAAGGTTGCAGAATATCAGGTCCCGGTAAGAGCATGGAATTTAGACTGACCCCAGAGCATGTGGCGGCGGCATCATGAACGACTCGAAGCTTGCGCTTCTGTGGATGCACGACGCCAAAATGCGGGAGGTACCAAGTGACCTCTCCCTTGGGATCCTCGACGCAGGGCTCAGCGTACCCTTTCGCGATCATGCCCTCTACGTTTGCACGATATGCGTCCTTATAAGCCTGATCTTTGTTCATTTTAACTTCTAAAGATAGAAAGCGCTTGCGTGCCAACGGGTAGCTGTCGGGTACCTCCTTAATATTCGGCTTCCATAATAAGCCCGTCTCAAATCTACCAGTTGGTAGCCGGCGAGTAGTTCTGTCGAGAGTTTCGATCGCAAGTTTGTCGTCTTCCCTCAAAAAATCCCTCGCTTTGATCCCAATGGAGTCAATGCGGAAGTATTCCTTGAGCTGGACGTCAAGCGAGTCTGTGTTGTCCACCGCATGATTTACAAACTCTACCGGTGAGCTCGCGCTTCTTATAGAGCCAAACGCTACCCAGCCAAACGCCGTTAAGGCTGCTACGGGTTGGTTTTTAGAGCCCTTTCGGATACAACGAGGTGCCGACAGCTCCCAGTTGTCGATACCAACTAAAAGCATAGGCTTTGCTTCTTCGTACGTGAGAAATTCCGTCAAGTCGGACAGATGAGACGCGGAAGAAATGTCGCTAACCTTAACCGATTGGGAAACTAACCCCAAATTAGGAATCGCTCGAACATTTTGCAGAAGATATGTCTCCGAACTGTGGCGGCCTTTCACATGAATATCCACAAAGCTCACGTCTGACTGCCTAGACATTCCGCCTACTCCGTCAACTTCGTATTAGACCCTTCCTACCCTCTACTCCCACCTTGGAAGCCACCCTCGAATCTAATAAACTGGAGGTGGAGCCCTCGTCCAACAACGCGTAGGTATCAAATGACCCTTTCGGACCAGAAACTGTGACAGCCACGACTTTAAGAAGGGTGCGAAGTGAGGAATCAGAGGTACTATGGCTTACGACCACTGACTTATCCTGGGAGCACGTGGGTGCAACGCTACCATCAGTGGAGGAGGAAGGAGACGGCTCATCATGATACTGCACTTGCGACTGCGATTGTTGCTCCGACGTCAGACCCGCGTATGTCGCGGCGTCCGCGGTCGTATGAAGAAGCGAATGATGTCTGAATGCGCTGTCACAATTTTTAATTTTGCAGGTATACCTTTTGCAAGAATTATAAGTATGGCCTCCTCTTACGAAGCATTTGTGGCATACTTTCTTTTCTTTGACCCACTCCCAGCGTTGATCAACGCTGAGGTCGGAAAAGGCTTTGCATGATTGGACATTATGTCCCACCATGCCGCAAAATGAACAGACCTTTTTACTGTTAATAACATTACTCCTACTCTTTGGCTTGTCTACGGTAACGCCGTCGGACAAGTGGCACTTGACGTTGCCGGGCTTGGCAGCTACGTCAAAATGCATAACGTCATATCGGCTACGTAGATTGGCTTCGCGCATTAGGAATTCAGATAGCAATTCTAATCTGAACATCTGAGTATGCTCCTTGGAATGTGCGAAGTCAATCCACCTTGACCTTAAAATTGGGGTCAACTTACCTACAATTTCGTTTGAAAGCTCTGGCGAGGCGAGGTATTCAGGCCGCTGCAGCAGGCGCACAACTTCAACACAATTGCGCACCCTGCACGCAAAGATGTTGAGCTCCCTGCAGTTGTCGTGGGCAGCTAACTTTGATAGGGCACGGAGGGCTGAAAGTTGGGAGAGAATTATCTGCTCCGGCCGCGCAAAGGCTGTCTCTAGCGCGTAAATGACCTCGGCCGGGTCTCGCGCGGCAGCCAGCAGGACGGCAACAGATTCTCGCGCCGCTCCGCGCACCGCAGCACTCAGCCTCGACAGGTTCTCAGCCGGTGTGTAGGACGAGCATGTTTCCGCATACACCTTGCTGAAAATAAGCCAGTCGGTTGGCCGGCCGTCAAAAACTGGTAGGTTGTGACTGACCTTTGACGTCTTCGACACCGTGGCCGCCGCCAACGCTTCTATGGCTTGTGCTAGTTGTGCGGTGTTGTCTTTATAAGCTTTATTATCTTTGTTATAAATTTGGTGATGTGTACCTAATGTTGAGTGGACATTTGTGTAGTCTGTTGGCGGCGGGCAAAAAACGCCTGGCTGCGACGCGGTGCGTGCGTCACCGGGAGTGACTGTTGCTCGTCGTGTGGCCGTAACGTGCCCCGCAAGAGCAGTAGGCGCGGGTGGAGCGAAAGCCGTGACAATCGACCCGCTCTCGTCACCTATCGCGTCTACAGCAGCGGCTCCAACGGGAGGTCGCACACAACTGGGTAGCGTGGCCGCTGCGTCCCCGGCTACAGCCTGTGGGGGCGCCGCATTAGCGGCCGTGTCTTGACCCTGCAAAGAAGAATTAGTAACTCCCTGTGGGATAGTGGCGTCAAGCCACTCGCATACGCTGGCGTGCCCGGACCGAGTGCTGGCGCGGCTCGAGCGGCGGCTGCGACTCTCCTCGGCCTCGATCGCCGCGAGCTGAGCGCGATACTCCGCCTCCGCGCACTCGGCAGCTTTAATTTTCTTAAGGTACTTCGCCTCCGCCGCGAGCCTCTGTGCCCGCCGTGTTGCGGACGAGGCTCTTGACGAAGTTGTGGAGGCGCTGTGTACACTGGGTACACTAGGGACTTTTTTCTTTTGGGCACGAGTAATCATTATAAAAAACTTTTCACGCACACTGACACCACAATGTTGATCACACTTATAGTCCCTAGCTTAGAGTCCCTAAAGCACGCCAATTAAATGAAACCACTTATTTTTCACACACACAATATATTAGACAATAACTCGCTAAAGCAACTGTTTTAATAGACAAAAGAAAATAGTATCAAAAGTAAAAGAGATATAAAAGACATAGACAATATAAAAAAGGATGGTTGTGGCCGTCGCCAACACTGGTTTTAAGAAGACATTCTGTATGTCAGTCTATTCGGTGTTCAATTGTCTGCTTACCCAAATATATGTCGTATGTAAATACAAAATATGCCTGTTTACTTTGCCCCTCAACCGATTTAAATAAATATCTCAAGTGCACTGCCAACATTTAAACACGACACGATCGGAGAGGGATTGGGCGCAGGACCAACGGCTTAACGTGCTTTCTAAGGCACGGGGATACAAGACCGCCAACTTCCAGACTCCAGGCTGACACTAAGAATTTTATAACGAAAACTTAGGTACAAAGTTTTGGCCCGACCCGGGGTAGGGATGGCGATTCTTTCCGAAAAAGATCGATTTTTAAATCGATTCGAATCGATTCACAAAAAAATCTTGGTGTTATAAACCAATATTTTTTTGTGAATCGATTTATTCATTCAGGAAATCCATCTTTATAGATCGATTTCCTAAAAATCGATTTTTTTTTTCATTTTCGTTTATAATGTTATAAATCTAAAACAAAAATACGTACAATAATTTAACGATCTCTTATCAGTGAAATCAAATAAGTCGATAATAAAAAATATGTTTACGTGACGTGAAATGTTAGTTCAGTTGCAGATACAAACCACCTTATTATAAATCGCTATAAATCGCGATCTAAACTGACTACCATACTAAAGCTCCTGTCATCCCGTTCTATACCTACATACAGCCGTCTCGCGAGTTTTTGAATACATAATTAATTCTTTCACCGGCAGCACTTTTATAATACGTGTACATTCAATTAATTGTAAATAATTTTATGATTAATACAAAAAAAATCGAACGTTGATTTTCAAGGGTGAAAAATCGACTCACCGAATCGAATCAATACTACACATCGATTTAATAAATCGATCTTTTTGGCTCCAATAATCGATTTCAAATCGCCATCCCTAACCCGGGGATCGAACACGGGACCTCTAGCGCAGCCGTCGCTTTACTTGCGACTCATTAACGACTGCGCCACTAAGGCAGTCTTACTCACTAGTTGTCATAAAACTTTTTTTTTATTTATTTGACAAACAATTTTATTTTAATGTTTACCTAAAAAAATCTAGTTAGATGTCAGACTCTTCAACACGTGAGCTGTGGCCCAACTCAAAATGTTAATTTGCGAAATGAATTAATTATTCACACATGTGATTGTGTTTCGAGGCATTTGCATGAGGCGATGCAATTTCTTAAAGATGTGTAAACTATTGTAAGCATTGTTCCATAATTATGTATAAATATTAACCTAATATAATGTAATTTTAATAAATAATTGTGTTAAGAGCTATATTGTAAAGTAAAGTTAATTTTAATAACTAGGTATTTGATTAAATTGATTATTTAAATCACTTAAAAGTAATGCACTTGACTCGGAACCGCTCGTTACCGCGATATTTGAAGCGCCTCTGGTGGCATGACTAGTAAACTAAAAATAGCGCGATAGCGGAGCTTACAAGTGAGCGATGCCGAGTCGAGAGCTCATTCAAAATTCAGCTTCGAAGCAGTCGACTAGTAATAGCAAGACTATGTTAGATTAAGGTTAAACTGTAAAGTGTTTCAAAAAATAAGTCAATTATAAGTATATCTCCAAAGTACGTGGTTTTACTCGAAAATCTTCGGCTCACCCTGACTTTGATTTATCACTATATATTCTCACAGTTATTTGGCACGTGGCAAAAGTTGGAACACATGCTGTTTTGACATTTTCCCATTTTTTTTAAATAATATGGCTCTACCCGAAGATATATTGCCAATGTCAAGTAACTTAATGAGAATATGTGGGTAGTGAACAGTCGAATTCACTCAAAGTCACAGTCACTCAATAGAACGCCGGTGTTTTGCATTTTATCGACCTAAGAATTCTGACGATTGGACTTGGACTAATATCCAAGCAAGTTGCCACGGGACATCTCACCGACACACAATAGCAGTGTTAAAACGATACAATCCAACAATTCTTATTATTAGGATCACATTGCGGCGATTTACTGCACAAATAAACATTGAATTTGTACACTAAAAACCACTAGACACTAATTTAAAACCTTTGAAGTGCATTAGCCCACGCGGCTTGTTTTAGCCCTAACCGCCGAATCCTTAAAGGTTTACCTAAGTCGGATTCAGGTACTTATGCGGCAGATTTAACAGTGGAAGAGCCACGCTGCGGCATGAATGGGCCGACTCGACCGGAGTAATACCACGTCCTCACAGAAAACCGGCGTGAGGTAGTGCATGCGCTGTGTTTCGCTGCACGAGTGAGGATACCGGAGGCCCAATCCAGGAGAAGGGGGGTTAAAAGGTAAGCAGCGCACTTGTGATACCAACTGGTGTTGCAGGTGTCCTTGGGCGGTGGTAATCGCTTACCATCGGGTGATCTGTCGGTTCGTCTGCCACCTGTATCATAAAAAGAAAAAGATTCTCTAACCTACTTTCCATACAAGACTATGGTTTGGAACGTCTAAGGGCCGATTTCACCGTCGAAATTGAACGCGATCAACGCTTAAACGCGATCAATGCGAGCGAAAACAAAGGAACGGAACTCAGTTTAGCGCGTAGACCGAGTTCAAGTGAATTCATCGTCAGCCCATTTATGTCCCCACTGCTAGGGCACGGGCATCCCTCAATCACATGAGGGGTAATTGCCATACTCACCACGCTTGGCAGACGGGTTGGCGAGGGTTTTGATATAAATGCAGAGTTTTCCTTCTCTGGGTGCTGATGATCATGCCAGCAGCTTTACCTTAGTCGCCTTTTACGACACCTCGGTAAGAGAGAGGGTGGCCTATTGTACTCTGCCCGGGGACCACACGGCCAATCAAGTGAATTGATCGCGTTCAATTTCAACGGTAAAATCGGCCCTTAGAGTATGAAAAACCGCGCCGTGTAAACGCCCAAATATTGTATTGTTTCGGAAACGTGGTAACAATGATGTAACTGTTGAAATATGTTTTAATGTATTACATTGGCGGCAACAACACCTGATACAACAATTATTTTAATTCTAAATTAGTTATTTGGAGAAGGAAGGTGTATGTAAGGATTGTAAGGCTTTGGGATAGTGGTAGTAAGGGATCGATCACCTCACAGTACTAACATTTGTGTGCAAGGACATGTCCGTTTGTGTGTTTTCTATGTATTATAAGTATGTATTTACAAAAAAAAGTATTAAATGTATATATTTGTAATCCCACTGTTGATTCTGATATCCGTAACACAGGTGCTTGAGCTACCAATCTCGGAGTCAGATCAATGTACGTTGAAATTCTGTTCCAATTAACATATTTTTTTTTAATTCACAAAGATGGCAGACGAGCAGACGGAGCACCTGATACAACGATGAGGTTAGAATTCCCGAAGTTAAATTAGTATTATTACATTAAATTACGACACAAGTTAGTATTTGCTATCTTATGGCATCCAAAATGAATTAGTGCCACAAGAAAATCAATCAGCTACAAATACTCTATACTATACCATAGTACAAAGAAAGACAGTAAACAAGACGCAATTTTGTGACCAACAATGCTTTCATCGTGGTTATGTTCTTTTTTATGTGATAGGTGCAGACCAGAAGACGGATCTCCTGATGGTAAACGATTGCCGCCGCCCATAGTCACCCGCGACACCAGTGGAGTCACAAATGCGCTGCCAGCCCTTAAATCATCCTTTCCCCTGGATTGGGTATCCGGTACCCTCACTCACTCTACGAAATATAGCCTATTTATGTCACAGCGATGGTTACAGTACTCATTGCTAATTAGCTATATTTTTTTAACTTTTTATTTGACTGTTGAAAAAGGAAATAAATAGTTGTGGAAATCTACTCTTTATTACTTAATATATTTAAGCCCTATAGGTTTTGTATTCCTTAGGAGTCTTAAAATATAGATTTTTTAAGCCCTATAGGTTTTGTATTCCTTAGGAGTCTTAAAATATGCATTTTTTAAGCCCTATAGGTTTTGTATTCCTTAGGAGTCTTAAAATATAGATTTTTTAAGCCCTATAGGTTTTGTATTCCTTAGGAGTCTTAAAATATGCATTTTTTAAGCCCTATAGGTTTTGTATTCCTTAGGAGTCTTAAAATATGCATTTTTTAAGCCCTATAGGTTTTGTATTCCTTAGGAGTCTTAAAATATGCATTTTTTAAGCCCTATAGGTTTTGTATTCCTTAGGAGTTTTAAAATATGCATTTTTAAGCCCTATAGGTTTTGTATTCTTTAGGAGTCTTAAAATATGCATTTTTTAAGCCCTATAGGTTTTGTATTCCTTAGGAGTCTTAAAATATGCATTTTTAAGTCCTATAGGTTTTGTATTCCTTAGGAGTTTTAAAATATGCATTTTTTAAGCCCTATAGGTTTTGTATTCTTTAGGAGTCTTAAAATATGAATTTTTTAAGCCCTATAGGTTTTGTATTCCTTAGGAGTCTTAAAATATGCATTTTTTAAGCCCTATAGGTTTTGTATTCCTTAGGAGTCTTAAAATATGCATTTTTTACGTAAAATTAAGGATGATTTAAATAATACACGTAGATTTAAAATAAAATTGATAACATTTCTAAGAAAATTTAGCTTCTATGATATAAAAGATTTTTTGGATCGAAAAGATCGAAAATGATGACATGCTATAAATTTTGGCTAAACATGTGAATTTATTTATTTATTTATTAACACAAACAGTGTACTGTACAATATTTTGTAAACTTATTATTACAGGATCATAAATCTAGTACATATACACAAATAACAAGTGTCCACAGCATCTTCCATTTATCTATTTTGTAAGATCTTGTATATACCGTGTTTTTATGCAACTAAAATTGAATTGAATTGAAAAGTGAAACCTTTTAGCTAATATTAAGTTTTTTTTTTAAATAAATCAGTGAGAAGGTGGGGGCCTGGTATCTGTAACAAAGGTTCGCCTAGTACGGATACCTGTCTCTCACAATATACTAAGGTATTTAAAAAGTACATGTTTTTTTCTCATAATATTATCATTTGTTGTTTCTCATAATGTTGTTTGTATTGCTGTACACGTTCTTAGGTTTCAATCTAGCTCTAAGTATATTGTTCTTAAGTTTGTATTTTTATCGATTGTCACCTGTTGTGTATGCCTTAAATTAAATAAATTAAAATAAATAAATTTGTAATAATTTAGCTTTATTGTGAAAGAGAAATAAAATCTTTATATTATCTATCTTATTATTTTGTTACTACATACTTAAGGGGACCCAAGACCTGAGTTGAGTATCTATAAAGGAGATCCTCGAACTTTCATATATTTTGGTCCAATGTGCTGAAAAACCACTACATACTAATTTAACGGTTTTAAAATTTAAATCCTTCGAATTGCATCAGCCCACGCAGAGTGCTTGACACCTCCCACCAGAATCGAACCTTTAAAAGATCAATGTAGCTTTTTGACATAGAACTTATCTAACTATTGAAGTATCGCCAGTATGTCAGATTACTGGCTATGTCAACATTGCTACGTTACTAAGTTAGAACTGAACTTACGAAATAGCCAGCAGGTTTGAAGTAAACTCAGCTTAGCTGGTTAATTATGTTTATTTACACACAAGTATGTACCTAAATCTAACTTGGGTTACGGAACGTTACGAAATTTGTCCTTTTTGCTCATTTCAACCAAGTGGCCTACGAAAACGAATTCACTAACGAACTATACCCGTCCCTTTCACACGCGCTGTGTGATTATTATGTTTGGACGCGACAGGTTATTCTCGATAAGGTGAAGCATCGTTGAAACTAGTGCTGCCAATAGATTTGCAATATTTGTGGCGATAAGGAGACATTTTGTTTTTAAAAAGTACTACGATGAATGAATATACTTTTATTGCACTCAAAGTATAGTAAGAAAACTTAATACTAGGTATTACAGGATATGTACAACGAAGGCGGCCTTATTACTATGAGCAATCTCGAAAATCGGTGAATCCATAGAAGAAAGCATTAAGGTGAAGGGTAGGGCACACTAGCGACGCCAATCAATTTTAATTTTTAGCTACTAAAGCGGATCTATTTTACCGACCATACCGCTAATCGCACTCGCCACTTCACTCCTACCTGATAAACACTCCTATCGCAATGCAGCCATTCACCAATGTACTCCCTTTTTTTTGGTTTTTTGTCGTTGTGAAAAATGCTTGCCTTATGCATACCCAAGATAGCGGGAGCCGTCAGGGGCTATGTCGGGCTCTCCTCTAGTTATGCGCCCATAGACATACCGACTAAAAACACAGCGGCGTTCCCTCATCGCCCAATTGGGGAACGGTTATGAGTATCCGGCAAAACCTTGGCTTTGTCGGATATTCATCTTTTCCCCAATCGCAGTCCAAGGACAACCACGACCTCCCTCGGGCGGATACCTAAATAGCAGGTTGGTCTTGCCCCCTTATAGATAGATAGATATACTTTATTGCACAAAAAAAAACACAACTTTAAAATCTAGGCATTACAGAAACTTAATTGTACAATTTCGGCGGTCTTATCGCTGGAAGCGATTTCTACCAGACAACCTTCAGGCAAAGGACATTTGATAGTAGAGGAGGGGTAGGTGGTGCAATATTGAAAAAGGGAAATAAAAGTGAAACGTATATATATATTAAAATATTTGTAATGCTAATACATAAATAAACACAATATTATATACTAATAAATAAATATGTTATGCTTGGATAAAATAATATAAAGGACTAGATATACATTCATATAAATTAGGATCGTAGACGGACCATCGACTACTACTGATGACTGGGCCTGTAAAGACTTAAAGGGATTGCTATTTATTTATTTAGGGGGCTTATCGAGGCGGCGACGGGAAGAGCCGGGAGCGTTAAGCTTTTCCGGTCAGACATTGGTAGGGCTCCGTTTAATGCCAGCACTGGTGCACCCTTACCTACCAGGACACCCGGTAACGTCGTCCCACGCGAAAATGTATGCTGAGCAAGCCACTGGGTTCGCTTCACGCCCCGCCGTTCGGCGCACTTCAATTTGAACCGTATTGCGCAACTCTTTAGTAAAATTTGCCGATTCACAGATCGCAATATTATATTTGTTGCAATATTAAGCCACTTGTTCACTAGCTTACCCAAAACTCAAGCGAATGTTTATTTTGGCTGCTCAATCAAGCTTGGGAGCTACTTAAGAGTACGCTCTTCTTTTGAAAGTCCCAAGCTGTCGGGAAATGCTCCTGCAGCTAAACCGTTCCACAGAGCTGAGGTATGTATTAGGTGCTATGAAATTGCCGATTTGTATGGAGATTTTCTTAGAAGTTGTATTTTCCATACTAACTATTTTTAGATTTGTAGTTTAACTATGAATGCTACTACTCCATAATGAACTGTGCTTTAATGGACAACATTTAGGAACGTGTAGGTTTTTAAGAAAAAAATGTTTTTTAATTAAAAAGTTATTATTGATAAAAACGTCAATTCCGCTAAGTAAAACAGGACATTTTCAAGATTTTTGCATCACAAATATAATAAGATCTGAACTCTATTTAATATAACAACTTTAGAATATAGTCTTAAAAACAAAATTAAATAATAGTATAAATAAATAAATATTTCACAAAATCACATACAGCCTCTGATGGCTCCGAGATAGGTAGATCAAGCACCTGTGTTACGAATATCAGAATCAACAGTGGGATTACAAATATATACATATAATACTTTTCTTTTGTAAATGCATACTTATAATAGAAAACACCCAAACCAATACAAACAGACTTGCAAACAAGTGTTTGGGATCGAACCCGCAACCGTTAGACCAAAGGCAGTGTTTAGTGTACGCTGCCTTTGGGCCACTGTTCCAAACAGGTCGTCACGTTTTGAGTATGGTGACGTTTTGCTTATTAAGGTGACGGGGAGGGCGCACTAGCGACGACAATCGATTTTAATTTTTTGCTTCAAAACCCGATCTATTTTAAACAATTTCGGGGTTACAACCTCTCGGCAAACACTTATACTATTTATCAAATAACCATGCATAAATGTTGGGTCTGCTTTTGCACGCGAAAAATTGATTCACGCCAAAAGTGGCCGCTTTTGGCGTCAATCAATTTTTCGCGTACGCGTTGGACGCAAAATCTGTGCATGGCTTATTTAATAAATAGTATGTGTTTCCCGAAAGGTTGTAATCCCGAAATTGTTTAAAATAGATCTGGTTTAGTAGCTAAAAATTAAAATCGATTGGCGTTGCTAGTGTGCCCTTCCCGTCACCTTAAGGGAGTTATAATTGGGACTAAAGGTAAAGCTACTGGCATAATCATCAGCACCCAGAGAAGGAAAACTCAGCATTTAGTTCAAAACCCTCACCAACCCGTCTGCCAAGCGTGGTGAGTATGGCAATTACCCCTCATGTGATTGAGGGTGGCCCGTGCCCCAGCAGTGGGGACTTAAATGGGCTGATGATGATGATGATGATGATGATGAATTGGGTCTGGAAAAAAAAACGACATTTTCATAGATATTGACCTATTATTTAATAACCCTTGCATTACCGGGGCCGTCGGTAGTCAAAGCAATAATACGATGTGTACGGTCCACGAATGCATTTACAAACTGCAATGTCGTCAGCACAACCTTGCACCGCGTTGCGCCACGCTCATTAGCAGTGACTGCAGTTTTATAAGGCTTGGGTAACCCACGGGTTACTTATTTCAAACCTGTGCTAACACTGGTATACGGTATTACTTGACTAGTCAAACTTAAGGTGACGGGTAGGGCACACTAGCGATGCCAATCGATTTTAATTTTCCGCTACTAAACCGGATCTATTTACAATTTCTGGGTTACAACCTCTCGACAAACACTTATGCTTTTTATTAAATAACCATGCACAAATGTTGAGTTCCGTTTTTGTACGCGAAAAATTGATTCACGCCAAAAGTGGCCGCTTATGGCGTGAATCAATTTATCGCGTACGCGTTGAACCCAACATTTGTGCGTGGTTATTTAATAAATAGTATGAGTGTTTGCCAAGAGGTTGTTACCCCGAAATTGTTTAAAATAGATCCGGTTAGTAGCTAGAAATTAAAATCGATTGGCGTCGCATGTGTGCCCTACCCGTAACCTTAACTTGTCAAGTAACACATAGGTTGGTTCGCGCCAGCATAATCATTCTCTTTTTTCTTACGTTGTCCGTTTAAGGATTAAGGAGTCCGATTAAGGAGGCTCTGTCGTCCAGAGAGCAATGGAGAGGGCTATGCTCGGAGTCTCTTTGCGTGATTCGTATCAGAAATGAGATCAGCAGGAGAACTAAGGACAGACATAGCCCGAAGGATTGTATGTCTCAAGTGGCAATCGGCAGGGCACATAGCGAGGAGAACCGACGGCCGTTGGGGCGGAAAGGTCCTCGAGTGCAGGCCACATACAGAAAGTCGCAGCCGTGGCAGGCCCCCCGCAAGGTGGACCGACGATCTGGGGAAGGTTGCGGGAATCCATTGGATTCGGGCGGCACAGGACCTATCTGTGTGGAGAACATTCGGGGAGGCCTATGTCCAGCAGTGGACGACTAGTGGCTGAAATGAGGTCCGTTTGAGAACTCTAATAGTACATAGGTATATACTGTGTGTGTGAGTGTATACTGTGTGAAATGAGCTGATATCAGAGGTTTTCCCGGAGGAGTGCAGCATGAAGTTCTTCAAAAAAGGAGTGTTTTCAAGGGGTCGGCAGCGCGACCACGTCCACTGGAGTTACAAACGTCCGTAGGCTGCGGTAATCGCTTACCATCAGGCGAGCCGCACGCTTGTTTTGGTGGCAAACTTATATAAAAAATAACATACACGCCTATGCATTTCTTTTAAAGTACTTAATTTTATTGTATTCCTAAAATGGTAAAATTGTATGAGACGCAAGTACTACCTACTCAATTGTAGTAATTGAGACAGTAAAAAATGTTATGATTATGAAGTAAAAGCTAGGTTAGACTGCCTCGATGGCTCAGTGGGTGGTTGGGTGGCACTTTTGAGCGACTACTGCGCAAAAAGTCGGTTCAATCCCCGAGTAAGGCCAAATATTTGTACCTAAGTTTACGGTATGAAATTCTTAGTGTTGGCCCGGAGTCTGGCAGTAATGCATGGCCAGACGGTTTTCGCAGGATATGACTATACTAGCCCAGGCGGGCGTCTGATGTGGCAGATGAGCAGACGGACCGCCTGATAGTAAGCGATTGCCGCCGCCCATAGACACCCGCGACACCAGGCAAGTCACAATGGCGCTGCTGACCTTTAAACTACTTTAGCCTCACTCACGCAGCGAAACACAGCACAGTGCTGCTTCACGCCCGTTTTCGCCGAGGCTGTGGTATTACTCCAGTCGAGCCGTCCCATTCATGCCGAAGCGTGGCTCTCCCACTATAGTTATGTCAAGGACCCATGTCCGTGCCCCGTGGAGGCTGCCCCGTATGCATGAGTTTCTCACGCGGTCTTTCCGCGTAACTCCACACAATCGCACGACTAGTCGCCGCTGCAAACTTTACCAATACTACCTGGAACCAATCCCTTCCAAAACGCTTCGTTTCCAGCGCTCCTTTTTTCCGCGATCGTGCAAACTCTGGAATGAGCTTCCAGCCGCGGTGTTCCTTGATCGCTTTGACATGTCCTTTTTTAAATGAGGTTTGAAAAGAGTTCTTCTCTCACGGTAGGCAGCGGCATGTCTGTGCTCCGGCATTGTTGATGTCTATGAGCGGCGGTTACCGTTTACCATCAGATGGGCCGCAAGCTCGTCTACCTACTACAAGCAATAAAAAAAACACCATAGATATTCATCTCCGTGACATGCAACTTGTATGCACGTATAGTTTACCTGCCCTCTCATCGTCATCGTCAGCCCATTTAAGTCCCCACTGCTGGGGCACGGGCCTCCCTCAATCACATGAGGGGTAATTGCCATACTCACCACGCTTGGCAGACGGGTTGGCGAGGGTTTTGATATTAATGCAGAGTTTTCCTTCTCTGGATGCTGATGATCATGGCAGCAGCCTTACCTTAGTCGCCTTTTACGACACCTCGGTAAGAGTGAGGGTGGCCTATTCTACTCTGCCGGGGACCACACGGCCCTCTACTTGACTAGTAAGTACATTGATTACATTGTTGATTACGCAAAATACAATAAACCATTCAAAATAATTCAAATGAAACATTGCAAACGACATTTGCCATTACCATCTCAACTTCAAACATTGCAAAACATACGAAACCAATTTACGACAACAATGATCAACGTTCCTATTGCTAATATTTTTACTGCCAAATATCATCAACAGAAAATCAACTCTAAGTTTAACTGTTCAAGCTCAAATTTGTTTAAAGATATTTGTTGTACTCTGATGGGTTGATTTCATTGGTATCGATATTACACTATCGATGGTGAAATTTGAACCTAAGTGAAACGATCAAGGACAAACTAAATGGATTTGTTTCGATGCAATCGGATGAAAACGGTTGAATGTTTTGTGTAAAATTACAGAAGCAAGACAAAGGATGTTTCGACGATGGCCTTGTAAAAAAAAGTGGGAGCTAAGCTTCGATAATAATCGGCCGGCTCTACCATAAGCTCGGCCGTGAGGGAAAAGATCGTGAGGATACCTGCGTGTCTTGGATAGTTCCTCGACATTGTAGACATCTACCGACTAATCTTTGAGATAGTTATTCTAAACGTCATCATCATCATGACTTCAGCCAATAGACGTCCACTGCTGGACATAGGCCTCCCCCAATGTTCTCCACACAGATCGGTCCTGTGCCGCCCGCATCCAATGGATTCCCGCGATCTTCACCAGATCGTCGGTCCACCTTGTGGGGGGCCTGCCACGGCTGCGACTTCCTGTACGTGGCCTCCACTCGAGGACCTTTCCGCCCCAATGGCCGTCTGTTCTCCTCGCTATGTACCCTGCCCATTGCCACTCCCTACAAATGAGTTGCCGATTTTATGAAGTCTGAGGACCGGGACGGCAAGTCTATGTTTATTTCTGGTGTAGAAGTACCCATCTTTCCATAGCCTCTTTTATCTTATTAGAGACTTTGAGATTTCTGTTAAATAAATAAATAAATAAATAAATAAATATTTCACAACATCACATACATTGATCTGACTCCGAGATAGGTAGCTCAAGCACCTGTGTTACGGATATCAGAATCAACAGTGGGATTACAAATATATACATATAATACTTTTATTTTGTAAATACATACTTATAATACATAGCAAACACCCAGACCAATACAAACAAACATGTTCATGCACACAAATGTTTGTACTGTGCGGGGATCGAACCCGCAACCCTTGTATCAGAGGCAGCGTTCACTACCACTGTTCCAATCGGGTCGTCATAATTATTATTAATTAAAAATATTTCTGGTGTAGAAGTACGCACCTTTCCATAGCCTCTTTTATCTTATTAGAGACTTTGAGATTTCTGTTAAAAAGAGTGTACATATGTATCTATGATTAATCGACAGCTGGAAACCTCGACATAATTTTGCATGTTCCTCTGTGGAAATCTGAATGTTATGTAGAGAACATTAGCGCGTGTCGACACCGTGGTTCCGTACCGTGTCAACATGCATAATGCGTATACTGGGGTTACTACATTCTTGCTAAATATATGTATAAGTGGTATCACTGCGCACGACTCAACAACTAGGGGGTTATGGTACAATTACAGACATTATTTTTGGCCCTGGTGGGCTAACTTTGACGCCACGCGCAATAAGTTTGTTATTAGGAAAGTGTGGACATTTAAGGTGACGGGTAGGGCACACTAGCGACGCCAATGATTTTGATGTTTAGCTACTAAACCGGATCTATTTTTAACAATTTCGGGAATACAACTTCCCGGCAAATACTTATACTATTTATTAAATAACCATGAACAAATGTTGTTTAAAATAGATCTGGTTTAGTAGCTAAAAATTGAAATCTATTATCGCTAGTGTGCCCTATCCATCACCTTAAGAGGATTTTCCGTATCTAGAAAGAAAGGTATAAAAATTCTGAAATATTTCATGTGTAGAATTTCCCTATCTACTTTTTTTATGTGATCGGTGGCGGACGAGCGAATCACCTGATCGTAAGCTATTGCCGCCGCCCATGGACACCCGCGACACCAGTGGAGTAACAAGTGCGCTGTCAACCATTAACCCCCCCTTTCTCTCGGATTGGGCCTCCGGTACCCTCACTCACGCAGCGAAACACAGAACAGGGCTGTTTCATGGTTTTCTGTGAGGCCGTGGAATCCCTCGGGCCATTCATGCCGAAGCGTGGCTCTCTGGCAGTCAGCTACGACCTGATTTGTAATAGGTATTACCAATGTAATGACAGGCCTAAGAGGCATGCTCTTAGGCCTACCAGGTTTAGGGTTTCTTGATAGTGAGTGACTACCGTCGCTCATGGACATCCGCTATACTATGAATACTGTAGTAAATGTAGAGTAGACGCGCATGCAGAGCCTTTTAGCCTTAGGCCAACGTATAGTGTTGCTTTATGCTTTTGGCAACAAACAAATTAACCAAACCTACTGTGCATTAAGCTGTATAATAATTTTAAGTCTATGTGTATATTTATGTGATTTATTTGTGGGCAATAAAAGTAAAGTCGCCCTTGACATTCATTTATTTTTAATAACTATGAAACCGTATCTCAATTTAGACACCTTCCAATTCATTTCCCAACTAAGTTCACAGTAGACCTGGCAAAAACGTATCTTTCAAAAGATTGGAACATTTGCATCTGGATCAGTGCAAAGATGCGGAACAGTGAAAAGCTTCATTTTTTGGAACATCAACTCTCAGATAGATTAATTTGATAGTGATTAATTCATTTTGTTACAAATGAATAATCGATCCCGTCGTGCTGTGCCATGCCATGTAATATACCTATCTCTTTTCTCCGCGCAATACATGGAAAGACGGTTACTGATATACCCCAAACAGCCCAAGGCTTACTCTTTCGCTCTGAATTCGGATCATTCCGTTCATTCGGATCATTCGGCTCACTCGGTACATTCGGCTCATTCGTATCAGTGAGCGAGATTACATCCGCGTACCGATTGACTATCGAGATCCATTTGAGTCGACTGATACGTTCGGAGCGAACATTAGAGATTCGGAACAGTGTATCATTTGGCTGAGTCGGATCACTGAGTCGTTTCAGTAAAGAGTTACACACGTCTAGTTCAAAATAATATTTATTATTTTTAACGACGCACCGTAGTTTACCGAACAGCCTCCAGAAGTTTCGCCACCTAACCTGTAGCATTTCTACCGGCCGTGGGCGGGCAATCATGACTTCATGACCTAAGTCATTTTGGCACATGATTAATGTTATGCACCATTAGGTAGCCTGATGCAATCCTGGTTTGCCAAAAACGAAGCTTTGATGTGCACCGGTAATTTAGAGATGGTAAAATGTTGATGGATTTGAAGAAAATATTGCTTCTACCTCTTGAGTCACCGTAGACACAAAATACACCATTATTTTTTATCGTTTATATCCCGAAATCTCAACACCTCAAATATCACCTACAAACCTCATAATAGGTCTCTTGAATACAGCCCTAAATGGGCTGTATTCAAGAGACAGAGAGAGAGCATGTTAGATCAACAAACTAAGCGAAAAAATCTGGGTTCCATACAAAATAGAATGTCCATCATCATCATCATCAGCCCATTTAAGTCCCCACTGCTGGGGCACGGGCCTCCCTCAATCACATGAGGGGTAATTGCCATACTCACCACGCTTGGCAGACGGGTTGGCGAGGGTTTAGATATAATGCAGAGTTTTCCTTCTCTGGGTGCTGATGATCATGCCAGCAGCTTTACCTTAGTCGCCTTTTACGACACCTCGGTAAGAGTGAGGGTGGCCTATTCTACTCTGCCGGGGACCACACGGCAATAGAATGTCCACCCGGAAATAATACATGGAACAGTAGATTTTTTTCGCTTATTTGGTTGATCTAACCTGCTAAATGTTCTTTATTTATGAGGTTTTCGGGATGTAAACTATAAAAAAATAACGGAGTATAGACACAGAAAGCAGCTGCCTTCATCCCATGTGCAGACATACATGCGCGCATACAGTGATCTAAGTGGTTCAGCGTAAGGCAGAGACAAACAATACTTAACGTGTGCGGGTGAGACACGATACGATATACTGCTTAGCGTGTTGGCGAACGAACACTTCGATATAAATCAGCTAGAGCCTACCTTCTGTGTCTTATGGGCCGTAGGCCTCGCCTATTAGTCAATAGACTTGCGGCGTGTCTCAGAGGGTTTAGAGGGTAAGGATCGCAGATTTTTTTCCTAAAGGAGACCCACATACTGAAGGGAAAGAGCCTAATTAATTGTGTTGTGGTATCAAAATTAATAATTGTTCTTTCTTTCTTTCTATCTATTTAATTTCCAAAAAAGGGTGTTACCAGGTACGTTATACAGCTGATGTTGATGTTGATAACATTTGGTTCTCTACCTGATCACCTCATTTCAGATTCGCTCCCATAGAGAAACTCCTCAAAAGCCAGTCTCTACTTAAATATTAAAAGAAGTTTTAATGATTATAATCCTAAAAATCCACACCAGTAGGTAGTAAATATTCTCGCTGCCAAACGGCACTGTTGTAATGGCTGTTTCGACACATACCTTAGGTTTTGCCTCAGGCGTGTGATTTTATGTCTCAATTTACGTACCTACCAGACCAGTATGTCTTGGATGACATGGCGTTGAAATACAGTAGACCTATGGTGAAGTTAGACCAAATTTAATCCTCATTTTTTTCGTAATAATATCCTCAAACCGATTTCGGCTAAGGCGGCCAATCTCAACAATCAGCTACGTACGCAGGATATATTAAAGTGCTCAAGTGTGTGCGCCAACACAAGTTCACTCTCTATTCCCTTGCCCTCATAATCCGATGGGACACCAGTGTGATGCGACACCAGTGGAGTCACAAGTCATCATCATCACCATCAGCCCATTTAAGTCCCCACTGCTGGGGCACGGGCCGCCCTCAATCACATGAGGGGTAATTGCCATACTCACCACGCTTGGCAGACGGGTTGGCGAGGGTTTCGATATAAATGCAGAGTTTTCCTTCTCTTGGTGCTGATGATCATGCCAGCAGCTTTACCTTAGTCGCCTTTTACGACACCTCGGTAAGAGTGAGGGTGGCCTATTCTACTCTACAGCCGGGGACCAAACGGCCATAAAAAATAAAAGTAAAAATAATTTATTTCAAGACACATGGCCCATTTAAAATGTTAGTAACAAACACCTATCACACATAGCACCTAGGGCACATAGCGAGGAGAACAGACGGCCGTTGGGGCGGAAAGGTCTTCGAGTGGAGGTCACGTACAGGAAGTCGCAGCCGTGGCGCCCCCCACAAGGTTGACCGACGATCTGGTGAAGTTCGCGGGAATCCATTGGATGTTGGCGGCACAGGACCGATCTGTGTGGAGAACATTGGGGGAGGCCAATGTCCTGCAGTGGACGTCTATTTGCTGAAATGATGAACAAACACCTTATAAAACTATGATAGTTAACAAAGACTAACTACACATAAGTACTCTTGCAGACAGTATGTGCTTATATTAGTAGACAGGGGAACCCGTCCAACTGGATCACGGTTACACGTTCAAAGTCATTATCTCAACAGTCGTGGATATTTACAATTTCAGAAACTATTTATAAAGTGTATGTTTCTTCATAATGTTTTCTTACCGTCACCCCAAGTCACCCCCATGCTAGTTGCAGAAATACGCACATCAATTTTCACAGTGGGAGAGCCACTCTTAACCATGAATGGGCAGTCTCGCCCGGAATGATACCACGGCCTCACAGAAAACCGGCGTGAAGCAGCACTATGCTGTATTTGGCTGCGTGTCCATGGGCGACGGCAATCGCTTACCATCATGTGATCCGTCTGACACTTATCACATAAAACAAAATTTAAAAAAAAATGCTTTGATTTGAACATACCTAAGATTTTCCAATTCTTCTATTGTGTCTTGTATTAGTAAACATACGGACTTCATTTTTACATTATGGAGTTCAAATGAGCAGCCGGATCGCCTTATTATATGATATTCTTAGCTTTGATTTTAAAATCTATTTAACCGAATAGGAAAAACTGAAAATCAAACAGAAGGTATCGTCAACTGTACAATTACAAATCCTCAAATATTTTGGCCACATTGTTCGCAACGAACACTCCGAGGAGCGACTCATTGTCTAGGGACATGTGGAAGGCAAGCGGTCGCACGGGCGCTCACCAACGCGTTGGACAGACCTCATCATCATCATCATCAGCCTATCGCAGTCCACTGCTGGACGTAGGCCTCTCCAATTGCTCGCCACTGTGATCTATCCATGGCTTCTCGCATCCAGCTCTTGCCAGCCATCCTGCGCAGATCGTCCTCCCACCTAGCCAGAGGGCGCCCTACATTACGTTTGCCAAGACGCGGTCTCCACTCTAGAACTCGTTTACCCCATCGGCTGTCGGTTCTGCGGCTAATATGGCCAGCCAACTGCCACTTAAGCTCATTAAGGAGAGAGCTCATTACGGCTGTAACACAGACATCCATTGCCCAAAACTCCCGAGACGCTGCGGACCGCAACAAGTAGAGACACATCGCGCGAGCCACATCAGCACACGAAAATGCTACATCGTCAACCTCTACCACTATGTTAAAATTGAACAACTAAGGAGGATGATTGAATATGATTAAACTAAATACTAAATATAACCCCCGTCTACATTTCAAGAACTTTTATTTACAGACTTATAAAAAGAATAGGTACATCTTACTACAACCCCTTGATAAGAATGTGTCGTCTTTACAACGAGGTATCAATTAATAATCCCAATCTTGATATTTTCGACTCCAGATTTTGCGTCTTTAAAAATCGTGTTAAATTGCTTTCGAGGATATAATCCACCGAATACTCCCACTATTGATAATTAATCACTGCCACTATGTATAAGTATTGTTTGTGTAGAATTTTTTAAATACGTAATAAAATGATTCTATTTTATTTTATTTTATTTGATACAAAAATTCACAGCTCTTAGATTAGATTTAGTTAGATACAAAACTCTTATATACTAATCTTACAGCTAATAACGGACTTTCTTTATTTTTCTTATATAAAAATAACAACGAGACGACGAGACATGAGTGAAAGACTTTTAGCAATAAAACCTAGGTAAATGTTAAGTATGTCGATAATAACTTGTAACGGTTATTGACTATAATATTATTATAATAATATGCACACAGGAAGTATAAATAGTAAATATGCCAAATGTGTAAACAATAGCGTGATATCAATCTAGCTCTAAGCTCAACTAAATGTGTACACATCCATAATTTACTGATTGTTATCTGTTTTGTTTTCCGAATAATAAATAAATCAATAGATGAGTCGAATAGCCCATTAAGCTACCATCGCTTTACATCTGCCCCACATAGAACATAAGCATTATAATATAAGCATTATACCGCTTAAGGCGCCGGCTGCTTTCACCAAAAACACTCACCAAGAAGTACAGACGAAATAAAAATGGCAACTCATTGCATTCGGACCTTGACACGTTACATCACCGCGCAGCCAAGGTGAAGAGCGGCGTTATGTAACCATTGTGTAATCTGTGGCTGATGCCAAGCGGCTTAAACTATTGTTTTGATAGTTGTGGAAAATAGTGCAAGGTTGCGCGTTGAACAACTTTTGGGTCCGCGGTTCTAAATACCCTATGGTTACTTTGGCATCACTGCTTTTGACCATAATTCAACGGCATGTTCCCCCGGCGTGAAGCAGTACCCCCGGCGTGTTTCGCTGAGTGAATGAGGGTACTGGAGGCCCAATTCGAAGGGAATGGAGAAAGGTGCCCAAGATTATAAATGCACTTGTAAATATAGTGTTGCGGGTATCTATGGGCAGTGGCAATCGCTAACTATCAGATGACGCGTCTTCGTTTGCTGCCTATTACATAAAAAAATGCTAGGGAAGCAGGAATTAAGTAGAAGTGACTGACCGGATGGCGCAATTGGTAGTGACCCTGCCTCTTATGCCAAAGGGGGTTCGATCCCCACCCTGGACAAACATTCGTGCGAGGAACACTTGTGTTTGTTCGGTGTCTGGGTGTAATATATGTATTTAAGTATATATTTGTGTTCCTCTGTTGTCTGATATCTGTAACACAAGTGCTTAAGCTACTTAGTACGGAATCAGGTCAACGTATGAGACGTTGTGAGAATTATTAAGTGAGATAAATAGTCGAAGTATGTACAGCTTTGAAATAGATGATTTCAAAGTACCAGGAGTGCAGAAATTACTGAAACACACTTTGAAATTAAACTCTTTAGTTTTAAGTAAAAGTGTCAGGGCAGCAGAAATAAATAGCAAATATTCTAGTAACTAATGGGATGTATGGAAGAATAAATTGCATGGACTTTAAATGACTTACAAGCCGAGATGGTAGTAATAAAGTAATGTGATTTTCGGTGATACCACGGCCTCACAGAAAACCGGCGTGAAGCAACACTGTGCTGGTCTTCGCTGCGTGAGTAAGGGTAACGGAGGCCCAAGCCAGGGGAAAGGGGGTTTTAAAGGTTGGCAGCGCACTTGTGACTCCACTATTGTCACGGGTATCCAAGTGCGGCGTCAATCAATATTAATCAATATTTGCTTACCGTGTGGTCCCCGGCAGAGTAGAATAGGCCACTCTCACTCTTACCGAGATGTCGTAAAAGGCGACTAAGGTAAAGCTGCTGGCATGATCATCAGCACCCAGAGAAGGAAAACTCTGCATTTATATCAAAACCCTCGCCTACCCGTCTGCCAAGCGTGGTGAGTATGGCAATTACCCCTCATGTGATTGAGGGAGGCCCGTGCCCCAGCAGTGGGGACTTAAATGGGCTGATGATGATGATGATTTGCTTACGACTTCTAGTAACCACTGGGATGAGACCTTGACACGCAGTCATTCTGCACAGATTATTTACCGGTTGTGCAAACTTTTAAAACTGCACCTATCAGACAGACTGCGGCCTGGTTTTCAACAATGGTGGCCATAACGGGCCGTTTAAACTTATTGAATTTTGCTTGAGACAAAAATAGACTGCAATTATGACATATGACTACTAATGAGTTGCTGAAAGACACATTCCATTAGGACACTTTAATCAGAAAAAATCGAAAAACCATGGTATGGTTCGCCTCCGAATTCCAAATTCGAATCCGAGCATGCCTCTGATCAAATCTATGTGCGTACTAGCGGTCGCCCGCTGCATCCATCGCGTGGAAGTCGTTTTGCTACAAGGTGGCATATGTCACCTTTTTTTTTTTACAACATCATATACATTGATCTGACTCCGAGTTAGGTAGCTTAAGCACCTGTGTTACGGATATCAGTATCAAGAGTGGGATTACAAATATATACATATAATACTTTGCTTTTGTAAATACATACTTATAATACATAGAAAGCACCCAGACCAATACAAACAAACATGTTCATGCACACAAATGTTTGCACTGTGCGGGGATCGAACCCGCAACCCTTGTATCAGAGGCAGCGTTCACTACCACTGTTCCAATCGGGTCGTCAAAATTATTATTAGCTCGAATAGTCCAAAGGCCTCCCCTAATAGTATCCACTGCTACCTATTCAATACCAGTGTTTACCAGTTACGGTAGTATTGGTCCAGGTCGTCACGTGATCTCTTTTTCGGGCTGCCTCTTGGGCGACGGCCATCTACAGGCTGCCATTTTGTGACAACATCGGTCCATCTCGCCGGGTGCATTCTCACAGTATGGCTATCCCAGTTCCATTTAAGCTTTGCAGTTTTTCACCTACGTCCATAATGACGGTTTGTGAGCGGATTATGGTATACTATCTCCAATTAAAAGTCACGGCAACCCGTCGCTTACATTTATATATTTTTATTTATTTCTACCATTCGCTAAGCGCTGAGGGAAGACATCGTGTAACATGCCCGTGTTTGCCGGATATTGTTGACATAATTATTCTGCCGGACGCAACTACGAATGACGCGCTGAGCTGATGATGACTGCAATCAATGACTTTTTTTCGTGGTAATAATAATAACATAATTTATTTATTCAGACTACAAGATCCATTTTTCTTATATACTATGTTTAGTATTATTGGAATACCTACTTTTACAGTCCAACTCAGTGGCGCAAAAAAGGAGAGGATAATAATAATATCCTCCAACCGATTACGGCTACGGCGGCTAATCTCAATTGTAATACCTACAGTTTATAAGTCAATAAAGATTCCCTGATTCTATTCTGAAATATCAAAGCCACGTACGACGGATATATTATAGTTGCTCCAGTGTTTGCGCAAACACAAGTGCCTCCTCTATTACTTAATACCCTCATATTCTATGGGACACCAGCGTATACGACCGGAGAGGGGTTTCATAAATCTTTATATTTTTCTATGTATAACATATGTTTTACATATGTAAACGTCGTTTTAAAGTGCGATCCGCTTACCATTACGCCACCGAGGCAGTTCGTGGTAATACACATTATGACAAACACGTTTGAACGAAAGAACAATTGAAGGAATTGGACAGATTGTGATAACCTGATCTGTAGCCGTCTGTATCTCCCAGCAGTGGACTAACCTTGACATATTACATCAGTACAAGGTGAAGAGCGGTGAGGTAACTCGTTGGGTAACGCTGTTTCTGAAATGCACTGAGAATTGCGCTTGCGCCGCTGTTTTGAATAAATTACCTTCGAAATCTTGAATGGCTGCGTTTTATTGGAGTAGGGGAGTTTGCGTCAGGTCATTATTTTGGGACATGTGCATTGATGACAATCTTCTTTTTTTTTTCTTTATGTGAAACGTGGCAGACGAGTAGACGGATCACCTGATGGTAAGCGATTGCCGCCGGCCATGGACACTCGCGCACCAGTGCAGTTACAAGTGTGCAGTCAACCTTTAAACCATCCTTTCCCCCGGATTGGGTCTCCGGTACCCTCACTCGCGCAGCGAAATACAGTACAGTGCTGCTTCACGCCGGTTTTCTGTGAGGGTGTGGTATCACTTCGTCCAAAGCTGTCCCTTTGCAGCCCAGGGTATGCTTAGACAATTATTAATGATTGAGGATTTGGGGAGTCTAGTAATTATAATGAAGCGACTGGAATCTGACCTTCATCATCATCAGCCTATCGCAGTCCACTGCTGGACGTAGGCCTCTCCAATTGTTCGCCATTGTGATCTATCCATGGCTTCCCGCATCCAGCTCTTGCCAGCCATCCTGCGCAGATCGTCCCCCCACCTAGCCAGAGGGCGCACTACATTACGTTTGCCAAGACGCGGTCTCCACTCTAGAACTCGTTTACCCCATCGGTTGTCGGTTCTGCGGCTAATATGGCCAGCCCACTGCCACTTAAGCTTGCTAATTCGGTGAGCAATGTCGATGACTTTGGTTCTCTGCCGGATCACCTCATTTCGTATTCGATTTAGGAGAGAGACGCCGAGCATTGCTCGTTCCATAGTCCGCTGAGCGACCTTTAACTTGTGGACCAGCCGTACCGTAAGTGTCCACGTTTCGGCTCCGTATGTCATGACGGGTAGGACGCACTGATCTGAGCTTCGCAACCCTTTAACAGGGAAACCAGACCTGAATCATGGTTACACGTTTCAGAGACTATCCGAAACGTGTAGGTTTGACGCCAATGACTCACCTTATTTCTTTTTATACTAGAGGCGACAAACGAGGAAAAGCAATTTAGTCAAATAATAATAGGTAATATTAAACAGAATACTGAGAAGAGGAAAAATGTATCTAAGGCCCTCTTTTGAAATGTTTGTTTAGTAAGAGAAGTTTTTATAGACAAAGGCAAAAGGTTTTTTTAAGATAAGATAAGAAACAATTTATTGACCACAACACATTACACATAGAACAAAACAGAGAAAACAAGGTACAGAGACAAAGAGTTGTGGCCAACAAGGCTCAGCCTCAGCATATGCTGCAACTGCCACACATAGCAGCTGCAGCGCTGGTTTTCGGGCTGGACCTTGGGTGACGAAAAAAATTATTTAAATAAATATGAAATTATGAAATAATTAAATTATGAAAAATATATAATAATATATAATAATAAAAGATTGACATGCAATATATACAAGTAAAAAGAAAATGAAAAATTACATATACAAAACAAAGGAATAATAACACAGAGATACATACATAATCAATTTAAAAACATTAAAATTATATTAAAAAAAACACACAAAAAAAAGAAACAACAAAACAACAAAAAAATGGCATTCGCGGGTGTCAAACCAATATTGTCATAGGTTCATATATCATATGGTTCATGTGTCATAGGTTTCAAAGCCTACTGAATGGGATTGCTGTTTAAAATGCACTGCAACCCTTTAAACGCCGTCCCCCATCACCTTCGGTACCCTCACTCACTCGTAAAATGTATTTTAGCGCAGGCGCTGCAACTGAAGGTAGCCTGCTTTACGCCAATTTAAGAGGTTGTGGTATCACTCCTGTCGAGCCAGCCGATTCATGCCGAAGCTTCACCTGCCACTAAAATCCACTGTAAATACGGCAACGGCCAATTTCATACTATATACTATATATTCTATACTATATAGGTACATGAACTGGTACATGAACAGCCGTGTGGTCCCCAGCAGAGTAGAATAGGCCACCCTCACTCTTACCGAGGTGTCGTAAAAGGCGACTAAGGTAAAGCTGCTGGCATGATCATCAGCACCCAGAGAAGGAAAACTCTGCATTTATATCAAAACCCTCGCCAACCCGTCTGCCAATTACCCCTCATGTGATTGAGGGAAGCCCGTGTCCCAGCAGTGGGGACTTAAATGGGCTGATGATGATGATGATGACATGAACTATATTTACATTCTTTATTGCACAAGAAAAAAAAACCGCCTTCAAAAACCGCGAACTAAAAAGTGTAAAATAATATTTTTAACACTTTACACACTTCAAATAAAATTTTATAACAGTACACTCGAGAAAAGGTGTTACCAAACTCGGCGACCAATACTTTCTTGTAATGTAATACAACATTCAATTATTCAACAGAAATTAGGCGCCGACTTCGGTAAGACCTTTTCTCGAGTGTAATGTTATAAAATGTTATTCGAAGTATATAGTGTGTTAATATTATATGAAGGCGGTTATTTTCCGCAGAAATTTTTTTTCAAGCTTTTTAGTGTCTATCTACTTTCGAACTAAGAGTTAATCATCTAAATCGGTTCATAAATGCCAAAGTAATCGGCGAACAAACAAAAAAAAATATACATGTCTAATTGAGAACATCCTTCTTTTTTTTAGTCGGTTCATCATTCATCATCATCATTGACTGGGGCACTGGCCTCCCTCAATCACATGAGGGGTAATTGCCATACTCACCACGCTTGGCAGACGGGTTGGCGAGGGTTTTGATATAAATGCAGAGTTTTCCTTCTCGGGTGCTGATGATCATGCCAGCAGCTTTACCTTAGTCGCCTTTTACGACACCTCGGTAAGAAAGAGGGTGGCCTATTCTACTCTGCCGGGGACCACACGGCCACGGTTAAAAAGTATAATTAGCCAAAGGCTCTCCCCCAAAAGGTGGCTGGAAGAAATCGCTACAAGCGATAAGACTGCCTTTTTGTACCATCAATTGTTGTTATTGTAACTTACTTGTATTTTGTTTTGTGCAATCAAGAATATCTATATATCTATTGAGGGACTTAATGCTGCATTTTAAACCACTCAAACATTAGTATCCCACACTATTTGATAAAGCCAAACACTGAGCAACTCATTCGAGAGATAGTCGGAGTGATGTAACGCACCCGTAATATATGCCAAGGTTGGAGTTGCAACGTTCTGTACACACGATATGGATTTAAACGGTATGATATTACAAAACTATTACTTGAAGAATGGCTGTTATATACTTTGGGTGTAGCTATTGCAGGTATAGGTAAGGTACAGTCAGCAAAAAAAGTAGCTTAAGGTGACGGGTAGGGCACACTAGCGACGCCAATCGATTTTAATTTTTAGCTACTAAACCGGATCTATTTTAAACAATTTCGGGGTTAATACAACCTCTCGGCAAACACTTATACTATTTATTAAATAACCGTGCACAAATGTTGGATCCGTTTTTGTACGCGAAAAATTGATTCACGCCAAAAGTGGCCGCTTTTGGCGAGAATCAATTTTTCGCGTACGCGTTGGAGTTTAAAGGTTGGCAGCGCATATGTGACTCCACTGGTGTTGCGGGTGTCCGTGGGCAGCGGCAATCGCTTACCATCAGGTGATCCGTCTGCAACAACACATTTATGTCATAGGGGACGTTCATGTATTACGTAAGCAGATTTATTACAGTTATTTACCCCCCCCGTCAGCAAAAGTAAGCAAAGCTCTTACCCCCTTCCCCTATGCTTACGTAAACATTTTACGTTTCGTTTTCAAGCAAACCGGATGTGAGGGTTGTCATATGTGTTAAAAAGAAAATAATTATCGATGACGTAATCATCATCTAGACTCCCCCCCAATTCATCCAAAATAAGCAAAGCAAAGCCCCTCCCCCCCCCCCTAGTGCTTACATAATACTTGAAAGGCCCATAGGACAAAAAAAATATTCTCTCCATAAGATGTCAATGATAGTGATGAAATCTAGGATGAAGATTAATCTCCCTACGCACAGTCTTTAAGGGTTGCGAAGGTCAGACGGCAAATTCTTTATTGTAATTAAAAGTAAAGTAAAGTATCAGCCTATATACTGTCTCACTGCAGGGCAAAGGCCTCCATCATAGAAATCAAGTCATCGTTACTATGATGGGATTAGTCTTAATCACCACGCTTGCCTATTGCGGATTGGTGATCACAAACCCGAGCAATGTTCGAAGAATTCGAAATATACTTTCTTGCTCGACCCGGGAACTCGAACCCAGGAGGTAATTACAAGATGCAAAAATCTATGATCAAGATGGACGCTGATATAATGAAGTCTAGGATGAAACTATTGGAAATATCTGCAGCGTGTAGGATCCTTAAAGTTGAACTTAGAAACCATAAGTTGAACTAATATACCAGACCAACCAGGCGTGGCGGACTTATTGCTGATGATGACAGAACATTCATAAGTAATAGATGCCAAGGTTGCAGCATTGCAACGATCATATTACAAAACTGTTACTTAAAGAATGGAATTATTTGTTAAATATCAACCATGTTAAATAATGCCAAATGTTAAATAGCAACAACCTCGCCAAAATAGGAAAGCAACATCATGAAACAAGAATATTTGTTTTACGAATTTTGATAAATCTTAAAATCAACTTTTCAATTCCGGTGGTAGAATCACATTATGTTTATTCATTTCTTAGTATCGACACATAGTTTAATTACATGTATAATAAAGATCATCATCATCGTCAGCCCATTTAAGTCCCCACTGCTGGGGCACGGGCCTCCCTCAATCACATGAGGGGTAATTGCCATACTCACCACGCTTGGCAGACGGGTTGGCGAGGGTTCTGATATAAATGCAGAGTTTTCCTTCTCTGGGTGCTGATGATCATGCCAGCAGCTTTACCTTAGTCGCCTTTTACGACACCTCTGTAAGAGCTGAGGGTGGCCTATTCTACTCTGCCGGCGACCACACGGCGGGATAAAGATAGTCATAATTTATATTTTTCATGTATGACGATTTGTAAGAGCTTGTAACTGTACAAGCCTATGCAAATAAAGTATTTTTGAATTTAAATTTGAATATAAAATCTTACCCTTACCAAACAGCAGATCATCTATCTGTAAGAGTTTATATAGAAATGCGTTTATTTTTACATTAGCAAAAGTCCTAGAATGAAATTAAATGTGTTATTTATCATTTTTTTCTATGTGATAGGTAGCAGACGAGCAGACAGGATCACCTGCTGGCAAGCGATTGCCAGCCGCTCAATGGGCACCCGCGACACCAGTAAAGTCACAAGTATGCTGCCGACCTTTACACTGAATTAGCAATTTGAGAAAACAATGAAACCTATAGAGAACTAAATCAATAACCTCACCACAGTGCGAAGTGGAGGACATGTAGCAGGAAAACCGACCCTGGGTTCTGTGGACGCAGCCGGGAATCTAACGGTAATATTGTGATGATTACATACCTACAAGAAAAAAGAAACCATGGACAAAAAGTAAAACACATTATAGCCTACATAGATACCACCACAGATAGGCCGACGTCCTCGTGATAAAACGCTTAAAACATACATCATAATTCATATTCTATCATCGATGTACCACAATTACTTAGTGGAAAAAGTGTGAGGTAATATTTACTGTCAGATAAGCTGATTGCCGCATGCAGGTCAAGGTTTGTGGCCACTCAGTAACGCAACATGTTACATTATACCTACACAACTAATTAAGCAGTATAATATATTACAGCATGGCGGTGATGGAGAATGCAACTCATGGAATGATTGGCTATTGTAGTTTGAAAAGCTCTTTTTCACTTTGGACCTTCAAGGGAAGAGCGTACTCTTTTTTATAAAGGCCAGCAACACATTGGCGATCTCTCTGATTTCGCGGATGTTCATGGGCGGCGATGATTACTTACCGTCATCTAGCATAATCTAGCTGGGTGGCAGGCCCCCCACAAGGTGGACCGACTGTCTCGATCCGGAGAAAAACGCGGGAATCCATTGGATGCGGGCGGCACAGGACCGATCTGTGTGGATAACATTGGGGGAGGCCTATGTCCAGCAATGGACGTCTATTGGCTGAAATGATAATGATAATCTAGCTTAAAAAATGTAGTGGGCTGCAGATGACCAGAGGTGCAAAGCCTCACCGACACCATCGGGGTCCGAGAAAACCCTTCACAACAGGACTATAACATGAGGTTCTTCAAAAAAGTGTTAAGGTTTTTAAAAAGTCGGCATATGCAAGTCTACTGGAGTTTCCATAGGCTGCAGTAGTCGCTTATCATCAGACGAGCCGCACGCTTGTTTGCCATTGACGTGGAATAAAAAAACCCTACATGCCAGCTGGAACACCTTGCTGGCAGAC
Organism: Marasmia exigua; assembly: GCA_019059595.1. NCBI lineage: Eukaryota > Metazoa > Arthropoda > Insecta > Lepidoptera > Crambidae > Marasmia > Marasmia exigua. Next base: position 9,702,467 of record CM032488.1, on the reverse strand, counting down.
GGACGGAGTTCTGGCACAAGCTTTTCTCCTAAAGGGTTGGGAGGTCAGGCGGCAGTCGCTCCCGTAATTAAACGGAATAGAGTGAAAATCAAAATGGAATAGAGTGTACCCCGAGAACCAAAGTCATTGACATTGCTCACCGGATTAGCAAGCTTAAGTGGCAGTGGGCTGGCCATATTAGCCGCAGAACCGACAACCGATGGGGTAAACGAGTTCTAGAGTGGAGACCGCATCTTGGCAAACGTAATGTAGGGCGCCCTCTGACTAGGTGGGGGGACGCTCTGCGCAGGATGGCTAGCAAGAGCTGGATGCGAGAAGCCATGGATAGATCACAGTGGCCATCAATTGGAGAGGCCTACGTCCAGCAGTGGACTGCGATAGGCTGATGATGATGATGTACCCCGAGATCCAAAGCGACAAATTGGGACGTAAACAGGACAAAATGCTAAGCTAATGATGGTGATGAGGTGACAGATGAGCAGAAGGATCAATTGCTCGTAAGGAATTGTCGCCGCCCAAGGATAACCGTAACACCAGTGGAGTCACACGTGAGCTGCTAACCTTCCCTTCTCATGGATTGCTTCACATTAGGTTTCGTAAGCCCATGGTATCACTCTGGTTGAGGCGGTCCATTCATGCCAAAGTGTTTTCCCATGGTAAATTTAGTCGTGTATCCCTGATGTTCCAATATAATAAAAGGATAAGGAATATATAAATAAATTATTGTGCGTTAAATAACGAGCTAATCTTTAAGTGAGACTGGTCGATAGTCGTGCAAAAATCCACAGGCTACTGTAACAAGTTACCATCAGGTAAACCACATGCAATCTTTGTTGTCCAAAAAATGTCATACATTTACATAACTTATTCGTTATTATTCAACTTGAGCATCCAACGGCTCTCATCATCAGCCAATCCTTTTACCTCCAGGGTCGTACATTATGACCATCGGCACTAAGTCTGTAAGATATGTTGTAAATAATAGCTGTTCTTTCAAAGCCAATCTGGGTCGATGTTTCGGGGCTGTGACGCAACCAGTTGCATCAACGGCCCGGTTTGGCGTCAAGGTTTTCAGATCAGGTCAGTGGATGGACGTAGAACAATCAATGACGTCACTAGGAGTGATTAAGATAGATAAACAAAGAAAAAGTAACCATGTAGTTTATTTTGTTAACATGTTACTTTTAGTTGCATGTGTGTGTGTATTTCGGTGAGTGCTTCAGGGCTAAATATTAGGACCTTTGTTATTCATAATTAAAATATAACTTATTTGACTGCCTCGGTGGCGCAGTGGTTAGTGGGTCGCACTTTAAAGCGACGGCTGTGCAAGAGGTTCCGGGTTCGATCCCCGGGTCGGGCCAAAAATTTGTACCTAAGTTTTCGGTAAGAAATTCCTAGTGGCAGCCCGGAGTCTGGAAGTTGGCGGTCTTGTATCCCCCGTGCCTCGGAAAGCACGTTAAGCCGTTGGTCCTGCGCCCAATCCCTCTCTGGTCGTGTCACAGTAGTGTCCCATCGGAATATGAGGGTAAGGGAATGGAGAGTGCACTTGTGTTTGCGCACACACTTGAGCACTATAATATATCCTGCGTACGTTGCTGATCGTTGAGATTGGCCGCCGTAGCTGTAATCGGTTGGAGGATTATTATTATAACTTATTTATTTATATTACAGTCGTTACATTATTCTTATAAATATGACAATAACATTACTTAACTAGACAATAATCCATACAAGCATACATAGCATGATTTAATGATAAAAAATTACAACAGCCTAAGTTTTCAAAATTAAATAATAAAAGGACAATGACTAGTAAATTAAGAGAAATAATTATAACATTTATTTGCGTGCTGAAGACGGTCCGAAGGTCTCAGATACATGTTTTTGTACGTAAAGAACCTGGCGTTAGACACGTCCAGATAACAAACTTATGCCCCTTTATTACAAAACGGGATCTTAACTTATTACCCCACTATTGTGCATGCCATCTTATTCTAACACGAAATGTTAAAAAGGGCTGCAACGAGTTTAGTTCTGGAACTTTGCTTAGATCGGGATTTGTAATTAGGGGGATGATGACTTAAATACTAATATTAATATTTTGTTAAGACAATTATTGTTATATAAAATAAACACTCTCAAATAAATCATATAATTATTAAATGAAAAGGCAAATATTTTCGAATACATCTTCTTTGCGATCGAAGTCTTGCATCTATAATGTAAAAGGTACATAAAAACCAATTGTCTTTATTGAAATAAGAAATATTAAAGTAGGCATTCCATAATAAAATACTTTTTGCCAGTAGTATGTAGTAAAAGTAGTTAACTACTTATTCTATTTTAGTCAATGGTAGGTATCTACCTAATTATAATGGAAAATAAGGAGCTATCCTTGAACTCGACGTTAAATTTATCAATATCCAAAAATAGTTCGGTACCGTACTAAGTCCCGATATGTCAAAATAATTCATTTTAACATTTCAAAAGTATCCAATATTACCCAATAGAAATCATTCGCTTCACCACTATAAGCTGACCCCTCCCACCCCGCAATGCCCGAACAAACAGTTTGAGAGCGGAGATGTTCAATACAATCCTACGGGTCTTGCTTTTTTGGCCGCGCTCACATAGCACAAACGTTATGCAATGTTGTGACCTTAAAAACTTACGTAATACCAGACCAAATCTATGATTCAGCGGAGGAATTGTGACCTTATCAGTGTAATGCAGAGTTGAGATTTGCGCGTGGGTGTGCTGAGATAGAGAGAATTAGGTTACTCAAATGTACCGTTGGAACACTTGATACCGGCTGGGTATGAGCGGACAACTGTATTTTGTGACGGTATGAGTTTTGAATGGCCGCTGATTGGCTGATCATTTGAATTTTGAACGGTTCCTGTGGGAAAAAAAAATATGTTGACATTTCATTTGAATAATTACCATGGAATTTGAGTTTGGGATTTATGTTGACTGCTTTCTCAGTGGCGTAGCAGACTGCTGGGTTTCCGTTTTTGAATTTTAATTCCTGGATTAAATTCTTAGGTGTGGCAAGTTTTTTTGCAAGTACTGTCTCTGAGGATTATACGAAAAGCTGCAGTTCGCGACGAATGGCGCCGAACCTCCAAGATCATCAAATATTGTGATCCATAATAATGACCACAGCCAATTGGGCAAAAGAATATGCCCTGCATGCTAGGCCAATCATTGGGCTAGGTGGCTGTTCTAACCTAACAGCAGAATCTAAGCTCCGCAAAGCCACTGTGTGTGGCAGACAATGCGTGGTTCCCATTCGCCGAGCGTGCACGTGACATAACCCGCTTACCCAGTAACAGCCGGATGCCGGCCAGGGCTGCCGGAAATCTGTTCCATCAACATCTTCAATTATACTGTGGTTCTGAGTTGCATGAGCTCATTCCAATATTCCCTCTCTACTACCCAGAAAGCAGACGGGTTGTCATCCTTTCATGGTGAATGTTCTTGAATTGCATCCTCCTCATCGTGAGGACCGTGGACCGTGGACCATGGACCGTGTGACTTCTTGCATATGCAAGAAGTCATCATCATCATCATCGTCAGCCCATTTAAGTCCCCACTGCTGGGGCACGGGCCTCCCTCAATCACATGAGGGGTAATTGCCATACTCACCACGCTTGGCAGACGGGTTGGCGAGGGTTTAGATATAAATGCAGAGTTTTCCTTCTCTGGGTGCTGATGATCATGCCAGCAGCTTTACCTTAGTCGCCTTTTACGACACCTCGGTAAGAGTGAGGGTGGCCTATTCTACTCTGCCGAGGACCACACGGCCAATACTTACCTATAAGAAAGTAGAGGTCTACTTTCTTATATTATATATTGTGACAACGTCCTAAAGTGTATACATATTTTTGTGGTCGACTGTACAAGCGCCTCTCGGACAAGATGCAAGAAGTCACACGGTCCACAATCCTGTAGTTTAATCTTTTTTTAAATTTATTTATGGGACGGGCAGACGAGCAGACGGATCACCTGCTAATTGCTTACCGCCGCCCATGGACACCTGCGACATCTTAGGAGTCACAAGCGCGCTGCCGACCTTTTATGACGGCTCGCACGCTCTTTAATGCGCTCTTTTTTTGAAATTTTGCAGGTCGTGTCTGTCCAGAAATACTGCAGGCGATAGTTCATTCCATAGTTTTGTCATACGAAGCAGAAAGTCTCTTGAGAAACGCACTATCAACACAAAGAAGACTGTCAACCATCTAGATGATGTCGATGGAACTGATGTCGAGTGGAACGATGGCGAAATGAAGCGGCAGGAATCAGTCCGAACAATTCCTCAGAGCATTCTCCATAGTATAGGCGGTAGAGTATACATAGCGAGGCTACATTTCTACGCAGTGCTAATGAGTCTAGCCGATTAGAAATATACAAGATAAAAGTCGCTCAGCTGGCTATGGAACGGACAATGCTCGGCGTCTCTCTCCGAAATCGAATCCGAAATGAGGTGATCCGACAGAGAACCAAAGTCATCGACATTGTTCACCGGATTAGTAAGCTTAAGTGGCAGTGTGCTGGCCATATTAGCCGCAGAACCAACAACCGATGGGGTGAACGAGTTCTAGAGTGGAGACCGTGTCTTGGCCAACGTAATGTAGGGTGCCTTTTGGCTAGGTGGAGGCACGATCTGCGCAGGATAGCTGGCAAGAGCTGGAAGCGAGAAGCCATGGATAGATCACGGTGGCGAAAAATTGGAGAGGCCTACGTCCAGCAGTGGACTGCGATAGGCTGATGAATACGATAGAAATATCTATCACTATTAACCGTCCCTGTATTTATCATTGTGGAGCAAATTAAGCATTTTGTATTGTGTGGAACGCCATCTCTGCGTCTGGTTTCCCAAATGACTACAACCTCAAAACTTTTACAGCTAGAGTAAATAAGTTGCTTCTTGATTAGCTTGCTCTAGTAACACGGCAGATTGCTCACGACTACAATACATGGCACTCTTTGTGGAAGACGTTCATGATTCAAGAATTCCGGATTAAAAACCTCTAAGTTTCAAAGTCAACGCTAAAATCCATCAGCTCTATCAGTATCTTGAAGACTGTTGAAGATATCATCATCATCAGCAACCCACACTCGTCCACTGCTGGACATCATCGTCAGCCCATTTAAGTCCCCACTGATGGGGCACGGACCTCCCTCAATCACAGAGGGGTAATTGCCATACTCACCACGCTTGGCAGACGGGTTGGCGAGGGTTTAGATATAAATGCAGAGTTTTCCTTCTCTGGGTGCTGATGATCTATGCCAGCAGCTTTACCTTAGTCGCCTTTTACGACACCTCGGTAAGAGTGAGGGTGGTCTATTCTACTCTGCCGGGGACCACACGGCACTGCTAGACATAGATCTCCCCTAATGCACGCCACTGCTCCTGGTACCACATCCGGACCCGGACACACCAGCCAGTATTCGAATATCATCATCCCATCTTGTCGCAGGGCGTCCTACACTACGCTTATCTAGTCGCGGTCTCCACTGAAGGACTTTACGGCTCCAATAGCTGTCAGTTTTGCGGCTAATATGACCAGCCCACTGCCACTTCAGTTTGCTGATTCGGTGGGCTATGTCGGTGACTCTGGTTCTCTGTCGGATTACATCATTTCTGATGCGGTCCTTCAGAGATACTCCGAGCATAGCCCTTTCCATAGGTCTTTGAGCGACTTTGAACCGGTGGACTAGTCCAACCGTGAGTGTCCACGTCTCGGCACCGTAAGTCATGACCGGAAGGACGCACTGGTCAAAGACTTTCGACTTGATTGACTTTTGTTGAAGATATATGTCTGTCCTATTAGGAGGTTCTTCATCCATTTGCTGAGGTCGGTTGCTCTGGTTGGTAGCAACTAGTTTAGCTAGCTGAGGTAAATGGTTTGAAGTGTCTTTCCATTTCTTTGTACTTGTTTTTGTTGATCCCTTGTTAAAGTATTATAAGTCATACTAACTATAATGGATCAAATGTAATCTTTAAATTGAAATCAATTATTATTATTATTATATCCGTTAATACCCGCTGCTGAATTTCACCACCGTACTACACGCCGTAAACGAGGACTCCACTCGTAACATCTGGATGGGTGGAGGTCCACCACCGTGCGCTTTACACGTCATTTTTTGCCACACACCTCCTCATTGTGGAATCAACTTCCCGCGATATTTCCGAACCGGTATGACATTGCGAGCTTCAGGAAACGAGCCTATACCTTCCTAAAAGGCTGGCAACGCATCTATACTCCCTCTTGTGTGGAAGATGTCAATGGGCGGCGGTGATCACTTATCATCAAGTGCCTCCCTTTATCATAAAAAAAATATATTAAAATAAAAATAAAGTTTAAAAACTAAAACCTGACTACTAAACTAAACACGATCTAAAAAGTACAAAACAAGAACATTGTCCCAGCTGAATTGATTATGCCGTATCACCGTGGTCGTATGCCACATTGATTTTATTTTATTATTATAATGTATCTGTTTTGCTACAGTAGGTGGCATACGACCACGGCGATACTGCATAATCTTTTCAGCAGAGACAATTTTCTTGTTTTGTACTTTTTAGATTGTGTTTTTATTGGCAGTCGGGTTTGTTTTTAAACATTATCTTTATTTAACATATTTTTAGTTATGTAAATATAATTAGATATTTGAAATGTGCTAAAAAAAGCTCTTTTATTTGTTACCCCACATGGTACCGTCAAGCAAATTTTTTTTTAGTACCTTACTCTAAGTCCCCTAGAGGGCGCTGTAATAAATTTAACGTGACGTCATGTTGCCTATAACCAGAAGACAACCAAGACGCTTCTAACGACACCTCATTTGTTTAAATATGATAACTAGTTTAGACGTTACGTGGAAACAGATGAACATACATAACCTGTCAAAATCATAACCCTCCTTTTGCTTTGCCGTAGTTGGGTAAATAAATACAATCTAAAGCTACAGAACAGAAGTGGGAACCCTATACCAGCAGCATCTCAGGGATGTGTCGGTCGCCGGTAACCTACTGCCACGTAACGGGACCCACGCTAGCGTGGATACGCCTGTCTGGCTATAATTGACTCAGATTACTTCAGAGCTGGTCGTGAAAATCTTCCATTATGACGTCATAAAATCTGTTCACCAGAACAAAAAGATTTAGCGTATGAGATTTATGCCGTGTGGTCCCCGGCAGAGTAGAATAGGCCACCCTCATTCTTACCGAGGTGTCGTAAAAGGCGACTAAGGTAAAGCTGCTGGCATGATCATCAGCACCTAGAGAAGGAAAACTCTGCATTTATACTGACTGACCGGATGGCGCAATTGGTAGTGACCCTGCCTCTTACGCCAAAGGTCGTGGGTTCGATCCCCACCCTGGACAAATATTCGTGCGATGAACACTTGTGTTTGTTCTTTCTGGGTGTAATATATGTATTTAAGTATATATTTGTGTTCCTCTGTTGTCTGATGTCTGTAACACAAGTGCTTAAGCTGCTTAGTATGGAATCAGGTCAACGTATGAGATGTTGTGAGAATTATATTATATTATTATTATATATCAAAACCCTCGCCAACCCGTCTGCCAAGCGTGGTGAGTATGGCAATTACCCCTCATGTGATTGAGGGAGGCCCGTGCTCCAGTAGTGGGGACTTAAATGGGCTGACGATGATGAGATTTAGGCCATTCTCAATGTGATGAGCCAGTGCAGGGCCAGAATGAGTCTTCTAGATCTCTCATCTCAGCGTGAACACAGCACTGCAGTTAGCGGTTGTGTCAGGTTGTGTTTAAGGTCCCCCGACCTGATAGGACGGTGCGTAACGCATTTTCCCTCCGTGATCAAAAAAAAAAGTTGTGTTTAAGGTGACGGGTAGGGCACACTAGCGACGTCAGATTTTAATTTTTAGCTACTAGAACGGATCTATTTTAAACAATTTCGGGGTTACAACCTCTCGACAAACACTTATACTATTTATTAAATAACCATGCACAAATGTTGGGTCCGATTTTGTACGCGAAAAATTGATTCACACCAATAGAATTTTGGCGTTGAATGACGCTCTGCCTATGCTATCTTCTTGATAACGTACAAATCGAAACATCTTTTCAATTCGAAAGCCATAGGAAAGCTGATGACGGACCCGTAGAAATAATTAAAATATGCCTGATATTTTAATAAGTTGTAAAAAACCTTTTATCTATTTTCATTTTGCAAAGCCTTGTCTAAAAATCACGGAAATTATTTATTAGGCGTTATTACTTATAAGCTAAGTATTTGTTATTTGGCAAAGGTCAAATCTTATAATTAAGTATTTTAAATGTAGGTATGACTTAGCCATTACGAGGTGTTACTAAATAAAGGTCATAGTAATGTATCTAACGAAAACCATATTAAGGAATAAAGCACTAAGTGAAATGACTCTGCCAAGAGGAAGGCCTAAGAAGAGATGGTGGGATTGCATCAAAGACGATCTTAAGGCGATGAAAAAGTTGACGAACTGGAGATGAACAGCAAGGGATCGTCACACTTGGAAGTCTATAATAGAAGAGGCCAAGACCCAAAAAGGCTTGTAGTGTAGGGAAATCAGTCGGTCATATCCACGCTAAGACATCGTCCATCGACACAGTTTGTCGCGCGGTGGCACACTGCTCCACATTCGTCGAGTATCGATAAAGAACACCGATTACGCTTTACCACCAATATCGCCTTTATTACTGAGAACTAAAGTTCAAAATCAAGTTATGAGTTTAACAAGTACATAAACGATCACTTATGTTGCTTTATGTAGAATTATTTAATTTTTATCGCCACTTAAGTTGTTTATGGAAATTGGTGGGATTTGGTATTGTCACTGGTGTTATATTGCATTAACACGTTTTAGTTAACAGTTAGAAATGATGAGATAAAAGATCTTATTGATTTATGGGTGATTCTCCGAATTTTGGTCTTTCGGTTTCTTCGCGTCTCAATTCCATGGGCTCAAAAATATTGTTCTAATTCGAATTTCAAATTTAAATAATAACACGCTAAGTAAATAATAACAACACAATTTCTTTTTGTAAATATGTACATAATTATTAGGTATCACTTTTGTTGACATGCATTTAACATATTTTTAGCTATTTAATTGAATAAAGTACAAAATGTATTGAAATAATATTACACACGTTAAGCTAGGTAGCTTAACGTGAAGAAGGGTAGGTAGGTACCCTTCTTTCAATTTAGACTTCTTCTGATTTCAATATAAACTTCTAATTTGAACAGTATTTTTGAGCCCATGGAATTGAGACGCGAAGAAACCGAAGATCAGATTTCGGATAGTCACGTATCTTATTGACTAAATAACATCTAAACTTGGGTATTTATTGAACAGAAGAACAAAAACACAAAATTGGTCAACACAATTCCTAAAATTTAATTGATATTAATAATAACGCCCTGTTGGGGTCCTCGGTTCGATTCCCGGGTCGAGCAAAATATTTTCGATTTCTCGCACATAGCTCTGGTTTTGTGATCACCAATCCGCATTAGCAGCGTGGTGATTAAGCTTCTCCATCATAGTACTGCATTCCATGATGAATTGCCCTGCAGTGGATTAGTGTTAAGTGGCTGATTATTTAATAATTACCCACGAATTCCACGCATGGAACGACAGTTAACATCCAGAAAGCATATCGACACAGAGTTCCTCATCATCATCACATCATCAGCAGCCCATTAAGTCCCAATGCTGGGGCACGGGCCTCCCTCAATCACATGAGGGTTAATTGCCATACTCACCACGCTTGGCAGACGGGTTTGTCGAGGGTTTTGATATAACACAGAGTTTTCCTTCTCTGGGTGCTGTGATCATGCCAGCAGGTTTCCTTAGTCGCCTTTACGACACCTCGTAAGGTGAGGGTGGCCGTAATTCTACTCTGGTGCGCGAACCACACGCTCATACACGTCCGGCTCATACACACGGCTCATATACTCTGCCGGGACACACGGAGTTCGCTCATATATTGTATAATTTCCCCAGTTGCATCCAAAGACGTCGCGCTTAAGGATACGGATAGAATATTATAATTGTTTTGCCGAGAGTTGTACCCCGAATGTTTAAAATAGATCTTATTATTAGCTCAAAATTAAATCTTTTAGGCGTTCGCTTGAGTGCCCTACCGTGTGTCCCCGGCAGAGTAGAATAGGCCACCCCACTCTTACCGAGGTGGGTAAAAGGCGACTAAGGTAAACTGCTGGCATGTCATCAGCACCCGAGAGGAAACTCTGCATTTATATCAAAACCCTCGCCAACCCGTTCGCCAAGCGTGGTGAGTATGGCAATTACCCCTCATGTGATTGAGGAGGCCTTGCCCCACCAGTGGGGACTTAAATTGGCTGATTATGAATGATTATGAGTGCCTACCCGTCACCTTAAACCATGATTCAGGATTCGGAAATCTAATAATAAGAACAAACCGATGCTGTTTGACATTTGCAATTTTTTATTTTTTGATTTAATCGTATATATGTAAATAGTTTATGTTATTTTATGTAGATATGTATTAGTATATTCATATTTTATTTAAACTTTCTGTGTATGTATTATAAATATTAAGATTACACTGTTCTACACCTCCTTCAAGTGTCCTTTACCCAAAGTTTGCCTGGAAGAGATAGTGATAAGACCACCTTTAGTACATATCCTGTAATACCTTGTCATACGTTTCATACTTTACTTTGAGTGCAACAAAAGTATATTCATTCATTTGGCAACCCTTAGACAGGGAACCAGACCTAACTGGAAAACGGTCACACGTTCAAAATCATTATCTCAAATGTGATGATGAACGCCAGCGTCTGCAACCTTGAACTCCAGAATTTTTGTATACGCGTTGCCGGCTCATAAAGTGACTTTTTATTATTATTTGATAGAAATGGGGTGAGCCCTGCGTCTCATAGCCACTGCGACCAGTAGATGATCTATTGTGGCAGCCCCGTAACCTATTACAGCACCTCATGTAGCTCCAGTTCCAGGATAAACCCGAGAATGGAGCTGATGGGGGAGCTCTTGATCTCGTCAGCTGAGATCATGTGTGCTCCCAGGTGCCGGCTTCTGCAGCGGTGCAGCGCTATGCACTCGCCGAGGACGTGGATAATCGTTTCCTCGTCCTCGCGACAGAACCTGCAGATTTTGGTATCTGAAAGGAAAGATAAAGTGACCTAGTACTTTTCTGAAGAACCTGTTCCATCAAACATCCATACTGTAATAGTTCACATGACTGATAAGCCCCAAATTAATGGTTCTCATGACTGATAAGCCCCAAATTAGGCCAGGTGTATGATTAGTTTTACTCCAATTTAGTTCCGAGTAAATACGTGACATTATTTCTACATATTTTTTTGGAAGTGGTATTTCAATGAATTAAATTTGATAAAGTTTTGTATAAATGGTTCGTCCTTTTACGTTCAGAATAGTTTATTCGTGATTTTTGTCGCCAAAATGAAGAGCATTTTGATTCTGGTAGGCTGCTACTGCGTAAGTATTAAATACATATTAAACATATTATAATACATATTAAACATCACTTCCAATAAAATAATTAACTAATTATGTTGTAAATGTAAGTTTTTTACGTATAAATAAATAAATATTTCACAACATCACACATTGATCTGACTCCGAGATAGGTAGCTCAAGCACCTGTGTTACGGATATCAGAATCAACAGTGGGATTACAAATATATACATATAATACTTTTTTTTTGTAAATACATACTTATAATACATAGAAACACTCAGACCAATACAAACAGACATGTTCATGCACACAAATGTTTATACTGTGCGGGGATCGAACCCGCAACCCTTGGACCAGAGGCAGCGTTCACTACCACTGTTCCAAACGGGTCGTCAACGTATCTAAGTGAGGACCTTAATATGAGCCGGAGAACTGACGAACCAGTCCTGGAGTGGAGACCGCGTCTCGCTACAACTTATTGCTGGCCACCATTAAGGCCAGATGGAGAGACGATGTGCGCAAGAAGACTGACAGGAGCTGGATGCGAGTACTCAAATATCGATCAGAGTGGTTAACATTTGGAGAGGCCTATATCCAGCAATGGATTGCAACATGTTGATGATGACTGTTTAGGTAGTTAAACTATTTTTTATTCTTTCCAGATAGCTTCCCTTGAAGCCTGCCTGGACAAATCAACAACAGTCCAAGTTCAAGCCCCAGATTTTCCTCTACGTTTCAATCTAGGCACTTCCTCATCATACGATCCAAGTCCTCAAGAATACGAGACAGAATGTTATTGTGTCACCAACACTAAATTAAGTTCGGTTCCTACGACTAATGTTCCACCGCTCTCAGCGAACTACGTTCCACAACTCTCAGCGAACTGCGTTCCACAATATGCTGCGAATTGTGTTCCACCACAGCCTGCGAACTGTGTACCGTGTCAATGTTGCACGTCGATTTGCGTTCCGACATCCCAACTTCCTTCTTATGTTCCAAGTCCAACGCCACATTCCGGATTGTCGAATCTTGTGCCAACTTTGTATCCAGAAAACATTTTTTATTCCATGGACACTTTGCTACCAGGTCTATTAAATGCAAGAAATATCGGAACTTTAGATTCAGATTTTGCAATGTTTGGCGTACCGCAAAATAATTACGCAAGTGTCAACAGCCAGTATGGTAATGTGTATTCAACATTTTGTTGAAATTGCATACAATTTATTTGCAATAAGAGAATTTGAATGCTATTGTGATTGACTTTGTAATAAATGGAATTATTTAAAATTATTGTTGCTATTATTTTAATCCTAAGTGTAAATTCAATTATCATATCTAAATTCTTACAAAACTTACAATGTGCCGATTAAGGAGGCTCAAAGTCACCCAGAGAGCAATGGAGCCAGGGCTATGCTTTGAGTCTGCCTGCGTGATCGTATCAGAAATGATAAGGTCACAGACATAGCTAAAGGATTGCATGCCTCAAGTGGCAATCGGCAGGGCACATAGCGAGGAGAACTGACGGCCGTTGGGGCGGAAAGGTCCTCGAGTGGAGGCCACGTACAGGAAGTCGCAGCCGTGGCAGGTCCCCCACAAGGTGGACATCCATTGGATGCGGGCGGCACAGGACCGATCTGTGTGGAGAACATTGGGGGAGGCCTATGTCCAGCAGTGGACGTCTATTGGCTGAAATGATGATGATCTAAACTCTTTGCCATGTTTCTGGCTAACTGTGATAAATCAGACTTCAAGCTGCAATCCGGCAGCTTTGGAGGCAACTGGGAAATACACGCTTAAGTTATGATCACAAGTTGATGTTGTGTGTAACAGACTGAGATCCATACTTGGCAAATTGCAATATTTGAAATACAAGGTTACGAGGCGTATCTTGTCCCTGGTTTACTATGCACTAGCTGACGCTGTAATATCGTATGGACTAAGTGTATACGGTTTAACGTTCCCTTCACATATAAATAAAATAAAAACTTTGCAAATTAGAATTTTAAAAGTCTTAATAGATTATGAGGTTAAGTCATCATTAGACGGCAACTACGAAAACTTATTTAAATTGTGTAAAGTGCTACCAGTAGATACAAAAATGAAAGCTGCTATTTTACTCGAGCAATACGGGAAATTGTTGTCACCTAAATCTTCTGAATACAACCTGTCTGAATAGTTAGCGTAAATAGGTCGCGTAGCGTTAGGTCAAATGTTTAAAATATTAAAATATGTTATAAAATACAAACGCCTCGAAACGGTTTTCGGATTAAAACCTGTTTAATTTTTTTCCCATACCCCATTGACTGCCTCGATAACATAGTGGTTAGAGGTTTGCACTTTAAAGCGACGGCTGAGCAAGAGCTTAAGTTTTTGTTAAGAAATTCTCAGTGTCAGCCCGGAGTCTGGAAGCTGACGGTCTTGTACGCCCGTGCCTCGGAAAGCACGTTAAGCCGTTGGTACACTACCGTAGATAGATCGACCTATCTCCGGTAGTGTCACGCTGGTGTCCCATCAGAATTTGAAGGTAAGGGAATAGAGAGTGCTATTTTGTTTGCGCACACAAGTTACGCTCAAGTGCGTAACTGGCTGATCGTTGAAATTGGCCGTAGGTGAAATCGGTTGGAGGATATTATGGACACAATTCCTATCAAAATAAAGAACATTTTACCGCATCATTAAGGTGGTCATTGCAATAGATGCAACAGCGGTAATTCATCTTCCTCACCTGCAACGTTCGGCCACGTTTGCAATGTATCTGCAATCTCTTGCAGTCGTTCAAGGACGTCCGCGGTCACTTATCCGGTTGGAAATTGTCCTCAAAATAAAAAACTGACGTGGTTAGATTCGTGGACCAAAGGTTCCGTACCAAATTATGAACTCATCTTATCCACAAATAATAATAATATCCTCCAATCAATTATGGCTACGGCGGCCAATCTCATCGATCAGCCACGTACGCAGAATATATGTGAATATATGTCTCAAGTGTGTGCGCAAACATAAGTGCACTCTATGTTCCCTTACACTCGTATTCCAATGGGTCACCAGGGTGACACGACCGGAGACGGATTGGGCGCAGGACCGACGGCTCAACGTGCTTTCCGAGGTACGGGGGTAGATACAGGACTGCCAACTTCCAGACTCCGGGCTGACAGTAAGAATTTCTTACCGAAAACTTAGGCAGACATTTTTGGCCCGACCCGGAGATCGAACCCGGGATCTCTCGCGTGCGACTTTATCGTGCGATCCACTAACCACTACGCCACCGAGGCAGTCATGATAGAATTGGTGTCTCATCATCTGCTGTGATGTGTAACTCCCAGTTTGGAGTCCGGAGTACACTTAGAGCGTAATTTAGGATTTGTGGATTCTGGAATCATAGTGAAGCGACTGCCTTTTGAAATTTGCAGGCCTTTAATAGGGGAACCACACCAACTGGTGGTAGAATCGCATTTATGTTTATTTATTTCTTTGGTATATTTTATGTATCAACATATATATGTATTAACATGTAAATTATACATAAGTACTTATAAATAGTTTTAAGTCATTCAAATGTATGACGATTTGTAAGTTCGGTGTACAAGCCTATGCAAATAAAGAATTATTTGATATTTGAACTGAATCATGGTAACACGCTTAAGAAGCTATCTCGATATTTTCCTTTGATAGTTTAGATAGTTAGTGGGTGAGCCACGCTTCGGCACGAATGGGCTAGCTCGACCGGAGTGATACCACGGCCTTACAGAAAACCGGCACGAAGCAGCACTGTTTTGTGTTTTGTGGGGTACCGAAGGCCCATCATCATCATCATCATCAGCACATTTAAGTCCCCACTGCTGGGGCACGGGCCTCCCTCGATCACAGGAGGGGTAATTGCCATACTCACCACGCTTGGCAGACGGGTTGGCGAGGGTTCTGATATGAACGTAGAGTTTTCCTTCTCTGGGTGCTGATAATTTTGCCAGCCGCTTTACCTTAGTCGCCTTTTACGACATCTCGGTAAGTGTGAGGGTTGCCTATTCTACTCTGCCGGGGACCACACGGCAACCGAAACCCCAATCCAGGGGAAAGGGGGTTTTATGATTGGCAGCGCACTTGTGACTCCACTGGTGTCGCGGGTGTCCATGGCGGCGGCAATCGCTAACCATCAGAAGATCCATATGCTCAAATAACTCGGGTTTGTGATCACCAATCCGCATTTGGCAAGCGCGGTGATTAAGCCTAATTCCATCAAAGTAGCCGTGCCGGGCAGAAAAGCAGACACCGGGAAGGGGAGTAAAGAAAATATATTAACAAAATAAAATTATATAAAAATACAGAAAATTTACATGCCGTGTGATCCCCGGCAGAGTAGAATAAGCCACCCTCACTCTTACTGAGGTGTCGTAAAAGGCGACTAAGGTAAAGCTGCTGGCATGATCATCAGCACCCCGAGAAGGAAAACTCTGCATTTATATCTAAACCCTCGCCAACCCGTCTGCCAAGCGTGGTGAGTATGGCAATTACCCCTCATGTCATTGAGGGAGGCCCGTGCCCCAGCAGTGGGCTAGGCCTAAACGACAGATGAATAAGAAACGTCAAAGGGCATAAAAATCTTTTCGAATTTATAAAGGGTGCCTAAGCGGCAAGGAGGTCTGTCTTCGATAGAAGCGATGACTTGATTTCTATTTATGTATATTTATAGCGGAATGGACAACATTTCAAAATTGCTAAGCTCTGAAACAAAAAATACCAATTCTTTATTTACTTTTTCGCTGCTCGAATATATATTTATTCATTTTGAATATTGCTTATTTACTGAGAAATAAATTAAAAACTAAAAAACGTAAGATGATGTCATCGGGCGGCAGAATGTAAAATATTTCTTTGATAAGCACATTATAGTTTTAAATTTATGAAATGCCAAACCCATGACATGCAACTGTCAAAAAAAGACAACTTTTCAACTTTGAAATAATGAATGACGTTGACAGTTCACACTAATATTATTTATCTTTGACAGTAGTACCTTTTTTTATTAAAACAATGATAAGCAAAGGAATATCGCTGTATTCAGCCGTCCGATGACGTCATTTGGCGCTTACGTCTATTTAGAATATAAAGAATTTCAATAATTATTTTATGCATGAAAATGGACAAATTTTGAAAAAAGAAAAAATATGGGTCTGTTCATTTTATGTCTATTTTCATATAAAAAAACAACATGGACATGTTAAAAATATGAAATGTTGTCCATTATCGGTAGGATATTTCAAGTGTTCCGTTTTTACCTGCACTATACTGAACCCTAAGTTTTAGTTCATTAGTTTCTAAAATCTAAACTAATCACAATTTAGTTTGGTGCAATACCGAACAAGTTGAGCAAGTCAGATTACTATATCCACTAGCGAAATAGTTCGCAACTGTTTGCGCCATGCAAGTCTCGTGTTTTTGTCGTTTTCGAGCAATTTTCTTAACGACATTTGGAAAATGTCACAGAGAGAGCTGGTCAAAGGGACTGTATTACACATAGGCAAGGTTGCTAAGAACCTTAGCTAACTTTGAACAGCCATACTTCGGCATAGATGAGCCAGCTCGACCGGGCAGATAGATAGATAGATAAGTTGTTAATAAATAGATGTTTGATCTACTCCCTGCAGCTGAATTCTTACATCGAAACACTCGCAAGCGATTTTTATTCCATCCCCATCATCTCGATGGATGGCGGTCTAATACTGTGGGAAAAGCGGCCACCTTTGGCGCCCAAAAGCGGCCACTTTTGGCGTGAATCAATTTTTCGCGTACAAAAACGGTTCATCGTTATTTAATATAGTATAGTGTTTGTTGTGAGGTTATAGTCCTGAAATTGTTGTGCCCTACCCGTCTCCTTAAGTTTTGAATGTTGTGCAATAAAGAGTATCTATTTGTCTAGTGTGCTTCTCACTTTACATTGTTCTGGTGATTAATTAAGTAATTATTATAATTTTTTGTAACAATATATCATCATCATCATCATCAGCCCATTTAAGTCCCCACTGCTGGGGCACGGGCCTCCCACAATCACATGAGGGGTAATTGCCATACTCACCACGCTTGGCAGACGGGTTGGCGAGGTACTTAAACCACTAAACTAACAGGGCTTAAGTACCTACACTCTGTAAAGCTTTTCAGTAAATTAATATTCAAGAGAATATTAATTTACCGAAAAGCTTTATGTATCCATGTATATTGTTGAATTGTATAATCCTTGGGTATTAAACTGTAACGTATACAATTGTATTATCAATAATAAATAAATATATCTTACCCCCTACGTCCTTAGACCGGAAGTATTTTTAGAAATACCCTTCCCTTCTACGTCAACATTGCAACTTACGCCTGTAAAAAAATGGCCGCATTACTCGTATACCTTCTATCTCTATCGCGTACATGGCGAATGACGAAACACCCTGTAACAGCCCGTCGAATCACAAGGACAAGAGGTCGTTATACTAGCGCCATCTGTATCGCGGTAACCGGCCGGGTTACGCAACGCTAGCGCCAAGGATACGTTGCGCAGGCGCTGTAGGGGCGGGAAAAGGGTATCGACAAGTATCGATGTTTTGTATCAATATTTTTGACGACCCGTTTAGCGGGAGTGGTTTGAGCGCTGAATAATATTGAGCACTAAAAATAAGTTGGTTTTTTATAAAACATAATGTCACCTTATTTTCCTAGAAAATAAAAAAATATTCATGTTCAAATTAATTTGATATGATTTCAAATTGATTTCCATTTAAAGACAAACGTATTTTTGGGATTCATTTTTATGAGATAGTGGGCAGACGAGCAGACGGATCACCTGAATGGTAAGCGATTACCGCCGGTCATGGACACCAGCAACACCACAGAAGTCACAAGTGCGCTGCTGACCTATAAAAAGGTATACGCTTTTTAACCCCCGGCGCAAAAACGACGGGGTGTTGGGTGCCCACAATATGAGTATCATATAAAAGGGCTTGAGTATATTTATAGCAACAAAATACAAATCCAAGATGGCCGCCGTCAGGGGTATTTAAATTTTCAATATTAGTTTAAGGTTCACAGGTCGTCTATATACTGTCCCACTGCAGGGCAAAGGCCTCCATCATAGAAATCAAGTCATCGCTAATATGATGGGATTAGGCTTAATCACCACGCTTGCCAAATGCGGATTGGTGATCACAAACCCGGGCTATGTTCGAATAATTCGAAACATACTTTTTCGCTCGACCCGGGAATCGAACCCAGGACCCCGAGATCACGATCTGGCACTTAAACCACTAGACCAACAGGGCGTTACATACTACTTACAGGTCGTATTATTGAGAATGACAAAAGTTTAAGCGGTTATCGCATCCCATGGACCAACACCAGTGAAGTCACAAGTGCGCTGCCAACCTTTAAACCCCCCTTTTCCCCGGATTAGGCCTCAGGTACTCTCATGCAGCGAAACACAGCAAATTGCTGCTTCCCGCCGATTTTCTGTGAGTGTGTGTCCGGTCGAGCCGGTCCATTCATGCCGAAGCGTAGCTCTCCCACGCTGTTTCACGGAATGTGATAGACCCTTGCTATTATAACGGCATTAGTTTCGGTTTTGGCCATAGGCCACACTGTACTGGTAAAACTATCGATATATCTCAGACACATCGCGCAGCCCTACTGATCTGTGCTTAGGAAAGGGACGTGTCAAGGCGCGCGGTGGAAATTCGCTCCTTTCCTCTCTTGGGCAACGGACGAAATGCCGAGGGCCTAAAGGGCACATAGTACTGAATGTGTCTATTTGATTTGCATGTCTTATTGTTGTTTTGACGAGTAGACAGGTTTCCACGCTTCGGCATGAATGGGCCAGCTCGATCGGAGAGCCACGGCCTCACAGAAAACTTGCGTGTATCCGCACGTTGCTGTGTTTCGCTGCGTGAGTGAGGTTTGGACGCTCAATCCGGGGAAAGGGGGTTTTAAAGGGTGGCAGTGCACTTGTGACTCCACTGGTGTCGCGGGTGTCCATGGGCAGCGGCAATCTCTTACCATCAGGTGATCCGTCTCCTCGTCTGCAACCTATCACATAAATTAAAACAAATATTGTCTGACTTCATATGGAAGGAGCCATATGTAAGGCGTCTCTGTGTGCGACAGTGAGTAAATCTCGCTTACTCATTGCTGCATCTCTGAAGATGCAAAATTAACTCAAATGGTTACTTAAGAAAAAATATTAGATACTTTTTTTTACAGAGGTAACAGTATATAAGCTCTCCTCAGCCTGATAGTAAGCAAGAGAAGAGCCCAAGTTGCAATTTCAACGGAAGCGATGTCAAGGCATCGCCTGCGTTGGCACCGCCAACTAACTTCAATACGCATAAATACTGTGCATCATTAAGTTAACGAACATTTAGTTTAATTGACATCTCTGCTTCATCATCAGCCCTATTTAAGTCCCCACTGCTGGGGCACGGGCCTCCCTCAATCACATGAGGGGTAATTGCCATACTCACCACGCTTGGCAGACGGGTTGGCGAGGGTTTTGATATAAATGCAGAGTTTTCCTTCTCTGGGTGCTGATGATCATGCCAGCAGCTTTACCTTAGTCGCCTTTTACGACATCTCGGTAAGAGTGAGGGTGGCCTATTTTATTCTCCCGGGGACCACACGGCTCTCTAATTGCGGCAGTTAAATTTAGATACAGTTACCATTTGTTCTGAACGCTGCCTCTGTTGTAAGGGTTGGGGGTTCGATCCCCGCACAGCACGAACATTAGTGTGCATGAACATGTCTGTTTGTATTGGTCTGAATGTTTTATATGTGTAATACGTTATAATACAAACGGACAGTTCATGCACTTCTGGATTTTTTAAATCTATGAGCGTTATTCTAACACTAACCGGAAACCATCGTGAGGAAACCGGCACGTTTCGGATAGTTTCTGAAACGTGTAACGTGGAAGTAGGTGAAAAGTAAAGTAAAGTATCAGCCTATATACTTACTGTCCTACTGCAGGGCAAAGGCCTCCATCATAGAAATTTAGTTTTCGCTACTATGATGGGATTAGGCTTAATAATAATTACCACGACGACTCGATAATTCGCACGACGGCGGGGGTCTACCGACTAAAACCCCTGGGCACCCTCTCATCGTCCATAGTGGGGGGTCGTGGTGACGGGCACGAAGCCATGTGCACGACGTTACCTAAA
The DNA here is from genome assembly GCA_019059595.1 of Marasmia exigua. Lineage (NCBI taxonomy): Eukaryota > Metazoa > Arthropoda > Insecta > Lepidoptera > Crambidae > Marasmia > Marasmia exigua. The sequence goes on along the minus strand of CM032488.1, from coordinate 9,681,767 downwards.
CCACTAGAGTCTAGTAGACCAACAGTACGTAAGTAGATGTCACCTTGCCAATTAGGATCGGGTGGTGGATATTTTTATCCCATAATAGCAAATAATGAGAGCTAATATCTCACATCCATTTTAACTAAAAATAGTCTCAATTACCGAGCAGGAAATTTCAACTTGGCCTTGCAGCTACCATTGTCCGCGTTACGTTGAGTGTAACAAAGCCTTAAGCAAGTGTTACTTAATTTACTTAAGAGAAAACTATTTGTCCCTGTTGCAAAATGCGAGTAATTGCCAAGTGGAATTATAAAAACGAGATGAAAATATTTGACGAAGACTACGTATTGTAACCTTGACTGCCTCGGTGGCGCAATGGTTAGTGGGTCGCACTTTAAAGCGACGGTTGCACTAGGGGTTCCGGGTTCGATCCCCGGGTCGGGCCAAAATTTGCACCTGAGTTTTTCTGTTAAGAAATTCTCAGTGTTAGCCCGGAGTCTGGAAGTTGGCGGTTTTGAACCCCCGTGCCTCGGAAAGCACGTTAAGCCCCATCGAAATAAGAGGGTACGGGAATAGAGAGTGCACTTGTGTCTGCGCCAATACTTGTGCACTTGTCCTGCGTCGATGGCTGATCGCTGAGATTGGCCGCCATGACCGAAATATCGGTTTGGAGGACATTATTGTAACCTTACCATTTTTGCACACAGGGGCGCCTCTAGCCCAAGAAATGTTCTAAACAGAAATGTTCATGCACACAAATGTTTGTACTGTGCGGGGATCGAACCCGCAACCCTTGGACCAAAGTCAGCGTTCACGACCACTGTTCTAAACGGGTCGCCTATAGTTAGTGTATTCCATTTTGTTCGCACATTTTGAAACAAGAGGGGGCGCCAGGTTATTGATTGCACCTGGGCGCTCCTTGGGCTAGAGCCGCCCCTGGTTTCACGCCCACTGCTGGACATAAAAGACGCAAATATTCTCCACACAGATCGGTCAAGTGCCGCCCGCATCCAAAGGATTCCCACAATCTTCACCAGATCGTCATTAAGGTGACGGGTAGGGCACACTAGCGACGTCAATCGATTTTAAGTTTTAGCTACTAAACCGGATCTATTTTAAACAATTTCAGGGTTACAACCTCTCGGCTGTCAGTTCTGCGGCTAATATGACCAGCCCACTGCCACTTCAGTTTGCTAATTCGGTGGGCTATGCCGTTGGAGCCGTAAAGTCCGTGAGTGGAGACCGCGACTCCTCCTTTGAGTCGCTCAAAGACCTATGGAAAGGGCTATGCTCGGAGTATCTCTGAAGGACCGCATCAGAAATGATGTAATCCGACAGAGAACCAGAGTCACCGACATAGCCCACCGAATCAGCAAACTGAAGTGGCAGTGGGCTGGTCATATTAGCCGCAAAACAGACAGCTATTGGAGCCGTAAAGTCAGTGGAGACCGCGACTAGATAAGCGTAGTGTAGGACGCCCTGCGACAAGATGGGATGATGACATTCGAAGGCTGGCTGGTGTAGGCTGGATGAGAGTGGCCGAAAATCGGGAGCAGTGGCGTGCATTAGGGGAGACCTATGTCCAGCTGTGGACGAGTGTGGGTTGCTGATGATGATGATGAACCTCTCGGCAAACACTTATACTATTTATTAAATAACCATGCACAAATGTTGGGTCCGTTTTTGTACGCGAATAATTTATCAACGCCATGAGCCACTTTTGGCGTGAATCAATTTTTCGCGTACGCGTTGGTTGTAACCCCGAAATTGTTTAAAATAGATCCGGTTGGCGTCGCTAGAATGCCCTACCCGTCATTTTAAATAGAAGAATAACTCGTCATCGTCAGCCCATTTAAGTCCCCACTGCTGGGGCACGGGCCTACCTCAATCACATGAGGGGTAATTGCCATACTTACCACGCTTGGCAGACGGGTTGGCGAGGGTTTTGATATAAATGCAGAGTTTTGTCTTCTTTAAGTGCTGATGATCATGCCAGCAGCTTTACCTTAGTCGCCTTTTACGACACCTCGGTAAGAGTGAGGGTGGCCTATTCTACTCTGCCGGGGACCACACGGCAATAATAGAAAATAAAATATTATTTTGCATGTTTTTGAACTTCGTCGTGGGATGTATATGTAACTTGTTACGTGTAGGTCATTAGTCAATGTCAATGTTAGGAAGTATATTTAATATTAAACATTAGCATAATAGAACTTCCGTTATGTGATAGCTATAAGCAGGTACCTAAGTAAAATGCCATAAAATTTGCAATGATAATTTTTAAGGTCAATATCGTTTAATGGATATATATGAATCTCCCAGATCCATCCATATATTGTAAGTATAAAATATATCTTCTCTATTATAACCTTATGGTAGTATATTTTATATAATTTGTGTAGGTTATATTGTATTATAGTAAGGTAACATTCGTATATATTAGTGTATGATAACGTGTTTATTTATTTATTTATTATCTAGATATATGTATTTATACTATAAATTTACTTAATCAATATTCAAAATCAAAAGGATTGCACCACCCTCCCCTCTTCTATCTAATGTCCTTTACCTGAAGGTTGTCTGGTAGAGATCGCTCCCAGCGATAAGACCGCCTAAATTGTACATTGTATCTCTGTATACCTAGCTATTAAGTTTTGTATGTTGTGCAATAAAGAGTATCTATCTATCTATCTGTATTTTTAACACTTAAACCTTATGGAACAAAAATGAATAAAATTGTATTAAATTGCTAAACGCATTGATAGGAAGGAAGTATTTGTTGTTTGTATAAGGGTCAAATAACAAATAGTACATTAAATTGTTTTCCTTACTGGAAAAGGTGTTTGCTATGTATTATAAGTATGTATTTACAAAAGAAAAGTATTATATGTATATATTTGTAATCCTACTGTTGATTCTGATATCCGTAACACAGGTGCTTGAGCAACCTATCTCGGAGTCAGATCAATGTATGTGATGTTGTGAAATATTTATTTATTTATTATTTATTTACTATAATGCCCAAGAAGTTTCTCAAGTGTTCCAAAAATCACGATTAAACTAATCATAATTAGTATCAGTTAGCCGTGTGGTCCCCGGCAGAGTAGAATAGGCCACCCTCACTCTTACCGAGGTGTCGTAAAAGGCGACTAAGGTAAAGCTGCTGGCATGATCATCAGCACCCAGAGAAGGAAAACTCTGCATTTATATCAAAACCCTCGCCAACCCGTCTGCCAAGCGTGGTGAGTATAGCAATTACCCCTCATGTGACTGAGGGAGGCCCGTGCCCCAGCAGTGGGGAATTAAATGGGCTGATGATGATGAATTAGTAAAAGTACTAAACGCGAAACGTAATATGAAATCTAATATTCAAAATAGAGCCTAATTACATGATAGAACAAAGTGAATGTATGTCAACAAAGTGTTTGAGAACAATGATCTATGTCAAAGATCAATAAATCATAGTTAGGATCGAGCGGCGAAGTGCAATACTACCTATCGCTCTTGGTATATGTTAAAGTGACGGGTAGGGCACACTTGCGCCGCAAATCGATTTTAATTTTTACCTACTAAACCGGATCTCTTTTAAACAATTTCGGTTAGAACCTCTTGGCAAACATTTAAACTATTTATTAAATAACCATGCACAAATGTTGGGTCCGTTTTTGGACGCGAAAAATTGATTAACGCTAAAAGTGGCCGCTTTTGGCGGTAGTCAATTTTTCGCTTACGCGTTGGACCATTCCAATGAAATGAACGCGAGAAATGTTGGCAATAAATAATATAAGTGTTTGCCGAGAGGTTGTAACCCCGAAATTGTTTCAAATAGATTCGGTTTAGTAGCTAACAATTAAAATGTGTCTTTTAAATGTGGGAGAGCCACGCTTAGCCATGAATGGGCCGGCTCGACCGGAGTGATACCACTGCCTCACAGAAGACCGGCGTGAAGCAGCGCCTGCGATGTGTTTCGCCGTGTGAGTGAGGTTACCGGAGGCCTAATGGGGGGAAGGGGAAAAGGTTGGCAGCGCACTTGTGACTCCACTGCGGGTTATGTTGCGGGTGTCCATGGGCGGCGGAATTGCTTACCATCAGGTGATCCGTCTGCTCGTCTGCCACCTCTCATATAAAAAAAAATCGATTGGTGTCGCTAGTTAGCGCTACCCTTCGCCTTAATTGTTGATATATGTGTGTTGTGAGTGAGGTTACCGGAGGCCCAATGGGGGGAAGGGGAAAAGGTTGGCAGCGCACTTGTGACTCCACTGCGGGTTATGTTGCGGGTGTCCATGGGCGGCGGAATTGCTTACCATCAGGTGATCCGTCTGCTCGTCTGCCACCTCTCATATTAAAAAAAATCGATTGGTGTCGCTAGTTAGCGCTACCCTTCGCCTTAAGTGTTGAAATAGTGGGTATTACGAGTAGTAATAATATCCTCCAACCGATTAGGATATTTTATAAAGCTCGAGTGTGTGTGCAAACACAAATGCGCTCTTTTTACCCTTACCCTCATAATCGGATGGGATACGACTGGAGAGGGATTGTGCTTTCCGAAGCACGGGGGTACAAGACCGCCAACTTCCAGACTCCGAGCTGGCACTAAGCATGTTTTACTGAAAACTTAGGTACACATTTTATTGTTTTCGAACCCGGGAACTCTTGCGCAGCCATTGCTTTAAAGTGCAACCCAGGCCACGGCGCCATCGAGGCAGTTAAAAGATTGTTCGATGATGATGATTGATACAATGAGTATTGAACTACTCAATGTACTAATCCACTCGTTGGAGGTACTTCAGGCCCGTGACAGTTTGACCGTGGGAGAGTCACCTTTCGGCATGAATGGACTACAGAAATACGGCGAAAATCAGCGCCTGTCCTGTGTTTTGCAGAGTGAGTGAGGGTACCGGAAATGCTGCACACGTGGTAGGTCCACAGTTTGGCAGCGCACTTGTGACTCCATTGCTGTAGCAATGTAGTTGGAGTCACAAGTGAACACTTGTAAGTGTTCACGGGCGGCAGAAATCGCTTCATCATCATTAACAGCCTGTTGTAATCCACTGCCATAGGCCTCCAAATGTTCGCCACTCCGATCTGTCTTTGGGTTCTCGCATCCAACTCCAGCCAGCAATCCTGCGTAGATCATCACACCATCTGGCCTAAGGGCGCGGTATGCTATGTTTTCCGACACGTGGTCTTCACCCTAGAACTTGTTTACCCAAGCGATTGTTAGTTTGTGTGCAGGAACATGTCTGTCTGTATTGGTCTGAGTAGTATTTATTTACAAAGAAAAGTTTTAAATGTATATATTTCTTCTTCTTCTTCTTATTTTATTTGTGGCAATCAACTTCTCGACGGAGAATTACTCCTGCCATTATCATGTTTTAGAATTTAGGCATTATTAAGCGGGACAACCGAAGGTAATTCGCCAATATCAAGTAACTTAATGAGAACAAGTAGGTGGTCAACAGTCGAAGTCAGTCAAAGTCACAGTCACTCAATAAAACGCCGGTGTTTTGCGTTTTATCGACCTACGGATTCAGCGGATATCACTCTAAAAGCAATCGCGGGTTTTAAGACTCTATTAGGTCCAAGCAAGTTGTCACGAGACAACGCACTCGACACACAATAGCAGTGTTAAAAACGATACAATCCAACGATTCTTATTATTAGGATCACTTTGCGGCACTTCACTGCACAAATAAACACCAAACTTGCACACTAAAAACCACTTGACACTAATTTAAAACCTTTGAATTGCATCAGCCCACGCGGCTTCTTTTAGCCCTACCCGCCGAATCAAATGTATATATTTGTAATTCTGTGCTGTTGCTTCTGATATCCGTAACAAAGGTGCTTGAGAGTCAGATCAATGTATTTGATGCTGTGATTTTTTATTTTATTTTATTTAGTTCTGCGGCTGATATGGCATACTTGATAACTTGCTGATCTAGTAGACATAGCATCGAGTGATCCGTCTGCTCGTCTGCCACCACCAGGTAGGTTTTTAAAACATTTTCTTGCTTTGCAAACTTCAAAATAAATAAATATTCGAATCGGAAAATTTCAAACTGTATTAAATGTATTTAGGCTACAATTTGTGTAGTCTGAAATTAGATTGCATAGCGAAATCTGTTGTATTTTATTACACAGGGAAAAATCTCGTAGCAATGAACCCAAAAATACAAAACAAAAGCTGAATGCGGTAAAATCCATAATTTAATAAAGAGTATCTAGCATCTGTTCATTATTCCAATGCGGAAAACATTTGCTACATCACTTTACACCTTAACACACGTAGAGAAGTTCAAAAGTTGAACAGCGTAGCTTTATACAGGGCTGCAGGGTCTGCGCTAGTGGAGTGTGGCAAAGAAATGTGGACGACGCGTTTCTAGAATGCTGATTCCGATAAACGGATGTTGGGTTTTATGGGGAAGAAATGTTGTTTATTTTAAAATACGACCGTATTTTAATAAAAGCGAATGTTTACTATAAAATTGCGTAATTTTTTATAAAGTGAATAAGGGGGCATTCAAGTATTGGTGTCAAAGCTTTGTTCGGCCCAGTAGTTCATTCGTATATGTGATCTGAGATATAGATAGATAGATACACTTTATTGCACAAAATTTACAGATCTTAGCCTAAGTTATTATACTAAAACAATGTAGGCGGTCTTATCGCTAATAGCGATCTCTTCCAGACAACCTCGGGGTAGAGGAAAAGCATAGCGAATTAAGAAAAGGGGTGTGGCAGTGCAAGTCAGAAAAAGAGAAAAAAAAAAGACATTGTATAAATACGAGTATGGTATATACATACACACATTATATTAAATAAATATATACTAGCTATAAATACTTATACATACTAGTACATTACAAAACAAATAAACATACATACTAACAGTTTATTGGATTGATAGATACGTAACCAGGGATATAGTAATAAAAAGATGCTACGCTTTGATATGAATGGGCCGATTTGACCAGAAGTCCAGTGTGTGTCAGCCGAGTGTGTGAAGGAAGGTAGTTTGTGAGCTTGTGACCCCACTCCGTGGGCGCTGGCAATGGAAAATGTTAATAGGTGAACAAATCTATGGGCCCAGTAGAGTTAATATCTTCGGTTTGAGTTAATATCGACGTCGGAGCGTCAGCACAGTGGCGCCCTCTATCATGTTTGGAAAAGTCAAAGAACTTCCTTGGGCAGAGTCAGCATAGCGATTGATTGATACTTTTTGGTTATTCGATAGCCATTTTACTTTGATTTTAGCGAGCTGTCAGTTTGACGTTGGACGGGAGACATACGGGATCGAGAGGAGCGCGGGGCGCGGTAACAGTGGTGGACGTGTGAATCGTGAGCTCCTATATTTAAATCCAAATTAGCTACAAAATCCGCAAATTCTGCTATAAAATTATGACCAGTGCTTAGTTCAAAACACGACCTGTCGGACTGTGAAATTGTTATTACTAACTGTGCCATGTTCTCGAAGCTGTGAGCGAAACAATTTTTTAAAAATCACAATCTAATTTTATTTTCTAACAAGTGACTGTACGCGACAAGTGTTTTGTGCCTCGCTTCGCTTGACCGTTGCAAAACCGGTCATTGACCTCAAGCTTGTCAAGCATTGATGCGCGACACTGAACCTAATTGCTTATTTCACTACAACGCTTAAGGCATCGCATGGCCGAGTTGGTAGACTAGCGGCGCACGCTAACGAGAAGTCTGAAGATCGAGTCTCGATTGGTCAAAACGAAATTTTTGGTTTTTGTTTATTATCTTTTTATTTACGACGACGTCGACGTACGAATATTTAAGAGGGATAAAAGAAAAAATAAACCGAAATGTCTACTAATAAAATGGTTTGTGGTGGATGTCGAAGAGAAATAGAAGACCGAAGGTATCTGAAATGTTATAAATGCAAACAGTATTACGATTTGGATTGCGCTAATGTATCGGAAAATCGTTTCTACAATACTCTAGTCAAGGAATACCGAGAGACCTGGACCTGCGTTTTATGTAAAAGCATGCAACCCAAGCGGGATAACACTAATACCCCGGTGCATGGCAACAACATGCATGGGATCACACTGCGCCGGGGGGCTGCTGTGGAGAGTCCCACGCGTCTAGACATGTCTGTTGAGGAGATGCCCCTGAACGATACCACTCAAAGTGTGCCTATTACCACCCAAAGTCTGCCTACTGCTACCCTAAGTGTACCTGCTACTCGTACTACCATGGACTTTCAAGATTTCGTTATGGAACTGCGAACTTTCAAGGAAGAAATCCGAGAGGAGCTCAAGGCGAGCAGAACGCAGATGAGTAAAATCAGCGACACCTTAGCTGCAATTAGTGACAGAGTTAGTCAGTGCGAATCTCGTCTGGAAAAGTTTGATGAGCGAGTTAGAGACCTTGAGCGTCGCGCTGTTGGCGGCGCCCCGACTGATACATCGCTGGCCGACTCTGTTAACCAGCTTAAGGCACAAATCAATGAGCGAGATCAAGATCTTCTCATGAATGATGTCGAAATTTCTTGTATCCCGGAACAAGGAGGGCAAAGCCTTGCTCACATTGTCACCACTCTGGCCTCCAAGTTGGGAGTAGCACTGACGTCGCAAGACATAGTAAGCGCTGTTCGAGTAGGTCCCTTACGAGAGGCGCCGGCCGGGGCAAGCTCCGAGGCGCGCCCGCGACCCATTGTCGTGCGTATGGCTCGGCGTGCCGTGCGCGATGAGCTCCTGCAAGCCGCTCGAGTGCGCCGCGGTGCGACCACTGAAGGTGTTGTTGGGCCTGGACCTCCGCGTCGCTTTTATGTCAATGAGCGTCTTACAAGTGTCAACCGACAGCTGTTTCGACGAGCGCGCGAGATAGGCTGTCACCTTCACTGGCGTTTCATATGGTCAAGGGATGGCCGTATTTATGCGCGGCAGCACCAGGGCAAGGACAGTGCTCGCCATCGTATCCGCACTGAGGATGACCTCGTTCGGGTTTTCGGATCGGACGCCGTTCGCCCTATTGTTGCCTAGTTATGGTACCCCCAATAATTACTGGATCTCTATCATTATAATATTATGTTTTATTGTTTTTGTGTATATGTACTTATGTGAAAATAATTGCCTAGTGTATTGCTCTCTTGAAACCAAACTATTACATAATGTAGTCGCGATAATCTGCTTTCTAATAACTGCTGTTTGTAAATGTACGTGTAATGTAAAAATATGTATTTCTGTAATGTACGTAAACTATATCTCTGTAATGTATTTTAACTGTTGTATACTATGTATTGGCCAACGCCACTTATCTTTGCTAAAACAATGGTTGATTAACTGCAAATATGTGCAGATTGTGTACTCGTTTATCATACAGTACATCAAAAATCACGGTTTATCTTTTGCACTACTGAACCCGGGTTCTCTTAGGACAAGACATGATGAGTTCCTTGTGGCGGTCGAGGAGCACTCTGTTGACTTGCTTGCCATAAATGAAACCTGGCTTCGATCTGGAGAGGAGGGACATGCCCCCGCTCCACCAGGCTATAGATTACGCCACAACCCCAGGCCGGCAGGTACACGTTCTCGTGGGGGGGGCGTAGGCTTCTACATACGTCGAGGAATCAATACTAGATTACTAAAACACCCGCAGGTGGCTCTTGTGGAACAGATGTGGCTTGGTGTTAGTCTAAACGGTCGCAAACTTGCTATAGGCACTGCATACCGCCCTCCCTGGCTGTGTGTGGATGTGTTCATTGATGCTTTAACTGAATCCGTTTGTTCATTCACAGCTTTTGACCATATCTTGTTGATGGGTGATTTCAATATCAACCAATTAACAGTGGAACAGGCTAACACAAAAAAGTTTTTACAGTTTTTAAGTTATACTGGTCTCAAACAGTACGTAGATTGTGCCACTCACTTTACTGAGCATTCTGAGACCCTACTAGACGTTATTTGTAGCAACGCTCATTTATCTCATATCTGTGTTAATTACATTCCAGATCTAAGTGCTCATGCCCTAGTCTCGGGCGAAATTATGGTAAAAAAGTTAAAATCTCAACCAAAATGGATCACCTATAGGCCAATAAAAGATATTAACCGTGTCGAATTTGAAGCTGATATTGAGGCTATCAATTGGGATGATCTTGTTGGCGAGGAATGCGAGGATGTCAATACCTTGCTCAGGAATTTTTGTGCATTGATAATGAACATTTTTGATCGGCACGCACCTATTAAAAAGTCATATGTCAAGGAACAAAGCCCTCCCTGGATAACGCATACAATCAAGGAAATGATTAAATTGAGAAATGAAGCGCATGACAAAAGTCGTAAAACTAATAGTGAAAGTAACAAGGCGTACTATAAAGACTTGAAGCGTATCGTAAATGTTGCATTGTTTAGAGAAAAGGCCGCTTATTTCGAACACCATCTAAATAAAGAGGCTAAAAACGCACGCGTTCTTTGGAAAAACTTAAAAAGCACCGTTATAGATTTTAATAAAAAGCATTGTGACCTACCTGCAAATCTCAGTGATCCTGAACGCATAAATAACTTTTTCCTTAATGCACCAGGTAGTGAAAATATCGATGAATCACAAATAACTTTTTTTGAGTCGCAACGTCATAGCTCCGCGATATTTCGGCTCAAGCAGGTGGATCAGGTAACGGTTCTAAATATAATTAAAGGCATATCCTCAAACGCTCAGGGCGTTGATGGATTAAGTTTGAACATGTTGATGTTGACTTTGCCTCATACGCTGTCTACTATAACTGCGATAGTTAATAAATCTATTTTGACTGGTATAGTTCCTGATGTATGGAAGGAGGCCATTGTTAAGCCGATTCCCAAGGTGAACCACCCCTCAGAGTTGAAGGATCTGAGGCCAATCAGCATATTACCTTTTATGTCCAAAATCTTAGAAAAAGCTATCAGCATTCAATTGGTTGAGTTTCTGGAGACAAATAATATTTTACCCTGCAGGCAATCGGGTTTCAGAGCGGGCCATAGTACGGCAACCTTACTTATGGACGTGGTCGACGATGTCTTGGGAGCACAGGATGTGGGAATGGGAACTGTCTTGGTGTTATTGGATTTTTCACGAGCGTTTGACAGTATTAATACTAAACTACTTATATCTAAATTACGATATTATGGTTTCGATGACGCGGCAGTTAAGTGGTTCACTAGCTACTTAAGTGGTCGTACTCAACGAGTAGAAGTTTATAGCGATGCTGGGGGATGTAGGAGTGTCTCAACAGCCTCCTCGGTTTGCCGAGGCGTTCCTCAAGGCTCAATACTAGGACCAATATTGTTTGTCTTATATAGTTCGGACATATCGCAAACAATTTTAAATTGTAAATATCATCTTTATGCGGATGATCTACAAGTATATATATCCTTTAAGCCCAATGAAATGGATAAAGCAGTGGATATGCTGAATGAAGACCTAAAGCGTATTGCAGACTGGTCAGATAGAAACAGCCTGGTCCTTAACCCTAATAAATCTCAGTTCCTTAGTTATGGGAACCAAGAAGCAAATCGGTGATATATGTAGTCAAGAACCTAAAGTGAGGCTTGGCAGCACCTATGTTAAGCGGGTTGAAGAAGCACGAAACCTCGGTGTACTAATGGATGGCAGCTTAAAATTTGAAAGACATGTGCTTGGAGACAGTAAGAAACTGTTTCTACAGGCTGAGTGTCCTCTATAAGATTCGGCAATTTTTGAGCGTGGAACTCAGGACATACTTCTGTGAGTCTCTTATACTGTCAAAGCTCAATTACGTAGATACGGTAATTGGAGGTTGCATCCTGGCACGTACGAAGAAACTAATTCAGAGAGTCCAAAACGCATGTGCACGTTTTTGTTTTTTGATACCTCGCAGAAGCCATGTCACTCCCTATCTAAATAGGAATAGATTGCTAAATATGCAATCGAGACGCTCACTCCACTTTGCCTGTCTTCTTTTTGGCGTCATTAAAAAAAGAAGTCCTCCTTACTTATATGACAAGCTGAATTTTTCGTCACGCCCTACTAGAGCGGCACATCGACTGGCTCACGCTCGACACGGTACGGCTGCATTTCGTGGCAGTTTTCGCTACTCTGCCACGAAGTGCTGGAATAATATACCACCGCCAATAAGGAACTCAGTCTCAATTTATACGTTTAGGTCTAAGTATAGATTATATTTGTTAGATAGTCAGTTTATTCAGCAAGCGTGATAAATAGATATATAAATAAATAAATATAAAATAACAAGTAATAAATGTATATATAAGTCTAGAACAAAGAAAATGAAATGAATGGGTTGGTCGCCTTATTTGTAGTTTGGTATGATATGTATATTTAATTTTAATTTTACTAATTTTAATTTTATTTGAAACTTTGGTTGCATGGCCGTCACCTCTTGCCAGAGCCTCGCTCTCCTCTACCATGGCGACCACTGAAAACCAGCGTCGTGGCGATAACTATCACCACGGCACATGCTGAGTGGAAGCCTATTTGGCACACTATTTTAATTTTAATTTTAGTTGTTTAGTTACTTTAAGTTTGAATTGTAATGTCTTTTGTGTCAAATAAATGTTTTTTCTTTCTTTCTTCTTACATCGCTAGAGGTATTCGGTGTATTTTTCTTAGCAAAACTTGGTGTTTGCTTGTTTTTTATGATGGGATTTGATGGTGCTGATACCAGAACGGACTGTGGGATCGCGCAGTGAACAAATGCAGATAAATGTAGAATAATCATCGCTATGCCGAACCTGCCGCGTATCCGCTTTGATCTTTGTGTTCTTTCGCATTGAATATTGATAGTTTGTTCGGAAGTGACTTCGCTTTGTGATTTGCGGACACTAATTTCAATATTACCATCTTGCACAATCTATCTGATAACGAAGAGCTCGACTAGCCTCCGCTATATACAAATACACAAGTTTTCATTTCATCAAAAAAAAAAAACAAGTTTTAATGAATTAACAGAAAATTAAAATTTCGCAGGCCCGTGCTACTATTGTGACGTCACCGTAAAACTCATTTTTTAAATTATGTTTCTCGGGATATTACGCGACGTATCGTAATAATATTTTCAGTCATGTTTTTTATTCTCCACCAAGTTGATGGAGATACGGGCGATGTATTACCGGCACACGCTATTGAACTGAGCTAGTGTTGCGAAGTATTGGAACGGCAATGCACCCCACGAGTGCGAGTATAGACGCAAATAGTGTGCGAGCGAGAAGTGAATAGATGCGCCGCCATTTCTGATCCCATTCTTTATCCGCACCGGTTCTATGTTTAGTTTGTCTTATCAATCACTATACTTACTCATGTTACTCATGTGATTTATGCCACTACAAGTACACACAAAAAACATAACAATCAGTAAGTACACAGTGATATGTTAAATTGCGTACACAATTTACGTATATTAAGAATACGCAGGTACGAAAATAAAACAGCGATAACCCAAAATAAAGCGATAAGCAAAGTACAGATAAAATTCCTCGCTCGACCGGACCGAATCACTGATTTGTTCGTATCTAATATTTTTTATCAATTTCATTGTGTAAGTGAATAAATACTACGCCATAGTCACACGACGCATAAAGTTAAGAAAATAAATGAATGTCTAATCACTAAAAGGGCACAAGTCCGCTATATTTGAAAAATAAAACATTTTACAGATGACAGAAAGGTCCAAGTATTTGTTTAATGGAATGGATATTTAAAATGATATACAATCTATGCGGATAAAGAATGGGATCAGAAATGGCGGCCAATCTATCCACTTCTCGCTCGCACATATTTGCGTCTATAGGTAGCTGCGTGCAACACCTAATTACATAAAAAGCTTTTGTGTGAAATACCTTGATACCTAATGAAGAAGCATAAAATAATTACAAAATGTGCGGATAAAGAATGGGATCAGAAATGGCGGCGCATCTATTTACTTCTCGCTCGCACACTATTTGCGTCTTTACTCGCACCCCACGAGTGCGAGTATTGACGCAAATATGTGCGAGCGAGAAGTGGATAGATTGGCCGCCATTTCTGATCCCATTCTTTATCCGCACATTTTGTAATTATTTTATGCTTCTTCATTAGGTATCAAGGTATTTCACACAAAAGCTTTTTATGTAATTAGGTGTTGCACGCAGTACCTATAGACGCAAATATGTGCGAGCGAGAAGTGGATAGATTGGCCGCCATTTCTGATCCCATTCTTTATCCGCATAGATTGTATATCATTTTAAATATCCATTCCATTAAACAAATACTTGGACCTTTCTGTCATCTGTAAAATGTTTATTTTTCAAATATAGCGGACTTGTGCCCTTTTAGTGATTAGACATTCATTTATTTTCTTAACTTTATGCGTCGTGTGACTATGGCGTAGTATTTATTCACTTACACAATGAAATTGATAAAAAATATTAGATACGAACAAATCAGTGATTCGGTCCGGTCGAGCGAGGAATTTTATCTGTACTTTGCTTATCGCTTTATTTTGGGTTATCGCTGTTTTATTTTCGTACCTGCGTATTCTTAATATACGTAAATTGTGTTACGCAATTTAACATATCACTGTGTACTTACTGATTGTTATGTTTTTTGTGTGTACTTGTAGTGGCATAAATCACATGAGTAACATGAGTAAGTATAGTGATTGATAAGACAAACTAAACATAGAACCGGTGCGGATAAAGAATGGGATCAGAAATGGCGGCGCATCTATTCACTTCTCGCTCGCACACTATTTGCGTCTATACTCGCACTCGTGGGGTGCATTGCCGTTCCAATACTTCGCAACACTAGCTCAGTTCAATAGCGTGTGCCGGTAATACATCGCCCGTATCTCCATCAACTTGGTGGAGAATAAAAAACATGACTGAAAATATTATTACGATACGTCGCGTAATATCCCGAGAAACATAATTTAAAAAATGAGTTTTACGGTGACGTCACAATAGTAGCACGGGCCTGCGAATTTTAATTTCTGTTAATTCATTAAAACTTGTTTTTTTTTTTTGATGAAATGAAAACTTGTGTATTTGTATATAGCGGAGGCTAGTCGAGCTCTT
Organism: Marasmia exigua; assembly: GCA_019059595.1. Lineage (NCBI taxonomy): Eukaryota > Metazoa > Arthropoda > Insecta > Lepidoptera > Crambidae > Marasmia > Marasmia exigua. Next base: position 9,666,729 of record CM032488.1, on the reverse strand, counting down.
CGTTATCAGATAGATTGTGCAAGATGGTAATATTGAAATTAGTGTCCGCAAATCACAAAGCGAAGTCACTTCCGAACAAACTATCAATATTCAATGCGAAAGAACACAAAGATCAAAGCGGATACGCGGCAGGTTCGGCATAGCGATGATTATTCTACATTTATCTGCATTTGTTCACTGCGCGATCCCACAGTCCGTTCTGGTATCAGCACCATCAAATCCCATCATAAAAAACAAAGCAAACACCAAGTTTTGCTAAGAAAAATACACCGAATACCTCTAGCGATGTAAGAAAGAAAGAAAGAAAAAACATTTATTTGACACAAAAGACATTACAATTCAAACTTAAAGTAACTAAACAACTAAAATTAAAATTAAAATAGTGTGCCAAATAGGCTTCCACTCAGCATGTGCCGTGGTGATAGTTATCGCCACGACGCTGGTTTTCAGTGGTCGCCATGGTAGAGGAGAGCGAGGCTCTGGCAAGAGGTCACGGCCATGCAACCAAAGTTTCAAATAAAATTAAAATTAGTAAAATTAAAATTAAATATACATATCATACCAAACTACAATTAAGGCGACCAACCCATTCATTTCATTTTCTTACATTTATTACTTGTTATTTTATATTTATTTATTTATATATCTATTTATCACGCTTGCTGAACAAACTGACTATCTAACAAATATAATCTATACTTAGACCTAAACGTATAAATTGAGACTGAGTTCCTTATTGGCGGTGGTATATTATTCCAGCACTTCGTGGCAGAGTAGCGAAAACTGCCACGAAATGCAGCCGTACCGTGTCGAGCGTGAGCCAGTCGATGTGCCGCTCTAGTAGGGCGTGACGAAAAATTCAGCTTGTCATATAAGTAAGGAGGACTTCTTTTTTAATGACGCCAAAAAGAAGACAGGCAAAGTGGAGTGAGCGTCTCGATTGCATATTTAGCAATCTATTCCTATTTAGATAGAGAGTGACATGGCTTCTGCGAGGTATCAAAAAACAAAAACGTGCACATGCGTTTTGGACTCTCTGAATTAGTTTCTTCGTACGTGCCAGGATGCAACCTCCAATTACCGTATCTACGTAATTGAGCTTTGACAGTATAAGAGACTCACAGAAGTATGTCCTGAGTTCCACGCTCAAAAATTGCCGAATCTTATAGAGGACACTCAGCCTGTAGAAACAGTTTCTTACTGTCTCCAGCACATGTTTTTCAAATTTTAAGCTGCCATCCATTAGTACACCGAGGTTTCGTGCTTCTTCAACCCGCTTAACATAGGTGCTGCCAAGCCTCACTTTAGGTCCTTGACTACATATATCACCGATTTGCTTCTTGGTTCCCATAACTAAGAACTGAGATTTATTAGGGTTAAGGACCAGGCTGTTTCTATCTGACCAGTCTGCAATACGCTTTAGGTCTTCATTCAGCATATCCACTGCTTTATCCATTTCATTGGGCTTAAAGGATATATATACTTGTAGATCATCCGCATAAAGATGATATTTACAATTTAAAATTGTTTGCGATATGTCCGAACTATATAAGACAAACAATATTGGTCCTAGTATTGAGCCTTGAGGAACGCCTCGGCAAACCGAGGAGGCTGTTGAGACACTCCTACATCCCCCAGCATCGCTATAAACTTCTACTCGTTGAGTACGACCACTTAAGTAGCTAGTGAACCACTTAACTGCCGCGTCATCGAAACCATAATATCGTAATTTAGATATAAGTAGTTTAGTATTAATACTGTCAAACGCTCGTGAAAAATCCAATAACACCAAGACAGTTCCCATTCCCACATCCTGTGCTCCCAAGACATCGTCGACCACGTCCATAAGTAAGGTTGCCGTACTATGGCCCGCTCTGAAACCCGATTGCCTGCAGGGTAAAATATTATTTGTCTCCAGAAACTCAACCAATTGAATGCTGATAGCTTTTTCTAAGATTTTGGACATAAAAGGTAATATGCTGATTGGCCTCAGATCCTTCAACTCTGAGGGGTGGTTCACCTTGGGAATCGGCTTAACAATGGCCTCCTTCCATACATCAGGAACTATACCAGTCAAAATAGATTTATTAACTATCGCAGTTATAGTAGACAGCGTATGAGGCAAAGTCAACATCAACATGTTCAAACTTAATCCATCAACGCCCTGAGCGTTTGAGGATATGCCTTTAATTATATTTAGAACCGTTACCTGATCCACCTGCTTGAGCCGAAATATCGCGGAGCTATGACGTTGCGACTCAAAAAAAAGTTATTTGTGATTCATCGATATTTTCACTACCTGGTGCATTAAGGAAAAAGTTATTTATGCGTTCAGGATCACTGAGATTTGCAGGTAGGTCACAATGCTTTTTATTAAAATCTATAACGGTGCTTTTTAAGTTTTTCCAAAGAACGCGTACGTTTTTAGCCTCTTTATTTAGATGGTGTTCGAAATAAGCGGCCTTTTCTCTAAACAATGCAACATTTACGATACGCTTCAAGTCTTTATAGTACGCCTTGTTACTTTCACTATTAGTTTTACGACTTTTGTCATGCGCTTCATTTCTCAATTTAATCATTTCCTTGATTGTATGCGTTATCCAGGGAGGGCTTTGTTCCTTGACATATGACTTTTTAATAGGTGCGTGCCGATCAAAAATGTTCAGTATCAATGCACAAAAATTCCTGAGCAAGGTATTGACATCCTCGCATTCCTCGCCAACAAGATCATCCCAATTGATAGCCTCAATATCAGCTTCAAATTCGACACGGTTAATATCTTTTATTGGCCTATAGGTGATCCATTTTGGTTGAGATTTTAACTTTTTTACCATAATTTCGCCCGAGACTAGGGCATGAGCACTTAGATCTGGAATGTAATTAACACAGATATGAGATAAATGAGCGTTGCTACAAATAACGTCATCGTCAATTCATTAGGTATCAAGGTATTTCACACAAAAGCTTGTTATGTAATTAGGTGTTGCCAAGCGATTAACAATATAAAATATTTTTGGTTCAACACATTTTTGAACCAAAAATATTGTGCCCTTTTAGTAATTAGACATTCAAATAATAAATAAATAAATAAATATTTCACAACATCACATACAATGATCTGACTCCGAGATAGGTAGCTCAAGCACCTGTGTAACGGATATCAGAATCAATAGTGGGATTACAAATATATACGTATAATACTTTTCTTTTGTAAATACATACTTATAATACATAGCAAACACCCAGACCAATACAAACAAACATGTTCATGCACACAAATGTTTGTACTGTGCGGGGTTCGGACTCGCAACCCTTGTATCAGAGGCAGCGTTCACTACCACTGTTCCAATCGGGTCGTCAGAAGTAGTGACAAGTATTAGAACAAGAGTCAACCACAACAAATACAGGTGCTTTCATGCCAAGTCCGATACAGGGTTGCAGGATCTGAATACTCTAAATCTAGGAATACTCCTAGATTTTTTTTTATGTGATAGGTGGCAGACGATTAGATGGATCTCTAGATGGTAAGCGATTGCCGCCTCTCTTGGACAACCCATAACACTTAAATCCCCTTTCCCCGGATTGTGCCTCCGGTACCCTCACTCACGCAAGCGAAACACAGCACAGTGCTGCTTCACGCCGGTTGTCTGTGCGGCCATATCACTCCTGTCGAGCTAGCCCATTCATGCCGAAGCGTGGCTCTCCCACGGTCCAAAAGGAAAGGTTTACCGTGGGATTGCCACGCTTTGGCATAAATAAGTCCGCTTTTGCTGCGCGCTGCGTAACGGATTTATAACCGATGTGAAGCAGCTCCTAGTGAGTGAGAGTACTGGAGGCCTAATCTGGGGAAGATGAGTTTAAAGATTAACAACACATATGTTTTGCCGTGTGGTCCCCGGCAGAGTAGAATAGGCCACCCTCACTCTTACCGAGGTGTCGTAAAAGGCGACTAAGGTGAAGCTGCTGGCATGATCATCAGCACCCAGAGAAAGAAAACTCTGCGTTTATATCAAAACCCTCGCCAACCTGTCTGCCAAGCGTGGTGAGTATGGCAATTACCCCTCATGTGATTGAGGGAGGCCCGTGCCCCAGCAGTGGGGACTTACATGGGCTGATGATGATGATGATGACTAAAGTTAGAACATTAGCTTAAAAGACGTCTCTGAGTGTGGCCGCCAATTCAATTTGGTTTTGATATAAAAGCAGAGTTTTCCTTCTCTGGGTGCTGATGATCATGCCAGCAGCTTTACCTTAGTCGCCTTTTACGACACCTCGGTAAGACTGAGGGTGGCCTATTCTACTCTGCCGGGGACCACACGGCGAACTTAACTTTAGTATCGGTAGTCTTTATGCGTATCAAAATAAGGGTATTTTTTTTCTTAAGTAGCCAACTAAGTTAATCAACGACTCCGAGTGTGGCAGTTAATCACAAAATAAACGTAATTATGCTTTGTATTGTACATACTTGACATTTCTAGGTATTATGTATGAACCTTAATTAAAAGTAAAGAGATTAAATTGGGATTTGGCGGGTAGGGCTAAAACAAGCCGCGTGAGCTGATACAATTCAAAGATTTTAATAGTGTCTAGTGGTTTTTAGTGTACAAATTTGGTGTTTATTTGTGCAGCGAAGTGCCGAAAAGTGATAATAATAAGAGTCGTTCAATTGTATCGTTTTTAACACTGCTATTGTGTGTGTCGAGTGAGTAGTCTCGTGACAACTTGCTTAGACCTAATAGAGTCTTAAAACCCGCGATTGCTTCTAGAGTGGTATCCGCTGAATCCGTAGGTCGATAAAACGTAAAAACACCGGCGTTTTATTGAGTGACTGTGACTTTAACTGATTTCGACTGTTGACTACCTGTTGGCGATGCGCTCGATAAATAGTTTTTTATTTTTCTATCTAAGGTATTCATAAGATTTTATTATTGTATTAGCGGTAGTTTTACTTTTGTTTTACGAAGTGCGTTCCTTTACGCACGCACAGCAGTCCTCTGCCTAGCGTGGGCCGTGTCGCACGGTCCCCCTTTGTACGCGATTTTGTGATATAATAAATTTACCAGTGTTCAGTGAAAAGTCTGGATTTCATTTTCTTAACCACTGCGACTCCTCATAGTCTACACTACCTATGTGCTTATTCTCAATAAGTTACTTGACATTGGCTAATTATCTTCGGGTAGAGCCATATTAAAAAAAACAAGATTAAATTTTACTTTTATTTCATCACCTATAAATAGAATTCAATCACAGGATAAATGAATTCTGAAACCATGTTACTAATAGCATCATAGCTACCATTTACATAACGGCGCTAACCTTACTATGCAATACAATTATGAGTCAACATAGTCGCAGCATAATAATTATTACTAGAGTGTAAAAATAGACTCGCTTAAGCCGTGGTCACAATGATAAAAGGCGCCAAGTTCTGATTCATTTGTTACCTCTCGGAAATGCAGTGGATGTTTGAAATAACTTAATTGTTATGTAAGACGAAAATTTTGTTGTTACGTTTGTGGCTGGTTGGTTTTAAATGTTTTGTGGGACAGTTTTCCTGTACTGTAGTAGTTTTGAGAATTTCAAAGGTCACAGGACGAATTGTTATTTTTTTTAATTTGATAAGTTTTATTCGCAGTTGCTTGCATGTTTTTTAGAGTAAGCTTCTTCTTCATCTTAGCGTGTAATTCCCGGTTGCGTCTAAAACTGTCGCTTCGGAGCCCGGGGTACGCTTAGACCATGATTCAGGAATGGGAGGGGTCTGGTAATTATAATGAAGCGACAGCCGTCTTACCTTCGCAACCCTTTAACAGGGGAACCAGACCAACTGAATCATGGGAAACGTGCAGGTTTCGTCACGGTGTTTTCCCTAACCGCCGAGCAGATGGTAATGGTAGAAATACGCACATAGATTTGAAAAAACCATTGGTGCTCGGATTCGAACCTCGACCACCTGCGTGGAAGGCGTGTTCGTATCCATATAGCTACCATCGTTTTTTTAGAGTAAGCCATGCCTAAATAAACCATAATATTTATAAAGAGGTAAATCCTACAGACAGCGGCAAAGCTTATAGATAAGCTGAAAACACGAAACGCATGCGCGATGTAATCGACACCTAACGCCATATATTGGTCTAAAGTGGAACTAATATCCCGAAGTGAGGGGGGGGCCACTTGTCCTATTAAGATGGAGTGACGATCTACGCAGGATGGCTGGAGCTGGATGCGAGTTGCCAAAGTACGATAAGTGGCGAACATTAGGAGAGGCCTATGTCCAGAAATAGACTGCAACAGGCTGATGGTAAAATAATAATTACTTAATGCGTTTTCAGATGCTCTTGTAGCTCAGTTTCTGGCACCATGACCCTCCCCAGGCGGTGCCTGCCTACACGCTGAATGAAATAAATATTTCAAAACATCACATATAACATTGATCTGACTCCGAGATAGGTAGCTCAAGCACCTGTGTTACGGATATCAGACCAACAGCGGAATTACAAATATAAATATTTAATACTTTTATTTTATATAAACATACTTATAATACATAGAAAACACCCACGCCAATACAAACAGACATGTTCATGCACACAAATGTTTGTACTGTGCCCCACGCACTCGAACCTCGCCTCGAACCCGCAACCCTTGCACCAGATGCAGCGTTCACTACTACTATTCCAAACGGGTCGTCAATTCTTTACTAGTTTGACTGTCTCATTGGCGGAGTGGTTAGTAGGTCGTGCTCTAAAGCGACGGCTGCGCAAGAGGTCCCGGGTACGATTCCCGGGTCGGGCCTTGTACCTAAGTTTCGGTAAGAAATTCTTATTCAGCCCAGAGTCTTGAACTTGGCGGTCTTGTCTCTATAATAAAATCCCTCAAGATGTAAAAAATCAGTCTGTAAATATATTTAAGGCGAAGTTGTATAAATGGCTCATTGATAATGATATCTATGATATAAAAGAACTGATCGACCGTAGATTTCAAATATTAATTAAATTATTATTCCGTTTCATTTTTGACATTAATACTCGTAATTATAATTTTTTTATCTGACATAAAAAAATCTGCTTAAAAATGTATTTAAATATTTAAATTTTATTTGCATTAGTATTATTTTTTTATTGTAGATATTTTTTTGTTAGATTTGGATGCCAATTTAATTGGCAAGACAAGAGGACATTTTATTCTATGCAAATCTGTGTATACCATGTACTTATGCAAATAAAGTTTATGATTTATGATGATGATTTACGTGAGATTACGTGATTGAGATTGGCCGCCGTACCCATAATTCTTTGGAGGATATATATTTCACCTTGACATATTCGTCTCTATAGTTTTCCAGGGTTCCTACAATTCCTATATCCAATAAGTGTCTGCACATAGCCTCAGCCTAACAGGCTTGCCAACATAAGGCCATCCGGAACTAAGGCCGGCCACGATGCAGGAAGTGCAGGTTTTCTCTGCCAAGGCGCATTCCTGCAGTTGCAACGTAAGCGTGATGTAAGGCAAGGTTTACCTTAAGTACAGTGCTGATGAAACCAGCGTCTCTAAATAGAGATAGTTTTTTTTATATTAAATGGGTTTGCACTTGACCTCATTTCACCTGATGGAAAGTGACAATAAGGTCTAAGATGTAGCGTGCTTACCTATAAGAAGCCTATTGTTACAGAAAGTGGGTCAGGTGGCCAAATAACGTAGACGTAGACTGGAACAAGTATTTATTCGGGCAGAGCTTCGCCTTCCACATAAAATCGACATGAATTGAATGACGAAATGAGCTGACGCCATGCTTTTATAACAAAAATCCGTCGTACTAAGATAGTCAAAATAATTACTTATAAATTTAGAATTTAGCAATATAAATTAGAAATAAATATATCTAATTACATAATAATTAATTAGAAAGGTAAAAACTATTATTTTAATACTTATTAATTTGAACTAAATTATATGACTTATAAAAATCAAATAAAATTATATTAAATTCCCGCCATCCGGTATTAGGCTTCCCGCTATCCGCTAGTATGGCGCGTTAGAAGGTTGTGACGTAGCCGCACCGGAAATGGTTGATAACACTCGGCCATCCTGCATGGGTCGTGTCCCACGACGATCAGCATTTTGCTCTCGTGCATCCACCATCTGAAAATAGAAAAACGAGAGTAGTCTGTTTTATTGTATAATATAAGTAATTTACTTTTTGCAACCGGAATGTAGGCAGTTTTAGTAATCTCCAATTCTAAAGGATATTAATACATTAGTGCTTATTTATGCACTATAAATAGGAGCTGTAATACTATCGAATTTAGCTGCTATATACATAAAATGTATTTCAGTAGATACAATCACAGCGATTTTTACTCCTTATTTTAGTAGGTTAACGTTAGATTAATAGGTATAAAAATGTTAAACTGTTCACGTAGTCACACATTTTACATAGTCACACAGTTCACGTAGTCCCACAGTTCGCGTAGTCACACAGTTCACGTAGTCCCACAGTTCGCGTAGTCACACAGTTCACGTAGTCACACAGTTCACGTAGTCACACAGTTCACGTAGTCACACAGTTCACGTAGTCACACAGTTCACGTAGTCACACAGTTCACGTAGTCACACAGTTCACGTAGTCACACAGTTCACGTAGTCACACAGTTCACGTAGTCACACAGTTCACGTAGTCACACAGTTCACGTAGTCACACAGTTTACGTAGTCACACAGTTCACGTAGTCACACAGTTCACGTAGTCACAGTTTACGTAGTCACACAGTTCACGTAGTCATACAGTTCACGTAGTCACACAGTTTATATATAGAGTCACGCAATTCATACAATCACATAGCCAGCAATCAGACAGTAAAGAAGATAAATATAAATTGAAAGTAGGTATATCATTAGGTTTTTCATTGGTGTTACGGCGACGAGTAGAGCAGACAGTAGACGTTTCAATGCAAAATAATAATAACATATTTTAATTTTATGCCTGTGCACTTTGTGTTATTTTTCAGGTGAATCAAATGAATAAATGGAATTGCTTCTAATAATTTATAATAATTTTCATACACAATAAAGATACAAGTACAATCGTCAGAAAATTGTGAATTAAATAATTCCTGAAACACTAAAATTATTTGGCATTATAATGATGTGTATATAATTATAACTACACTAACATCCAATGCTCTCTGTTTGATCACAATAATGTAAACTTATAAAACAACTTCCGTTATACGGGTATAGAGTGTACTTGTATATTTACATACTATGTACAATGTACATGTTACAATTTTACTATGAAAAAATATCGCACGAAATTAATTCACATCCTAGCCTTCTAAAAGGTCTATCAAATCGTCTCGATCTACCTCGTGATCGCTGCCCGAACTATCATCGTCAGAACAGGTACTTTTATATGGTCGCAAAACCTCGCCTCTGACTATAGCACTGAACCGCCTGTACCCCTTCATGCCCTTTATACTAACTATCGTATAACGATCTAAAGAATGATCCGCTTTGCATATTTTGTATGGACCAGTGTACAGTCCGTCGAGTTTCCTCGTTACTTTAGCCGTGGCATCCCTGGCTACGCCACCTTTCCACAGTACGAGTTGACCTATATTGTATTTTAAACATTTCTTGTGTTTGCGATCAAACCTGCTTTTCATAAGACTCATATTCCTATCAATGCGTATTTTCGCCTTATCCCTTCTAGTTTGTAAGTTTTGCTGCTGAGAGTCGAGATCCTGAGGTACATCAGATGGATACCCTGGAAAACGCGTGTTTGAGTGACCAAACATCAGGCTAAAAGGTGAGGTCCCGGTGGTGGCATTAGGTGTATTATTGATTCCCCAGATAACATTAGGTAGTTTGATATCCCAGCTACACTCGCTTTCTGACATTGTGTTCAACCCATCTATTATAGTGCGGTTTACTCGTTCGACTTGCCCATTGGATCGAGGACTGGCTATTGCGTTCATCACGTGCTTAAATTGCACTTCTTCCCCAAATTGTTTAAAGTACCGGCTGGTAAAAGCTTTGCCCCTATCTGTAATTACTCTCACTGGATTCCCAAATTGAGTGAAAATATCTTTGAGTAATGTAATGGTTTCTACCGAGCTACAGCTCTTAGCCGCCTTGGCGAATACGAACTTGGTAAAAGAATCGATAACGACTAGAATATATGCATGCCTACTACGAGTTTTTACAAAGGGGCCCAAGTGATCCGCATGCAATGTGTGCATGGGGACTGCTGCTTTTTCAATGGGATGCAACTCTCCTTCCACTCTGCCGTAACTATCCTTACTAAATGCACAATGCAAACAAGAGTTTAAGTATTTCCGTATGAACCTCGTCATTTTTGGGAACCAAAACTGAGCTTTTATAGCAGCTTCACACCTATCAAATCCTGGATGTCCTATTTGGTCATGTAACTTATGTAAAAAGCCCGTATTTTGCTAATTTTGGTATTACAAACCGTTCCCCCGCTAATGTTTTTCGGTACAATACCCCTTCTTTAGCAACATAATTATTTCGGATATCAGAGTTTGTGTTAGGCTCCCTAAGCTGAGTTAAGATATTTTGAATGCTCTCATCCTGCATTTGTAAAGTTAATAACCAGTCCGCATTACCTATCATAAGCACAGTACTTGGCGAGGGATTCCTGCTTAAGGCGTCAACGTGCTTCATACGCTCTCCTGGTCTATATTCGATTTCTAGATCAAAATCTTGAATTGTGAGCCACCAACGAGCTATACGTGGTATCAAATCCTTTTTAACAAGAGTAGTGCGTAAGGCAGCGCAATCAGTAACGACTTTTACAGGAATTCCCGTCAAGTAAATTCAAAAACGCCGGAGGGACTCTACTACAGCAAGGGTTTCGAGTTCGTAGCTATGATATACCTTCTCTTCGTTACTAGTGACTCTACTAAAATAAGACACAGGCTTTAAGCTACCATCTGACTGTTCCTGCATGAGAATGCCCCCTAGCCCTAGCTTACTAGCATCAGTGTGGAGCTCTGTTCTGGAGTCTTTATTATAGATACATAATATCGGGCGCTCGACCAAGCGTTGTTTTAAAGTTTGAAATGCTTGTTCCTGCTCAGGGCCCCAGTGCCAATCTACCCCCTTTCTTGTTAGTTCTGTAAGCGGCCTAGCTATTTGGGCGAAATTTTGGATAAATTTTCGAAAATAAGAGGTCAACCCAATGAACTGCCTGATTTCATGGATATTACGGGGTCTTTCATATTGTGCTACACATTCAATTTTTGCTTGGCCAGGCTGTATTGACCCTGCACTAACATCGTAGCCTAAATAACTAGCTGTATCCTTAAGAAAACTGCACTTGTTGATGTTTAATTTTAAATTAGCATGGGATAATAGCTGAAAAACTTTTTCTAAGAGGTCCAACCCTTCCTCAACCGTTATCGTAGGGATCATCACATCGTCAAGGTACAGGGCAATTTTCCCACCTACACTGCCAAGAGCCATTTGTATCAAACGGGAGAAAACTGCAGGAGCATTAGCTAGTCCGAATGGCATTTTCAGATACTCATATTGCCCAAACGAGGTAACAAATGCAGTTTTTCTAATGGACTCCTCCTCAATGGGCACCTGGTGGTAAGATTGGGCAAGGTCTAACGTGGTAAACAGAGCCTTACCGGCCAGCTTGTTAACCTGGTCTTCAATGTGTGGTAAAGGGTACCGATCTTTTACGGTGCGTGCATTTAATGCCCTATAGTCTACACACATCCTATAATCGCCGCCTTTCTTTTTCACAAGAACCACAGGACTGGCGTAGTCAGAAACAGATTCCCTAATGATCCAGCTTTCAAAAGATCGAGAATTTTTTCATGAACAATATCATTTTCCTTAAAAGGAAGTCTATATGGCTTACAATGTACCGGTTGATCTGTTGTAGTGCAAATGCGCATTTTTAGCAAGTTAGTACAACCTAAATCAGAGGTATCTTTAGCAAACAAATGAGAAAACCTATTCAACAGATCTAACAACTTTGCGTTCTCACCCTCACTTAGCTCACCGACGTTTATATCTGACAAAGTTATTTTGTAGTTGTTTTGATCACGTTCGTTTAATATCAAAACATCACTCGCCTGGTCGTACCGCCTAGTAACTGCGAGTTCCGCCCTAGCTATTAGTCGATTAGCTGACCATGTAATGTCTTCCGTCCCTAAGTTAATTACCTTCAATAAACACTGGTTTGAATAAATAACTGCTTGGGGAATCACATACAATACAGAGCCAAGCTCAAAACAAACTGTACGGGTCAAAAATGCGCCCTCACTCATATCAAAATCGTTACCATCTATAAAAACTTCAGCATACACATAACTTAGCCTTGGAATAACGGTATCATATTTTAAAAATACGGGATACTTTGAAACAAAATCGTTTCCTTTTAGTTGAATATCCGATAAATGATGGGTAGGCAAAAAATTAACTGACGTTGCGGTAGTAACTAAACTTACATTCGGTTGATTGATCATCGGCTGTCCAAGTATAATGTCTATGTTTGGTAGATCGCTATTCGTTATCTCAACGCTACATTTTACAATTAATTCATCTACCTCAACCGTGACTATACCAGTGCCCAGTGAAAGTGAATGTGAACCTCCGAACCCTTTCATGATAATATTGGAAGGCTGGATTTGCAATAGTAATTTCTCAGCAGACTCAGATGTAAGTACATTGAGTTTACTACCCGTATCTATGTATGCTGTTAACGGACACCCATTTACTGTCACTGGCTTCCTGTATAAATCCAAATAGATGTCATAAGTTATATGCAAAATACTTCTGACCTTTTGTGGTTGTTGTCGCGAAGACCCGGCACCGAACCAACACGTAGCCGCGGTGTGACCCGCACGCTGGCATGTGTCGCAGCGCTGCAGGCTCCTGCAGTCTCGAGCCTCGTGCCCCGGCCGACGGCACGCGTAGCAAGTCTTCGGTAACTGCACCCGTTGAGAAACAGTTCCGCTTGATGTGCTCCGGTCGCCTCTTCTCCACGTAGATTTTCTTGCGGTGTACGTTGCCTCGACCCGTTTGAAGTTCTCGAGTGACGATAAGTAGCCAAAGTAAAGTTCCTTCTGGCGCGTCGCATTTGTATGCCTTCGCGTTCGCTCTCAATTCCGGAGGTAGCCCACGAATAATGCAGGAGATGGCATGCTCACCGACAATATTGCATTTCTTTAGTAGTGATAGCTTATCGTGGTAATATTTTGTCATTGTTTCTGCATCTTCTTTTGTCCTGGTCAACATTTCTTCCAACCGGTCCACGAAGTCAGTTGAGCGGGGAAATGCGGATTGGAGTGCATTTTTCCATCCTGCCCAATCAAGATCATAGCTGTCCAAATCGTTGTACCAATCTCTCGCCGATCCACGTAAGCGTAACTGCATAATGTACTGACGATCTTCGAAACTCCACTCGTAGACATCACCCAGCTGGTCTATCTTATGCAGCCACCCGACAACATGACTGTTTTTGTCTTCAGGTCTGAATTTGGGTATTAATTCTGCATCCATCGACGAAACGCGGCGACGTTTTGTTTCCCCAGAAACAAAAAAATTGTCGTTTTTTTGCTGCTTCTTGATGGTGTCTTCATCCTCCGAAACAGACGACTCGTTGTGTCTCCGTTTTCGATGGCCTAGGCCGCCGCTGTAAGGTCCGGACATTTGGGCTGATCCCACTTCTGAATTGTTACAGAAAGTGGGTCAGGTGGCCAAATAACGTAGACGTAGACTGGAACAAGTATTTATTCGGGCAGAGCTTCGCCTTACACATAAAATCGACATGAATTGAATGACGAAATGAGCTGACGCCATGCTTTTATAACAAAAATCCGTCGTACTAAGATAGTCAAAATAATTACTTATAAATTTAGAATTTAGCAATATAAATTAGAAATAAATATATCTAATTACATAATAATTAATTAGAAAGGTAAAAACTATTATTTTAATACTTATTAATTTGAACTAAATTATATGACTTATAAAAATCAAATAAAATTATATTAAATTCCCGCCATCCGGTATATGGCTTCCCGCTATCCGCTAGTATGGCGCGTTAGAAGGTTGTGACGTAGCCGCACCGGAAATGGTTGATAACACTATTCACTCTCGACTTAAAGACACCCAAATTGTAGCTCTCTGGGAATACAGAAGCCGGCAAGTTGTTCCATTCCTTAGCAGTTCGTACCAAGAAAGAAGAAGCGTAACGCGTAGTACGAGCTGGTGGAACTTGCACAGTGTAAGGGTGGATTCCTGTCGTCTTCCGTAATGTCCGGTGGTAGAAAGGAGAAGGTGGTATCAGGTCGTGAAGCTCATTCGAACACTCTCTAAAATGCATCCTATAAAAAACCGATAGACAGGCCACTCTACGTCGGTGAGCGAGACTTTGGGATTTACCCTCCACTAATTCTGCATCACCAACTAACTTCATGGCTCGACGCTCAATCGAGTCGAGGGCAGCCAGCTGATACTTGGAAAATAACTTAGTAAGATTTTTTATGCGATGTGGGTCTCCTGATAGTCTCCTATCTAAGAGATGTGAAAGTCAGACGGCAGTCGCTTCGTTATAATTAGACGAGCAGACTGATCGCCTAATGGTAAGTCAGTGGAGTGACAAGTGCGCTGTCAATCTTAAAACCCCCTTTTCATCGGATTCGGCCTCCGGTACCCTCACTCACGCAGGGAAACACAGCGCAGTGTTGCTTCACGCCGGTTTTCTATGAAGCCGTGGTATCGCTCTGGTCGAACCGGCCTATTTATGCCGAAGCGTGGCTGTCCCACGGTCTAAACCTGATGAAAGTAAAGATGAGGTCTAGTGTGTTAAGCGTTATCCAAGTCGTTTGATGAAAATCTGAAATAAGACTTAATGGCACGAAATAGGCTTAACTTCAGCTGTGGACAAACACGAGTACAGGCTGTTGATCGATTTACATGGTTGGCAGATCGGGGCATTCGGGAGAAAAATAATGTTGGGGAAATTTTGGGAAAATCAAATTCTCGGAGAAATGTTTGGAGAAAAAATATCAAGGGAAATTTTCATCATCGTCATCGTCATCGTCAGCCCATTTAAGTCCCCACTGCTGGGGCACGGGCTTCCCTCAATCACATGAGGGGTAATTGCCATACTCACCACGCTTGGCAGACGGGTTGGCGAGGGTTTTGATATAAATGCAGAGTTTTCCTTCTCTGGGTGCTGATGATCATGCCTGCAGCTTTACCTTAGTCGCCTTTTACGACACCTCGGTAAGAGTGAGGGTGGCCTATTCTATTCTGCCGGGGATCACACGGCGTAATTTAGGGGAATTTTGGTTGAAACTAATGCTGAAATTTAATTCTCCGTAGTCATGTGGCAACATAATTTTACATCGATTTAAAAAGAAACACCATACCGTTCGCATGCGAAAGCAAGCAATGTAAGCATTAGTACCTTTAGCAGAGCGAGCGAGGCGAGCAGTCGGGACGCGCGCTTCAGTGGCCATTAACATTCACAGGTTTTATACATGTTAGATGTTTCAGTTTAAGAAAACATAAAATAAACTACGCTTGATATACACTTTTTTTTAATTGAGCGTGCGGCCGTCAATTTTCATTAATAAGCGTGTTTTTAAAGACTTAGTTGGTTTTATTTCCTTAATGAATATGTATGGGGAAAAAAGTTGCCAAACGTATCATTTTGGGGAAAATAAATTGAATGTGGGGAAATGTTACAAACTGGATCTAGCAACAATGTCGATTGGAGTCGAACCTGCACCTCTTCCACTGGACGTTAGGGTCAAAGCCAGCCTCCAGCATAGATTTTTCATATTTATGGATTCACGACGCGCTCTCTTTGAACTTACTGTCTTACTTCATGTTATGCCTAAAGCCTTGTCTCTAGGAATTAATTAATGCTGTAGTTAGGGAAAAAGGCCTGTTATCTTTAACATCCTTATTAGCTTAAGTTGTAACTATGGGCCGTTCTACATAAAAAATACCAACAACTGTTAAATCCTGAACATAGAAAAGACGTGTAAACTCATATTATCAGTAGGTAGAGGGGTTTTCCCAATGTAATATGGTATTATTATGTTATTTAGTAACTTTTTTCTCTCTTAACATGACCTACTTGCATTTCGGTTAAACAACTGAGTGATTATAATGTATCAATACGGGGATTAACACGATATTTATTATGTGAAACAACATTGTGTACTCAGATATTTGGCTCGACGTTGATACATTATAGTTATAATGCAACGCGAAAATCTAAAAAACTATTTAACTGAGTGATTATCAGTGGAAACTTGTAATTGGCCCTCAATGTTTTTTTTCTGTGACTGTATCCCAAAATCTAGCTGTATGTTTTCCAAAAACTTGTAAAATAAAATAAATTACATAATATCCTCCAACCGATTACAGATTCTTTGACAAGTTTTGGTTTTAATGGGATTCTGAGGGGGACTTCAGATGGGGACTTATTTTACAATACAGTAAACTCATTAATATTATTGCAATTTTATTCACTTTGAGGTTCTTTGAAAGTCGATTTAGCATCTAGCCTACATACGTGTCTATGTATATATAATAATAATATCCTCCAACCGATTATGGTTACGGCGGCCAATCTTTACGATGAGTCACGTACGTAGGATATATTATAGTGCTCAAATGTGTGCGCAAACACAAGTCCACTCTCTATTCCCTTACCTTCATATTCCGATGGGACACTACTGATGACCGGAGAGGGATCGGGCGCAGGACCAACAGCTTAACGTGCTTTCCGAGGCACGGGGGTACAAGACCGCCAACTTACAGACTCCAGGCTGCCACTAAGATTTTTTTACCGAAAATATAGGTAATTTTTTTTGGCTTGACCCAGGGATTCGAAAACGGCTTTGAAGTGCGACTCACTAACCACTGCGCCACCGAGGCAGTCAACCTACATACATACCTATTGTATAAATAAATCAGGACTCTCAATCTTAAATATTCCAGAAAATATTACGTATGTTTCATGTAAACTATATTGTATATTATTGACCGTGGGAGAGCCACGCTTCGGCAGTGAATTAGGCGGCTCGACCGGAGGGATACCACGGTCTTATAGAAAACCGGCGTGAAAGCAGCACTGTCCTTGTGTTTCGCTGCTTGAGAGAAGTGCCAGAGGCCCTAATCCGGGGGAAAAGGGTCTTTAAAATTTGAGACTCCACTGGGTTTTGCGGGTGTCCTTGGGCAGGGGCAATAGCACCTACCACAGAAAATAAACTATACCCACATAAATCATCTAAGATGCGTTGTGTTTGGTTCGATGAGTGAGTAGTGAGTGAGTGAGTGATTGAGTGAAGTGAAGTGAGTGAAGCTGCTTGACGTTATTATCTGACAATGTGAAAAAATACAGTCTAATGAACTTTATGAAATACGTGTGCGTATTTTTCAATTCAAAAGCATTATACTTTATTCTATAAAATACCGGCTCGACCGGAGTGATAGCACGGCCTCACAGAAAACCGGCGTGAAGCTGCACTATTTTGTGTTTCGCTGCATGATTGAGGGTACCGGAGGCCCAATCCGGGGAAAAGGGGATTTTATTATTGACAGCGCAATTGTGACTCCACTGGTGTCGCGGGTGTCCATGAAAATGAAAATGAAAATGAATTATTCAATTTAGATCCATACAGAACACTTATGAATGTCAACATGTTTACCACTGGTTCGGAATGTAGTTTTCTGCCAAGAAGACACCAGCTAGAAACTCAGCAGTTACTCTTAAAAAAATGTTTTACAAAATGTCACCATTAACTTAAAAATATAGTACAATTTTTGTTACTAATATGTCCCTAAATTATTGTTATTCCCTAAATTAGTGTTTTGGACGCCCTGTTGGTCTAGTGGTTTAAGTACCGGGCCGTGATCTCGGGGTCCTGGGTTCGATTCCCGGGTCGAGCGAAAACTATGTTTCGAATTTTTCGAACATAGCTCGGGTTTGTGTTCACCAATCCGCATTTGGCAAGCGTGGTGATTAAGTCTAATACCATCATAGTAGCGATGACTTGATTTCTATGATGGAGGCCTTTGCCCTGCAGTGGGACAGTTTATAGGCTGATACTTTACTTATTGTTATTCAAAAAATCGTCTATTTTATAATAGCCTTTCTTCATTAAACAGTTTGGGCGGCGGCAATCGCTTACCATCAGGTGATCCGTCTGCTCGTCTGCCAGAAATCGCATAAGAAAATAAAGGGTTTCGACGTACAGGTAAACCCACTTTGAGCAACTATGACCTAAAATAAGTCATAACAATATCGAAATAGTTCACCGGTTATGCAAGGGAGTATCGGCATGGCGCAATACGGCTTAGATACGAGAAACTGGGCCACGTGCCGGCTAGCTACGCCGAATAGCAGATTACTAATAGAATTAGTACAACGTACCGTGTACTAATTCAGGAGACACTTGAGTCCTGTCATGAGCGAAACCAATACAGGACCAAAGGGAATACGAACTTTTCAAAAGATTCGTAGCGCATGCGTATTGTAAGCATTTTGTATAAAAATTTAAGAGCTCCCTCTATCGTGCGTAAGCAAAACTATGTTCTCTCTCTTTCTGTCACTTGGAATTAAAAGTTGACAAAGAATTGCGTGGGTACGCTACGGATTCCTCAAATTCATTAGCTTTATTGCAAAAACATGTAATTTCGGGGCTACAACGTCTTGGCAAACACTTATACTATTTATTAAATACAAATTTTGGGTCCGTTTTTGTACGCGAAAAATTGATTCCCGCCAAAAGTGGCCGCTTTTGGCATGAATCAATTTTTCGCGTACGCGTTGGACCTAGCAAATTGTTGAAAATAGATCCGGTTTAGTAGCTAAAAAATAAATTCGATTGGCGTCGCTAGGGTGCCCTACACGTTACCTTTAAAAGATCCGCGATACTTATTCCCTACGCAAAGAAATTGAAATCGATACTAATATTGCATGTATGTATTGTATGTAATATTGTATTGTAGATATTACGGCGCCCTTACGTGTCGAGTGATGAATGTTCTGTTACACCAACTATAATCCCCCAACCGATTTCGGGTAAGGCGACTAATGTCAACGATCAGCCACTTACGCAGTATATATATATTATCGTGTGTGCGCTAATACAAGTGCGCTCTCTATTCCCTTGCCCTCATATGCCGATGGGATACGAGTGTGACACGAACGGCGAGAGTTCGGGCGCAGGACTGAACGTGCTTTCCGAGGCACGGGGGTACAAGACCACCAACTTCCAGACTCCGGGCTGACACTGAGAACTTCTTAACAGAAAAACTCAGGTACAGACCATACCAACTATAATAACCATGTGACTGGCATAAATACACAATAGCAGAAGACAAACCTCTGTGGTTGTGCTGTGTTCTAACTGTACATGTATATAATATGTAGATAGATAGATATATATATACTTTATTGCACAAAAAACACAACTTAAAAAAACTAGGCATTATAGAAACTCAATTATATAATTCGGCGGTCAATGTAATGTTATTGGATGATGAATAAAAAAAATTGTGAATGTGGAAGTGTCCGTGTGTGTGTCTGTGTGTGTGTGCTTGTCTGTCTGTGTCTGTCTGTCCGTCTTTGATGGCAAAACGGCGAGACGTGATTTTTAAGTGGAAATAGTTGAAGGGCTGGAGAGAGACGTAGGCTACTTTGTGGCTAACCGAATTCTACGCCGATTCCGAATTTCTACAAACATTTTGTAATACTAGATTAAATAAATTGTTTCAAAAGCTTGTAAGTAAATAACTCCTTATTTACTTACAAGCTTTTGAAACAATATAGGTATAGGTATTATTGCCACAAGGCACTTGGTATTTTGAGTCTACTTAGTTAATTGTTCTGTTTTTCATGAACAACGCAATGGTTCGTGACATTCGGTGTTGTTGAGAGGGCTTCACAGTCCAGTCGCGTCGCCATTTCATTTTAATAACAGGGAAAAGAGTCAAGCAAAATATCAGATTATAGGTGAATATGTTGTTGGCGTGCGGCCTGCTTACGCCGAATCGGCCAGATACGCCGATCTATTTTAGAAGAAGATTAGATCATGATATTTTTTTTAATTCAGATCGAGTGCATTATTTATTGTATGTACAAGAATATATTTGTATAATTAGTCATACAAGTGAAATATTTTGTAATCGGTTCTTAAAATTAAGATACTTTCCCATTAGCTTGTACAATAACAAGGTAAAGCTGCTGGCATGGTCATCAGCACCCAGAGAAGGAAAACTCTGCATTTATATCAAAACCCTCGCCAACCCGTCTGCCAAGCGTGGTGAGTATGGCAATTACCCCTCATGTGATTGAGGGAGGCCCGTGCCCCAGCAGTGGGGACTTAAATGGGCTGACGATGACGATGATGCACTGACCCTTTTGCAAGGCAAAGGCCTCGCCGCTATGATGGGATTAGGCTTAATCACAAAAATAAATCACCAAGCCTAATTGGGATATTGGGATTGGGATAAACTCAGTCCCTTTTTGGACCCAAGTTTTCATTAGCTTTAACAACCAGTGGCGTAGCGCGAGTGTCGACTGCCAGGGACAGAAGAACCAAAAGTTCTGCTCCCCTACAAAGTATACATCTTTTTATTTATTTATTTATTTATTTATTTATTTTATTAATTTAATTACACAGGTCCTTAAACCTAATACCTTTTATAATACTTTAGTACCTTGTCATAACAGGTACGAGTCCCTCTCTCTTCAGTCGGTCCCTTACAGCCGAGGATCGTGACTCTGTTTAATTCAGTCAACCAGTTGTCTCCATCGGTCCCATTCTGGAGCTTAGGTGGAGTGCTTTACTTAACAAGGTACATTTATTATTTGCCTAGCTATTTGGTCCGACCATCGTTTGGGATTTACTTCTGCCTCTAGGTCTTTTACCTTCGATATTACGTCACTATAAGGGGTTCCAAATTTCTGGTGTCCCTTCGTGCGACATGACAAAAATACCGCAGTATTCGATGTAGGCAGGTAGTGGATAGACGAGGAGTATTTGCTATATTTAGTTGATTAAGGATAGAAATGTTGGTGCAGTAAGGCGTCCATGGTATTCGCATCATTCTACGCCAGCACCACATGTTATAAGCGAGGTACGAGTAGAAGTCAAATAAATTGTATACCTAACATATTTTTGCAGGCGCCTCTTACATTTGACATAAATTTAAAGTGTAACAACTGCACTCCCACCTACCCTCCCCTCCCCTACCCTCACGTACAAATCCAGTATCGAACCCGGGACAGCGAACTCTTCAAGTGCGACCTACTGCACCGAAAACAATCAATGATACAATGCATGTTGCAACAGTCCTTGTGCGAACCGACAATCCCAACCCCAGTGCGTCTCGCGAACGCCGAACATTATCCAATGAACACAATTTAAAAATGGGCCACACTTATTCACGCATTATCGTTTGACACACATAATGTGGACGTTACGACATACGCCGATTACGGAATTAGGTGCATAGTCTAGGGCTGGCTAGAAATGCGGAGGACTGGATTCTTGAATTAAAAAGGTTTGGTTGGTGACCTGTACTGGGTAAATTAATTAGTCTTGTTAAATGTTGGCCACTTTAACTTTGTGTTTCCTTTGACATTTTTTTTCTGAAAATACGACACACCACATTTTACAGATAAGAAAGGTCGCAACAAGTATAATTACCATCATCATCATCATCATCAGCCCATTTAAGTCCCCACTGCTGGGGCATGGGCCTCCCTCAATCACATGAGGGGTAATTGCCATACTCAGCCACGCTTGGCAGACGGGTTGGCGAGGGTTTTGATGCATTTATATCAAAACCCTTTTTTCCTTCTCTGGGTGCTGATGATCATGCCAGCAGCTTTACCTTAGTCGCCTTTTAAGACACTTCGGTAAGAGTGAGGGTGGCCTATTCTACTCTGCCGGGGACCACACGGCTACGGGCTATGGTTAGTATAATTATATAATATTTAAATTATTCACTGAAAATACGACATACCACATTTTACAGATAAGAAAGGACGCAACAAGTATAATTATATAATATTTAAGCAAAGAAAAAAAGAAACAAATACAAACTAAAACAGCAAACAAAACATTACAAATATAAAAGTAGACAAAAAAATTAAAGGAGGAAAAAAAAGTAATAATACGGCTTCTCAAGCCGGGCAATAAGTATTTGCGTACAGGTGTGTGTGTGTATGTGTGTGTGTGTGTAAGGTATGTCGCGATAGTTAGTGAAAAGTAGCTCACTCAGCTTCGGCCATGGCTTTAGGTAGGAGTACCTTCAGGCCATGGCGCTGGTTTTATGTGAGCCCTAATGTGACGCACGGACGATATAAATATGTACATGACTAGTTTATATGTATAGGTACATAAATAAATTAAATATAATTAAATAATTTAAATACCTATGTTTTATAGATCATGTGACTGCCGGCCGCCGCTCATAGACACCCGTAACACCAGTGGAGTCATAAGTACTTTTTTCCCCAAGGGAAACCATCATGGGCGTTACCTTGCTACATGTAGGGAATAAGGTGGTGTGTGAGAATCTAACCCTTACCAAAACCCCTGGGTGTGCATCAAACCCTACGGCCGGGACTAGACCGTACCGCTGATCGGACTCGACGCTTCACACCTACCTGTCGCAATGCAACCCTTCATTGCTGTACGACCTACCAGGACACCTGGTAACGTCGTACCCCGCGGAGTTGTAAGCGGAGCTAGCCACTCTCCAGCAGTGTATACGTTCACGTACTCCGAAGGGCCGTTTAGTCGCTTCTTACGACAGGCCGGAAAACCTTAATAATTTTTAAGCGCATTATTGACTTAAGAATAAATTGCAAATAATGGAAAACGACAAAAAACTTTAAAGAAATTAAATAAAATGTAAAAATCCCCATGTGACGTCACAGCTCCGCATGACAAATTAATGACGCCTTTGCTCACGTTGGCTTAAGAAAAAATAAAATGGCTGAAAATAACAGTAGTGAATAAGACTGAGAGAGAGTCGACTTTTTTATTATATAGCAAAGACATCACCTACGTAGAGCCTCAGGATTACGTCACTTTCTGCATTTTTATACATATTTTATAAATTTTTTTATTCGATAAAAACACGTTTAATGAAAACTAAAAAATACAGGCCATCTTTTTTTTCTTTCTTTATTCGAAAATCATATAAAAATGGTAAAGTATTTTTTTACCATTTTTATATGCCCAAAATATTCTCATGGTGTTGATGTTTTAACTGTCGATATTATGACTGTTGATATGAGTATCAAAACCCGGCTGGTGACCCTAACACTAAGCCACATTGTATCTCTAATAGAAATACGTAATATTTTATTACATTTCAGTATAGTTTTGTAACTTCGTAACCAATTGCATTCGATTGTTTTGTGACCGACTGTGTTTTGTTTCTAATTACCCAACCAGGTAAATAGGTTGTTGGTACGTCATTTGAAGGAAACAGATGTGTCGACATCAGGAAGATTAATATTAAGGTGACACTGCGATGATACTAATGCCGCAAAGTGATTTATATTGATTGTGGTGGATAAGATACTTTTTTTGAAAAGGTGAACAACATTATACTTTAAGAAAAGTATTTTTTTTTGCGATCCACCTATGTAATAATTTATTCCTACATGTAGAGAACAATAATCTTCATAATTGCTAAAAATGGCCACTTGCATCGCCGAAACTGACAGCGAACATGAATAACCTGGACAGCTACGTGAAGATTGAAAGTCCCTCAAAGGCAGACTGCCCAACTCATCTCATCAACGCTCATCCCGAAGCAGCAATCCCTCCTTTCCTTAACTTCCTTTACTGGTTGCAGCGGTGTACACCAGGCTGGTTGTGGACGGCCGGTTGCAGCTAGCCGACCGTCCTTTGCCATCCCTGAGCGTGTCCTTTTTGTTTTTTTTTTTTTTTTTTTTGTTGACCCGGTGGAAATGCCGCCGGCTCACTGACAGGAGCCGACGTCGGCGCCGGTTGATCGGCGCCGCCTTATGCACACCCGGCCGCTGGGAGTCGACCGGGTAGTGTGGGGCTCTCCCCTGGATTTGGCCTCTGCTAATCAGAGGCCGTCCAAGGGCATACCCACTAAAACCACCGGGGCTTTTCCCATTCTACGCCCGCTTAGTCGGGACGGAACACGGGATTACCACCAGGCTACCACCGCGAACCGTCCTGGGCGAAGAGGCTCGCCAGCACGGCCTCTTTCCACGACACTGGTCCGTAGGACCCAGGGCCTCTCCCACGGCCCACCAACTCCGCCCCCGAATGGCATCCACACTGCTAATACCACCGGGAGGAGGATGGGGTGACAGAAAACCCCCCACCAAAACGCCTCGCTCCGGAAGGAGCGGTCCACTCTGAGAACCCAGGGCAATAAAAGGGGCACCGAGCATCTGGAGATGACTCCAGTCGCAAGCGTCGAGCCCGGCCCTAGGTCCGTAGGGGGGGGGGGGGGGTTACGAACCCTAACCCCCCCCCTCCATGTGTGCAGCCGTCGGCCGTCGGGTAGCAATATGGCGAGCGCACCATATTACTACCCGCCGTTGCCCAGGGACGCCAGGACCCCTTCGGTAGCAGCTCCAAACAGAGCAAAAATACTACCGAAGGGGCCACACGAGGAGGCCGCCGCACCGTAGTCCCCATCCCTGAGCGTGTCCTTCCTTAACTCCCTTAACATCGGCGCCCCCTGGTGTGCCGCTTTCACCGGAATGGGCATTGTGTCCTGGCTGGGTGTGGTGCCTAAAGTTCAAAGTTCAAAAGTTCAATTGCTAAAAATGGCCACTTTTGGTAATAATTGTTATTCGTAGGAAGTAATAACTACAAAAGTATGTCTTAAAAAAGTGTTAAAAAAAAATATGTCACAACATCATACATTGATCTGATCTTTGAGATAAGTAGCTCAAGCACCTGTATTACGTACGGGTATCAGAACCAACAGCGAAATTGCAAATATATACGTATAATACTTTTCTTTAGTAAATACAAATTTAATACTTTCCTTAAAGTATTTGTTGCTCACTTTTTAAGGAAATGTCTCATGTTCGCTACAATCAATATAAATCACTTGGCGACGTTATATTATCGTCGCGGAGTCGCTTTAATGATGAAACAGGAAGATAAAGTGAAAATAGCCAATGTTGTACTTCTACTATTCGCATAAACTATTCTAAAAGAAGACGCAGTGAATCTTTGCGGATTGCTTACTTGTAACTCTTTCTCTCTCTCACACATCCCGAATCCCCCGTAAACGTAGCCGTGGGAGAACCAAGCTTCGGCATGAATGGGCCGGCTCAACCGGAGTGATACCACGGCCTCGCAGAAAACCGGCGTGAAGCAGCTCTGTGCTGTTTTTCGCTGCGTGAGTGCGGGTATCCGGAGACCCAATCCAGGGGATGGGCTTTAAAGATTGGCAGCGCACTTGTGACTCCACTGATGTCGCGGGTGTCCATGGGCAGCGGCAATCGCTTACCATTAGGTGATCCGTCTACTCGTCTGCCACTTATTACATAAAAAAAAGGTAAAGCGACAGCTTTCGACGCTGGGAATAACACTCAAAGAAGCATATCTATTCGGATTCAAAACCACGACCCCCCGCATGGGAGGCGCGTTCTTATCCACTCGGCTGCCATCGCATTGATATTTACTACATAATGTAACATATAAATCGGATTACTGAGTCATGTAATCAGCGAACATATGGAGTGCAGCGTGGAGAGTGCATAATTATCGGTTGCAAGCTGGTGCGTGGGACGCGTTGCGTAAGCGCATCGATGATAAAGCAGTTCAAGTTGCAAGGTTTGATGACCTCGCGCAGGAGAGCAATGAAATGTATAGTGAATTTAGAATATAGCTACAACACACGCTCATTTGTAGCATGCTTAAAAAGCATGCCAAATATGAGCATGCTTAATAATTTTTTACTAGTAACTTTTGTAATTATTATATTTATTATATTATGATCACAGTAACAGTATGAGATACAATGCTTATAATCAGTATCATTTATAAAATTGGTCAAAGTAAAATAAATTATGAAAATTATTTATTTATTTAAACCAACAGGGCGATTACACTCGAGTACTTAAATAATATGCGTATGATTCAAGTGCGTCTTGTCCCTTGCGTCTCATTCTGCGCAGACGCATGTCAAACAGTTTTTGTGCCGTCCAGACACTGACTCACGCTTTCAGAGGTTTGCTTTTACGTTTTGTGGTTTACTTTTAGATTACAAGTAAGTTATAAGAAGAATGAATGGCATCTGAAAGACTGGATGAATCGGAACAAGTAATGTACTTGTTTAAACAAGTAAATTTAACCCTGGAAGAGCCACGCTTCGGCATGAATGGGCCGGCTCGACTGGGCTGATACTACGGCCTTACAGAAAACCGGCGTAAAGCAGCACTGTGCTGTGTTTCGCTGCGTGAGTGAGGGTGTCCGGAGGCCCAAGGCGGGGGAAGGGTTTTAAGGTTGGCAGCGCATTTGTGACTCCACTGCTGTCACGCGTGTCCATGGACGGCAGCAACTGGTTACCGTCAGGTGATCCGTCTGCTATACTACCAGTCCATGACCCCAATTCCCGTGTTAGTGACATTTATTTGAATACGACATTTATCACCCATCAAACACTATCGTTCATTGTCGATTGGGGAATTTCGGCGGACTGTGGTGGCCTAGTGTGTGGCCGTATGAACATTAATAAACTTTAAGTAGTTATAGGTAAACTAAGTTAAAACATAACTTTTAATTAAGATAGTTGAATGAGTATATAAGTAATACTATGTCCACGAGAGCTCTGCCGACAAACTGTTGCACAGTTTGGCAGAATCACATTTTTGTAAATGTATATGCGTTGCTTGAAATATCAATAAACAAACAAACAATCACTAAAACATAGTTTTTTTGTATGGTTTTCAGGTGATATCCGCCACGTTTTTTAAATATCATGAGCACGAGAATTGGGCTCCAGGTAATATCCACCATGTTTTCAAAATATCACGAGCACGGTGTGCACGATGCACCTTATTTTAGTTTATGTAAGTTTGTCTATGATTTATATTATTTATATTTTGATACGTCTTTTGTTTTGCTGTCTTAATTGTCTATTTTCCTATAAGTATAGGAATGATACATAATTTTTCCATGAAACGGAAAGTGTTTTCATCCCTTATCCCTAAATTTCTAACCAGCACACCACAATCCCGAACATATTTTAGGCTATTTGACAGTGATAAAAATAATATACATTTCTTTTATAACATCAGTGCTAATATATTTTTTGTGGAGCGATTTGTATTATCGCGAGATAAAAATATTGCATTATTTCATCTAAGTTCGTCTTCTAAAATTATTATTTTTAAAACAGGGGCGTGACTAAAAACGGCCCGTGACGTAGATTACGAGTAAGTCTACTGCCTATGGTTGATTGCCTTTCCTTCATAGGAAGAAATAAACAAAAAAAAGTCTATGGTTGATCGTACCGTCGTGTCTGAAACACCAACAAGCTCAATGTTTATTTATCGACAATCTAAGTCACTGGCCGCCATATTGCTAAAAGACGCGTTTTTGCGGCACATTTGAATATTGCATTTTCTTTTTCGTTTTTTTATTAAAATATCTAGAATAAAACAGAAAAGTATTTTTAGGGCTACTTATAAACAAATTAATACCCTAAGATAGTTTTCAGAATTTTGTCAAATAGCCTATTGGGGTCCATATCAATACCAACAGAAGAAAACTTATTTGTCGCCGCTGAAGGACGCCTTCTGTGATGTTTTTTCGGGAAAAAGCATCCCACAAGGCAGTCGCTCAGCGTTGCTCCCTCATATCGCTTGAATGACCAGAATCAGTTGAAGACTGGACTAGACTCAGCTTGCACCCACGCTACTAATTTTCCGAGACAAAGCTAAATAATCGATCTTCAAAAGTGATATTTGATCGAGTCCCCGTTTAGCTTATGGTTGTTTTATGACGCAGGCTAGACGTCTGGCTTGACATAACTATGTCTGAACTATAACATATCTAATCTAGTATAACGTTTGAGTTCTATGTTGTCTGGGTCTCGTATAGCAAAGGTGAGGGTAGGTAGATACTTACCTATCTTTTACGAGTGTGTAATTAAAAAGCCTTGTAAAAGGAGGATTCTGACCGTAGGAGAGTCACGCTTGAGTTTATGGAACTAACAAACGCGAGCTTCAAACGGAATGTGTACGGAATAAATAAAAATTAAATTTAAATTTAAAAAACCCCCGACACTACTAAAGCTCTTTCATTTGATACCTATATTGAGGCAGTTGGAACAACAAATAGGTTATTCGTCATTTTCTGACGGCGGCCATCTTGGATTTGAAATTTTTCACAATTAATATATTCTGCTACTCAAGCCCTTTTATATGATACCCATATTGTGGGAGTTGTGTTAAAACATAAAATCCAAATCTTTGTGACGGCGGCCATCTTGGATCGATTTTTATCCAACATAACTAGGAACACTCCCTCCTTTCTCATCTTTCAAACAAAAAAACAATATCAAAATCGGTTCATTTGTTCGGGAGCTACGATGCCATAGACACACACACAGACAGGTCAAACTTATAACATCCCGTCGTTTTTGCGTCGGGGGTTTAAAAAATATGGCTCTATATGAAAAGGGTCTATTTGGTTAGGATGCACGTCTATGGTTGAGCCACAATAGGCACAGTCTACTCTAACTCATAATGATGGGTCAATTAAATTTTTCACCGTGGGAGAGCCACACTTCGACATAAATGAGCCGGCTCGACCGGAGCGATATCACGGCCTCACAGAAAACCGGCGTGAAACAGAACTGTGTTGTGTTTCGGAGCGTGAGTGAGGGTACCGGAGGACCAATCCGGTTACCAATCTTATACGAGTGTGTGTAATTAAAAAACCTTTTACAAAGGTGGATTCTGACGGTGGGAGAGCCCCGCTTTGCCATGAATGGGCCGGCTCGACCGGAGTGATATCACGGCCTCACAAAAAACCGGCGTGAAACAGAACTGTGCTGCGTTTCGGAGCGTGAGGTAGGGTACCGGAGCATAATCCGGGGGAAAAGGGGGTTTAAAGGTTGGCAGCGTATTTGTGATTCCACTGGTGTCGTGGGTGTATATGGGTGGCGGCAATCGCTTACCATCGGGCGATCCGTCTGCTCATATGCCACACAAAAAAGAAATGCCATTTTTATATCTGAAAAAATCCATGGAGCATTGACTGAAGTGTCGCGTCTGTATGCTAGGTTTTGGCTTCGCTTTCCGGGATAGGAAATGATCTTTCTTTAATGGTTTTGGGTCTGCGTGGACTGCGGCGGTTATCTAAGTTTCTTTATCTTTTACGAGCCGGACGAGTTCTTCCAGGCTGGAATCACGAATCACGATTTTTTCCAGGACGCCTGTTCCTATCAAATTTTCCCATTATTTTAAGTTATTGTTAAAATCAAAGTTTTTTTTATGACATAAGTGCTGATGGTAAGCGATTCCCGCCGCCCATGGATACCCACAACACCAGTGGAGTCACAAGTGCGCTGCTGACCTTTAAACTCCCCTTCCCCCCTTGGATTGGGCCTCCGGTACCCTCAATCACGCAGCAAAACACAGCAGAGTGCTGCTTCACGCCGGTTTCTGTGAGGCCGTGGTATCACTCCGGTCGAGCCGGCCTATTCATGCCAAAGCGTGGCTCTCCCACGATCAAAGTTAGCTTGTCAGATTAGCTCGGCTTAATTTCTGTCATCATTAGGAACACAAAGCCCAGACGAGCATTATATAAGACGTGAGTCATGTCAATACATTGAGTCAATGGAGGGGGACCAGACTGAGGGGTTAAAGAGGGGGAGGGGGGGCGTCGCGACGTGCGTGATTCACACTTCCAGGAACGCTGGGCGTTTGCGAATTTCATTTTGTTTGGTTACTGAAGTAAGTAGATGATATACCTACGTACGTCCTTTAGATTCGAATATAACCACAGTTCACAGAAAACAGACGTGAAGCAGCACTGTCCTGTGTTTCGCTGCCTGATTGAGGTTATCGGAGGCCCCATCAGGGAGAAAGGGGGGCCAAAAAGTTGGCAGCGCACTTATGACTCCACTGGATTCGCGGGTGACCATGTGCGGCGGCAATCGCTCACCATCAAATGTTCCGTCTGCTCATCTGCCACCTTCAACATAAATAAAATGGAAGCTTACCTAGCTTTCGATTTACTTCATATTTAACCGTTTCTTTGCTTTGACTTGGTATGAGGTTAATAATTAACCTATTATTAATAAATAATAATTATAATCATTTCATCCTAGCTTTCGATTTACTTCATATTTAACCGTTTCTTTGCTTTGACATGGTATGAGGTTAATAATTAACCTATTATTCATAAATAATAATAATTATTATTTATTATAAGCCCATAGTGTCCCACTGCAGAGCAAAGGCCTCCCTACACTTTTTCCTCCTCTCCCGGTTCTGGTCTGCTGTGGATCAGTCTCTAAAGAACGCGTCGAATTCATCTCGCTACCGCGCTTCGGTCTGCCGCGGTTAATAAAACCCGAAAAAGTGTGGCCCGCTTCGATCACAGTTTATCCAAGAAAAAGTCTGTGGTATACCGCTGTCATAGATAGATAAATAGATAGATTTTAGAGAGAGCGATGGTAGCTCAATGGATACGAACGCGCCTTCCACGCAGGTGATCGAGGTTCGAATCCAAGCATGCACCAATGGTTTTTTTTTTCAAATCTATGTGCGTATTTCTACCATTACCATCTGCTCGGCGGTGAGGGAAAACATCGTGAGGAAACCTGCACGTTTCGGAAAAAGTTTCTGAAACATGTAACCATGATTCGGTTGGTCTGGTTCCCCTGTTAAAGGGTTGCGAAGGTCAGAGGGCAGTCGCTTCACTGTAATTACCAGACTATACTATAAAGTATATACTTTATTGCACAAAATACACAACTTGAATACTAGGCATTACAGAAATTTTGTATACAATTCCGGCGGTCTTATCGCTGAAAGCGATCATACCTACCATACGATTTGTAGCATTATACCATAAATTATTCTTAGATAAATATTGGTTCCATTGTACCTAAAAAGAGGAACTGGAGAGTTTCTTGATAGTGCAAAATAATAATAATAATAATAATAACTCTCACAACATTTCATAAGTGTACCTGATTCCGTACTAAGTAGCTTAAGTACTTGTGTTACAGATATCAGACAACAGAGGAACATAAATATATACTTAAATACATATATTACACCCAGACCCTGAACAAACACAAGTGTTCCTCGCACGAATGTTTGTCCAGGGTGGGGATCGAACCCACGACCTTTGGCGTAAGAGGCAGGGTCACTACCAATTGCGCCATCCGGTCAGTCAAAAGTAAAAAAAAAGTATCTTTTAATACTATTGTTGATCTCCAGTTCCTCTTGTAAGGTAAGATTGAACCAATATTTATTCATTCAATATTTACCGACACACTGTAATTAGTCTTATGTAATACTTATTATGTGCTATGTCACATAGCAATGACCTTAGGTTTCTCTCGTCGTGCATTGCCCGAACAAGGTCACAAAGCTGAATTGAAGGGCAAAAGGGCAATGATTTAAAGACAGATTGTGTCAACACTGAATCTTTGAGTCACTGACACTGGATTATGTTCAACGTGGACATGTTTAATTAACAGTAGGATGTTGATTCGTCATTTGTCACAAAGTTCAAGTGCGTTTGAGGGCCACTGGACTAACAATAACATGCTTCAATATTGACCAAATGTGTAATACACTATGTGCGGACTCTCAAATGCTTCGCACAGCTAATTTAGTTAATAATAATAATATCGTCCAACTGATTCGATTCCGATTTGGTTACAACGGGTAGGGCACACTAGCGATGCCAATCGATTTTAATTTTTAGCTACTAAACCGGATCTATTTCAAACGATTTCGGGGTTACAACCTCCGTTGGGTCCGTTTTTGTAAAATACGAACGAAAAATTGATCCACGCCTAAAGTGGCCGCTTTTGGCGTGAATCAATTTTTTGCGTATGCGTTGGACCCAACATTTGTGCATGGTTATTTAATAAATAGTATAAGTGTTTGCCGAGAGGTTGTAACCCCGAAATTGTTTAAAATAGATCCGGTTCATTAGCTAAAATTACGTCGATTGGCATCGCTAGTTGACCCTACCCGTCGCCTTAAGGCGGTCAATCTCAACAATCATCCACTTACGCAGGATATTATAGTGCTCAAGTGTGTGTGTAAACACAAATGTACTCTCTATTCCCTAGCCCTCATATTCCGATGGAACACCAGTGTGACACGACCGGAGAGGGATCGGGCGCAGGACCAACGACTTAGCGTGCTTTTTGAGGCATGGGGGTACAAGACCACCATCTAGACTCTAGCTGACAATGAAAAATTCTTAACAGAAAAACTCAGGTACAAGTTTTGGCCCGACCCGGGGCTCGGGCATCGGACTCGGGACCCCAAGTTTTATAGTGCGATGCACTACCCACTGCGCCAACGAGGCAGTAATGTAGGTAGCATTGAGTTGTATCTCATACGCCGACAGATTCGTTGGTGCGAGCACTTGTCTCGGATGTCAGAGCAGCGAGTGGCGAAGCGCATCTTCTTTTCTGAACTTGAGGAGGGCAAGTGCAAGCATGGCGGACAACTCTTCAAATACAAAGATGTGCTTAAGCGCCACATGAAAAAGTGTTAAATTGCCTCATCTCGCTTGGAGGATAAGGCTGCTGAGCAACTCGAGTAAAAGTCGAGTAGAGTAAAAGGCGACTAAGGTAAAGCTGCTGCACCCAGAGAAGGGAAACTCTGCATTTATATCAAAACCCTCGCCAACCCGTCTGCCAAGCGGTGAGTATGGCAATTACCCCTCATGTGATTGAGGGAGGCCCGTGCCCCGGCAGTCGGGACTTAAATGGGCTGATGATGATGATGATGAGGCTACATCAGCTACATGCGAGCGCACCGCATTTGCTAACAGAACATTAGCAACGGTTACCATACCTATTGAATAGTTTGCCCGAGGACATACGCCGGGAACAAGATAAATATAAATTTAAAAGAAACTTAAAACATATTTTTTAGCTAATTTAGAGTAGTATAAGTATTTTTATTTTATTTATTTTTTAAGTTAGAGACCCGTGATCCCGCAGACAAGCTAAGCAAATAGCTTTGCGGGACTAATTTTTTTTTATATGAGAGGTGGCAGACGAGCAGACGGATCACCTGATGGTAAGCAATTCCGCCGCCCATGGACACTCGCAACACCAGTGGAGTCACAAGTGCGCTGCCAACCTTTTCCCCTTCCCATTGGGCCTCCGGTAACCTCACTCACATGGCGAAACACAGCGCAGGCGCTGTTTCACGCCGGTCTTCTGTGAGGCAGTGGTATCAATCCGGTCGAGCCGGCCCATTCATGCCTAAGCGTGGCTCTCCCACATTCCCACATACTGTACTTTAATGTAAATGTTGTTTGTTTAATAAATAAATAACACCAACAACGTTTGGCCAGGAGTTGAAGCGGTCGCCATGGACCAAATCGGCCGGACTCCATCACTCCACGGATCCTGGGTATGATTCGCACTCTTGTGTGATAAATAAATAAAATATTTTTTGCACTCCAGCCGTGTGGCCCCGGCAGAGTAGAATAGGCCACCCTCACTCTTATCGAGGTGTCTTAAAAGGCGACTAAGGTAAAGCTGCTGGTATGATCATCAGCACCCAGAGAAGGAAAACTCTGCATTTACATCAAAACCCTCGCCAACCCGTCTGCCAAGCGTGTTGAGTATGGCAATTACCCCTATGTGATTGAGGGAGGCCCGTGCCCCAGCAGTGGGGGCTTAAATCGGCTGTCGATGATGACGATGATGCACTCCAGGGGATGAGCGTCCTTCCATCGCTCCAGCATATGCCAATGGGTTCTAGGACTGATATGAAGGCCTAGCGGAGGATATCATTCAGGCAGGCGGGGCGAGGAATACGGCCGGCGCTATGGACACACGACAGACCGTGGTGGCCCAGGGTTCTCCACAGGAGCATGTTCCGTAATTCGTTTAAATTAAATTTAATAAGTACTTAAACAGCAGAGTAGAATAGGCCACGCTCACTCTTACCGAGGTGTCGTAAAAGGCGACTAAAGTAAAGCTGCTGGCATGCTCATCAGCACCCAGAGAAGGAAAACTCTGAATTTATATCAAGACCCTCGCCAACCCGTCTGCCAAGCGTGGTGAGTATGGCAACCCCTCATGTGATTGAGGGAGGCCCGTGCCCCAGCAGTGAGGACTCAAATGGGCTGACGATGAAGTGCTTAAACCAGAGACTGATCCAATACAAGTTTCCGTCACACAAGTAGACGGTATCACTTCGGTCCATTCATGCCGAAACATGGTTCTCTCAGGGTAAAGCAACGTCACTACGAAACGTGCCATCGAGTCAGCTGTTATGATGAGGTCAAGCGAATCCCCGTTTAATAAAAAAACGTGATGTATTGTTCCTGAAATAATTTCTCAAGCCTTGTATAATTTGGACCATTTTGTTTGCGAACTCGTCACAGAACTTTTAGAAGAAAAGCTACAGATTGTGACCCAAGAAAATAAGCTTGGAAATATTCCATTGACATCTTGGAACATTCCAGTTTAACGGTTTCATAAAAAGTACGTCACAACTGTGTATGAATTTTAAACAAAGTGCAAAGTTTTCAATGGCGCTTTTCGCTGGAATAAGGATGTCGATAATAGGTAGTGAACGGCAGAGACTCAGCACCCTCCTGTCGCTCGATTCCAAGACTCAAATGATAGGGCTACCCAAAACCCAACTCCTCCTCACCACACTCACACATACATACAGCTATAAATTAAATGTTAGTATCATTAATTACATTTCGATATCTTTTTTTTTGAAGAGTTAATTCAGTTTGTCACTTTAGTCTTAATTTAGACAATAAGCCATAGCGGAAATTCATATGATTTGACACCCACGAGACAGGCTCTGCCTAGTGTGGGAGTTAAAGAACTATTCTTTCTGTTAATGTGTGTTTTTGGTAAATAAATGTTTTTTTTTGTTTTAAATAAGTTATTAATTAAAGTAGTAAGATATTTTATCGCCATCATCATCATCAGCCTGTTAGCCTGGAGATGGATATCGGACCTTATAAAATGTTCACTATTTCATCCTTCACGCATCGAATCTCTTCTGGAGATGGCGCCTAACCGATTTTGAGAAAATTTCAATTTAAACCCATTTCTGTCCATCTAGTTTTTAATATTACTGGGTATGTAATGAAGAAACATTTTTTTACAAGCATTAATTTCCAGGTTACCAATTGAACTGAAATTGGGCTATAGTATGTGTGATCGGTATCTTCAATTCTGAAGGTTGTGTCCTTGAAAGTTTCTGGTAGCTTGTACCAATACTCAGGGGGATAAGTTACTACAGGGTGCGGACCATTGAACCAGTTTCTTTGGTTGCTCTTAGCAACCTCTCTCTCTTTATTTTTATTTTATTTACCTACTTTATGTACCTACTAATATAATTATAAGTCTTTATGGATCAAAACACAGTATGGTCTGAAATAAACAATTTTTATTTTATTTTTACTTCAGCAGACAACTAAAAATGTTTCTGGCCGGCACTTGGATCTAAAAGGCGATGTCCTTTAAATTTGTTAAAATTTTATTAACTTTTTTCTAACTAAGTAAAACATCAAGAACATCCCTAAAGAGAAACCTTAGCTTGTAGTGTCGAAATAAGTGAAAATAACCAGCTTTTTCAAATGCCATAACAGGCACGTTTTCAAGGAGCAATTTCTCTGAAAAGACCCCAGACTTCTGAAGTCGTGTCGTGAAATGTGAACGTGTTTCTTTGTTAAACTTTGGGGATATTTAACCTAGATTTAAAGGTCGCTTAGATGGTTCCAGAACAGGTGACGATGGTTTCAAAATCCATTCGTTGCAATCTAAGGTTCAGCAAATATTTAACCATATGGTACAGCCACGCTTCGGCTCGACCGGAGAGAATGAATGAATAAAAAAGAATTAGATAGTTGCAGTGTGGTCCCGGCAGAGTAGAATAGGCCACCATCACTCTTACCGAGGTGTCGTAAAAGGCGACTAAGCTAAGCGGCT
Organism: Marasmia exigua; assembly: GCA_019059595.1. Classification (NCBI taxonomy): domain Eukaryota; kingdom Metazoa; phylum Arthropoda; class Insecta; order Lepidoptera; family Crambidae; genus Marasmia; species Marasmia exigua. The sequence continues at coordinate 9,630,523 of CM032488.1, read as the reverse complement.
GGCATGATCATTAGCACCCAGAGAAGGAAAACTCTGAATTTATATCAAGACCCTCGCCAACCCGTCTGCCAAGCGTGGTGAGTATGGCAACCCCTCATGTGATTGAGGGAGGCCCGTGCCCCAGCAGTGAGGACTCAAATGGGCTGACGATGAAGTGCTAACCAGAGACTGATCCAATACAAGTTTCCGTCACCCAGTAAGAAACGGTATCACTTCGGTCCATTCATGCCGAAACATGTTCTCTCAGGGTAAGCCACGTCACTACGAAAACGTGCCATCGAGTCAGCTGTTATGATGAGGTCAAGCGAATCCCCGTTTAATAAAAAAACGTGATGTATTGTTCCTGAAATAATTTCTCAAGCTTGTATAATTTGGACCATTTTGTTTGCGAACTCGTCACAGAACTTTTAGAAGAAAAGCTACAGATTGTGACCCAAGAAAATAAGCTTGGAAATATTCCATTGACATCTTGGAACATTCCAGTTTAACGGTTTCATAAAAAGTACGTCACAACTGTGTATGAATTTTAAACAAAGTGCAAAGTTTTCAATGGCGCTTTTCGCTGGAATAAGGATGTCGATAATAGGTAGTGAACGGCAGAGACTCAGCACCCTCCTGTCGCTCGATTCCAAGACTCAAATGATAGGGCTACCCAAAACCCAACTCCTCCTCACCACACTCACACATACATACAGCTATAAATTAAATGTTAGTATTATTAATTACATTTCGATATCTTTTTTTTTTGAAGAGTTAATTCAGTTTGTCACTTTAGTCTTAATTTAGACAATAAGCCATAGCGGAAATTCATATGATTTGACACCCACGAGACAGGCTCTGCCTAGTGTGGGAGTTAAAGAACTATTCTTTCTGTTAATGTGTGTTTTTGGTAAATAAATGTTTTTTTTTTGTTTTAAATAAGTTATTAATTAAAGTAGTAAGATATTTTATCGCCATCATCATCATCAGCCTGTTAGCCTGGAGATGGATATCGGACCTTATAAAATGTTCACTATTTCATCCTTCACGCATCGAATCTCTTCTGGAGATGGCGCCTAACCGATTTTGAGAAAATTTCAATTTAAACCCATTTCTGTCCATCTAGTTTTTAATATTACTGGGTATGTAATGAAGAAACATTTTTTTACAAGCATTAATTTCCAGGTTACCAATTGAACTGAAATTGGGCTATAGTATGTGTGATCGGTATCTTCAATTCTGAAGGTTGTGTCCTTGAAAGTTTCTGGTAGCTTGTACCAATACTCAGGGGGATAAGTTACTACAGGGTGCGGACCATTGAACCAGTTTCTTTGGTTGCTCTTAGCAACCTCTCTCTCTTTATTTTTATTTTATTTACCTACTTTATGTACCTACTAATATAATTATAAGTCTTTATGGATCAAAACACAGTATGGTCTGAAATAAACAATTTTTATTTTATTTTTACTTCAGCAGACAACTAAAAATGTTTCTGGCCGGCACTTGGATCTAAAAGGCGATGTCCTTTAAATTTGTTAAAATTTTATTAACTTTTTTTCTAACTAAGTAAAACATCAAGAACATCCCTAAAGAGAAACCTTAGCTTGTAGTGTCGAAATAAGTGAAAATAACCAGCTTTTTCAAATGCCATAACAGGCACGTTTTCAAGGAGCAATTCTCTGAAAAGACCCCAGACTTCTGAAGTCGTGTCGTGAAATGTGAACGTGTTTCTTTGTTAAACTTTGGGGAGATTTAACCTAGATTTAAAGGTCGCTTAGATGGTTCCAGAACAGGTGACGATGGTTTCAAAATCCATTCGTTGCAATCTAAGGTTCAGCAAATATTTAACCATATGGTACAGCCACGCTTCGGCTCGACCGGAGAGAATGAATGAATAAAAAAGAATTAGATAGTTGCAGTGTGGTCCCCGGCAGAGTAGAATAGGCCACCATCACTCTTACCGAGGTGTCGTAAAAGGCGACTAAGCTAAAGCGGCTGGCATGATCATTAGCACCCAGAGAAGGAAAAGTCTGCATTTCAAAACCCTCGCCAACCCGTCTGCCAAGCGTGGTGAGTATAGCAATTACCCCTCATGTAATTGAGGGAGGCCCGTGCCCCAGCAGTGGGGACTTACATAAATGGGCTGATGATGATGATGATGATGAGATAGTTGCACTATCTCATTAGGCTAAGCCCTGTAAAGGTAGCGTAAAAAGATAAATAAATAAATAAAATAAAAAAAATACTTTTTAGGGTTCCGTAGCCAAATGCCAAAAAACTTAACCCTTATAGATTCGTCACGTCTGTCTGTCTGTCCGTCTATCCGTCTGTTCGTCCCCGTCCGTATATCACAGCCACTTTTTTCCAAAGCTATAAGAAGTATAATATTGAAACTTGGTAAATAGATGTATTTTGGTAACCGCATTACACAAAAATAGGAAAAAAAAATTTTTTTAGCGGGGCCCCATACTTAGAACTGAAACTCTAAAATTCACCAAACCCCCCAAAAAAAAATACATATGACAGTACATTTTATACATCTTACTAACATTAACCATGCATGACTGCCTAAACTTAAGATTGTTATTGTAATTTAATTTAGTTTAATTTTATCGCGGAGCAAATTTCAAAAATAATTTGTAACACTTAAAAAACGAGCACAATAAAGGCACGGAACCAGTGTCCATGGAATTTCATTAGAATTAAAAAAAAACTCTACAATATCTTTTTCATCAAACCCATACGTGTGGGGTATCTATGAATAGGTCTTTAAAAATAATATTGAGGTTTCAAATATTTTTTTTTCTAAACTTAATACTTTACGCAAGAGATGCTCCCAAAATTATGCATAAATGTATTATGCAAAATATAATAATTATGCCACAGTACATATTATGCTAAAACCAAATTCGGCCAAATTAATATTATGCTAAATAAATTATGCCAATTTCATTATGCCAATCTATTTTAGGACAAACACATTATGCCAATTAAATGGAATCCCCTATATCAGGACCTACTAGTTTGGCCTAGTCTGAACTGGTCAATCCTATCGGGCTTAGGACAAATTAGTTTAGACTAGGCTATACTGGTTAATCCTATCGGGCTTAGGACAAATTAGTTTAGACTAGGCTATACTGGTTAATCCTATCGGGCTTAGAAAAAAATAGTTTAGACTAGGCTATACTGGTTAATCCTATCGGGCTTAGGACATATTAGTATAGACTAGGCTATACTGGTTAATCCTATCGCGTATAGGAAGAACTACTTGAGCCTAGGCTAAACTAGTTTGTTCTAAAATCGGGTTTGGCCGGTAATATATATAAAAAAAAAACATAAAAGAAGTATTATGGCTTTTGTCTCGTTATGCAAAACTATTTATTTATCTACCTTACAATTAGGTAACCACCTAACACAATAGAAGCTCATATAAATCTAAAACTGTTAAGATAATCACATAGCGGGAGATGCGTCAACAACAAACAAAAAAATGGACCTATCTTGAATAACACAGACCTAAATTATGACCATCGGTAGATTCGGACTAATTCTAGTCAATTAAGCAAAAATCAAGTCCATTAATCAACTCACCCAAAGATATTCTCACGATCATCATCAGCCCATTTAAGCCCCCACTGCTGGGGCACGAGCCTTCCTCAATCACATGAGGGGTAATTGCCATACTCACCACGCTTGGCAGACGGGTTGGCGAGGGTTTTCAACTAAATGCAGAGTTTTCCTTCTCTGGGTGCTGATGATTATGCCAGCAGCTTTACCTTAGTCGCCTTTTACGACACCTCGGTAAGAGTGAGGGTGGCCTATTCTACTCTGCCGGGGACCACACGGCCACGTGGTATTCTCACGATACCACATTCAAAATAACATTATTCCATTTTGACTGCCCCGGTGGCGTAGTGGTTAGTGGGTCGCAATATAAAGCTTCGCTGCGCAAGAGGTCCGGGGTTCGATTCCCGGGTCAGGCCAAAAAAGTACCTAAGTTTTCGGTAAGAAATTCTTAGTGTCAGCTCGGAGCCTGGAAGTGGGTGATCTTGTACCCCCGTGCCTCGGAAAGCGGAGAGAAAAGATAAGCCGTTAATCTTGCGCCCAATCCCTCTCCGGTCGTGTCACGCTGGTGTCTCATCAGAATATGAGGGTAAGGGAATAGAGAGTGCATTTGTTTTTGCGCATACACATGAGCACTATAATTCATCCTGTATACGTGGCTGATCGTTGAGATTGGCCGCCATAGCCGTAATCGGTTGGAGGAATTATTAATCAATTTTTAGAAAATATAAGGTCAAGTATTTTGTTCTTTTTTTCTTTGATTCACCACCTTTATCCCGAAACAGTGGTAGATTGTGACGGTTACATAATTAGGATTATTAAGGTGATAGGTAGGGCACACTAGCGACGCCAATCGATTTTAATTTTTAGCTACTAAATCGGATCTATTTTAAACAATATCGGGGCTACAACCTCTCGGCAAACATTTATACTATTTATTAAATAACCATGCACAAATGTTGGGTTCAACGCGTACGCGAAAAATTGATTCACGCCAAAAGCGGCCACTTTTGGTGTAAATCAATTATTCGCGTACAAAAACGGACCCAACATTTGTGCATGATTATTTAATAAATAGTATAAGTGTTTGCCAAGAGGTTGTTACCCCGAAATTGTTTAAAATAGAACCGGTTTAGTAGCTTCAAATTAAATTCGATTGGCGTCGATAGTGTGCCCTACCTATCACCTTAAAATACGAGCGAGATTTTAAAAGACGAGCCATGGCGAGTTTTTAATAGTATTCGTGAGTGTTTTAATACCGAGTTATGTGCAGTCTCATACACTACTTTACCTTACATTAATGTTTTAATCATCAAAGTGAGAAATCATAGGAACCTACAAAAAGGTTTGTACACATACCTGATAATCTACGAGTAGTAGATTTTCCTGGCAAACTACTACTTATTTGTAACTCTTTTGCTTTTGCTAAAATATCTAGTGATTTCATAGATATTTTCTTAAGGTGACGGGTAGGGCACACTCGCGACGCCAATAGATTTTAATTTTTAGCTACTAAGCCGGATCTATTTTAAACAATTTCGGGGTTAACCCCTCGGCAAACACTTACACTATTTATTAAATAACCATGCACAAATGTTGGGAACAACGCGTAGACGAAAAATTGATTATCGCCAAAAGTGGCCGCTTTTGGCGGTAATAAATTTTTTGCGTACAAAAACGGATCTAAAATTTGTGCATGGTTATTTAATAAATAGTATAAGTGTTTGCTAAAGAGGTTGTAACCCCGAAATTGTTTAAAATAGATCCGGTTTAGTAGCTAAAAATTAAAATCGCTAGTGTGCCCTACCCGTCACCTTCAATCTCAAATCAATAAACCTATTACCAACATGAAACAGAGGCAAGCATTGTAATCGAATCCGCTAGCCATTTCAAACCACTTCGCTGAACGGGTTGTCAAGCTGATCAGGTATACCAAGGTCAGGGTCACATAACCCTCACCAGACACCAGTACATCCCCTCGGTAGTCAGCAAAAACTTCCCACAAGCAAACCCTTGCAATTCTTTGCGTAACCGAAATAATGCAGCCCATTATACTTTTTTTTTGGGCCGAAACCGGACGCTTCCAGACGACTGTATAGTTCTAGGAATCGAACCAAGGACTGTTAGGGTAGGTCGTAGTGACACTACGGTCACCTTGCAGTGCGTTGACCCGAGAGGCGGGGAAAGAGCCGGTTCTGTGTTTTTGTGGACCCTACCCGAATGTTGTATACAGTTCGTTGTGTGAATGTTGAAAAGTGGAGCAAGATCGACATATCAGAAGACAGCGAGACTGGTTTATTTTAGCTATTTTCATAGTCTGATGTCATATGGTCTACTACTGTATCCGGTGCTGACTTACAAGCCATCTTCATTTTGCAGAAGAGGGCCATCCGTGCCATCTACGGTCTTAGGTCACGTGACTCACTCAGAGAAGTATTCAAGGAAATTAATATTTTAACCGTATCATCTCAATACATTTTTGATTGTATTATGTTTGTACGCAAGAACTTGCACCTTTACTCGCAAAATTCATTTGTCGGATTGAGCATTAGAATGTTTAATAAGTTACCTCAAAATATCATTGATTTACCCGTACATAAGTTTAAGTTGCATGTAAAAAACTGCCTAATGCAGAAAGGCTACAAAAAAGTAGATGATTATTTGAATGATAAGGATTCCTGGACATGTTTATCTCTTCGCCTGTCCTCTAATGTAAAATTCATTTCATAATTTTTCTTTGACGATTTATCTAAACGATATTGATTATAAGCATTGTATATCATACTGTCACTGTAATCATAATTTGTATAAGAATGAATATTGTAATTACCATATTATTTGAAAAGAGTAACTACTGAGTTTCTTGCTGATTCTTCTCGGTAGAAATTGACATTCCGAATCAGCGGTAGATTACATGATTTTTGACATTCATAATTGTTGAGTATGGACTTAAATTGAATAAAGACATTTTTGATTTTGATTTTGAACTGGGAATTGAAAACAAAACAGTTTTAGCGCATTTAAAAAAAGCCGGGTACACAAAAAAGCTCGATATTTGGGTACCTCCCGAGCTCACGAAAGAAACCCAATGAACATTGTAACTCATTTGTGCTTCTTTATTACGACGTAACGAAACCGAATCATATTTGAAGAAGCTGATAAGTGGTGATGAAAAGTGGATCGCGTACGACAAGAACGTGCGAAAAAGTATGGGAGTTTGTAGCTTGGGGTGGATTACTAGGTATAAGAAGCTCATCCTACATGAGCGATGGTAGCTCAATGGATACGAACGCGCCTTCTACGCAGGTGCTCGATGTTCGTATCCGAGCATACATCAATGGTTTTTTGAAATCTATGTGCGTATCTCTACCATTACCATCTGCTCGGTGGTGAGGGAAAACATCTGCATGTTTCGGTAAAAGTTTCTGAAACGTGTAACCATGATTCAGTTGGTCTGGTTCCCCTGTTAAAGGGTTGCGACGGTCAGACAGCAGGCGCTTGATTGTAATTACCAGTCCCCTCCAATCCTGAATCATGGTCTAAGCGTACCTTGGGCTCCAAAGCGACAGCTTTGGACGCAACTGGGAATTACATGCTAAGATGAAGAAGAAGCGCATCCTGCCCTTTGAATAGTTTTTTTTATGTGATTGGCGGCAGACGAGCAGACGGATCGCTTGATGGTAAACGATGGCCGCCGCCCATGGACACCCGCGATACCAGTGGATTCGCAAGTGCGCTTCCAACCTTTAAACCCCAATTTCCCCAGATTGGGCCTCCGGTACCCTCACTCAGCGAAACACAGTACAGTGCTTCACTTCACGCCGGTCTTCTGTGAGGCGTTCATGCCGAAGAGTGGACCTTCCTCGGTCAACATACATAGTGCATAAGCAATATATCAAAGAAAAAAAAGGGAAAAAGGTCGGATCAAGACTTCTTTAAAATATGAAGAGAAAAAAAAAATGAATTTTGTACATATTTTTTTTTTATTTATTTTAGGGATTACAAACAAATGTATTACATGAGAGACTTGAGGATAAGCTTATTATACACTTAATAGTAACACATCCAACAACGTAATCCAAGTCTAGGCATGAGATTTAAGTAGGGTGCATTTACAAAAGAAACAGATGAGAGAGAAAAAAAAATAAAAGAAAAGAAAATAAAAGAAAGAAAGAAAGTATATTTTCATAATATTTAATGTCTCTACCATGCTATTATTTATAAAAAAAAAAAACTAAAATAAATATCCTGGTTTACAATTTGTTTTTAAACATTTAGTTGCATAATATTTCGTTCTAAACTTCCTCAAACACATGACATCACAACTATATACACATGGTTCTTCCCAATCCCCATGTACCCACCCGTTTCCATATAACTGATTACACGTTCGCCACAACCTGGTAAACACTGGAATCATTTCAATGTAATCCAATTTGAGTTAAAAATAAATTACTTACGCGATTCCGATCACCTTGTTTTGACATTGTCCGGGATTCGGATCTATAAGCTATAGTTATGTAGGTATATATGTTTTTTGGTAAGCGGTATCGTAAAGTTTTTAAATGAAAAAGATATGGGCCTACCATGTACTACCATACAAATAAGGTGACGGCTAGGGCACACTAGCGACGCCAATCGATTTTAATTTTTAGCTACTAAACCGGATCTATTTTAAACCATTTCGGGGCTACAGCCTCTAGGCAAACACTTATACTATTTATTAAATAATCATGGATAAATGTTGAATCTGTTTTTGTACGCGAAAAATTGATTCACATCAAAAGTGGCCGCTTTTGGCGTGAATCAATTTTTCGCGTACGCGTTGGACCCAACATTTGTGCATGGTTATTAATTAAATAGTATAAGTGTTTGCCGTGAGGTAGTAACCCCGCAAGTGTTTAAAATAGATCCGGTTTTTGCTAGTGTGCCCTACGTGTCACCTTAAGGTATTATTTATGACGCGTTCGAGAAGTTACTCGGGAGTTCAAAAAATCACGATTTAGAATTCATATATGTACAGTTAGGATACCAAAAATATCTGAGCATTTGATACAACTACGACAAAAAAACGTCGCTGAAAAAGTATAAAACAAGCCTTCGTTGTCAATTTATGCAATATTCACTATGTAGAGATAAAATTTCATGTTTGGAAATCCGCAGTCACACGTTGTCAAAGGGTAGTATATTTAACGTGTGACTACGCCTTTCCAAACATGAAATTTTATCTCTACATAGTGAATATTGCATAAATTGACAACGAAGGCTTGTTTTATACTTTTTCAGCGACGTTTTTTTGTCGTAGTTGGGTTTTAGTTTTTTTACTTTTATTTTATTTGTACTATTTTGGTGTCCAAGTGCTAGTAATATATATATATATATATTCAAAATGTACAAGTCAAGCGCTTTCAAATGATACCAAACACGGCATATTTATCATAACTTTATTTTTTTACTCTGTATGTTTTGTCCGCTAGAGGGCGCCACATTAGATTTTGTGAAACTTCATATAGCCTATAACCAGCGGACGATCAAGACGCTTATAATGATATGTCATTTGTCGAATTCTGATAAGTAGTTAAGAAGTTACGTGGAAACAGATGAACATACATACATACATACATACATACATACATACATACATACATACATAGCCTGTCAAAATCATAACCCTCCTTTTGCTTTGCCGTAGTCGGGTAAAAATTAACGCTTAGATCACGCTTTATATGATAAATGCTACGATAATTTTGATGCTAACGTACGTGTTTTTTTTACCCGACTACGGCAAAGCAAAAGGAGGGTTATGATTTTGACAGGCTATGTATGTATGTATGTATGTATGTATGTATGTATGTATGTATGTATGTATGTATGTTCATCTGTTTCCACGTAACTTCTTAACTACTTATCAGAATTCGACAAATGACATATCATTATAAGCGTCTTGATCGTCCGCTGGTTATAGGCTATATGAAGTTTCACAAAATCTAATGTGGCGCCCTCTAGCGGACAAAACATACAGAGTAAAAAAATAAAGTTATGATAAATATGCCGTGTTTGATATCATTTGAAAGCGCTTGACTTGTACATTTTGAATATATATATATATATATATATTACTAGCACTTGGACACCAAAATAGTACAAATAAAATAAAAGTAAAAAAACTAAAACCCAACTACGACAAAAAACGTCGCTGAAAAAGTATAAAACAAGCCTTCGTTGTCAATTTATGCAATATTCACTATGTAGAGATAAAATTTCATGTTTGGAAAGGCGTAGTCACACGCTAAATATACTACCCTTTGACAACGTGTGACTGCGGATTTCCAAACATGAAATTTTATCTCTACATAGTGAATATTGCATAAATTGACAACGAAGGCTTGTTTTATACTTTTTCAGCGACGTTTTTTGTCGTAGTTGGGTTTTAGTTTTTTTACTTTTTTTATATGATAGCGGACAAACGAGCAGACGGCACACCTGATCTGAGATGATGGACATCTACACCACCCGAGGTATGACATGTTTCATATTGTCTTTAGGTATACTTATTAGGTATTAAATGTACTTATATACCTTTGCCAGCAGAGTAGAATAGGCCACTCTTACTCTTACCGAGGTGTCGTAAAAGGCGACTAAGGTAAAGCTGCTGGCATGATCATCAGCACCCAGAGAAGGAAAACTCTGCATTTACATCAAAACCCTCGCCAACCCGTCTGCCAAGCGTGGTGAGTATGGCAATTACCTTTATGTGATTGAGGGAGGCCCGTGCCCCAGCAGTGGGGACTTAAATGGGCTGATGATGATATACCTTTAAGTTAAAATTACTTTTGTATTCTTGTCTCATACTGCATAATATAATTATATCCTTATCATAATACATAATATTCACACACACGTTTGACCCCATACTACTTGGTCTTATTCAAAACTTCCTTATTTTGAAGTTGGTTGCATTAATTTTAGGATTAACTCAATTCAATGTAAATATTGCAATTTAAGTCATCATCAGCCCATTTAAGTCCCCACTGCTGGGGCACGGGCCTCCCTCAATCACATGAGGGGTAATTGCCATACTCACCACGCTTGGCAGACGGGTTGGCGAGGGTTTTGATATAAATGCAGAGTTTTCCTTCTCTGGGTGCTGATGATCATGTCAGCAGCTTTACTTTAGTCGCCTTTTACGACACCTCGGTAAGAGTGAGGGTGGCCTATTCTACTCTGCCGGGACCACACGGCAATTTTAGTAATAATGCAAAAATAAATGATTTATGCCGTAACCTGCGTGAAGTCCCACTCCGGGGGAAGGGAGTTTCCGGATGCAAATAATTGTAACTTATTATCATTTACTTCTATTTATTCCATTAAGTTATTGTAATCATCGCGCCGGTGTTTACGTTCCAAACGTAACATAAACGTAATAGATATGTAAGATGGCATTTATTGCACAAAGTTTACAAATCTTAGTCTACGGTATTATTAGACTAAGATCTGTAAGCTTTGTGCAATAAAGTGTATCTATTTAACATATCTATAGTACAATATGTTCACCACCGCCCTATTGGTAGAAATACATGTTAGGTAAAATGTGTAGACAAATATCAAACCCCGGTATGTCCATTATAAACAAAAGATGGGAAATTAGAGAAATGTGTATTTGGCTGTTGATACAATTTTTTATTGGAATTCTTATAAAATATTTATATAGGAGTTTATGTGTATAAGAATATATAAAAATAAAGTTTAATTAAGAGATTGCGCTTTAAAACCATGTTGAAATGTTGACATATCGGTGTTTGATTTACACTAACGAAATATATCGGAATTTATTGTGGACTTGACTGATTTTGAAAAGTAGCTGCTGGACTTACCTAATTTTTTACTATTTCCATCTTCGAACTGGCAGCCATCTTGGACGCCATACTTTGCTCTCATTGGTCGATGTGGACGTGCTTGAGATTGATATACACTTGTCAATGGACGTGCCGGGGTTTGAAATAAATCATTGATTTTGACTGTTATTTTATAGAGTTTCTGGGGACTTTTTTTATATATTAAACTAGCTGACCCGGCAAACGTTGTTTTGCCATATAAATAAAAGGGTTGATCGTAGAAGGGTGAAAATTGAGGATTGTATGTATTTTTGTATGTTGTATCATAAAAAAAGAGAAATTAAAAATTTTGTCTAAAAAATAAAAATAAAAATTTAGGGGTGGACTACCCCTAACATTTAGGGGGATGAAAAATAGATGTTGGCCGATTCTCATAGATACCGGATAAGCACAAAAAATTTCATCAAAATCGGTCAAGCCGTTTCGGAGGAGTATGGCAACGAAAACTGTGACACGAGAATTTTATATATTAGACAAAAAATTTCATCAAAATCGGTCAAGCCGTTTCGGAGGAGTATGGCAACGAAAACTGTGACACGAGAATTTTATATATTAGATGGGTTTGCACTTGACCTCATTTCACCTGATGGAAACGCGTACGCGAAAAATTGATTCACGACAAAAGCGGCCACTTTTGGCGGTAATACATTTTCCACGTACAAAAACGGACCCAACATATGTGCATGGTTCTTTAATAAATAGTATAAGTGTTTGCCGAGAGGTTGTAATCCCGAAATTGTTTAAAGTAGATGCGGTTTAGTAGCTAACAATTAAATACGAATGGTGTCGATTGTGTGACAAGTCTCGAATGGAAAATGACAATACCTTATTGTCACTTTCCATCAGGTGAAATGAGTGTGTACAAGTGTAATTTAAGGACTTTTCGTGATTTGGAAAAAAGTAACAGAATGACAACTGAAATTCAAATTAGCGCTATTCATAGTTCAATTTCGAGTATGGGTGTGACTTACCAGAGTCTGATATTTACCTACACAATTAGATTTTAGAAATTCAGAGGTGCATGCTAGGATTCGAACCACGACCTCCCGTACAGGAGGTGTGTTCTTATCCACTGACTGAAATACCATTGATTCAAATAGTTATGCACAAACAATCAGAGCAGACGGGTCACCTTGGGGTCTTTGCGCTTATGTTTTTTTGCTCGTCTGCTCGAGACCTCCGCGGATTTGGGACGAACCACTTTTTGAGTTACGCCTCTTAAGGCGACGGGTAGCCCTAACTAGCGATACCATTCGTTTTTAATTGTTAGCTACTAAACCGGATCTACTTTAAACAATTTCGAGGTTACAACCTCTCGGCAAACACTTATACTATTTATTAAATAACCATGCACAAATGCTGGGTCCGTTTTTGTACGCGAAAAATGTTTTACCGCCAAAAGTGGCCACTTTTGGCGTGAATCAATTTTTCGCGTACGCGTTGGATCCAACATTTGTGCATGGTTATTTAATAAATAGTACAAGTGTTTGCCGAGAGGTTGTAACCCCGATATTGTTTGAAATAGATTCGGTTTAGTAGCTAAAAATTAAAATCGATTGGCGTCGCCATTGGTGTGCCCTAGCCGTAACCTTAAGGCGACGGGTGGCCCTAACTAGCGACGCCAATCGATTCAAATTGATAGCAACTAAACCGGATATAACACCATACTCGCCAACCCGTCTGCCAAGCGTGGTGAGTATGGCAATTACCCCTCATGTGATTGAGGGAGGCCCTGCCCCAGCAGTGGGGACTTAAATGGGCTGACGATGATGAAACCGGATATCTTTTTAACAATTTCGAAGTTCGAACCTCTCGGAAAGAATATATACTATTTATTTTATACTTATAATTAACTTTTGGATCTGTTTTTACACTCGAAAATTATATTAATGCCATAAGTGGACGTTTTTGGCGGTAATTTATATTTCGAGTAGGAAGCAGACTAAAAAGTTGATTATAAGTATTGAATAAATAGTATAAGTTCTTTTCGAGATGCTCGAACTTTGATATTGTTAAAAAGATATCCGGTTTAGATGCTAACAATTTAAATCAAACGGCGTCGCTAGTGTGCCCTACCCGTCACCTTAACGTGGATTTAGATTTTGAAATGATTGGGCGATCAGTATCAGATAATCTAAGCATTACAATGCTTGTTATACATATTTTTCACGACCCAAAATTGCTATAATACAATGATTAAGTTAACCGGCCAAGCATGGTTGATCGTTTAAGGTGTCGGGTAGGGAACACTAGCGACGCCAGTCGATATTAATTTTTAGCTACTAAACCGGATCAATGTTAAACAATTTCGGGATAATAACCTCTAGATAAACACTTATACTATTTATTAAATAACCATGCACAAATGTTGGGTCCCTTTTTTGTACGTGAAAAAATTATTCACGCTAAAAGTGGCCGCTTTTGGCGGTAATAAATTTTTCTTGTACGCGTTGGACCCAAAATTTTTACATGGTTATTTAATAAATAGTATAATTTTTGCCAAGAGGTTGTAACCCCGAAATTGTTTAAAATAGATCCGGTTTATTAGCTCAAAATTTAAATCTATTGGCGTCGTTAGTGTGCCCTACCCGTCACCTTAAATGAAAGTTTTCCTTAGCTTCTTCATATTCTTTTTAGTGTTTAGTTAATTCATCATCATTTTAGCCAGTATGCGTCCATTGCTGAACATACGCCTCCTCCAATGATCTCCACACAGATCGGTGATGTGCCGCCCGTATCCAAGTGTTTATTTACCGACTTCGAAAATAAAGGTTCTCTGTTTACTATTGATTACAACTGAAGGTATTTTTTTATTTATGTCGGTTTACGCTAGATATGACCTTGTAAACTGCGGGCTGGCGCTGCTGTGAACAGGCATACCAAAATTTCTTCTCATTTCTAAGTGTCAGTAGTGGGTGGGTATCGGAGGTTCATCCGGGACTTTGCAGCGCACTTGTGACTCAGCGGTAATCGCTTACCATCAGGTGATCCGTCTGCTTGTCTACCATCTTGACCTTGACCGTGGGAAAGTCACGCTTCGGCGTGAATGGCCGGCTCGACCAGAGTGATACAACGGCCGAGATAACCGGCGTGAATGAGCGTCTGTTCTGTGTTTCTCTGCGTGAGTGAAGGTACCGGAGATCCAATCCGGGGAAGAGGGGAGCTTAAAGATTAGCAGCGCAATTGTGACTCCACTGGTGTTACGGGTGTCCATGGGCGGCAGCGAAAGCTTACCGTCAGGCGATCTGCTGTCTGTCAAAGGGCAGGATGCGCTTCTTATACCTAGTAATCCAGCCCCAGACTGCCTCGGCGGCGGTTAGTGGGTCGCACTTTAAAGCGACGGTTGCGCCTGGGGTTCCCGGGTTCGATCCCCGGGTCGGGCCAAAATGTGTACCTAAGTTTTTCTGTTAAGAAATTCTCAGTGTTAGCCCGGAGTCTGGAAGTTGGCGGTCTTGTACCCCCGTGCTTCGGAAAGCACGTTAAGCCGTTGGTCTTGTTAATCCCTCTTCGGTCGTGTCACACTAGTGTCCCACCGAAATAAGAAGGTACGGGAATAGAAAGTGCACTTGTGTCTGCGCAAATACTTGCGCACTATAATATATCCTGCGTCGATGATCGCTGAGATTGGCCGCCATGACCGAAAAGTCGGTTTACAGTCCCTCCACCAGCCCATGGTCCTTCCTACCATCTCGGCATACGGACCGAATCTTGGGAAACGCTCACCAGGTACTTGCTAAGGGCTGTTTCCCCGGTGCGTTTCTTCACTCCCTACAAAGTCTGTGCCTATCCCATCTCAATGTCACTTCTCCCCAAATGGGGAGTGAAACACCACAACACAAGCGACTCGCGCTCGGGCAGTTCCACATCAATCAATCTCCTTACTAATGTTAAGCCTTTTGTGTGCAAACGCACGCAACCGTCGAAAACCTTCTGCAGAGTTGACCATCTCTTCATGGTATACTGGTTTGGAGGACATTATTATCAATCCAGCCCCAAGCTACATAAGAATAATCGCACGACTTCGGCGTTTCTTTCTTCCACATGTTGAATATGCGTAAACACATTACATGCATGTTACGATCGCCACGTAAGTACCACACAAAGTCCTCATTGTCCGTGAATCATGCGCAAGAGCATTGTCATACAAATCGGCTGCCAAATGAAATTATGCTAATTTCTTTATGTTGTACTCACTCGAAAAACATGTATTAAAGGGCGTACGCTTATTATGGATGCAAAGTAGAAAGAGATCTTACTTCCTTGAAAAAAACATTGAGTGCCTTTGTATACACATACATACATATACATAACACAACATAACATAGAATTATAGGTCTTTTTGAAGAAAGTCGTAATATTTTTTTTTTACGAATTATGACTAAACAAATAGCGGTCAATCCTTTTATCTCAATAAAATCTGCTCCATGTCTCAAGAAGATTTGGCTTTCCTCTTTCATATCTCTCGGATTAGACCTCAGGTACCCTCACTCACTCACAGCACAGTACTGCTTCACGCCAGTTTTCTTTGATGCCGTGGTATCACTCTGGTCAAACCGGCCCCCCATTCATGCCTAAGAGTGGCTCTCCCACGGTGATCTCCTTGTTGTATGCATATCTTACTGTAGGCGAAGTCCCCTATCCCTAAGTACACTAGAGAGTGAATCGTCCTTTTTTAATATGAAAATATTCATTCCCCTTTATACCTACTTATCCTCATTCAGGTTCCCTCCAATGTTTTGTTAAGTTAAAACGTTTATTTATTACTTATGTATTTACGTAATATATTTCAATAATACATACTTACCTACAATAAAATATAAACTGTGTGAAGCATGACCCCTTTAAACAATCGCACGCCGCGTGCAACTGCACTCATTTTACCTAACTATAGCAAACTTATCAAAAAATTCCATCGCAAACCTTAAAAACCCCATTGTGTTATACCTAACGAATCCTTCTGTTTATTTTTCGTCCTTCTCCGCCCTATAGGGCCGGGTCACCTTGCGGTCGTTGACCCCTTGCATAAGGTTGCGTCATCGCGCAGAAATGTCGGCGCTGGTGGTTGTAGTTTTTGTTAAATTACGCCATTCGATTTATGAGTTAGGTATGGGAGCCGCTTGGCGGCCATTTTGGAGGCCTGGTGTTTTTTGTTTTTTCTCGTTCGGACATCACTGCACGAATACCTCCAAACATCTAAAAATGTACTTAGTAGATACTCATTAGGTATAGGTACATATAAAACTAACAAGGTCCAACAGGGAATCATCATCATCATCATCATTTTAGCCAATAGACCATGCATCTATCATGGGGAGTGCTCTGAGGAACTGTTTGATCTACTCTCTGCAGCTGAATTCTAACATCGAACCACACGCAAGCGATTGTCATTCCATCCTCATCATCTCGATGGATGGCGGTCTAATACTGTGCGTTTTTCGCGGAACTTTCTACCACGTACCTCAGTTCTGTGGAACAGTTTACCTATGGAAGTATTTCCCGACAGCTACAACTTAGGGACCTTCAAGAGAAGAGTGTACTCCTTTTTAAAAAGGCCGGCAACGCATTAGCGAGCTCTCTGATTTCGCAGATGTTAATGGGCGGCGATGATTGCTTTCCATCAGGTGACTCGCTTGCTCGTTTGTCGCCTCTAGCATTGAAAAAAAAAAAGACGTCCACTGCTGGACATAGGCCTCTCCCAATGTTCTCCACACAGATCGGTCCTGCACCGCCCGCATCCAATGGATTCCCGCGATCTTCACCAGATCGTCAGTCCACCTTGTGGACAGGGAATAGTCAGTAACAAAACTTTCTGTTACATTATAACTTAGTAGTATACATTATAAACATAAATATTCGTAAGTAAGACCCATGGCGTCACATGCTGTTACCCTTTTTGGACTTTGTCCGGCCTTATGTCTGAGAAACAAGTGCTATTTTTGCACTGCGGAGTGGTAACTCGATCTGACGCCGTTTGTACTTCCAATTTACAATTAGGTATTACTTTTAATACTGTTTTATAAGTTCGAGGATTTGCTTGTTTAGCACTTCTAGTTTCCAGCTTCCAACATTCAGATTAAATCAGATTAGATTCAGATTAGATGCAAGGCGCCCTCTGCCTAGGTAGAGGGACGATCTGCGCAAAAGAGCTGGATGCGAGCAGCCATGAATAGATCAAGGTGGCGAACAATTGGAGGGGCCTACGTCCAGCAGTGGACTGCGATAGGCTGATGATGATGATGAACATTCAGATTCTGCCAAGTTTAGTGCATCAAAGTAAATCAGGAGCCAGTTCAGGAACTATATTCACTCTAGCCTCTTTTAACATTGCGTGCTGGAATGGGATGGCATGAGCTTTATTACGGTAATAACTTAAGAAGGTTTTTGTTGATGTGTGTTGTGTGATGTTTTAGCAAATTTTTAGAGGTCAGTTTTCCAAAAAAAATTATCGGCCAAGTGCGTATCGGGACACACGCAAAGGTTGCGTATGGAGCCCAGGGTACGCTTAAACCATGATTCAGGATTTGGAGAGTCTGGTAATTACAATGAAGCGACTGTTACCTGACCTTCGCAACCCTTTAACAGGGGGACTAAACCAACTTAATCATGATCACAAGTTTCAGAGATAATCCGAAACGTGCAGGTTTCCACACGATGTTTGACGGGTCCTTGCCCGTACCACCATACGAAGAAGAAGATTAAAGTAATCGTTCTTAAAAGACCATTCTTCTATGAACTTATTTTAAGTGGTTACAAATTGGTACAAAAGGCGTAAGATATTAAAAAATATACTTCGTCTACTTGTAGTTCTAAACATTCGTTCAAAAGATCTTTAGACCTAAACGAAATAAATAGGTACACGACCCCAAGTTACACAAAATAATCTAATTTTACCGTCTCAGCTTCACACCAATACAATATTTAGGGCTGATACGACCAACATTATAACCGCGTCATAGTTTACTCCATTTATTTTCGTAATAAACTCAATAGTGTTCGTCCCAAAGCTGGTATACCTATACCTTGTTTCACGAATGAATGAACGAATGACATTATAAACCGGCAAAAAACAATATCTATCGTTTTATGGTTCACGATAATGACACCGGGATATTTTTTTCAAGTAGGATTATACAGGTAATGTCAAAAATCAAAAACAGCTGTGACAATGACAACGCCATTTTGAATTCCCTAGGATATTAGCTATGCTGTCAAAAGGGCGGTCTAACCATATAATTAAAAGGGCGGCATCCTAAGTCTATAGGTCTAACGATTTACCGTTGGAATAGGCGTTGACTATTGGATGACTGTAGTAGCTAAACGGATTTTTATTTTACACTGCGTAACCATAGATTTATCGTAGGATAAAAATATTGGACAAATCGGGCCTTAATCATTTATTCATGCATTGTGTCGACCAGCTCACTTAGACCTCCCATGTCTCACCACTCATATAAATGCAAGGAAGAATAAGGATTCTTCAATGTAAAGGAGGGGATCTTCTTTATTTGGTTTGGTTATATTTATGTGTGAGTGTAAAAGGATCGCTGTCTGCGTAGTTTTGCAATGGATTGAAATTGTTGAGGGATTATAATCGTACAATTTATTTTTGTGCGTAAGCTGATTTCAACAAACATCCAATGAAAATGTATGATTTCATTTCCAGTTGCTTTCCATGCTTGGACCATTAAGAGACTACCCTCTGACCTTGGCAATGCTAAAGCAGGGTACCAAATAATCCGGATCATTTAAATAGATAGTTTCCTCATTATGTGTTCTCCCACACTCGAACTAGTGGTAGTGGCCTACAAAATATTGGAAAATCTAGAAGTGCCTTCTCGGACTCAAAGCTACGTTCCCCGTTTATGTTATCCATTGAGCTACCATCGCTAATAAAGCTTATGAGTGCGTATTTTTATACCAGGACGACCTGGTGAAGGTTGCGGGAATCCCTTGGATGCGGACGGCACAGGACCGGTCTATGTGGAGAACATTGGGGGAGGCCTATGTCCAGCAGTGGACGTCTATTGGCTGATATGATGATGATGATGATACCAAGTTAGGCTTTTAGGGTACCATAGCCAAATGGCAAAAAACGGAACCCTTATAGATGCGTCATGTCTGTCCGACTGTCCGTAGTCCGTCTGTCCGTCCGTCCGTATGTCACAGCCACTTTTCTCCGAAACTATAAGAACTTTACTATTGAAACTTAGTAAATAGATGTATTTTGTTAGCCACATTAAGATTTTTAGACAAAAATTGGAAAAAAATATAAAATTAGGGGGGTCTACATACTTGAAACAGAAACTCAATTTTTTTTTTCATCAAACCTATACGTGTGGGGTATCTATGGATAGGTCTTTAAAAATGATGTTGAGGTTTTTAACATCGTCAAAACGCACATAACCTACTCCACCCCACTGCACTGTGCCTCACGCACACCTGCGCATGCACTCGCGTCTGTGTGCGCCGACCTTGTGCGGGTTCGGTGCCCAGACGCGACCAAGGGCGCACAATGCACATGATGGGAGATGTTTATATAATTTCACTTTTGTTCGGCTATAACGGTCTTATGTACTGCCATTTTGGGCACTAAAATTTTGATACGTCGTTGAGATACGATTGAAAATGGAAGTATTGGAACTGCTAATAAGAGCGATATTGGCTCAGTGGTTCAGAACGCGTCTGCCACACGGGGGGCGTAGTTCGAGTCCTAGTGTGCACCTCTAGATTTTTCAAATCTATGTGTTTGTTTCTACTATTAGCTCGGCTAGCTATTAAGTTTTGTATGTTGTGCAATAAAGAGTATCTATCTATCTTTATCATCATCATCATCAGCCCATTTAAATCCCCACTGCTGGGGCACGGGCCTCCCTCAGTCACATGATGGGTAATTGCCATACTCACGCTTGGCAGACGGGTTGGCGAGGGTTTTGATATAAACGCAGAGTTTTCC
This sequence comes from Marasmia exigua, assembly GCA_019059595.1. NCBI lineage: Eukaryota > Metazoa > Arthropoda > Insecta > Lepidoptera > Crambidae > Marasmia > Marasmia exigua. Next base: position 9,610,132 of record CM032488.1, on the reverse strand, counting down.
TTCTCTGGGTGCTGATGATCATGCCAGCAGCTTTACCTTAGTCGCCTTTTACGACACCTCGGTAAGAGTGAGGGTGGCCTATTTTACTCTGCCGGGGACCACACGGCGGATCTATATTTATATCGTGAGGAAACTTACACGCTTCGGATAGTTTCTGAAACGTGTAACCATGATTCAGTTGGTCTGGTTCCCCTGTTAAAGGGTTGCGTAGGTCAGACGGCAGTCGCTTCATTGTAATTACCAGACTTCCCAAATCCTGAATCAATGGCATGGTCCAAGAATACCCCGGGCTGCGTAGCGACATCTTTGGGTGCAACCGGGAATTACAATGTAAGTTGATGAGGTGGTACGGTCAGCTTCAAAAGTAGCTTAACACATTAGTACTATGTCGAAGTAACATTTTGTACGTACCCCTTAGAAACTGACTATAGTAGACAGAACGGTTACTTTAACATGGTACTAAAGTGTTAAGCTACTTTTGATGCTGACTGTACCCACTAAAGAAAGTTATTAACTCCTTCCAAATAAACTCACTAATTGATATCTCTTCCTAGCTTTTTTAAAAAAAAATACATTCTTACAGAAAACCGGCGTGAAGCAGCACTGTGCTGTGTTTCGCTTCGGAGGCCCAATCAGGGGGATAGGGGGGTTTAAATGTTGGCAGCGCACTTGTGACTCCTCTGGTGTCGCGGGTGTCCATGGGCGGCGGAAATCGCTTATCATCATGTGGTCCGTCTGTGGGTCTGCCACCAATCGCAAAAAAAATCTTCTTTTGTCCGTAACAAGACTAGTTAGTCTTTTATTCAAAGTTAATCAGTGATGAAATACGTCCATTGGTTGATAATATGCGAAGATACCGGCTTGCACAATATATGGCAGGTGTTTGAGCGTGCATACCTAGGCAAGGACGACCGTTCACATCACACGGTGCGGTGACGACTGAATCGTTAATATTTTGGTTTAAGGCGACGGGTAGCCGTAACTAGAGACAACTAATCGATTTAAATTGTTAGATACTAAACCGGATCTATTTTAAACAATTTCGGGGTTACAATCTCTCGGTAAACACCTATACTATTTATTTGATTTCATTTATTTCAGGCAACAAGATACATTCAAAAATATTTCAATGGCCCATATAATTAATAGTATTTACGTCATACGCCGCGTGGCCCCGGCAGAGTAGAATAGGCCACCCTCACTCTTACCGAGGGGTCGTAAAAGGCGACTAAGGTAAAGCTGCTGGCATGATCATCAGCACCCAGATAAGGAAAACTCTGCATTTATATCAAACTCCTCGCCAACCCGTCTGCCAAGCGTGGTGAGTATCGCAATTACCTCTCCTGTGATTGAGGGAGGCCCGTGCCCCAGCAGTGGGGACTTAAATGGGCTGACGATGATGACGATGACGTCATTCGTGTTTAAATTGAGTTTAAATTACTTTATATACCTTATCTTGATCAATGTCTGTATAATGTTGTCTGTGTCCTATCCCTGTAAATCTTATATGTGGTCAATAAATGTTTACTTACCTACTTAATATAACAGGATATCGCAGCGTGTAAACCTTCCTCGCCACAGATTATTAACAGGCCGAATAACGGTCCGACCAGGTGCTATGCGAGAGCGAAATTAAAAATAGAAATGTCAGTTTCAGGCCTGTACAAGAGTTCCAGAAAGAGCATTTTAACTTTTTATTTTTTTTCCATATCTGGACTGTGTTTATTAATGTAATTACAAGTAAATGATTAGCTAGGGATATTTGTCACGGACGTTTCGATATTGCGCTGCGAATTACTACAAATTGATTATGAGAAAAATTTATTAGTACATTGTAATTAAAAAAAAGTAAGTTATAGGTAGCTGGTTTTAATAATGTTACGGCTCATCTCATGAGTTACTGTATCCTATAGGCATTATTTATTATCTGGTGTTATCGATTTCATATTTAAGGTGGCAGGGCATACTAGCGAGGCCAATCGATTTTAATTTTTAGCTTCGAATCCGGATCTATTTTAACAATTTCGGGTTTACAACCTCTCGGCAAACACTGTTCTATTTATTAAATAACAATGCACAAATGTTGGGTTCAACGCGTACGCGAAAAATTGATTCACGAGAAAAGTTTTTTTTTTCATGTATTTTTTAAAAATGTTTTTTAATCGTCACTTAACACAAATCGTTTGCCGGCGCTAGTTTCGTTGATGCGCCACCTTTTGGCCGTTGATAAAATGCTGTTTTTATAATTTATCGTCACCTGTGTGCAATGACTAGATCGATCCAATGGAAGCTCAGTTCGTAAAAAACTGGTGGCTTCTGAACAAGAGGTCATTAGTTCGATACCAACCTCTGAGTTTTTAGGGTTCCGTAGCCAAATGGCCCTTATAGATTCGTCATGTCTGTCTGTATGTCCGTCCGTCTGAATGTAACAGCTACTTTTTTCCGAAACTATAAGAACTATAATATTGAAACTCGGTAAATAGATGTATTTTCTTAACCGCATTACGATTTTTACACAAAAATAGGAAAATATTTTTTTTAGGGGGGGGTCCTTAGAACTACTCTAAATTTAAGCTATGCGTGTGGGGTATCTATTAATAAGTCTTTAAAAATGATGTTGAGTTTTGAAATATTTTTTTTTCTAAACTTAATACTTTGCGCAAAAGACGCTATCAAAGTAGTAGAATGTATGTCCCCATCTAACTTCTATAATAAAATAATTATGAAACTAAAAAAATATATGATATACATTACCTTAAAAACTAACAACAAAAATTGACATGCAAAAAAGTCCTCCATTTTTCTATCTGATCAGACAGAATAATAGATGTTTTTTTGCGATGAAGGAGCAAGAAGAAAATCAAATTCGATATAAGTCGACTTGTACCACCTTTCACAGGACGCAGAGATATTTTCTTTTAAAAAATAAAGTGCTTTTTCGTTTAAGTGAATAATGCTAACTTAAGGATTTAAGAGGATTCCGGCGGTAGGAGTAAAACCTTCCGCGTTGGCTGGTGCAATTCAGTTTTAAATTAGTATCTTGTGGTTTTTAGTGAACAAATTAAGTATTTATTTATGCAGTGAAGTGCCGCAAAGTGAGAATCGTTGAATTGTATCGTGTTTAACACTGCTATTGTGTGTCGAGAGAGTTGTCACGGACATCTTGCTTGTACCTAATAGAGTCTTAAAACCCGCGATTGTGTTTAGAGTCTTATCGGCAGATTCCGTAGATCGTTAGAACATAAAACATCGGCGTTTTATTGAGTGACTGTGACTTTGACTGACTTCGAATGTTGACTACCTATGTGCTTATTCTCAATAAGTTACTTGACCTTTTTTTTAATAGGCAGACGAGCATGCGGCTCATCTGATGGTAAATGGTAACCGCCGCTCATAGACATCAACAAGTAGCCGGAGCGCAGTCATGCTGGTGCCTACCGTGAAATTTAGAATGCATTAATATATTGGCAAGATGTCTACGGATAGAGCTATAATAAAAAAAATACTTTCCCTTCATGTCCCAAGTCTTGGGACGTCCTGTAAGTATAATTAATCAAGCCGGGAATTAAAACGATATTTATTATGTACAACCTGTGCGGAAAAAGAATGGGATCAGAAATGGCGGCGCATCTATTCACTTCTCGCTCGCGCACTCGTGGGGTGCGAGTATAGACGCAAATAGTGTGCGAGCGAGAAGTGAATAGATGCGCCGCCATTTCTGATCCCATTCTTTTTCCGCACAGGTTGTAATACAACATTGTGTACTCACGTAACGTAGCCGAAACGTCGAGTAAAATATGTCAGTACACAATGTTGTATCACATAATAAATATCGTGTTATTTCCCGTCTTAATTATCGCGTTGCATTATAGTTATAATGCAACGCGAAAATTTAAAAAAACATCCTGTAAGTATTTATAGTAATCTAACGTGTGGTTATTTGAAAAAAAAAAAGCCATAATGTCTTGTCTGTGTAAGACAATTTGTACCACCTTATTCGTAATTTTATTAGCACTATAAATGAAAAAAAGCATGTCTATGGTCGAGTCTATTATCCCATAAACTAGTTCACTAGTTAATAACTAGTTCAATGGAACTAGTCAAGACAGATGTTATCCATCCGGTAAACTATTACCAATACATCGAAGGCTTTGGTTACTCGTTGCATTTTTATGCATAATTCGCTTGCATAATTGCACTTTGTGTGTTGATCAGTTATGCTAATTGATTATAGTTCGTATGATGGAGTGTTAAAACATATTTTTGTTTGGCTTAGTCAATGGTTTAGATAGGGCTGGTACGGATAAGATCTTTGATTAAAATTATAGGCAAATTGATTAGTTTATGCATGAAATGGGAAGGAAAAATATGCAAAAAAATAGTCTAATAGCGATGTTTTAAATATTTTCATAGTTTTTAGGGTTTCGCAGAGCAAAAGAAAAAATCGAACCCTTTTAATAACACCCTGTTGGTCTAGTTGATTTTGGAGTCCTGGGCTCGATTCCCGGTCGAGTAAAAATAGTATATGTCGAATTTTTCGTACAATTTGCACTAGGCAAGCGTGGTGATTACCTAAGCTTACTCCCTTCATAGTAGCGATGACTTGATTTCAAAGATGGAGGTCTCTAACATATTTCAAAACTCCAAAGGGAATCAAATCTTGGTAAATAGGATACTTGTTGTTGACCATGAGCTGTGAAATTTGGAAAAAATCGATAGTAAGTGCGCTGCCAACATTTACGTCCCCTCTAACGGATCTAGATCGGGTCTCACGTACTCCAATTCAGTCAGCGAAGCGGTTATCTGTGAGGCTATGGTATCACTCCTATCCTATGCTAAATAAACATTTTCATTTCATAAATGGCCCGCCCTCACTTCGTTTCGAGACTTAACAGGCCACTAGTTTCAAACATTACTAATAGATGTCACTGGATGTCGATTACATCACGCAAGTGTTTCGCTTTTCGGGTTACTTATAAGCCTTGTCTTTGCCTCTAGAACGTCTTCTTCGTAGTATCTTCTTCTTAGTTAGTGATCTTTTTCTTTGTCGTCATACTCTTGGCAGAGTGGTCATGTTCATCACATCAGCGTTTATGACTTGCTTCACAGTCCTCCACTATTCATCACGCAGAAATGCTTTTCTAGTGCATTCGGGGAGTGGACCATTGAGAGCTGTTTTTACCTGATCGGTCCAGCGCATTGGGATCTGCCGTGCGATCTTACCGAGGTGTCGTAAAAGGCGACTAAGGTGAAGCTGCTGGCATGATCATCAGCACCCAGAGAAGGAAAACTCTGCATTTATATCAAAATCCTCGCCAACCCGCCTGCCAAGCGTGGTGAGTATGGCAAATACCCCTCATGTGATTGAGGGAGGCCCGTGCCCCAGCAGTGGGGACTTAATGGGCTGATGATGATGACGATGATGATGTGCGCTCTTTTACCTTCAACTTTCCCTTGCACCACAAGTCTTTCCACAGATGAGTCGCCTCCACGCGTGATATGTCCGAAGAGAGTGACGATACTCTAGAATTTCATCATCATCATCATTTCAGCCAATAGACGTCCACTGCTGGACATAGGCCGCCCCCAATGTTCTTCACACAGAGCGGTCCAGTGCCGCCCGCATCTAATGGATTCGCGCGACCTTCACGAGATGGTCGGTCCATCTTAAAGCATTAAAGGTTTGCGTGACTCTGAATTTAATATTTTTTTAATACCGATATGGTACTTATTCACAGCCCTATATCAAGAGGCGCAAGCGCAGCGCGCCCAGGACCGGTCCACGCCACCTGGCGGATTACAGTTACCCTCCAATCCCACTAACACACTAATGTATACCACCACCTGGGAGCATAGTGGTGCATATATACACGTTATGTACTGACTTATGTTATAAACAGCGAAATTGCTCTGTAGAAAATAATTAGTAGTTTTCAAATATTGACAGCTGTGTGACTGAAAACATCGCGAGATCTGAACATTTCGGATAGTTTTTCAAACATTTCACACGAATATTTGAGAAACTATTACGCCAAAGATTAAAACGATCGAACTAGTGTTGCTTATCGATAGTCCAACATCGATGGTCTATCGATAGTAAAAGTAAAATCAATAGTATCGATACTATCCATAGTATCAAGAGTAAAATTAGATTAGTACAATTGATAACGCTAATACTATCGATACTATCAATTATATATCGACACTATCGATAGTATCGCACAAATTTATCCAGGCAGCAATACGATCAAAACATAGCTGACTATCGATATTACAAAACTATCGATACTATCGAAAGTATCGGACAACTTTAATAAATCAGCAATACTATCGAAATATAGCTGATAGTACCGATAGTTTTTGATTAATTCTGTTAGGACACACAATACTATCGATAGTATTGTCGTTATCGATAGTTTTGAAAAATAGCAATACTATCGATAGTCTCAATAATTTTGGACGTCAACTATCGATAGTTCCGCAACACTAGATCGAACCCACAACCTTTGGCGTATGAAGCAGGGTCACTACCAAATGCGCTATCCGGCCTGTCTAGTAGGTATATCACACCAGAAATATCCTGTCAAAAGTAGCCAAGTCTCGATGGAACTGCTTGTTTCTTTATAAAAGGGAATGAAATTATTGAAGCTAATGTTCATTACCTTTAGTATCGGTAGTCTTTATGCGTATCAATATAAGTGACAATATTTTTTCTTAAGTAGCCAACTAAGTTAATCAACGACTCTGAGTGTGGCAGTTAGAGGTTCTTTATGATCCGCTGTTAAACACTGGTTATGTACATTTACCTACTTGTTGACATATCCAAATCAACGACAGGTCTCATAAAATGTAACTATAATAACAATAAAGAAAACGCAGTAAAGAACCTCTTTGAGGTTTCATTACTGGTCTATACATGAGTCAGTGATTCAGTAAATCAATGAGTCAAGTTTTTTTTTTAAATTTATTATCACATACAAAGACTTTTGACAAACAATCTCGTTAATGGCATTGTATAAACCGCTGAGGTTTGTCCACAATGCTGGGTTGTACGTCAGCCTATTGCTCGCTTTAAATACAAAAATAATAGTCTTCGAGTAAGTACCTATTACAAACAAAAATTACAAAGAAACTACTAATTTAAAAGAAGTGGAAACCAGGTAAATGTTCTCCTAATTCGTAAGAAAGTGTAATTTTAATTTTGCTTTTAAATTCTTACAATTTATATACGATTTTAAAGAAGACGGTAGTTGGTTCATCAACCGGGGCACCAAGTATTGAGTAGTTTGGCGACCATATACATTACGGGCTTGCAAAGTGCGCAGGCGACCTTGGGCTATTGCACGTGTGAATACAGGGTGTTCGACTTTATTCTGATATTTAGGATTAAAATAATGTTCTTTTAAAAGGCTACATTTGAATCGAGATTGTACCGAAAGAACTTTGAAATATTTAAAAAGACCAGTCGCATTATTGACAAGTCAAATCAATTGTGTATCTCTGTGTGCAGGTATTCTGTATTCCATACAAATGTTTAGATATATTTTTTACGTTTCACATCATCAATATGGACTATATTGATGAATTAAAGCAAATAAAATGCTTTGAACTTAGAATTTGTGAGTGTAAAGACTTCAGGACTGAAACAGTTCATTTTGTATGGAAAAATTAAACTTGACCTTATGGTTAGGTTTGTAAATATCTTCTCTGTCACCGGATATATTTAACTCATGTTAGTAATATATTTGATTTACATGTGCAAGCAGCGGGCGAAATTTGGCAAGGAGCAATAACATACATATTATGAAGGAAGGTATAGGTGGCAGACGAGCAGACGGATCACCTGATGGTAAGCGAATGCTGCCGCAAATAGATACTCGCAACCCTAGATTGTCACAAGTGCTATGCCTACCTTTTCCTTTGCCTTACTTTTTCCCATCATCATCAGCCCATTAAAGTCCCCACTGCTGGAGCACGGGCCTCCCTCAATCACATGAGGGGTAATTGCCATACTCACCACGCTTGGCAGTCGGGTTGGCGAGGGTTTTGATGTAAATGCAGAGTTTTCCTTCTCTGGGTGCTGACGATCATGCCAGCAGCTTTACCTTAGTCGCCTTTTACGACACCTCGGTAAGAGTGAGGGTGGCCTATTCTATTCTGCCGGGACCACACGGCTACACTTTTTCCCATACACCCATATTTTATTAGCTTCCGTAACATTACATGTTTCTTACAATCTAAGTAAAAGCGTATGCTAATTAATTAAGAACAGAACATATACTGTTTGTGATGACTGGAGCCTAAGGTAGAATAATCCTGTATGTCAGGACTCCAGGAACCCCCGCCCCGACTCTGGAATGGACTAAATAGACGACCTGTTTGGAACAGTGGCAGTGAACTGCTGCTTTTGGTCCAAGGGTTGCGGGTTCGATTCTCGCACAGTACAAACATTTGTGTCCATGAACATGTCTGTTTGTATTGGTCTGGGTGTTTCTATGTATTATAAGTATGTCTTTACAAAAGAATAGTATTATATGTATTTGTTTGTAATTCCACTGTTGGTTCTTATATCCGTAACACAGGTGCTTGAGCTACCTATCTCGGAGTCAGATCAATGTATGTGATGTTGTGAAAATATTTATTATTGTTAAAAAAAATTGGGCCTCCGGTACCCACTTGGTGAAACAGCGCGAGAGCTGACTCAAGCTTTTCTGTGAGGCCGTGGCATCACTCAGTTCGAGGCAGCCCATTCGTGCACGGTGAAAAAATTTCATGTCCCGGATCGGATCACCTCCTCATCTTAGCATATAATTCCCAGTTGCGTCCAAAGCTGTCGCTCTGAATCGCGGGGTATGATTGGACCATGATTTTTATACAATGAAGCGACTGCCGTTTGACCTTCGCAACGCCATAACCATGGTTACAGGTTTCAGTAACTATCCTTAGCGATGCTTTCCTTCACTGCCGAGCTAATGGTAGAAATACGCACTTAGATTTGAAAAATCAAGAGGTGCATGCTCGGATTCGAACCCGGTCCTCCCTTATGGAAGGCGCGGTCTGAACCATTACCATCGCTCGGATCGGAATGTATCACCAAACTCCCCAAACAGTTTCAGAATGTCACATTCCCCAAAAAGGAAAACTGTGTTAAAATTTCTAAATTTTCCAGAGATTCTGACATTAGTGATGGTGAAGATGAAGATTATATAGAACAATTAATTTAAAAAAATGGTTTAATTTAACTTTTCCATACTGTCTTAATAATATGCTTCACTTTCCTTGAGTGTTCATGGGTAATTCAATTTGTTTAAGTTCTTTATAATAAAATTTTGTCGATGATAGTTGAGTTGAAAATAAAGTTGTAATTAAGATTCTATTGTTTTGGGAAAATCCTTATCATGAATTAGGCCAACCTATACTAAGAAAATAAGCATATAACAAAAAGTTTGGCAAAACCTGAAAACTTGATTTGACAACGACATAAGTGACGTTGATAGATTTGAGAGTGACGTATCTGTCTTAGTTTTTTTGGTCTTGAATTCCAGTTTCGAGTTATAAATACTATTAAGAACATCATTGAATCCCAAAACAACTATTTAATATTAAAACATCTGTGGAGTTTGTCGTATTTCAGCACACTTCATGACATGTGCTAGATCATGTGATTCTAATGGCTACCCATAGGTTATTAGCAATTCTATGTTGTCCGGTCATATGGTACAATTACCCCTTATAAATAAGGCATAGTAAGCTAGTTTGGGAATACGGACGGATAGGACGGCGAGCGGTTCAGTGGTTCAGTCTTCTAATGGTAGATACAGATACAGGCCGCGGCACGTAAACGTAGCGCTGGCTGATAGTTTGCGCACTTGTAAAATATTTCACTTTATACTAAAACTGTAAGTAACCGTTTATACTAAAACTTTTTTTTTACCGTGGGAGAGCCATGCTTCGGCTTGAATGGGCCGGCTCGACCGGAGTGATACCACGGCCTCACAGAAAACCGGCGTGAAGCAGCACTGTGCTGTGTTTCGCTGCGTGAGTGAGTATACCGGAGGCCCAATCCGGGGGATAGAGGGGGTTTAAAGGCAGCGCACTTGTGACTCCACTGGTGTCGCGGGTGTCCATGGGCGGCGGCAATTGCTTACCATCAAGTGATCCGTCTGTTCATCTGCCTACCTATTATATTTAAAAAAAATGAAAGAAAGAAAGAAAAACTATTTATTGACCACAACACATAATACATAAAATAAATAATACAAAAATGGTACAGAGTATAAGAGTTGCGGCCAACAAGGCTCAGCCTCAGCCACAGATCATGTGGCCTCAGCATATGCTGCAACTGCCGCAAGCAACAGCTGCAGCGCTGGTTTTCAGGCTGGAACTTGGGTGACGCCTTTGCATTAGAAGAAATATAAATATTGACATGCAATACAGAAGATAACCAAACAGATACAAAATTATTGAATACATAAAGACCGACCAAGATCAGAAGGCACTTCAGTGACATTGAAAAGAGGGCGTTGTACAGCGTATTTTCTATCCGAAAATGTCTAAACAGCATTAGTTCCGACTTATGCCACGTGCCATATAACCGTGATTCCAGCTGCAATTTTTCACCACCGCACATCACGTCAGAACGCCAAATTCCATACACATCACCTGGATGGATTTATATCGACTACAGTGCGTTTCTCACGTCATTTCCTACCACGCACAGTAAAACTGTGGAACCAGCTGTCATCCGTGGTGTTTCCGAACAGATACGACTTGGTGCACTTCAAGAAAAGGGTGTACTACCTTTCTTAAGAGCTGGCAACGCATATGTGATACCTTAGGTGTTGCAGATGTCCATGGGCGGCGGTGATCACTTTCCATCAGGTGTGCCGTCTGCTCGTTTGTCCGCTATAATGTAAAAAAGAAAGAAAAAAAAGATCCAACTTTAATAGAGAGTCCAATATGTTGGAGACAGTGGTGCCCTCATTCATTCGCTTTGTAACTAGTATATACTTTATTGTCTGTGACTCAGTATAGAAAGAGAAAAGGAAAAAAAAATGATTTCTGTGCACTCAACTGCGCACGCTCTTGTGTGCATCCCTAGTGTGATGACTAGAGATGAAAACTCCCGGGAAAGAGTCCTTCTTTTTCATGAGAAAGGAGGCTAATGAGCATGCAAGTCATCTGATGGTAAGTGATCATCGCCGCCCATGGACATCAGCCACACCAGAGGGAGTGGAGATGCGTTGCCGGCCTATTAGGAAGGTAGAGGCTCATTTCTTGAAGATCTCAATGTCGCCCTTTTTGACGGATGGAAATATTAATTTATTGGGTTTTTTAAATATAAAAACTAATTTTACAACATTCAAAGTTGTAGACTTTCAGAAGTTTTCATTTCTCTGATGATCTACGTAGAAGTAGAACAAACTTTTTATATAGAAGCTTTTTTTTATTCTGGGCAATGCCTCCATATGCATACCCTCGGGTTTTCCTGTGGCGGAAGCTTCTCCTAACGAGTAGCCGGCCAGAATCATAGCTACTAAACCCCAGCGACGCTCCCTCATACTATCTCCTATACTACAATCTCCTATATCACATGACAGTTTCATAATATTCATTTCGTTCTATTTTATTTCATTGAATGCTATTGGTGGTTGTTGCTATGGGTTGGGCGACCATTGCGCATCCAGTTGCAGTGCAGACTGATCCCGCGTTCATCATCGATGCCTCGTTCGGTAGCCATGGGTCGATATAGGTACTTAATTATAGGTGCATAATAACTGTATGCGCGCGCTAGAAGTTGTTTTGATTTGTTAGTAATAATTTTATATATAAACTGTAGATACCCACACTCCTATTTATTCAATATAATAATTTTATAGTATGTATCTCATTATTATTTGATATTTTCTTCTTAGTAGATATATATACCCACATTACACATACACGTTAGGTACACAAAATACACTAGACAAGCGTCCGTGGCACTCATTCAGCTGGTCTCACTGAAAACCAGCGTCATGGCCTTTGTCTGGGCTGTGACATAAGCTGAGTGAGGGCCATTTATACTAGACGTCATAACACATCATAATATTCATTTGGCACTGTCTGGACATGATTGAATATAGTTTTGTTTATTTTTCCTTTTGTTTTATTATTATGTATTTTTAATTGTTTTATGTTTTGTTTTCTGTTTGTGCCAAATTGTGTTCTGTTTATAATTGCTATATGTTCTGTGTTGTGATGTCTATAATAATAAAAATATTTTTTTTCTTTCTTTTCCATCGCCAGAGTGGGGAGGGGACATGAGTACGGGTTGAAGCTCTTTCCCTCATGTCCCTCCCCAGGCGGAGGGCCCACTTACACTGCGGGCCTGACCAGCTCGCTGGTCTGCTTATCCGTATATCCGTTTCCTCAGTAGGAGCCACAATAGGTCCATCACGTTACTTCGCACATGTTTTTCTCCACGTCTTTGTACTGCAAGGGTCGGCGCGTACTGTAATTTATTTCAAGGTTGTCTATAAAGAGATAAGTTTCATGTTTTCATATTTCAATGCATTTGACAATGCCTAAAATTAAAGTTGTTTTATTTTTTAAACTTAGTGATTTAACAGTAGATATTTTTATAGCAATCTTTTGCAATTTATTATTAAGTAAATAACACACTTAAAAATTTAATCTCGGGTTCAAGCGGGACTCGAACCCAAAAGATTGCTATAAAATATCTACTATTGATTTAGCAGTCTCATCTTAACTGGTGGTCAAATATTTGTAATAATATTTCCACTGGATATTGTAAATATACCTACAATATGGACAGCTCATGTCGAATCAAGCACTTACAAATTTCGTCGACTCGGTAACGCGTCCAGTGGTCTAATTGGTAGGACATTCACCCGGATAGTCGCAGGTGTGGGTTCGAGTCCCGCCTGAACACGAGATGAAATTTTTAAGTGCGTTATTTACTTAGTGATCTAATCCAAAAGCAATTGCACAAAATATAGATAGATATATTTATTTATTTAATATAATTGTACGGGATAAACCCTATTACATAATTAGCTCTTATTGTATTTATAAACAAATATCAATTTTATTTACTAAGGACTTAACATTATCTGTAAATATGTCTAGTTCTGGATGCAATGTCAAGAGTGCGTTAAGCGTGTGATGCATGCGACAGAGCGGCGACTGCGCACGCGCCGCCGTGCGGCACGGTGGGGGCGCGAGCAGCCGATGCCTGCGACCAGAGCGTATACGCAGATACTTATCAGATATAAATACAGAAGGTCGACTCTGGAAGAGGGATGGTAGCTCAGTGGTTCGAATCCGAGCATGCGCCTCAGGATTTTTCAAATTTAACATTAGCTCAGTGTTGAAGGCAAAAATCGTGAAACCTGCACGTTTGTGATAATCTCTGAAACATGTAACCATGAATCAGTTGGTCTAGTTGCCCTGTTAAAGGGTTGCGAAGGTCAGACGACAGTTGCTTCATTGTGATTGGGGAGTCTGGCTCCCCCAAATCCTGAATCATGGTTCAAGCGTAACCTAAGCTGGTCTTCAAGGTGACAGCTTTGGATGCAACCGGGAGCTACACGTTAAGATGAAGAAGAAGACAGAAAGTCGGCTTAATGGGGGCTATCTCATGCAAAAAATCCGCAAGATGGCGTACATATAGTACGCCATCTTGAGCTCCATCTACAAGGTGATTGGGTATTTTTAGACGTGATATGTCAAATTGTCAATAGACGAATCAATCAGCCAATGGTGTTGAAGTTGGACCTCGGTGTACAGGCGCGCCATCTAGCGGATATTCTCACGCGATAGCCCCATTGACATTGATATCGAAGAGTTCGTTGATTGAAAATGTATCTCAAGATCTAAACCATATCCACTTTATTTTTGCTCTGCATGAAATCAGTATAAGTACATAAAATGTCAAAATCAAAAATCAAAATCAAATAATTCTTTATTTGCATAGGCTTATACACAGCACTTACAAATCGTCATACATTTGAATGATTTAAAACTATTTATAAGTACTTATGTAATAATTTACATGTTAATACATATATATGTTGATACATAAAATATACTAAAGAAATAAATAAACATAATGCGATTCTACCACCGGCTCGGAAAGTTGTTTCTGGTCGAGAAGATCCGGCAAGAAACTCGCCAGTTACTCTTTTTAATCGCCAACTTTTTTACAATGGTTTATTATCCTCATACCAAGTCATACAGTCTAATGCAACACAAAATAGAATGAAGCAAATTAAAAGCTAAATATGAGGTAAACCGAAGAGGACCAGTCCCCAAAGGTGGCACCTGTTCACAAGTATGACGTATGTGTCAGCCATCATTTCACTCAACCATATTAGAGGGAATGTAATGACCCGCCACATAACGCCACCACCTCAGAGACATTTGAGTGAGCATGACTACTTAGGTTCCCCTCATAGGTCACAGAGTACTTAATCCAATACTAATAAACTGCAGGACGAGGTGTACAATAGTAGGTGGTTAGCATCTTGTCAATTGTTTGATTAATCAATACTAATCAATTTGTATACAATAATAAATGCTGCTAAGCCTAATTTATTAAAATTGATTAATTATATAATAATAGTGATTTCAGTAAATATTTATAAAATTACTACATGTGTGCAGGCACGGAGGTCATTATGTCCACGAATCCTTATCATTTAAGTAATCTACAATTTTATAGTATCCTTTACTCATTAAACAGGTTTTCACGTGGGATTTAAATTTATGCGTTGGTAACTCAATTACATTTTGTGGCAACTTATTGTACATTTTAATACTTTGTCCAACAAATGAACTATTAATCTTTTGGAGCTTCAGATTTGGAATCGCGAGCTTGTGTTTATTTCTAGTGTTAAAACCATGACAATCAGATTTTTTAGAAAAAATATCAATGTTCTTACGCACGTACAAAATACAGTCCAAAATGTATTGGGAAGCTACAGTTAAAATGTCGATATTCTTAAACAGTTCTTTCAGCGAATCGCGAGGCCTAAGGTTGTATATGGAGCGGATGGCCCTCTTCTGCAATACAAAAATAGTTTGTATCTCAGCCGCCGACCCCCACAACAAAAGACCATTTGACATTATACTATGAAAATAACTAAAATAAACCAGTCTCGCGGTTTCAATATCAGTCAGATGTCTGATCTTCTTAACCGCATATGCGGCGGAACTAAGTCTTCCCGCCAAGGCTGCCAAGTGTGGATTCCATTGAAGTTTGGCATCCAGTGTAATACCTAAGAAAATTGTCGAATTAATAACTTCAATGTGTTCATTATTCATAACGATGTTAGTGTTGACCTGCTTTACATTGGGCATAGTGAATTTTACACATTTGGTTTTCTTGGCATTTAAAAGCAAGTTGTTAGTTGTAAACCAATGTAGCACTTGTGAGAGGGTGTCATTTACGTCGTCAAACGTATCTTTTCGACGGTCAACGTTAAAAATCAACGAGGTATCATCAGCAAATAACACTACTTCACAAAGATCTTGTGCAAAGTAAGGGAGGTCATTTATGTATATTAGGAAGAGCAGAGGTCCCAATATTGATCCTTGGGGCACTCCCATTAATAGAGGGGCGCCTGAAGAGTCAGTTCCATTGACACTGACTTTCTGAAGTCTATCTGATAAGTAAGAATTTATCAAACTTAATGCATTATTTAGAACACCATAGTGAGCTAACTTCAACAATAATGTTTGATGCTCAACGCAATCAAACGCCTTCGAGAGGTCACAGAAAACACCAATTGCATCCTGTTTGTTTTCCCATGCATCAAAAATATACTTAATAAGTGCAACTCCTGCGTCAGTGGTTGACTTACCCTTGGTAAACCCAAATTGTTTACTATGAAGTAAGTCGTTAACTTTAAAATGAGACAGCAACTGAACGAATATGACTTTTTCAAAAATTTTACTCAGTGCTGGTAATATAGAAATAGGCCTAAAGTTAGAAGGGTCACTTTTTTCACCTGATTTAAATAACGGTATGATTTTGCTGTACTTCATTAAGCTAGGAAACTGACCCTCATCAATACATCTGTTGAATAGCGTTGCCAAATGGGGTGCAATAACTAGTATTATATTTCTTAAAATTTCTACTGATATTCCCCAAAGATCTTCAGTTTTTTTCATATTCAGATCTTTGAAAGTTTTAACTATTATCTCGGAGGTTACATGGTTAAATTTGAAAGGCGTTTGGTTGAATGACTCTTCCTAATTCCGATCTCTGTATCTACCTCATCCATGTGTAATTTCCGGTTGCGTCCAAAGCTGTGTCGCTTCGGAGCCCGAGGTACGCTTGGACCATGGTCCAAATTCCGGAAAGTCTGTTAATTATAATGAAGCGACTGCCGTCTGACCTTCGTTACCCTTAGACAGGGGAACTAGACTAGCTGGATCATGGTTACACGCTCAGAATCATTATCTCAATCCTCAATAAAAGTATCAGCCTATATACTATCCCACTGCAGGGCAAAGGCCTCCTATGAGGGAGGATGACAAAAAGAAACCTTTTTTTTATGACATAGGTGGCAGACGGAGCACCTGATGGTAAGCGATTGCCGCCGCCCATGGACACCCGCAACACCAGTGGAGTCAAAAGTGCGCTGACAACCTTTAAACTCCCCTTCCCCCCGGATTGGGCCTCCGGTACCCTCACTCACGCAGCGAAACACATATATTTCGGGATATAAACGATAAAAAATAATGGTGTAAGTTCAACTCGGTATTCTTATTACGTGAATCTCCGCTTAATTACATACCAACAACCGCTATCTCGAGATACGTCATACGTAACACTTAAGATACAGTTAATAGTATGTAGATCGAGTAGTAACATAGTTATCGAAGCTTAATCATTATGATAAGGCACCGTAGAGTCAACCGTTAGTCGGATCTCGCGTACAGAGCAACATTGTTGGACGCGGACAATAATATTTTTTATTTATTCATTTCATCGTCATCGTCAGCCCATTTAAGTCCCCACTGCTGGGGCACGGGCCGCCCTCAATCACATGAGGGGTAATTGCCATACTCACCACGCTTGGCAGACGGGTTGGCGAGGGCTTTGATATAAATGCAATACCAGTGGTCGGGTCGTCGACCCGTTTGGAACAGTGGCAGTGAACGCTGCCTTTGGTCCAAGGGTTGCGGGTTCGATCCCCGCACAGTACAAACATTTGTGTGCATGAACATGTCTGTTTGTATTGGTCTGGGTGTTTCCTATGTATTATAAGTATGTATTTACAAAAGAAAAGTATTATATGTATATATTTGTAATTCCACTGTTGATTCTGATATCCGTAACACAGGTGCTTGAGCTACCTATCTCGGAGTCAGATCAATGTATGTGATGTTGTGAAATATTTATTTATAAAAAAAAAAAAATGCAGAGTTTTCCTTCTCTGGGTGCTGATGATCATGCCAGCAGCTTTACCTTAGTCGCCTTTTACGACACCTCGGTAAGAGTGAGGGTGGCCTATTCTACTCTGCCGGGGACCACACGGCTTTATTCATTTACTTATTTATTATTTTTTTATGAGAAAGGGAGGCAAACGAGCAAGCGAGTCACCTGATGGTAAGCGATCACCGCCGCCCCTGGACATACCAGGGGGAGTGAAGATGAGTTGCCGGCCTTTTAGGAAGGTAAAGGCTCGTTTCTTGAAGATCTCAATGTCGTACCGTTTCGGAAATACCGCTGCGGGAAGTTGATTCTACAATGAGGAGTTGCGTGGCAAAAGATGACGTTAAAAACGCACTGTGGTGCATCTTCACCCATCCAGATAGTACAGATGGAAAGGATTCCATCCGTACCATCTCATGGAATATCGTGGAAACTAGGATAGTGTACGGCCAATCCTAGTTTATTGTATTGCACATGTTACATTACTTACAAAGCTAATTTAACAATAAGTTACAATTAGAACTGGTTAGCAAACATATATAGGTTGGTAACATGGACCCTGAAAGGGCAACTAATATAAAGGGTATGTATAGTATGGATGGCACTGCTTCAATTAAATCTTACTTAAGTTAAATATCGCACTTTTAGTAAAATACTGACCTAACGCGAAATTGTTGATATTTTTAGGGTTCCGTACCTGAAAAGGAAAAAACGGAACCCTTATAAGATCACTTTGTTGTCCGTATGTCCGTCCGTCTGTCAAGACCCTTTTTCTCAGGAACGCGTGGAGGCATGAAGCTGAAATTTATATCAATTACTCAAGTCTACTGTCCCTTGAAGCTATGAAAAAATAAAACTTCTAAGCCAACGCAATCAAAAGATACAGCCGTTTATGCCGCAAATTTTCGACACTTGCAAGGGAATCAAAACCTACAGGGTGCTTTCCGTGAACTCAGAATCTTGAAATTTGGTACGAAGCAACGTCTTATAGCATAAATAAAGGAAAAATTACGAAAACCATAAATTTTTAGTTACATCACATAATATATATTTTTTTAATAATTTTAAACTTACTGCCCATTTCCTCATAAACGCGTAGAGGTATTAAATTGAAATTCATACCAAATACTCAAGTCTATAATACCTTTAAGCTGTAACAAAATCAAACTTCTATGTCAACGCAATCAAAAGTAACAGCAATTTAAGCTGCATATTTTGAAACTCGCAAGTACTCGCAAGGGAATCAAAACCTAAAGGGTACTTCCAGTCGACCTAGAATCTTGAAATTTGGCATGAAGCAACTTTTTATAGCACACATAAAGGGAAAATTCCGAAAATTTTAAATTTTTAGTTACATTACAAAATATATACTTTTTAATAAATATAAACTTATTACTTTTTTCCTCATAAACGCGTAGAGCTATCAAGTTGAAATTCATATCAAATACTTAGATCTAATTGCCTTTAACCCGTGAAAAAAAAAATCCAAGTCAACGCAAAACGCAAAAGTACAACCATTGATACCGCATATTTTGAAACTCGCAAATACACGCAAGGGAATTAAAACCTAAAGACCACTTCCCGTTGACATAGAATCTCAAAATTTGGTAAGAAGCAATAGCTTACAGCACAGGTAACAGAAAAATTCCGAAAAGCTTAAAATTTTAAGTAGTTATACCACCAAAAAAATTGTGATTGTAAACATAATTGTAGTTACAGCAATGACCGCGAGTTATTATACTATGTATGGGGAGGGCAACATTTAAAGAAGACGAAATAGCCTTCTTCTTTATATTTCGACGTTCTTTTATCGAAATGATATGTGTTAATATAAAATAAAGGATTACTTAAACGATAAAGAGATCTTTGTCTTAAATTTATACTCCTCCATCTTTCCCCATTGTAATGTTATGAATTTCATTTTGCAATAAAAATACCATAGTTATGACTCGATTGTCGTAATGAACGAACTTTGTAAACCTTGCAGGTTTGTACGGAACCCTCGGTGCGCAAGTCCGACTCGCACTTGGCCGGTTTTTTAGCATTTTTTTGCAATTAATTCTTAAGTCAATAACACACTTCAAAATTCATCTCGTGTTCTTATGTGAGTGTATTTACTTAACTCAAAATTGTTGTTAGATGACCTTTTATCCTTGGATTTTAGCCGATACTATTTGACTCAGCACCTAAATAAAATTTAGAGTAAGCTCAGTATTTTACTGAGGGTGCGATATAATTAACAACTATCATAGTCTAATATATATAGTGTCTGGGTGTAATATATGTATTTAAGTATATATTTGTGTTCCTCTGTTGTCTGATATCTGTAACACAAGTGCTTAAACTACTTAGTACGGAATCAGGTAAACCTATAAGATGTTGTGATTATTTTTATTATAATTATAAAAATACTTAAAACTCATAATTAATTCAAGGAATAACGAAATAAAAAGTAAAAAAATAAAATAACCAACAAAATTAAACATCCACTGTCTAACGGCCAAAAACAGGCCACTCACCCCCGCCCGCCCCCGACGCAAAGGTGCCCATCACACTCGCCGCATTATCACGCTGAATAGCGATGGCCAGCCTCTGCACCAGAAACAACCCAGAGCGTGAGTCACCTGTCACCTCGCACAATCTACGGCCTATCTCCCACACAAAGTCCCTCGCTTCTGACCCCCAACAGCCCATCGTCTCCACGGCCACAGGCACAAATTGATAAAGGGGCTCCAAATTGGCGTACTTGAGCCTCTTCTTTGAGCTGGCATCCTCCGCAGCCGCTGACGGAGAGTAGACAGTGCGACTAAGGTGGCTGGCGGCTACAGTGCTAACGCTTATTATTATTTATATCATAGTCTAATATAAATATCATAGTCTCTTGTTACGAAACGTAGTTTAAAATAAATACCAGGTTTAAATCTAGGAGTAACTGAACAACTAATATAAACATTCCCGCAAACCTCATAATAGGTATCGTGATTTAGCATGTTAGATCGTCCATTTAGCATGTTAGATCAACAAAATAAGCGAAAAGAAATTCAGCTGTTCCATACATTATTGCCGGGTTGATTTTCTATTTTGTATGGAATAGAACATGTTTAATTGTTTTTATGCGAGTTTTCATAAGTCATAGACGAAATATTGTCAAGAATGATTGGTGGAACACATGTTTAAAAGGACGTAAATGTTCACAGATACACCCTGTATGTAGTGTCATGAGATCGCGGCCTAAGTTGGGTGGTAAACTGACACCCACACAGCGACACTAATCTGATTTGTCGGATTTGCTTCGCTTTGTCAACTATTACAGAACCTACTTGAGAAACGCAAGATGATTGGCCAACAATATAATATGGTCTAATGTAATATCGACCTGGAATGTAGGCGTGCTGTATGGCTCAATTTACTTTCTCAACTGTAAAAAAAAGCTTTATTAAAAAAAATCATGACAAACTATGATTTGAATGTATTCAACCGTGGGAGAGCATGATTGGATCGACATGAATGGGCCGGCTCGAGCGGAGTGATACCACGGCCTCATAGAAAACCGGCGTTAATAATAATTCTTACAACATCTCATACATTGACCTGATTCCGTACTAAGTAGCGTAAGCACTTGTGTTACAGATATCAGACAACAGAGGAACACAAATATATACTTAAATACATATATATTACACCCAGACACTGCACAAACACAAGTGTTCATCGCACGATTATTTGTCCAGGGTGGGGATCGAACCCACGACCTTTGGCGTAAGAGGCAGGGTCACTACCAATTGCGCCATCCGATCAGTTCGAAAGTTAAGCAGCACTGTGCTGTGTTTCGCTGCGTACCGGAGGCCCAATCTGGTTAAAGGTTGGCAGCGCACTTGTGACTCCACTGGTGTTGCGGGTGTCTATGGGCGGCGGCAATCGCTAACCATCAGGTGATCCGTCTGCTTGTCTGCCGCTTATCACATAAAAACAAATTCAAGCAAAGAGTGAATAGGCTGTTACTAGACAGACATAATCTAATCTCTGCTACATCATCACTTACCATCAGGTGAGATTGTGGCCAAATGTCTTGCTATTAAAAAAAAACATTATTTTTTTTATCGTTTACATCCCGAAAACCTAATTAATAGGTATCCTAAAAAAGTAAATTTAGGATGTTAGATCAATAAAATAAGCGAAAAAAATTTAGCTGTTCCATACATTTATTGCCGAGTAGATATTCTAGTTATCTGGAACAGCCGTTTTTTTTTTAAATCACGTATCTTTTATGAGATTTTCGGGATGTAAACAATAAAATAAAAAAAAAATTATAAACCCCTGACAAAAATTTAAAAATTCAAAATAAATTGAAACTGCTATTGTCGGTCCTACGTATAAACATTTTTGGTTAAAGATGGTTGGGGGCCATCTTCGATCGTGGGGGGCCATCTTGGATCAATTTACATCTAACATAGCTAAGAACACTCCCGATCAGTTCAAACAAAAAAAAACATCACAATCGGTTCTTCCGTTCGGGAGCTACGATGCCACGGACAGACACACACACAGACACACAGATACGTCAAACTTATACCCCGTCGATTTTTCATCGGGGGTTAAAAATAATGGTGTATATCGAGTGTGAAAATGAGTGGTCACCACGTCAACTGTCACTTAATCTTCAACTCGTTACAAAATGTATAAGATTCGGCGGGTATGGGTAAAACAAGCCGCGTGGGCTGATGCAATTCAAAGGTTTTAAATTAGTGTCTAGTGGTTTTTAGTGTACAAATTTGGTGTTTATTTGTGCTGTGAAGTGCCGAAAAGTGATCCTATTAATAGAATCGTTGGATTGTATCGTTTTTAACACTGCTATTGTGTGTCGAGTGAGTTGTCTCGTGACAACTTCCTTAGACCTAATAGAGTCTTAAAACCCGCGATTGCTTTTAGAGTGATATCCGCTGAATCCGTAGGTCGATAAAACGTAAAAACACCGGCGTTTTATTGAGTAACTGTGACTTTGACTGACGTCGACTGTTGACTACCTACTTATTCTCAATTAGTTATTTGACATTGGAAAATTATCTTCGGGTAGAGCCATACATAATAATAAAAAAATGTATATAACATATAAATAATATACCGCCTGCCGGTAATCGTTACCATCGATATAATATAGGTATCTACAGTGCACTTCAGACGATGTGTCTGGTCGTGTGATTTAGCCGCCTTTGTTGTCTGGCCTGCAGCGGCGTTTTTTGCACCAAAATAAAGCAATGGTTGAGATAATTATATTATTTTAAATGTACACGTCTGCGAAAATGGGAGATGACTTTTTATTTATTTATTTGGCTTTTTAACAATGTGTACATAGAATTATGAATTAAGTGCCTCATTACTCAAAGAAAAGCACCGCATGCACCATTGCGTACAAAAACCACTAATTCTAAATTCTAAACGTTTTGAACAGGAAAAAGTCCAATTAATTTTTCATTTTTGCACCACCTTCAGAGAGAACATAAATAAATAACCCTCCAACCGATTACGACTACGGAGACCAATCTCATCAATATAGTGCTCAAGTGTGTGCGCAAACAGAAGTGCACTCTCTATTCCCTTACACTCAGATTTGACTGACCGGATGGCGCAATTGGTAGTGACCCTGCCTCTTACGTCAAAGGTCGTGGGTTCGATCCCCACCCTGGACAAATATTCGTGCGATGAACACTTGTGTTTGTGTCAGTGTCTGGGTGTAATATATGTATTTAAGTATATATTTGTGTTCCTCTGTTGTCTAATATCTGTAACACAAGTGCTTAAGCTACTTAGTATGGAATCAGGTCAACGTATGAGATGTTGTGAGATTATTATTATTATATTATAGATTACGATGGGACACCTGAGTGACACGACCTAAGAGGGGTTGGGTGCGGGACGTGCTTTCCGAGGCACGGGGGTACATGACCGCCGACTTCCAGGCTCCGGGCTGACACTAAGAATTTCTTACCGAAAACTTAATTAGGATATTTTTAGCCCGACCGGATCAAACCCGGGACCTCTTGCGCAGCCGTCGCTTTAAAGTGCGACCCACTAACCACTACGCCACCGAGGTAGTGAGTGAGAACATACTCGCACTACCGAATATGCAAAAGATTTTTTACTTTGGTAACTTCTCAAACATCATACCACTAAATAATTAGACACAGTACGCCGACTGCCTCCATCACGAACTTAACAGGTTACCACACAGTACAGAGATCTCGGTGTGTTTCGGCAGTAATAAAAACAGAGACAGACATGCGGGAGAGACACGATACGACATACCTACTGATATAACTACGTTTACGCCGAGCAGATGATAATGGTAGAAATACGCACATAGATTTGAAAAAACCATTGGTGCATGCTCGGATTCGAACCTCGGCCACCTGCGTGGAAGGCGCGTTTGTATCCATTGAGCTACCATCGCTCTTGTTGGTGGTTGTTCTCTGCTCGTGTTCTAACACGTGGTTAAAGGGATGTTAATGTTCACAGATATACCCTGTATGTTACATGTGTGATCGGATGCAGACGAGCAGATGGATCACCTGATGGTACAGTTGCCGCCGCCTATGAACTCAAAAATCCTTAAAAAATACTTTTCGTCACATGGGCCTTCGGTACCCTCACTCGGCTAAACACAGCGAAACTACTGCTTCACACCGCTTTTCTGTAAGACCGTCATTTCACTCTGGTCTAGTCAGCCCATTAATGCCGAAGCGGGGCTCTCTCTATTTATTATGTCTTTAGGTATTTCTTATCAAGATACAAGTTAAACAAAAACATCTAAAAAAGATATATGTCATATCAACAATCATACAATAATAGTTACTAAGCCAACAAAAAACAGCGTGTACCCACTATATCTTAATATATATTATTAATATAATAATATTAATTCTCACAACATCTCATACGTTGACCTGATTCCGTACTAAGTAGCTTAAGCACTTGTGTTACAGATATCAGACAACAGAGGAACACAAATATATACTTAAATACATATATTACACCCAGACACTGAACAAACCCAAGTGTTCATCGCACGAATGTTTGTCCAGGGTGGGGATCGAACCCACCTTTCGACCTTTGGCGTAAGAGGCAGGGTCACTACCAATTGCGCCATCCGGTCAGTCGAATATCTTATAGGTATATGTCAATTTTACATTGCGCAAACATAGTAACAGGAATGAAACTGTGAAATTAAATTTGCTAATAACTAGGTTATCACGAGGTCGATGTACGATAGCATATACATTAATATTTTTTTTAATGTACACATAGTGCGATAAAGTTTTCGTCATATGATGTCATGAACAGTCTGACCGAGTTTTGTAACCATTTTTTTTAGACGGAAATGATAAGGTTTAGCAATAAATTTTATTTATTTTATGTAAACTATTAATGGCGCAGGACCGATCTGTGTGGAGATCTTTGGGGGAGGCCTATTTCCAGCAGTGGACATCTATTGGCTGTATACGGTGTACGTGGGGTGTACGTGGGGTGGGTTCTAAATTTGGAACTATTTGGGCGATAGAGATAACGGTGTCAACGTTTCGACGCTGCAGAAAGTATTGCTCCATAATTACACTTTGATTCATTGCAATAGTCCAGTACACAAAAGTTCCATCCCAAATATGGGACACTCGCGTCAGGTAACCGAGGCGAATTCCTAAGGCAGGGTCGCCATATACGGTGTACGCGGGGAGATGAGTGAAACGACCGAATGTTGAATAAAGACTTTGTTTATTAATATAAGAAATTAGTTTATATACGAGGTTCATTGTACATACACACATACATTTCGTTATATACCACTACAGCTGAAATAATGATGATGGTGATGATTAATGAACTGTCAAAGACTATTGTAACAATATCCTCCAACCGTTTTCGGCTAAAGCGGCCGATCTCATATACTTCCCATACAAAATGACCACGTGACCAACTTTGTATGAACAGTTGAAATATTTTTTTGCGAATTTCCAAAAGTGTCAGAACAAATGTGGTTCATGATGGTTAGTAGAACACGTGGTTAAAGGGATATAAATGTTCACAGATACTCCCTGTATATTATAAAAGTATATTATTATAATAGTCTCTACCGTCTGCTACGAGTCTTTACGTTAAGTATATTAAATTATGACCATGGAAATGCCATGCCTCGGCATGAATGGGCCGGCTCGACCGGAGTAACAACATGGCGTCACAGAAAATCGGCATGAAGCAGTGCCTCTACTGCGTTTACCCTAGTGAGTGATGGTACCGGACACCCAATCCGTGAATGGAGTTTAAAGGTTAGCAGTACATTTTTGACTCTATTGAATTTACTGGTGGCCATGGGTTTCCACCCATAGTTACCAATCGCTTTCCATCAGGTGATGCGCCTGCTCGTCTGCCAACTATCACATAAAACAATATTGTAGTAGGATAGGTACAGGATCTATTCCAACTCATAATAATGGGCAAAGATAAAAGAGGCGGCCTTTGACGAATATAAAAGTCGTGGTTGCGGATCACCTAAGTAGAAAACGCCGTGTGGTCCCCGGCAGAGTAGAATAGGCCACCCTCACTCTTACCGAGGTGTCGTAAAAGGCGACTAAGGTAAAGCTGCTGGCATGATCATCAGCACCCAGAGAAGGAAAACTCTGCATTTATATCAAAACCCTCGCCAACCCGTCTGCCAAGCGTGGCGAGTATGGCAATTACCCCTCATGTGATTGAGGGAGGCCCGTGCCCCAGCAGTGGGGACTTAATTGGGCTGACGATGACGAAGTAGAAAACACAAAGAGGGAGTTCAAGTATTTTTAATGTGTAAAGCTGTTAAGTGAGCAATTTAATAGAAAGTTTGCGTAAACCTAATGTAGTCACGAAAGTTCACACATAATTTCTATCCAACTGTATTACAGTTAATAACACAAACTTTCACTAAAAGCCTATCCCTAGCCCCAAAACAGGGCCCCGACCCCAAAAATTACGCAACCACCTCACGCGCTACGAGGTCGGTGGCCGTAGCACTGAGTGCTTAGTACGAGTTTGCTCTCCTCACGTTCGATTGCGACCGCGTTTGTGTTTTCTATGGGACACAAAAAGCGCCTCCTAGCGGTCACTAGGGGAAACCAAATTTCTGAGTACGAGTTATTTACGCGTTCGATATCGAGTAGTGACAATCGAGTCACATTCACAAGTGAGCGCGTTTGAAGCATTATCCGAGTACGAGTCGTCATTTTGACAGCTTTTGTCACAAACTTGATCGAGTCAAACGTTAACGCGAGTGAAAAGTTCTCACTAGAGTTTTTGTGGTGAAAACTTAATAATTTCGACAAATTTTGTTGTAAATCATTGCAATCACGATGTCGAAAGAACGAAAGAGGTGAAATGGTCTGGCTCTTAGGTATGTTAAGCATTCACAGTCAAACTAAAGAAGCCTAAATATTATTCTACTTTTGTCCAGTAATTTAATGTAATAAAATGTGCTTAAGGTGACTCCGGGTATCCTCAAAGACCATGGCTCATGACTCCAATCTTGGACGCTGAGGCTGATTCACCAGAAGAATTTTACAACAAGAAACATAAGAAGGCCCGTGTGATTATTGAAAATACATTTTCAAGATTAAAGAATCGGTGGCGTTGTTTGCACAAGGACAGAGTTCTGCACTACAAACCACAAAAATGTGCCAGGATTATATTGGCATGTTCTGTCCTACATAATTTATGTATTAACTATGGCATTCCCACTGCTGCGATAGAATGTGGTATGTAATACATTTAAAAAAATCCAATGCAATACTTTATTTAACTTTGTTATATTTATTATGTACTAATAAAATCTCTCAATTTTTAGAACTTGATAGTGAAACCAGCGAGAGGCATCATACAGAGAGAGGAAATGCAACCACAGATTTGATTAGAGGAAGACATTTGAGAAGTCAATTAGTTAGAAGATTACAGTCACTAGTATAAAATATTTTAAAAATTGTTTCAGTAAGTGCCTAATTTAAGACAATTGTAACTATAAACCATAATTAATAACGTACATAATAAGTATTTTATAATAGTTTAAATACCTACCTTTAGCCAACTGTTATTTTTAATCATAATAAGTAAGTTACCTACTTGATTAGTGTTATGTAAAATATTTTCATTATTCTTTATATACCCACCTACCTTTAAATATTTTAAAAATTGTTTCAGTAAGTGCCTAATTTAAGACAATTGTAACTATAAACCATAAGTAATAACGTGCATAATAAGTATTTTATAATTGTTTAAATACCTACCTTTAGCCAGCTGTTATTTTTAATCATATTATATAAGTTACCTACTTGATTAGTGTTATGTAAAATATTTTCATTATACTTTATATACCTACCCAATTTAGGTGTATTGTCATCATAAATTACCTACTTGATTTGATTTATGTAAGAAATATAATTTATTTAAAATTTAAAATAAGTATGTACCTATCATAATTAGTTAAGTTATCCATGTTTTGAGTGTCATATGTACCTATGTACATGTAACACTTAAATTAAGGTTTGTTATTTATTATATGTATAAATTTAAGGTTTTTAATTTAAAAATAAAAAAGCTTTGCATAAAAATCATTTTTTATTAACACTATAAATTAAATACTACCCAATTAAAATGTTGCGTTGCCTGCTCAGTGTGTGAAGGCCTGTTAATCCGTCTTCGAGGGGATCCACGGGACCGGGTTGGCCTAACACGGCGAGGTGTTTTTTGCCCAGACTGAGTAGGATTGACCACATGAAACCGTGAAGAGAGCAACGGTTCTGTGAACCAAGATAGAGCTGGCTGAGCACGGGTTGTGTCTGCTACCTCTCTCAGTGACCCATCTCTTGATGGTACTATCATCATTTCAGTATCTGCAAAAGAAGAAATTTGTTACTTTCACCTTACATTTTAATTTATTTATTCTAATGTAGATAATGTTGCATAATATATGCATAACTTAAAAAAGTGCTTGTAAGTATTTTTATTATGAATGAAAAATAATAATAAAATGTTAAGTAATTCTCATACCAATTACAAGATTTTAGAAGTATCTTTGTTCTAAATCTGATAGTTTGCAAAGATCAGTTGGACCACCATTGGTAGCTCTAGCTGCTCTGTGGATTCGAGCAGCCTTTTTTTTGTGTTATTTTTGTAATCACTCCACACCTTAAACCATTAGCACAATATAAAGATTTTTTAACCATTAGCCCTGCCTTTTCAACCATGCAAAACATACCAAATGAAGGTAAGATCAGAAAGTTCACAAACCTTTTTCCATTTATCTGTGGTCTTGGTATCACCACTTCCATCACTATTTAGTGTATGGGTTAGTTGTTCCCATCTTCTCAAAGTCCTCAATTTGCCATTAGCATCGGAGGATGGCTTGCTGAGGTCCCCATGCCTTTAAAAGTAGGTAAATGCAATTAAACTTTTTAACAGGTATAACAATAAAACAAGCATTACCTTATTTTAGAAGTAGTATTAGATATACATTTTAATGACTTATTGCTGAAAGTTACACTTTTAAGTTAAGTAAAGAAATTCCACAGCAAAAAAACTTTTTATTAAGTACTTATTTAAGTAGCTGCAATATTAAAAATCACTTACTGCTCCATAAAAGTAATCATTAGTTCAAATTGAGCCGCACTTGTCTTCATCGTAATGCACTTTTTGCTAAAACTTTTAACCACAAACTACTTAATAAAGAAAACACCAAAACAGTCTACAAGAAAGTTTGTTTGTTTTAATTAAGTTTGACATTTGCATGATTATTACTCTGCAAATTTTAATAGACAGCTACTTTCCTTATGCTAGAAAAGACAAAATGTACTTCCAAATATGGTTGGCTTATTTACACAAGCTGACGTGATACCAACATAACAAAAAATACCGCTCACCACTCACGGTGAGCAAACGTTGTTCGAGTAGTAAGCTTGAATTGTAACTCGTACTCGGATATTTTCGATACTCGATGCGTTTGACGTTAGCTCGATTAACGCGATAGTAAAGTTACTCGAATACATTTGTGTAACTCGTACTCAGCACTCTGTTATCATCCGTAGCGCTATCGCTACGGGCGATGACCTCTCGTAGCGACCTACCTACTACGACGGTCAACCTTTCGCCGGTTTTTCTTTTATTAATCGTTTGGAATGAGTTTTGGTATTTTATTAGATCGTGTTTTGTTTTATCGGTTGTCATGTGTTACTGTACGCGGTTTATTGGCTACTAAAAATAAGTACACACATTATTTTTATATAAAGGTTCGTAAAAGCGGTTTTCCTACGCATACCCAAAGAAAAAAGTCCTGTAAATATTTAACGGAAAAAAATTTGAATTAGATAATTGGATTCGGCATCTACAAGTTTGGCACATATTGTGAGCAGATGCTGTCAGGATTATATTAAGAGTTTGTTGAAGAGGGTCAGTGGAACTCAAGGGTTATCTCGGATTCTCCTTCTCAATTGTTCGGCCTTGTTCCAGCTACAAATTTTCACCATCATACGCCACGCCAGAACTCCAAATTTCACCCACATCATTTGGATGGACTTTATTCCACCACAGTGCGCTTTTCACGCCACTTCCTACCACGCGTATTCAAACTACGGAATTAGCTACGAACGATGGTGTCTCCGAACAGATACGACCTGGTGACCTTCAAGAAAAGTGTTTATTCCTCCCTTGAGAGCCGGCAACGTATCTGTGTTGCCTAGTTTTTCGTAGATGTGCTTGGGTGGCGGTAATCACTTACCATCAGGTGAGCCGTCTGCTATAATGTAAAAAAAATCTGTGATTGCAAATTATTACTATACTATACCCGAAACTGGAATTCAAGACCAAAAAAGCTACTACAATGTTGCCACAGCAATAAAATGATCGTACAATAGTATATACCTTTTTTCTAAAAACTTACGCTGACGTAATTTATTTATTGGTAATTTTAATTCTATAATTTAAAGAAGAAGTAATTTTATTCAATTATTTTTACATAAATACAAGACGCTTTAATAAATACTTAATCGTCCGTAATGTTTGGTAGAAAGGCTGGTATTGAGCTTGTGTCATTTCAGGTATTAATAACATTTGGTACAACATTTGAACTTACATTGTTGTTATTTCGTGCAGTGAGGTGCCGCCAAGTGATATTAATATAAGAATCTTTTATAACACTGCTATTGTGTGTTGAGTGAGTTACGTGTCAACTCACTAGGAATAACTTGCTAGGACCTAAGAGAGTCTTAAAACCTGCGATTTTGTTAAGAGAAGTCTCCGCAGAATCCATAGATCGATAAAACGCTAAACACCACCGTTTTTTTTAAGTAACTGAGACTTTGACTGACTTCGTCTGTTGACTACCTGCTTTGTCAAAATATCACTTGACCATTTTCTTTACGAGTTATTTTATTTATTAACGCCTAAAATCTAAAACATGTGCAAAACGGGACGAATTAATTACTGGAGTGGTGGAAACCTAATCATGAATTGTGCCAGCTTTTACTAAGAAAAAAAGTATATATAACAAAAAGGTTAGCAAAACCTGAAAACTTGATTTGACAATGACATAAGTGACATTGAAAGATTGGACAGTGACGTATCTGTCGTAGTTTTTTTGGTCTTGAATTCCAGTTTCGGGTATACATGACGATGATAATTCTCCTATTCTATTCCGATTGCTTTTCCTCACATATTATGATACCTACTAGACAATTTAGAAAACTCACTCAGACTCCAGACAACTATGTTTTGTAATATGATCCGACTAGAAATCGAACCCAGAATCTTCCGTACCTAAGCGAAACATCTTAGGCAGCATCGCTTACCATAAGATGATCCGTCTGCTCGTCTGCTACCTATAGCAAACAAACAAAACATGCGGGGCACTTTGACGCTATCTACTCCAAGACACATCGGCGCCAACGTCTATTCTACCATTACAAAATTATCGAAGTTACTAATCCATACAAAATACCTTCGCTTCTTTTTTTATGAGAAAGGAAAGAAATGAGAAAGGCAAACGAGCAAGCGAGTCACCTGATGGTAAGTGATCACCACCACCCATGGAAATCAGCCACACCAGAAGGAGTGGATATGCGTCGCCGGCCTTTTAGGAAGGTATAGGCTCCTTTTTTGAAGATCTCAATGTCGTGCCGGTTCGGAAATATCTACCGCTGCGTAAAGTTGATTCCACAATGAGGAGATGCGTGGCAAAAAATTGA
The DNA here is from genome assembly GCA_019059595.1 of Marasmia exigua. Classification (NCBI taxonomy): domain Eukaryota; kingdom Metazoa; phylum Arthropoda; class Insecta; order Lepidoptera; family Crambidae; genus Marasmia; species Marasmia exigua. The sequence continues at coordinate 9,578,437 of CM032488.1, read as the reverse complement.
CGTGTAAAGTGCACGGTGGTGGAGATCCAGATGGTACGGGTGGAATCCTAGTTTACGGCGTCTATTCAGGTTCAAGGTTTACACAGACACGAACCAAAGATCTCAGACTAGGGATGGCGATTCTTTTCTAAAAAGATCGATTTTTAAATCGATTCAAATCGTGACCTAATGAATCGATTCACAAAAATCAAGTCTTAAAGATCCATTTCCGAAAAATCTATCTTTTTTCAAATTTTCGTTTATAATGTAATCTATTTTATTACAAATAAGATACATCTATTTTCACGTGACGTAATGTCAGTTCAGTCGCAGATACAAAAAGTCAAAGGCTACAATCGTAACTTTATAAGAATCGTTGGATTGTATCGTTTTTAACACGTCTAGACAACTTGCTTGGACCTAATAGAGTCTTAAAAACCGCGATTGCTTTTAGAGTTATATCCGTTGAATCCGTAGGTCGATAAAACGTAAAGACACCGGCGTTTTATTGAGTGACTGTAACTTTGACTGACTTCGACTGTTGAGTACCTACTTATTCTCAAAAAGTTACTTGATATTGGCAAATTATCTTCGGGTAGAGCCATATTAAAAAAAACCTAAGTTTTTTTATTTAAGAGACGCGAAGGAATCTAAACATACAGCCACCTCGCGAGTTTTTGAATTATTAATTCTTTAACCGGCAGCACTTTTACTCGTATAATACTTACATAGTATTAATCGTAAATAGTCTTATGATTAATACAAAAATAAATACAAAAAATCGAATTTCGATTTTCACCCTTGAAACCTTTCGAAAAATCGATCTTTTTGGCTCCACAAAATCGATCCTTCGATTAATTCATTTCAGATCGCCATCCCTATCTCAGACAGGGCGCGACCTCATACACGTGCTAAAGGCAGACCTCTATGCACACGGGGCGAAATGCACTCTTCAGATGAGCCGTGAGACTGGATTTTTTTATACACCACAGACAGCCATTTCAGATCAGACAGATGTTAAGTGAAGATGAGGTGGCTGGTTGAAGAATAGTGTTTCAACTGTTTTCTTTTTATTAAGGATGCTTTTCAAATAGAAATAATTTTGGAATTATTATGATAAATGGTTTTGAAAATTATTTTTTTAGAAAGGAATGACATTCAAATTACAGAATGGCCTATTTGCAGTCCACAATTGTTTGTAGTTTTTGAGTAAATCATTTTATGTAGTACGAAATGGTCAGAAGATATTTTTTTAAGTCCTAAGTAAACAGTAATAAGAGAGTTGTTTTTATGTGATAGGTGGCAAACAAGCAGACGGATCACGGTGTGCAATTGTCGCCACCCATGGACACCAGCAACACCAGTGGAGTAATAAGTATGCTGCCGACCCTTCCCCCAGATTTGGCCTCCGGCACCTCACGATACATAGCAAAGACATTGCTTCAAACCGATCTTCTGTGAGTCTGTAGTATTATCACTCCGACCGAGCCAGCCCATTCATGACGAAGCGTGGGACTTCATCGTCAGCCCATTTAAGTCCCCACTGCTGGAGCACGGGCCTCCCTAAATCACATGAGGGGTAATTACCATACTCACCACGCTTGGCAGACGGGTTGGCGAGGGTTTTGATAAAAAATGCAGAGTTTTCCTTCTCTGGGTGCTGATGATCATGCGAGTAGCTTTACCTTAGTCACCTTTTACGACACCTCGGTAAGAGTGAGGGTGCGGTGAGACTGCCGGGGACAACACGGCCAGCTTGGGACAGCGTGGGACTTCCGTGGTTAAAAATAGGCTCCCAGGGCTAAATACTGCAGGTATTTGGATTTTAGTCATTCAACTTTTTCACCATGTTTTACGCAAATAAATATCATATCATTCATTCATTCAATATTATAAATGGAGTGCAGATGTTTGAATGTGAGCTGGTGAAAATCAAAAGGCATTACGTACAGTCTTTTCTTTCCTTGAAAATAAAAGTCACTGCAAAGAAACTTTTAGTTTTTTTCTCCCCTTAAGTCCTGAGTAAACAGTAATAAGAAAGTGCAGGCATTTAGACGTTAGGTCCGTGACCCTGCGGATCTGAGCCAGGTGAACGATCCTTAGACGCTGAATTTTATTTCAGACGGCCGGCCCTCAAAGTAAACGAACTTTCCCTTTTCATAGAACAGGGGCGGATTTGAGGGTCGCTTGGCTTAGCTATGGCATAATACTCTGGGGTAGTAGTACGGACGCAAACAATCTTTTCATTCTCCAAAAAAAATGTTTAAGAATTATTGTCAACATACCAGAAAGAGAGAGCTGTATAACACATTTCACTTGACAAAAAAATTTAACTTTAACTTCAATATATATTATTAGAATTATGTAAATTTGTTCGACAAAATAAAGAATTATATAAACAGGCTAAAGAGCAGTATTCAATCCCTCGTAACCTGCGATTTAAAAATAGATTAGCTTTGCCGGGCACTAAACTGGATATAGTTAGAAGAGGTACATATTACACTTCAATCAAAGTCTACAATAAATTGCCTAGCGTTATAAAAAACGAAACAAAATACCACCTTTTTTGTAATAAATTAAAGAATTATTTAATATCAAAATGTTTTATAGTATTCACGAGTTTTTTCAGCAGAAAACTACATGATATTCTTATTACGATTTAGCTTTAGAAATCTTAATAAATTCTATATGTATTAACATTGCAGTGCCCCTGCGGGGTTCATGTTCAGAACTTGTAATTAGTTTAAGATCTATTGTGAACAACATGAAAGCAATAAAAACTATGACTATGACTATGACTATGACACTTCATTCGGTCTAATACCAATTCCTCTCAATCTTACACGTTTAGTGCCTTGATCTTGCTCTGTAACTAGGCGCGTTTAAGAATACTGCCAAGGAATTTCTGGCCTGTCGTAAAAGGTGACTAAAAGAGCCTTCGGAGTACGTGAGCGTACCCACCGCTAGGGAGTGGCTTGCTCAGCATACGACTCCGCGGGGGACGACGTTACCGGGTGTCTTGGCAGGTCGTACAGCGATGAAGGGCTGCATTGCGCCAGATAGGTGCGCTTTACACGTCATTTTTTGCCACGCACCTCCTCATTGTGGAATCAACTTCCAAACTGGTACGACATTGTGAGCTTCACGAAAAGAGCTTATACCTTCCTAAAAGACCAGCAACGTATCTTCACTCCCTTTGGTGTGGCTGATGTCCATGGGCGGCGGTGATCACTTGCCATCAGGTGACTCGTTTGCTCGTTTGCCTCCTTTTCTCATAAAAAAAGGTAAGGGGTGAAGGGGTGACGCTATTAACCTTACGGTTTAATCCTGGTTGTGGGGTTTCTGACCGCTATTGCGAGAAGATGGATGGATGGAAAACTCCTGGGTGGTTTTGATTAGGGTTTGAGTCCCACACACTACCTTGTTCCCTGCATGTAGGAAGGTCATAGCATGATGGTTTCCCCTGGGAAAAAAGGTTATTGGCAACATTGTCCCTCCAACGATATTCGGACGACCCACCTACAGAAAAAAGCGAACTTTTGGATCGCTGAGCCAGCGCAGTGCAAATTTGAGCGGCTATGCCTGGAGTTTTTTTTTTTCAAGATCGAATTGAAGAAATATCTACGACAGCTAAATATTTAGCTCAGAACGTTTTTAAAAAGTTTGATCCATAGAGAATAACCTAAAGCGCATGGGCGATGAGAAAGACCCCTAGGGGCTCAGTGAGTAGACATAGCTCTGGGTATCCCAGACAGGTAGAGAGAGAGAGTATCCCACATTATCCCGTCCGTCTCCTGGCAGCAAGCGGTTCAGCCCATTTGCACGATAATCCTGCGTACATCTGCCTAACCAAAAAAGTAAGATCTCTGTGAATAAGAGCGCGCCAATCACAATAGAATATTTTAATATCCTCCAACCGATTACGGCTAATTCGTAACGAGGAGGTTATTCCTCAGAGAACTAAAGTCATGGACATTGCACGCAGGATCAGCACGCTGAAGTGGAGATGGGCCGGGTCATGTTTCTAGACGCACTGATAAAAGATGGAGTCGACACGTACTGGAGTGGAGCGGTCGACACGTGGGGAAACGCAGTGTTGGACGCCCTGCTTCGCGATGGACTGACGATTTGAGAAAGATAGCTGGTGTGAGCTGGATGCGGGCCGCTCAGGACCGGGCTGGTTGGCGCTCTTTGGGGGAGGCGTACGTTCAGCAATGGATGGCGATTGATTGATTGATTGATTACGGCTACGGCGGCCGATAGTAACGATCAGCACGTACGCAGGATATATTATAGTGCTCAAGTGTTTGCGCAAACACAAGTGACAAGACCGAAGAGGGATCGGGGTCAGGACCAAAGGCTTACTGTGCTTTCCCAGGCACGGGGGTACAAGAATTCCAACCTCCAGACTCTGGGCTAAGACTATCAATTTCTTACCGAAAACTTAGGTACAAAATTTTGGCCGGCCCGGGTAATGTACCCGGGACCACATGCGCAGCCGTCGCTTTTAAGTTCGACCCACTGCGCCACCGAGGCAGTCAAGGAAGGATAACCAATAGGACAAAACATTAGGACCACGAGGAATAAGGTGTTTCTCGTGGCCCTACTAGTGGGAAAAAATAGTCATCATCGTCATCGTCAGCCCATTTAAGTCCCCACTGCTGGGGCACGGGACTCCCTCAATCACAATATGAAGGGGTAATTGCCATACTCACCACGCTTGGCAGACGGGTTGGCGAGGGTTTTGATATAAATGCAGAGTTTTCCTTCTCTGGGTGCTGATGATCATGCCTGCAGCTTTACCTTAGTCGCCTTTTACGACACCTCGGTAAGAGTGAGGGTGGCCTATTCTATTCTGCCAGGGACCACACGGCGACGGGAAAAAATAGTAGGACAACTATATCCTCATGATCCTCCACTTCACTCAACTTTTTGTTCTAAAAAAAAGTATCAGCCTATAAACTCTCCCAATGCATGGCAAAGGCCTCATTTCATTATTCGGCCCTAAATCCGCACCCGTGCGAATTCATGGCCCAAACAGCATCCTAATCGATCGGGCAGCGACCCCGGCGCGTCTGCCCTAAGCAGTAATATATTATGTAGGTACGTACACACGGTTATTTGTATGTATATAGACAGGGCATTGACTTGCCTGTTGATGACAAAATACCAGGGACATGTAAATTAAGGACTGAATTAGGTTTCGATTCTGATACTGGGGGCGGTAGTTAGGCAACTTCATGTGATAACTTAGTGGATAAGAAGGCCTTGTGAACGGGAGGTCTAAGATTCACATCTAGGCACTTAGCTATAGGTTAGGTTACAAGCAGACGGGTCGCCGGATGGTAAGAAATTACACAACTCATAATATACTTATTAGTAATATATTTATTAGTATATAATATTTTGTTTATTTATGTATTAGCATTATAAATATTTTTATATATATATATATACAGTTCACTCTTATTTCCCTTTTTCAATATTGCACCACCTATGCCTCCTCTACTATCAAATGTCCTTTGCCTGAAGGTGGTCTGGTAGAAATCGCTTCCAGCGATAAGACCGCCGAAATTGTACAATTAAGTTTCTGTAATGCCTTTCAAAGTTGTGTTTTTTTTGTGCAATAAAGTATATCTATCTATCTATCTATCTATACCGCACTCTGTAAAATACTGACCTAACTCAAAATTGTGAATATTTTTAAGCAATTTTTTTGCAGTTTTTTCTTAAGTAAATAGTCCTTTAAATTTTATCTCGTGTTCTTATGTGAGTGTATTTACTTAAGTCAAAATTGTTGTTAGATGACAAAGATAAAGGCTATAGCCGATACTATTTTGACTCGGCATTCTTGGACATCTAATCTTTCCGCATGACTTAATTGCTTATATGTATATAAATAACATATTATATGTAGTATTTTTTTTTCTTTTTTTTTTTTATATGAGAGATGGCAGACGAGCAGACGGATCACCTGATGGTAAGCAATTCCGCCGCCCATGGACACCCGCAACACCAGTGGAGTCACAAGTGCGCTGCCAACCTTTTCCCCTTCCCCCCCATTGGGCCTCCGGTAACCTCACTCACACGGCGAAACACAGCGCAGGCGCTGCTTCACGCCGGTCTTCTGTGAGGCAGTGGTATCACTCCGGTCGAGCCGGCCCATTCATGCCTAAGCGTGGCTCTCCCACATTTCCTTATGTAGGTATTTTACTTTTTTTGTTTACAGCTATATATTGTATTTATTTATAATGTACTTATTAATAATATATTTATATATGTAGGTATGTATATCATGTAGTTATTTAATATTAGTGTTTTTTTTTCTCCTTACTAGTAACTACAAATTTTCCTTTCGCCGCACCACTGCACTTTCTGCATGACCCAAAGGTTGACTGGTAGAGAATGCTTCTTGGCATTAAGTTCGCCTTATTGTATCAAAATTTGTGCAATAAAGTTGTTGGCGATAGATCTGGTAACCCTGTTGCTAGGTGTCTGTTGACTGTCGTGTGCGTAGCAACGGGGTCTAAGCTTATCTAAATAATTATTTTCTTGTATTTTTTGTATATTTTCTGTGATTTTATGTGATTTTTAATAAATGGGTCGTTCTTCTTTTTTATCGACAATGAGCCCGTCTTCAGTAATTTATGAAGTAATTAATTATTTAAAAAAATATACGTTACACCATCAAAATATTCCTAATTTTACCATGAAGTAATGACATCGTTTTATCACCTCGTAGGTACTTTAGCATGACTGAAATATGTAAAAAAAATATTACATAGAGTGACAAAGGTGTAAATGGCACTAATTCGGAGGACGTGACGGAGGTGTTGATTTCAATCAAAAAATATTCTTTATCAATTAAATTTTACATCATATAATAGTCCATCTGTAAAATAGTAGATTAACGAATATTAAGGACATACTATTTATTATTTGTAGTCTGTTATCCAAAAGTTAAATGTTGATTTGTAAGTTTGGCTCATTGTCGATAAAAAAGAAGAACGACCTAAATAGGTATTTTGCCAAATTATATTTTGATTCCGTAGTCAATATTCTTGTATGTTTTGTATATTTTTTGCGATTTTATGTGATTTTTAATAAATAGGTATTTTGCCAAATTATATTTTGATTCCGTAGTCAATAAAAGTTTTAAATAAATAAAAATCTATCTAAAATTTTGAGTTAGGTCAGTATTATACTGAGAGTGCGATACATAAAGAAAAAAAACTTCATGGACTAACATAAGGATGGGCCATATGCCCCCTGCGATATTAAATAAATCATTCCTTACCGCCATTTTGTCCATTTATCATGGGAGAACCACGCTTCGGAACGATTGGGCCGGCTCGACCATGATACCACGGCCTCACAGAAAACCGGCGTGAAGCAGCACTGAGCTGTGTTTCGCTGCGTGAGTGAGGGTGCCGGTGGCCTAATCCGGGGGAAAGGAGGGTTTAAAGGTTAGCAGCGCACTTGTGTCTCTACTGGTTTCGCAGGTGTCCATGTACGGCGGCAACTGCTTACCATCAAGTGATCCGTTTGCTCATCTGCCACCTATCACATAAAAAAATAAATCATAAACAGAATTTTAATAATAAGATTTGTTTATTCAACACAAAACACATTTTAAAACTTTATCAATTCAACTGAAATAATATTGAACCCTTTGAATGAATAAACGATTAGAAGGACCAATCAAAATACAGATTTGCCTCAGGTCATTGCTCGACTGAAGTTCTTCAAACCCAGGGCTTCGAACCTACGACCGTCCCTTGAGGTACGCCTTCTCGTTAACTCGTTACTGGGTTATCAATTTTATTTGTAGTTTGAAATTACATTGTAGAGGTATTATTGACTTGTCTAACAGAATATATTAACTTCGGGTAAATTGTAAATAAATAAAGAATTTAACCTGGTCTAGTTCAGTCAGGGGTTCTTAATGGGGCGAAATGCGTACACGAGTGAAAAACATGGAGTCCGGTTTCGGAAAATATTTACTTTCCAGCGAAATTTTCACATACAAGAATATGGTTACAACAACAATACTGACAATATAACAATGACAATTTGTTTATTGCTAATAATAGGCAGAAGAGCTTGCGGCCCATCTGATGGTAAACGGTAACCGCCGCTCATAGACATCAACAATGCCGAAGCAAAAAAAACCGGCCAAGTGCGTGTCGGACTCGTCCATGAAGGGATCCGTAGCAGCAAGTAAGATATATGGAAGGTAAATTGCGGTTTACGGCTTATAACGTTTTAAAAAAAAACTACTTACTAGATTTAGTCCAAACCAATTTTCGTTGTTAGTTTTTATGGTAATGTATATCATATATTTTTTTAAGTTTTATAATTCATTTATTGTAGAAGTTAGAGGGGAGGGGGGGACAATTTACCACTTTGGGAGCGTCTCTTGCGCAAAGTTTAGAACAAAATGATGTTAAAAACCTCAACATAATTTTTTCATCAAAATACATATATTTACCAAGTTTCAATAGTATAGTTTTTATAGTTTAGGAGAAAACTGGCTGTGACATACGGACGGACGGACAGTCGGACAGACGGAGAGACGGAGAGTCGGAGAGACGGAGAGACGGAGAGACGAACAGACGAACAGACGGACAGACGGACAGACGGACAGACATGAATCCGTTTTTTACCATTTGGCTACGGAACCCTAAAAAGGACACGTCATAGTGATCAGTCTATTTCACAAATTATACGTCAGATCTACAGAACGCGCCATCCATAGTGGAGCCGTGGTTCGAATCCGAGCTTGCGCCTTGGAATTTTTAAATCTATGTAATATTCTTAGTTACCATTAGCTCAGCGGTGAGGGAAAACATCGTGAGGAAACCTGCAAGTTTCGGATAGTTTCTGAAATATGTTACCATGATTCCGTTGGTCTGGTTCCCCTGTCTAAGAGTTGCGAAGGTCGGACGGTCACAGTTACACGTTCAGATATCTGAAATACTGTAGGTATCCACAAATTTGAGTCTCCCTTGGAACGGTGATCGAAAGTATCAGCCTATAAACTGTCCCACTGCAGGGCAAAGACCTCCATCATAGAAATCAAGTCATCACTACTGTGATGGGATTAGTTACCTGATATATGGGACTAGCATACTTAATCACCAAGCTTGCCAAATGCGGATTGGTGATCACAAACCCGAGTATTTGTTCGAAAAATTCGAAACATACTTTTTGCTCGACCCAGGACCCCAAGATCATGGCTCGGTACTTAAACCACTAGACCGACAGGGCCAGCAGTAGTATTACCGGATAATCGATCGTACGTCGACTATTAATCGCTTATGCAAATGGGGCCCAAATGAACTAACAATAGATTGTACTATTTTTCATTTATTAGATTATTTTTATTTGATTTTCTTTTTGGTCCATATAATCGATTATACTCGTTAAAATTGACGATACTATTGATTAATTCAATACGGGAATTAAGCAGAAACTTTCGGTTATAATCGATTAATCTGCAATTCTTTTTTCTAGACATAAGATAGATACATAGATACACTTTTTTGCACAAAATTTACAGATCTTAGCCTAAGTTATTATACTAAAACAATGTAGGCGGTCTTATCGCTAAAAGCGATCTCTTCCAGATAACCTTAGGGTAGAGGAAAAGTATAGCGAATTAAGAAGAGGGGTAGAGGGGGGGGGGGGCAGTGCATAAGCGTCATTCATACAGAAGATGTCTAAGAAGGGATAATATAAATGAACATTACATAAATATCAAGAAATAATTGCGTATTAATCGATTATAATCCATAGTATCGGCTTCATTCCAGTATCGATTTAATCGATAGCATTGTCAATTTAAACGATTATCTCGACCAAAAATAAACATCGATTTAATTAATAGTATCGATTCTATCGATAGTAAAACCGATTATTAAGGATAAAAATAATCGATTAATCGATTCTCGATTATTCGGTAACACTACTCAGAACGTCCCGTTGGCCCAGTGGTTTAAGTAACGGGCCGTGATCTCAGGGTCCGAGGTTCGATTCCCGGGTCGAGCAAATGTTTCAAATGTTCAAACATAGCTCGGGTTTGTGATCACCATTCCTCATTAGGCAAGCGTGGTGATTAAGCCTAATCCCATCATAGTAGCGATGACTTGATTTCTATGATGGAGGCCTTTGCCCTGCAGTGGGACAGTATATAGGCTGATACATTATTTCCCGAACCCAAGCAGTTGGCGAACGCTGCCTAATCGTGTGGATGGGGCTGGCTGGCACAAGTCGGCGCGTCTGCCTGCACGGATTCGGTGCAATGGCCGGCCGCCCTTGCGCGACCCGCCGCCTCCGGCGCGCTGTATCGCAGTTCCATGGGTAGATTTTTATACGTCCTATCACGATTATTGCCACTCGACAATGGAACTAATGAAAATCAGATTACCCCAGCAGTAGTGTGTGTTGCAGTGTGTGGGGGAGGGAGGGTTTAAAAGTTGGCAGCGCACTTGTGACTCCACTGGTGTCGCGGGTGTCCCGGCTGCAGCAATTGCTTGCCATCTTGTCCGCCACCTATCACATAAAAAAAATAGTTTTTCTGTTCAGCAACCTTTTTTTTTAGATTTTCGCGTTGCATTATAACTATAATATATCAATACGGGGATTAACACGATATTTAGTATGTGAAACAACATTGTGTACTCACATATTTGGCTCGACGTTTCGGCTACGTTACAGCAGCCGTGGTAATCCCCGTATTGATACATTATAGCAACCATTTTGTTTTCACTGTGTTGTGTTTTCTCATTCGTTCTTTCTTTCCATTTTAGCCCACAGACATCACAGACATCGCGGGGTAGCCTGGTGGCTTAATTTAAAGCCGTCCTGTTACGATACGAGAATATACCTGTCGCATGTAAACAGGAGACACACAGCGCGTGTGAAAGAGAAACTCTGATTCGGTCGTGACGTCTGCTTTTAGTCGTCGCTAGTGTGCCCTACCCGTCACCTTATATTAGGTCCTCTGGTTCGTTCGGCCTACGTTACTAGCCATGCCGTAGCGGAAAACTCTTTCTCGTTAGACAGTGGACCCGCGCGCCGAGTTCGTCAGATCACCGCCGATTTTATCTCATTACGTATGCAAATAAAAAGTAATGCGCCTCGATCCGGCGCACGCGCACCGTGAGCTCGAATGCATTTGCATCGATTTGAATTATTGATTTAGGAAATAGATTCTTTATCCGGATGTGATTATGTTGGCGAGGGTAATTTCAAGGTAACTTTTACTCTTAAAAACATATTTATTTACTAGCCTTCATCCGCGGCGTTGCCCGCGAAGTATTGATTTTTTTTATGTGTAGGTGGCAGATGAGCATAAGGATCACCTGATGGTAAGAGATAGCCGCCATGACTCCAGTGGAATCACAAGTGCGCTGTCACCTACTGCTGTGCTACTTCACGCCGGTTTTCTGTGAGGCCGTGATATCACTCCGGTCGAGCCGGCCTATTTATGCCGAAGCGTGTCGCTACCACTCTACAAAATTCGTTTTTGTACATCCACAGGAATCTGTCACTTTTCGAAATAAAATAAAATTGTCCTATGTCCTTTCTATGATTCTAAGCTACCTTTCCACCAATTTTCAGCCAAATCGGCCAAATAAAAATAAAAAGTTTAATCCAACTAGGAAATTTAACTAGATTCGTATAGATGTCGCCGTTTTTACGTGAGATTTCATTCGTTTCAAGCCCACACACATTCAAGCGATTTCGCAAATTGCTACGTTTTTTAAAATCGAAATTATACTTTGTTTATGTTTTAAACTTGAAAGATTACACCATACGCGTAAATAGACACACATATATAATTTTTTAAAAGACATTTTAACTATTATTCAAGCTTTGCCTGTAAGTATTCCTGTAAAACAAGTTTGTATAGGAAACGGACCACCTTAATTAACTAAAAATTGTGTAACTAACAGTTACACTATAGTTTTGCGGGGATCGGACCCGCAACCCTTGGACCAAAGGCAGCGTTCACTACCACTGTTCCAAAACAGGTCGTTAATCGTCTCGTCATCTGCCACCTATCACTAAAAAAAACCGGCCAAGTGCGAGTCTGACTCGCGCACCAAGGGTTCCGCCGGTATCTTTTGATTGCGTTAACTTTTGTTTGATTTTTTCACAGCTTAAAGTGACAGTAGACGTAGGTATTTGGTATAAATTTCAATTTGATACCTTTATTCGTTCGTGAGAAATAAAGTAGTAAATTTCATTTTATTAAAATATTTTTATTATTTTATATAACTAAAAAAATGTGATTTTTGCAATTTTTCCTATATTTGCATTATATGACAATGCTTCATGCCAAATTTCAAGATTCTGAGTTTACGGGAAGTACCCTGTAGGTTTTGATTCCTTTGCGAGTGTCGAAAATTTGATGAAAATATCGATATAATCGGCTGTATCTTTTGATTGCGTTGGCTTAGAAGTTTGATTTTTTCACAGCTTCAAGAGACAGTAGACTTGAGTAATTGATATAAATTTCAGCTTCATACCTCCACGCGTTCCTGAGAAAAAGGGTCTTGACAGACGGACGGACGGACGGACAACAAAGTGATCCTATAAGGGTTCCGTTTTTTCCTTTTGAGGTACGGAACCCTAAAAAACAGGTAAGCTGTAAGTTTGTTTGCTACCTACCTGTTTGAAAATTAAACCAGGGTTCGTTGCCTTTTACATGACGAGTCTGATATTATAAGTAGGATTGTGGTTTTCCTCGTCGGCTTTGGCTTTTATGGCTACAAAGTTATGTACTATTGTAAGTAGTTTGTGGTTTATATAACCTTCATTTAAATAGGCGCTTAGTAAATTATAAATTCAATTTCTTTTCTTGAAACACAAAACATACAAACCAGCGCTTTTGCTAACATCTGCAGCATTATAGATATATTGATAGTAGACTGCCTCGGTGGCGCAGTGGTTAGATGGCTGCACTTTAAAGCGACGGCTGCGCAAGAGGTCCCGGGTTCAATCCCCGGGTCGGGCCAAAAATTTTACCCAAGTTTTCGGTACGAAATTAGTGGCAGCCCGGAGTCTGGAAGTTGGCGGTCTTGTACCCCCGTGCCTCGGAAAGCACGTTAAGCTGTTGGTCCTGCGCTCGATCCCTCTCCGGTCGTGTCACAGTAGTGTCCCATCGGAATATGAGGGTAAGGGAATAGAGAGTGCATTTGTGTTGCGCACACACTTGAGCACTTTAATATATCCTGCGTACGTGGCTGATCGTTGAGATTGGGCGCCGTAGCCGTAATCGGTTGGAGGATATAATATTTAATTTGTTTACATACTGTGTCTGCCAGTAAATCGAATAAGTGTCAACACGAGACTTCATTCAAATTGTCTTATCAAACCTCATTTATTATTTACGCCCATTCTTCGGGTCTGGGCGATGACTCGAAACTTACGGCCAAATGCATTGAGATTTGTTTTGCAAACGTTCATCGGCCTCGAGGGCAAGAACCTTTGATTTTGGCATAGATAAACAGATAAATGTAACCTTGGGATTCTTAAGAGAAGATTTTATTTCATTTTGGGTTATAAAAAAAATGTATCCCTTGTGTCAACTCTGTTACCCACATTTAAGATAACACAAACATCAACCTGAAACCTGAAATAAAAACTAAAAAAAACTAAACAATAACACACAAACAAAAGAAAACAAAAGAAAGGAAAAAAATATAATACAATAACAAATAATTTTAACTCAATAAAAAATAAAAATCAATAAAATAATAATAATTATACTAATAATGTAATTTCCACCCCTTTTTAGATATATTGTTTAAAAAAACGAGACTTAATTTAAATCCCAATGCACCCTTTCCCCCCTTTTCCCCTTATTTATATTTAAGTAGGTACGAGTAATATTGTTTTGAGAGTGAGCAAACGCGGAGCTCTAAACCAAAATGTAATTACACAAAACAATAATAAACAAAAAAAAGTACAGACTAAAAGTCTGTAGACAAATCTTTTATTAAAACAAAAAAAAACATCAACCTGACCTCAAAGTAAGTAACAATAAAGGTAACACATTTTTTTCACATTTTTGTCTGCCAATTAACACAATGGACAGACGGATCACATGATGATAAGCGTGGAGTCACATCACACAAAACCCGTGGAGTCACATGTGCGCTGCCAAACTTCACCTCCTCCGGACCTCCGGTACTCTAACTCACAAGCGAATTACAGCGCAGGCGCTGCTTCAAGTTAGTTTTCTGTAAAACCGTGGCATCAGCCCACCCATGCCGAAAAACTTATTTTGAAAAGAAGAATTTTTGGTTGTTTATTTTTCAAAAGCCTTAACTCCCTTTAAGATTTAATTTTAATTTTGATTTTAATTTTATTTTATGTTAAATTCTATTTTTAATTTAATTTTAGTATTATTATTATTAGTGTTTTAATTTGGTTTGATTTAATTTAAATTTCATTGTTATTTGACATTATATAGGTATTTTATTGCAATTAATTTTCAAATTCAATTTTAATGTCATTACAAAATTCAATTCAATTCATAACACTTAAGAGTACTAACAACTTTAGGTTAAGCTGTACTTATAATAATTATTTATTAATTAATGTTATGGATCAAAGTTATCTGAAATAAAATCATTTTTTTAGTGTCTCCCTTTAAGGCCTAAACACATTCATATGAATGTGTTTAGGCCACTTTCTTGTTTTTTTATGTGATAGGTGGCAGACGAGCAGACGGATCACCTGATGGTAAGCGATTGCCACCGCCCATGGACACCTGCGACCAGTGGAGTCACAAGTGCGCTCTCAACCATTATAACCCTTACCCCCGCATTGGGCATCCGGTACCCTCACTCACGCAGCGAAACCCAGCACAGTGTTGCTTCACGCCAGTCGTCTGTGACTTCCAGATAGGCCGGTTGGATGAGGCCTGCATCCAGCGGCTTCCTGCAGTCTATGTCAGGTCGTCTGACCTATTGCGCTGCGCTTACTGCTTTGTGGCCTCCAGTTCCTTAGCGCCTCTACAGCATTCAGTTCTATGAGCCCAGTGTTCAGTGCTGGATTGATAATAATAATATCCTCCAACCGATTTCGGCTATGGCGGCCAATCTCAACGATCACCCACTTATGCAGGATATATTATAGTGCTCAAGTGTGTGCGCAAAAACAAGTGCACTCTCTATTCCCTTGCCCTCATGATCCGATGGGACACCAGAGTGACACGACCGGAGAGGGATCGGTCGCAGGACCAACGGCTTAACGTGCTTCCTTAAGCACGGGGGTACAAGGCCGCCAACTTCCAGACTCCGGGCTGACACTGAGAATTTCTTAATAGACAAACTCAGGCATACATTTTTGGCTCGACCCGGGGATCGAACCCGGGAGGCCAAGCACAGCGGTCGCCTTAAAGTGCTGGATTAGGAATATAGCAACAGTAGCAAATGCTATTGGGAGGCCTCACGCTCCAACGCCTGATTTTTCCGTTTCCCAATTCGTTGTATTGATCAAATATTGTTTCCCGAGGGTTTACCGACCCTTAGGTCGAAGCCCTTCGCTTTGGCATAGATAACCTTGCGAAGTTCACTGCTCGTTTCTAGGAATTTACATTCAAATATATTCGAATTTTTGGTAGGGCGTTTATTTAGGGAGGGTGAATCCTAAATTTAGTATTAGAAAGATATTCTTTATTGCACAACACACAAAACTTATAAGCTAGGTATTAAAATATTCATATCAAAGATAGTCATAGTTTTTTAGATTTTCGCGTTGCATTATCACGATAATGTATCAAGACGGGAACTAACACGATATTTATTATGTGAAACAACAATGTGTACTCACATATTTGTGACTCACTCAACTCAACTCACTCCGCCCGCTTACTCAGTCCGCTCGTGACCACGGCTGCTATAACATAGCCGAAACGTCGAGCGAAATATGTGAGTACACAATGTTGTTTCACATAATAAATATCGTGTTTATTCCCGTCTTGATACATTATAGCAAAGATAGTCATATCGCTGGGAGCGATCTCTATTAGACAAACTGCAAGTAAAACATTACATAGCAGAGGGGAGGGTGCTGAAATGCTTCTGATATCATCATCATCATCAGCAACCCACACTCGTCCACTGCTGGACATAGGTCTCCCCTAATGCACGCCACTGCTCCCGATTTTCGGCCACTCTTATCTAGCCCACACCAGCCAGCCTTCGAATGTCATCATCCCATCTTGTCGCAGGGCGTCCTACACTACAATTACCGAGTCGCGGTCTCCACTCAAGGACTTTACGGCTCCAACGGCTGTCAGTTCTGCGGCTAATATGACCAGCCCACTGCCACTTCAGTTTGCTAATTCGGTGGGCTATGTCTTCTTCTTATATACACCGTTTCTGATATACACCGTTATTTTTTCATCTATTTTTTTAATACTACGTCGGCGGCACACAAGAGTGTGGTTCGCCTGATGGGAAGCGATTACCGCAGCCTAGGGACGTCTGCAGCTCCAGAGGACTTGCATACGCGCCGCCGACCATATGCAGCACTACTTTTTTAAGAACCTTATGCTGTTTTCCCCCGGGAAAACTTCTGATGGCACCTCATTCCACTGCCGGAGCTTTCATCCTCGTAAAGCTCATAATAGGTATCGTAAATAAAGTCCATTTAGCACGTTTCATTTTTTTTATGTGATAGGTGGCAGACGAACAAACGAATCACCTAATGGTCAGTGATTGCCGCCGCCCATAGACACCCGCAACACCAGTGGAGTCACAAGTGCGTTACCAACCTTTTAACCTCCCTTTCCCCAGATTGTGCCTCCGGTACCCTCACTCACGCAGCGAAACACAGTACAGTGCTGCTTCACGCCGGTTTTCTGTGAGACCGTGGTATCAACTCTGGTCGAGCATTCGTGCCGAAGCGTGGCTTAAACGATAAAATAACGGTTTATTTAAAGGAATCAAAAGTTATTATATATTGTTTCAACAGCTTATACAAATATGTTCCTACTTCTTTATAGAAATTATTCACTCGTTTGATTATAAAACTATTGGATATTTCCAAGTAAGCACGAAATACGGTAAAAAAGCCAAGAGTCATTATCTACCATCAGTCAACCTTAGATATACAGCTAACAAAATGGAAGCGAAAGAAAAAATGCGTACCTAACATTAGATACAAAAACAAACGAAAACTGTATGAAAATCTATTATCCATACTGACTGTATATATTACTCATACTGACTGATTGTCCAAAATAGTTACACGACAATTGATAATCAATTTACAAACAGGTTGTTAAAATACACAAAAAAACTCGAGACTTTCTAATATTATGAGTTTGAAATAAAATATATTTTTTTAATTCATTTATTTTTATTAATCATTATAATTCATTTAATTTTTTGATTAATTAAATTTAATTAATCAAAAAATTCTAAAACATGCTTTCTGACAAACTGCTAAATAGTTAGTCGGCAGTTAGATCTTATAGATTCATCACTGTAATCCCACAAAAACCTTTTTTTTTATAGGTACTTAAACCATAGTGGTTTTTTGTGTCCTGTTAGATTATAAGGATAAAATATCGTCGTCAAATATCAAGTGAGTCAAGTATCAGCCTATAAACTGTCCCACTGCAGGGAAAAGGCCTCCATCATAGAAATCGAGTCATCGCTACTATCATGGGATTAGACTTAATCACCATGCTTGCCAAATGCGGATTGGTGATCGCAAACCCGAGCTATGTTCGAAAAATTCGAAACATACGTTTCGCTCGACCCAGGAATCGAACCCAGGACCCCGAGATCACGGACCGGTACTTAAACCACTAGACAAACAGGGCGTATCGTTGTAAAAATGGTAAATAAATAAAAAAAGGTATACTAAATTAAAAAAAGTTTAAATAAAGTTAAAAAAATTAAAAAAGGTATTTTAAATGTGGGAGAGCCACGCTTTGGCATGAATGGGCCGGCTCGACCGGAGTGACACCACTACCTCACAGAAGCAGCGCCTGCGCTGTGATTCGCCGTGTGAGTGAGATTACCGGAGGCCCAATGGGGAGAAGGGGAAAAGGTTGGCAGCGCACTTGTCACTCCACTGGTGTTGCGGGTGTCCATGGGCGGCGGAATTGCTTACCATCAGGTGATCCGTCTGCTCGTCTGCCACCTCTCATATATAAAAAAAAACTAAAAAATAACTAATTGATCACAACGTATATTAAACAGTTTGGATAAATATTTGTTGATATTATTAATATTTCTTTCTAACAAACCTTTTTGGCGAACAAAATAAATAATTTGTATGTGCAGTAAATATTTTATCATCGAGCATTGTTAAAGCTTCAAGATAAACGTTAATGTTCAGAAATAATGACCACGGTAAATAAGCCAGTTCATTGAAATCCCGACAAATGTACAACAAATAAAAAACACCTTTTAAAACAAAGAATCTACACTAACAATAAATAGGTTAAACTTGGTAAATAAACTTAAAAGGCCTGTAGAATTACAAAACATTGTTTTCAACAAACAATATTATAAGTACCTACTTATTATACTACATTACATCACACATGCAAAACATTATCCTAACAGGATACACACACATACGTATACTTAATAAGTATGATGACGTGTATTTTTCCCTGAAATGCAACGTGTGTGTGTGTATTTGTATTTGTGTGATGCCAGACATGATTATACAGTGTCTGATCTTGTATGTGTGATGTTGCATTTTGTAACTCGTTCATGGTATACACTTTTGTTACGGACCTTTTAATCATCTGACATTTATATTCAGGAAGACTTTTTGCGATGTCCATACGTATTTTTTTTATATGACATAATGTTAGTAATTGCAAAATATTAAGGATTACAAATCTTATTTTGACAGCTACGAGAACGCTGTTCAACATTAACGTTATACAGTACGGTTTACGATGACACTATTTTGAAAAATCTACTGTGACATGCTTAAAAAATATATCACGTCTCTGTGATCTCACACGAACCAGCTTGCATCCTCACAAAGATTTCCATGTGTGAGTCCAGACTGCATTCTACTTCACTGTCTCTTCATCCGTGTGTGTGCGCACCCTTCGCGTCTCGATTTAGCTCGCACTCAAAAACCGACTGCATTACTTACACGCAGGGTTGGAATTCTAGTTGCAAGTGTACGGGATATTATTTCGAGCCGAGTGCACATGTGTGGGTTCACCTTGAAATGTGGCAGCTCTTTGTGCAATGGGTTATTCGGTTAATAACATCAAGAAAGTCAATGGCGCGAATGCTTCGCTGTACCGATAGCAACGCAGTGGAGTTTTTAAACGTAATTTATGTTCATAAGTGTATAGAAATTCAGTGATCCGTTAAAATGGTCAGTTAATGTACGCGCCTTTTGATTTTTTATTTGATAGGTGGCAGACGAGCAGATGCATCACCTGATGGTAAGCGATGACCGCAACACCAGTGGAGTCAAAAGTAGCTTATTATATACTCTGGGTGCCAAACATAAAATGCTCTTTCCCATTAAGGTGACGGGTAGGGCACACTAGCGACGCCAATCGATTTTAATTTTTAGCTACTAAACCGGATCTATTTTAAACAATTTCGGGATTACAACCTCTCGGCAAACACTTATACTATTTATTAAATAACCATGCACAAATAATGTGTCCGTTTTTGAACGCGAAAAATTTATTCACGCCAAAAGTGGCCGCTTTTGGCGTGAATCAATCTTTCGCGTACGCGTTGGACCCAACATTTGTGCATGGTTATTTAATAAATAGTATAAGTGATTGTCAAGAGGATGTAAATCCGAAATTGTTTTAAATAGATCCGGTTTAATAGCTAAAAAATATAATCGATTGGCGTCGCTAGTGTGCCCTACCCGTCACCTTAAGGCTAGCTATTGCAAAATAAACTGTCTCGCCAGTATTTGGCTGGCTGCCAGATAGGGATATTACGGGACAAAGGCAGGATCTGCTATAGGTAACAAGATTCTGATCTTGAAAATCCTTAGCTCTGCTAAAAAACAAGAAAGTATGAAATTCGTCTGGATAAAGGTGATGAACCAAATTGTATGAAGGCCAGGCCAGGGTCTGTACAATTTTCCAAAATATAGGCAAATATACCTACAAAATTTTGTTAATACTATGGTGGGTGTCGTGTGCCGTAGTATGGCGGGTGGTCGTATTTAAAGAAAGAGTCTATGTACAAACGTTTATTTACAATCCGACCAAATATTTACACCACACATATATAAAAAAGAAGGAGAACATAAAAGCAGGAAAACGAAGTGAAGATAATAAGAACGGCTAGATTAATTTGTACAATAAATTATTCACAGTAAAATCAGTCTTCAAATTTTCATGACATTTTTTGATTGTCAACCGACGGACGAACAGTATGACCAGAGCCTGCGCGCGCCGCTGACCCGTCATGCGCGCGGCGTGAAGTACACCTCAAACTATATACATATAAAAGGGTCATACTGTCCGTGCGTTGGTTGATGCACAAAATATTTACAAATAATTTACTCTTTAATTATATATTTACAAAAGCGTGGCGCATCGCCACAATACATATCTATTTTCTTTATAAAAGTTCCAATTGCACAAAACTCAAATATGGAACAGAAGAAACCACCAAGACAGGAATTGTTGATGACGTCTGTCAGCTGTCAGTTTTAACAACATGTGCAGTTTATGGTTAATATATCTTATCCCCTGAAGTCATTTTGTATACTTTATCGGGAGTAAAGTTATTAAATTGTTTTCAGATTTGCCTAAATTAATTTTATGTCATAGGTGGCAGACGAGAGACAGCACGGTGCTGCTTCACGCCGGTATGTGTTTAATTATATTGAAGAAGAAATTTAAAAAATACCTAAATCGGTAGATTTTTCTTGATTTTTTAAGGTGCTGTACAATATACTGGCCGGTTTTGGGACATCTCCATTGGAGTTTGTTGAAAAATTGTAATTTTAGCATCTTGTTATTGGAATACGAGAACTCGTACTTCTAATGTAAAAATATTATTATCAGTATACCTAATACTGAGACATTGTTTCTTTTAGATTGTAATCTTATATTTTGCACTGCAATAATAAAGTGCATTGATCTAATAAAATTAAGTGTTGCATTGATCTCAAAAATGTGTTGTTTTTACATCACAACAATTTTATGAATTTTTTCTCTTGATTCTTCAGTTACATTTTACATTAAGACATTTTGAAACAATCATTTTGAACAAACACGCATTTGACCGCCACGCTACTGCATCGAGATTAGGTACGAGCTATCTCGTTGCTTTTAGTTCATCATCATCATTTCAGCCAATAGACGTCCACGGCTGGACACAGGCCTCCCCCAATGATCTCCACACAGATCGGTTCTGTGCCGCCAGCATTCAAAGGATTCCCGCGACCTTCACCAGATCGACGGTCCACCTTGTGGGGAGCCTCCGCGGCCTTTAATCGATTGCATTTAGTTATGAGTAGGTAACTGTATCGATGCTGCATCGATACTGTATCGCGTTTGTAAAAAGCCGCATTCCTAAATTATTTTTGTAGGAACTATGGGCCATCGCTTGACCACAATCTCCCCTGATGGAAGGTTGGGTGCCATTGAGATCTAGTGGGAGGTGACTGGTGCCTGTCCACACAATTTCCCTAAAAGCATTTTTCTGTTGTTGCCAACCTTTACTCCTTCTCACTCAAATTAGGCCTGTACCCTCACTCATCATCAGCCCATTTAAGTCCCCACTGTTGGGGCACGGGCCTCCCTCAATCACATGAGGGGTAATTGCCATACTCACCACGCTTGGCAGACGGGTTGGCGAGGGTTTTGATACAAATGCAGAGTTTTCCTTCTCTGCGTGCTGATGATCATGCCAGCAGCTTTACCTTAGTCGCCTTTTACGACACCTCGGTAAGAGTGAGGGTGGCCTATTCTACTCTGCCGGGGACCACACGGCGTACTCTCACTCAATCGACTTTAATCAGGCGCAAGCGCTTCTTTAAGCCGGTTATCTGTGAGGCCTTGGTATCACTCCGGTTGAAACCGTTCCATTCATGCTCTCCCACGGCTATATAATACCTATAATCGCACATCTTGCGGTTATTTGAATGTTTGATAATTATATAAAAGAGAAAGATTATACAGGAATATTTTTTAATCATTGTCCAAATTTTTTTTTGGCATAAGTTATCGTTAATAGAAGTAATTTCTGCAAAAAAATATGTTGGTAGGTCATATTTTCACAATAAAATCATTTTCTCGATTGAGCTATCTCGGAATCAGATCAATGTATGTGATGTTGTGAAATATTTATATTTATTTATTTTAGACAATTTTATTCAAAAGACGTCTATCGAAGTCAAAGATCTAAACACTACATCAATTTCCAAAAAAAAACCTCTGACTTTTGCCTCAAATTTTCAGTAAAAACTAAAATAAAAAGTGGAGTCAATCACCCTCCAAGGCCTCTTAACATCCCAACGGTACTCGCGTCTCGAAATACCCGCCGCGTCCTGTCCGCGCAGCGCCCACATGCGCGCGCGCACGTTGGGGCAGGTCGGTTACCGTTTACGGATAGATCGTGCCTTTTTTGTGCATAGATTTGTGCGCTGGTAGAGTGGCGCAGTGTGCTTTTGGAAGTAAGGAATATGCATGTGTTTTGTAACAGATATTACATACTGTTTCATGTTAAGGCGACGGGTAGGGCACACTAGCAATGCCAATTGATTTAAATTGATAGTTACTAAACCGGTTCTATTTTTAACAATTTCGAAGCTCGACTCCCTAGGCAAATACTTATACTATTTATTTAATAATTGTGCACTACTTTTTGGTCTGTTTTTGCACTCGAAATTAGTAATTATCGCCATAAGTAGCCGCTTTTGGCAGTAAACCAAATTTCGAGTGCAAACGCAGACCAAAATGTTATGAATAATATTCAAATAGTATAAGTGCTTTCCGAGATGCTGCAGCTTCGAAATCGTTGAAAATAGATCTGGTTTAGTGGCTAACAATACGGTATTTGACAATTTTTTATTTATTTTTGTAATCAAAAGAACTCTCAATGATAGAAACATCGTTAAAAGAATTACTTGATTCTCATTTAAACTACCAGAGATATCACAACTTTAAAATCACATTATTTTGGGCAAACCTAAAACCCTCCATACAAATGGCTACTAATATGTGACGTCACACGCAAGTATTTTGTATGCATTTCATTTGAATTTTGTATGGTAGCTATATCAAATGTTTCGTTTATGTCAATGGTTCTAATATAATAGTTGGTGCAAATTGTATGGGTTATTCAATGGTATAATATTTTTTTAATAATTTCATACTTTTAAAATGGACTTGCCCATTAATCTTTGAATGACCATAAAACCGGCTAGACGTTATATTTTTGATTGAGAATTTTTGCTATTGGCAAATATCTACCTGTATTTTGATAAAATATTTATATTTTGTAAAGTGTCGATCTTAGTCAAATACCCTATTTAAATCAGTTTGCGCTAGTATGCCCTAACCTAACTAGCGACGCCAACCGATATATTATAACTATTAAGGCGACGGGTAGCCCTAACTAGCGACACCATTCGTTTTTAATTGTTAGCTACCAAACCGGATGCATTTTAAACAATTTCGGGGTTACAACCTCTCGGCAAACACTTATACTATTTATTTAATAATTGTGCACTACTTTTTTGGTCTGTTTTGCACTCGAAATTAGTAATTATCGCCATAAGTAGCCGCTTTGGCAGTAAACCAAATTTCGAGTGCAAACGCAGACCAAAATGTTATGAATAATATTCAAATAGTATAAGTGCTTTCCGAGATGCTGCAGCTTCGAAATCGTTGAAAATAGATCTGGTTTAGTGGCTAACAATACGGTTATTTTATACTATTTATTTAATAATTGTGCACTACTTTTTTGGTCTGTTTTGCACTCGAAATTAGTAATTATCGCCATAAGTAGCCGCTTTGGCAGTAAACCAAATTTCGAGTGCAAACGCAGACCAAAATGTTATGAATAATATTCAAATAGTATAAGTGCTTTCCGAGATGCTGCAGCTTCTCTTTGTCACTATTTTTTTATTTATTTTTTGCAATCAAAAGAACTCTCAATGATAGAAACATCGTTTGAAAGAATTACTTGATTCT
This sequence comes from Marasmia exigua, assembly GCA_019059595.1. Lineage (NCBI taxonomy): Eukaryota > Metazoa > Arthropoda > Insecta > Lepidoptera > Crambidae > Marasmia > Marasmia exigua. The sequence goes on along the minus strand of CM032488.1, from coordinate 9,554,271 downwards.
CATTTAAACTACCAGAGATATCACAACTTTAAAATCACATTATTTTGGGCAAACTAAAACCCTCCATACAAATGGCTACTAATATGTGACGTCACACGCAAGTATTTTGTATGCATTTCATTTGAATTTTGTATGGTAGCTATATCAAATGTTTCGTTTATGTCATGGTTCTAATATAATAGTTGGTGCAAATTGTATAGGTTATTAAATGGTATAATATTTTTTTAATAATTTCATACTTTTAAAATGGACTTGCCCATTAATCTTTGAATGACCATAAAACCGGCTAGACGTTATATTTTTGATTGAGAATTTTTGCTATTGGCAAATATCTACCTGTATTTTGATAAAATATTTATATTTTGTAAAGTGTCGATCTAAGTCAAATACCCTATTTAAAACAGTTTGCGCTAGTATGCCCTAACCTAACTAGCGACGCCAACCGATATATTATTAACTATTAAGGCGACGGGTAGCCCTAACTAGCGACACCATACGTTTTTAATTGTTAGCTACCAAACCGGATGCATTTTAAACAATTTCGGGGTTACAACCTCTCGGCAAACACTTATACTATTTATTAAATAACCTTGCACAAATGTTGGGTCCGTTTTTGTACGCGAAAAATTGATTACCGCCAAAAGCGGTATATATAAGTGTTCGCCGAGAGGTTGTAACCCTGAAATTGTTTATAATAGATCCGGTTTAGTAGCTAACAATTAAAATCGATTGGCGTCGCTAGTCTGCCCTACCCGTCGCCTTAACACGAAACAGTTTGTAATATCTGTTTTGACGAAATACAAAACACATGCATATTCCTTACTTCCAAAAGCACACTGCGCCACTCTACTATCGCACAAATCTATACCCGTCACCTTCAGGCCCGTGCCCTAGCAGTAGGGACTTAAATGGGCTGCATTTAAGTCCCCACTGCTGGGGCACGGGCCTCCCTCAATCACATGAGGGGTAATTGCCATACTCACCACGCTTGGCAGACGGGTTGGCGAGGGTTTTGATATAAATGCAGAGTTTTCCTTCTTTGGGTGCTGATGATCATGCCAGCAGCTTTACCTTAGTCGCCTTTTACGACACCTCGGTAAGAGTGAGGGTGGCCTATTCTACTCTGCCCGTCACATTAAACCGAGTCTATTTTCAACAATTTCGTTGCTCGATGCAAATTTTTTCTCTGGTGTTCAAATAGAGGCTGTTCAAAGATACTCTGTTCGGTATTTTATGAGTAAAAATAGAAAATAGATTTATTCAGAGATAAATAATACACATCTTATTAGTAAAAGGTATAAAGTAATACTTATAAACTACAAATTGTAACTATAATGTATCAATACGGGGATTAACACGATATTTATTATGTGAAACAACATAGTGTACACATACACATATTTGGCTCGACGTTTCGGCTACGTTACAGCATCCGTGGTCACGAGCGGACTGGCGGAGCACGGCGTCGTCTGCTGGGGCCGGGCTGTGAATCTTCGGACACCCTCACATTTTTTGATATTAATTCGCCACTAGATGAATTGTCAGTGAAGCTACTCCGACACACTACACTAACAGTATCGGTGTTTGTTTGCGTTAGTAACGGCCTAGCACGGGGCTTGCACTTGTTAATTACTGGATTACAAATTGTACTCAGAATAGGCTATATATTAAGCATGGCAGTATGGTTTAGTAGTACGTAAATAATATTTTTTTTACATTGCAACAAACATAAATATCCTGTTTTTCCCCATTTTATGGAACAATGGATGAGTGAACTTTTAACAAGTTATAAACAATAGGCTTTTTTTTAAATTAGGTACCTATCTATTTGTAATTTAATTTTATAACACCATATTTAATTAATGGAAGGTAATTGATTTCATTGAAATATATAAGGAAATGAGAATTCCCATATTCACAATTTTTTTTTTCATGTGTTATTTATTAAGGAAAACATGACGGAAATAGGAAATGATAATAATCTATTGTTTCAGGAGAGAATCAATATCGTGAGGAAATCTGCACGATTCGGATCACAGATCAAATATGGACCCCAATTCTGGGGATTTAGATATGAAAAAAACATGGCGGATATCACCTGAAAACCATACAAAAAACTATTTTGGTGATATATATCGTATGATGACAAACTATCACGTCCCGAGAATTGGATCCATAATCTGTGATTCGGATAGTTGATCAAACTGAAGAAACCTATAATATAATTGATGAGACTATCGACAGCACGCGTTCAGCGGTCTAATCAGTAGAACAGCCACCCAGATTGTGGCAGATGTGGGTTCGAGGCCCGCCTGAACACGAGATGAAATTTATAAGTGTATTTTGGTAGGCAGCGGCATGACTGTGCTCCGGCATTGTTGATGTCTATGAGCGGCGGTTACCGTTTACCATCATATATATTTAAATATCAGCCTAAAACCTGTCCCACTGCAGGCAAAAGCCTCCATCATATTATTAAATTAAGTTGTCATACTATGATGGGATTTGGCTTAATCACCAAGCTTGCCTAATACGGATTGGTGATCACAATCCCGAGCTATTTTCGAAAAATTCGACCCGGAAATCAAACCAAGGACCCGGAGATCACGGCCTGGTACTTAAATCACTAGACCAACGGGGCGATTAGATTAGTGTGTTATTAACTTAACCCATAATTTTTTAGGTGATTACTCTGATCATGAACCATAATCCAGTTGGTCTAGTTCCCTGACAAGGTCGGACGGCTGATTCTTACCAGACTTCCCAATCCGTGGATCATGATTGAAGGGTACCCTGGGTTCAACCTCTTTATGATCATGACCCTTGGTTCACTCTCCTACTCGTCTTAGAGTGTGATTCCCGGTTGCGTCCAAAGGTGCCGTTCTAAAGCCAGGGGTACGCTTGGACCATGATTTAGGATTTGAGGAGGCAGTCATTGGGTCGTTCTTCTTTTATCGTCAATATGAATCGTCCTCAATAACTTATGAAGTAATTAAATATACAGGGTGTATCTGTGAACATTTACATCCCTTTAATCACGTGTTCTACCAACCATTTAGAGCAACATTTGTTCTATGACTTTTGAAAATTATCAATAAAAAAATGCTGCTTTTTAAACAATCTCGGTCACGTGACTTGGTCATTTTATATGGGGAGTTAAAAAAATCGATGAATTTCGAAAAGTCTTAGAGCAAATGTTGTTCAGAATGGTTGTTAGAACACGTTTTAAACTGGATGTAAATGTTCACAGATACACCCTGTATAAAAACTATATGTTACACCATAAGGAATATTTACGGGCATATATTTAAGGGTATTTACCATGAAATGATAAGTTAGTATCGGCCTAGCAAATGCAAACTCCGTGCTAGGCCGTTACTAACGCTAACAAACACCGATACTGTTAGTGTAGTGTGTCGGAGTAGCTTCACTGACAATTCATCTAGTGGCGATTAATATCAAAAAATGTGAGGGTGTCCGAAGATTCACAGCCCGGCCCCAGCAGACGACGCCGTGCTCTGCCAGTCCCTCCGCTAGGAGTAAAATTGTTCTGTGGCCAGTCCGCTCGTGACCACGGCTGCTGTAACGTAGCCGAAACGTCGAGCCAAATATGTGAGTACACAATGTTGTTTCACATAATAAATATCGTGTTAATTCCCGTCTTGATACATTATTGGTTGGCAGATCTTTTAAAAATGGATGTTAGAATCAGGTATGATTCTTGCCGTGCAAGCGAAAATTTACCTTAAAGTGATGAACCATTTTATTATCTGAACGTACAGTACATAGGGTTCCTTTGTTTCCTTGATCCAGTTTTTTCTTTCGTAAGATAGATTATGGGCTCTCGAGATGGTGTTGCAAACACGGTTATCAGACTATGCTTACAATATAATTATATATGAAAGATAAATATGTTATAAAAATATGAGTTCTTTTCATTATTATGTTCTTAGCTTTGTGCAATGTTTGCTGTTTTTGATTAGATTGTTTCTTTGTTGCTTGTAGACTAATGAGTCATGGAAATGAGAATGGAGGAAGCTTTAGAATATTTTAACACAATACAAACTAGCAAGTGATAATAATAAAATAAAAATATTTTTAATGCACCAATTGTCATAACATTATTGGTGATGAGACATCCCCATCGACATAGTGAATAAAGAAATGAAATAAATATTTCACAACATCACATACTCCGGGGACGTGACGGAGGTGTTCATTTCAATCAAAAAGTATTCCTTATCAATATTTTTTTTGTAAAATAGTACATTAACGATACATACATCGATCTGACTCCGAGATATTGTGTTACGGATATCAGAATCAATAGTGGAATTACAAGTAAATAAATATAATATTTTTCGTTTTAACTATATACTTATAATACATAGAAAACACCCAGGCCAATACGTCGTCGTTGTCAGCCCATTTAAGTCCCCCCTGCTGGGGCACGGGCCTTCCTCAATCACATGAGGGGTAATTGCCATACTCACCACGCTTGGCAGACGGGTTGGCGAGGGTTTTGATATAAATGCAGACTTTTCCTTCTCTGGGTGCTGATGATCATGCCAGCAGCTTTACCTTAGTCGCCTTTTACGACACCTCGGTAAGAGTGAGGGTGAGGGTGGCCTATTCTACTCTGCCGGCACCACACGGCCACACAGGCCAATACAAACAGACTTTTTTATGTACACAAATGTTTGTACTAACCCAAATAGACTTAGTTGTCTGAAATATGTAAATAAAAAAATAAAAATTGTAATCAACATTAAAGACGAATAAACCTTTGTTTTTTTTTGGTGTTTTGTTTTTTATTTTTAGACAAATAGACGGATCACCTGATGGTAAGCGATTGACGCCGCCCATGGACACTCGCGACACCACAGGAGTCACAAGTGCGCTGTCAACCTTTAAGGGGGGTCCCTTTTCCCCGGATTGTCCCTCCGGTACCTTCACTCACGCAGCGAAACAAAGTGCTTCTTAAACGCCGGTTTTTTTGTGAGACCGTGGTATTATCACTCCGGTTGATCGGCCCATTCGTGGTTCTCACACGACCTTCGTTAGCTAAAGCGGTGTTATAGAGCAGTGTATACGTTAGAGACAAAAATATATCATTTGAAATTTTCGAAACAAGATTGAAAACTGCTTTATAAGACCGTTTTAGTTAACAAAGGTTTAACAAACACTTATGAGACTATAGCTAAATATATTGCACCATATACAGGTTGTATCTGTGAACATTTACATTCCTTTAACCACGTGTTCTACCAACCACTCTGAACAACATATTTTGATCAATGACTTCGAAATTCGTCGAAATTTTTTTGACTCCCCATACAAAATGCCCAAGTCACGCGACCAACTTTGTATGATAAGTTGCATTTTTTTATGCGAATTTCCAAAAGTCATAGAACAAATGTTGTTCACAATGGTTAATAGAACACGTGGTTGAAGGAATTTCATGATTTAAATAGGGAAATTTGGTAAAAACCGTCCCAGTTATACAATAGTGGCTTTCGCACCGACAAACCTCAGTCCCCAATCATTGCGTATGATTGGGGACTCACTCAGCATCAGGGTATGGATTTGTTCGGCGACAACATGATGTGTTTGCTGGTTTCTTTCCATGACATTATTGATAAAATGACATTTTAATTTTATTTAATTAACATACTATTTACTTCTTGACATAATTTTATTTATTTGTATTATTGACAGTGTAACATAATTATTATTATTATGTGAGTACACAATGTTGTTTCACATAATAAATATCGAGCCTTAAATTGTTGTCACGAAATGGCAGCCTGTAGATGGCCGTCGCCCAAGAGGTAGGCCAAAAAAGAGATGGCGTGACGACCTGGACCAATACTACCGTAACTGGCAAACGCTGGCAATGAAAAGGGAGCAGTGGAGGCTATTAGGGGAGGGCTTTGTCCAGCAGTGGGACTATTTGAGCTAAAAGGAAAACTAAATTTGTTTATCTTCCAACCGATTACGGCTAGGGCGGCCAATCTAAACGATCAGCCAGGTATGCATGGTATATTATTATTAGTGCTCAAGTGTATGCGCAAACATAAGTAAATAGAGAGTATTCGCTTACCCTCATATGCCGATGGGACACCAGCGCGACACGACCGGAGAGGGATTGGGCGGGACCGACGGCTAAACGTGCTGTTGTGATTAAAGATATAAATAGAACCATCAAATAAAACATCGACCATCAAGAATCTGTTGGTGTTTATTAAGAAATCCAATCAATGACCAGTTATGTACTGTTGTTTTATTTAAATAATATCGAAAACAAAGCTGTAATTATAGGACAATAAATCATGTTAATCGACCTGTCAACTTGCTTTGAGAAAACAAGATAGTACCACAATATACCTATTATAATATATCTATATATGCTGAAGTATTATTCACGGCGTTCATTAAAAATGAGAATTGAACTTTGGATCACCTGATGGTAAGCGATTGCCGCCGCCCATGGACACCATTGGAGTCACAAGTGCGCTGTCAACCTTTAAGCATCCCCTTTCGTCTGGATTGGGCCTCCGGTACCCTCACTCACGCAAGCGACACACTGCACAGTGCTGCTTCACGCCGGTTTTCTGTGAGGCCGTGATTGATACCACGGCCTCCGGTCGAGCCGGCCTAATCAAAGCGAAGAAGAATAAGTGTGGCTCTCGCACGATCGAGTATTTACAAAAGTTTGTATTAAAATTGTTTTTTTAATCATTAGATTACCAATGATTGATTTTTTTATGTGAAAGGGAAAAGATAGGTGTAGAAGAAGGAGTGGAGGCCACGTACAGGAAGTCGCAGCCGTGGCACGCCTCACACAAGGTGGACCGACGATCTGGCGAAGGTTGCGGGAATCCATTTGATGCGAGCGGCACAGGACCGATCTGTGTGGAGAACATTGGGGGAGGCCTTTGCCCAGCAGTGGACGTCTATTGGCTGGAATGATGAGATGAGATGAAGGATGAGCAGACGGATCACCGGATGGTAGGTCATTGCCGCCGCTTACGGACACTCGCAACAATAACGCTATTACCTTTATAGCCAGAACAGAACTATCAATTGACCAGTTACGCTTTGCCATAAGTGCCTCACTGACAACCGGCGTGAAACAACAAGGGGAGTGCGCACTCTTGTTGTGAGTCCGCCGGTGTTCAGATGATCCGTCTGCTCGTCTGCTACTTTTTATTTATTATTTTTATCATGAGCCCAATATCCCACTGAAAGGGCAAAGGTCTCCTTACGCTTTTTCCATTTCCCTTAGTCCTGGGCTTCTGTGGACCAGTGTGTTAAGAACGCGTCGAGTTCATCCCGCCACGTTACCGCGGAGACGTTTTACATTTTGGGACATCCTTTCTGTGGCTATTTTGCCCCAAAGCTCATCCGGCATGCGACAGATTTTTTTTTATAATATAGGGGGCAGATGAGCAGACGTATCACCTGATGGTAAGAGACCACCGCCCATGGACATTTGCCAAGGACATGGACACGCCCATGGACACTTAAAGGATTCACAGGTGCGCTGCCGGCCTTTTCAAAAGGGAGTACGCTCTTTTCTTGAGGTCGTATTCATTCTACAGTTTTGTCGTACGAGGTACAAAGTTTCTTGAGAAACGCACAGTTGAAGACTGCCAACCATCTAGATGATTTGCATAGAACTGTTGACGAGTGGAACGATGATGGAATGAAGCGACAGGAATCAGACATGGCTGGCCCGTCCCGTCCCTCAGTCACGTTTGAGAAGATCAGCCTCTTAGGAGATATCGGGTGGGGTTCTGGAGCGAAGATTAGGTCTGATGATAATTTGACTCCCAATATACTACGCTCTATAGCCTCTGACAAACCGTCTGCTACTTATCACAAAAAATATTGGTGGGAGGACATTATCAAACCCTTACTGCCCTTATATCATCAACACCTACCAAGTCATTACCACCAGCACTTGTTATTGAGAGAAATTATTTATTAACCATTCAGATAACATTATTGTATTCCTGACCTTGCTCACTGGTCTGCTACCGCAGTAAATCATACTATCTGTGGTGATGCAACTGTTACAGGCATAAATACTGCTTCTTATATTTAATTGATGCGTTGGAAGAAAATGGTATGATAAGTTATTTATGGCAAGAGGTCAGTCATAGCACAGTAAAAATAGTACAGTAGGGGAGATGAGAGGTGGAGCAAGGATGTCCTTGAATGGAGACCTAGAGATGGAAAGAGGAGTGTTGGCGGACACACTGCCAGATGATCCGATGAGTTCAAGGCTCAAGCTCCAGCTTGGTCCAGGAAGATCGACGACAGAATAAAGTGGACAGAAATTGGATGCACATATGCACTGCAGTGGGCAAATACACGCTGCTGAAGAAAAGAGAAGAAGAGACATATAGCCAGCTAGATTACCGAAGACTTCCAGCGAGTATTCTTTGTGTGTGATAGGTAGCAAATGAGCATATTTCTACCACTAGCTTGATATAAACCAGCAGAGAACCAAAGTAATCGACATTTCTCACCGGATTAGCAAGCGTAAGTGGCAGTGGGCTGGCCATATTAGCCGCAGAACCGACAACCGATGGGGTGAACGAGTTCTAGAGTGGAGACCGCGTCTTGGCAAACGTAATGGGCGCCCTCTGGCTAGGTGGGGGAAAGATCTGTGCAAGATGGCTGGCAAGAGCTGGATGCGAGAAGCCATGGATAGATCACGGTGGCGAACAATTGGAGAGGCCTACGTCCAGCAGTGGACTGCGATACACTGATGATGATGATGATTGATGTAAAAACATCGTGCGGAAACCTGCACGTCTTGGATAGTTTCGCATAATTGTTGATACCTAAATATTCGAAATAACAATTCTGAACGTGTAACCGTGATCCAGTTAGTCTGGCTCCCCTGAGTTGCGAAGGTCATACGGCGTCGCTTCATTGTAATTACCAGCTTCGTGAATCCTGGATCATAGTCCAAGCGTACCCTGGATTCCGGAAAGACAACTTTGTTTGCAACTAGGAATCACACGATGTTAGAGGTACGCTTCTACCCAATGAAAAACCGGCTAAGTGCGAGTCAGACTCGCCCATGAAGGGTTCCGTAGCAGCAAGTAAGATATATCAAAGGTAAATTGCGGTTTACGGTTTATAACATATTAAAAAAAACTACTCACTATATCTAGTTCAAACCAATTTTCGTTGTTAGTTTTCATGATTATGTACATCATATATTTTTTTTAGTTTTATAATTCATTTGTTATAGAAGTTAGAGGGGGGTACACACAATTTACCACTATGGGAGCGTCTCTTGCACAAAGCATTGTGTTTAGAAAAAAAAATGTTAAAAACCTCAACATCATTTTTAAAGACCTATCCATAGAAATCCCACACGTATAGGTTTGATGAAAAAAAAAATGAGTTTCAGTTTCAAGTATGGAGACCCCCCAATTTTTTTTATTTTTTTCCAATTTTTGTGTGCAAATCGTAATGTGGTTAACAAAATACATCTATTTACCAAGTTTCAATAGTATAATTCTTATAGTTTCGGAGAAAAGTGGCTGTGACATAGGGACGGACGGACAGACGGACAGACACAACGAATCTATAAGGTTTCCGTTTTTTGCCATTTGGCTACGGAACCCGAAAAAGCAAACATGTCAACACAAATATTATTATTGAAATCCGTTATAAGTATGTACCTTCTTTACAGAGAAGGAAAACTCTGCATCAGAGAAGGAAAACTCTGCATTTATATCAAAACCCTCGCCAACCCGTCTGCCAAGCGTGGTGAGTATGGCAATTACCCCTCATGTGATTGAGGGAGGCCCGTGCCCCAGCAGTGGGGACTTAAATGGGCTGACGATGACGATGATGTACCTTCTTTAAATCCAACTAACTTATTATTCACAAATTCAAACACACGATCATAAAAGTTCCTTTATGTCTCGAGAATGAAAGAATATTTATGTCATTATTGTGAAACTTTCTTTGTGCGGTCTTAAAAGATTAGGTCAGTTTATTGTTCTCCATAATGCTTTGGAAAATATGCTTTTTATTTTCCTTGAGACAATATGTCTGGTGATAAGATTCAAGGCAATGATTTGCCTTCAGTAAATAAAGAATTGTTTGCAAGGAAGGACATACAATGTCGTGGTTGTAATGTACGCTTAAGGTTACGGGTAGGGCACACTAGCGACGCCAATTGATTTTAACTTTTAGCTACTAAACCGGATCTATTTTTAAAAAAATCGGGGCAACCGCTTATACTATTTATTAAATAACCATGCACAAATACAACCTCTCGGCAAACACTTATACTATTTATTAAATAACCATGCACAAATGTTGGGTCCAAAGCGTATAAAAATGGATTCACGCAAAAAGTGGCCGCTTTTGGCGGTAATCAATTTTTCGCGTACAAAAACGGACCCAACATTTGTACATGGTTATTTAAATAGTATAAGTGTTTGCCGAGACGTTGTAACCCCGAAATTATTTAAAATAGATCCGGTTAAGTAGCTAACAATTAAAAACGAATGGTGTCGCTAGTTAGGGCTATCCATCGCCTTATAATTGGTCGAATCACCCTAAAGTGTATTAAAGGTGATTTTTTTCTTCATATCGTGTCGATGATCGTCGCCTTTGAAATGTGGTGCTGGCGCCGCATGTTAAGAATACCATGGACTGCCCGCCGCACCGACGTCTCGGTCCTCAAAGATTAAATAATAGAGGATACTCAGCGCTTGTCCGCCACCTTTTTGCGACGTATCGTGTAATATTTTGGACACATTGCACGAAGGAGTGGGGATAACTTGGAGCGATTGATTGTAACAAGTAAAGTAGAAGGGAGAAGACCGAGAGGTCGTAGTCCCCAGCGATGGTCAGACCCGATAGCGAAACAGCTCGAGATCCTGATAGGCACTGCCCTGTACCGAGCGGCGGAGCGCAGCCGATGGCGGCAGCTGGTCGACAAAATCGGAAGGAGTCACGATCCTCAGCAGTGAGGGAATCAACAGGAGAGAGATCGTGTCGATGGCGACAAATAAGATTTTTCCACATGAACTGCACTGTCGGTAGCCTGCAGGAGGTGGCCATACGTGCAGCTGTCCGGGAGGAGGGCAAGCCAGGAGGTTTTCCATGGTCTGGATGCCGGCGCCGCACACCGCACATGGGGGGAAAGGGGAAAAGGTTGGCAGCGCACTTGTGACTCCACTGGTGTTGCGGGTGGCCAGGGCGGCGGAATTGCTTACCATCAGGTGATCCGTCTGCTCGTCTGCCACCTCTCATGTGAAAAAAAAATGTATGTGTTTTGGGAACGTATTAAGTAAAACCAGCAGTTAGTAGAAACATGTTGTGTTGTCCAATGTTTGATGTTGAAAGAAAATAGTTTTTTTTATAAATAGGTGGTTTTACAGGCTAAATTAAAAACAAAATAGATATCCTATTTGAATGTTTTATTTTATAGGGTTTTATAGGTGACGACCCGTTTGGAACAGTGGTAGTGAACGCTGCCTTTGGTCCAAGGGTTCACAGTACAAACATTTGTGTGCATGAACATGTTTGTTTGTATTGGTCTGGGTGTTTTTTATGTATTATAAGTATGTATTTACAAAAGAAAAGTATTATATGTATATATTTGTAATCCCACTGTTGATTCTGATATCCGTAACACAGGTGCTTCAGCTACCTATCTCGGAGTCAGATCAATGTATGTGATGTTGTGAAATATTTATTTATTTATTGTAGGTACCTATATCTTTTTAACCTACGACGAAAAAACACAGGGTGTGTTAAAAGTAGTGATCGGATAATCGGGCGCTTATTTACATTTTTAAATATTATTATGGAATGCCTTTTTGCTTAGACAATAATTGTCTAAGCCTTTTTGAATCCCGCATGCGGAATTGCTCTAGTGGTCCTAATTTTGATACAACAGTTACTCAATGCAAATATCACATAGAAACGAAGTGTATGTTTGATCGTATCTTTTTAAATAAATTTGATTTATTAGGTGGCAAATGAACAGACGGATCGCCTAATGGCTAAGATATTTAGTGCTATGCTTAGGTAAATAAGCGCCCGATTATCCGATCGCTACTTATAACATTGACGTGTCTATTAAACCTACCCTTAAACATCTTTATTTTAGTTCTGCCCCCGACTCCGACTCCGGTTCCGACTTTGACTCCGATAAACTTAACCTAATTTTAAAACTCCAACTACGGTTCCGATAATATGACCTCCGTAACATCCCTATTACACAGTACTACCCATTATTGACACAGACCATACTGTGCGCAGACTATAGAATTGTTGTGTATTATCTGTACACATTTTCAATTAAAAGCAATGATATTACAAAGAATCACAAGGCTCGTGTACTGATAAAAAGGCGGTCGATCGACGCCGGCGCAGCAAACAAAAGTATCCTTAACACATTGACCTATTTCGCTTATCTGATAGCGCAGCCTCGGACTGATTCGGCGGTTTTTACGTAACCGATAATGCGTTATGTGAGGTTATTACGACTTAAATGGTGTTGGGGTAAAATGCTTGAGTACGAAGGCCTTCGCCATCTTCTGTGAGGAGGTGTTTTTTTTTGCCGGTCGGCCGGTTCTGTCAACGTGTGCACGTTTTGGTTTTGAACAGAGTCACCGGACTTGTGGTGAGCAGGAGGCTCGCACCCTAAAAACTTTAAGCAACAGCTTTTATTTTATTTATGTATTAGGGTAATAAGTAATATTTTAACATTTACAGTTTCTTTTTAAGTTATATTTTAACATTTACAGTTTCTTTTTTTTCAACAATTCCGGTCATTTCCAACATTTCCGGCGGTCTTATCGCTGAGAGCGATAAGACCGCCGGAATTGTACACAAATTTTCTGTAATGCCTAGTACTTAAGTTGTGTATTTTGTGCAATAAAGTAAATCTATCTTCAGAGCCCCCTAGCGGGGTTAGGACCTCGGCTCAGAGCATTGCTGGGAGAGGGCAAACGAACATAAGTTTGGGGACTGAATCGGCCCGGCATGTACCGGTTTCGCGAAAAGGGACTGAATCTAACTCTAGAGGGAACCGTCGAACGTCCTCGCCGGCACCAGCGGTACAGCGGGTCCTTGTAGTGTTGTAATGCGAGGAGGTGGTGGTAGGAAAGGAGGCGGCGGAGCGCGGGCGGGAGCAAGATCCTCCCGCCGAACGCTCCGAAGAACGAGGAGACGCCGACAATGCGCGTATCCCTCCCTCTCCTTGGAGGTGGCCAGTCGGCGCACGGTACGGGGGTACCAGCGCCGGCATTGCGCCGGTCACCTCCTGTGCTCGCTAGGGACGGCTGCTCACCCTCGACTGTCCCTAAACACGAATCAGAAGGAAAGGTGCAAAGAGTTTTGACTTTATTTGTACCCCAGCCTAAGCAAGTAAGCTGGTCATCTTGTAGCGCAAAGGATTGATTGACCGTGGGAGAGCCACGCTTTGGCATGAATGAGCCATCTCGAACGGAGTGATACCACGGCCTCACAGAAAACCGGCGTTAAGCAGCACTGTGCTGTGTCTCGCTGCGTGAGTGAGGAGTACCGGTGGCCCAATCCGGGGGAAAGAGCAGTTCAAAGGCCAACCTTTGCGCTGCCAACAGCACACTTGTGAATCCACTGTTGTAATTAGGGTGTCCATGGGCGGCGGCAATCGCTTACGATCAGGTGACTCTTATGCTCGTCACAAAAAAAGAAGTTGGCGGTATTGTGCCCCCGTGTCTCGGAAAACACATTAAGGCGTGGTCCTGCGCTCAATCCCTCTCCGGTCGTGTCACGCTGGTGTCCCATCGGAATATGAGGGTAAAGGAATATGGGGTGCTAATGTGTTTTTTATGTGATGCCATCTGCCACCTGGCAGACGAGAGATGGATCGCCTGATGGTAAGTGATTGCCACCGCCCATAGACAAGCGCGACACCAGTGGTGTCACAAGTGCGCTACCAACCTTTAAACCCATCTTTGCCCTTAGGCTTGATTGTGCTTTCGGTACCCTCACTCATGCAGCGAAACACAGCACAGTGTCCACGCTGGTTTTCTGTGAGGCCGTGGTATCATTCCCATTCATACCGCAGCGTGGCTCTCCCACGGTCTGGTCGGTCGGCTGATCGTTGAGATTGGCCGCCGTAGCCGTAATCGGTTAAAGGATTATTATTATATTTTTTTCATTAATTATTAAATGTTTACTGTAAATAATAAGCATTATCATTGCAGGTGATACACAAAATGGGTCAATGTGTTAAGCGTGGCAATGGAACTGTTTACACAGAGCACACGACCGAGTTTTTATCATTTACTCACTTTAAAGTCTTGTCTTTAACACTTTGTTTAGCGTACGATAGGAAGTCGCTTGTTTTTATTGCAAATTTATCGCTATTTTATTTTTAGCATAATCTTGTCTAGACAATGTGTAGGACAGTTACCTTTCCTCACGTTTTGAGACTCGTTTCTATATTTCACGTGACTGATTCAAATCAACCAACTGCTAATGGACCTCATTCCTGGGGCACCGGCTTAAACTCTCTCCAAAAAATGAGATTCCTTTTTTTATGTGCCAATGGGCAGGGCACATAGCGGGGAGAACAGACGGCCGTTGGGGCGGAAAGGTCCTCGAGTGGAGGCCACGTACAGGAAGTCGCAGCCGTGTCAGGCCGCCTACAAGGTGGACCGACGATCTGGTGAAGATCGCGGGAATCCATTGGATGCGGGAGGCACAGGACCGATCTGTGTGGAGAACATTGGAGGCGGCTTATGTCCAGCAGTGGACGTCTATTGGCTGAAATGATCAGATGGCAGACGGATCGGAAGGACGGAGCTGATGGTAAGCGATTGCCGCCGCTCATAGACACACGCCACAGCAGTGGAGTCACAAGTGCGCTGCCACCCTTTCCACCGGATTTGACCTCCGGTACCCTCACTCGCACAGCGAAACACAGAACAGGGCTGCTACATGGCCGGTTTTCTGTGATACATGAAAGATGGTTGCCTACAACGGAACGTGTTTAGAAGAAGTGCAATTCGACTTATACTGCCTAACGCGTAAACGAACTCTTTGAAATTAATATCAGCTAGAACCTTAGACAATACGGTATACGACTACTTTTTTTTTAATTTTGCAATCAAAAGACCTCTCAATGATAGAAACATCGTTGAAAGAATCACTTGAGAACTTTAAAATCACATTATTTTGGGCAAACCCAAAACGCTCCATACAAATGGCTACTTAGATGTGACGTCACACTTAAGTATTTTGTATGCATTTAATTTGAATTTTGTATGGTAGCTATTACAAATGTTTCGTTTATGTCAATGGTTCTATTATAATAATTGGTGCAAATTGTATGGGTTATTCAATGGTATAATTATTTTTTAATAATTTCATACTTTTAAAATGGACTTGCCCATGAATCTTCGAATGACTATAAAACCGGCTAGACGTTATATTTTTAATTGAGAATTTTTGCCTTTGGCACATATTGACCTATATTTTGACAAAATATTTATATTTTGTAAAATCTTGAACTTAGTCGTATACCATATTTAACACTGTCTAAGGCTAGAACCCACTTCTTGTGTCTATTTATTTTGTTCTCTTTTGTACACGCGAGTGTGAAAGGGGTCAGTTTTAGCACGCTAATTGCTATTTTTTATAGTAATCTTTTGCAATTTATTCTTAAGGTGACCGGTAGGGCACACTAGAGATGCCAATCGATTTTAATTTTTAGCTACTAAACCGGATCCATTTTAAACAATTTCGGGGTAACAACCTCTCGGCAAACACTTATACAATTTATTAAATAACCATGCACAAATGTTGGGTCCGTTTTTGTATGCAGAAAAATTTTTCACGTACGCATTGGACCCAACATTTGTGCATGGTTATTTGATAAATACTATAAGTGTTTGCCGAGAGGTTGTAACCCCGAAATTGTTCAAAATAGATCCGGTTTAGTAGCTAACAATTTAAATCGATTGGTGTCGCTAGTTAGGCTACCCGTTGCCTTAAGTAAATAACACACTTAAAAATTTCATCTCGTGTTCAGGCGGGACTCAAACCCACACCTTTTACAATCCGGGTGAATGTTCTACCAATTAGACCACTGAACGTGTTACTAACCCGACGAAATTTGTAAGTGCTTGATACGACATGAGCTGTCGATAGTCTCAACAATATTGTAGGTATATTTACAATATCCAGTGGAATTTTTTTTTTTTTTTTCTTTTTTTTTTTTCGCTTGTGGCAACACTACCGCTAACAGCTGATTTCGATTGCTCCGACAAAATATTTTATAAATCATAGTTTAAACCCATATATTGTCCTGATTTCGTCACTAAATTATAACATTAGTAATATAAGGTGTTTTTAGAATTAAATTAGTGCATAACACAGTGATTTAAAAGTGATTTTGTGCGTGATACGGCAGCCGGCAACGGTCGATGACCTTGCGTTTTTGACATTTGAAGTTAGGTACTAAATTATCTTGTGAATCATTATTATCTCTTTATTACTAGTATTTTGTTATTTATTTACGATTTAGTAATTACAAATAGATCGAAGTACTCATATTACAGTGACTTACTCACTCGCGCGAAGAGGTTAGTCTTGAATTGACTTAACCTCTAAAGGTACTATCTGATTTGTTTATTTTCTTAATAATTACGTGGATATGAACAGAATGACCACACGTAGTATGGCTTGTGCTCGCCAGGAAGAGAGTAAACTCGAAATAGTTTCGAAACAACTCGACCAGGCTTTGAAGCAATTGCAGGCTGTCAGAAAGTTAAATGAACACTTGGATAGGGAAAGAGATGATAATGAGGCGGAACTATTGAAGGCATTTGAAAATAATAATAAGATAAAGAAAGAAATGGCTGAGTTACACACTGAAAATATTTTGTTAGTTGACGAACGAGACCGGTTGTTATCTATCATCAACCAGTTCAAGGAGTGCAGCGAGGAGTACACCCAGGGCCTCAATCGAATGTCTGTCCTGGAGCACGAGCTACAGGAGGCTCATCACACCATAAGCCACCTCCAGTCAGAAAAACAGGACTTTGCCGCTTCCCAAAGCCAATGCCTATTTGAAGAGTTAGTAGGTAGTGTGCCCAGCCAAATAACTGCTTCAAATAGCCAAGAACCCTTCACCATTGATCTTACTTGTGATGATACCTTAAAATCAACTAATAAGGGAAGATTGGCTATGTGCAGCAGAAATAAAATTAAAAAATATGTTAAAATAAATAAATACATTCAAAAAACCCAGAAATTAGTTAAGAAAAATAAATGTTTATGTAATAAGCTTAAATGTATTAAACAAAGAAGGCAATTAGGTGATGAATTGGACCTGTATTCTTTATTAATAGAAAATAACATAATCAATCATGAAAATGACATGAAACAATTTCAATCCGAAATTTTAAAACTTGAGGAGTCATTAGTAGACATGACTCATAGGTACAGTTCAACCAGAAATGAGTATGGAGAACTGATGCTTGCAATGCAGGAATTATTAAATCCTTCCGAGAAAGACAGTATTATATCAAACAATACCCCATCCAATCATCAGTCCCCCACCACCCATAGCAGCCCTCCACCAGCATATTGTAATACCAATAGTTCTGCAACATCAAATTTGAATGATAAACATATTGCAAACAAAAAAATTGTTATGTTTAGTGACGAGTTAGGTAAAGATATGGGACACCTTTTATTTTCTTCCGGACAGTTGATTATCAATCATTGTGTACCGGGTGCATCTTTTTCTGACATAATGAATAAAATTATACAAACAACTTTCCATAAGAATACCTCATTAGTAATTATGGTAGGGAATAGGGGAAATGTAAATAAAAACATTTTGTCTAAGTACCTACACTCTCTTAGTTTATTAGATGTAAATGAAATTGTATTATTTACACTTCCCTATAATAACAGCTTGCCACAGGTAGAAAATACTTATAGATATAATTTAAATATGACATTGAATACTTTGACATATAATGTAAAAAAAATCCATGTTATTGACATAAATAATTATATAAAGTCATACTTTCATTTGACAAAGGATAAATATTATCTTAATAAATACTGTAAACGACTAATAGCAATGTCGCTATCTTATTATTTAGATTGCTCAGCCAAAAATTTGGCTACCATATCTGCTCCTATTGAGCAGAAAAAATATGACATGTGTAATCAGACGTTGGAATTAGTTCCAATGAATTTAAATGTAATTTAGAGACAATAGAGAACACCTCTTGCACACTAGATTTAATGACAAAGGGGAAGTCTGGGCATTTAAATATTGTTCATCAAAATATACAGGGCTTCTCCGGTAAAGATTTGGAATTGGAACTTTTTTTAAATAAAATGAATATACATGTCCTCTGTGTAACTGAACACTGGTTAAGGCAACATGAACTTATTATTAATATTGATAATTATAAAGTCATAAGTGCGTTCACAAGAAAGTCGGCCATTAGGGGTGGGTCACTTATATTATTACATAATTCATTAAAAGCAAAGGAGCGCAAAGACATAGTCGCACTTTCAACTGAACGAACTATTGAACTATCTTGTGTAGAGATTGAACGGTTTATCATTATTTGTGTATACAGACCTCCCTCTGGTAACTACAATAACTTTGAGTCTGCCATGGAGGAGGTGCTGAGAAAAGCAACTAATTGCAACAAGCAAGTAATTGTATGTGGGGATTTCAATATTAACATCTTAGAACACAGTCAAAGCTCGGGTATGCTTCTTAATCTATTTAAATCTTTTGATTTACGCCATCTGTTTAATGACCCTACACGCATTACCCCCACATCAGCTACTTGTATTGATAATATTTTCTGTAATTGTAAGGCAATTAAAAAATCAATAATAAATTTTATAAATTCAGACCATACAGGACAGATAGCTGTTTTTGAACACCGTCATGCAACTGCTTCCTCTTCTTTTGTCTATAGGCCAATCACCACTAGTCGTGTGGAAAAATTTAAGGAAAATGTTGAAAACAACGTTTCCCTGATGCAAGTAAGTAAGTATGCTAATATTGATGAACTATACAATACTTTGTTTAATGTTATTGAAAAGGAGTTTGAAGTAATTTTTACTAAGAAAAAAGTCAAAGTAGACAATACTAAAACAATATTTAGCGATTGGGCTACTAAAGGCATCTTGAAAAGCAGGCGCACTTTATTTGAATTATATGACATTAAAGCTAACTCCAATGATCCTACAATAACTGAACATGTTAGAAACTATTCCAAGCTATTTAAAAAAGTCTGCGCAATAGCAAAAGCTAATTATTTAAAAGATAAAATTAAAAATTCAAATAATAAAATCAAAGCCACTTGGAATATGATTAATAAAGAGACTTGTAAAAATACTACTCAAGACCTCAAGTACTCTATGAAAATTGATAATAAACAACTCAACGAGGACGTAGAAATAGCAAAGGCATTTGAATCTTTCTTTGCTAATATACCTCTTATTACCACTAGTAACTTAAATTCTAGTCCTCAGCTTGCTAATTGTCTTCTTCAATCGAGTGTGGACGAGTGCCTGACTTCTTTTAGTTTCCATCACATCAACCCGGAAACTATACTTAAAACTTTTAAAGAGATCAACGTAAAGAAAACAGAAGATTTGTGGGGAATATCAGTAGAAATATTAAAAAATATAATAAAAATCATTGCCCCATATTTAGCTGTAATATTTAATGAATGCGTAGATATTGGTCAATTTCCAAATCTGATGAAATATAGCAAAGTTCTACCACTTTTCAAATCAGGTGATAGAAGTGACCCATCTAATTACAGACCAATATCCATTTTACCTGCCCTTAGTAAAATATATGAAAAAGTTATATTCCATCAATTATTGGGTCATTTTAATCTAAACAAATTATTGCATAATAAACAATTTGGATTTACTAAAGGCAAATCTACTACTGATGCGGGAGTTGCACTCATCAAGCACATTTTTGATGCATGGCAAAATAAGCAAGATGCTGTAGGTATATTTTGTGACCTATCCAAAGCATTCGACTGCGTTAATCACCAAACATTATTAATGAAGCTACAGCATTACGGCCTCACAGATAGCTCTCTGAGCTTAGTACGGTCATACCTAAGTGATAGAATTCAAAAAGTCAATGTTAATGGAACTAACTCTTCTGGCGCCCTTTTACAGATGGGAGTGCCCCAGGGCTCGATATTGGGGCCCTTACTGTTTATTATATATGTAAATGACCTACCTTACTTTACTAAAAACTTGTGTGACATAGTATTATTTGCAGATGATACTTCTTTGATTTTCAAAACTAATAGACATAAAGATAACTTTGACGATGTAAATAATGCTCTCACTCAAGTGCTACATTGGTTTACTGTAAATAATTTACTTCTCAATGCTAAAAAAACTAAATGTGTCAAATTTACATTGCCCAACGTAAGACAGGTCAGCACTAGGATTAATATGAATAGTCAAAATGTTGAAGTAATTAATTCTACAGTATTTCTAGGCGTCACGTTAGACTCAAAATTACAGTGGGGTTCTCATATTGCAGCCCTGGCAGGGAGACTTAGTTCGGCTGCATATGCAGTCAAAAAAATAAGACATCTGACCGATATTGAGGCAGCCAGACTTGTGTATTTCAGTTATTTCCATAGCGTTATGTCTTATGGTCTGCTGTTATGGGGCTCTGCGGCTGATATTCAAGCTATTTTTGTGCTACAGAAACGAGCTGTTAGGGCCATATACGGACTTAGACCACGAGACTCGCTTAGAAACTTGTTCAAAGAAATTAACATTTTAACATTAGCATCACAGTACATCTTTGACTGTATTATGTATGTTTATAAAAATTTAGAAAACTTCCCTCGAAAATCCGACAACCATAACCTAAATACTAGAAATAAACACAAGCTTGCTGTTTCACATCTCAGACTTCATAAGATTGGTAATTCATTCGTAGGTATGAGTATTAAAATATTTAATAAGTTACCACAAAATCTTGTTGATTTACCAATGCCCAAATTTAAAACACACGTTAAAAATTATTTAATGGCAAAAGCCTATTATACAGTTAATGATTACTTAAATGACAAGAATTTGTGGAAATGATAAACTGTTCGCCTACACCCATGACACTGTACTTAAAAAAAATTTGGTGATTAAAAAGAGTAACTGGCGAGTTTCTTGCCGGATCTTCTCGTCAGAATCAACTTTCCGATTCCGGTGGTAGAATCACATTATATTTATTCATTTCTTAGTATATTTTTTGTATCGACATATATGTTTAATAACATGTATAATATACATAGCTATAATTTATATTTTTCATGTATGACGATTTGTAAGAGCTGTATATAAGCCTATGCAAATAAAGCACTTTTGAATTTTGAATTTTGAATTTTGAATCGATAGAACATTCACCCGGATTGTGAAAGATGTGGGTTTGGCACGCTAGCTAGTGAGCTGCCGCATTAGCTGACCGTGGGAGAGCACCTTTCGGCATTAATGGGCCGGCTCGACCGGAGTGATACCACGGCCTCACAAAAAACCGGAAGCAGTACTGTAGCGTGAGTGAGCTGAAAGTTGGTAATGGACCCCATTACTTTAAAAACCCTTCATGTCCCTCCCCAGGCGAAGGTCTGCTTACAGAGCGAGCCCAACATTGCCCCTACCAGATATGATGGAGGGGGTGATAGGTACAGCCAGAAGAACCGAACCGTCCCTACCGGGCTATAGAAGGGACCCGTGCAATGTCGGCACCGATACCCACTACCTAACGCAGTCTGGAAGTTGGCGGTCTTGTACCCCCGTGCCTCGAAAAGCACGTCAAGCCGTTGATCCTGCGCCCAATCCCTCTCTGGTCGTGTCTCAGTAGTGTCCCATCGGAATATGAGGGTAAGGGAAAAGAGAGTGCACTTGTGTTTGCGCACACACTTGAGCACTATAATATATCCTGCGTACTTGGCTGATCGTTGAGATTGGTCGCCGTAGCCGTAATCGGTTGGAGGATATTACATTACCTAACGCAACCAATATTTTTACATTTTGTAGTTTAATTTAAAAACTATCGGGATAGCATTTTTCTTCAAGACCTTTTCCACCGTATTAAAAATCGCGATTTAAATTTATAACCGTGCTAAAGATCATGTCATCCCGTTCCGACAAGCACAGTCAAAAGGAGATGGCACGAATTTTGATTCGGGGCTATTCTTAGTTAACGATTTGTAAGGAGGGGTCTGAATACTACATGTCTGTTTGTTGAGATGACTAAAACATGGAAGCCGCCTATCCCAGCAAATTCATTCATCTTGCCAAGTTCATTCATCCCGTAGGAAGCGCTCGCATATACAATGAGTAAGAGTTTAAATCTGAAGTGTAAGTACTATGATGAGATGTGGTGTTTGAGGCGCCTGCTTAGAGTGAAGTGAACTGCTCACCGCACCAACGTTTCAATCCTAAGGAGCTTCGAATAAAACAAAAGACTTTCGTCGATTATGCAAGTGCGAATACTCACCATGTTTGGACATATAATCCGAAACGAGAGCTCCTTGGAACGTTTAATGGTACAGGGAAGAGTGGAAGGTCAACGCTCCCGAGGCAGATCACCTACAAGGTGGACGGACAGTATCAAGTCTGCTACAAAGTGTTCCTTGACTGAATGTGCACGCAGTGCCACAAACAGAGAAAGATGGAGAAGTCTCGCTAAAGCCGCTACCCAACATACAGACAATCCATAATCACGACCACTCCGTCAGGAGTGTACGACTGAGAAGAAGAAGAATTAAGTAATATAGATTTATTGAATTATACTAAAGTTGAACCTGAAACGATGTTAGCTTAGTCGATGAGAATGTGCGCCCTAGGATCGAGTCCGAGAACGCACGTCTAGATTTTCTACTACCACTAACTTGGCTCTAATGGAAAACCTCGTAGAACTTTCTCTTCTACGTTTCGGTAGATACCTACGAAAAATTGTGGAGTTACTGAAGACGTGCTCTAATGATTTTTGTCAGCGTGATAGTTTCAATATTGCCACCGCATGCAAGGACCACGTTAGCCAATTGAAACCTTCAGTCGCCAGAACAAAAGTCATCAGAGCGCGAGAAGCTTTGAATATGTTTCTCTACTCAAAGGCGAGAAGGCGGCGCGGATTAAAGTGACGGGTAGGGCACACTAGCGACGCCAATCGACTTCGACACTATCCGTTTTTATTTTTTAGCTACTAAACCTAATTTATTTTAAACAATTTTTAGGTTCAACCTCTCGGCAAACACTTATACTATTTATTAAATAACCATGCACAAATGTTGGGTCCGTTTTTGTACGCGAACAATTGATTCACGCCAAAAGTGGCAGCTTTTGGCGTGAATTAGTTTTTCGCGTACGCGTTGGACCTAAAATTTGTGCATGGTTGTAACCCCGAAATTGATTAAAATAGATCCGGTTTAGTAGCTAAAAATTAAAATCGATTGGCGTCGCTAATGTGCATCTAAGACTAGTTCTAGTCTCGGTATATACACCATTATTTTTTTATCGTTTACATATCGAAAACCACATAGTAGGTATAGTGAATAGGGTGCTTTTTACTCGACCCCGAGATCACGGCCCGGCACTTAAACAACTAGACCAACAGGGCGTTACTTCTCTTAGTGCCTACTACAAAAGACCTTAGACTCACGTTGTACTACAGGTGGTTTATCCGTTGTTTTCAAACAGCAAGCGAGATAAGAACATTATTATTTCCCTGCCATAACAAAATTATCAGCACCTTATCGATCTAGCGATAGCAAAGTACGTAACGTGGTGTGAGTGGACCGACGCCCTTAGCGAACGTAGGTCATGGTGCGTGCGGGTGATTCTGAAACTCGAAAATAAAAACAAATCACCGTCGTGGGCTGGCACGACCGGAGTGATAACACCTCACAGTAAACCAGCGTGAAGCAACACTGCACCGTGTTTCGCTGCTTGAGTGAGGTGTCGCGGGTGTCCATGGGCGGCGGCAGTCGCTCTCCATCAATCAGGTGATCCGTCTGCTAGTCTGCCACTTATCACAAAAAATAAAATATATATTTATTTATATGCTTACCTGTGCTGACGTTGTTATTTATTTGTACAAATTTGTTTATTGTCAATAACTGTTTTGACCCAATCTATTTTAGTTCCCTAATATTATTTAGAATATTAAATTGTTAAGTTGGCTATTTGTTTTTTTTTTACGAAAGATATGGAGGAAGATTCTGGGACCTATACAGGTCCGGATGGCGCCTGGAGGAGGCTAAAGAACAGGGAACTGGAAGACCAGGTGGGCGAGCCCCACATCATTGGCGAGACTAAAGCGCATCGACTTCGCTTGCTCGGCCACCTAGAAAGAATGGGAGACGATCGTGCGGTAAAGCGAGCGTATCAGGGACGTCCTAATGGCAAAAGGCCAGTCGGCCGTCCGAGATATCGCTGGAAGGATGAGGTCGAAAAAGAATTGCGCGGACTCTCGGCAGATGATTGGCAGGAGGTGACGCAGGATCGACCAAGATGGCTCTTATTATCGGACGCCAAGACTCACTATTATCATCACTGCGCCAACCTAGTTAGTTAGTTAGTTTTTTTTTTTATTTACAGTTAAGGAAAACTTACAGCTAGGTGTATAAAATTGTTATTTAGACTTCAAACATGCAGACATATTACTACACTATATTCCTTGATTATATTTAAAAAAAATGAAATTCGTAATGCAAGAGAATCGACCTCCTCGTGTGTGGTTTACTCATGCCACTAAAATGGAAAACAACATGGGCGTTTTCGATTTTAGTGGCACGACTAAATTGAATTCGTTTTATTTGTGGCAAATACTATTTATCCAACCTATTTGTATCGGAGTAAAGGCTCTCTTTGATTTAATACTGAGTCTCTAATGTTGAATAAAAAGGTGGGATACGCATCGTTTTACTGAAATTACGATCGGCACGAAATAGGTGTCGTGTCTTTTAGCGGGTTAAAGTCCTCAAAAGAGATCATGAAATATCATCATTATTATAAAATATTAAAGGATTCCCGGACCAAGTCAAAAGTACAAAATAAATAACCAAATATGGTAGGTTCTAGTTGACATTGATATCGAAAAGTTCGTTGACTAACGCGTTAGGCAATACTTCGTATCGTCTCTCTCACACACATTCTGTATAGTCTCATTCTCTTGCCGAACCAGAGGGCCTAATTTAAAGCAGACGTCAGGACCGAACCGGAGTTTCCCTCTCTTTCACACGTACTGTGTGTATCATTTATTTGAATTCTACAGGTATATTCTTGTTCGTTACGGAACGGCTTTAAATTAAGGTGACTGTACTAAGCCGGATCTATTTTAAACAATTTCGGGGCTGCAATCACTTGGCAAACACTTAGATATACTATTTATTAAATAACCATGCACAAATGTTGGGTCCGTTTTTGTACACGAAAAATTGATTCACGCCAAAAGCGGCCACTTTTAGCGATAATCAAAAATTCGAGTGCAAAAGCAGACCAAACAGTTAGCTATAAGTAAATAAATACTATAGGTGTTTGCCGAGTGATTGTAACTGAATTGCCGAAATTGTTTAAAATAGATCCGGTTTAGTAGCTAAAAATTAAAATCGATTGGCGTCGCTAGTGTGCCCTACCCGTCACCTTAAGCCACCAGGAATCATTGTATATGTACGTCGCGTATTTACGAACAAAATAGACGCACGGCATGTGTGAAAGAGACTAACAAACACTCGATCGTATATTCCGTTTAGTGGTTGGCCCTCTCTTCCTCTGTGTATAGGCAGCCAGCGTTCCGTGTATATTTTTTGTACAGCGGGCACGCATTAGGTTACTAAAATTTGTCAAAATTACTAAATTGATATGGAACCTAACGTGTTTAATAATATCCCCCAACCGATTACGGCTACGGCGGCCCATCTCAACGATCAGCTACTTACGCAGGATATACTATAGTGCTCAAGTGTGTGCGCAACACAAGTGCACTCTCTATTCCCTTACCTTCATATTCTGATGGGACACCAGCGTAACACGATCGGAGAGTACAAGACCGCAAACTTCCAGACTCCGGACTGACACTAAGAATTTCTTACCGTAAACATAGGTACAAATTTTTGGCCCGACCCGGGGATCGAGCCCGGGACCTCTAGCGCAGCCGTCGCTTTATAGTGCTAACCACTACGTCACCGAGGCAGGCATGGAACCTAACGTGATTAACATAAAGGTGAGTATCGGCTGAAGAAAGCTTTACAGTTTTGTATATATACTTTAATGTAGACCTGGCATAAACGTATCTTTTAAAAGATTGGAACATTTGTATCTAGATCAGTGCAGAGATGCGGTGTTCCGCATCTCTGCACTGATCTAGATACAAAACAGTAACACAAAGTAAAAACAGTGAAACGCTTCATTGGAACGTCGACTCTCAGATAGATCTGTGATTCATTCCGCTCATTCAGATCATACGGCTCACTCGGATTATTCAGCACATTCGGATCATTCAGCTCGTTCGATTCATTCGGTTCACTCGGACTCGAGATCTATTCGAGTCGAATGATACATTCAGAGCGAACATTAGAGATTTGGAACAGTGTATCATTTGGTTGAGTCGGATCACTGAGTCGTTTCAGTAATGAGTTACACACGTCTACTTTGATGAGTGGCTGTATCTTTGGCTGGACGTACCAAAATGTGAGATTAATGATGCATGAGAAGGAACCTAAGACGTGCGAGAACGAGATGGAAGACGAATGGCAGACGGGCATAATAGCTGTGCAGAATAAATAATAAAAGAAAACTGTAGGTAATTATTTTACGCTACATTTTGTATTCTGGGTTTTCCTGAAAAGAAATCCTGGAAGTCTATGGTCTTGTAGAGAAAACAATATCACATCGCATACATTGATCTGACTCTAAGATAGGTAGCTCAAGCACCTGTGTTACGGATATCAGAATCAACAGTGGGAAATTAATTGCATTATTTACTTAAGTATACAAGTATCTACTACCTAGTCCGTCAGTGTAGATTATTTACTTTTCGGAGACCTTGGTTTCATTTCTGTACCATAGATAAGCCTGTTGTCGGCCTAAATCGTAAATGATGTTAAGTAAAATCGAACTCAAATAAAATAGATTTTAAGTAATCTAGGTAGAAAGCTACATACACGAATTCTGGACATGAATAGATTTTCCATAATCACTAGATTAGGGAAATTCTATTCGTGTCCAGACCAAGAGAAATCAGCATTCAAAGAATAAAGTCAATTAAAATTATCAGTTTTCCAATGGCTGGGTTGAGATAAGGTAATCAGAGCAGTCTGCTCATTTTTCAAAGTAAAGATGACAGAGGACCAAACGAATCACCTGATAATAATTGCCACTCGCAACATAAGTGGAAGTCATAAGTGCGCTGCCAACATTTTAGAACACATTCCCCCCGGATTCGACCTCCAGAGTCCTCTACTCAGCGGTACACAGGCACTGCTTTAACCCAGCTTCTGTGAAGCTGTGCTATCCGCTCTAGCTGGCCCACTCCGAACCGAGGCATTCTGTAAAACATTTTTTGCTTAGTAAATGTTTTATCTCATACATTTCAAAATCGCTGATAACATTTTTATCTTGCAAAAACAAGCTAAATTAACGCTGGCGCTCAACGATGTTTATGCCAAAGGCCAGCCACCCTGCCTATAAAATCAGCATATTCTATAATCGTTCGTTAATGTTAACGAACAAACAACAACAACAGAATAATAACAAGTGACGTAAAAACTCCTGCGCATCTAAAAAACAAATGTCGACAATTCTGTTTATTATTTTTGGGGGCGTAAACTTTTTGCGAATTCAAGTGTATAAAGGTGACGGGTAGGGCACAATAGCGACGCTAATCGAGTTTGATTTTTAGCTACTAAACCGAATCTATTTTAAACGATTTTGGGGTTACAACCTGTCGGCAAACGCTTATACTATTTATTAAATAACAATTCATAAATGTTGGATGCAACGCATACGCGAAAAATTGATTCACGGCAAAAGCGGCCACTTTTAGCACACAGTACAAACATTTGTGTACATGAACATGTCTGTTTGTATTGGTCTGGGTGTTTCCTATGCATTATAAATATGTCTTTAGAAAAGAAAAGTATATTATATGTATATATTTGTAATCCCATAATGTTGATTCTGATATCCGTAACACAGGTGCTTGAGCTACCTATTTCGGAGTCAGATCAATGTATGTATGTGATGTTGTGAAATATTTATTATTATTAATATTATTTTGGCTAATTTCAAAGTAGCCGTTTTTGGCGTGAATTAATTTTTCGCGTACGCGTTGGACCCAACATTTTTGCATGGTTATTTAATAAAAAGTGTTTGCTGAGAGGTTGTTATCCCGAAAGTGTTTTAAATCGATCAGGTTTAGTAGATGAAAATTAAAATCGATTTCCTACCCTTAAACTTTATTTAACTCGCTCAAACTGTAAAATAGAAGCACTTTTTCCCAAAACTATTATCTATTATTGAATATACATTCGAAAGAGAAACCATTTATCTCCAAAAAGATTCATTCAATTCTTATAAAATTAAAAACAGAAACAAATTTTTTTCTGCAGCGACGTTGCAAGATTATATTTTTCTCGATTCCAGTGAAACTCAAATAAATCCAATTTCGTAATGAAGGCATTGCGAATTCTAATAAAACTGTCGCATTAATTTGAGACAAAATTTACGAGTGCAAGGATCCTATTTTACAGCGGTAGGGTCAACGTTCATCGGCGCATTTCAAGGATAAGGGCTATTGACCTGGTGCGCACTGACAGTGTAGCGATGTGGCGATGCTCCGCTAACAAGCATACAATGTATACATGTGTTCATTGATGTGTTTCGTATGGGCGTGCTTTTAGATAGATAGATAGATAGATACACTTTATTGCACAAAATTTACAGATCTTAGCCTAAGTTAATATACTAAAACAATGTAGGCGGTCTTATCGCTAATAGCGATCTCTTCCAGACAACCTCAGGGTAGAGGAAAAGTATAGCGAATCAAGAAACGGGGTAAGGCAGTGCAAGTCAGAAAAAGAGAAAAAAAAAAGACATTGTATAAATACGAGTATGGTATATACATACATACATTATATTAAATAAATATATACTAGCTATAAATACTTATACATACTAGTACATTACAAAACAAATAAACATACATACTAACAGTTTATTGGATTGATAGATACGTAACCAGGGAAATAGGAGACAATGAAAGGAACTACAAAGGCTACCTTAGATGTTCCTTCGTTTTAAAGAAAACGAGGATTTAACTTGAGAAAATTTTATAAGTGCAAGGATCATATTACAATCCAAGAGTCAACGTTCATCTGGCATTTCAAGTATAAAGGCCATTGACCTGGCACATAAAAAGCGTACAACCTGTGCGGATAAAGAATGGGATCAGAAATGGCGGCCCATTTATTCACTTCTCGCTCGCACACTATTTGCGCACACCCCACGAGTGCGAGTATAGACGCAAATAGTGTGCGAGCGAGAAGTGAATAGATGCGCCGCCATTTATGATCCCATTCTTTATCCGCACAGGTTGTAAAGAAATGTGGCTATGTTCTAATTACTCGTACTTATACGTGTTCAAAAGTTTCCGACCTCTATGTGTAAATTACAACACTTGTCAATAAAAATCTAGGGGGTTAGGGGGAAACTCTCCCTATTAAAACTCGTCCATGAATTTTAGGATCTTTTGCTGGCCACTGTTTTAACTTAACCTAACGAATATTATTGGTTTTGTAGAGTTCAGTATGTATTACCGCCACAAAAATATTAGTTGGGTTAGGTTTTTTTTTCCAAGTTCGGTTCATTGGAGTGAGTTGGGTTAGGTTGGAAAAGAGGTCCTATCTGGGCCGAGGCTCTGTCACATGAAGTCAATACCCGCCTCCTACGTGATCCCCAACGCGCGATAGCACAGCGCGCAGTGCGGGCTTACCGCACAGTAGGGTTTTCCGACACCTGCGCGCTAGCTGGCACCGCTCCATGGGAGCTGGAGGGGGACGTTCAAGCGGCCGTCTATAAATGGACAGCCGAAAAGAAGGCGCGGGGTGATCCCTACTGCCCCGCGGAACGAGAGCAAGCCCGCAAAGAGTTCCAGGAGGACCTTGTTGGTCTCTGGGCTCTAGACCTGGGACGCGCCGCATACGGGCGTCGCACGATGGACGCGCTCGACCCGGTCCTCGACGGGTGGCTCGAGCGGCCGCACGGCTCCCTCATCTTTAGGATGGTGCAGGTGATGACCGGGCACGGATCCTTTGGTCATTACCTGCATAGTATCCATCGAGAGGGAGCCCCTTCCTGCCATGAGTGCGGCACTGCTGACGACACGGCGGATCATACGGTCGCGTATTGTCCGTCGTGGGACCAGCAGCGCCAGGCACTGGTGGCGAAAGTCAGCCAGAACCTCACCCTTGCCAGTATAGTGCAAGCTATGCTGTCAGGGGAGGAGGCCTGGAAGGCTTTCGCTACTTTCTGTGAGGAGGTGGTGGCAGGCAAGGAGGCGGCGGAGCGCGCGCGGGAGGAAAATCCTTCCGCCGACGCGCTCCGAAGAGCGAGGAGGGGTCGGAGACGACGCCAATATGTCCGTCTCCTTCCTCTCCTTGGAGAGTGCTCGTTAGGGACGGCTGCTCACCCTCGGCTGTCCCTAACGCCCCCCCCCCCCCCCCCAACCCATCCGGGGGGGGCCAGCGTCCTGCCCGCTTAAGCGGGCTCCGTCCGGGGAGGGTCATGAATAAGGTTTCGTACCCGTTATCACGGCCACTCCCCACTTAAGGACGATGAGAGTGGTGCCCTGGTGTTTTTAGTCGGTATGCCTTTGGCCGGCTTCTCATTAAGAGAAGCCCCCGCCAGAAGAGAGTCCGACGTAACCCCTCCGCTCCCAGGCAGAGGGGTATGCGTAACGCATTTTCACCAGGGTGAACAAAAAAAAAAAGTTCTTTTAGCAAATCAAATCAAAATCAAAAATGTCTTTATTCAATTTAAGTCCATACAGAACATTTATGAATGTCAAATATTATGTAATCTACCGCTGATTCGGAATGTCAATTTCTACCGAGAAGAATCAGCAAGAAACTCAGTAGTTACTCTTTTCAAATAATATGGTAATTACAATATTCATTCTTATACAATAGCGTGGATTAATGTCGCTTCCGAGCCTGGGGTACGCTTGGACCATGATCGAGGATTTTTATACCTACAATATTTGAGATAGATAGATATACTTTATTGCACAAAAACACAACTTTAAAATCTAGGCATTACAGAAACTTAATTGTACAATTTCGGCGGTCCTATCGCTGGAAGCGGTTTCTACCAGACAACCTTCAGGTAAAGGACATTTGATACAATTTAATTAATCAATGTAATTTGAGATAGTGATTCTGAACGTGTAAACATGATACATTTGGTCTCGTTCCCTTACTCAAGGGTTGCGAAGGTCAGACGGCAGTCGCTTCATTGTAATTACCTGACTTCCGGAATCCTGAATCCTATATCGACGACAGCGAAGGGTATCCCGAGCTCCGAAGCGACAGCTATATGGATGCAAACGGGAATTACACGCTAAGATGAGGTGACAGTGTTTATGAAATTTTCCCTAGGAAAATGTTGTACAACACCCTCGTCTGACCATCCATCCCCCTTATCACTAAAGTTCCCTATGTCAGTTCGAGAATTTATTGTTAGAAAATTTTGATACAGCGACATTTCATCGAAGCCTTCATGGTGCGATGACTTTTTTCTGCGACAGTTTATTTGTTGTAAAAAATACGTTTTTGAAGTAACGTACATACATTTTTGAAGTAACGTACATGCATTTTTGAAGTAATGTTTCATTGGACTTACAAAAGTCGGAGAAACAAGGCATAGATGTTTTCGATCGAATGAAACTTCGAACAAACAAACTGTCGCAGAAGCAGAACCAAGCCATCGCATTGTGAAGGCTTCGATGAAATATTGTCGATGTATCAATTTTCGAACGATAGAGTTTGGTATTATAGTTGAGCGAAACTAATTCATAACTATAATGTATCAATACGGGGATTAACACGATATTTATTATGTGAAACAACATTGTGTACTCACATATTTGGCTCGACGTTTCGGTTACTTTACAGCAGCCGTGGTCACGAGCAGACCACGAGCCAAATATGTAAGTACACAATGTTGTTTCACATAATAAATATCGTCTTAATCCCCGTATTGATACATTATAGTTATAATGCAACGCGAAAATCTAAGAAACTAATTCATATTTTATTCGTTCGATAATATGGGGTACCTCCCTAGAGCTTAAAAAGAAAATGCGTTGACAGATATAACATTGTACCAACGTTCAATTCCTTAGAAAAGTAAAATTTTAATAAGTTTAGAAATAGTTTAACAGAAAAAGTAAACAATAAAATTATCTTTTTTGTCTTTATTGCAGTAAATAATAAAAATCCAGAGACATAGAGAGGCGATGGTCGAGCGCATGAACGAGACCTTGAAGGCGGTCTTCGACTGGGGAAATGCCAACCGAGTTTCGTTCAATGCAGCTAAGACCCAGGCGTGTTTGTTCTCTGCTAAACGGAGTCAATTCCAACTGACTCCCACTTTCCAGAATGTGTCCGTACCGATTACTAGCCGTCTTGAGCTTCTTGGCATGTCCCTCACCCCTTCCCTCAACTTTGGCACGTACATCGAGTCCAAAGCTCAACTTGCCTCAAAAAAGCTCGGTATTCTGGCTAAAGTGAGGCAGTACTTTACGCCAGGACAGCTGCTTAACTTATATCAAGCGCAAGTCCGAGCCTGCATGGAGTACTGTTCTCATCTTTGGGATGGCTCAGCCAAATACCAGCTTGAGGCGTTAGAGAGTATTGAGAGAAGGGCCAAGAGGCTAATTGGCGACGACGAGCTTGTGTGTAAGAGGCTACAAAGCCTTGAACACCGACGCAGGGTAGCAAGCTTATCGGTCTTCTACCGGATACATTTTGGAGAGTGCGCCACGGAACTGTACAATGCCATTGGAGCATCTCCGTTCTTCCACTACTCCACCAGGCAGACCCTCAATCGACACCGGTACATGGTAGAAATACCAAAAGTCCGCACAAAGAGGTTTGAATCCTGTTTTCTTATTCGTACTGCGAAACAGTGGAATCAGTTGCCTGAGGAGGTGTTCCCTAGTGGCTACAATTTGGGGGTTTTCAAAGCGCGAGTGAATAGGTATCTTCTAGGTAATCGTGCTACATCTTAGACCATATTATCACTTACCATCAGGTGAAATATGGTCAAACGCTTACCTATCTACAGTAAAAAAAAAAAAAAAAAAATACAATTATACCGTGGGAGAGCCAAGCTTCGGCATGAATGGGCCGGCTCGACCGGAGTGATACCACGGCCTCACAAAACCGGCGTGAAGCAGCACTGTGCTGCGTTTCGCTGCGTGGGTGAGGGTACTGGAGGCCCGATCCGGGGGATAGGGGGTTTAAAGGTTGGCAGCGCACTTGTGACTCCACTGGTGTCGCGGGTGTCCATGGGCGGCGGCAATTGCTTACCATCCGGTGATCCGTCTGTTCGTCTGCTTACCTATTACATAAAAAAAACATCAACTCTAAAAAACTAAGAAATTGTGTTTTTTAACATAGAAAGATATTATAGTAAGGTAACATTCGTATGTATTAGTGTATGATAACGTGTTTATTTATTTATTTACTATCTAGATATATGTATTTATACTATAAATTTACTTAATCAATGTTCAAAATCAAAAGGATTGCACCACCCTCCCCTCTTCTATCTAATGTCCTTTACCTGAAGGTGGTCTGGTAGAGATCGCTCCCAGCGATAAGACCGCCTAAATTGTACATTGTATCTCTGTAAACCTAGCTTTTAAGTTTTGTATGTTGTGCAATAAAGAGTATCTATCTATATATCTAAAGATTGATAAATTCAATGACCGTTGTTACAAGGTTATGTTGTCGAATTATTTTGGCCCAACTATAACATAAAGTATCTTCTGATGGTATTCGCACTGTAGTGACAGACTAAGAAAGCTTTTAAAAGCCCTACAGCAGCTTCGCTGGCACTGTCCCCCCGCCGCCCTTCAAGGTCAGGCACCCTGCGGG
This sequence comes from Marasmia exigua, assembly GCA_019059595.1. Lineage (NCBI taxonomy): Eukaryota > Metazoa > Arthropoda > Insecta > Lepidoptera > Crambidae > Marasmia > Marasmia exigua. Next base: position 9,520,045 of record CM032488.1, on the reverse strand, counting down.
CAGCGACCTGCACACAATATTATCTCCACAGATCTACGAACACCACCAACATGTAAACATGATTATTCGCGATCCGCAATGTTGACTGAAGTTTACCATAATGCGATACGCAATTCATTTTAATTGTGGAGTGCTTTGCTTTGTTTTGTAAAGTTTCTTTAAATAAGTTAAGGGCCCTTTAACGGTTTAGTCGCGCCACCAAACGATTTTTACTGATTGCTAGAGATTATTTCGGCGCCATTGATAAGTAAAAGGGCTCTTAAATCTTAAGTAAACTAAATTGTACAAAGATTTTTTTTAATTCGGATTTGTTTATGTAATAGGTGGCAGACGAGATGATGTATCACCTGATGAGATGATGACCTCACAACAACACTAATACTTACATAGCTAGCATATTTACATGTAAATATAAATATACACATACACACCCTCGAACATCCACACTCGAATGAGTGTGGATGTTCGAGGGATCAGACACTGTTACAATCTGGTGACGCTCCCTCAACTAACTGGCTTCCACAGAATACCAGTGGTGTGATCGGGGCTAACCCACCCCCGGCCGTGCCATATGCTGAGTGGGCGCCATTTTGGTCCAATTACTTTCGTTTTTAAATTCAGTGTATTTATATGTAATGCCGGACCGAATAAAGATTTTTCATTTCATTTCATTTCATTTCATTTGATGGTAATCGCTTGCCGCCGCCTAAGGACAACCGCAACACTTGTGGAGTCACAAGTGCGCTGCCAACCATAAATATCGCCTTCCCCAGATTAGGCTTACTCACTCACTCGATGACAGCGTAGACGCTGCTTCTCTCTGGTTTTCTGAGGTTTCAAAAGTCATAATAACAATAATTGTTCAGTAAGTAAGGGTCCATGAGTTTGAAAAACTATTCTCTCTATCGAAAACTATCGCTTTGTCCCTTTCATTGTGCTGCATTTGAAAGAGACAGAGCAATAGTTTTCTATAGTAATAATATTCAAACTCATGGTAAGGTCTCAGAATGGTTGATCTATGGTTAAAGGGATGTAAATATTTTCCGATACAACCTGTATAACGGTAAAACTAGTATAGAAAAAAAAATAACTTGTAAATATATTTTTACGAGATACTTATCAAAGTATCTCGTAAAAATATATTTACAAGTTATTTTTTTTTAATAAGTATCAACTTATGATATGATGTATATGATCGCGGAAATCGCTTACCATTAGACGACCCGTCTGTTCGTCTGCCATCTATCACATCAAAAAAATGTACACACATACTTAGGAGGATATACCAATATATCTGCCAATAACAATTCACCCGCAAGAAATTTTATATACATCAAGAACATAGGCGCTTGAAACAGCGCCGAAATATCGGAAACTCAAAAATAAGGCGGCTAGCAATCTCGCAAAAACCTAATGTTAGTGACCACGAAAGTGAAATTCTTAATTGGGGAGAACCAGTTCATTACTCAACTAATTTTCTAAGGAACGTGTCTCCTTAATCACTTGACATTGGCAGAGTTGTCTCATAAGAGCAACAGCAAGCCATAAAAAAAAAGAAAAAAAAAAGAAAGTGAGATTCTGCGGAGGGTGAGAACGAGTTTTCTCGGTTGATGCAATTCAAAGGTTTTAAATTAGTATTTAGTGGTTTTTAGTGTACACATTTGGTAAAACAACACCAAATGTGTACAGTGCAGTGCAGTGAAATGCCGCAAAATGATATTAATATAAGAATCGTTGAATTGTATCGTTTTTACTAGTAACACTGCTATTGTGTGTCGGACCTAATAGGGTCTTAAAACCTGCGATTTCGTTCTGAGTAGTCTCGGCAGACTCCGTAGGTCGATAAAACGCTAAACACCTCCGTTTTTGAGTGACTGAGACTTTGACTGACTTCAACTGTTGACTACGAACTTTGTCAAAATATCACTTGATTTTTTTTCCTGACCAGTTGTCCCACTTAATAATGCCTAAATCTAAAACATGATAGTGGCAACATGATAATTCTCAGTCGAGAAGTGAAATGCCACAAATAAAAAACCACGAACTAAAAAGTGTAAAATAACATGTTTAACACTTCATACACTTTAAATAACATTTTATAAAAGTACACTCGAGAAAAGGTGTTACCGAAGTCGGCGTCCAAGACTATCTTGTAATACTTCATTCAGTTATTCAACGGGGATTAGGCGCCGACTTCAATAACACCTTTTCTCGAGTGTACTGTTATAAAATGTTATTTAAAGTGTATGAAGTGTTAAAAATGTTATTTTTCACTTTTTAGTGCATGGTTTTTGTTTTTTTTTCTTAGAATTTTTTTTTCATGCTTTTTAGTGTTTCATTTTTTGGTAGCTTTTGAAGTCGGTAATAAGAAGAAGACCACGAGAGTTTAGAACAATATAATATTTGTGACGCTATATTTTTCCTACAATTTACTTTGACTACCCGATTGGAACAGTGGTAGTGTACGCTACCTCTGATACAAGGGTTGCGGGTTCGATCCCCGCACAGTACAAACATTTGTGTGCATGAACATGTTTGTTTGTATTGGTCTGGGTGTTTGCTATATATTATAAGTATGTATTTACAGAAGAAAAGTATTATATGTATATATTTGTAATCCCACTGTTGATTCTGATATCGGTAACACAGGTGCTTGAGCTACCTATCTCGGAGTCAGATCAATGTATGTGATGTTGTGAAATATTTATTATTAGTTATTAAGCACACATTTTTTCACTACACAAGGATTATAAAACACATTACTTCAAGCCTAACCCATAACCGCGACACGACAGTGTGATTCACCCGCGGGCGATTTCCGCCGCGCGCGCCGGTTCTAAATTTAAAATGCCGCCCCTTTACGAAAATGGAATAAAATCCTGCGCATAGGGATGGCGGGAGTTGGTTAGAAAAACATCGATATGTTTTCGGAAGTTAATCTGTATATTGAAACAATCGATTCTTTAAAACATTTTTTGTAAAACTTCTTTCATCTTTGTGTTTCAGGATAGGTTTTCCTCCAAATCTGGAAATGTGGACGACGGATGGTACAGCGTGATAGGTGACAGACAAGAGATGGTAAGCGATTGCTATAACCCTTAGACATCTGCAACAAAAGTGGAATCACAAGTGCGCTACTAAACCTATTCCCCTTCTCCCTGAATTGGGCCTTCGGTACTCTCACTCACCCGGGGAAACACTAACGGTGTTTTAGTGATATATGTTGTATGAAAATAAATATCACGATCACGAGAATTGGGCTCCAGATACCTACTTTAAAAAAAAAAATATTATCACAAATTGAGCCGCGTAGAGTCAGTCAACTGGTAGCCGTCATCGAAACTTTCAAAAGACGACTCCCTGCGGCCAGAAGTTCTCATTTCAACCAATGCAACCTCCATTATATCCATTCGCAACAGAAATGAGCATCGATACTTTTGGGTAATATCGATTCAGAATGGCGCAACCCTGGCAGCGCCTGCGCGTCCGAGTGCATCCTTTATTATTTTAGGATGAAGAACATCCGACAATGGCTATCCCTAATCGCTGCACCGATTCGTAAGTGTTTTAACTGTCGAATAACGGATGTAGAGGATTAATTTTGTAATTGAGAAGTAAGGTTATGTTGAAAAATATGTTTTGGGGCTTTTAATTTAACCTTGGTTTCATTTGTTAGGGATCATCATTTTATGACGTCTTTTTTTATGTGATTGGTGGCAGACGAATCGGGTCACCTGATGGTAACCTATTGCCGCCGCCCATGGTCACGCCGTGTACGCCGTGTGGTTCCGGCAGAGTAGAATAGGCCACCCTCACTCTTACCGAGGTGTCGTAAAAGGCGACTAATGTAAAGCTGTTGGCATGATCATCAGCACCCAGAGAAGGAAAACTCTGCATTTATATCAAAACCCTCGCCAACCCGTCTGCCGAGCGTGGTGAGTATGGCAATTACCCCTCATGTGATTGAGGGAGGCCCGTGCCCCAGCAGTGGGGACTTAAATGGGCTGATGATGATGATGATGGTCACCTGCAAAACCATTAGAGTCACAAGTGCATTGCCAACCTTTAAACCCTCTTTTCCATAATTATGTTGATCATTTGTAGAGCTCATTCAGGATGACTGGCAAGAGCTGGATGCGAGAAGCCATGGATAGATCACAGTGGCGAACAATTGGAGAGGCCTACGTCCAGCAGTGGACTGCGATAGGCTGATGATGATGATGATGAGAGCTCATTCACGAAGTTTCAATATTGTCCCACTGGAGCACTGGTAGGCAAAAGTCTCGCCCAAGCTTCGCCAATAGTAACGTAGTAATTCTGAACATGGGACCATATTAAATCCAGTTTTTTTCATTTATGTCATAGTTGGCAGACGAGCAGACGGATCGCCTGATGGTAATCGATTGCTGCCGTCCATAGTGACACCAATGGAGTCACAAGTGCGCTGCTAATCTTTCAACCCCTGCGTCCCCATCTTTCGCTGCGTGAGTGAGGGATAAGGTCCCCTCACTCACGCAGCGAAACACAGCAGTGTTGCTTCACGCCGGGTTTCTGAGAGGCCGTGGTATCACTCCGGTTGAGACAGCCCATTCATGCCGTAGCGTGACTCTCTCACGGTCAAAGTTGGCCTAATTCCCCCGTGTGTGTGTCATTTCTTTGTAAATTGACGACGTTTGGATCAGTGGAAGTGAACGCTGCCTCTGGTGCAAGGGTTGCGGGTTCGATCCCCGCACAGTACAGACATTTGTGTGAATGAATATGTATGTTTTTATTGGTCTCTGGGTATTTTCTATGTATTGCCACATAGTCCACACATATTTCAATTTATACTTATTATAGGTGTACATTATTATATCTATTTATTTACTACACTTACTCGAAACCAGGTCCCACCAGAATACCAGCGCAGCTGCGGCACCGCAGATAGTGCCGTAGCAGCAAATGCTGAGGTCGGGACCTGATTGACCACACACGACCACACCAAGAGCTCAATTCTCGGGTTTGTGACATTTCAAAAACATGGCGGATATCACTTGAAAATCATACACAAAAACTATGTTTTAGTGATATATGTCGTATGAAAATAAATGTCACGAATCCGAGAATTGGGCTCCATCTCGTCTTGTATCGTCTCTTCTCTTTGTATCTGTGTCGTGTCGTGTTATGCCTATTGTACATATTTACTTTTTCTGTGTTGTGATGGTCAATAAATGTATTTTCTTTCTTTCTTTCTATTATAAATATGTATTTACAAAAGAAAAGTATTAAATGTTAATATTTGTAATCCCGCTGTTGATTCTGGTATCACAGGTGCTTGAGCTACCTACCTCGGAGTCAGATCAATGTGTGTGATTATAATTGATCAAAACGGGAATTAACAAGATATTTATTATGTAATACAACATTGTGTACTCACATATTTGGCTCGACGTTTCGGTTACGTTACAGCAGCCGCGGTCACGAGCGGACTGGCGGGGCACGGCGTCGTCTGCTGGGACCGGGCTGTGAATTTTCGGACACCCTCACATTTTCTGATATTAATTCGCCACTAGATGAATTGTGAGTGAAGCTACTCCGACACACTACAGTACAGTAGCGGTGTTTGTTTGCGTTATCAGAGACGTCATTTAAGGTGATGTTCATTACCTTTAGTATCGGTAGTCTTTATGCGTGTCAATATTTTTTCTTAGGTAGCCAACTAAGTTAATTAACGACTCTGAGTGCAGCAGTTGCTGGCATGATCATCAGCACCCAGAGAAGGAAAACTCTGCATTTATATCAAAACCCTCGCCAACCCGTCTGCCAAGCGTGGTGAGTATGGCAATTACCCCTCATGTGTTTGAGGGAGGCCCGTGCCCCAGCAGTGGGGACTTAAATGGGCTGATGATGATGATGATGATGAGTGCAGCAGTAAGTATCTTCCTAAAAGACCGTCAACTCCTCTCCACTCTTTCTGACGTAGCTAATAACTATGGGCGGCAGTGATCACTTAGACATTAGGTGACCCGCTTGCTCGTTTGCCTCCCTATCTTATTAAAGTCTAAGCGCACTCGCTGTTTCAATTTGCATCTTAATCCACATTGTAGTTCTCATAATAATATCTTCCAACCGATTTTGGTTTAGGCGGCCAATCTCAACGATGAGGCACTTCATCATCAGCAACCCACACTCGTCCACTGCTGGACATAGGTCTCCCCTAATGCACGCCACTGCTCCCGATTTTCGGCCACTCTCATCCAGCCCACACCAGCCAGCCTTCGAATGTCATCATCCCATCTTGTCGCAGGGCGTCCTACACTACGCTTACCGCGTCGCGGTCTTCACTCAAGGACTTTACGGCTCCAACGGCTGTCAGTTCTGTGGCTAATATGACCAGCCCACTGCTACTTCAGTTTGCTAATTCGGTGGGTCATGTCGCCCACCGAACGCATATGTGAGCCACTTACGCAGAACATATTATAGTGCTCAAGCGTGTGCGTAAACACAAGTGCACTCTCTATCCCTTGGCTCATAATCCGATGGGACTTCAGTTTGACAATACCAACGGCTAAAAGTGCTTTCCGAGGCATGGGGGCACAAGACCGCCAACTTTCAGACTCCGGGCTGACACTCTCAGGTTCAAATTTTGGCCCGACCCGGGGATTGAACACGCTTCAAGCGCAGCCGTCGCTTTAAAGTGCGACGCAATACCCACTGCGCCAACGAGGCAATCTTAAAACGATATTGATTCTCTTATAATATTGGTTGGTTGTCATAATTTATCGCCTGCGTAATAATAACCAATATCTTCTTTATTTCAAGGCGGTCATAATTCAGAATGAGGAAACGCGTAATGCCGAGGGTGGCCATAACAAGCTTCCTGCTACGTCATGCGCAGACGCACCTCAGGGTCGCCTTGAAGTGTTTATTGCAGGCTCAAAAATGCATTGTTCGCTTCTGTATTATTCGGAGGATGCGGTTTTTTTATGTTGACGGATAAAAACTTGGGAATAAAGTTTTCAATATACGTGGGAGGGATTCCTTGAATAAGTTATTGTAACATATGTGCGGACTATACATAATAGTGTGTTTAAATGAAATTGAATGTCTCTATGAAGAACGACAAAAAAGAGAGAGAGTTATAATTTCATTATCTCAGCAAGTCGTGGTTTTAATTTTTTTGTCCCATACAACGTTCTGTGGAGTTTCAAAACCGGTTTTTTTGGAAAATTTGGAAACTTTCCTAAGCATATACGGGGATTACCCCGTTACTAAATAAGTTTGCAATAAAACGTTTCAATTTTTAATTTACGATGCCGTAAAAATACCACTTTTGCATGAAAAATACGCAATGGGGTGATGATTTCAAAAATCATGAGCCAATATGACCTCCTGTTTAGAAATACACGTTGTTATTCACTGAGGTACTATATATAGTTCTTATATTTTACTTTTATAATCATCATCCACCAGGTGGTCTGTCTGTTTGTCTGCCACCTCCTCCTCCTCCTCGTGTCGATGTCCTCATTATTATCATTTTGCGGATTTCATCGAACCATGTCCAGAGACTGCGACCTCCAGGGCATTTACCGGAAACTATCACATAAAAAAAAACTGCGAAAAAAAAACCGCCTTTTAAAACCACGAACTAAAAAGTGTAAAATCATATTTTTAACACTTTATACACTTCAAATAACATTTTAAAACAACAGCACACTCGAGAAAAGGTGTTACCGAAGTCGGCGCCCAATACTATGTTGTAATTCAATACAACAAATTATTTAACAGAGATTGGGCGCCGACTTCGGTAACACCTTTTCTCGAGTGTACTGTTCTAAAATTATATTTGAAGCGTCAAACTAATTGTGAGTACAGTTATCCTTTAACTCCTTACCGTTGAGGAGTTGACCTTCCATCATCAGCAGAGCCACAAAAATTAATACAGTCAGGCGTTAATACTGGTGCAGTTTTGAAAAAAGATACAAAAACATTATGTGTCCCTATAAAATTTGAGTTCCCCTGAATTTTTCCAGGACCCCATCATCTGATCCTAATATCCTGATCATGGTACCAATCCGGGCCTATCTTCTTCCCAACTAAAAAAGAATCATCTAAATCGGTTTATAAATGGCAGAGTAATCGGCGAACAAACATAAAAAATATATATTTTATATAGGTACATGTCGAATTGAGAACCTCCTTGTTTTTGAAGTCGGTTAAAAAAGAGTATTTTTGAGTTGCATCCAAAGCTATCACTTTGTAGTCCGGAGTACGCCTGGCTTCCAGGATAATTTAATACTTTTATGAGCCCTTAAAAGTAGTTTGACCCTTCCAAAAGTAAATACCTCTTCTCAAAAGATTGTCACCATAACCTCGCACATCTCTTTGTTTCTTCCTTAAGGATCGATACAAAAAACCGAGCCCCATAAACATTTCGTCCGCATAAAGTACAATCACTCGTGCGCTGCGCGCGCGCCGCTGACCTTCGTTCTGCTTCATCTTCTTACTCATGCGAGTGACTGATGCGCAGATGGGACACTTCTTTGACATACTAACTATATAAGGGAATGCCTAGAGGAAATATACGATCTACTTCTTTTTTTGCTACAGGCGACAATCGAGCAAGCGGGTCACCTGATGGAAAGTAATCAACGCCGCCCATGAACATGTGTTAAATCAGATCGATTGCTAATGTGTTGTCGGCCTTTGCAACTGATAATATCCTCCAAACGAATTCGGCTAAGGCTGGCCAATCTCAACGATCAGCTAATTACGCAGGATATATTATAGTGCTCAAGTGTGTGCGTTAACACGTACACTCCCTATTCCCTTGATCTCATATTTCAATGGGATACCAGTGTGATACGACCGGAGAGGGATCGGGTGCAGAACCAAAGGCTTAGCTCCAGACTTTGGGCTGACACTGAGAATTTCTTAACAGAAAAACTCAGGTACAAATTTTTGGCCCGACCAGAGGTTCGAACTCGGAACCCCAAGCGTGGCATACGAGGAAGTCAAACAACTGAATGCAAATTCAACTGAATTCCTACATCGAACCATACGCAAGCGATTGTCATTCCATCCTCTCTCGATGGATGGCGGTCTAGTACTGTGCGATCCCGCGGAACTTTCTACCATAATTTATCAAGACGGGAATTAACACGATATTTATTATGTGATACAACATTGTGTACTCAAATTTTATTTTGCTCAACGTTTCTGCTATGTTACAGCAGCCGTGGTCACGAGCGGACTGGAGGAGCACGGCGTCGTCTGCTGGGGCCGGGCTGTGAATCTTCGGACACCCTCACATTTTTTGATATTAATTCGCCTCTAGATTGTCAGTGAAGCTACTCCGACACACTACACTAACAGTATCAGTGTTTGTTTGCGTTAGTAACGGCCTAGCACGGGGTTTGCATTTTTTAATTACTGGATTCCATGTCGATATATTTTTAAATCCATCCTCCCGATTGAAAGTCTTATACTTCTTGATCTCAATCGCTTCACGTACTATCTTAACGTACGTAACGTAGTCGAAACGTCGAGCAACATATGTGAGTACACAATGTTGTATCACATAATAAATATCGTGTTAATTCCCGTCTTGATAAATTATAGTTATAATGCAACGAGAAAATCTACTTTATACCATGTACCTAAGTTTTGTGGAACTGTTTGGTTACAGGAGTAATTACTGACGGTTACGACTTAGCCAATTTCAAGAGAAGAGTGTACTCTTTTCTTAAATGCCGGCAATGCATCAGCGTCTTCTCTGATCTGGCAAATGTTCATGAACGGTGGTTACTAGCCACCATCACACATATTCTCATCATGCCTTATCTTAGTAATCCTCTTCCTCTTGTAATTCTCGGCTGCGTCCAAAGCTTCCGCTCTGGACTCATTGCCGGTTGTGTCAAAGCTGTTGCTTCGGACCCCTTGATACGATTGGACCATGATTCAGTATTCGGGAAGTCTGGTAATTACAATTTCACAAATACAAATTCCTTGACCCCACTTTTCCGCTGAAGTAACCAGGTTACTCCATAGACCAATTTTGACCCACAAATTTGATTTTTATTGCATTAACTTGGCGGTGAGGGAAATCAGTGTGAGGAAATGTCACTGCACACGTTTCGGATAATTTCTGAGACGTGAAACCATGATTCCCCTGTTATAAGATTGTGAAGGATCAGACGGTCAGACTGCCGTCTGAACTTCGCAACCCTTTAACAGGGGAATCAGACAACTGGATTATGGTTACACATTTCAGAATCTATCCGAAACGTGCCGATTATCGTCATTTATCAATACCAATGGAGTCAAAAGGGCGCTGCCAAATTTTAAACTCCTTTTCCCACCGGATACCCTACTCACTCGGTAAAACACAGCGCAGGCGTTGGTTTTCTAGAAGGTCGAGCCAGCTCATTCATTCCCAACCGGAGCCCTCCCACGGTGAAATTTTTATCTGCTGTGTCCCATCTTCTTCTTCTTAAAGTACCTCTCCGACTAGCGAAGGTTGACCGTCAATCTAGCATATCCTTCTCGGTCTCTAGCGAGACGAAACAGCTTGGTGGCGCTCACGATCCCCGTGCATTCCTGGATGTTACGCAGCATAATTTTTCCCTTCGACCCACACGCCTCTTAAAAGCTACTTTCCCCGTCATAATAAGTTGCAACAACTCGTATCTATCGGGTCTTAACACATGTCCTAAGTCGACCACTTTCCTCTGTTTGATGGTCGATAAGAGTTCGCGTTTCTAATGCACTCGTCGAAGAACTTCAACATTTGTCACTTTTTGATTCTTTTTGTCCCATCTGCGCTCATAATCTTTGCCCCCGCACCGGATGACGCGCGGGTAAATTTAGCCGCGGCCAGGTTCACGGACGGCGGACAGACACCATCTTTCTTTTGTTGCAGCGGATTGCAGCGCGCTGCCGAGAAATGTCACTTGCGCGTAGGTATCGAACGGGGGAAGATTGAGGTGTCCTGTCATTGGTTTATCTTTTTCTTTTTTATTTCTGGTTTTTATTTGTACTTTTAATGATTAAGTTAGCCTGGTTTTGCGATGGTCAGACGGCAGTCGCTTCATTGTAACTACTAAATTCACTAAATCCTGGACGAATGGTCCAAACGGGAATAATAAGCTGAAATGGCGATGAACGTGTAAATATACACACATCAACCCCCTTATTACAAATCGCGAACTAAGGATAGTTACAGAACAAAACTCGTGCCAGCCGCTTATAACATTTCGTGTTTATTTATTTACCTGGATGGATTTATATCGACTACAGTGCGTTTCTCACGTCATTTCCTACCACGCACAGTAAAACTGTGGAACCAGCTGTCATCCGTGGTGTTTCCGAACAGATACGACCTGGTGACCTTCAAGAAAAGGGTGTATTCCTTTCTTAAGAGCCGGCAACGCATATGTGATACCTCAGGTGTTGCAGATGTCTATGGGCGGCGGTGATCACTTTCCATCAGGTGTGCCGTCTGCTCGTTTGTCCGCTATAATGTAAAAAAAAAAAAAACAGCATCCTCAGACTATTTGCGAGTCGATTTGACTGTTACTACATGAACCATGCCGCGATGATGCATGTAGTGACTGCCTAATTTTATTTCAATTTTATTTATTTTATTTCAATTTTATTTATTTTATTTCAATTTGATGTATGACCATTTCAATTGTTATTTAGTAAATATAATGTGATTAATATGAACGTGCGTGTTTAACGGGATAACATGAGCTTTAGTACGATAATAACTTTAGACTGCGATTTGTAATAAGGTGTTAACACCTTTAGACATATTTAATATTCTTGCTTATATTTCCATTCGGCCTGCAAATTATGACCAAACAAAAAGTTAATATTTGAAGTATAAAATTAAGAATTAAAACATTATGGGGAGATTTTTTTTATGCGATAGATGACAGATGAGCAGACGGATCACCTGATGGCAAGTGATTGCCGCCACCCATAGCCAATCGCGACTCCAGTGGATTTGTTCCTGTATTATTACCAAGAGATGTTGTAAAAATAAACGAATTTGATTTGCAGTAACTACTTGGGGTTTATTCATTAAAATATTCCTTACACCTTGTTTTTACGTTGTGACAAAATCCTCCCTTAGACACTTCTTATTGTCTGTAGCTAGCCACATGCAATTTCCATACATTTATAGGTTAAGTTAGATGTCAAAATTGTTACTCAGGTACATTATTTTATTCTCTGTACATGTCAATTGCGTTTGGTTAGCTACGTTTAACAGATTATAAATATTACTATTTGCGTATGGTTATTATCATCACACCCCTTTCAAGGACTTTTAAAAAAATACCAAAAATAAATATTTTTCAGCAACCAAATCCAAGAAACGGGTTGAATAAGTGTTTTGTCTAGCATCATTAAGTATTGTCCCTGTATGATGGTAGATACATCATCATCATTATCATCAGCCTGTCGCAGTCCACTGCTGAACATAGGCCTCTTTAGGATTATCTACCAAACCATACCTACGAATTCAATACCTATTACTACCAAGAAAATATGTGCAATACCATTGCACATATTTTCTTTCACATTAAAAAAATTTTGGCCAATTTACCATACAATTTATTTCTGAAACTAGTTAGTGAATTAAACTTTAAATTCCTATGTCTACGATAAGTTGAAACCCAAAAGTGCAGTGAAACAATCTTATCAGACCATTCCAAATGCTAAGAGTGGGTAAGTAATTACTTAGCCCTTCTTGTGCTGCATTCCGCCGTATAGTGTTGTACTAGACTAAAAAAGGACTAACAGTCTTAGTCTTGACGTTGAGTCTTGGCATTAAGTTGGCAACGCACTTGTGACTCCACAGTTATCCAGCGATAGCTTCGGCATGAATGAGCCGGCTCGACCGGAGTGATACCACGGCCTCACAAAAAACCAGCCTGACGCACTGTGCTGTGCTTCGCTACATGAGTGAGGGTATCGGAGGCCCAATCCGGGGGATAGTGGGGTTTAAAGGTTGGAAGCGCAGTTGTGACTCCACTGGTGTCGCTGGTGTCCATGGGCGGTGGCAATCGCTTACCATCAGGCGATCCGTCTGCTCGTCTGCCACCTATCATATAAAAAAAAAATATCATTTTGTCCCGGTTGCGTCCCAACCTGTCGCTTCTGAGCCCAGGGTCCGCTTTCCTACTTCGACTCCTGCACTTCGCGCGGTCTTGTGCATCTGGTCAGTTTATTAGCACGCATGTCATCCCTTACGATGTCAAGCCACACCTTTTTAGGTCTATGTTATACCTCGGTACTATAATGTAAGTGAATTGAATGTCTGTACCTGAGTTTATCTAATAAGAAATTTCTAATTGTCTGCCTGATGTCTGGAGGTTGGCGATCTTGTACTCCCGTTGTCACATCTCCCACCAATCATCACCACATCTACCCCGTGCCTCTGAAAGCACGATAAAATAGAAATATGAGGGTAAGCGAATAGAGAATGATAGTGCAATAAAGAATTACGAATTATAAATTACTAGCGGCCGCCCGCGACTCCGTCCGCGTGGAAAAGTAACTTTTTACCCCCCTTTCAACCCCTTACAACCCCCTTTTCGCAATAAAAAGTAGCCTATGTGCTTTCTCAGGGTCTAGATTATCTGTATACCAAATTTCATTTAAATCCGTTGAGTAGTTTTGGCGTGAAAGAGTAGCAGACAGACAGACAGACAGACAGACAGAGTTACTTTCGCATTTATAATATTAGTATGGATAAGTGCACTTGAGCCGGCTGACACACATACTTGTTAAATAGGGCTTATGCTGTATTTTACCGAGTGAGTGACAATGAGAGCCCCAAATCTAGGGTTGAGAATGGAAGTGAAAAGGTTGGTAGCAAATCTTGTGACTTCACTTACATTGCACATGGGTGGCGACGATTGCTTATCATCAGGTGCTCCGTCTGCTCGTCTGCCACCTATCACATAAGAAAATAAAACTCAGACTAGTCTCTGTTAACATCCTGTGAACTTGACTCCAATCTCGTTAGCAAGTGTGTCCTACTCCTAAACCAGCTGGGCAATGCCAACATCGTAAAGCTGATTTGGGTACTGGGACACTGCAATATCTGAGGCAACGAAGTTGCTGACGTGCTAGCAAAGACCGGGGCGGAGAGCCCACTCGGACCGGAACCAATAAGTGGCGTTCCAGCCTGCATGGACAGGTTCGTGTTAAAAGAATGGGAGCATAAGCAAAGTACTGAATTTTGGAAAAGTCTACCTCGACTAGAACAGTCCAAGGCGTTGATACAAGCGTTTGATCAGAAACGAGCTGTAGAAATAATAAAACTGAGTAGAGGACATGTTAGGGCACTCACTCGGACCCTCACGGGGCACAGCCAATTAAACAAGCACCTGCACAACATGGGCCTTTCAGATACCAAAATCTGCAGGACGAGGAAACAATTATCCACGTCCTCGGCGAGTGCATAGCGCTGCACCGCTGCCGAAACCGGCACCTGGGAGCACACGTGATCTCGGCAGACGAGATCAAAAGCTCTTCCATCAGCTCCATTCTCGGGCTTATCCTGGAACTGGAACTACATGAGGTGCTGTAATAGGTTCTGGAGCTGCCACAATAGATCATCTACTGGTCGAAGTGGTTATGAGACGCAATGCTCAGCCCATTTCTTTCAAACAATAATAATAAAGTCTCTGTTCGGTCTTGGTCGCACTACATGACTTTGTACAACACTAAACACTTGGTGCTTAAAGATTAAGTTCACGTTGCATATTCTGAGATAAACGCCATTGCGACACCTCAATGGCTGATGCAATGCCAGTCTTCGTCAGGTGCAGTGTAGGGTTGGAACTTGGAACATGTTTATCATATAAAAACGTTAAAGTTAAAAAAAATACAGACTTCATAAGTTACATTATGTTGTCGAATAAGTAAAATATTGTAAACCACAAAATCGAGATTAAATTTGTTTGTGTACTGTAGTAGGTATAGTTTTCATCGACCAATTCTTCTAAAATAAATAAAAAATTGCCCTCGCAGAAAACCGGCGTGAAGCAACGCTGTTTCACTGCGTGAATAAGAGTACCGTAGGTCCAATCCGGGCGAAAGGGTTAAAGGTTGGCAGCACGTTTGCGATTCCACTGGTCAATGGGCATCGGCAATTACTTACCATCAGATGATACGTCTAGTTGTCTGCCAACTATCACATAAAGAACTGCACTTTAAACTACGCTATGTGAAGCTTAATTTACGAGGGAAGTTCTTAAAACAAATAAAGCAATCAATAAATTATCTGGGGGCACGGCAGTGCTACCGCCAAGTCGAGCATAAAAAGCGGCACGGTCGTACCATCCTTTTCTCGAAGCATTTCAGGCTATTTTCGACCCCCCTATATTCCATTTACTGATTTTGAAAAGATTAATCAAATAAATATTCTTATTGGAAATTCTCTAGAAAAACTGGATTTTTTAAAAATACCTAGATATTATTAGGACTAAGAGTAGTTTAGGAGCCCAATACTCGGGCTCGTAACATTTCTTTTCATACGACATATATCACTAAAACATAGTTTTTTTGTATAATTTTCAAGTGATATCCGCCATGTTTTTGAAATGTCACAAAGCCGAGAATTGGAGCCCTGAGTATAAATACGAGCTGGACTGTCTGAACATAAAATCCGCAAAAAGAAAACAAATTCCTTGCATTTATTTTATTACGTTGTTTTACTACATGACTAAGCCTTAACGTATGTCATTCTATGTAAATATAAGATTACAATGCAAACGGCCAAGGAGTGCTTAAAACGGCCGAAGTTGTCTGTCAAACCAGAGTCTTTTTAAGTCTATGAGCAAGGGCGGATCCAGTCTTGAAGGCTTCTCCTCCTAGCTTCATTCCTCATCATTTGATCGTGATTCCTCCCATAGGAACTCAAAGAATGTAGTATTTTTACGTTATATGTGCTGTTAGCGAGCGAGGGAGTGGAGTAAAAATAGCAATAAAATAATAAAAGTATAGAAATAAAATATATCTACGTACATACCGTTTGCTCCAAAACAAATCAATGACATTATGAAACGTCAAATTTAGAAACAAAACAAAAACGAAAATATAATAATTAACTTAAAGAGGTTGGTTTGCCACAGGTGCCGAACAGATTGGCGACGATTGATGGATGTGACGATCCGTTTTTATCTGTGGTAGTGAACGCTGCGTCTGGTGCAAGGGTTGCGGGTTCGATCCCCGCACAGTACAAACATTTGTGTGCATGAACATGTAGTCTGTTGGTATTGGTTTGGGTGTTTTCTATGTTTTTTTTCTTATTAACTATCTACCTCTAAAATGATCGCAGCCTTTTTCTTTCTAATTGTCATTGTACCTACTAGACCCTTTCATTCCAGTTGTATCAGTTTTCTATGTATTAGAAATATGTATTTAGAAAAGAAAAGTATTAAAATGTATATATTTTTTTAATACCACTGTTGGTTCTGATGTCCGTAACACAGGTGCTTGAGCTACCTATCTCAGAGTCAGGAGCCCAATTCTCGTGCTTGTGATATTTTGAGAACATGGCGGATATCACCCGAAAACCATACAAAAAAACTATGTTTTGGTGATATATATCGTATGAAAACAAATGTCACGAGCACGAGAATTGGGCCAATTCTCGGGATTTCGATATGAAAAAAACATGGCGGATATCACCTGAAAACCATAAATAAATGTCACGAGCCCGAGAATTGGGCTCCAGGAGCCCAATTCTCGGGCTCGTGACTTTTCTTTTCATACGACATATATCACTAAAACATAGTTTTTTTGTATGGTTTTAGGGTGATATCCGCCATGTTTTTTCATATCGAAAATCCTGAGAATTGGGCTCCAGGTCTGTGTATGTGATGTTGTGAAATATTATTTATTTATTTCTTTATTATTATTATTTATTTATCTAGGCGTCGATTTGTCAAAGCTAAAAAAATGCATATCAAGTAACGATCATTCAAACCTAGTTATATCCACTCCCTTATTTTTAATAGTTGTATGTAAATAAGTACTTCATTTAAATCGCCACACCTTATCCTTCCATTTAGCTACAGCTTACTTTATGACGAGCAATAAAAACAAAACATTTTTCCAGCCCTACAGAATAACGAACATCGCTTAAAAAGGCCACAATTATACATAAGAACGTTGAAACCAGGATCCAAGTGGGTAACATTGAAGGTTCATTGGTATTACGATGCACTTCCTGACTCGTCGAGGTCGCCGGCGACCGCCATCTTGCATTTTTTGACGTTTATTTTTGGCGGGATATTTTGCTTTTTTTTTCAACGCGAACCGTACAAAGACATGTACTGGCATAAATGATTTCAGCTTCTTCCTATAATTAGAAGATGTTAATAAGAGTATTTTAAGAACGAACTGTAATCATAGAGGAAAACGAAATCGTTTAAAATAGAATTTGCAGACTTCACATGTAATGAGGGACTTTTTATATTTTAGTCTCAAATATAACACAAACATGTGAAATTTACTTACATATTGTAAAAATTGGTCCAGTCATGAAGGTACGAGTAAGTCGTAGAATAATTTTCCTACCAGAGCAGAATCGATCTTTAAACTCGAGTATTATCTAAATCTATACTATTTTTGAAGAGGTTAATTCTACAGACAGCGTCAAGTAAGTAGTAGGAAATCTGAACACACGAAATGCTTGCGCGATGTAATCGACACCTAGCGCCATCTATTGGTATAAAGTGGAACTATTATACCGAAACGAAGTTAGAGTGGGATACTAGTCTACACTCTACATACAGGGTGTATCTCTGAACATTTACATCCCCTTTAACCTTTCTGAACACCATTTGTTTTATGAGTTTTGGAAGTTCGCATAAAAAAAATTAACTTCTTATACAAAGTCGGTCACGTGACTTGGTCATTTTGTATGGGGAGACGAAAAAATTTTTGACTCGAAAAGTCGAAATCGAAAAGTCGTAGAACAAATATGTTGTTCAGAATGGTTCGTAGAACACGTGGCTAAAGGGATGTAAATGTCCACAGATAAACCCTATATATAAGTAAAAGCTGACTGACTAACTGATCTATCAACGCAAGGCCTAATCTAAAGGGTAAGAAATTTGAAATTATGCACAGTGGTTCCTTTTATATTGTATGGGAGCACTAAAAAAGGTTTTTTTGTAAATTAAACGGGAGTTCAAAATTTGAAAAATAGTCTTCGTTCGGGCATCGATGTCATATTCCAAAAAGAAGAAAAAAATCGTTTTGACACTTATAATGTCAAACTAACAAAATGAAGACCCGAAACGAAGTGAGAGCGACCTCTTTAATTAACATGAATGCCATTTTTTTTAATTTTGTTTATGAAAAATAGTGGCCCGTCCCCACTTCGTTTCGGGACATTCGTTAGATGGCGCTAGGTGTCGATTACATCGCGAAAGCGTTTTGTGTTTTCGGACTACCTATAAGCGTCTCCGCTGTATATATAAATAGTAAAGATATACCGCAGTAGGCTTGTAATTTGAAAGTAAATATAATTCGTAATAATTATACGTCGTATGTAAATAAGTACGCCGTGTGGTCCCGGCAGAGTAGAATAGGCCACCCTCACTCTTACCGAGGTGTCGTAAAAGGCGACTAAGGTAAAGCTGCTGGCATGATCATCAGCACCCAGAGAAGGAAAACTCTGCATTTATATCAAAACCCTCGCCAACCCGTCTGCCAAGCGTGGTGAGTATGGCAATTACCCCTCATGTGATTGAGGGAGGCCCGTGCCCCAGCAGTGGGGACTTAAATGGGCTGATGATGATGATGATGATGATGATCGATATCTATGTCAGCTGCTAGAAGAGACTTTCTGTGTGTTTCCAAGTTACGTATAATCAAAGTCGTTGCTTTGGAGCCCGACACAAAATAAATGTCTATTTATTTTGTGTTGGACTGACACTCTGATGATGTTTTAATTTCGTAATGTCCGTCATTCAATTACACTTTTATCCCGCAGACGCAGGAAAGTGAAAAGTGTCCGAGGTGCAGCGTTGCGTTCCGACTCACCAGCCGAAGCGTCCGGCCTTGAGGTCTACGTGAGACGCAACATTGGTATGCTGCATGCATGCGAACAGAGGTGTGTGTGGAGCCGACAACTTTTTACATAAATTTTTCGAGTGCAGCGTTTTGACTCTTCAGCTGCAACGTCCGGCCTTGACATCGACGTAAGACGCAAGATTTGGTATGCAGCATACATGCGAACAGAGGTGTGTGTGGAACCGCTGTTAACATTCTACAAATTTAACATTAAGTGTCCAACTGCAGTGCTTCAGCGTCAGATTAATCAGCCGAAGCATCCGGCCTTGACGTCCGACGTGAGAAGCAACACTGGTATGCTGCATGCATCCGAACAGAGGTGTGTGTGGAGCCGACCACTTTTACATAAATTGTTCGAGCGCAGCGTTGCAGCGTTCCGACTCTTCAGCCGAAGCGTCCGGCCTTGATATCGACCTGAGATATAACATTTGGTATGCTGCATCGCAAACAGAGGTGTATGTAGTGGAGCCGCTGTTTACGTTAAACTAATTTAACATTAAGTGTCGGAGTGCAATGCTTCAGCGTCCGACTCACCAGCTGAAGCGTCCGGCCTTGACGTCCGACGTAAGAAGCGATATTGGGATCTGAACAGAGGTGAGTGTGGAGCTGTTTACGTTAAATAACTTTTACATAAAGCATCCGAGTGCAGTGTTGCAGCGTCCGACTCATCAGCCGTTGGATTTTCTTTTAATTTTAATGTATGTCATACCATAGTGACACCAACCTGCACGCTATCTGCGCAGGCGACGGCCAGAGCATTGGCTGTGGGGATGATTTTCTTCAATTATTTTTTTAATTGATAACTACATACGCCAACGGGAGGATTGGCCCCCGCTAAGAAATTTACAATGAGTCAAATGCTTTTTTATGTGATAGGCGACAGACTAGCAGACGGATAATGGTAAGTGATACCAGTGCAGTCGCAAATGCGCTGTCAACCTTTAAACTCCCCTTTCCCCGGATAGGGCCACCGGTATCCTTCTTGCGCTGTTTAACGGCGGCTATCAGGCCGGGGTATCACTCCGATCGGTGGATACACCACTCTTCATGCGGATACGTTGCTCTACCACGGTAAAAACACACATAGTGATGAGCCGATGTGTGTGCTATTGTCTGCTATTTATTTATTTATAGTATTTGCAAAAATAAACCATACCACTGCGACTCCAGTCCAGTTCTGTTCGCGCCCTTGAGAGCGTGCGCGTTGCGGCAGGTCGGCGTACAGTTATAGCTCGCGTGCGCAGGCGCCGGTCAGAGCGTTGGCTTTCGGGATGATTTCCTTCATGTATTTTTTGAATTATTTACTACTGAGCTGAAGAGAGGAGGTATCTAATTCATGCATCATATTAAATATATAGAGATGAGAACACAGTGAGGTGACCATAATCCGGGAGAGCTATATCTACTGGAGTAATATCACTAAGTACCTCCGAGCAAACCGACTTGGCCGAGTGAGGGATGGTACCGCAGGAATTAAGGTGACGGGTAGGGCACACTAGCGGACGCCAATTGATTTTAATTTTTAGCTACTAAACCGGATCTATTTTAAAAAATTTCGGAGCTACAACCTCTCGACAAAAACTTATACTATTTATTAAATAACCATGCACAAGTGTTGGGTCCAATGCGTGCGCAAAATATTGATTACCGCCAAAAGCGGCCACTTTTAGCTTGAATCAATTATTTGCGTACTACAACATTTGTGCATGGTTATTAAATAAATAGTATAAGTGTTTGCCGAGAACTTGTAACCCCGAAATTGTTTAAAATAGATTAGTAGCTAAAAATTAAAATCGATTGGCATCGCTAGTATACCCTATTCGTCACCTTAATTCACCAATCGCCTAACGTAAGCTCGTCTGCCACCTAACATCATAAAAAAAGGCTCCTACCAAGTCTGACAACTATCCGCGACAAAATTTCAGTTCGGTACATACTTGAGAGAGCACGCTTCGGCATGAATGGGCCGGCTCGACCGGAGTGAAACCACGGTCTCACAGAAAACCAGCGTGAAGCAGCACTTTGCTGTGTTTCGCTGCGCGAGTGAGGGTACCGGGGGCCCAATCCTGGGGAAAGGGGGGTTAAAGGTTGGCAGTGCACTTGTGAGTCCCACCAGTGGACTGCCATGGGCAGAGGCAATCGCTTACCATCAAGTGACCCGTCTGCTCGCCTGCCACCTGTCACATCAAAAACTTATGCCTTCACTTGTTCGGAAATTTAGTCAAGACTCTATATTCACACAAATAGACCGACGGACAACAAAGTGATCTTACCTCTATTTATAAGTGGTTTCTCCTTTTTGAGGTAAAAAACCCTTAAAAAGTACTAAGCACCGAGATCACCAACTTTAAAAAAAACGGTGATAACACTTTAACCGTGCTTTAAACTCTAATTAGTATTATTAAAACACGATCAAAATATGATTACCGTCGTTTAAAATTTTAGTTAACTTTAACCGTGCTTTATCAATACTAATCAGTGCTTAAAGCTCACATAAAGTACCTATGGTTACCGTTGTTTTGTAGTTGGCGAACTCGGCCATAAGTCACACTATTAAAAAAAAGTTGTTTATTTCATACAGTGTTTTGATCCATAGATTGTTAGTAACAGAAAGACAACAAGACAAAAGACTATTGACACATCTCTATTTTCATGGCTTCGGTATCCAAATGGTATCTGGTGGAGGCCAAGTACAGGAAGTCGCAGCCGTGGCAGGCCCCCCACAAGGTGGACCGACGATCTGGTTAGGATCGCGGGAATCCATTGGATGCGGGCGGCACAGGACCGATCTGTGTGGAGAACATTGGGGGAGGCCTATGTCCAGCACTGGACGTTTATTGGCTGAAATGATGATGATGATCCAAATGGTAAAAAAACAGAACCTTATTACCATGACGCGGAGTTCTTTCATCTGACAGGTAGTCAATTGAATTAACCATTTATTTCATTTATTATTTTTACAAACTAGGCTGTCTTGGCGTGGTCGCCATGGCAACGGGCCACCCCGGAAGACGGCGGGTCTGTAACCCTGCGCCCCATTTCGCCGGTCGTCGCCCCCAGCATACTTACCTATGAAACGCTGAAAATGGACGTTGACCTGGGAACCTGAAACACTGAGACGCTGCGCATGAATGCTGAAACTTCTTATTATCTTATAAACTAGCGATCTGCCCCAGCTTCACACGGGTGCAAAATTATGCATCGTTATTTATTTTTTGGCCGTGTGGTCTCCGGCAGAGTAGAATAGGCCACCCTCACTCTTACCGAGGTGTCGTAAAAGGCGACTAAGGTAAAGCCGCTGGCATGATAATCAGCACCCAGAGAAGGAAAACTCTGCATTTATATCAAAACCCTCGCCAACCCGTCTGCCAAGCGTGGTGAGTATGGCAATTACCCCTCATGTGATTGAAGGAGGCCCGTGCCCCAGCAGTGGGGACTTAAATGGGCTGACGATGACGATGATGATGATTTATTTTTTAAAGTTTACATTCCGAAATCTAGGACTACAATTGGTCTGGTTCCCCATAGCGTCATTCCCTACAAATAATTCTCACATCTCATACGTTGACCTGATTCCGTACTAAGTAGCTTAAGCACTTGTGTTACACATATCAGACAACAGAGGAACACAAATATATACTTAAATACATATATTACACCCAGACACTGAACCAACACAAGTGTTCATCGCACGGATGTTTGTCCAGGGTGGGGATCGAACCCACGACCTTTGGCGTAAGAGGCAGGGTCACTACCAATTGCGCCATCCGGTCACCCATTAAGAGTTTCGAAGTCGCATCGTTGTAATTACCAGATTCCCCGAATCCTGAATCATGGTCCTAGCGTACCCCGGGCTCCATGGCGACATCTATGGATGCAACCGGGAATTGCTCGCTAATATGAGGATGAGGAGGTTTCTGAAATAAACTATTTCAATCAATTCGAAAAGGCAAGTCGCCTCATGTCACCATTTAAAAAATAACTTTTAATTCAAATATTATTCCGTACAAGGTTCCGAAATATATGCATACACTTCAATAAATACAAATAAATAAAAAAAAATACCAAAAGGGATTTCTGTAAAAAATCAACTTAAGGTGACGGTTAGGGCACACTAGCGACACCAATCGATTTGAATTTTTAGCTAACAAATCGAATCGATTTTAAACAATTTCGGGGTTACAATCTCTAGGCAAATACTTATATTATTTATTAAATAACAATGCACAAATCCGGTCCGTTTTTGTACCCGAAAAATCGAAACACGCCAAAAACGGCCACTTTTGGCGATTAGCGTCGCTAGTGTGCCTGTCACCTTAAACCCGTTATATTTTTTTTTTCTCTTGATTGTAAACACCGTCCGCCATGGTTCTACGTCACTATTATTGTAAATAACAAAACATCAAACGCCAGTTTCAAGTTATTCGTGATCTTTTAATTATACGCCTTGATGTTTATGACAGTCATGATAGTCACGCGTATTGCTTACAATAACAGTGACGTCACAGCACAGATAATAAATAGACTATCATGGCGGACTGCTTTTATGGCTGTAAAGCGAAAATATAATTTAAAATTCAAAATATATTAGGAAAGGTCCTTCAAAAAATATGCATATTTTTTATGGCGTAACATAAATGTAATGAACCGTTCTATCAAATAATAAAAATAGTGGCAACTAGCCTATTGAATGGGACTCTCTATAAAACAGTGGCCGCCAGATGGAGAAATTACTGACAACCGTGAGTCATCGCCAGAGCAGATACCTAACTCGCAATTCTCAGATTTGTTAGTAGCATCCGATTCCAGACCAATTGGGTTTGTAAAGAATGGGCTTAGAGTTGCTCATCTTTTTTTTGTTTTATGTGATAGGGTGCAGACAAGCAGACGGATCATCTTTCTTCGGATCTTTGAACCCCCCCGTCCCCCCGGCTTGGGCCTCCGGTACCTTCACTCACGCAGAGAAACACAACACAGTGCTGCTTCACGCTGGTTTTCTTTGAGGCCGAGGTATCACTCCGGTCGAGCCGGCCTATCTCATCCATAGATTTGGCCCTTTTAGAACATTCTCCCTCTTATTACAAATCGCGCACTATGGATAGTGCCGGAACAAAACTCGTGCCATCCCCTTTTCACATTGCGTGTTGGAACGGGATGACATGAGCTTTAGTACGGTAATAACTTTAGATCGCGATTTGTAATAAGGTGATATATTTTCTAATCAAACAATGACCTCGGGCCATATGCCTAGGTTTGGCAGATCAAAAAAATAGGTATTACATAAAAAATAATATTAAAAATTTAAAAAAAACACTGACAAAAACAAATAGGTTATTTGTCATTTTCTGACGGCGGCCATATTGTATTTGATATTTGTCACAATAAATATCTTCTGCTACTTAATCCCTTTTATATGATACCCATATTGTGGAAGTTGTGTTAAAACATACAATCCATATCTTTGTGACGGCGGCCATCTTAGATCGATTTTTATCCAATATATCTAAGAACGGGAAGTGTCCTATTTATCTTTCAAACAAAAAAAAACAAAATCAAAATTGGTTTATTTGTTCGGGAGCTACGATGCCATAGACAACACACAGACACACACACACACAGACACGTCAAACTTATAACACCCCGTCGTTTTAAAATAAAACTCAACAAGTCAAGACGGAACTGGTCTTTAATTTCTACCGTCTCCTTGCCTGATCCCCTAGGGTGCTTTACATTTGGTCCTTAGAGCCGGATTATCATAATGGATAAAATACATATTCTACAATCTGTCCTTGCGTTTAGATAGATTTCTAAATTGCCATACGTTTAGGACTGTTACCTACATCTATGATGGTTAATTCAAAGTGTATTTTTACCATTTGGTGAACTAAAGTAAGTAACTATGAATGAATGAATGATAAGTTTATTCTCTCTCAAAAAAGGTTACATTTTTAGGTATATAAATTATACATTGTATCTTCAAGTTTGGCACCTATGTATTTCAGTCTATGATAGGTTTCGAAGAGAAACCCGTGATACAGGTCTCCAGGCTCCACCCCCGAGTGAATTGCGTATTGGAATGGAGTAACATCCATTAACAGTTCTTAATTTAATTTTGAATTGGGAAAGAAGCAGGCATGTTAAAAGATATGTGTAAAAAATTAAGTGCATTATTTATTTAAGAATAAATTTTAAAAGATTGTTTTTGCAAAAAAAATAATTGTATGCTATTAGCTACCTATGCTTGCTAAAGCACCTACTTGATTTCTGCTTCCCTAATACTTAAAAAATACTTTAAAATAATCAAAGATACTTAAAAATACTGATACTTAAAAGAGCTGATTAAACTGTCAGCGGCAGTTTCCAAACGACCGACTCAAAGCAGTAATATTTTTGTCAAATAAGAAAGAAAATGTTTTATCTACTTTTATCTTATGAATCATTTACTTAGATACAGTACCTATCTACAGTTAGTCAGTTCGATAACTACAGATATGGTAACTAATTATAAAAAAATATTTTAGATCGATGTTAATTCTTCTCACTAAGATACGACCAATCTTACAGTCTGTTACAATTATGAACTCCTTTTTGACATTTCTAAGAACGTAGGTAACTATGCACGTTTTATATAAATCCAGTTGAATATCGCTTTTTATTTTATTTTATTTATTTTTATTTTATTTTATTAGGACAACCAACAAGATAAACACTGTTACAAGCAAAAAAGAACATAGACAAACATAATCTTAAAGCTAAGTGTCACCTTACTTATAGGTTGCCACGGCATGCAATGTGTATTAGTGCGTTAAGATTAAACTAAACTTTATAAAATTTAATTACATCCAAGACTAGTGACGTGTTCTCTAACGAGTAGGTGGTTCAGGCGTCAAGCATTGCAGCACCTGACGCCTGAATTTTTGAATTTGGTTGCTTTCTGTATTTGGTAGTAAATCGTTATTTGAAAAATACACAATTATACAAAAACACCCTACAGTCAATTCACAAGCATAATTAACATATTGTTTTTGAATATAATGCTCATTATAATCTAAACTTCAAAATAAAATATTTTTTTGCACGATTGCGGTTACGTACCATAGAGTATATTATTTACGTACTAAGGTGTATGTTTAATTTTTTAACATAGTGACGTGCCTCAAGTATTCAGTTATTTAAACCGATCATTCACGAATGAAAATGGCGGCAATGGGGTTGCTTATAGTTAAAATAACTTTTTTATGCATTTTCCAATAAAACGTAATAAAAAGTACAGTCACTTGCAGGTAATATTTAAACTGTTTAAATAACAAAATAAATTAACTAACGATGGCGAGCAGAAAATTTCAAGCAGTGATGATTAATAATAACTATACAATTAAATATAAAAACTTAAATGTTTTAATTGTTTTTTAAGAATTTTACGTAAATAAAGTCAAAACTCTTAAAAATAGAACGCAGATAAAAGAGAAGTTCCCACGTTCGAAAATGGAATCGGTTAGATAACGCAATGACGTCACGGCCAGTTCCTCGCTTTCCACGCTTCCGCTTTTCCAGGGGCGGCGACCGCGCGAATGTGCGAATCAGGATGGCGTATGTGCGCACGTCAAGACAGCGAATGTGCATGAAAAATGTGCTATGTATCCGTCAAAATGTTTTATTATTATTTCGTTTTAAAATTCAATCATTTGTCATCAATCAATACTATGTTCATTTTGTATGGTAGATCGTTTGCCTAAACATTGTTATTCTTTTGTTTCTTTGGAAAAAACAATGTTTCTACGCTACCTTTTCAAATGTCTTTTTGAGACGGTTGATGTAAATTCTTGTTATTTCTAGTTCCGTGGAAATTGGAATCAATGTTTTTTTAATCCCAAACCTAGCGAGGGATTCAAAATGCGGCGCCCGAGACAAAAATATATTTTGCACCAGAGTCATACACACTACTTTTCATCACCCACTATGAGAAAATTAAAGGCGCCTCATATGATAATGTAAATATTAGTTAGGTAATGAAACAGAGTAATTGCAACTAAATTTAAATTAAATAGTATCAAATATTTGACAAAAAACACAGATTCTGAAAAATTCTTGGCGCCTTGCATATTTCCATTCAATAAAATTTCATAATTATATTTCTCCCGGGTTTTATCTATTAAGTGTCTTGCGTCAGTTTCAATATTTTTAGGAGTTTTCACTGTCACTTGACCGACTCATTTTCAAAACTACGAATTTCTAACAACCTTTGTTTAAAGAAAATTCACGAAAACAAAAGTGGCGAAATATCAGAAACTCAAAAATAAGGTACATGATTGAAATCTCGTAAATAACTATGCTAATTTTAGTGACCATGAAAGTTTAAAACAATATATTGAAAACAAAATTACTTATTTAATTTAATAATTTTAAATTTATGTCCTTTATATTTCTAAAATCAATTTGAAATTATATAATTCAATTTAATTTGACTCAATTCACTCATAATAAATGTACAATGTATTTTGACAATAGCCAATCTGTATTATTTTGGCCCCCACAGGATAGGCTCTGCCTAGAGTGGGAGTAACAGAATATGTATCTATGTATAATTGCTAATTATTTCTTTTGGCAAATAAAAGTATTTTTTTAGTATTTATTTTTTTATAGTTCCATGAAAATATGTAGACTGCGCTTTTTTAATTTGATTTTTTTTAAGTGACGAAAGAAAATTGATAAAATCGCGGGCTGTACATATTTAGTTCACGCTGTTTTAATTTTTTATTTTTTTAGTCGCCGCAAACCAGTCTTATATTCAAGATTTTTTGACATAAGTAGTCATTGGTGCTAAGATGCTCCGAATTCAATTTGCGCGGGAAAGATCTTTACCGCCCGCTAAAAGTTTCTCATAGAGAGCATCTTTTGGTGCACATAAAGGCGAAGCAAGTCGTCCTTTTCAAATAGGTGTGATGAAAAAAGCTTTTGTGCATAACAATAGCAATATATTTTAATAACCCTTAAACAAAATGCTAACCGCGTCAAAACAGCGAACGGACGCGTTTCAAAATGGCGATCGCTGAATGTCTATTTTTTAGCACAGGCGTACGATTAGTTTATTCCTGGTTTGTTTACTTTACGGAATTGTATTTCGGATTGTGGGGAGGCGTGAGTTTATTCGATTTCGATTCACGTATTTATTTAGATTTCGATCGTTAGGAATTTGCACCCAATGTTATTAAAGGGCGTTCCGTTGCCCTTGGATGGCAAGCTTAAGCTGACGGGTAGGGCACACTAGCGACGCCAATAGATTTTAATTTTTACCTACTAAGCCGGATCTATTTTAAACAAATGTTGGGTCCATTTTTGTACGCGAAAAATTGATCACGCCAAAAGTGGCCTCTTTTGGCGTAAATCAATTTTTCGCGTACGCGTTGGACCCAACATTTTTGCATGGTTATTTAATAAATAGTATAAGTGTTTTCTGAGAGGTTGTATTCCCCGGAATTCTTTAAAATAGATCCCGTTTCATAGCTAAAAAAATTAAAATCGATTGGCGTTGCTAGTGTGCTCTACCCGTCACCTTAAAAACTGTATTTGAAATACAAAATTGTACTTCATTTTCCCAATAAGTAGTAATAAATAATTTAAGTTAGTTCAAGATTCAAAAATCCACGACTTAGGTACTTACAAGTTTTTTCATATTAGTAAGGTAACATCAGCTTATCTTTTCAAAGAGCAGATTCATATAACATGGCATACATTGACCTGATTCCGTAAGTAGTTAAAGTAGTTGTAAATGCTCGGAGTCTCCCTGCGTGATTGTATCAGAAATGATGAGATACGCAGGAGAACTAAGGTCACAGACATAGCCCAAAGGATTGCATGCCTCTTGTGGCAATGGGCAGGGCAAATAACGAGGAGAACAGACGGCCGTTGGGGCGGAAAGGTCCTCGAATAGAGGCCACGTACAGGAAGTCGCAGCCGTGGCAGGCCCCCCACAAGGTGGACCGACGATCTGGTAAAGATCGAGGGAATCCATTGGATGCGGGCGGCACAGGACCGATCTGTGTGGAGAACATTGGGCTCCCCAATGTTTTTCCCTCCCCCAATGGCCTTTGTCCAGCAGTGGACGTCTATTGGCTATTGGCTGAAACGATGATCTAAATTTTCAAGCTCCAATTATTTAAACACGCTAGCCATCGCAACGAGGTTCAATTGTTTGAATCCAGCCATACCCATCAGCCATAAACTAGCGCGTTTAGGCATTAAAAATGCTCTAGATTTCAACACGCCATAGAGTATTGACCCCATGGCACTGTGATTATTCTATTACGTGTTTCGTTGGTCTATATTTTCAAGTATCCATTGACCTTTGTAAGAAATAGCGTGCGTTGTGAAGCGGTGTTTATGAAGCTTTAATTCAAAAAAATCTACTGTCATTGTCATTGAAATGGTGTCTGCTTGTCCTATTTTTATCCGACTACAGCAAAAGCCAAAAAGGGAGGGTTATGATTTTAGCAGCCTATGTAAGTATGTAAATATGTGAGTACGTAAGTTTGTAAGTATGTATGTATGTATGTTTGTATGTCCCCCGATTCTGCCTAAACTTTGGCTCCATTTTGACTAATGATTTTTATTGTTATTTAATTGTATTAGTATATTATTAATTTATTTATTATTGAATTTTAATGTAAATGAGTTTTTAGTTACATACTTGAAAAATAAATAAATGATGATAAACCACCCAGCCGATTTTGACGAATAAGGTATTTTGTGTACCATACATAAGGGAAAAGAATATTGTAAAACATATAGACACCATGCGGGCTAAGTAAGAATAAGATATATTTATTTATATAGTAGTATAGTTTCGTTGCATGAGTGTGGGTACCGGAGACCTAAAGGGGAAAAGTGGGGTTTAAAGGTTGACAGCGCACTTGTGACTTCACTGGTTTCGCAGGTGTCCATAAGCGACGGCAATCAGGTGATCCGACTGCTCGTGTGCCACCTACATAAAAAAAGAGCTATAGCTTTGAACGCAATCGGGAAAAAACACGCTAAACTGAGGTGGAGACCTCATGGGTTGAATGTACCGCCATTTAACCTTAGTATATAATATATTAAGATTTAACTATAATTTATCAAGACGGGAATTGACACGATATTTATTATTTATTTAGGCTCGCCGCTCGTGAACACGGCTGCTGTAACGTAGCCGAAACGTCGAGCCAAATATGTGAGTACACAATGTTGTATCACATAATAATATCGTGTTAATTCCCGTATGATAGTTATAATGCAACGCGAAAATCTAAAAAATATAAAGATTTATATATAAATATTAAGATATATAAGAGGTTAAGATGTTTTTCAATTTTAAATCTGTTTACTCACCTATCAAAACTAACCTCCATCTGCCAACACAGATCTATCGTTACCCATCGCCGTAAATTTGGCATAAGCAACGTCTGTTTTATAATGCCGTAGATCTGGGCCCGTTCCGGGTTCAAAACCCGGGGGGAACCGGGGTCGGTGGCCGCTGGAAAACTCAATGTTAAGGCGGGCTGGGATATTTTTTTCTGAAGTAAATAACACACTTAGTAAATAAGTAAGTAATTGTTTATTTGCCAGAATATGGTTACAAATGATCTTAAATAAATAAATTCCAACATATTCAATCGATGAGTCGATGTGCAAATGTCATTCAAAATTTTAATTTTACAATTCATCATTCTTTTAATTAGTTTTATTTTTACATCATTATCCAGCAAGACGTGTCATTACATTTTCTTTTTTATTAAATTGTCAAATAAGTAAAATTCATTCGCTATGTCAAAATATATGTAAATATGAAATTATGGTCAATGTCAAAATTAAATTAAATGTTAAAATATATGTAAGTATGAAATTATGGTCAATGTCATAATTAAATTAAATGTCAAGAAATTTCAAATCCTATCATCAAGAAATTCTTTAATTGTATAATTCATTTTGGAAATTAGAAAATTATGTAATGTTTTTTTAAATTTATGGCCTGGTTACAATTTGAATAGGTCAGGTATTTTATTATATAAATATATAATAAAAGACCTGAAAATTTACCGCCATACAATTAATTTTCCTGGAATACAATTAGGCGGGCGAGTGTCCTGCCTGAACACGAGATGAAATTTTTAAGTGTGTTATTTACTTAAGAATAAATTGCAAAAGATTGCTATTTATTTCTTGATTTTTTTTATGTGATATGTGGCAGACACCCGTGACACCAGTGGAGTCACAAGTGCGCTGTCACCTCTAAACCCCCCCTTTCCCCCGGATTGGGCCTCTGGTACCCTCACTCATGCAGCGAAACACAGCACGCCGGGTGCTGCTTCACGCCGGTTTTCTGTGAGGCAATGGTATCACACCGAAGCTATATCATAGGAAAAGGGCGGTGAAAAATTGTGTCACCGTGGGAGAGCCACACTTTGGCATGAATGGGCCGGCTCGACCGGAGTGATACCACGGCCTCACTGAAAACCGGCGTGAAGAAGCACTGAAGTGCTGTGTTTCGCTGCGTGAGTCAGCCAAATCCGGGAGAAAGGGGATTTTAAAGGTTGGCAGCGCACTTGCGACTCTACTGGACGTACAAACATCAGCCTATCGAGTAGCACTGCAGTGCAACTGCAACTCGCACATGCGAGTCGAATAGTAGAACAGTGTAGTAAGGCAGCAGCTTAAACTGTGTAAACCATTCTTTAATAGTTCATTTTCAAAAAAAAAAAATTCAGCCAATAGACGTCCAAAGCTGGACATAGGCCTCCAACAATGTTCTCCACACAGATCGGTCCTGTGCCGCCCGCATCCAATGGATTGTGCCGCCCGCATCCAATGGATTCCCGCGATCTTCACCAGATCGTCGGTGAGAGGCACATTGTAGGGGCCTGCCACGGCTGCGACTTCCTCTTGTATATTTAAAGAAACAAATCCAGGTGAAGTGATAAAAATAATATCGCTAATGAAACTATTACCAAATCGTATATATGCTCACCTTTGAAGCAAGCAACCATTGACATTTTCCCGAAAAAATGTAACCGGTTATAAAGCTTAATAGAACATTTTATTATACCTACAAGTACAAAACAAAAGCTCTTGGTATAGGTACTGTGCCTACAAGAATTAGATTCATTTACTTTTTTTTTTAATTTCTAAAGCTGAGTTTCCTTGGCGATTTAATTTATTTGCAATAAAAAAAGTTACTTCTAAAATGGAACCGTGAAATGCTTGCTGTGGGCGGGTGGATATGTCACTGGTTGTGTGAAAAAAAAATGGCATGTCTTAACTTCTATTACCCTTAACACAAATATAGTTCAGATCGTTTTACAATCTGCGTCACACCCCCAAGACCAGTGGCTGCGCGTACCGTTCGATTCCCGATTTAGACATGATTGACGTACCATTCCAGTTTATGGGTCTCGGTAAAATTTAACCTACCAAAAACATTTATGTATGAAATGAGAGCCAAGTTTACGTGTGATATTCAAATTAAATTAAGTAATATTATGTTCTTAATAATAAATATTGAATATTACACAACATCATATACATTGATCTGACTCCGCGATAGTTTAGAAATGTGAGCCAAGTTCAAAATTATGAATGGAAGTCAAATTAAATAAAATAATAATATGTAATAGGTAATAAATATAAAAAATTTTCACATCATCACATACAATGATCTGACTCCGAGATGAAAATGAAAATGAAAATGAAAAATGCTTTATTACTGTCTGAATAATCTTACTTAGACTAAAATACATTTGAGGGTAGTGTGTACTTAAAATTAAAACATGAGATCTGGTGTCCAAGAAGTGATGAATGTAACAGGGGATCCCAAACTAGGCTTAGCCTGTATCTTGGGTAACCAAAAAAAATAATTAAATTAAAGAGTAACAGAGCATTTGATGAAACAAAAATAAATCTAACGTAATAAGCTAACATTATGCATAATTAAAATAATAGCTATAATGCCATTTGTGGTGTGTGGAATGTGTATGTGGAAATAGTGAGGAAGTACCTAGTATGAGAGAAAATGTCATATTTTTAAGATGGTAAGATAGATTCAGTTGCCTGATAGTCCAGAGTTTGTAGCCACGCAGATAATGTAGCCTTAGCCTGATTCAGTGAAAAAGATTTAATGTCACAGAATTTCAGGATGCGGTTATAAATTGCTGGGAATGCAAAAGATGAAAATTTTCTTGCAAAGCCAGTTCTCATCGCGGGAGCTGGGACTTTGAACACACGTCTCTTGAGCAAAACTGAATAATTTTCACTTTTGAGGATGTTCTTATGTGTAGCAAGACACGCTTTAGCTATGTAAAGCTGCCGGACACGAAGAACCTTCGCCTCCAGGTATAAAGCGTTAGTGGAAAATCTGAAAGGTTTCTTGAGCATTACCTTCAGAACTGCCCGTTGAGCTCTCTCTAGTACGATGAAGTGTGTTTTTGCTGCACAGCCCCAGATCCCAATGCAATAATTTAAAAAAGACTGACATATAGCCTGGTAAACTGTAATTAAAATGTCAAAGTTACATATGTTTCTTAGACTTTTCATGACTCCTATAATTTTCCGAACGCGAGCTGCGAGAGCCGTGATATGTGACCTGAAGTTAAGTTTTTCATCCAGAATTACACCCAGATATTTTATGACATTTGTCTGTTGGATATGTTTACAATTGCAACGAGTGTCCATTGAGCCGTTGTAGTGATCGCAGACGTGAATTCGAATTCCTTCTATCAGAGGCGGACTAGAGGTAGCAGTCTTGTGAAAACCGATAAACTTAGTTTTGCTGGTGTTCAGGGTCAGCAGGTTATGTTGAAGCCATTTGTGGACAGTGGACATACCCCGCTCTGCGGACTGAAAAGTTTCCTCCCAGTTCTTGCCCGAAAACAGAATAGCTGTATCGTCCGCATAGCAGACGATTTCTGCAGATGGAATGTCGAGAGAGTGGATGTCATTCATGTACACAATAAATAGTGTTGGGCCAAGGATACTTCCCTGAGGTACCCCGTAGGTGATATGGTGTACGTTACTTGAAGTCGAGCCCACTCTAACAAGTTGACCTCTTGTCGTTAAGTAACTGCGGAACCAGGCTAGGGCCTCTCCACGTATTCCTATTGATTCCAGCTTACGGAGTAATATCGGGGTGGAGACCGTGTCGAAGGCCTTAGCCAGGTCGAGAAAGACGCCTATGCAGTTTTTTCTTTGCTCGAGGGTAGAGGAAATCTTTTCGACCAGCAGGGAGACAGCGTCTTCGGTCGACCTTTTCCGCCTGAATCCAAATTGTCTCTCACTTAGTAGGCCAAGGTTTTCAAGAAAGGATACGAGTCGATTGTTGACCAGTTTCTCTAAAACTTTTGAGAAGACGCTAAGAAGGGAGATTGGTCGGTAGTTGGTGGGACAGTCCTTGGGGCCATCTTTGTAAATGGGTGTGACCGCCGCAATTTTCCAGACATCAGGAAAGCATCCCGAGCTAAGACTTAGATTGAAAATTGACGTGAGCGGCAGGATTATTTTGTCTCTGATTGACTTAATTAAGTGGTTATTAAACCCATCCAGGCCGGGAGCACTGTCATTTTTAAGATGTCTTATGATTAATTCTACTTCACCAGGGTCAGTAGGCGACAGAAAGAATGAGTTTTGGGGGGCAGTACTAACACTTACCGATCTTGCCAAGGATTGTTCAGAATGACCGCTTTCGTCAAGAATTTTGTTCGCAAGATTCTTACCCACTGTTGCAAAGAATTCGTTAGCGATGCATAGCGCGTCAGTAGGATTATCAGCCAAAGAGAACAGTTCCACCGCCTGATTCGATTTTTTATGTCTATTGCAGACTTTTAGTATAGACTTCCAGAGGCCTTCGCTGTGTTTTTGTTTCTTTCAATTTCAGATTTTTCGTGCTGGGTTTTGAGTTTCCGGATCAGATCCGTGTAGAAGTTTCTATATCTAGAGTAGGATAGCTTTAGAATTTCGTCTAATGGATGCTGTCGGACAAGCTTACGTAAATGGTCTCGATGACGAGCACAACGAAGTAGACCCGGAGTCATCCATGGTTCGATTGTGAATTTACTCCTGCTAATGCGCACACTTTGGGTGTTATTGGTGATGATTTCGTTTAGTACTCTCACAAATTCTGCAGATGCTTCGTTAACGTCTGTAGAATTAAGGACGTGTGACCAATCAACACCGCCTAACTCTTTAGAGACTTTCTCTAGGTTGGTTCTGTTCCTAGTTCGCGCGTTCTTGGGCCTGTTATTGTTATTATTTATTTCGAGACCCACCATTGTTGGACTATGGTCAGTGATACTTCTATCGCATACCAGTCCAAGAGCCGGGAGGTCGGTATTGACAAGTATATGATCTAGACAAGCATCCAGTCTAGTGGGTAATGTGATAGCGGGACGAAGATTGTGGCCAGCAATCATACATAGGTATTCGGAGGGATCGTTGTGGAGGCACTTTGGATCCAGTATATCGATGTTGATGTCTCCAGCCACTACGATTGTAGACTTATTTTTTAGATTGGAGATAATTTGTTCAAGGGAATGCAAAAAGTTTGAGGTGTTACTAAACGATGGAGAACGGTATATTCCGACTATAGAAATAATTCCAGGGATTTCCAACAATAATCCACATGCCTCAATGAGGTCAGGTTCTGAGACCCAGACACTCCATTGATCCCTAACTTATGCCACAACTCCGCCGTTTTGGTTAATGTTGCGTTTTGAAGAAAATACCGCGTAACTAGGGATATTACCAATAATTGATGTGTCGTTCAACCAGCATTCGGTGAGTAGAATTACATCAAATTCCAAGCCAATCCGTTGCAGCAGAACTTGCATTGCGTCAAAGTTCTTTTGTAGGCTTCTAATATTTAATGAGATAATTTTAAATTGATAGGGGGATAAAGTATCGTTACAGCTTTCAGGAGAAATTAAATTGCAGGAAATATTCAAGGAATTGTCAATTTCATTTAGTAGGTCCAGACTACACATCATGCATGGTACGGTGTGCGGTATCAGAGTGGGTGATGAGGGTGAGTTTGAAACGGCATGGGTAGGTCAGACTTAAAGTAATATTAACATGTTGCACTATAAAAGTCAGAGGCCAATTATATAATAGGTTGGAATTGCACATAAAAGGATAATCGTAAACAAAGTTAGACATCAAACCACGTTTTCTATAAACAAGATCACAGATAATAATATAAATCAAACGTACTATGCCACAAAAATAAACAAAGAATAGGCTAAAATATTTTTGTTAACAACAAAAAATTAAGTTCAAACAACAGAACATTAAAAAGGCACTCCTTGGAACCACTAACAACTGAGTAGAGCGTGCTAGTCAAACACCAGAGGCACCTAAGGGAACACCATCATTAGGAATATTTGAGGAATTACGCTGTAATTTTTGCAATGTTAACTCTGAGGTAACCCGAAGGATTGAGCTGGTATCTGACCTGCGCATGAAAATATTACCATTGTTGGTCCAGACATATTTAAATTTGAGGTTGTTACCGACAGTACGTGCCTTACTGAACAAAATCCTATTCTCTTTAGTGAGGTGTTCGTTAATAAAGATCTTCCTCGAGTTACTGATATCCGTAACACAGGTGCTTAAGCTACTTAACAGATACTGTTAAGTAGCTTAAGCACCTGTGTTACGGATATCAGAATCAACAGTAAATGATTCTGGTACAAATATCGGCTTTAAATAAATAAATAAAAAAAAGTAATTTATTTCAGGTAAATTAAACCCATGGTTACATAGGCTACATGGTGTAGGCTGTAACAAACAAAAAAAAATTAAAACTTTTAGGTCTTACTTACAAATCTGAAATGTATTTAAAATTATTTCAGTAGAACATTTCTTGTTACAAGTAAACACAATCCCTACTTTTAGGTAGAATGTTGATGTGATGGTAAGCGCTGTCAATGCCTGCACTGCCGCCGGCCATTGATAGCAGTTACAATTGTTCTGCTAACATTTCTGCCTTCCGCTATATTGGGCTTCCGGTACCTTCACTCACTCACTCGGCGATACTCACTCTTCTTAAGCTGTTACATTTTTTTTTAAATATTTTAATTTAAATATTCATAAAGAATTATTTACAAAGCATCGTCATTTATTTGAACTTGGCTTCACACACTGTTGGATATAAAGATCATATGTTGAAATTTTATGGTTAATATCTCATAGTAGTAATAACTATGTGTAGTTTATTTCCAATTTGCGATATTCTGAACGTTATTTAAGTACTACTTCTAGTGGAAATCCATTTTAAATGTATTTCGTGGAAACTATCTTTGTTTTGCCTTGCCGCAAATATTTCTGACTTATTTTCAGAAATTTTTTCATCGAACCCGGTACCTCTCGGGATTCCCGGGACGGGCCAAATATTTGTACTCAAGTTTTCGATAAGAAATTCTTAGTGTCAGCCCGGAGTCTGGAAGTTAGCCGTCTTGTACCCCCATGCCTCGGAAAGCAAGTTAAGCCGTTGGACCTGCGCCCTATCCCTCTCCGGTCGTGTCGCCTGGTTTCATATCAGAATATGGGGTTAGGGAATAGAGAGTGCACTTGTATTAGCGCACACACTTAAGCTCTATAATATGTATATCCGGCGTTTGGGGCTGTTTTTCGTATGAATTAGATTTCCTGACGAGAAAACGAGAAGATTTGGTCGGAACAGCCATAGAACTGACATCCGTTGGGGTAAAAGAGCTCTGAGGAGTGAGTACGAACATTAAGGTGACGGGTAGGGCACACTAGCGACTAGTGTGCCCTACCCGTCCTAAACTTCACGCTAAAAGTGGCCGCTTTTGGCGGTAATCAATTTTTCGCGTACGCTTTGGACCCAACATTTGTGCATGGTTATTTAATAAATGGTATAAGTGTTTACCGAAAGGTTGTAAGCCCGAAATTGTTTAAAATAGATCCGGTTTAGTAACTAAAAATTAAAATCGATTGGCGTCGCTAGTGTGCCCTACCCGTCACCTTAAAGAAATTCGTAGTTAGTATTTTATGCGGTAAGAAGGTGGCGGATTACTTGATGGTAAGTGAAAATTTAAAATGAAAGTTTCCTTTCTTTGAAATAAATTAAAAAACGAACAAACTAATTATCATCTTGAAATTCAAAAGGAAACGTCCAGATATCGTTAAGTAAGTACATAAATTTTACACTTGAAATTTTGCCAGGATGATGTTAAGAGGGAAAATTTTCCTTGTGTTTTCAGTATCCGTAATCATTTCGGTTTACTTCTCCCATGAGTATTTAGTCGGTAGATAAATCAGACAGCCACATCAGCATACTACATACTACCATTACTTACAATTTCTTCAATTGCTCCTCTTCCTCATCATAGTGTGTAGTTCCCGGTTGCGTCCAAAGCTGTCGCTTTTGAGCCCGGAGTACGCTTCAGCCACGATTCAGGGTTTGAAAAGTCTGATAATCACAATAATGCGACTGCCGTCTAACCTTTGCAACCCCTTTACATCGTAACCAGACCAACTGAATCATGGTTAAACACGTTTCAGAAACTATCCGAAACGTGCAGGTTTCCATACGAAGTTTTCTCTCACCGTCAAGAGATGACGTGTGAGTGAGGGTACCGGAGGCCCAATGGGGGGGAAGGGGAAAAGGTTGGCAGCGCACTTGTGACTCCACTGGTGTTGCGGGTGTCCATGGGCGGCGGAATTGCTTACCATGAGGTGATCCGTCTGCTCGTCTGCCACCTCTCATATAAAAAAAACGCACATATATTTGAAATTAGCACATATATTTGAAAAATCCAGAAATGTATGCTCGGGTTGGAACCACCAATTTCCTCAATTGATACTTATTGAACTAATTCAGATTTATGTAAGACAGCCACACAGGTTACCATAATATGTCAAATTTCCTCAATTGATATTTAACCAAACGCGTTTGATATAAGTATTTATTAGTAAGTATTTACTAACCATAATTTCCACATACATATAAATTTTTACTGGTCCCCACACTAGGCAAGCCTGTCCTGTGGGGAACAGAAAATGAAGGTGAGAATTATTGACAGTTTTGATACTTTGATGTTATTTATTAGTAAGTATTTACTAATCATAATTTCCACATACATATAAATTTTTACTGGTCCCCACACTAGGCAAGCCTGTCCTGTGGGGAACAGAAAACGAAGGTGAGAATTAAATGAAAAAATTGACAGTTTTGATACTTTGATGTGGCTGTACGTACAATAGTATTTTGGTTTTGTTGCAACTTTAATACCGTACTTAATATTGGGAAGTACCTAGAGTACAGTGCGATATTATCTGTGTATATAATATGTTCACATTTTTGTACAGAAATCAAACTTTAGTAGATAATTTTTCTCATAACTTAGATATCCTTTTCAGCAAAGCATTTTATTCAGCTATTGAGATAAATAGCAAAAGCAAATGAAAATATAAGACCTTCATTCACTGGTCTATTTTTTACATCCCGCCCACAAGCAAATCTCACTAGATTAAAATAGTAACAGATATAGATGATTCATTCATCCTTTTTTTAGGTGGGCTCAGGTGAGATGGGATGCGGTTAAAAATAACTTAGTACGAACTGTATTTTTATAAGAAAAGTCGGCTGCGTTGTTTCGACATACTTACATACGTATAAACTTACATACTTACATACTTACATCATCATCATCATTTCAGCCAATAGACGTCCAATGCTGGACATAGGCCTCCCCCAATGTTCTCCACACAGATCGGTCCTGTGCCGCCCGCATTCAAAGGATTCCCGCGATCTTCACAGATCGTCGGTCCACGTTGTGGGGGGCCTGCCACGGCTGCGACTTCCTGTACGTGACCTCCATTCGAGGACCTTTCCGCCCCAACGGCCGTCTGTTCTCCTCGCTATGTGCCCTGCCCATTGCCACTTGCGGCATGCAATCCTTTGGGCTATGTCTGCGACCTTAGTTCTCCTGCGGATCTCATTATTTCTGATACGATCACGCAGGGAGACTCCGAGCTCCCTCTCCATTGCTCTCAGGGTGACTTTGAGCCTCCTTATTCGGCCCATTGTAAGCGGCCACGTTTAGGTTCCGTATGTCATTCACATCATACTTACATACTTATATATATATATACATATAAACATACTTACATGCTTATATGCTTACATACTTACACACTACATACTACTAAAATCATTACGATGACTTCGCTTCCTTGTATCGTGTCTCTCCCACGTGTCTGTCTCTGTCATTATTGCCGAAACTAGCTGAGATTACTGTAAGCGCGCCTATGTGTGCGTAGCCTGTTTAGCTCACAAAATGAGTAGTCGTCCTTTTGTATAATGTTATTTTGTCATGAACAACTTTTAGAGACGTCAATTATATTTGTATGAAAAATAATTGTGTCACATAAAAAAAAATACATGGCAGTCTACTCCTCTGAAAGTGTTTAAGCAAAGTGTCACCTTACTTTTTAGTGCGTTAAAAATAAACAAAACTTTATAAAATTAAGGTAACGGGTAGGGCACACTAGCGACGCCAATCGATTTTAATTTTTAGATACTAAACCGGATCTTGGGTTGGATGGGTCTGTTTTATATAAACAGACCAACATTTGTGCTTGGTTATTTAATAAATATTATAGGTGTTTGCCGAGAGATTGTAACCCCGAAATTGTTTAAAAATTGGCGTCGCTAGTGTGCTCTACCCGTCACCTTAAATCCATGAGTCAAAACTGTATAAAATGCTTTGTGGATATATACCTAGGTAATCGTGCCATGTCAATGAACTTTGGAGCTACGAAATACGGTGATGATGTCACTGGAAATTGGGGTTTTGGCCAGCATATACCTACATACATAATTAAATCTAATTTTTATTGTTTAATCAATAACAATAATTTATATTGGTCTTTACCTATGAAATTGCTGTTTGGTATGGCGATTTTCGTAGAAGTTGTATTTTCCATACTAACTTCTTTTCATTTGTTAAGTAGGTACAACATCGACAAAGTTCCCGGTAGACCACTTTTAGACCTTATTCCAATAATTTAAGGTCGAAAAGTGGTCTACCGGGAACTTTGTCGATTGTACCTAGTAATGCTATTACTTCATAATTAACTGTGCTTTAATGGACAACGTTCCAAGGTGTAGAAATAATAATTTATTAAAAAGTTATTATTGTTAAAACAATAATTCTGCCTAGTAAAAAAAGGGTAATTTTTAGGATTTTTTATTTACAAATACATATACAAAATACAAAAATATATATTCAGTTTCTTACAATATTTTTTTATACAAGGTTTTGGAGTCTCCCTTTAAGCAATGGCGTTGCTTGTGTTAGGAGAAACCGCTCTTCTATAGCCGTTTCCAAAATTATTTTGTAAGAATGTACTGACTGAAATAGCAACAATTTTTACAGCAATTTTGGTTGTTTAAAAACAATTTAAACAGAATGAGAAAGAACAATTTCATTATAGGAAATTTTGCATCATAACTACAATAATATCTCATCTCTATTAAATACATCATCATCATCATTTCAGCCAATAGACGTCCGATGCTGGATATAGGCCTCCCCCAATGTTCTCCACACAGATCGGGCCTGTGCCGCCCGCATCAAATGGATTCCCGAGATCTTCACCAGATCGTTGGTCCATTGGGCCTGCCACGGCCCACACAGGGTGCATATTAAATACATATAGCTCTTAAATAAAAAAAAAATTGTATGGTGACTTTTTGCTTATGTAATTTCAAGCCTGAAAACCAGCGCTATATGCTGAGGCTGAGCCTTGTAGGCCGCAACTTAAGAGTTGTGGCTTGCGCTTGTTGCGGAAGTGCGCTGCCAACCTTTAAACCCCTCACTCACGCAGAGAAACACCGCACAGTGCTGCTTCATGCCGGTTTTCTGTGAGGCCGTGGTATCTCTGGTCAAGCCAGCCCACTCATGCCGAAGCGTGGCTCTCCCACTGTCAAACCAACTTATCATTATTATTATTAATTGATAGAAATGCGGTGAGCCTTGCGTCTCATAGCCACTGCGACCAGTAGATGATCTATTGTGGCAGCCCCGTAACCTATTACAGCACCTCATGTAGCCCCAGCTCCAGGATAAACCCGAGAATGGAGCTGATGGGGGAGCTCTTGATCTCGTCAGCTGAGATCATGTTTGCTCCCAGGTGCCGGCTTCTGCAGCGGTGCAGCGCTATGCACTCGCCGAGGACGTGGATAATCGTTTCCTCGTCCTCGCGACAGAATCTGCAGATTTTGGTATCTGAAAGGCATGTTGTGCAGGTGCTTGTTTAATTTGAAGTGCCCCGAGAGGGTCCGAGTGAGTGCCTTAACATGTCCTCTACTTAGTTTTATTATTTCTACAGCTCGTTTCTGATCGAACGCCTGTATCAACGCCCTAGTCGAGGTAGTCTTTTCCAAAATTCAGTGCTTTACTTATACTCCCATTCTTTTAACTCGAACCTGACCATGCAGGCTGGAACACCACTTATTGGTTCCGGTCCGAGTAGTGGACTCTCTGCCCCGGCCATTGCTAGCACGTCAGCGACTTCGTTGCCTCTGATATTGCAGTGTCCCGGTACCCAAATCAGATTTACGATGTTGGCATTGCCAAGCTGGTTTAGGAGTAGGACACACTCGCTAGTGAGTTTGGAGTCAAGTTCACAGGATGTTAACGCCTTGAGGGCAGCTTGACTATCTGAGAAGATGAATATCTTCTTATTCAGGAGATTAATTTGCAGTCTCTCTTGGACGCAGCTAATTATTGCTTGGTACACTGTGATTGTAGCGACTCAGGTTGGCGAATTTGCGTATTCCGAGGCGATCATTACAAAATCCCGCCCCGGATACGCCTTGCCTCCTGGAACCATCCGTATACCAAACGATGTCATTCTGCTTAACATTTCCAGGAGTTTTAGCCTCCCAGTCTTGTCTACTAGGCAACAGGACTGTAAAGCGCTTATTGAAGCGGTGTTCACGTATCATGGAGTCAGAGGGCATATCCATGACCGGAATTTTCATTAGCTCATTGTAGAGGTTTCTCATAACCCTAGAAAAAGCGCCAGTGGCTATAAGGCAGGCTGTTCTTTGAACCTTGCTGAGGTTCTCCACGCAATTGAGTTGGTGTGTCTCCTTATACCACAGCACAGCAGCCATAAGTGACGATCGGCCTCACTATGGTTTTATAAATCCAGAGTGCGGCCTTGCCCATTTTAGCCCCACCAACCGACTGCTTGCCCCATCGCTATTTTTGCCTTTCTAGTAATGTAGTCGAGATGCTTGTTCCATGTTAGTTTTTGGTCTAGAAAGACTCCGAGATATTTGACCTCGTTGGACAAGCATAGCTTCGTACTAAGAAGTGTTGGGGCGTGGAGCGCCTCTAGTTTCCTTCTTTTGGTAAACGGGATGAAGACCGTCTACGTGCGTTGACTGTTAGCACGTGTCTTGTGCACCAGTTTTCTACTAACTTATCATACCAAATGAAGTGCCTAAAGACTACAAACGAATAGCGACAAACAAATATATTTTTATATTGCAACACCCAAAGTTTTATCGTCGTCAGCCCATTTAAGTCTTCACTGCTGGGGCACGGGCCTCCCTCAATCACATGCCCCTCATGTGATTGAGGGAGGCCACCATTAATTGCCATACTCACCACGCTTGGCAGACGCGTTGGCGAGGGTTTTGATATAAATGCAGAGTTTTCCTTCTCTGGGCGCTGATGATCATGCCAGCAGCTTTACCTTAGTCGCCTTTTACGACACCTCGGTATGAGTGAGGGTGGTCTATTCTACTCTGCCGGGGACCACACGGCCAAAGTTTTATAAAGATAACTAATTATGTATTGTGTCTCCTGATCAATGTTTAGTTACCGATTATACCAACGGTAATAACCATGTGACTAACATAAATAAACGCCCCGCTGGTCTAGTAGTTTAAGTACCGGGCCGTGATCTCTGGGTCCTGGGTTCGATTCCCATGTCGAGCGAAAAGTGTATTTCGAATTTTTCGAACATAGCTTGGGTTTATGATCACCAAGCGTGGTGATCGTGCCTAATCCCATCATAGTAGCGATAACTTGATTTCTGTGATGGTGGCCTTTGCCCTGCAGTGGGACAGTTTGTAGGCTACTTTAGCATAAATAAACCACAGACAACTTGTCCCCTACTAGACTAAACACCACCAAGTGACGTCAGCCATCGCCAACAACAGTTATGGTACTATTAGCCACATATTTACATAACGTATAAAAACTAAGTCGATACGAATAAAAACAGTCGCGTGGGCGGCGGGCGTCGAACCCGCGACCTTGCCGGACGGCCGATGACTCGGGATTTTGGGCCATTACCCCACTACGCAAAGGGGAATGTGATTGCCAATTGAAAAGTTCTCTGAAGGCACAGACCTGTGCCCTGTAGTACCAACAATTATCTGTCCATACTAATACTACTCCATAATAACACAATACTGTTCTTCACTGCGTGAGTGAGGTTACCGCAGGCCCAATCCGGGGGAAAGGGGGCTTAAAAGATTGGCAGCGCACTTATGACTCCACTGGTGCCACGGGTTTCCATGGGCGGTGGCCATTGCTTACCATCAGGTGATCCGTCTGCTCGTCTGTCACCTTTCACATAAAAAAAATATATATATAAACACCGTGGGACATCCACCCTTCGTCATGAATGGGCCGGCTCGACCGGAGTAATACCACGGCCTCACTGAAAACCGGCGTGAAGCAGCACTGTGCTGTTTTTCGCTGCGTGAATGAGGGTACCGGGGGCCTAATCTGGGGGGGATTGGGGTTTAATTTGGGTTTAGTTTGTGATTG
Organism: Marasmia exigua; assembly: GCA_019059595.1. Lineage (NCBI taxonomy): Eukaryota > Metazoa > Arthropoda > Insecta > Lepidoptera > Crambidae > Marasmia > Marasmia exigua. Next base: position 9,475,118 of record CM032488.1, on the reverse strand, counting down.
CGCTGGTGTCGCGGGTGTCTATGGGCAGCGGCCATCGCTTACCATCATAAAAAAAATGTAATTTATAAATTTGAAAGTGTGTGTGTCTGTCTGTTAATCCGTCTTTCACGGCAAAACGATTTGACATAATTTTAAGGTAACGCATCGAAGAACTAACGGCGCCAATAGTTTTGTTTTAATTGTGGCGATAATGAGACTTTTTTTTTAAAATCCATACAGGAAAGTTTTTAGAATAAGTATAAGAAATTATTTGTTTAAGTAGGTACCAAAAAAATATCAGATTCAAATATACAAAAACATGTATTTAGGCACTAAAAATCGTATAAGATTTTTTTGATAAAAATTTGTTACAATTTTTTCCCACAAGGCCACAAGTAACCATGTGACCACTTTAGGCAATAAAAAGATTTATGGTTACTTATACGAAATTAATATTGAACAAGTAGGTACATCTCCAAAAATTCATTCATTCAAGTCACCGACAATTTGAGAAGCCCTACGTTGTATGCGGTTAAACGGAAGAAGTTGGTACTGAGGTGCACCGGCCCAGAGATGGGAGCAGTATTCCATATAGGGCCGAACTTGTGCGTTATAGAGTTGTAACCGATGGGTTGGTGTAAAATACCGCCCCGCTCTAATAAGTACACCAAGTTTCTTTGAAGCAAGCTCCTCTTCAAAATGATATTTTTTGTTATGGCGTCTATCGTTTTACGATTTAACTTTATCGGGTGATTTAAAAAAAAATCTACAATTAAATTATAACAAATGATGTCACTCATAATTATACGTTGGTGGATTTGAAACTAAAATGAAAAAAAAACTAAACCAAAAACTACGCCAAAGCACATGAACGTATTTTTAGGGTTCCGTACCTCAAAAGGAAAAAACGGAACCCTTATAGGATCACTTTGTTGTCCGTCCGTCCGTCCGTCTGTCAAGACCCTTTTTCTCAGGAACGCGTGGAGGTATGAAGCTGAAATTTATATCAATTACTCAGGTCTACTGTCCCTTGAAGCTGTGAAAAAATCAAACTTCTAAGCCAACGCAATCAAAAGATACAGCCGATTATATCGATATTTTCATCAAATTTTCGACACTCGCAAAGGAATCAAAACCTACAGGGTACTTCCCGTAAACTCAGAATCTTGAAATTTCGCATGAAGCATTGTCATATAATGCTAATATAGGAAAAATTGCGAAAATCACATTTTTTAGTTATATAAAATAATAAAAATATTTTAATAAAATGAAATTTACTACTTTATTTCTCACGAACGAATAAAGGTATCAAATTGAAATTTATACCAAATACCTAGGTCTACTGTCCCTTTAAGCTGTGAAAAAATCAAACAAAAGTTAACGCAATCAAAAGATACCGGCGGAACCCTCGGTGCGCGAGTCAGACGCGCACTTGGCCGGTTTTTATTTCTATAATGTATGAATCATATTTTATGGAAATTGGCATATTTACGCCCAAATATAGTTGTCTTGATATATAAAAAAATAGAAGTTAAGAAAACGTATATTTATTATTTCTACTTTTTATAAGTACCCATGTAATGTATATCCTACTTACTTACCTACTTCTATCTATGAAGTGTGTACCAAAAAGGGTAATCCACCAACACATTACCAAACAATAAAGTAAACCTGGCAATTAAACCGCCAAACGATAATGTCGATGACTTAATCATCCTTCGCCTAGTAGGTCATCGTAGGCCATTCCTACGCGGCCAGAGAAGGCGATGACCCCCCCGTCCTTGCCTGTAGGCCGATGACATCAGATATTTTCGGCTATTTTTCTGTAAGGAAAATTTCGCATCGACCAGCTTCCAAGACCTCCCACCCCCGTCTCTTTAGAACTAACTCCCTTATGTTATCGGGGTACCTGAACGAATATAGGGGTCTACTGTTCTGGTCAACTTTGGGGGCAATGGTTTATACGTTTCAACTACTTCACACCCACATGGTCAGGATTGGTTTTCAAATGTTTCTAGAAGTTTATTTGAATTCTTTTTATTCGCCTTATAAGTTGCCAGTTCTGTTAAAATTGCGTTTACGCCGTGACGTCAACGAAATAAATTAAAAATGACAGCCACTTTGGCACCAAAAAGTATGGTTCAAATTAGGAAGGCGATGATACGCGTGTAGGTCTTCTTTGTCGCTCTAATGTTTATTAGTTGCCAGTTCTCTCATATACGTTTATGGCGTGACGTCTATAAAATAAAATTAAATAAAAATGACAGCCATTTTGGCACCAAAAGTGTGTATGGTTTCAAATTAAGGAGGCGATGATAAGCGCACATATGAATGGTTGTTTCCCACAAATGAATGGATATCTTGGAACTCTTTTTTTGAAAACTGTGTTTGATGCCAAATTGTATGTAATATTTTTAAATAACTAACTAAATTCCGCGAAAATGTTTATAAACACTTTGAATTTGTCGTCACTGACTTCTTTTTGTTTTTCACTGTATGTAGTTTCAAGCCCGCAATTTTTTCATACTTTTACATAGATCATTACGAATTTCCGCTAATTAACTCTATTTGTAAGGGTTGTATGTATATAGGATGTGGCACCTACCTACTTAAAGTTTTTTATTATCTCATCTTATATCTTCTTTTTCTTAAGTGATAGGTGGCATACGAGCAAACGGATCGCCTGATGGTAAGCGGTTGCGCCGCCCATAGACACCCGCGATACCAGTGGAGTCACAAGTGCGCTGCCAACCTTTAACCGCCCTTTCCCCGCATTGGGCCTCCGGTACCCTCACTCACGCAGCGAAACACAGTTCCTGCTTCCCGCCGGTTTTCTGTGATTTAGGGAGTATGACAATTGCAATGAACCTTCGTAAACATGCGGGGGTTGTGTTTCGAATCCGAGCATGCATCTCCTGATTTTTCAAAACTATGTGCGTATTTCTACCATTAGCTCGGCGGTGAGGAAGCTTGCAGTTTCGGATAGTTTCTGAAACGTGTAACCATGATTTGATAGATCTGGTTCCCCTGTTACAGTGTTGCGAATGTCAGATGGCAGTCACTTCATTGTAATCACCAGACTCACTAAATCTTGAATCATGGTCTAAGGTTACCCTGGGCTCCAAAGCGATAGATTTGGTCGCAATTAGGAACTACAAGATAAGATTTCGCCCGATGCGCCAAATATTAAATGACGCTTTTTCTGATCCAAAGAGCCTATATAGCTTCTATTCTTCTTCAACATTTTCTTCTTTGCTGAAGGTCGTTCCTTTCTTGATTTCACTGAATTCGCGGGTGTCCATAGGCGGCGGCAATCGCTTACCATCAGGTGATCCGTCTGCTCGTCAGCCACCTATTACATAAAAAAAGAAATGTCATTACCGAGGCGGTGACAATGTCTTTCCATTCTTCCCACAGATTCTTCCCTATCCTCGGCTTGTCTTAGGGCAGTTTTTTAGATTTTCGCGTTGCATTATAACTACAATGTATCAATACGGGGATTAACACGATATTTATTATGTGAACTCACATATTTGGCTCGACGTTTCGGCTACGTTACAGCAGCCGTGGTCACGAGCGGACTGACCTGAGCGGATGACTGAGTCCTCGTGACCACGGCTGCTGTAACGTAGCCGAAACGTCGAGCCAAATATGTGAGTTCACATAATAAATATCGTGTTAATCCCCGTATTGATATATTGTTGTCTTAGGGCAATCGGCAAAGTGAGTCCGGTTACATCCCTTATTTGGTCTGACCAACGAAGAGGTGAAAGACCCATATAGCTCCTATTACCATAGCTAATTAAGTACATTACACAGTATTATTTAACATTACCTATTCCCACGAGGCATCCCATTCTCGGGCCTTCGGTTTCGTCAGCGCGCGCGCAACAAATTGCCAGTTTGACGCAACGCTTGCGCCGACATTTTGCGAAACGCTCCTTACAGTGTTGCAAGGGACCTTGACTTGAGACTGTCACTTGGGACTGGATAAGGACTGGCTAAGACGGTGCAGGGAATTCTAAATAATATGAACAGGTAAAGTAAAGTATCAGCCTACTTACTGTCCCAGTGCAGAACAAAGGCCTCCATAATAGAAATCAAGTCATCGCTACTATGATGAGATTAGGCTTAATCACCACGCTTACCAAATGCCAATTGGTGATCACATCTTGTTTCAAATTATCAGACAATCCATTTTTATTTTTATTTATTTCTATTAGTTTATATATTAATTTCAAATCGAAAATTATGAGTTTTTAATTACTTGAAAATAAAGTAATTATTATTTTTATTAATTTCTTACTATCAGCCTGAGTTGAGACAATATACTGTCCTCCACATTTCTTCATTTCGTATAAGGCTGCACTTATAAAAATTGCGGAGCGGAGATTTATAAAAATTGACCAATCACATTGCTCTAAATACACATCTCATCTATTTATAGCAATGCGATTGGTCAATTTTCATAAATCTGCGCTCAACTCCACGCAGCTCCACTTCTGTAGCTGTCGCTTTGGAGCCCGGGGTTTGCTTAGTCCATGATTCAGGATTTGAGGAGTCTGGTAATTACAGTGAAGCGACTGCCGTCTGAACTTCGCAACCTTTTAACAGGGGAACCAGACCAACTGAATCATAGTTACACGTTCTAGAAAATATCCGAAGCGTACCGGTTCCTTAATATGTTTTAATCGCTGAGTTAATGGTAGAAATTAGCACATAGATTTGGAAAATCCGTAGATGCATACTCGTATTCGAACCTCACCCCATGGAAGACGCGTTCTTATACACTGAGCTACCACCGCTTTGAGTCAATATATATAAATATAAAAATATGTTACCATAAAAAAAATATTCAATCAATCATAAAAACAGCCTTACTTTTAGAAATGGTCCCATTTCATTTGATTGCTGAAATAAAGCCTCCTTCTGCTTAAAGATAATCTCATTGAAAAATATTTTTATTTCAAAGTAAATAATTTAGTTATCTAAAAACCTCTTATCCCACCGCTGGACGAAAATATTTACTAATTGCCTATAACTTCGCTTATCCTTGCTAAGTTGTTTGCTTCTATAATCTTAGCTACAAATGTCACAATTGTAATAAAACGGTTAATAAGGCTAATTTATGTTACGTTTAGATAACATATTTAAAAACAAAATAAATAATAGGCCTTATTCATAAAATTTTACGATCGTCTATGTCTTATCACAGGTTTTTGCACCAAAATGAAATTGTTACTACGCATATTTACTACTATTTAGTATAGTCTTGGGGCACACGAAAGGACTTTTCATTAATTAGAAATGAAGGCGAGGGAGGGACATCTCGTCCCTTTTTCTCGCTACTTATTTTATAAGCCTGTGCCCTGCACCGTGTGCGAGTGCCTTTACGCGTAACCTGCGCAAGCGCTCCTCGAGTAATTCTGGTAATAGGCAAAATTAAACAAATATTCTTTTATTTCTAGACGCTACTAGCAGTGCCACTGTGCCACATTATTTCGAAAGATGGAATTGAGTGCTAATATACGTTTGAAAATCCACATTTTGACCTTGAGGACTTTTTGACTATTTGACATATTAGCCAGCAGTGTTTGCTTTGATTCTACGACCTCATGAGGTCAGGTGTGGAGGTGCATGTTTTATCCACTGAGCTAAACAGTCATCTAAGTAAGTATTTTTTATACAATTGAGCTCTACTCGAAGATATCTTGCCAATGTCAAGTAAATTATTGAGAATAATTTAACAGTCGAAGTTAGTCAAATCAAGTTTTAAGACTCTATTAAGTCCCAGCAAGTTGTCACGGGTCAACTCGCCGACACACAATAGCAGAGTTAAAAATGATACAATTCAACGATTCTTATTATTAGGATCACTTCGCGGCACTTCACTGCACAAATAAACACCAAATTTGTTCACTAAAAACTACGAGAAACTAATCTTAAACTTTTGAATTGCATCAGCCCACGCGGAGTGTGGAGTCCTACCGCCAGAATCAGTAAGTATTTTATCTTCTACATACAAACATCTTGTACAATTGAGTCCAAATGTATGTATATGTACCTACACAATTGTACAAACACGCAACTAAAGACAATGTAGATAAATTGCCCTCGAAATTCCATTAATTTAGAAGTCAAATTTTGAATAATTGAACATGTCGTGCTACTTCAAAAATTAGTTTTTTTTTTGTATTTACATGCACAAATTGTTTATGTAATGCGGCAAGATTAGAAAAAGAAATGCAAATAAAAACTTCAAGCACATGAATTAAAATAATTTAAAAAGGGTCATTTCAGCCAATAGACGTCCACTGCTGGACATAGGCCTCCCCCAATGTTCTCCACACAGATCGGTCCTGTGCCGCCCGCATCCAATGGATTCCCGCGATCTTCACCAGATCGTCGGTCCACCTTGTGGGGGGCCTGCCACGGTTGCGACTTCCTGTACGTGGCCTCCACTCGAGGACCTTTCTGCCCCAACGGCCGTCTGTTCTCCTCGCTATGTGCCCTGCCCATTGCCACTTGAGGCATGCAATCCTTTGGGCTATGTCTGTAACCTTACTTCTCCTGCGGATCTCATCATTTCTGATACGATCACGCAGTTTGTTTAAAAAGGGTATACGTCTTATAATAGGTAAGTATTAACGTTCACCATCAGCATCGAACAAAATATCTGAGCATGGGACAAAAGACCAAAGTGCTTTTTTATTTGTACTTAGTTCCAGATCAAATTATGACAATAATTGAAAGTACCCAAAAGGTTTTGTGGTAAATTGGATTTTTGTCAAACACTTAGGTAGATATTTTTGTTAGATTTGAACGCTAAGATCATTTTGATGCTGACTCTAAGTACATACTTATGTAATCGAACTGCTTCCGACTCATAATGACTGATACTCAAAAGTAAAGTACCAGACTATATACTGTCCCACTGCAAGGAAAAGGGCTCCATCATAGAAATCAAGTTATCGCTACTATGGTGGGATAGACTTAATCACCACGCTTGCCAAATGCGGATTGGTGATCACCAACCCGAGCTAAGTTCGAAAAATTCGAAACATACTTTTTGCCCGGGAATTGAACCCAGGGCCCCGAGATCACGACCACTAGACCAACAGGGCGTTGATTGATCATAAACTCTAAAATTGTAATTCAAAAAGAATCCCAAGGGAGTTTAAAATTTAACAAAATAATGTGACTCCACTGGTGTTACAGGTGTCCATCGCTCACCATCAGGGGCTTTGTATACCCGTCTGTCACCTATCGAATAAAAAAAAGTTCTAAGTAGTTGACGAACAAAAAGAGTATTTAAAAGATATTAACCACCAATAGAAATATCTTATACATTGGTATCTGTTACTAGACGCCCAACGAGTCTACACCCCATACACAGTATTGTACATAGTATGACACTACCAAACCAAGGGACGTTCATTAACCCTGGACCGCTCAATAAAAATATTTGAGCCCCAGTATCTAATTGTGCAAGTGAGTACATACCCGAAAATTCGCAGGTCAACCACCTCCACCACTCGCACGCACACACCCACAGGCGTCGCGGCGCGTCTGCATGTACGTACACGAACTGTATACACACAGATTCAAACCTCTATAGACTGGAGCTTATGTGTGCGCGTTTACTGTACTCAAATGAGGACAGATTGGACTTTTTAATTTGCGCCTTTTTATCTAGCGACGTTTGTTCTGTCCTATTAACGTCATGGCCTTGCCCGAAAATGCGTGGGACGTTGACCCAGCGTTGGGCAGCCGCAGGGCAGAGGACCCAGTTACCCAGACGGCGAAGTGGCTAAGGCACAAAGTCCCAAGTTTGGTTTCCGGTCAGGTCAACAAAAATCTCTTTTAAATTTTCTCAGAACATGACAACCGCTGTCACCGGTTGTCATTTAGTATTCATAGCACAGATAGAAACACATCCCACCTTATTACAAATTCCGGTTTAAAGTTATTACCGTACTAAAGCTCATGTCATCCCGTTCCAACACGCAATGTTAAAAGGGGCTGGCATGAATTTTGTTCCGGGACTATCCTTGGTTTGTGATTTAAAATAGGGGGCTTAGATTCACTTCGCTCAGCAAATTCTTTATTTGACTATTTCTCTATTTCGACGCGGGTTGGGGACAAGGGTTGCGGGTTCAATCCCCGCACTTTACAGACATTTGAGTGCATGAACATGTCTGTTTGTATTGGTCTGGGTGTTTTCTATGTATTATAAGTATGTATTTATAAAAGAAAAGTATTAAATGTATATATTTCTAATTACACTGTTGTAACATAGATGCTTAAGCTACCTATCTCGGAGTCAGATGTATGTAGGTATATGATGTTGTGAAATATTATTAAAAAAAGCTTATTATTTTATTTCTTTACTTTCTTATAGCAATAGTAAAGCTTTGGGTCTTAGTTATTATTTTTTTAAGTGTATGTACTTTTCTTCAATAAATTTATTCGAACCCCAAAAAAATACTAAACGCGTTTTATATTAATCACGGAATCGATGTCGGATGTGAAGTAGTAGAATAGGCCACCCTCACTCTTACCGAGGTGTCGTAAAAGGCGACTAAGGTAACGCTGCTGGCATGATCATCAGCACCCAGAGAAGGAAAACTCTGCATTTATATCAAAACCCTCGCCAACCCGTCTGCCAAGCGTGGTGAGTATGGCAATTACCCCTCATGTGATTGAGGGAGGCCCGTGCCCCAGCTGTGGGGACTTAAATGGGCTGATGATGATGATGATGATTGAGTCCACGAGATTTGCCCCAATGATCAGAAAATTAAGGTTTCTGACGTAGGAGTCATTTGTGTTCCGCCGAGTGAGTGAGGGTTCATCATCATCATCATCATCCCTGTGAGGGTTCCCTAAGACCCAATCCAAGGGAAAGGGTTAAAAGTTGGCAGCGCACTTGAGACTCCACTGGTGTCGCGGGTGTCTATGGTGCGCGCCAATCGCTAACCATCAGGCGATCCGTCTATCACAAAAAAAAATACAAAAGCAGTGTATGAAATACCAGGGACAAGGTTATTCTATTCAGGAAATAATGGCCTACTAGAATACACATTGTTTTAAAATACAAGACGAATGCCTGTACAACAGGTACCTACAATTGAAACAATAAAATGCGCTTACCAATTATGAACCTTAATGTTATTGACATTTGGTTCATGGTTTTTTACGTCTCTGTAATAAAACATGTTGAGTCAACCTACTTTGTACAGTTGCGATAATACTCGTATACATATTACAATGTGTTGTGTTGTTTTTGTAATTATTACTACAACTGTATTCGTTTAATTGTTGAAATAACAGTTTATGCAAAAAAATGGAGACAGTGAACTGTCGAGGTCACAAACAATTGACATCATGTCATCATTAAAGTCATTACCACAAATTAGTGTTGCTTATCAATAGTCCACTATCGATAGTAATAGTAAAATCAAGAGTATCGATAGTATTGATCTCGCCGCCACCGTAACCGATTACGGCTACGGCGGCCAATCTCAACGATCAGCCATGTACGCAGGATATATTATTGTGCTCAAGTGTGTCCGCAAACACAAGTGCACTCTCTATTCCCTTACACTCTTATTCCGATGGGACACCAGCGTGACACGACCGGAGAGGGATTGGGCGCAGGACCAACGGCTTAACGTGCTTTCCGAGGCACGGGGGTACAAGACCGTCAACTTCCAGACTCCGGGCTGACACTAAGAATCTCTTACCGAAAACTTAGATACAAATTTTTGACCCGACCCGGGACCTCAGCCGTCGCTTTAAAGTGCGACCCACTAACCACTGCGCCACCGAGGCAGTCAATATCAGTATCGAGGTTGTCAATATTATCGATACTATCGATAGTAAAAGTAGATTAATAGTATTGATAACGCTAAGACTATCGATTGTTTAATGTCCGATACTATAGATAGCATAGGAAACATTTAATCATGCAGCAATACTATCGAAACGTAGCTGACTATCGATAGTACAAAACTATCGATATTATCGGGTATCAAACAATCGATAGTATTGGCGTTATAAATAGTATTGATCAAATTTTACTATCGAATGTTTTTGACCAATAGCAATACTATCGATAGTCTGAATGACTTTCGAGGTCAACTATCGATAGGGAAACTATCGATACCTAGTTCCGCAACACTACAACAAAATAGACACAAAACGCCGGCTACCTACATCGCGTGTTAAATACGCTATACATGCGCGCGTAGTGATCTCGGCATGGTTTGGCGTAATACAGAGATAGACTACGGAACGTGTGCGGGAGAGACACGATCACATCGGAACATTACGCTCTTTCGAATCATTCGGCTCACTCAGATCATTCAGCTCATTCGGATCATTAAGCTCATCGGATCATTCGGTTCACTCGGACTCGAGATCCATTTGAGTCGAATGATATATTCGGAGCCAACATTACAGATTCGGAACAGGGTATCATTTGGCTGAGTCGGATCACTGAGTCGTTTCAGTAAAGAGTTACACACGTCTACTATCTACTTAATGTTTTTTTTAACCTTGAACTTTGTCCTGCAGTCAATTTTTCCACGAGTAAGGTTATGCCAAATACTGAAAGGTTGATAATTGCTGGCTCAAAATAACATGAAAAAAGCTCTTGTCAAAATATGAAAACCGGTCAAAAGCGTGTCCGACTTTGCGCAATAGAGTTCCGTAGATTCCCGTTAAGAGCGGGTGAGTTGAACGCATTTCATTGTACCCGTCATGTATGCGACCCGTCTGCTCGTCTGCCACCTATCACATAAAAAAAACTATTTGCCTACGGAACTCTAAAAACGTGTACACCATCAGTACACTGACCACTAGACGAGAGTCATCGACACGTAACATTGGCACAGAGACAATGGGCTGTTGCGTAAGTAATTGCTTTATTTTGACGCGGGTTCGATGCCCGGGGATCTGCTCTTATGTAAAGATGAACGACCTGTCTTCGTGATGTGGAAAGTCTAGATTTTTGACGTCATACAAGATGGCTGGCCAAACAAAAATAGCAACCGTGATAAATACATTAGTATGTATTAGTATTTATAGCTAGTATATATTTATTTAATAAAATGTATGTATATACAATACTCTATACCCTTACCCTTTTCTTAATTCGCTATATTTTTCCATTACCCTGAGGTTGTCTGGAAGAGATCGCTATTAGCAATAAGACCGCCTAGATTGTTTAAGTATAATAACATAGGCTAAGATCTGTAAATTTTGTGCAATAAAGTGTAGCTATCTATCAAATTGATAGATTCCACTTAGACAGTGTCAAATTGTCTAAGAGATTTCAAAGTATTCTTTATTGCACAAAACAAAACAAGGTTAAACTCGGGCCACACCTAGACATATAGGAGGTGTCCTATTTGTAGGCACAACTGTAACTACAGGATGCTGTTCCAGAATAAATTAAATGAGCTTCACGGTACCGAACAAGAATCTCAGCTCCAAAAATGGCAGACGTCGAAATCCATATAGGAATATTTTTTTTTCCATAGACCGAAGGTAGAGGATACCTATAATCATACGGCTTAAAAACAAAATTTGAAATGCAGTTAATGCAGAATAATACAAAATTGGCCACAAACATCTAATTTTATTGAAATTAATTGTTTTAATAAAAGTGGTATTTATTTAATTGAAATCAGTGAATGTATCAAAATCGATGATAGAAAAATCTAATGCTCAAATAAATGATTGCTGTCAAAGATTAGAAAGAAATTAGGTTTGTTCTCGCTAGATGGCGTTAGAAGTGGAGAAATATTAGGATAGAATTATAAACATAGCTTAAATAGGTAACGACGTGTTACACAACTAGCAAGAGATGTAGAGTAGACATACTCCACATCTCTTGCCAGTTTGGGCTTGTTCGAGTGAAGGTACCGCGAGTAAGAGATTCAAGGTTAGCAGCACACTTGACTCTACTGGTGTTACAGGTTTCGTCATCGTCATCGTCAGCCCATTTAAGTCCCCACTGCTGGGGCACAGGCCTCCCTCAATCACATGAGGGGTAATTGCCATACTCACCACGCTTGGCAGACGGGTTGGCGAGGGTTTTGATATAAATGCAGAGTTTTCCTTCTCTGGGTGCTGATGATCATGCCAGCAGCTTTACCTTAGTCGCCTTTTACGACACCTCGGTAAGAGTGAGGGTGGCCTATTCTACTCTGCGGGGACCACACGGCGCACGTTACAGGTTTATAAATAAATAAATAATAAATAAAAGGTTTATTTCATTAAAAATAGTATTTTACAATAATTGGTCGTAGTCACCTTGTAAGCAAAAGAATCCGTGTGTCAGGTGACTACGCTCTTGCATATCTAATAGTTAACATACAACCTGTGCGGATAAAGAATGGGATCAGAAATGGCGGCGCATCTATTCACTTCTCGTTTGCACACTATTTGCGTCTATACTCGCACTCGTGGGGTGCGAGTATAGACGCAAATAGTGTGCGAGCGAGAAGTGAATAAATGCGCCGCCATTTCTGATCCCATTCTTTATTCGCACAGGTTGTACAAGTTTGTAGGTTTTGCAAATATATAGTTACCCATTTAAAGAAACTGTTTTGTACTAATTATTCTAAGTTATCTTACTCAAATTTAAGATATTACGTAGGTATTTTATGTGATGTTGTGTGTGTATTTGTTTGTGTTTGTGTGTGTGTTAATATGAATGCACTAATAGTGTCTGTTTCTTCGTGCTTCTCTTTATGGGCGGCGGCAATCACTTACTATTAGGAGATCTGTCAAATGAAAATCAGTAGTTTCCTGCGTACAGTCAGCGTCAGATCAATTTACCCTGCAGTGGAAAAATAGCACTTCTGCCGCAGACATAAGGACGGTAAAAAGGTCAACAAAGGTAGCTCGACGTAACGCCCTGTGTACATAAAATAGATGTAAAATACCCCTAAAGAACGTTCACCTGCTAAGATGTAGAGCAGGGTACGGGCCAGTATGGCAGCGCCAACGGAAATGATGCCTTGACATCGCGTCTGTTGTAATTGCGACGCTGGTCTCTCCTCTTGCTTACCACCAGGCCGAGGAGAGCCAATATACTGTGTCATTATAAAAAAAAATAAAGAAGCGCTTTTAGCGGTAGAGGAAATCACATCTTTGGTAATTGTAACTTTTATATTTCAGTTCACCTTTTCTGACCTTCCAATCTTACTCATGGCCAATGACCAAGACTAAACCGCACATACTTAGATTAACTGGAATTCAATATTCTCTAATAATTGTAGGTGGACTAAACAAGGTCATTAAAATATGTAAGAGCAGTTTTCTACGTCAAGGAAATAATGAGTAAGGAATTGAGTCAGAATTTGACACTGATTGCTGCAAGCTAGAGATGGTCCACCACGAATCGATATTCGATGCTTGAATATCTTAGGTATAATAATTTTATTATTTTATTGCTAGAGGTGACAAACGAGTGTGTCATCTGAAGGTAAGTGATACCCGTGACAATCCGTGAGATCAGAAATATTAAAACATACTTAAGAGGTGAGAAGATGGCCGTGTGGTCCCCGGTAGAATAGAATAGGCCACCCTCACTCTTACCGAGGTGTCGTAAAAGGCGACTAAGGTAAAGCTGCTGGCATGATCATCAGCACTCAGAGAAGGTAAACTCTACATTTATATCAATACCCTAGCTAACCCGTCTGCCAAGCGTGGTGAGTATGGCATTTACCCCTCACGTGATTGAGGGAGGCCCGTGCCCCAGCAGTGGGGACTTAAATGGGCTGACGATGACGATGACTTAAGAGGTATAATTAAAAGACCTTACTTACAAGAATTAATGTGCAAATATGTCTACAAACAATATTTTGTCGTATCAAAATCAAGTTTCTATATAAATAAATAAATAAATATTTCACAACATCACATACGTGGATCTGACTCCGAGATATGTAGCTCAAGCACCTGTGTTTTACGTATATCAGGACCAACAGCGGAATTACAAATATACATATAGTATTTTTCTTTTGTAAATAAATACTTATAATACATAGAAAACACCCAGACCAAACCAAACAGATATGTTCATGCACACAAATGTTTGTACTGTACAGATCATCTGTTCGTCTCTGTCCCTATGTGGCCAGTCTGTTTGTTAATAAAAAAATCCATAATAGTGGTTTTTAATTGGCATTATGTGAGTGATTGACCAAATAGGAAGCTTAAGGGTAAATAATTGATTTCGTGTAGAAACATTTTTCGACTCGCTGTGTGTACGGTGTCAGAAAAAAATTAAACACCTAACGATTTCCAATCCTTCCAAGTCCCTTTTTGGACAATCACTCACATTTGGAATTTGTACCAAAGTTCTAATTTATCGATAGCAGTAAACATGCCAATAACCATCCCTAGAGCAAGCTTGACCTGATTTAGAGAGTCAATAAACTCTACCATTGCTGAAGTGTGACGTCATTAGGAAATATACAGGATGATAAATGTTTCCAGACTGACGATGATCTTTTATTAGAGTCATAGAATAAAGTTCATCATTATCATCACTTCAGCCAATCTATGCCCACTGCTGGACATAAGCCTCCCCCGATGTAAGAAAGTTAGCCGGTAGTTTCTGGGGGAACCGCATACACGGTACATTTTTTTTATAGTGGCACAGTAGGTACGAGTATATTGGCTTTCCTCAGCCTGATGGCAAGCAAGAGAAGAGCCCAAGTTGCAATTACAACGAAAGCGATGTCAAGGCATTACCTCTGTTGGATCCGCCATCTGGCCCGCGAGATGCTTCTTCACGCTTCGTTTGAAGAAATCCATATTGGATGAAGGGACAAATACATGCGCCGGCAACGAGTTCCTATTCTTGATGGTTCGGCAGAAATAAAAACTGCCAAATGTTTTAGTCCGTGATTGGATGTTTTCCACTGTGAAGCGGTGACAGCGTTGTCCGGCGCGTGTAGTTCTGTGACGGAATAGGGCAGGTGGGATAAGGGAGAAAAGCTCTTCATGAAATAGGTACGCGATCTCTCTGATTTTGCAGATGTTCATGTGCGGAGTTGATTACTTACCATAAGGTTATCCGCTAGCTCGTTTGTCGCCTCCAGCATAAAATAATAGATTTGAAACATCCAGAGGTGCATGCTCGGAATGGAACTTCATCATCAGCCCATTTAAGTCCCCACTGCTGGGGCACGGGTCTTCCTCAATCACATGAGGGGTAATTGCCATACTCACCACGCTTGGCAGACGGGTTGGCGAGGGTTTTGATATAAATGCAGAGTTTTCCTTCTCTGGGTGCTGATGATCATGCCAGCAGCTTTACCTTAGTCGCCTTTTACGACACCTCGGTAAGAGTGAGGGTGGCCTATTCTACTCTGCCGGGGACCACACGGCCATGGAACAATGGAACTTACTACCTCACGTATGGTAGGCGCTCCTTAGATGTTTCTTATCCACTGAGCTAACCATCGCTCTCCCCATTATTTGGTCAAAGATCGTCCAAAAGCAATACGGCCAACCATAGACCGCCTTTTGACAGTTGATAATTTAACGAGTGACATATTCATCATCATCTTCATTTCAGCCAATAGACGCTCACTGCTGGACATAGGCCTCCCCCAATGTTCTCCACACAGGTTGGTCCTGTGCCGCCCGCATCCAATGGATTCCCGCAACCTTCACCAGTTTGACGGTCCACCTTGTGGGGGCCTGCCACAGCTGCGACTTGCTGTACATGGCCTCCACTCGAGGACCTTTCCGCCCGAACGGCCATTCGTTTTCCTATCTATGTGCCCTGCCCATTGCCACTTGAGGCATGCAATCCTTTGGGCATGTCTGTGACCTTAGTTCTCCTGCGGATCTCATCATTTCTGATACGATCACGCAAAGAGAGTCCGAGCATAGCCCTCAAACAATTTCAAGTGACAGATTGCAATCAAACAAATTATTTAGTTATAAGTCTTAGACAATTTTACATACCTATATAGGTATAATACCTATATAGGTATTCCAAACACTTCGGTCTTCGGATGAACTTGGATAAAACCAAGGTCATGTTCGGTCGCTGTTAATGGAGTACCTCTCGAAGTTGTTCAGGAATATGTCTATCTAGGACAAACGCTCCAATTAGGCAGAAACAACTTCGAGAGAGAAGCCAATAGAAGAATTCAGCTAGGCTGGGCAGCATTTGGTAAACTTCGTCAAGTCTTCTCGTCACCCATCCCTCAAAGTCTTAAGTCGAAAGTCTTCGACCAGTGCGTCCTTCCGGTCATGACTTACGGTGCCGAGACGTGGACACCTACGGCTGGACTAGTCCACCGGTTCAAAGTCGCTCAAAGAGCTATGGAAAGGGCTATGCTCGGAGTATCTCTGAAGGACCGCATCAGAAATGATGTAATCCGACAGAGAACCAGAGTCACCGACATAGCCAATTGAATTAGCAAACTGAAGTGGCAGTGGGCTGGTCATATTAGCCGCAGAACTGACAGCCGTTGGAGCCGTAAAGTCCTTGAGTGGATACCGCGACTCAGTAAGCGTAGTGTAGGACGCTCTGAGACAAGATGGGATGATGACATTCGAAGGCTGGCTGGTGTGGGCTGGATAAGAGTGGCCGAAAATCGGAAGCAGTGGCGTGCATTAGGGGAGACCTATGTCCAGCTGTGGACGAGTGTGGCTTGCTGATGATGATGATGATGATGATAGGTATAATAGGTATGTTAAATTGTCTAAGACTAAACCCTTATACCTTAGTACAAGTTTGGATCACCTGATGATAAAGCGAATGCCGCCGTCGGTAATAGCTTACATTGCAACACAAGATAAAAATGATTATAATCTAACAAAGCATCAATCGTTCAATCTAGAACCTTAGTGAACGATTACAATTATCGATAGATTACATACATGCACGTTTTTATAATTTTATGTTGACATTCACATGCACTAACCTTTTCATACAATAATGAGTAATGTACAGTCAAATAACGAAAAGGTTCGTCAGTTTTCAAATTGATTGATTGGTATGCTATGAGTACTTATTACCTTTCGTAAATTTGTCAAGAGTAATAACTGTTGCCCAGAAAAGTACGAGTATGCTCAACTTTTACATCAGAAAGATTTGATGTACAGAAAATTTAAAGAAGGTTGGCAGATATTTTAAAACGGTATGTGGGTATAACTGATTCTTGCCGTGCAAGCGAAAATTTACCTCAAGGTGACCAACCTTTTTATTCTCTGTACTGTACCTAATAATCTAAATTTATACACATAAAAAATTTAAAAACCCAGACATAAATTTAAAAAGTTCAAAAATTTTAGGCAGAAATGTTCATACGTGGGCCAGTCAAGAGCAAATACACGGCCGAAGGGTTTCAATTTAATTTTGGACTTTTTAAGTTACGGTACGGGGTTTTAGATTTTTTATTTGTAACTAGCGGCCGCCCGCGACTTCGTCCGCGTGGAAAAGTAACTTTTTACCCCCCTTTCAACCCCTTACAACCCCCTTTTCGCAATAAAAAGTAGCCTATGTTCTTTCTCAGGGTCTAGATTATCTGTATACCAAATTTCATTTAAATCCGTTGAGTAGTTTTGGCGTGAAAGAGTAGCAGACAGACAGACAGACAGAGTTACTTTCGCATTTATAATATTAGTATGGATTTTAAAAAGACTTATTTTTAATGTACTAATTTTTACTTACTTACATGGTTTGTTCCTGCTTTTAATAGGCACCCCACTCAATTATATATTATAATGTAGATATTACTTTTGCCATTTTATGGGGGCGGTCATATTAGATTTGAAATTTTTCATAGTCAATTGTATTCTACTACTCAAAGACTTTTTTGTAATACCTTTATCGAGAGGGGTTATCATACAATAAGTTAATACGACATTTTGTGGCGGCGGCCATCTTGGATCAATTTCCATCAAACATAATTAAGAACACTCACGATTAATTCACCTATCAAACAAATAGTGCTCAAGTGTGTGCGCAAACACAAGTGCACTCTCTATTCCCTTGCCCTCATAAACCGATGGGAAACTAATGTTACACGACCATCGACCACGAGAGGGATCGGGCGCAGAACCAACAGCTTAACGTACTTTCCGAGGCACGGGGGTACAAGACCGCCAACTTCCAGACTCCGGGATGCCACAAAGAATTTCTTACCGAAAACTTAGGTACAACCTGTGCGATAAAGAATGGGATCAGAAATAGCGGCGCATCTTTTCACTTCTCGCTCGCACACCCACGAGTGCGAGTATAGACGCAAATAGTGTGCGAGCGAGAAGTGAATAGATGCGCCGCCATTTCTGATCCCATTCTTTATCCGCACAGGTTGTACAAATAGATAATAACTCAATCTATGTATGGAACTATGGAATCTGATTCATAAATTACTGAAAAGAGTGTTTTTCTCACGGAAAGTCACCGACAATGAGGAAATTAGTTTTAATGCAATGCATTTGTTATTGTGGTTAGTAGCAGCAAAATCAACTGAATTATTGTGAACTGTTTGAATTTGTCAATATTTAGGTCAAAAGCCATTGCAATATACTAATCATCATACCTATTGAATCACCTGTTTCCTTAAAAGATTGTCGTTGTTTTTTTCCACCACACCCTCATTTATTTATTTATTACTAATGGGCCGCCCTGATTTCGTTTCGAGACCTTAGTTGCACTTTATAACAATAGATGGCGCTATCATCATCATCATCATCAGCCCATTTAAGTCCCCACTGCTGGGGCACGGGCCTCCCCTCAATCACATGAGGGGTAATTGCCATACTCACCACGCTTGGCAGACGGGTTGGCGAGGGTTTTGATATAAATGCAGAGTTTTCCTTCTCTGGGTGCTGATGATCATGCCAGCAGCTTTACCTTAGTCGCCTTTTACGACATCCTCGGTAAGAGTGAGGGTGGCCTATTCTACTCTGCCGGCGACCACACGGCAACTCTTAGTTCGAGACTTTAGTTGCACTTTATAACAATAGATGGCGCTAGGTGTCGATTAAATCGCGCAAGCGTTTTCGTGTTTTCGGATTACCTATAAGTAATTACATCTTTATAAATAGTATAGATATATAGATAGAAGGTACACCAATTATATTTCTGATTCCGCTGTTGTTTCTAATATCCGTAACACAGGTGCTTGAGCTGCCTATCTCGCAGTCTGATCAATGTATGTGATGTTGTGAAATATTTATTTCGCCGTGTGGTCCCCAGCAGAGTAGAATAGGCCACCCTCACTCTTACCGAGGTGTCGTAAAAGGCGACTAAGGTAAAGCTGCTGGCATGATCATCAGCGTCCAGAGAAGGAAAACTCTGCATTTATATCAAAACCCTTCGCCAACCCGTCTGCCAAGTGTGGTGAGTAGTAACCCTTATGTCATTGAGGGAGGCCCGTGCCCCAGCAGTGGGGACTTAAATGGGCTGATGATGATGATGATGAAATATTAATTTATTAGTATCACATAAAAAAGCCATTCCCAGAGTTTGATCACATCGCTTGATTTGTAAAGAGAAAATTTATCTTAATTATAAAAAATATTTCTCTTACTGGGAAATGATAAAACCGTGTTGTTATTTTAACCTGCGAAAAACTGCATTAACTCTTTGGATTACCAAAAAGTAACTGTAGAGAGCATTCTTAATCCGTGAAAATTGGTTTGGTTCACCTGTGTAAGTGTTGCAAAAGTCAGACAGCTATAGCTTCGTCGTAATTAACCTGGCTTCAAATGCTTTGGTTGTGCAACTAAGAATAACACTTTGAAATTATAATTTGGAGATCAGATACACAAAATACTTTTTTTATTATATTATGAATCTACCCGAAGATATCTTGCCAATATCAAGTAACTTATTGAGAATAAGTAGGTAGTCAAAAGTCGAAGTCAGTCTTAGTCACAGTCACTCAATATAACGCCGGTGTTTTACGTTCTATCGACCGATTCTGATGATATCACTCTAAACACAATCGTGGCTTTTAAGACTCTATAGGTCCAAGCAGTTGTCCGTGACCACTCGCTCGCTTCTTATTATCAGGATCACTCCGCGGCACTTCACTTCACACTTTACACACACATAAACACCAAATTTGCTCACTAAAAACCTCTAAGTACTAATTTAAAACCTTTGAATTGCATCAGACTACTTGGAGTGTTTGAATGCTACCGCCAGAATCCACAAAACACTTAATTAGCAGTGATTGCATGTGCAATTTTTGACGTAGGTAATCTTAACATGGACACGCCAACGGACAAATGGATAAACATTTCGATAAAAGATGCCTAAACTGTAAGGTTTATATTCTATTTTTTAATATCTGATTTGATAAAATTTATTTTACACGTATGTAACATTTCCGAAAACTCACAAGCCTGCGAGCGTATCCATACTAATGTAATGTTTGAGGTCGTTCATCTCAAGTTGTACCTAATATTATCTACATTATAATATATAATTGAGTGGGGTGCCTATTAAAAGCAGGAACAAACCATGTAAGTAAGTAAAAATTGCGTACAATGAAATTTAGAGTCTTTTTAAAAATCACAAATAATAAATCTAAAACCCCGGACCGTAACTTAAAAAGTCCAAAATAAAATTGAAACCCTTCGGCCGTGTATTTGCTCTTGACTCTCCCACGTATGAACATTTTTGCTTAATTATTGACGCGTCGGGGGACCGATACTTACCTGCCTATATATAATGTGTGTTTTAACAAAACGTTATGCTATTATGTAACATGCAGAGCGCCCCCCTACGCGACAATATTGACCAAAAATGGTAGGACAGTCAACAGCAGTTTCTAAATTTTTGAACTTTTTAAATGTATGTCGGGGTTTTTAAATTTTTTATGTGTATTTAGATTATTAGGTACAGTACAGAGAATAAAAAAGTTCGTCACCTTGAGGTAAATTTTCGCTTGCACGGCAAGACTCAGTTATACCCACATACCGTTTTAAAAAATCTGCCAACCTTCTTTAAATTTTCTGTACATCAAATCTTCCTGATGGAACAGTTGAGCATACTCGTACTTTTCTGGGCAACAGTTATTACTCTGACAAATTTACGAAAGGTAATAAGTGCTCATAGCATACCAATCAATCAATTTGAAAACTGACGAACCTTTTCATCCTTTGACAGTACATTAGTCATAATTGTATGAAAAGGTTAGTGCATATGAATGTCAACATAAAATTATAAAAACGTGCATGTGTGTAATCTATCGATAATTGTAATCGTTCACTAAGGTTCTAGATTAAATGATTGATGCTTTGTTAGATTATAATCATTTTTATCTAGTGTTGCAATGTAAGCTATTACTGACGGCGGTATTCGCTTTATCATCAATCCAAACTGCCCCTTGTACTAAGGTATAAGGGTTTAGTCTTAGACAATGTAACATACCTATCATCATCATCAGCAACCCACACTCGTCCACTGCTGGACATAGGTCTCCCCTAATGCACGCCACTGCTCCCGATTTTCGGCCACTCTCATCCAGCCCACACCAGCCAGCCTTCGAATGTCATCATCCCATCTTGTCGCAGGGCGTCCTACACTACGCTTACCGAGTCGCGGTCTCCACTCAAGGACTTTACGGCTCCAACGGCTGTCAGTTCTGCGGCTAATATGACCAGCCCACTGCCACTTCAGTTTGCTAATTCAGTTGGCTATGTCGGTGACTCTGGTTCTCTGTCGGATTACATCATTTCTGATGCGGTCCTTCAGAGATACTCCGAGCATAGCCCTTTCCATAGCTCTTTGAGCGACTTTGAACCGGTGGACTAGTCCAGCCGTGAGTGTCCACGTCTCGGCACCGTAAGTCATGACCGGAAGGACGCACTGGTCGAAGACTTTCGACTTAAGACTTTGAGGAATGGGTGACGAGAAGACTTGACGAAGTTTACCAAATGCTGCCCAGCCTAGCTGAATTCTTCTATTGGCTTCTCTCTCGAAGTTGTTTCTGCCTAATTGGAGCGTTTGTCCTAGATAGACATATTCCTGAACAACTTCGAGAGGTACTCCATTAACTGCGACCGGTCCCGGATCAACGAGCTCGTTGAACATGACCGCCTAGACCGACCCAGAGAAGGGAAACTCTGCATTTATATCAAAACTCTCGCCAACCCGCCTGCCAAGCGTGGGGAGTATGGCAATTAATTACCCCTCATGTGATTGAGGGAGGCCCGTGCCCCAGCAGTGGGGACTTAAATGGGCTGATGATGATGATGATGAAATTAGTATCACATAAAAAAGCTATTGCCAGAGTTTGATCGTAAAGAGAAAATTTATCTTAATTATAAAAAATAATTTCTCTTAATGGGAAATGATAAAACCGTGTTATCATTTTAACCTGCGAAAAACTGCATTAACTCTTTGGATTACCAAAAAGTAACTGTAGAGAGCATTCTTAATCCGTGCAAATTGGTTTGGTTCACCTGTGTAAGTGTTGCAAAAGTCAGACAGCTGTAGCTTCGTCGTAATTAACCTGGCTTCAAATGCTTTGGTTGTGCAACTAAGAATAACACTTTGAAATTATAATTTTTAGATCAGATAAACAAAATACTTTTTTTATTATATTATGACTCTACCCGAAGATATCTTGCCAATATCAAGTAACTTATTGAGAATAAGTAGGTAGTCAAAAGTCGAAGTCAGTCTTAGTCACAGTCACTCAATATAACGCCGGTGTTTTACGTTCTATCGACCGATTCTGATGATATCACTCTAAACACAATCGTGGCTTTTAAGACTCTATAGGTCCAAGCAGTTGTCCGTGACCACTCGCTCGCTTCTTATTATCAGGATCACTCCGCGGCACTTCACTTCACACTTTACACACACATAAACACCAAATTTGCTCACTAAAAACCTCTAAGTACTAATTTAAAACCTTTGAATTGCATCAGACTACTTGGAGTGTTTGAATGCTACCGCCAGAATCCACAAAACACTTAATTAGCAGTGATTGCATGTGCAATTTTTGACGTAGGTAATCTTAACATGGACACGCCAACGGACAAATGGATAAACATTTCGATAAAAGATGCCTAAACTGTAAGGTTTATATTCTATTTTTTAATATCTGATTTGATAAAATTTATTTTACACGTATGTAACATTTCCGAAAACTCACAAGCCTGCGAGCGTATCCATACTAATGTAATGTTTGAGGTCGTTCATCTCAAGTTGTACCTTACCTATTCTGATCACTGTTAATTAGACAGGCTAAGCACACATGTATGCTCGCACACATCTCAGCATGGTTCGGCGCAAATGACGTGGCGGGAGAGACATAATCCGATAAAGCTAACGCAAAGGTTAATAAACTCATCGATAGAACTATTTAGGTAACCAACCCAACTATCGGTCTAAAAAAAAATATTTAATATACTTTAAGATATTGTTGAAGAAAATTTGCTAATTTGTTACATGATAGGACTTCTTATTCATCTCGATAGCAAAAAAGCCCAATAAGGCCTTGTATAAAAGTCTAAAACGAATTTATTTATTATATATATTATATTACTTATAGGTAATCCGAAAACACGAAACGCTTGTGTGATGTACCTAATTGACATCTGGGGCCATCTGTTGGTATAAAGTGGAATAAATGTCCCGAAACGAAGTGAGGGCGGGTCACTAGTTAGTACTAAATTAGTTGATTTTAAACATATACATATATATTTACACAGAAATATGCGTCTTTAAATTTTACAAATATTCTGGTAATATATATCACCTATTACAAAAACCAATTGAAATGCCAAATATATATCTTCTATATGTTCTTCCATGGAGAGTGCTCTGTGGAGCTGTTTAATGTCATACCAGTGTCACCCTTCTACAATCGCTGGGTTGCACACCGCGGCAAATTTCACCAATACTACCTGGAACCAATCCCTTCCAGAACGCTTCGGATCCAGTGCTCTTTTTTCCCACACTCGTGCAAACTCTAGAATGAGCTTCCAGACGCGCGGTGTTCCCAGATCGCTATGACATGTCCTTTTTTAAACGAGTTTTGAAAAGAGTTCTTCTTTCACGTTAGACAGCGGCATGACTGTGCTCCGGCATTGGTGATGTCTATGAGCGGCGGTTACCGTTTACCATCAGATTGGCCGCAAGCTCGTGTGCCTATTATAAGCAATAAAAAAAAGCTTACGTATTCTGTGCCAAAAAACAACAAAGGTATTTGTGTATTCTATTGTGGTAACCAAAAACAAACGACAACTACCTACAAATGCATACTAGTGTACCTTTTTCCTAATATTTTATTTCAAAAAGCCTCGTGGGTTTTACCAGTGTTTAAGGAAAAGTTAGATCAATTCAATTACGTATTTCAATTCCTAATAATATTACTAAAGTCGGATACAGGCCTGCAGCAGATCACGTAGAACTCTCTGCCTCATAATAATGTTAAGAATAGATGCTTTATTTGGTTATGTTTATTTGTTTATCAAGAATGACGCGCTGGGAAATAAAGTCACATGTCTCAGGCGATGGGCGGTGACTTGGTTTGCGCATACTTGGAATAGGTATATTATGAAGACCGCATAGTTCCCTTCGCAATTTCATCTTATCTCATCTCAGCGAGTATTCCCGGCTGCATCTACAGCTGTCGCTTTTAGGGGTACGCTTAGACAATGATTCAGGATTTGAGTCTGGTAATTAGAATAATCGTCTTTCCTGGTATGGCCATGTAATGAGAAGAGGGGAAGAACTTGTAACCAAAAGAGTTATTAGTGTAAATGTAAGTGGGTGGAGGAACAGAGGACGGCCGAAAAGGAGATGGATGGATTCTGTGAAGAATAACATGATGGGGAAAGTGCTGGATGATTCGATGACGAATGAAAGGGACGTATGGAAAAGGAAGATATACTTTGTTTTTGGTCATACAGGAGAAATGCGTTACACATAACCGCCGCCGGGGGGCGGACGGGTTATGTCGGACTCCCCCCCGCAGAAGGCGGGGGTA
Source organism: Marasmia exigua (assembly GCA_019059595.1). Lineage (NCBI taxonomy): Eukaryota > Metazoa > Arthropoda > Insecta > Lepidoptera > Crambidae > Marasmia > Marasmia exigua. The sequence continues at coordinate 9,450,141 of CM032488.1, read as the reverse complement.
TACCGACTAAAACTCCTGGAACTCTCCCTTATCGTCCTTAAGTGGGCGAATGTCATGGGTCTAGGGCACTGAGCCTAGCACCACGACACCTCCCGGATGGTGCCCGCCTTACACGGCGGGCTGGGCGCTTCTCCTCCCGGGGTCGGGGGGAGGGATGGGGACAGCCGGGAGAGTCGTGCCGTCCCCACCAGGCGTAGGAGGGCATCCGAGCAATGCCGGCGGTATAAGCTGATCCCGAAAGCGTATAATTCCCGGTTGCTTCCTTAGCTCTGGAGCCCGGGGTACGCCTAGACCATGATTCAGGATTTAGGCAGTCTAGTAATTACAATGAAGCGACCTTCACAACCCTTACACAGGGGAACCAGACCTATTGATTAATTGTTACACTCTTCAGAAACAAAACGAAGTTTTCCCTCACGCAGAGCTAATGATGGAAATAGTTACAGACTAGTTTTATAATATATGTGCTTAAAGTAACTTCATTCTGTGCCTAGTGAGATGAGGTGGGTGTGTGTGTTTTTTTATGTGATAGGTGGCAAACGAGTAGACGCACACACAGCGAAACACAGCTCAGTGCTACTTCACGCCAATTTTCTTTGAGGCCTCACGGCCTGGAGCCACATTCTCGGGCTTACGGCTCGGGACATTTATATTCATACGACATATATCACTGAAACATAGTTTTTTTGTATGGTTTTCAGGTGATATCCGCCGATATGTTTTCAAAATATCACGAGCACAAGAATTGGGCTCTTGATACACGAGTGATATCACTATCACTCCGGTCGAGTCGGGCCATTCAAGCCGAAGCATGGCTCTCCCACGGTTGACCACACGGTCTGTGTATTAAAGCTGATGACGCTTATAATTAGGGGATGGAATGAGTAAGTACACCAGTTTCTAGGAAGTCAGCTGCGGTCTACCGCGTTGGCGACGTCAAGCTGAGTCAATGGACTACCCTGGTTTCCTAAATAGTAGGTCTAATACGTCATATATACGTAGAATATAATAATTTATATATTCAATTGGCGTAGAATAATTATGACATAAGCTAAGTGACTGATATTTGCAGCTTGACCTCTTTTTATCCGTGAATCAAAAGGTAAAAATGATCACATCATTGTTCATCTTTGGTTAACCGACTTCAAAAAAAGGAGTAGGTTCTCAATTCGACATGTATATTTTTTTAAAAAACAAACATGTTTATTTGTACTGTGCGGGGATCGAACCCGCAACCCTTAGACCAAAGGCAGCGTTCACTACCACTGTTCCAAACGGGTCGTCGAACTAACGTAGGTTGGCTTATTGTTAGTTTGTTGATTTGAATAAGTACATTTGTAATCATCACCATCATCATCACCCCATTTAAGTCCCTACTGCTGAAGCACAGGCCTCCCTCAATCACATGAGGGGTAATTGACACAATCAGTAAAAAGAACATACAGATAATATGTAATACAAGAGAACAATAACATAAACAAACACAGATACAAAATTTAAATGAAAAAAAGAAAGTGTCAAATAGGTGACCGCTCAGCTTTTGTCGACACTGGCCGAATATAGCCAGCGCCGACACTGGTTTTCAGCGGCTGCCACTAAGAATGTAATCATCATCAGCCCATTTAAGTCCCCACTGCTAGGGCACGGGACTCCCTCAATCACATGAGGGGTAATTGCCATACTCACCACGCTTGGCAGACGGGTTGGCGAGGGTTTGATATAAATGCAGAATTTTCCTTCTCTGTGTGCTGATGATCATGCCAGCAGCTTTACCTTAGTCGCCTTTTACGACACCTCGATAAGAGTGAGGGTGGCCTATTCTACTCTGCCTTCTATTAATATTTTAATACTTAATTACACTTACTTTAGGCAATGTTGCGATGCCCTAACAGGGCCATGTTTACGGGTCTCAAGTTATTTGTATTCACATCATTACTATGTACCAACATGTTGCAACAAAATTCTATGACTATGACATTTTTTTTAATTTTATATTCTAGCTTTACCTTAGAATATCTGTGACCTTAGTAAATATGACAGATTTGCAATGCCTAACCTTTTTCAACTTGCTGTATTTTGCCTATAACCTACGGTTTTCTGGAAGAGATCGCTATTAGCGATGAGACCTCCGAAATTGTATTTATCAGTCACCATAGCATTCAGTTCTGTAAACTTTTGTGCAATAAATAGTATATTTATATCTATCTATTGTTTACATGTGTGAGCCTCCTGTGATTATGTGCCTACTAATTTTCAGGCTGACTGTACCAGCCCACGGAATTGAATATATCGTGAGGAAGTTTTAAAAGACAGAGTGTAAAATATTTTCGGCCAATACCGCAAGGAGGCTGCATAGCGCGCCCCCACACGTGTAATGCTGATTTTTAAAGACACTGACCAACCCTTAAAGATATACGGCCGGTTCCTGAATTGAGAATTTGAAGTTAAGCACGATTTGAGCACAAAGTTTGACAGTTGAAGTATGACTCAACTGTCAAAGTTCGTGCTTAAGTCGTGCTTAAGGTGATGGTAGGGCATTTTAAAAACTTCGAATTGAATCAGACTACTTGGAGTGTTTGAATGCTACCGCTAGAATCCACAAAACACTTAATTAGCAGTGATTCGCTCTTTTTTCACACACTCGTGCAAACTCTGGAATGAGCTTCCAGACGCGCAGTGTTCCCTGATCGCTATGACATGTCCTTTTTTAAACGAGTTTTGAAAAGAGTTCTTCTTTCACGTTAGACAGCGGCATGACTGTGCTCCGGCATTGTTGCCTTTGTTGCATATGTCTATGAGCGGCGGTTACCGTTTACCATCAGATTGGCCGCTAGCTCGTGTGCCTATTATAAGCAATAAAAAAAAGCTTAAGTATTCTGTGCCAAAAATAAACAAAGGTATTTATGTATTCTATTGTGGTAACCAAAAACAAACGACAACTACCTACAAATGCATACTAGTGTACCTTTTTCCTAATATTTTATTTCAAAAAGCCTCGTGGGTTTTACCAGTGTTTAAGGAAAAGTTAGATCAATTGAATTACGTATTTCAATTCCTAATAATATTACTAAAGTCGGATACAGGCCTGCAGCAGATCACGTAGAACTCTCTGCCTCATAATAATGTTAAGAATAGATGCTTTATTTGGTTATGTTTATTTGTTTATCAAGAATGACGCGCTGGGAAATAAAGTCACATGTCTCAGGCGATGGGCGGTGACTTGGTTTGCGCATACTTGGAATAGGTATATTATGAAGGCCGCACAGTTCCCCTCGCAATTTCATCTTATCTCATCTCAGCGAGTATTCCCGGCTGCATCTACAGCTGTCCCTTTGGAGCCCGGGGTACGCTTAGACAATGATTCAGGATTTGAGGAGTCTGGTAATTAGAATAATCGTCTTTCCTGGTATGGCCATGTAATGAGAAGAGGGGAAGAACATGTAACCAAAAGAGTTATTAGTGTAAATGTAAGATGGTGGAGGAACAGAGGACGGCCGAAAAGGAGATAGATGGATTATGTGAAGAATGACATGATGGGGAAAGGGCTGGATGATTCGATGACGAATGAAAGGGACGTATGGAAAAGGAAGATATACTTTTTTTTTTGGTCATCCAGGAGAAATGCGTTACGCATACCCGCCGCCGGGGGGGGCGGACGGGTTATGTCGGACTCCCCCCCGCAGAAGGCGGGGGTATACCGACTAAAACTCCTGGAACTCTCCCTCATCCTCCTTAAGTGGGCGAGTGTCATGGGTTTAGGGCATTGAGCCTAGCACCACGACACCTCCCGGATGGTGCCCGCCTTACACGGCGGGCTGGGCGCTTCTCCCCCCGGGGTCGGGGGGAGGGATGGGGACAGCCGGGAGAGCCGTGCCGTCCCCACCAGGCGTAGGAGGGCATCCGTGCAATGCCGGCGGTATAAGCTGATCCCGAAAGCGTATAATTCCCGGTTGCTTCCTTAGCTCTGGAGCCCGGGGTACGCCTAGACCATGATTCAGGATTTAGGCAGTCTAGTAATTACAATGAAGCGACCTTCACAACCCTTACACAGGGGAACCAGACCTATTGATTAATTGTTACACTCTTCAGAAACAAAACGAAGTTTTCCCTCACGCAGAGCTAATGATGGAAATAGTTACAGACTAGTTTTATAATATATGTGCTTAAGTAACTTCATTCTGTGCCTAGTTAAATGAGGTGGGTGTGTGTGGTTTTTATGTGATAGGTGGCAAACCCGTGGTACCCTAGGTGGCCGTGTGGTCCCCAGCAGAGTAGAATAGGCCACCCTCACTCTTACCGAGGTGTCGTAAAAGGCGACTAAGGTAAAGCTGCTGGCATGATCATCAGCACCCAGAGAAGGAAAACTCTGCATTTATATCTAAACCCTCGCCAACGCGTCTGAAAAACGTGGTGAGTATGGCAATTACCTCTCATGTGTTTGAGGGAGGCTCGTGCCCCAGCAGTGGGGACTTAAATGGGCTGATGATGATGAGGTGGCAAACGAGCAGACGCATCGCCTGATGGTCGGTGCGCTGCCAACCTATAAATCCCCCGTTCCTCACTCACACAGCGAAACACAGCTCAGTGCTACTTCACGCCAATTTTCTTTGAGGCCTCACGGTCTGGACCCCAATTCTTGTGCTCGTGACATTTATTTTCATACGACATATATCACTAAAACATAGTTTTCTTGTATGGTTTTCAGGTGATATCCGCCGATATGTTTTCAAAATATCACGAGCACGAGAATTGGGCTCTTGATACACGGAGTGATATCACTATCACTCCGGTCGAGCCGGGCTATTCAAGCCGAAGCATGGCTCTCCCACGGTTGACCACACGGTCTGTGTATTAAAGCTGATGACGCTTATAATTAGGGGATGGAATGAGTAAGTACACCAGTTTCTAGGAAGTCAGCTGCGGTCTACCGGTTTGGTGACGTCAAGCTGAGTCAATGGACTACCCTGGTTTCCTAAGTAGTAGGTCTAATACGTCATATATACGTAGAATATAATAATTTATATATTCAATTGGCGTAGAATAATTATGACATAAGCTAAGTGACTGATATTTACTGCTTGACCTCTTTTTATCCGTGAATCAAAAGGTAAAAATGATCACATCATTGTTCATCCTTTGTTAACCGACTTCAAAAAAAGGAGTAGGTTCTCAATTCGACATGTATATTTTTTTAAAAACACACAAGTTTATTTGTACTGTGCAGGGATCGAACCCGCACCAAAGGCAGCGTTCACTACCACTGTTCCAAACGGGTCGTCGAACTAACGTAGGTTGGCTCATTGTCTGTTTGTTGATTTGAATAAGTACATTTATAATTATCATCATCATCATCAGCCCATTTAAGTCCCCACTGCTGGAGCACGGGCCTCCCTCAATCACATGAGGGGTAATTGCCATACTCACCACGCTTGGCAGACGGGTTGGTACGAGTGAGGAGTACGAGTAAGGACACCTCGGTAAGAGTGAGGGTGGCCTATTCTACTCTGCCGGGGACCACATGGCAAACGGCTGTTCATATAAATAAAAATAAAGTCGCTTTTGCTGTTTGTCCCCATGTATGCTTAAATATTAAAAACTACGCAACGGTGCAAAAACGCCCCGTTGGTCTAATGGTTTAAGTACCGGGAAATGATCTCGGGGTCGGGTTCGATTCCCGGGTCGAGTAAAGGTATGTTTCGATTTTTTTGAACATGGCTCGGGTTTGCGATCACCAATCCGCATTTGGCAAGCGTGGTGATTAAAGCCTAATCCCATCATAGTAGCGATGACTTGATTTCTATGATGGAGGCCTTTGCCCTGCAGTGGGACAGTAAGCAGGATGATACTTTACTTACTTTTACTGTACGCAACGGATTTTGTGTGGTACCGGCAGAGTAGAATAGGCCACCCTCACTCTTACCGAGGTGTCGTAAAAGGCGACTAAGGTAAAGCTGCTGGCATGATCATCAGCACCCAGAGAAGGAAAACTCTGCATTTATATCAAAACCCTCGCCAACCCGTCTGCCAAGCGTGGTGAGTATGGCAATTACCCCTCATGTGATTGAGGGAGGCCCGTGCCCCAGCAGTGGGGACTTAAATTTTTCTTTATTCAAGAGACTGGTTTCTTGTATAATAATATGATACACATGTATAATAATGCACCCGTGCAAAGCGGGGCAGATCGCTAGTTTTTGGTATAAGAGGCTCCTTAGGAACAGTTTGATGATTTCTGTAATCTTATCAACTAATGTTACCTCTACTCTGGGAAAACGAGTTGTTTTGTCTATCGTATAGTTGATCAGGTGATACCTAAACACATGGTTTGGTAATGTCATGATGATATCATGATGGTTTTGTGAGAACATTTTATCTTATCTAACTTTCAACTAAACTAATCGCCTCATACGAGAGGATAGTTACTATGGGCCGCATTCTGAATCGAGAATTTGAAGTTAAGGTGACGGGTAGGGCACACTAGTGACGCCAATCGATTATATTTTTTAGCTACTAAACGGGATCTATTTTAAACAATTTCGTAGTAACAACCACTATTTTGAAAATTATATCTTTTCAAAATAGTGTCCCTTCACATTAATACATCGCTGCATTCGATGAAACCACTGGGACAAGCACTTGGCCCACTCTTCTTTAGGGGTCTCTTCAACGGTCTTTTGATACGCAGCCACTGCTTCCTCGGCGTCCGTGGAAGGATTTCCTTTTAGTTTTTCTTTTATTATTGGAAATAAATAATAATCGCAGGGTGCGAGGTCTGGGCTATACGAGTACGAGAGCGAAAATCAGAGGGTTGACGAGATGGCAGTCCACAGTCATGAGAAGCCTCTACAATGAGCTAATGGATATTCCGGTCATGGATATGCCCTCTGACTCCATGATCCGTGAACACCGCTTCAATAAGCGGCTTACATTCTTATTACCTAGTAATCGTATTAATACAGGCGTTCGACCAGAAACGAGCTGTAGAAATAATAAAACTGAGCAGAGGACATGTTAGGGCACTCACTCGGACCCCCACGGGGCACTGCAAATTAAACAAGCACCTGCACAACATGGGCCTTTCAGATACCAAAATCTGCAGGTTCTGTCGCGAGGACGAGGAAACGATTATCCACGTCCTCGACGAGTGCATAGCGCCGCACTTCTGCAGAAGCCAGCACCTGGGAGCACACATGATCTCGGCAGACGAGATCAAATGCTCCCCCATCAGCTCCATCCTCGGGTTTATCCTGGAGCTGGAGCTACATGAGGTGCTGTAATAAGTTCTGGGGCTGCCACAATAGATCTTCTACTGGTCGCAGTGGCTATGAGATGCAATGCTCACCCCATTTCATTCAAATAATAAAATAAGTAAATAATATAATATGACACACACTTTAGTTTTATAGTATATAGTAATAGAGACGATTTGTGCTACATTACCGTGGGAAAGCCATGTCATGGCATAAATGGGCCGATTTGAATGGAGTACCACCTAGGCGTTACAAAAAACCGGTGGTGTTGCGGGTGTCTATTGGCGGCGGCAATCGCTTATCATCAGCCCTATCAGGTGATCCGTCTGCTCTTGCCTGCCATCTATTAAAAATTCAATAGCTATAAACTGTATGTACTGTGTGTGTACCTGACTATAACTTCAATAACTATACTTTCCTATGATTAATATTATCTTGAAATTTATACGGCCGTGAAAGACAAGGCATAGTGACACAATACTCTTCAACAACATCAGGAGCCCAATTCTCGGGCTCGTGACTTTTTGAAAACATGGCGGATATCACCTGAAAACCATACAAAAAAACTATGTTTTAGTGATATATGTCGTATGAAAAGAAATGTCACGAGCATGAGAATTGGACTCCTGGAGCCCAATTCTCGGGGATATGGTTTTGAGGTGATATCCGCCATATTTTTTTCATATCGAAATCCCGAGAATTGGGCTCATGATATTACAGATATATGATTTACATATCAATTATTAGTATTTATATTGTCTGTGTTTTTTTACTAAATAGAGTCCCGCGGCAAACCTCGGAATTAATAGGGTTTAAGTATGGAAAGTGGTATATGTTTATTTTGATTAAAGACCATATTTCTAAAGTGTGTAATGTGTAGATCAGATAAAATTGTATTCTTAATGCAAACGAAAATAAACTTTAAAGTGACTCTTTTTTTGTTAGTCAGACAAATCTCATTCTAACGTCAATACGTTTTCAGCATTCATAGCTTTAAATAATCAATATTTTTTCTGAAAACCTATTCTAAATGTATCTAAACGTTATCTATTAAAGCACAGTTAAATATAAAATAGTAGCATTATTATTTACTTTGAAAATTTAAAATAAAATTATGGAAAACATAGCTTGGTCAACGTAGGTGATGCCTTGACATCGCTTCCGTAGTAATTGCAACGTGGGCTCTTCTCTTGCTTACCATCAGGCTGAGGAGAGCCAATATACTGTGTCACTATAAAAATAATAGATTTTTCAAAAACTCTCCATAAAAATCAGCAATTTCATACCCTAGTACATAGATTCCATGTTTCTGTAAACATGGAATCAACAACAATCAACATTGTATTTTGAGCTTTATGCCTCAAAGCTCAAACTTCAATGTTGATGGCGACTGAAGCGCGCTTTTCATGGGACTTCTTTAGTGGTGCTGACTCTACGTTTCATTTTCGTTGAATTCTTTTTTATTTGCATAAAGCACAATATTTCCAGTATTTTGGTTGTGCAAAGGTCATTAGGAAAACACGAGCATCGAACCAAAACAAGCGACTAACAAAAACCGTCCTTCGCCGCACAATTTCCACGCCTTCGCAATTGCCGAACTAAATGAACTAGTGATGTTAAACTATCGATGTTTCTGTCGAAATCAGCTATAAGGAACATTAACATCGACGATGCTTCCATTTGAACTTAACTCGCTCTAATAATAAAATTCATACATCGGGGCTTCAGGCATCGAAGAAAATTAAAGTGACGGGTGGGGCACACTAGCGACGCCAATCGATTTTAATTTTTAGCTTAGTAGCTAAAAACCAGAGCTATTTTAAACAATTTCGGGGCTACAACATCTCGACAAACACTTATACTATTTATTATTACCTATTTATTACACTTATACTATTTATTAAATAACCATGCACAAATGTTGGGTCCGTTTTTGTACGCGAAAAAATGATTCACGCTAAAAGTGGCCGCTTTTGGTGGTAATCAATTCTTCACGTACAAAAACGGACCCAACATTTGTGCCTGGTTATTTAATAAATAGTATAAGTGTTTACCGAGAGGTTGTAACCCCGAATTTGTTGCAAATAGGTCCGATTTAGTAGCTAAAAATTAAAATCGATTGGCATCGCTAGTGTGCCCTACTCGTCACCTTAATTTGCCCTGTTACTCAATAAGTACTACTAACTGCAATCCATTTTAATTTGCCCTGTTTATCAATACAAAGTGCTGCCACCTGTAGTTACTACACTGTCAACATAGTTGGTACTGCCAACTGATTCCAACTTTTTTTTTAATGTGATAGTTGGCAGACGAGCAGATGGATCACCTGATGGTAAGCGATTGCCGCCGCTGTCAGTTTTTTTCTTAATCTGTGGCGTCACTCCAATGTTTACTCAGTTCATTCGAGAAAAGGACTCACCGTGGAAGTCCCCAAATCCAATTATTTCACAGTAAGTTAACATCGGAATTTTATTAATCGGTATATTTTTATCATGACAGATAAGGTTCATATCTGGTGGTTTCAATTGGCCAAAAAAGGGGTCCTATGATATGAATTAGGGAAGGATGTAAATGAGGTTTATTATATTCCCAAAAACTAATATTATGACATCAATAAAAATACAATAACCAGTAGGATAAACAATAATTAACAGTGGGAGAGCCATGCTTTGGCATGAATGGGCCAGCTCGACCGGAGTAATATCACGTCATCACAGAAAACCGGCGTGAAGCAGTGCATGCGCTGTATTTCGCTGAGTGAGTGAAATTACCGGAGACCCAATGCAGGTGAAGGGGGGTTAAAAGGTAAGCAGCGCACTTGTGATACCACTGGTGTTGCAGGTATCCAAGGGCGACGGTAATCGCTTACCATCAGGTGATCGGTCGGCTCGTCTGCCACCTATATCATAAAAAAAAAAACAAAAAATCGATAAAAATAATTATCCAATTTACTAACAGCACTAAACAAACCCGGCAATGTGACATTGCGAATTCGCGATCATAATCGCGTGAGTCAGAATTACGCAACGAGTCAAAGACCGAACGACCTTCGGGGCCACGTGCGCACGAGTTTCGGCGCGTGACGTCACCATAGCGGAGATAGGGAATGTCGAAAGGGAGTGCGTTCCCTTTGCACCTAACGGGTATGGCACCTGAATTAGGACCCCAAACTTCCAGAATAAAAACGTAACAAGGGTGAATGTTTGTTTGTTTGTATTTTTATGGACTTGCCGTGTGGTCCCCGGCAGAGTAGAATAGGCCACCCTCACTCTTACCGAGGTGTCGTAAAAGGCGACTAAGGTAAAGCTGCTGGCATGATCATCAGCACCCAGAGAAGGAAAACTTTGCATTTATATCAAAACCCTCGCCAACCCGTCTGCCAAGCGTGGTGAGTATGGCAATTACCCCTCATGTGATTGAGGGAGGCCCGTGCCCCAGCAGTGGGGACTTTAATGGGCTGATGATGATGATGATGAATGCTTTAATGGACAACGTTTAAGAACGTATAAGATAGTTTTTAAAAAAAATATTTTTTGATTGAAAAGTTATTATTGATAGGTGGATTATTGATTGTTATTATTGATCGTGGATATTTGTTGTTTTAGTTATTAATTATTTAATTTATATTTTCTATTGCATGCCATTATAACTTTGGCAAATTGTAAGAGTAATTGTTGAGTTATACATCTTATTGTGTCTAGAAAAAACCGGCTAAGTGCGAGTCGGACTCGGCCATGAAGGGTTCCGTAGCAGCAAGTAAGATATTACTAATTGTAAAACAATTGAGTTGACTAAATGGAAGGTAAATTTACGGTATTTAGCGTATTAAAAAACTAAATTTAGTTCAATCCAATTTTTTTAATATATTTTTTTAGTTTTATAACTTTTTTATTAAAAAAGGTAGATGGGGGGGGGGGGGGGTGGGGGCACACATTTTACTACTTTGGGAGCATCTCTTGGGCAAAGTATTAAGTAAAGAAAAAAATATGTTAGAAACCTCATCATTTTTAAAGACCTATCCATAGACACGGGTTTGAAGTTTGGAGACAAAGTGGCTGTGACATACGGATGGACCAGCCATTAGAATTCGTAACAAACTATATATATATATATATATATATATATATATATATATATATATATATATATATATATATATATATATATATATATATATATATATATATATGTAATAATAGGAAGAAGAAATAGATAATATATTTATTTTCATCAAAGGACACACATGCATGCGTACATTTTAAAATAATAAAAAAAAAACAATATATAGTGTAGGTACAGTAAAACAACATAAAAAATGCAAGACAAAATAAACTCATGTGCGCTGCAGCGATACAGAATGGCTGCATCTCGGTAGTTGCTTAACTAGAACGGAGAGTAAATAATGAATGGAAAAGGTACTGGAATCTTAAGGAAATTCTCAAAGGCACTTTCCCTCTGCATCTCAACAATACTGTAATGGATACATGTATTCTACCAACTCTAACCTATGGCTCCCAAACATGGACATTTAACAGTAAATAAAAACAAAACTAGCTAACTGTTAGAAAGCGATGGGAAGGAGCATACTGAAATCCTTACTTTCAGAATGCTAAAAAAATTAAGTAAAGATATGCCCTTACAGGCCGCTACATTGCACTTTTAAAACACCTATGTAAGTACCATAATATATTATTTTATAAGAATCTGTACTCCAATGTGGCATGCATTAAACGATTATGATTATTATGATCATGATTATTATTAAGAGCCAAAACTAAATTTATAGATTTACTTTATCATGCACATATACAAAAATGGCGATCGGCAGGACACCTAGCGAGATACGTAGACAACAGATGGACACTAGAAACCACAACATGGGAATGACCTACGGGAAAAAGAAATACTTAGAAGCCACCCAAGGAACAGATGGATCGACGAAATGATTCAAGTACCCGTAAGAATAGTAAAGAATGGAGGACAAAAGCCCAAAAATAGAAAATGGAGTAAACTAGAGGAGGCATTTACCCTACATGTTGTTGGAACCCCACAACATAGTTTTTTTTTTTTTATTAGTAAGAAACTCAACAGCTTATTTGTAACAAACATAAAGAAAAAAATTCACACCTCGTAACACACTTAGCCAGTAACAGAGTTTCATAGCATTTTATGATTCTTACGAAGCAAAACGAAATTATACTTAATCATACTACTTAATATTAATATTATTAACAAGAGTTATATCATCAATAAGACTATATCGGTGTCTATATCATACCACCAGGAAAGACAGCGGGATGCCAGAATGGCCTTAATTTATATTGTTTCCTGCGAAGAAAGACTTGCCAACCCAATCTAAAGCATTTGAGGCAATTACATATAGACATTACTAGCATATATATTATGCACATATAAATATATTATTAACGGAAAGATAATAAACTTAATTTTTAACGAAATAGTTTATAAGATAAAAAAAATCATTTGAGGTTGTCGGAAATAAATGGGCTAATTCTTATTGTTAATACTGCCTACATTGTTGTTATTTCTATCTCCATTACAACATCACCAATAACTATATTTTAGGTGCCGGAAATTTAAACCTCGAATGGATCACATTTGAAACTCTTGCGCAATTTTAAATTTTACATGTTGATGCAATAGGTGAACTAAGGTATAATCATTTAAAGTGCAAAGATAATCAGATATGTGAGGACAAAATATGATGGGTGACCGATAAGGACGTTGAACTCGTGACGGTGGTTCTGTCGGTATTCTGTAAACATACTTAATATTCATTAAGTTGACTAGTAGGTAATTTATTTAAATGACTGCCTCGATGGCGCAGTGGGCAGTAAGTCGCACTTTAAAGCGACGGCTGCGCTTGATCTATCCCCGGGTCGGGCCAAAATTTGTACCTGAGTTTTACTGATAAGGTGACGGGTAGGACACACTAGCGACGCCAATCGATTTTAAGTTTTGGCTACTAAACCAGATCTATTTAAAACAATTTCGGGGTTACAATGTCTCGGCAAGCACTTATACCTACTATTTATTAAATAACCATGCACAAATATTGGGCCCAACGCGTACACGAAAAATAGCTAAAAATTTTAATCGATTAGCGTCCCTACTCGTCACCTTAAGAAATTCTCAGTGTCAGCCCGGAGTCTAAAAGTTTGGCGGTCTTATACACCCGTTCCTCGGAAAGCACGTTAAGCCGTTGGTCCTGCGCCCGGTCCCTCTCCGGGCGTGTCAAACTTGTTTCCCATCGGAATATGAGGGCAAGAGAATAGAGAATGCACCTGTGTTTGCGCACACACTTGAGCACTATAATATATCCTGCGTAATTAACTGATAGATATGAGATTGGCCGCTTTAGCCGAAATCGGTTGGAGGATATCATTATTTACATCGGGTCTCTATAAAAATAACACAGACTTCTTCTTCTTCTCAGTTGTACACTCCTGACGGAGTGATCGTGATAATGGATTGTCTGTATGTTGGGTAGCGGCTTTAACGAGACTTCTCCATCTTTCTCTGTTTGTGGCACTGCGTGCACATTCAGTCAAGGAACACTTTGTAGCAGACTTGATACTGTCCGTCCACCTTGTAGGTGATCTGCCTCGGGAGCGTTGACCTTTCACTCTTCCCTGTACCATTAAACGTTTCAAAGAGCTATCGTTTCGGATTATATGTCCAAACATGGTAAGGTCTTTGTTTGATTCGAAGCTCCTTAGGATTGAAACGTTGGTGCGGTGAACAGTCCACTTCACTCTAAGCAGGCGCCTCCAACACCACATCTCGAGGGCGTCAATCTTTTCCGACATTTTTGGTTGATTGACCATGTTTCAGCTCCGTAAAGGAAGATAGGAAATATTAAGCATCTCATAAGACGAACCTTGGTGTTTTTGGTTACGCGTTTATCTTTCCATATCTTTGTTAGCTTCTCTACGGTTGATCGAGTCTTGATTTCTTCTTCGCAACATCCAGTATTTTTGATGGTAGATCCCAGATAAATGTTACTCTGGATGACTTCGCAGTTGGCTATTTAGCATATGTCGGCCCGATTGTTGTTCTTACGGTCCACCACCATCTTTTTTGATTTATCACGATTGATCGTGAGGCCAAAACCAGTGCTGGTTGTTTCCAGAAGTGAAAGAAAACTCTCATCATCGGTCTTTGACGTGGAATACAGACTATATAAACGCAAAGTGCATATTTCTACCATTAGCTTGGCGGTGAGGGAACAAATCGCAAGGAAACCTGCACGTCTCACGGACACGTGTCGTCCTCACCGACAGTTTCCCAATAATTGGGGATGGACTTACCCACTATTACTATTCTCTTTCAGATAATGATTCTGAACTGAGTGGAACCGTTATCCAGTTATTCTGGTTTCTCTAAGAGTTGCGAAGGTCAGACGGCAGTCGCTTCATTAATTTCCTGACCAATTACAAGACTTCCTGAATCCTGGATCATGGTCAAGGCGTACCCTGGGCTCCTAAGCGACAGATTTAGACGCAACTGACATTTAAAATCATCATCGTCAGCCCATTTAAGTCCCTACTGCTGGGGCACGGGCCTCCCTCAATCACATGAGCGGTTATTGCCATACTCACCACGCTTGGCAGACGGGTTGGCAAGGGTTTTGATATAAATGCAGAGTTTTCCTTCTCTGGGTGCTGATGATCATGCCAGCAGCTTTACCTTAGTCGCCTTTTACGACACCTCGGTAAGAGTGAGGGTGGCCTATTCTACTCTGTCGAGAACCACACGGCAACACATTGATGCAATAGGTGAAATAAAGATTAACTACACTGTAATTGTAAGTGCAAAGATAATCAGATACGCACGGACAAAATATGATGGGTGACCGATAAGGACGTTGAACTCCATGACGTGGGTGGTTCTGTCAAAACAATGTCAGTCTTATTTTATTATTCTGTAAACATAGTTTTTCATGAAGTTGATTATTGGTCAACTACCTACTGGTAATATTCACATTATTATATGTGATACAAGTGGTCCGCCCTCACTTTGTTTCGGGGCATTAGTTCCATTTTATACTAAAAGATGGCGCTACGCGTCGATTACATCACGCAAGCGTTTCGTGTTTTCGGATTACCTATTAAGCGTTGCAGCTGTCTACAGAATTTATCTCTTTGTAAATAGTAAGTAAAAACGATGATAAAGATAGCTAAGGCAGACGGACACGAAAAACCGGCATGAGTGAGGGTACCAGAGGCCTAATCTAGAGGAAGAAGAGCTTAAAGTTCGCACTATGACTCAATCACTTTATCTATCCAGGCATCCGTCCGTCGTCTGCTACTTAATTAATGCTAAAATGTATGGTAAGAATATTTATTTCGAAGCATCGTCTACTGTAGAGTAGGCCATAAACGTTTTACGAAATAAAAAATATTTTTACCGTCCCTCTTTCAGATTGATAAAATATTATATTTATTAGAATCAGCCTACAGATTAGAAGCTACTCTGCCGTATGGTCCTGGCAAAGTAGAATAGGCCACCCTCACTCTTACCGAGGTGTCGTAAAAGGCGACTAAGGTAAAGCTGCTGGCATGATCATCAGCACCCAGAGAAGGAAAACTCTGCATTTATATCAAAACCCTCGCCAACCCGTCTGCCGAGCGTGGTGAGTATGGCAATTACCCCTCATGTGATTGAGGGAGGCCCGTGCCCCCGCAGTGGGGACTTAAATGGGCTGATGATGATGATTAGAAACAGAATTTTCTTTTGTTTCTTATAACACGACCCTAGATGTATTAAAATAAATATTGACAATAAAATATCTATGTAATTATATTAATCTTTATAACATTAGACTGTAAAATAAATTAAAATGAACCTCCCATTTAATACTGTGTTGTCTATGTGTACGTTTTGTTTTGTTATAGGTGGTGATTTTCTAAAAAGAAAACTCAATTAACTTAGAAATAAACTCAAATCACCGGTCAATTCAATTAGTGATAATGTGTCTCTACTCACTTGACATTGGCAGAGTTGACTGCGTCTCCGACGTACAACACTACTAGCCATTAAAAAAAATGACAAAAAAGTATTTCGGTTTTTTCTTGCAGCACTGTGTGCTATTATTTTCAAATAAAATAAAAGCCTGGACAGTAATAAGAAATCGATTGACACCTCATTCATCAAAATCGGCTGGGTAGCTTATGCAGAATCTTGCAACATACAAATATATTTACATACTAACTTACTTACATACATAGACTGCTAAAATCATAACCCTTCCTTTTTGCTTTGCCGTAGTCGGGTAAAAAACAGTTTGATGACTAGTAGGTTTCCAATTATGACTATAAGTTTTGACGGTGACTACCTACACTCTAATTGGTCACACTAGACCTCCCAACGGGCCTCAGATCAAGACAAGGTTTTTGAACCTAGGACGTAGTAAGGCGATGTTTTCCTAAACTAAATAACAGACAACATGGCATTACATCAACCTGACTGAAATTACTTAATTTTGAGTACTTACTTAGCTAAGCTAGGGGCTTTTAGAGTAATCCACATCATCTCATCGTCAGCCCATTTAAGTCCCAACTGCTGGGGCACGGGCCTCCCTCAATCACATGAGGGGTAATTGCCATACTCACCACGCTTGGCAGACGGGTAGGCGAGGATTTTGATATAAATGCAGAGTTTTCCTTATCTGGGTGCTGATGATAATGCCAGCAGCTTTACCTTAGTCGCCTTTTACGACAACTCGGTAAGAGTGAGGGTGGCCTATTCTACTCTGCCGGGACCACACGGCTGGCATCCACATCATCTGGATGGATTTATATCGACTACAGTGCGTTTCTCACGTCATTTTCTACCACGCACAGTAAAACTGTGAAACCAGCTGTCATCCGTGGTGTTTCCGAACAGATACGACCCGGTGACCTTCAAGAAAAGGGTTTACTTCTTTCTTAAGAGCCGGCCACGCATGTGTGATGCCTCAGGTGTTGCAGATGTCCATGGGCGGCGGTGATCACTTTCCATCAGGTGTGCCGTCTGTTCTTTTGTCCGCTATAATGTAAAAAAAAAAGAAACTGCCAAGGCTATTCCCGGCCTGACGTAAGAGGCGACTAATAGGACCTTCGGAGTACGCGAGCATAACCACTATTGGGGAGTGGCTTGCTCAGCATACGACTCCGCGGGGGACGACGTTATCGGGTGTCCTAGTACGTCATACATCAGAGAGCGCGTGCGGTACGGTCCAGTCCCGGCTTTGGGGGACCCCCCTCCTTATTACAAATCACGATCAAAAGATATTACCGTACCACCCTTACACTGTGCAAGTTCCACCAGCTCGTACTAAGCGTTTCGCTTCCTCTTTCTTGGTACGAACTGCTAAGGAATGGAACAACTTGCCGGCTTCTGTATTCCCAGAGAGCTACAATTTGGGTGTCTTTAAGTCGAGAGTGAATAGGCTTCTTCTGGGTAAGCACGCTACATCTTAGACCTTATTGTCACTTTCCATCAGGTGAAATGAGGTCAAGTGCAAACCCATTTAATATATATAAAAAAAAAACCAAAGCTCCTGTGATCCCGTTCCAACACGCAATGTTAAAAGGACGAATTATGTTCCGGGACTATCCTTAGTGTAATAAGTTCAGTGGAACGGTTTGGCTGCAGGAGTATTTCCGGACGGCTACGACTTAGGGACCTTCAAGAGAAGAGCGTACTCTTTTTTAAAAAGGCCCGCAATACATTAGCGATCTCTCTGATTTCGCGGATGTTCATGGGCGGCGTTGATTACTTTCCATGAGGTGACTCGCTTGCTCGTTTGTCCGCCTCTAGCTTAAAAAAAAAAGATGCAGGGGTTTTGGTTTAGGTTAGAGTCCCATACAGCATCTGGTTCCCTACATGTGACAAGGTGAACGGCATGATGGTTACCCCTGGGAAAAAATGTACGAGTGTCGAGAAAATAGATTGTGCGATGGTACCTCAGTGGATTAAAACGCGCCTTCCACGCGGGGGTCGTGGTTCGAATCCGACCGTACAACTCTCGACTTTTCAAATCTATGTGCGTATTTCTACCATCAGCTCGGCGGTGAGGGAAAACATCGTGAGGAAACCTGCATGTTTCGGATAGTTTCTGAAACGTGTAACGATTCAGTTAGTCTGGTTCCCCTGTACGGGTTGCGAAGGTCAGACGGCAGTCGCTTCATTGTAATTACCAGACTCCTTAAGTCCTGAATCATGGTCTAAGCGCACCCCGGGCACCAAAGCGACAGTCTTGGATGCAACCGGAAACTTCACGCTAAGATGAGGAGGCTGATTTACATGAATGGGCCAGCTCGACTGCAGTGATACCACGGCCTCACAGAAAACCGGCGTGAAGCAGCAATGTGCTATGTTTCGCTGCCCGAGTGAGGGTACCGGCCCAACCTAGGGGAAAGGCCGATTTAAAGCTTCGCAGCGCACTTGTGACTCCACTGGTGTCGCGGGTGTCCATTGGCGGCGGCAATCGCTTACCCAAGAAGCCGCACCCTGGGCAGTTACCACATCTGCCCGGAGGATGTTAAGGCTATCGCTCCCAAGGCCATTATACGTTTATGCAAACCGTGGGCCACGGAGACGATCTGCAAGTGGGAGCGGAGGTCACAATAGATCAAATTTGGTCGCAGTGACCACTCGGCAACGAACGCTCCCCAGAACTTCGAATAATAAATACCATCAGGTGATCCGTCTGCCACCAATGACATTAAAAAAATGCGAGGACCTCTGGTGCTGCAGAATTTCATGGGAGGCGGTAACCTTTTACCATCACGTTTTCGTCTGCCCCCTACCTATCTCATTAAAAACAGAAGCAAAGTCAAATTATCTGGATGCAGTGAAATCTCTTCCAGGAATTTGGCGTTGAAACCAAAACTCCCGTTTTTCCCCAATGCCCATTAATTTATGCTGTAAATTTCCTCATAAGTGCGCTCATACCGTCCACTAGCGACACTGTTTGATTTTAATACATAATTGTTTTTTTTTATATGATAGGTGGCAGACGAGCAGATCACCTGATGGTAAGCGATTACCGCCGCCCATGGACACCCGCGACACCAGTAGAGTCACAAGTGAACTGCCAACTTTTAAGCCCCCATTTCTCGCGGATTGGGCCTCTGGTAACCTCACTCGCGCAATGAAACACAGCACAGTGATCTGCCGGTACTTAAACCATTAGACCAACGGGGCGTTCACCGCGTGTTTTTTTATAGGTGGCGGACGAGCAGACGGATCGGCTGATGGTAAGCGATTGCTGCTGCTAACAGACACCCGCGACACCAGCGGAGTCACAAGTGCGCTGCCAACCTTTACAACCCCTTTTCCCCCGGACTGGGCCTTCAGTACCCTCACTCACGCAGTGAAACACAGCACAGTGATACAGCACAGGGTTGGTACCGACGGGGCGTTCACCCCTGGAGCGTTTTTTTTATGTGATAGGTGGCAGACGAGCAGACGGATTGCTTGATGGTAAGGGATTACCGCCGCCCCTAGACAACCTCGACACCAGTAGAGTCACAACTGCGCTGCCAACCTTTAAGCCGCCCTTTCCCCCAGATTGGGCCCCCGGTAACCTCACTAACGCAGCAAAACACTGCACAGTGCTGCTTCACGCCGGTTTTCTGTGACGACGTGGTATCACTCCGGTCTACAAATACCTATTTGTAGCTTTTGAGAATTATTCTGTGTTTCCCATGTCACGTAAAAAGAGTAATGGAGAAAATTAGGTACCTACCTAATGTTCTCCATTACACTTTTTATAAATCTATTTTTAAATAAAATTAATTGATTTTATTTCTCAAAATATTTTTTTTTATATGAGAGGTGGCAGACGAGCAGACGAATCACCTGATGGTAAGCAATTCCGCCGCCCATGGACACCCGCAACACCAGTGGAGTCACAAGAGCGCTGCCAACCTTTTCCGCTTCCCCCCATTGGGCCTCCGGTAACCTCACTCACACGGCGAATATACTCGTATGGTAAGATTTATATTATGTTTATTAAACAAAGGAAGAAAAACTTAAGAAAATTAAGACAATAACTGATACCTAAAACTAAGCTAAAAGTAAGTAAAAAGGAAAGTTAAAACAAAGTAGGCCCCTGTGGAAATAACCCAAAAATGCTGGTCGCATTACCCCGCTGGATCGCGATGGAAATTCGCTGGGCGAGGTAGCTGCCAGCCTTTGGCTATCCCGTGACTTGGACTAAACGCTTAGCTAAGGCACGGATATTTTTGCATTAATCAAAATAAAAAATGGCGCTAGTTAACATAAAAAGCACCCTCAATTTCAGTGGAAACACAAAAACGCAGCGACGCCACAAAGCGTACGCACTGCGCAGTATTTCGACCTACAGCTTCAAGGGCGATTTTTGAACTATTGCGTCACGAGTTTTCTTAGAAACGTCATTCTATTGCGCCGTTTTGCATCATACTGGGCAAGACTCATTAATTTGCTCAGTTATTTACCGACTTTAAAAAAAGACGAGGTCTTATGTTCGACTGCATGTCATCATCATCATCATCAGCCTATCGCAGTCCACTGCTGGACGTAGGCCTCTCCAATTGTTCGCCACTGTGATCTATCCATGGCTTCTCGCATCTAGCTCTTGGCAGCCATCCTGCGCAGATCGTCCCCCCACCTAGCCAGAGGGCGCCCTACATTACGTTTTCCAAGACGCGGTCTCCACTCCAGAACCCGTTTACCCCATCGGTTGTCGGTTCTGCGGCTAATATGGCCAGCCCATTGCCACTTAAGCTTGCTAGTTCGGTGAGCAATGTCGATAACTTTGGTTCTCTGCCGGATCACCTGTATTTATGTTTTTTTATAAACTCAGTTATTCGAGCTAGGCTTAAGTCGAAGGGTACTAGCGACACCAATCGATTTAAATTGTTAGTTACTAAACCGGATCTATTTTAAACAATTTCGGAGCGGGAAACTCTAAGAAAACATATGCACTATTTATTTAAAAATTGCTTACTACTTTTTGATCTGTTTCTGTTTTGAATTTCAAGTACAAAAGCAGACCAATAAGCTAAGCATAAAGTATCAGCCTATATACTGTCCCACTGCAGGGCAAAGGCCTATATCATAGAAATCAAGTCATCGCTACTATGATGGAAATAGTAACCACCACGCTTAATCACCACGCTTGCCAAATGCGGATTGGTGATCACAAACCCGAGCTATGTTCGAAAAATTCAAAGCATACTTTTTGCCCGACCCGGGAATCGAACCCAGGACGACGAGATCACGGCCCGGTACTTAAACCACTAGACGAACAGGTATTAGTATCAAGGTGACGGGTAGGGCACACTAGCGACGCCAATCGATTTTGATTTTTAGCTACTAAACCGGATTTATTTTTAACAATTTCGGGGTTACAACCTCATGCCGAACGCTTATACTATTTATTAAATAATCATGCAAAAATGTTGAGTCCAACGCGTACGCGAAAAATTGAATCACGTCAAAAGTGACCGCTTTTGACGTGATTCAATTGTTCGCTTACAAAAACGAACCCAACATTTGTACATGGTTATTTAAATAATAGTATAAGTGTTTGCCGAGAAGTTGTAACCCTGCAATAATATAAAGCTTTAAAATAGATCCGGTTTAGTAGCTAATAATCAAAGTCGATTGGTGTCGCTAGTGTGCCCTACCCGTCACCTTAAATAAATAGTTAAAGTGGTTTCTCTCGAGAGCTAGAGCTTTGAAATTGTTAAAAAGATGTTGTAACAATTTAAATCAAATGGGGTCGCTAGTGTGCCCTATCCGACACATTAAGATAAAATAGAAACCATTGTAAAAAATAATAATTTACATACTTCATCTCCTATTTATAGCAAATCCATGACTATATTCTAAAACCACATTAGTACCTACCTATTAATATCTCAAAGTTGTAAATGCAAGTAATTGCGTAATACATGATAAAGCATCATATCATTCTATCGGTATTAACGTAAGTCCTTTTCATAGTATTCAACTATAAATGTGTTATAAAGCCTAACGAATAGGAAATATCATTTTGGCAACAATTTGTCACGTAAGTGGATTGCAATTCATATATAATATTATAAACATTTGTGTGCATGAACATATCTGTTTGTATTCGTCTGGGTGTTATCTATGTATTATAAGTATGTATTTACAAAAGAAAAGTATTATATGTATATAATTGTAATCCCACTGTTGATTCTGATATCCGTAACACAGGTGCTTGAGCTACCTATCTCAGAGTCAGATCAATGTATGTGATGTTGTGAAATATTTATTTATTTATTCTTATGCGAACAAAGACCATAAATCGTAAATTAGAATAGTTATTTACGAGATGTCTACAATGAGGAGATGAAAATTCAGGTTATTTTTGATTTTCCGATATTTTGGGGCTATTGTAAGCGCCCACCATGGTCATGAGTATCTGAAGTTTCAGCTGGTCAAAACTCGGGAACTCAAAAATAAGGTTACAGAAATCTCGTAAATAACTATTCTGATGTTAGTGACCATGAAAGTTTAAAACAATCATCATCAGCCCATTTAAGTCCCCACTGCTGGGGCACGGGCCTCCCTCAATCACATGAGGGGCAATTGCCATACTCACCACGCTTGGCAGACGGGTTGGCGAGGGTTTTAATATAAATGCAGTTTTCCTTCTCTGGGTGCTGTTGATCATGCCAGCAGCTTTACCTTAGTCGCCTTTTACGACACCTCGGTAAGAGTGAGGGTGGCCTATTCTACTCTGCCGGGGACCACACGGCGAATAATAATAAAACAATAAACCGTAAATATTTTAGTATGTTTGTTTATCCTTCTTCCAGATTCAATTCACTGACGTAATTTCGTAATTAAAAGTTCAGCGATTTTCAAGTATTTATATGCGAAAGCGAGGCAAACAGGCAAGCGAGTCAGCTGATGGTAAGAAATCGCCGCTACCCATGGACACCAAATTTACATAGAATAGTATGCATTTTCTACGTAAACAAATGCATGAACACATCTTGTGTATTCCGAAATTCCCCTTTTCCGTAGTACAAATATCGCAAGCTTTCGTGACGTCACATGGTGCGACACGTTTCGGTGAATGCGGCAACGATGACGTCACCGTGAGTAAGCTATGGCGCTTGTTTGTCTCTCAAGTTAGTAGTCATATAGTATACAGTAGTATTATTAGATAACTACCTACATATACTGTCAACATTCGAGCTACTATGGTAACTCAGTGGTGTGCCTTCTAAACAGAAATAAAGGTATAATGGCATCAAGAAAATCGTAAAAGCAAAGGACAATGGCGAACCTCTTTATAACATATTTGTTCATACTTTTTTTTTGCATCTTGGTATAAAAAATATGTAATAATAATATTATTAAGACTTTCAGATAATATTTTATAACAGTACACTCGTGCCTTTCAGATACCAAAATCTGCAGCTGTCGTGAGGACATACATGAGGTGCTGTAATAGGTTATGGGGCTGCCACAATAGATTATCGCAGTCGTCGCAGTTGGTCGCAGTGGCTATGAGACGCAAGGCTCACCCCATTACTAACAAATAATAATAATAATAACACTCGAGAAAAGACGTCAGATACCGATGTCGGCGCCCAATAGGTACTTATACATAGTAATATTGTGATACATTTAATTATTTAACAGGGATTAAGACAGGACAGGGAACAGGGATCGCTTACTATCAGGTGATCTGTCTGCTCGTCTCATCATCATCATCATCATCACCCCATTTAAGTCCCCACTGCTGGGGCACGGGCCTCCCTCAATGACATGAGGGGTAATTGCCATACTCACCACGCTTGGCAGACGGGTTGGCGAGGGTTTTGATATCAATGCAGAGTTTTTATTCTCTGGGTGCTGATGATCATGCCAGCAGCTTTACCTTAGTCGCCTTTTACGACACCTCGGTAAGAGTGAGGGTGGCCTATTCTACTCTGCCGGGACCACACGGCCTGCTCGTCTGTCAAATAAAAAAGAGATTAAGATTCGACTTTCGATTAAATTATGATAAAATGTTATCTGAAGTGTATGAATTGGTAAAAATATTATTTTGTGCTTATTGAAGGCGGTTTATTTTACGTAAAAAAAATAGTGTAGGTACTTTTTAGTGTCTCATTTTTATAAAATTTCATTTATAAAAATGAGACATTAAAAATTTCACGGGGATCTCATCATCAGTGTGACCTTTCAAATAAAAAAAATCTGCAAATCGGTCAATAATTGGCGGAGAAATCGGTGAACAGACATAAAAAACATACATGCAGTCGAATACAGAACCTCCTCCTTTTTTGAAGTCTGCTAAAAATATTTATTCATTCCTTATATCTACAGATACGTTGTTTACGTTAAAATAATTCAATCATAAGTAATAAATCCTTTTATAACGCCTATGTATAAATACATACGTTATTCATGTTTGTATTTCAATATCTTTTCCAATTATTTATCACACAATTGAAACGAATCCAAACATTACACATCGACTTTTGTATGAATAACAGAACAGGGTGTGTTTGCCCCTGACTCATTTATTTAGCGTCACAGAGAAAGTATGAGTCATTTTCCTACTACGAAAACAAGCGCGGGTCTCCCAAAACCTACTAACTAAAACGTTTTTATACGGCTGCTGTATATAGGCAATGGACAATATACTATAAGACTCATAAAATTTTAGAAAAATAATATCAGAATTTTTAAACAGATATTTGTGGGGAAAAGAAATTAAATGCAAGAGGATTCTTGTGGCGTGATGACACTGGACATGCAAATTAATAACGCTTTGGCTCATCTTGATTTTTTTTTGTTATGGCGTCTATTGAATTTCGATTTAACTTTGCCAATGTCGAGTGATTAAATAGACACATGTTTGTAGACGAAATTGTCCGATGAATAGAACTGGATCTTTCTAATTAATTGAGTTTTAATTATATATAAAAAAAAATCAAAATATACTGGACATGGAAGAAAGGACAAAATAAGACTAAACAAAATTAAAAAAGTAACTAAGTTTCAAAATGTGAATAAAGTATGCAAAACACTAAAAAGGACAAAGGCATATGCTAAGAGAGGAGAATGAGAAATGGACTAAAACAATAACAGAGTGGTATCCCAGGAATGAGAAAATTTATTGGTAGGGACAGCTTGACTGGGAGAGGCAGTGTCGGGCCCGTAGTGAAGCCCCCGCCAGAGGAGAGCCCGACATAACCCGCCTGCCCCCCGGCAGGAGGGTATGCATAAGGAGGCATTCCCCAACGTCAAAAAAAAAATAAAATAAGGGAAGGGAAAAGAAGCAAGGGCCGACAATGTAAGCGCTGGGAAGATGACCTTAAAAGAGTCGCCGGTCCAGAATGGACCCGAACTGAAAAAAGACAGGAACAAGTGGTAGTTCTTGGAGGAGGCCTTTGTCGAAGGACCAGCTGTTGAAGTAAAAAAAAAATCCGACACCTAAATGTAACATAGTTGTAAATTGATTGACAGTAATAAAGGCTTGTGGTCCCGGCAGAGTAGAATAGGCCACCCTCACTCTTACCGAGGTGTCGTAAAAGGCGACTAAGGTAAACCTGCTGGCATGATCATCAGCATCCAGAGAAGGAAAACTCTGCATTTATATCAAAACCCTCGCCAACCCGTCTGCCAAGCGTGGTGAGTATGGCAATTACCCCTCATGTGATTGTGGGAGGCCCATGCCCCAGCAGTGGGGACTTAAATGGGCTGATGATGACGATGAATAAAGGCTTGAATTGAATTGAATTGAATGGATACAGTTAAGTAAGAATAAGAATAAGAAAGCATTTATTCGACACGCGTGCGTGGTCCACCGTTGGTAAGGTCGAAGTCCGGGGCCCATCGCCGCTGGTCCCCCGCGCAATATGCGAACAAATCTAACAATATTAACAACAAATGTAACCATATTTTACGCAAATAAAAATATTCTATTCTATTCTAAAATATTCTATTCTATTCTACCGCGCCCCGCGGGTCTTGTCCAACGCCGAGCCGATTGTGCCCGAACACTAACAAAATTAGGGGCGGCGTGACCCATGAGTCACCCATTCACATTGAAACGTCACAGAGAAAGTATGCGTCATCAATTAAGTACGGGTTGTATGACTCACCCCACTTGCCCAACCAGTCATAGCATCTTTTACATCCGCAGCGTTATCAGATCAATGATAATGATATAACGTTACAAAATTTGCATTGAGTCATATTTTTTTATATCATAGGTGGTTTACGAGCAGACGAATCACCTAATCGATTGCCGCCGCTCATAAATAAATTAGAAAAATCTTACGTCAAAATACGAATAACTACTATTTTACAAATAAGATAAGATAAGATAACGTTTATTGGCCATAAAACATAGTATATACAGCAGTAGACAGGTATGGAAAAATAACGTTAGTATTTTGAGCAAAATTACTTTTTTTCTGATTTTATTGTAATTGAGTGCATACTACCTAACTAAGTTGTAAGAAACATAACAAACCACTGCAACACATATACTACATACAACGTACCTAGTTGCTCTACCCCACGAGGCTTGCACGGAAGACCAGCGTCGAAGCGTCCCTTCGGCATATGCTGAGTGCAAACCTTTTTGGTGACACATTTTTTTTTATTATTGCCTTTATCTCTTTTACTGTACATAACCTTAATATTTTTATAGATGTAATAATGTTTTGTAATTTTGTTCTTTATTTGTGTCACTAAATAAACATACATGTCTGTTTGTATAGGTCTGGGTGTTTTCTATGTATTATAAGTATGTAATTACAAAAGAAAAGTATTATATGTATATATTTGTAATCCCACTGTTGATTAAGCCTGGCCTGGATAAATAAATAGTAGTTAGTTAAATAATAGTTCACACATAAATGTCTGTTTGTATTGGTCTGGGTGTTTTCTATGTATTATAAGTATGTAATTACAAAAGAAAAGTATTATATGTGACTCCGAGATAGGTAGCTCAAGCACCTGTGTTACGGATATCAGAACCAACAGCGGGATTACAAATATATACATGTAATACTTTTCTTTTGTAAATACATACTTAGAATACATAGAAAACACCCAGACCTATACAAACAGACATGTTTACAGATACCCCTATCTATACATCTTTATATCCTGTGACATATCCCAAGCGCACCCACCAAAAGGTAAATTTGTGACGTATTTCACATTCCACTCGAATAGAAATATTTCCATGTCATAACTCATATTTTCCACGTGACATACAAACATTACTAAAGAATTCCATGACGCTGAACGTAGAAAACTAGAAGTTTCCACAAACTTCAATGGAGGGAGGCATTGCGCAATGACGTCATCTCTGACGTCACTTGGAGTTTCCCAGCGTCACGGGAGGCACGCGCAGGCGTAGAAGCCTGGTGAGTCACGTGGTAGGATTTGGGGATTATTGTGTTTAATCAAAGACACACACAAAACACAGCATGTTTGAGTTTTGTGTGTGTCCTACAAAATATTTAGAAACTTTGTCCGATTCGACCAATACCGTGCGTATATCTACATTTTTTTATGACGTAGGTAACAGACGAGCTGACGGATCACCTGATGGAAAGCGATTACCGCCGCTCATGTGGAGTGGCAACACCAGTGGAGTCACAAGTGCGCTGGCAACCTTTTAACTCCCCTTTGGCGTTACATTGGCGGAATCACACGTGCGGCCGACATCGTCTCGTCGTCGATCTCTTTAGCCACCCATTTGGAGGCCTAAGGCGCAAATTGTGTGTGTTAATGAATTTGTTTTTTTTTCTTCTTAACTTTCTTTAAAATTGTTTGTTTTTAAGCCATTGCATGTATGTGTGTCTATGTTGTTACAAATAAATGATTTATCTATCTATCTAAAGCGTCCGTTAAACACCGGCGTCCAATCAAATCGCTGAAGGACAACTAGCCATCTAGTTGGCTTTAGTTTTTAACCGATGGCTGCGGCGTAACTATTCAACGAGCAAGATACGAATATCTACGCATAATATTTTTTTTAAATATGATAGTTGGTCAACGAGCACACGGTTCACCTGTTGGTTAGCGATTTTGGATGCCGATGCAACACCAGTGGAGACACAAATACACGCTCCCCTTCCCTTAGGATTAGGCTTCCGGTACCCTGACACACTCGGCGAGTCAGTGCAGGCACTACTTCACGCTGATTTTCTGAAGGCCGTGTTATCACTCTGGTCGAGCTGTCATTCGTGCCGAAGCGAGGCTCATCCTTCCTAACACAAACCTACTGTATATCCAGGGGCGGCTCTAGCCCAAGAAGCGCCCGGGCGCAATCAATAACCTGGCGCCCTCTTGTTTTAAAATGCGCGAACAAAAAACCGCCTTCAAAAACTACGAACTAAAATGTGTAAAACAATATTTTTAACACTTTATACACTTCAAGATGACGATGGTGTCTGCGAATCGTAGGTGTGACATGTACTCGCCATTAATATTGATTCCGCGCTCTTTCCAGTTTAGCGTTCCGCATCAGAAATGATGTAATCCAACAGAGAACCAGAGTCACCGACATAGCCCACCGAACTAGCAAACTCGGTAAGCGTAGTGTAGGACGCCCTGCGACAAGATGGGATGATGACATTCGAAGGCTGGCTGGTGTGGGCTGGATGAGAGTGGCCGAAAATCGGGAGCAGTGGCGTGCATTAGGGGAGACCTATGTCCAGCAGTGGACGAGTGTGGGTTGCTGATGATGATGATGATACACTTCAAATAACATTTTATAACAGTACACTCGAGAAAAGGTGTTACCGAAGTCGGCGCCCAATACTATCGTGTAATTTAATACAACATTCAATTAATAGGGATCATCTGTGAAATTTACATCCCTTTAACCACGTGTTCTGTACAACATTTGTTCTATGACTTTTTCTGGTTCGCATAAAGACAATTTGACTTTCCATACAAAGTCGGTTACGTGACTAGGTCGTTTTGTATGGGAAGTCGAAATATCGTAGAACAAATGTGGTCAAGAATAGTTTTTAAAACACGTGGTTAAAGGGATGTAAATGTTCACAGATACACCTAGGGTTGCCACCCGTACTTTATAATAAAGTATAGAGTACAATCACCTGAAATTACGTAAATTTCAGGTGATTGTACTCTATACATTATGAGAAAAATAAAGTACGCGAAAATACTTTATTTCGCATGAGAATTTTGAAAAAAGTTGTCGTTTTTATTTTCCTTAAATGAAATTGGTGAATAAACGATTGGTGATAAACATGGCGCAGAAAGCGCCGCATAATTTATTCTTTCGTTTTAATAATTTCTAAACGCAATAATTAGCAAAAAGTAATATAAAATATGTTTTTAAACATAATGATATAGAAAAATAAACTATACTTTATTATGATACAATGTACTTTTTTCCTTACCTATATTATGCATCCAGAACTAGACATATTTACCGATAATGTTAAGTCCTTAGTAAATAAAATTGATATGTGTTTATAAATACAATAAGAGCTGATTATGTATAATTATGTAATTGGGTTTATCCCGTATAATTATATTAAATAAATAAATAAATAAATAAAATAAAAAAATTATAATAACGAATGTACTTTATCTGCAAAAAAAAAAGGTGGCAACCCTAGATACACCCCGTATATATAATAAAGCAATATTACGCAACGCGCAGCATGCATTGCCGCTAACTGCTAGGAAGCGTTGCGTCACTACCGGGCCTTGAACCTCGGAAACGCGCCAGGAAGCGAACCCGCTACCGGCCGTGCGCACGCGCCGGTGCTAATCGCTGTATCATTATGAACTATGTCGTTTAAGTGCACTACCTGTTGCGTAAGTTTATTTAAGATATCAATCAATCAGACTATCGAAGAACACTGCTGAAAGTAGACGTTAACGACCTATTTTCTGCCTATTTGATTTATATTTATAATCTCAATTATTCATAATGCCGTGTGGTCCCCGGCAGAGTAGAATAGGCCACCCTCACTCTTACCGAGGTGTCGTAAAAGGCGACTAAGGTAAAGCTGCTGGCATGATCATCAGCACCCAGAGAAGGAAAACTGCATTTATATCAAAACCCTCGCCAACCCGTCTGCCAAGCGTGGTGAGTATGGCAATTACCCCTCATGTGATTGAGGGAGGCCCGTGCACCATGCACCGTGATGATGATGATGATGATTCATAATGAAAATTTAAAAGAGACACAGCGTTTTGTTCAGTCACACAATGTCTTAAAGAAAATCAAAATATAATGAAGTTTCATTCATCATTTCTGGTATTCGCAAATGCACATAATTTTGTTACTCATTTCAAACAGCTTCGAGTACTCACACGTAGGGGTTGCAGATGGCGCGACCGAGATAGCGAGTGTCCGAGGAACGGCAAAGCTCGCCGCGAAATGAATTTGAACGACGCTCCGCCACACTCATAAGGTGACGACACTAGCGACGCCAATCGATTTTAATTTTTATTTACTAAACCGGGTCTATTTTAAACAATTTCGGAGTTACAATCTCTCGGCACTTATACTATTTATTAAAAAACCATGCACAAATGTTGGGTCCAACGCCTATGTGAAAAATTGATTCACGCCAAAAGCGGCTACTTTTGGCGTGAATCAATTTTTCGCGTACAAAAACGGACCGAACGAAATTGTTTAAAATAGATCCGGTTTAGTAGATAAAAAATAAAATCGATTGGCGTCGCTATTGTGCCCTACCCGTCACCTTAATAATTGAAAAAAAATAGCAGACGGAGTAGAAGTCTACTTTGAGAAAAATAACAGTGCAATAATGTAAGCTGACCTTGAGGTCACCGCCCTCTTATCTAACGCATTTTTCTCGGGCATCCGCATCCGGTCACTGGGAAAGCGCGTTTCTCCAAACAGATGGCGCGCGGGTCGCATGCTATGCGCGTGCGCGAAAGTGGCGCGCGCGCCGCATCGCAAGCAAGGATAGGGACGGTATGCACCGGTTTAGTTGAGGAGGGCTTTTTACTACGGCGAAGCAAAAGGAGGGTTGTGATTTTGACCTGTATTTGACTACTAATCATCATCATTCAACCAATCAGTTGGGCTGACGCCCTGTTGGTCTAGTGGTTTAAGAATGGTGATCTCGGGGTCCTGGGTACAATTCCCGGCTCGAGCGAATATGTAAAAAGTATGTGTTGAATTTTTCGAACACATCTCGGGTTTGTGATCCACCAATCCGCATTTGGTAAGCGTGATGATTAAGCCTAATCCCATGATAGTAGCGATGACTTGATTTCTATAATGTAGGCCTTTGCCCTGCAGTGGGGCAGTATATAGGCTGATACTTTACATCAGTTCGGCCCACCTTTTGTAACCGGACTCCGGTCAAGCTGACCCATTCATGGCAAAGCGTGGCTATCCCACGATCTTATACTGTGAAAACATTATTTAAAATGTTTGCCATCAGCTAATTCAACCTTGCGCAAAAGTGTAGCTGTCGTGGTCAGGTGCGCACACGCAGGACGCCATAAGCTCGGTCAACAACCGGTGACGTAAGCGCACTTTATGCGCCTCACTTTCTTTGGCGGAATACAGCTCGACGGTCCAGCTGGAATGCAAACGCCAAAGTTAATGAGCAGGTTAGAAGGTTTGAACGTCAAAAAAAAAAAAACTTAAAAAAAAACGTTGCGACATACCTAGTAATAACAATGTGTATTTTTTTATGGCTGTTATTCTTCATCTGAGCCGGTAATTCCTGGTTGCGTCCAAAGCTTTTTTTTTGTCAATAGGATAACGCTTGACCACAATCGCACCTGATGGAAAGCGACGATGGGGTCTGGGATGATACGCGTTTGCCTAAAAGATGCCTGTTCACTCTTGCCTTAAAGATGTCCAGATTATAGTGGTCAGGAAAAACAGACCATTCCTTCCAAGCTGTCGCTCTGGAGCCCGGGGTGCGCTTGGACCATAATTCAGGATTGGTGAGTCTGGTAATTAGGTACAGTAATGCGACTGCCGTCTGACCCTCGCAACTCTTTAACAGGGGAACCAGACCAACTGAATCATGGTTACACGTTTCAGGAACTATCTAAAACGTACAGGTTTCCTCACGATATTTTCCCTCACCGCTGAGCTAATGGTAGAAATACGCACATAAATTTGAAAAATCCAGAGGTACATGCTCGGGTTCGGACCCGGTCCCCCATAAAGAAGGAGGGCGTTTTTTAAAAGAAACATTGTTTTGATAATTATATTTTATACCAAATCATATCTAAAATGTACGTAGAAAGAGTATCAAAAACAATGCGTCGTCCTAATTCTAAAAGGCCGTATCACATTTTTTAGCATTGGGTTTCTGGAGCCCAATTCTAGAGAATTTCGATATGAAAAAACATGGCGGATGTCATATGAAATCCATACAAAAATCTATGTAATACATATTCGTATGATGATAAATGTCACGAGCCCGAGAATTGGGCTCCAGGAGTCCAATGTTAAAAAATGAGATGCGTCCTATTAGAATTAGGTCGACGAATGGTTGTTTTTAAAAAGCCACCGAGAGATTTTGGTTGAAATTCACCCGACCCTCCTCGCTCTGAAGGAAACTTACTTAAGTACAAATTATTCACAATCTTAATTATACACCTAACTTTTCACACGGAAAGGCTGCCCCCACAGATTTAATCCCCCCCCCTCTGCTCCAAGACCTTGCAAAAAGACCACCTCAATTTCCTCGCAAATCTGGCAATCTAAACAAGGTTACGCCTTCGCGGCCAACGACCGGCGCTGACGCAAGAAGAAAGCCTTTACGCAACCGGGCCTTGAACTGCGGTAACTTGGCCAATCCGCGTTTATGATACTGAATTCATATTTGTAATTTGATATCGGGGATATCTACTTCTATACAGCATAACTGCGAAAGAAGCGAAATTGAACGACCGCCCCAAAGGATTCCTAACGCGGATTATATGGACGCGACATTATTTATCTATTTATTTTATTCGGAAAACCAACAGCTGTCTTAGTACAGTAGCAATTACAATGAATGTCTGAAAGCTAATTACAGGTCTTCTTCTTCCATACGTCCATGTCCCTTTTTTACATGAATTGTAGTAAAAAAGGGACATGGACTCCAAGGAATCATGTATTGTATCCAAGAAAGCAATATGCTATTGAGCATTAAATGTTAGCAGCGCACTTATAATTCACAAGGCCCTGATGTTGGTCATCAATCTACTCGTCTGCCACCTATCATATAGCAAAATCATCATATTTCAGCCAATAAACGTCCACTACTGGATATAGGCGTCCCCCAATGTTCTCCACACAGATCGGTCCCCGGTCGACAATGGATTCCAGCAACATTCACCAGACCGTCGGCCCACCTTGTTGTCCATAAAAATCATCGTCAGCCCATTTAAGTCCCCACTGCTGGGGCACGGGCCTCCCTCAATCACATGAGGGGTAATTGCCATACCACGCTCGGCAGACGGGTTGACGAGGGTTTTGATATAAATGCAGAGTTTTCCTTCTCTGGGTGCTGATGATGCCAGCAGCTTTACCTTAGTCGCCTTTTACGACACCTTGGTAAGAGTGAGGGTGGCCTATTCTACTCTGCCGGGGACCACAGCGGCAAGTCCATAAAAATACAAACAAACAAACATTCACCAACTCACAACCGATAGCAGAGTTCACTGCACCCGGCGTTATTATACACGTTGTTGCATAAGGTGAAATGCGAGGAAGTGCTCGTAAACGGGCCTTGAACCTGCGCCCGCGCACTAGGAACCGCTGACATACGCAATTATCGCATAGGAAATTATGAAACGACCGGAAAGTTTCCGCCGGGCGGGACGCGTAATGTCAGGACTAGACTGGAGATGCCATATTGCCTGTGTTATTAAACAATCGACATAGAGGTCTGTTCAAGGGTTGCTGTTGACAATTATTCAATCAATCGACATAGAGGTCTGTTCAAGGGTTGCTGTTGACAAATTTTCAATCAATCGACATAGAGGTCTGTTCAAGGGTTGCTGTTGACAATTATTCAATCAATCTACATAGAGGTCTGTTCAAGGGTTGCTGTTGACAATATTCAATCAATCGACATAGAGGTCTGTTCAAGGGTTGCTGTTGACAAATATTTCAATCAATCGACATAGAAGTCTGTTCAAGGGTTGCTGTTGACAAATATTCAATCAATCGACATAGAGGTCTGTTCAAGGGTTGCTGTTGACAAATATTCAATCAATCGACATAGAGGTCTGTTCAAGGGTTGCTGTTGACAAATTTTCAAGCAATCGACATAGAGGTCTGTTTAAGGGTTGCTGTTGACAATTATTCAATCAATCGACATAGAGGTCCTGTTCAAGGGTTGCTGTTGACAATTATTCAATCAATCGACATAGAGGTCTGTTCAAGGGTTGCTGTTGATAATTATTCATCAATCGACATAGAAGTCTGTTCAAGGGTTGCTGTTGCCAAAACCGTTACCGTTGGAGAGCCAAGCTTCGGCATGAAAGGGTCGGCTCGACCGGAGTGATGACACGGCCTCATAGAAAACCGGCGTGAAGCAGCACTGTGCTGTGTTTCGCTGCGTGAGTGAGGGGTTTAAAGGTTGGCAGCGCACTTATGACTACACTGGTGTCGCGGGTGTTCCATGGGCGGCGGTAATTGCTTACCATCAGGTGACCTGTCTGTTTGTCTGCCTACCTATTACATAAAAAAAACTCATTTCATTGTACTGTACTACTAAAAAAAATAAGTTTTTTTGTTATTTTTATTTTATTTTAATTATTTTCTTATGTTTATTTGGTGATTGCAAGAACTCGGAATCCTAAGACTGTTCTCTGGTTTCCAAGATACAGGCTTAGCCTAGTTTGGAAAGCCCCTGTTGCTTTTTTATGCTGAATTCTTGCAAAGCACAAATACTTGCTGTCGACTACAGGCTGGCTAGGAAGCCTTTTGTATAAGAAACATTTTATGTTTTTCTTTGTCTCTGGCTCTGCCTGTTTGCTGTCAGGTATTAGCGGTGTTTATAATTTATTAATTTTATTAATATATTTTATTTACCTATTTAAATCACTCTTTTATTCATACAGTCCATTTCTATAGCTCACACTTGCTTTACTTGTAATGTTGTGTGTCATTTCTTTCTTACTTGTGCATTAAATAAATATGGTTAAATGGTTAAAACTGATACACCGTGGGAGAGTCACGCTTTGGCATGAATGGACCGGGTTGACTGGAGTCCTCCTCATCTTAGCGTATAAAGCTGTCGATTTGGAGCTTAGGGTACGCTTAGACCATAATTCAGGATTTGGAGAGTCTGGTAAACCTCTTTTAACATGCATGGACACTGATTTCGCGGGTGTCCATGCCCGCAATCGCTTACAATCAGGTGATAAGTCTGCTCGTCTGCCACCTGTCACATAAAAAAAATGCTTGTTGGAAAAGGATAGCGAGTTTTAGTACTGTTAAGATCGTGTTTAGTAATTAAGGTGGTCAACCCAGACGTCTCGTCACTTTGTTTACGTAAAGTGCCCCTATTCAATGACTTGTCCATTCAAGCGAACACCTGTCCGAATAATTGAATGGATTTGAACCTAAACCACAAAAAACCTAGCAATTATGTATCGAATAGCCTGTGAAATAAAATTTGAGTTAGGTAAACTAACAATTAAGGTGACGGGTAGGGCACACTAGCGACGCCAATCGATTTTAATTTTTAGCTACTAAACCGGATCTATTATAAATAACTTCGGGGTTACAATCTCTCGGCAAACACCTATACTATTTATTTAATACTTATATTTATCTGTTTGGTCTGCTTTTGCACTCGAATTTTGGATTACGAGGATGAAGACATCCTCCTCATTTGGGATCCTCAAGTGAAGGCCACGTACAGGAAGTCGCAGCCGTGGCAGCCGTGACGGGAATCCATTGGATGCGGCCGGCGCAGGACCGATCTGTGTGGAGAACATTGGGGGAGGCCTATGTCCAGCAGTGGACGTCTATTGGCTGAAATGATGATGATGATGATGACCATGCCCTAAGACTGTCCCCACCTGTTACACTCCGACCTTGGGTCATCAACCATTATGACGCATTTTGTTTACGCACAGAAACCGCAAATAAAACTTATATAATTAAACGAGTTTGTAACGTAAATTGAGACAATGAGTGAAAAACCCAAGTGTTATGCATCCGTGAATGATGTTACACTGTGACTAATGAATTAATGAATACAGTCACTGTTGTTATAGTCAACGCAAGGACTCGTGGCAGAGGGTCTTTTCCTTATTTCCTTCGTTAATAATGAACGATATACTTATGACAGTTAAGTTATTCAAGGGAGCACAACATGGGCCTTACAGATACCAAAATCTGCAGGTTCTGTCGCGAGGACGAGGAAACGATTATCCACGTCCTCGGCGAGTGCATAGCGCTGCACCGCTGCAGAAGCCGGCACCTGGGAGCACACACGATCTCAGCTGACGAGATCAAGAGCTCCCCCATCAGCTCCATTCTCGGGTTTATCCTGGAACTGGAGCTACATGAGGTGCTGTAATAGGTTACGGGGCTGCCACAATAGATCATCTACTGGTCGCAGTGGCTATGAGACGCAGGGCTCACCCCATTTCTATCAAATAATCAAATATTCAAGAGAGAGCCACGCATCGGCATGAATGGGCTGGCTCAACCGGAATGATACTACGGCCATGGACACCCGCGACACCAATAGAGGCACAAGTGCGCTGCTACCCATTAAAACCCCCTTTCCGCCTCGCGAAACACAGCACAGTGTTGCTTCACGCCGATTTTCTGTGACGCCGTGGATTCACTCCGGTTGAGCCGGCCCATTCATGCCGAAGCGTCATTTATAGCGGACAAACGAGCCGACGCCATACCTAATGGTAAGTTGATGACCCGTTTAGCGCAGTGGTTTGTGCGCCGATTGATACGCAAAGGTTGCGGGTTCGATTTCCGCAACTACACAAATGTTTGTTAACGAAACAGGTATTTGTGTTAGGTCTGGCTGTTTTTGGTACCGACGTTGTTGCTGGTTTTCATAGTACAAGGGAAAACCTTAGTTTGGAACCAGGACAATGTACCTATGTGTTGTTGTCTCAACCACTGCCACCCATAGACTTCTGCAATACCCAAGGCATCAAAGATGCCGCTCTTTTTCTTACGGTGTTTCCCTTCATCGCCAAGCAAATAGTAGAAATATGCAGATGTTAAAAAAAACAAATTTGCATCCTCGGATTTGA
Organism: Marasmia exigua; assembly: GCA_019059595.1. Lineage (NCBI taxonomy): Eukaryota > Metazoa > Arthropoda > Insecta > Lepidoptera > Crambidae > Marasmia > Marasmia exigua. The sequence continues at coordinate 9,412,618 of CM032488.1, read as the reverse complement.
ACCTACAACACGTCAAAAAGGCGCTTCTATCCATTGAGTTACCATCTCTCACGGATTCGGCGGGTAGGGCTAAAACTAGCCGCGTGGGCTGATGCAATTCAAAGGTTTTAAATTAGTGTCTAGTGGTTTTTAGTGTACAAATTTGGTGTTTATTTGAAGTGGCGCAAAGTGATCCTAATAATAATATTCGTTGAATTGTGTGTCGAGGGAGTTGTTTCGTGACAACTTGCTTGGTCCTAATAGAGTCTTAAAACCCGCGATTGCTTTTAGAGTGTTATCCAGCTGAATCCGTAGGTCGATAAAACGTAAAACACCTGCGTTTTATTGAGTGACTGTGACTTTGACTGAATTTGACTGTTGACTACCTACTTATTCTCAATAAGTCACTTGACATTTATTTAATTATTTAATCATTTACATGTCAGTTAACAGAATACGAAAATTCCAACACACCAACAAGTCATCATACATAATTACATATAGCACAGAATAATTCACATTAATAATAATAATACAATATTAATTAAATTAGAAAAACATGTCCGCAATAGTGAACAGGTAATTAAATGAAAAAATATAAATTAAATGGCATAAATGCAATATTAAATGTCACAAATACAAAAAAGTCAAAAATGCGAAAGACATTGGCGAATTATCTTCGGGTAGAGCCATAATAAAAAAAATACCATCTCTTACACAAACATTTACCTTCTGCGCCGTATGCTGCGCACGCGCCGTGACGTCACAGCGTCCGACGCTTACGCCACAGGAAGGGGGTCCGAGTGAAAGTGAGGTCGACGCACCCTGCGAATGTCAACGAGGGAATTAGGTTACGCAACGATAGTGAATGGGGAGGGGTGTAAGCTGTTACAGCGGTTCTTTGGTATTAACAGTTAGCAGTGTTTATTACACACTAAGGGCCGATTTTTTGATCCGTAGCTAACTGAACTACCTCGACTAGAACAGTCTAAGGCGTTGATACAGGCGTTCGATCAGAGACGAGCTGTAGAAATAATAAAACTGAGTAGAGGACATGTTAGGGCACTCACTCGGACCCTCACAGGGCACTGCAAATTAAACAAGCACCTGCACAACATGGGCCTTTCAGATACCAAAATCTGCAGGTTCTGTCGCGAGGACGAGGAAACGATTATCCACGTCCTCGGCGAGTGCATAGCGCTGCACCGCTGCAGAAGCCGGCACCTGGGAGCACACATGATCTCAGCTGACGAGATCAAGAGCTCCCCCATCAGCTCCATTCTCGGGTTTATCCTGGAACTGGAGCTACATGAGGTGCTGTAATAGGTTACGGGGCTGCCACAATAGATCATCTACTGGTCGCAGTGGCTATGAGACGCAGGGCTCACCCCATTTCTATCAAATAAAAAAAAACTGAACTAATGTTTTAAAAAAGTAACCAATGGTCAAACATCGCCAAAATGTGTTTTTTAACAATAGTTGTCTATCTACGATTTCCTTCTCCGATGTACGGTAAAAAGAATAAAAAGGTTCGTCACCTTAAGGTAAATTTTCGCTTGCACGGCAAGAATTAGTTATATACCAATATACCGTTTTAAAAATATCTGTCAACCTTCTTTAATGTTCTTTGCATTTCTGATCTAACAGTTAAGCTTAATATTCTGTGCAAGTGGAAAAAAAAATAATAATAAAATTATTTTATTTCAGATAACTTTGATCCATATTTGTCTGACAAATTTATGTTATAACGTTAACGTTTATGAATGAATGAATGAATGAATATACTTTTATTGCACTCAAAATAAAGTATGAAAACTTAAAAACTAAATATTACAGGATGTGTACAACAAAGGCGGCCTTATCACTATGAGCGATCTCTTCCAGGCAACCTTTGGATAAAGGACACATGATGAAGGTGTAGGGCGGTGCAATCTTAAATATTTATATTACTCTGACAAATTTCCGAAAGGTGCTCATAGCATATCAAACGAATCAATTTGAAAACTGACGAAACTTTTCGTTCTTTGATTGTCAATCATTGCACCTTATAGAAAGCCTCGATGAGGTCCAGGATGATACGCGTTTGCCTAGAAGATGCCTGTTCACTCTTGCTTTTAAGATATCCAGATTAAAAGTAATAATATCCTCCAATAAATTACGGCTACGGCGGCCAATCTCAACGATCAGCCACTTGCGCAAGATATATTATAGTGCTCAAGTGTGTGCGAAAACACAAGTGCACTCTCTATTCCGTTACCCCCATATTTCGATGGTATAACACGACCGGAGTGGGATTGGGCGCAGGACCAACGGCGTAACGTGCTTCCCGAGGCACGGGGATGCCAGACCGGCGACTTCCAAACTCCGGGCTGACACTAATAATTTCTTACCGAAAATTTAGGTACAAATTTTTGGCCCAACCCGGGGATCGAATCCGAGACCGCTTGCGCAGCCGTCTCTTTGAAGTCTTCGGCTGTGGAATGAGCTGCCATCAGAGGGTTACAGCATGAGATTCTTCCAAAAAAGAGTGTTAAGGTTTTTAAGGGGTCGCCAGCGCGAACGCACGTTCTCTGGAGTTGCAGACGTCCATAGGCTGCGGTAATCGCTTACCATCAGGCGAGCCGTACGCTTGTTTGCCAACGACGTAGAACATAATTAATAAAATTCCGCTGCTCCTCGGTAACAGCCTCCCCCATTCATACATATTGCGCAACCCAATGCGCGTACGCACGCTAATGTCAGCAAGGTGAGCGACCTCGCTTTCACCCCGGTATCAAGGGCGAAGAAATGCCTCCGAAACTGGGTTGTCACGTATGCGCTTTTATAGGTATGAATGAATGGGATCGATTAGTAGCTCAGTGGATAAGAACGCGCCTTCGATACGGGGGGTCGTGGTTTGAATCCGAACATGAGCCTCTGGAGTTTTCAAGTCGATGTGCGTATTTTATTTGTGTTTGATGTGTTTTTTTTTGTTTTTTTTTACTCTTAAATATTTATGTCCGTGTGTATGTACCTCGAGTGCCTTTCAAGGAAGGCCTCCGCAGAATACCAGCGCCACGGAGACTTCACGGTTTAGTGGCTAATGCTGAGCGGAGACCTTTTAAGTGCCAACATTATAATTGCTTTTCTTTATGTTTTTGTTATGTTTTTTTATTGGTATCTTAATAAATAAATTCTTATTCTTATTCTTATTTCTACCATTCGCTCGGCGGTGAAAGAAACTGCATCGTGAGGAAACCTGAACGTCTCAGATATTTTCTCAAAAATTGTAGATAGCTGCAGTATTTGAGATGGTTTGTGTAATAAATATTTGACAACATCACATACATTGATCTGACTCCGAGATAGGTAGCTCAAGCACCTATGTTACGAATATCAGAATCAACAGTGGGATTACAAATATATACATATAACACTTTTCTTTTGTAAGTACATACTTATAATACATAGATAACACCCAGACCAATACAAACAGACATGTTCATGCACACAAATGTTTGTACTGTGCGGGGATCAAACCCGCAACCCTTGCACCAGAGGCAGTGTTCACTACCACTGTTCCAAACGAGTTCGTATTTGGAGGTAATATCTACCCAATGTAATTAAATGATTGATTGATTAATGAATTTTTACGTTTAACCGTGAAACAGTTCCCCTGTCGAAAAGTTGCGAAGATCGTGAGAACGCGATCTTAAGTTACTACCGTACTAAAACCTATGCCATTCTATTCCAACACGCAATTTAAAAAGTGCTGGAACGAGTTTAGTACCGGAAGCGTAGGTATACGACAGGGTCATTTCCAAAAGCGCCATCAGGCCATTCGAAGTGTTTGCCGTTAAGGAAAAAATATTTATTTTCTCGGAACAGCTGACGTGTGATAAGGGAGAAAGCGGGGTCGTTGACCGCGCATCGCGAATGCGAATGTCAATGCGAGCGCGTGCGCAGGAAGAGGGTTACGCAATGCCATCTAATCTCATATATCTACTGTTATGAGATTAATGTATTATTTAGCTATATTGCGCATTTCCCGAAAGTCTTACAGCGAGAAAGGATAGTTCTGATCTGACAGTTGAAATAATGTGGTCAGTCGTACCTTCATCTATGCAGAAGAATATCTAGATATCCAGCCAGAAGAATAGCCCAACCATAGTCGTTGTACCCGGTTAATGTCTGCGGGCAAATTTGAGGTACCTAATGTAAAGAACTACTTTGGTGACAGAAGAGGGAGGTGTCGTAAAAGTCGACTAAGGTAAAGCTGCTGGCATGATCATCAGCACCAAGAGAAGGAAAACTCTGCATTTGTATCAAAACCCTCGCCAACCCGTCTGCCAAGCGTGGTGAGTATGGCAATTACCCCTCATGTGGTTGAGAGAGACCCGTGCCCCAGCAGTGGGGACTTAAATGGGCTGACGATGATGACGATGAAAAAGAAACGGGTACCATACTTATTGAATAGTTTGCCCGAGGACATGCGCCGGGAACAAGATACAAATAAGTTTAAAAGAAAACTTTAAACATATGTTTTAGCTAATTTAGAGTAGCATATAAGTATTTTTATTTTTTTAAGTAAGAGAGTCGTGATCCCGCAGACAAACTATGCTTGCAAATTAAGGAATCTAAATAAATAAATAACACCACATCATCATCATCATCATCAGCAACCCACACTCGTCCACTGCTGGACTTAGGTGTCCCCTAATGAAAGCCACTGCTCCCGATTTTCGCCCACTCTCATCCAGCCCACATCAGCCAGCCTTCGAATGTCATCATCCCATCTTGTCGCAGGGCGTCCTACACTACGTTTACTACATCTCCACTCAAGGACTTTACGGTTCCAACGGCTGTCAGTTCTGTCAATACCACATACGCACAATGAAGTCTCGGATTTTATTTAAGAAGACTGGGATGCAAGCGGTCTATCCATCATGATCCAAGAATTGGATCAGATACAGGGTCCCCCCTCGATCCCCTCTCGTCTTAGCGTGTGATATTCAGATGCGTCCAAAGCTGTAGCTTCGGAGCCCAAGGTACGATCAGACCATGATCAATGTTTGGTAATTACAATGATCCCTTAACTCTTAGACAGGGGAATTAGACCAACTGCATCACGATTACACATTAAGAATCATTAAGCCAAATATAAATAATAATAATAATTCTCACAACATCTCATACGTTGACCTGATTCCGTACTAAGTAGCTTAAGCACTTGTGTTACAGATATCAGACAACAGAGGAACACAAATATATTCTTAAATACATATATTACACCCAGACTAATGTGGGAGAGCCACGCTTAGGCATGAATGGGCCGGCTCGACCGGAGTGATACCACTGCCTCACAGAAGACCGGCGTGAAGCAGCGCCTGCGCTGTGTTTCGCCGTGTGAGAGGCCGGAGGCTCAATGAGGAGGAAGGGGAAAAGTTTGGCAGCGCACTTGTGACTCCACTGGTGTTGTGGGTCTCCATGGGCGGCGGAATTGCTTACCATCAGGTGATCCGTCTGCTCGTCTGCCACCTCTCATATAAAAAAAAAACCCAGACACCGAACAAACACAAGTGTTCATCGCACGAATGTATGGGTGGGGATCGAACCCACGACCTTTGGCGTAAGAGGCAGGGTCACTACCAATTGCGACATCCGGTCAATATTGTAGGTATTGACATTATTTGAGCAACTGTCCGATGCGTGCAGGTTTCCTCGCGATGTTTTCCCTCACCGCCGAGCTAATGGTTGAAATGTGCACATAGATTTGAAAAATCCCGAGAGGTCCATGTTCGGATTGAAACCACGACCCCCCGTATGGTAGGAAAGTTAGTATCCACTGAGTTACTATTCCCCTCCCCCTCCCTCTCCCTGCGTGATCGTATCAGAAATGATGAGATCCGCAGGAGAACTAAGGTCACAGACTCCCAAAGGATTGCATGCCTCAAGTGGCAATGGGCAGGGCATATAGCGAGGAGAACAGACGGCCATTGGGGCGGAAAGGTCCTCGAGTGGAGGCCACGTGCAGGAAGTCGCAGCCGTGGCAGACCTCCTACAAGATGGACCGACGATCTGGTGAAGATCGCGGGAATCCATTGGATGCGGGAGGCACAGGACCGATCTGTGTGGAGAACATTGGGGGAGGTCTATGTCCCGCAGTGGACGTCTATTGGCTGAAATTATGATGACGATGAGTTACTATCGCTCGCCCCAATTCTTACAGTCTTCGGAAATGAATAACTATTTCATATTCAATTAGGTCCAAGTTTTAACGCTCTATTGGTCTCACAGTAGAGTCAGTGTGGCAAGTGCCGCTTCCAGTATTGCGTAACCCACTTCCTCCAGTGCGCACGCGTCGCATTGACATTCGCGAAGCGCGGCCGACGACCCCGCTTTCACCCTTATCAGTACGTCATCAGAAGAATCAAATATATGTTTTGCCATATAAAAAGCCGGTACAAGTCTCATACTATTTTTATGTGACAGGTGGCAGACGAGCAAACGGATCACTTAGTAAGCGATTGCAGCCTTCTATGTTTTTTGCAATATAAATTCTATTTTGTTTCTTTCAGTGAAGACCAGTTATTGGCCATTTTTTTTAATTGCTTCCCTATTAAGACGAATAAAATAAAATATAACAAATAAAAAGGCATGTTCCTTTCAGGAATTCATTCTTTATATTTTATTCATTTTTTATTAAAATAAATCATAATATAAAATAAAACACATTACATATTTCAAAGCCAAAAGACATGATAATGATTTATATGTGATAGTTAACAGGCAAGCAGACGGATCACCTGATGATAGATCGTAACCGTGCGTTGCCAACCTTTACACGCCCCTTCCCCCGGATTGGATTTCCGTTACCCTCTCTTGGCCAAACACAGCGCAGACAGTTTTATGTGAGGCTGTGGTATCACTCCGGCTGAGCCGGCCCGTCCATTCCAAAGCGTACCTCCCTCACTATCAAAACCTACGACCGTATGCCTGCCTATATAACATGCGTTTTTAGCTAATATATCTGTCTGTGATCTACTCAATTGTCAAGACATTTATTTATTTATTTATACATCTAAGCTTCCTTCTATCATTAGATAGATAGATATTGTTTATTGCACAAAAATAAAATACAACAACAGACAGTACAATAAGGCGGTCTTATTGCTTTGTAGCGATTTCTTCCAGACAACCTTTGGGTAGAGGAAAGAAATAACGTATTCGTAATAGGGGAAGGCAGTGCAAAGTAAATAAACAAATGAAATTGAAAATGGCAGAAATATATATACTTATTTATTAATAATATTACATAATATTAATAATAATAAACAATACATACATACTTAATAATATACAGATCATCATTCATCATCATCATTTCAGCCAATAGACGTCCACTGCTGGACATAGGCCTCCCCCAATGTTCTCCACACAGATCGGTCCTGTGCCGCCCGCATCCAATGGATTCCCGCGATCTTCACCAGATCGGTCCACCTTGTGGGGGGCCTGCCACGGCTGCGACTTCCTGTACGTGGCCTCCACTCGAGACATATACAAATAATTTATAATAAAATTCATTACATACCGTTATGACAAAATCTCTTTGATGACGTAGTGATAAGGGTGAAAGCGAGGTCATCGAACGCGCTACGCGAATGTCAATGCGACGCGTGCGCAGGAAGTGGGTTACGCAATACTGGAAGCGATACTGACGAGGTGATGTTCACTGCACTTGGTTGTACAATTAGTTTATTATTTTAGACGGGATAGAGCTGCCATCCACGAACAAAGACTGAAACTGAATCATGAAAACCGTGGGAGAGCGTTCGGCATGAATTACTCGACCAGAGTGATACCACGGCCTAAATCCGACGAGTATCAGCACTGTGCTGTGTTTCACTGCGTGAGGGTACCGGAGGCCAATCCGGAAGACAGGGGGTTTAAAAGTTTGCAGCGCACTTGTGACTCTCACTGGTTTTGCGGGGGGTGACCATGGGGGATGGCAATCGCTTACCATCAGGCTGATCCGTCTGCTCGTCTACCATCTGTCACATAAAAAATTTTGATATTTAATTTGTAATAGATAACAATAGGTACGGTCAACAGCACATCACGGTATACACTTGCAGTACGATAATAAAGCTTACGCCCCGGACATAAGGGCGGTCTCAAAGTCAAAGTGTATAGTCTGATGTGATTTTGACTGTACTTAGTTAGTTTAGTCGAGTGGTCTTCGGTAACTTAGTCGGTAAAGCAGTTGCCCGGTTGGTAAAAGATCGTGGGTTCGAGTCCCACCCGAAGACTGTCGAAAGGTTTTAAGTGCATTATTTACTTAAGAATAAATTGCTACCTATACCGCTTTTTTGATTTGATCTAAGCCTATACCCAAAAAAATTATAATTTTATCTTTAAGGTGACGGGTAGGGCACACTAGCGATGCTAATCGATTTTATTTTTTAGCTACTAAACCGGATCTATTTTAAACAATTTCGGCGTTACAACCTCTCGGCAAACACTTATACTATTTATCAAATAACTATGCACAAATGTTGGGTCCGCTTTTGTACGCGAAAAATTGATTCACGCTAAAAGTGGCCGCTTTTGACCGTAAACAATTTTTCGCGTATGCTTTGGACCCAACATTTGTGCAAGGTTATTAAATAAATAGTATAAGTGTTTGCCGAGAGATTGTAGCCCCGAAATTGTTAAAAATAGATCCGGTTTAGTGACTAAAAATTAAAATCGATTGGCGTCGCTAGTGTGCCCTACCTGTCACCACTACGGAACCATTCGTATGCGAATCGGTCTCGTACTTAGCTCCTAGACTTTTCATGATTTCATAGCAACACGGCGTCGCAGCGTGCAACTCACCCATGGCCCAAATAACTTTTTTAATTGCAACACGCTGCAGACGGGGTACCGTTATGCAGCCTATGCGACTCTATGAAAGTGTTGCCAGCCTTTTTGCTCTTGCTACTAATTATGATATTTTAAGTTTTTTTTTTATGTGATAGGTAGTAGACGAGCAGACGGATCAACTGATGGTAAGCTTTTGCCGCCGCCTATAGACACCCGCGACAGCAGTGGAGCCCCAAGTACGCTGCCAACCTTTAAACCCCTCTTTCCCCTGGATGGGGCCTCCGCTACCCTCACTCACGCAGCGAAACACAGTACAGTGCTGCTTCACGCCGGTTTTCTGTGGGGCCGTGGTATCACTCCGGTCCGGCCCATTTCAATCCAAGCGCGTTTACACCATAGAGTAAGGTAATAAACCAGAGTATTATTATTATCAATGATCGGAGTAGGTAGACCTATTTTTGGTACTTGCTTTACAAATAATATGGACATGCCCGGAATTCCGGGATTAAAAATATACTTTATTCATGTTGGAAATAGTGTTACCTACAAAAAGCGATTCACGGTTATAAAATCCATTAAAATAGATATAATTTTTTCTGTAACTATTAACAGTTATTTTCGTGTATACATACGAGCGCATTAACATCAGCCTTACGAACTTATTCATTGTTTTTCGAAATTCAAGATACGTACGTTAGATAGAAAGGAACAAACTGTAAGTAAACTGTAACAAACGCACGCTCGCAAGTTTACATAATACAATACAAGTGATCTTTCTTTTATATTTTTTATTAAAATAAAATTTTATTTAGGTATTTTAATCCCGGAATCATAGTCAGAATCCCGAGGTATGTCCATATTAACATCTATGTTTGCGGTCAATGAACCCAAACAGCTCTACCTAGTCTGATCATTGTATTACCTTACTCTATGGTGTAAACGCAGCCTGAGCGTAGTTTTTCATGTAGTTTGTTCGTTTGTTACGCTGGCAACACCGCTCTATGGTCGGTCTATGGCCTATTCGGGTCACTTTCGAGTTTCTCCCGCGCATCGCGGTCACCGGGTTTTGACGTAAATACGACCATTCACAGCGTGACTCTTGACTGGGAATTTTCCCGTCGTTTAGATAATCGGTTTTAATTATTTTGATAATAGGTATTATTTTGCCGCATTTGACGCCGTGTGGTCCCCGGCAGAGTAGAATAGGCCACCCTCGCTCTTACCGAGGTGTCGTAAAAGGCGACTAAGGTAAAGCTGCTGGCATGATCATCAGCACCCAGAGAAGGAATACTCTGCATTTATATGAAAACCCTCGCCAACCCGTCTGCCAAGCGTGGTGAGTATGGCAATTACCCCTCATGTGATTGAGGGAGGCCCGTGCCCCAGCAGTGGGGACTTAAATGGGCTGATGATGATGATGATGACGATGAGCTTTTAAAATTAATTTGGTACGTGAACTATTCAAATCTTGAAAATGTTTAGTCCAATCAAAAACAAGGAAAACCTTCATTAACACCCACTTACGATTTCTTTTTTTAAGTGATAGGTGGCAAATTAACAGACGGATCTCCGGATGAAATAGATCGCCGCGTCGGAGTCATAAGAGGACTGCTAGCCTTTTAACTCCCCTTCTTCAGGGTACCGGATTGGGCCTCCGGCACCCTCACTCACCCGTAACAGCGCAGACGCTGCTTCATGCCGGTGATACCATAGTATCTAACTGTAACAAACACTTTTTTGACACATGGAAGATGGAACAGCCGCGATCGTACTCAGAGGCAGGGCAGTGGGAGCACTACCCTGGAAGTCTCCGAGAAGACTACAATAACCTGGAGGCCCTATATATTGAATTGGTTGATTTTTTTACGTGATAGGTGGCAGACGAGCAGACGGATCGCCTGATGGTAAGCGACCATCAGGCGATGCCGCCGCCCATAGACAGCCGAGACACCAGTAGAGTCACAAGTCCGCTGCAAACCTTTAAAACACCCTTTCCCCCGGATTGGGCCTTACCCTCACTCACGCAGCGAAACACAGCACAGTGCTGTTTTACGCCGGTTTTCTATGGGGTCGTGGTATCACTCCGGTAGAATCGAGTCATATCCTTGTGTTTAACTGTAGTTTTTTTGTTCACGAAGGTTAAAACATGACCCAAAAAAAACCCAGTCAGCCGCCAATTTAAGGAAACTGGCAGTACGGGCCAATAAGGGTCACTGATTTTCCTTGAAGATACGAGATTCTTTATCAGCGTTATCGGTTACCATAAAATTGCAAACACTTAGTCATCGATTAATCTAACAAGATTATACTGACGACATTTTAATAATAGCTTACATAGACACACGGCCGCGGCAGCGTGTCAAAGCCAAGTTTATGGCAGAGCAAACTGTTGAGCAACAGTGTGGAATATTACACATACAGATTACACACGAACCTTTTGGGAGCCACTTGTGACCCCCGCATACTCAAAAAATATTTCTTATAAACCTATGAAATTTGGCTCATGTACTGAAATTTGAGAGTGAATTATCATGGATTCACCTCAAATATTATATATTAACGATCATTTTTATTTTGGCTACCTATTTGTCATACGAAAGATATTCCCTTGCATAGTAGAAGGGAACAACGATGGTACAAACACACATCCACACTTCTTTTCTCGATTAAGTTTTTTTTAATGTGATAAGTGGCAGACGAGCAGACGGATCACCCACAACACCAGTGGAGTCACAAATGCACTATCAACTTTTAAACCCCCCTTTCCCCCGGATTGGGCCTCCGGTACCTTCACTTACGCGGCGAAACACATCACAGTGCTGTTTCACGCCGGTTTTCTGTGAGGCCGTGGTATCACTCCGGTCTAGCCCGTTCATGCCGAAGCGTGACTCTGCCACGTCGAAAAGTCTGCAAATAGTTAAAATGGCAATTCATAATATTGAACTTGGCTCTTATCTTACATTGTGTTTGATGGGATAAACTTAACACATTACTGCTTCTGTCACGAAACTACTTATTAACAAATAGTAATATGAAAATGAGTGTGTCTGTGCATCATTTTCCGATCGGGCGTAACACGAAGAGAGCTATGAAAGTGCGTGTGAGGAAAAGTAGTGAAATGCATGAAATACTTCCCGCGCTTCTCACGACGGCAGGGGGCGCCACTGTACTCCTAGATATAATATCTTAAGCTATAAACTTAGTACTACATGTGCGGATAAAGAATGGGATCAGAAATGGCGGCCCTTCTATTCACTTCTCGCTCGCACACTATTTGCGTCTATACTCGCACCCCACGAGTGCGAATAGATGCGCCGCCATTTCTGATCCCATTCTTTATCCGCACAGGTTGTATGATATTTTGCGATTCCACAACATCCATTCTCAGTATCTACAGGAGCCAAGGAAAAGGCGTCTGTCGGCTTACCATATTTATTCAAGAAGAAAGTACCCTATAGGTAATATAATTATTGACGATGGTCTCTGACTACCCTCCCTCTATCTGGCAATACAATATTATTACACTTGGACCATAGCGTGTGAGTGTGATCTCCACAGCCGTTGGCGATGTCCAGACGGGAAATCAGCAGCCCCAGCCACTCCATCCTAAAGAGAGATGCACTCCAAGCACAGGGTGAGTTCATCCTATAATTTCTCGCACCATGTTTCTTCAAAATTTCCTAGCCCGCTCCTGGACTATCCATTTAGTTCTTTATGCATTTTTATAACCCGCATTACTAAATAGTTATATAGTTACTATTTATAGTCCGATCACGGTTATTTGGCACGTGGCAAAAGTCAGAACTAACGCTGTATTCTTTACAAGAGTGTCAGTGCTTTTGACATTTCTCATAGAAAAAATATTGTGCAGCGACCCCATCTCAATGTCTGCATTTTCTGTCATTTTCCCCTATGTTAGAGCTCAACCGGAGTGATACCACGTCCTCACAGAAAACTGGCGTGAAGCAGCACTGCACTGTGTTTCGCTGCGTGAGACCCAATCTGGGGGTTTAAGGGTTCGCAACGAACTTGTGACTCTATTGATATCGCGGGTGTTCTTGGGCGGCGGCAATCGCTTACCACCTGGTGATCCGTGTGCTCGTCTGCCACCCATCACGTAAAAAAAATATTAGTCTCCATTTGTAAGTGTTTATCTCGTCTTGATGGCCTTACTTTACAGAATTTTTTCTTTCTTGGTTTTCGTCTTCATAAAATGTTTCGTCTGTATTCGTGTCATATCAGCATACTTTTACTCAATACTCTTATTCTTCAATCTTTAATGCTTCTATAGGTTACAATAATAGGTTGGTAATTAAATTTTATAATTTTCCGGGAACGACAGCCTGAGTTGTTGATGAATGCATCAACTCAGGGTGTCATTCCCGGAAACTTGGACCATGATCCGCACAGTCCAAACATGCATTGCATGAACATGTCTGTTTGTATTGGTCTGGGTGTTTTCTATGTATTATAAGTATGTATTTACAAAAGAAAGGTATATAAAATGTATATATTTGTAATTCCGCTGTTGGTTCTGATATCCGTAACACAGGTACTTGAGCTACCTATCTCGGAATCAGATCAATGTATGTGATCTTGTGAAATACAGTGTGTATCTGTGAACATTTACATCCTTTTAACCACTTGTTGTACCAACCATTCTGAACAACATTAGTTCAACGACTTTTCGAAATTCATCAAAAAAATGTTTGACTCCCCATACAAAATGACCAAGTCACCAAGACTTTCCAAAAGTGATAGAACAAATGTTGTTCATAATAGTTAGTAGAACACGTGGTTAAAGGGATGTAAATGTTCACAGATACACCCTGTATTAATAAAAGAAAGTACTCTAGAATGTTCTCGAGAATTAGCTCCTCTCCCACTGTGCGCAAGTCTTAAATTAGCATTAGTATGCCGGTTCTTAATTTAGTAATATTAGACAATAATCAAGACGAAGACATTCGAATCGCAGACGCCATTTTTGCTTACATTAAGAAGCAGTTGTATAGATAACCCCTAGCGCCACGAAAGTTGTTTATTTCAGATCATTTATCGGCACCTACGATATTGAAATCTTCAGGAAATGAGCTACATTTTTTTTTATGAACTATACGCCAACGCTTGACCACAATCTCACATGGTGGAAGGTGACGACATCTCGACGAGGTTCTCAATTGGACATGTGTATATATATATTGAAGTTTGTTCGCCGATTACCTACCATTTATAAACCGGTTTAGATGATTCTTTTTTGGAAAGTAGATATTCCCGGATTTGTACTATGATCAGGATATCCGGATCTAGGATTTTATAGGGACTAATATTTTTGTATCTTTTTTCAAAATTGCACGAGTATTTACGTCTGACTGTATTAATTTTGTGGCTCTGTGATGATGGAAGGATATCTCTTTCATGGAAGGATATCACTCACAATAGGTTTGTTAGTTATTTGGCGAGGGTGAAAGAAGAAAGGTGGGGGGTGGAAGCTGCCAAAAAATGAGAAAACTTACACTTTTTAGTTCTTGGTTTTTGAAGGCGGTATTTTTTGAAACTTTTTTTTCAAGACCTTTTTAAAATTTGCGGGTTCTCATTTTTTTATTGCCAAAGTACACTTGGCCACAATCTCGCCTGATATGGTCCTGCTTCATACGCCAAAGGTCGTAGCTTCGATTCCCACCCTGGAAAAACCATCGTATGATGAAAACTTCAGTTCATTCAGTGGTGTTATAATATCTATTTATGTTTATTGGTGGTTTCTCCGTTACTTCTGATCCGTAACACTCACTGCTACTCACTTTGAGGTCAGCTCGATTATATTATTGACTATTTAGTTTATGTATTTATTTACTAGTATACCTGTCATGGTGGCGCTTTTATAGCCTGTATTATTATTTTATGATTTTTATTACAACAAACATTAGATTTAGGTTTAGCCATAGATATGCACCTAAAAGACTGTTCCTTTTCATAGCAAGCCATACTTGAAAAACTGTACGGGGGTGACGTGCTGGGCGAATTTCTTTCTCTATCGCACCCGTATAGAATCTGTGTCAGGGCCGGTTGCATCTCTTTCACGCTCTGTGACGTTTCTTTTTCGAAAATGGCACATTCCGCTGACTTGATAGTTCCATGGGTCCAATGGCTTTGGTTCACGTGCGTCAATTTACTGTCATTCCATTATTAATTAAAAAATAACCAATCCATTGTAGATATAACTCTGCAGTCCATATTACGCCATCTAAACGAGAAATTTCACACACGTCCCTTTCCGGAATATGACAACATTGTTCATTTTTATGGCCAGCCTTTAAAGAAATGATTTAAAACATTGTTGGCGCTAGATAGCTTCTATGCTGCTGCTATAACTGTGCGATTAATCTTGATTTATTGACTTAATCTGATTAACTGGCGGAGCTGGTATATTGTCCGTGACAATAGTTTCCGATTTTGACGCGAGAATGCATTACTATTGCAAGATATTTTTGTTATATTTCTTACGTTTTCTTATATTTATTGCAATATGTTGGTAATACATTAATGATGTTATGTTGGTAATACAATTTAAATTTGTGTTCTGTGGCCGATAAAGAAATATTTATGTTTATTTCTTTACATTGTCAGTCCATGTTTACATATGGCATCCTGTAGGACGCAATGTCGCCTAGTGGGGTAACGATTCCCTACCTGACCTACTTTAACATGTTGACTCTATCGCCCATCAGCTCAGTTCAGTGCTGATTCTGTGTACAGAGATACAATTGATTTTACTTTATACGCCTATCTTTTTCACCCCAAAATGATAATGTCTAGAAATGAAACCCAAGACCCTTTAGTAGTTATATCAGTTTACTATTCACTGATAGGCAAACCGTTTCTTGCATTAAATTAGTAAAATCACAAACGTGTACATAGCAGTGGTTTATGATGTCAAATGTAGGCCAAACCGCCGGAGAAAGTCCGGCGAAAGGTGCCGCAACCAGGTCAGAGTTACTCGCATTACGTGTACTGTGACACTTTCGTTAATAGCCGCCATCTTGGTTTAACGGTTATTTTTTAATTGCGCCAAAAGAACTTAATTCGGTTATGCTGGTACTTTCGTTGTGTAATCAATGAGTTGTTCCTTTTTTGAATTTTGCAATTTAATCAGCCAGTGTTTGATGATTTATAAATTGTCCCATTTGAATAATAAAATTCAGGTTTCTCAGTATTAAAAATATTTTTGAATCTATACATATACTAGCTGACCCGGCAAACGTTGTTTTGCCATATAAATAAAAGGGTTGATCGTAGAAGGGTGAAAATTGAGGATTGTATGTATTTTTGTATGTTGTATCATAAAAAAAGAGAAATTAAAAATTTTGTCTAAAAAATAAAAATAAAAATTTAGGGGTGGACTACCCCTAACATTTAGGGGGATGAAAAATAGATGTTGGCCGATTCTCATAGATACCGGATAAGCACAAAAAATTTCATCAAAATCGGTCAAGCCGTTTCGGAGGAGTATGGCAACGAAAACTGTGACACGAGAATTTTATATATTAGAAGATTTATCGCCTTATTATTTAATCAAATAGTAAGTGGAACTCTATCGATTAGATTAGTCATGTCATCTTACATAGTGCATTAAAAATATACTGATATAATGTGTATCCTAAGTAGACAAGTAGGTACATACATTAATTTAGTTGTTGCTTAAATGAAGGAAGAAAAATTCCAGGAAAAAAATCTAGAAACATTCTTGCAGGCCATCTACAATAAATGCATAATAATATTATGGTAATATTATAAACCAGCATAACCAAACCCGAATATTTGTGACATTGAAAATCTCGCATAATATCAACATACATTCAAGTTACGCATATTAGTATGTAGATATTATCTTAATATATTTTAAAGTACCGTAATCAAGTCAACGAGAGCACATAAATCATCATATTTTAATAAATGGCTACACAATTAAGGCGAATAGATGATAAATGGCTGACGGTTTTCATAGATAACGTTACAATTAATCAACCGGTGAAATTGTTATAGTATCTATGTGCACTCCGCGGGGAAATGCAATTTTCTTATGCAACTCACTCTAATGCGATGCAACGCTGTATAAGACGACGTTTCTAATATTACACACATGCATTTCAGCTTTCTTTGACATACTCTTGAGTAAAATGGTCGCCGGTAAAAAAACTGTGCTTTCTTTTTCGATGTCGCGCGGCGAGCAAGACAATACATGCAATACAAGGGTTAGAAGGAGACGTCTCTATTATGCTATTTCAGGTAAGCCGTTCGAAATTCAAACCGGTGCATACGTCAAAATGCGCGCCAAACGACTTTGACAGCTCGGCGGTGGTTAAAGATTTGAAATTGGAACGTAGTGGTGCGCTCGCCGATTCGCGTGCAGTGAAATGTGGGACAATCGAAAGCCTTTCTCCGCTTGGCGGTTAGGTATTTTATTCCGTTAGTTTTTTTGTGGCAGCCATTACACCAGTGGCGGGTGGCATCATTTTTTCGCTTTGTCACGTTAGATCATTCTTGTTAGACGTAGTTGGAAAGCTGCGTTCTGCTTCTCGGAATCTGAGTCGCATAACTGTACAAGGCGAAGAGAAATGATGTAATTGTAATATAGGCGTTCTCCTTTTTGCTCGATTTTGCGCTGTTACCTAGTCTCTTGCAAATCGTTTGTGCGAAATAAACCATGATCGTTCTAAAATTATGAGTGATTAGATTTGTTGAAGTTGATGATTTTAAATTACTGCATTTCGGTTAGGCATTAGCTTACATTTTTCACATGCGTATATTATTATGTCTTTTAAGAAATAATCAGGACTATATATATTAAGGTTGCCATTTAATTTAGAGAGAGCTACAAAAAGGCGTTATAATAACGTAGTGTGTAGGTATATTTAGAGAATTTAGGCTCGTGTAATTTTGCTCAATCGCTTGTATTCAGTATAATCAAGAGCGTGTCTAACTATAGGTACCTTTTACATGAACAAAACCCCAAATCAACGATTTGGTGGCCTTTCATATTTGTCAAGGTTAAAGCGTAAGTTCTGCACGTGGTGAAGTATTATTTTTTAAAGAAACTACTAAATAAACCCTAGTATTCTATATTTTTGATCAACAGCAGACATTTCCTCCAATTTATCTCCAGTCCATATTCGTATGCTCTCTCAAGATGACAGATTATTTAAAGCCTTGTCCTCACTAACAGCAAATTGAATTAACAAATCGTCGATGAAAATAAACACAATTCCCTTCTCCATTAGATTTCTGAAAATTATATTAATAAAAAATCTAGTACCTAAACACCTTCGGACAAACCGAATGAGGCTTTTAAAAATTAATTTTGCCCTCTGATGTGACAGGCTGTATACTGAATAGAGTCGACATGTACGAACCATTTTTCAAAACGAATGTAATGATCCAAAGTCGATTAAACCAGCGTCAAAGATATCACAATTATGCTGATGTAACTAAACCGTGCCCGTATTATCAATCAATCAACGATCTATGTGTCTACGGCTAGGCAACTGTTTCATGCTATGAGATTATTATCTATTCAAGGCTTTCCTGCCGCAGTACTAGTTTTATTTTATTATATTTTGACTCATGCGTCATACACTCAATGGACCAATTTTTCTATTCAATCCTACATATGGAATGCGCTTAGTAGTCCAAGTGAACGTTGTGTATGGAATGTGTAATATTTGGATTAGCCTAGTGACAGTGACTGACCATAACCATGACACTGTAGAAAGTGATCATTAGGAAAACAAAGTCGTAAGGACGTTGAAATATGCAGCCGATGTCGGGGTCAACGATCGTGATCAGTCATTGGCAAAGAGCACAAATAATAAAATAAATTAGATATTTATTCCATGGTTGAAAGCATAGCGTTTTCTCCTATTTTTATTGTTTGTTAAAAGCATTTTATGAATAGATCTGTTAATTTATTACAACAACGAATTTGAATTCCTTTATGTTAATATTTCACCGGGTAGGTATTTATAATGTAAAAAAAGCTCTTATAATTAGATAAACAGGATGTTGGGCCCTGGAGGGAAATGTTCTTAAATCCTAATACTGTCCGGATCCCAGGCAAAAAATTAAATGCAGCTTTATATCTTGCAAAAAAAAATATGTTTCCTATAGCGTGCTAATTTAAGGATTAAAGGTACTTTTCCTCTAGGGTCTAATTTTTCCACCCTGTATAGGAGGTTTATGGTTAATTTGTAATAATCCCACTAATGATCAGATTTACTTAATCACTACCACTTAATATAAGGTTTGTTTGTTTTAAATTTTATAGTTACGTAATAAAATGATGTGTAAACCATAGTAGGATATCAATCTAGCTCAAAAATTAACTAAGTGTATACACATTCATAGCCTACTGATTGTTATCTGTTTCGTTATCCGTATCATAAATAATTACAGATATAAAGGGCTATTTGATTCGCTTTTTTTAATACAGCTGAAGAGGCAAAGGCTCGAATTTTCTTTCCACAATGAGAACGCCGAAAAATCTGTTGTCCGTGTCTTGCAAGACTATTGACATTACATACACAAAAGCACGTTATTCTACTAGGTGAATATATTTTCCCTGTTAGGTCAATTTAAAGTTACTTAGTCTTCATTAAAATTCACATACCCAATGTTAGCTCCATGACTGTGACATGCTGATGATGAGCATACCCAAACCAGTACTTAAAATTACGCAACCATACATCATACAAACACCGGCACAATTATGTCAAAGAGAAAATTTCCAACCGGTGCGGGAGTGTTGCCAGCTGGGCCTCGGGAAAAGTGCATTATAGTTGTTATTAAAAAAGTAATCAATCCAATCTGGATGAAAGGGTGGTTTAATGGTTGGCAGCGCATTTGTGACATTTCAGAAACGTCTACTCCATTTAAGATTATGTTTTACAGAACTCAGACATCATCCCCTCGACCTCTCTTATTACTTATAAAATAAAATACGGTGTCGCGGGTGTCCATGGGCGGCGCCAATCGCTTCCCACCCAGGGATCTATCTGCTCGTCTGCCACCTATCACATAAAAAAGGAACTTTGTGGTTAAAACCTAAATCTTTCAGTTCTCTTAAAGTAAATAATTTGATGACTGAAAAAGTATGAATCACTAAGATACATTTTTATTTTGTAGGGAACGCAAATAAACTAAGGAATTATATGTTATTTCTTTTATGTTAAAATATGCAAATATAAAATTATTTGATTTTTTCAGTAAACTAATTTAAACAAAATTTCAGAAGTGGTTTATCTAAGGCGTTGCTTCCTTTTTCATGTAAGAAACAAAAAGCGAATTGCTACAATATTAAATTAATAATAGTCTAAAGTCCCGATGCCCAATACGGAGGAAAGGTTGGCAGCGCACTTGTGACTCCACTGGTATCTTGGGTGTCCATGGGCGGCAGCAATCGCTCACCATCAGGTGATCCGTGTGCTCGTCTGTCACCTATCACATGCGCAAAAAAAAATGCTATATTGAACTCAAAACGCTGTATCAAAATCGCTGCGTTGTAATTAAATTACAATAGGTAGGTAGTCTGAAAAAATAAATATAATTACATACCTATTGATCACCTCTCGCGACTGGACTGGAACATAAAAAAAAATTAAAAGTACCTAATAAGATTTAAATGTTTGTATTTAAAGATTACGAAACCGAAGCCTTCATCTGACAACGCCAGCCGATATGGGGCACTTGTCTGGAAACACGTTAGAAAACCTTAAAAGTACACCTAAGGGATCAAAAATTACGCAAAAGGTTACATCGTATCTCCGCCTTCTGGCAACGCGCCTGGGAAACTCGTCTCAGGCGCCCCCTCACGGCCGGTATCGGAAACATAATTGCATAATTTGCATAGGCGGTGCACCGCGCGTGGCGGCCACTTTCTCCCGCTAACGGGACGCCGAACTGGGACATCCGCTGCTCCGCACTACTGAGATGATGTTATACTTTTTAATTTTTCTTTTTTCAATGCAATGGTATCGGCTGCGGTAATGTTTTCTGTGAATGAGAAATTCAATATTGCATTAAATACTTCATTCATCAATATCTCTGTGTGTTTAGATGTGCAATAAAAAAAATTCGAAGTTAGTTCCATATTATCTTAGTTGTTGGTAAGTAGGTACATAATAAAATATATTTTATTTATTCAAAAGCTAACAACCAGGCTTTCAGGTAATCAAAACAGACAAAACACTTGCGCGATGTATTCGATGTCTAGTGCCATCTATTGAAACTAATAAATAAATTGATAAAAAATATTTTATTTGCAGGGCTAACTGCGGGATCGATCCACAAGTTAAAGGTTCTGAAGAGTCCTATGCACGGAATTTCTATAGTTAAGTATTATGTCAAAGAAATAAAGTCATCGATATTGCGTGTCTGGATTTACCCTTTGCTTACCTACAAATCACTTTAAAAAGGTACCTACCTCATTAAGTTTAATCCCACACTAAGTTCAATCACAATGATCTACTAACCCAAATGTCAAAAGTTCACTGCATAATTTTAGGCTTACAATTTCCACCAATTGTGGAGGCAGTACCGTTACAACTGATTGGATAACATCCTAACCTTGTTACGTAGGATTTGGCGCGCGTCGCCATGGCAACGGCAATATGGCCGCCTGCGCGAACGCCGACTTTCTTTGCACTAAATCGACAATAAGCTACCAATGTTGCTATCTTTGAGGTTCTGCTACAAATATTATAAAGAATTAGAAAGATTCTTTGTAAATCCTCTGGAGAAATCTCAAGCGTTCCGGCTATGGAATGAGCTTCGGTTCAGGGGGTTTCCTTAGGGACTACAGTACTGAGGTATGATCAATAACAGTAAATACGATACTCGTCACTTTTTCTCAATAAGTGAATTGTATTCTATATAAGATAATAAAGTTTTTAAACTAGAATCGTAGCGTGTGGGCACGATACGTTAAGTTGACGGGTAGGGCACACTAGCGACGCCAATTTTTTATTTTTAGCTGCTATACCGGATCTATTTAAAACAATTTCGGGGTAACAGTTCTCTCGGCAAACACTTAGACTATCGACAGCTCATGTCGAATCAAGCACTTAAAATTCCGTCGGATTATTAACGCGTGCAGTGATCTAATATATTTGATTCTCGCCATGAACGCGGGATGAAATTTTCTAGTGCGTTATTAAATTGCAAAAAAAAAAGTATAATAAAAACGATACGTCACGAATACCTACTAAATTAATAAATATTTCACAACATTACATACATTGACCTGACACCGAGATAGGTAGCTCAAGCACCTGTGTTACGGCTGTCAGAATCAAAAGTGGGATTACAAATATATACATATACAACCCGTGCGGATAATGCGGACCCGTGCGTCTATACTCGCATCCGGGTGCGAGTATAGACGCACCCGGGTGCGAGTATAGACGCAAATAGTGTGCGAGCGAGAAGTGAATAGATGCGCCGCCATTTCTGATCCCATTCTTTATCCGCACGTGTTGTAATACTTTTTTTACATAAATACATACTTACAATACATAAAAAACACACAAGCCAATACAAACAGACATGTTCATGAACACAAATGTTGGTACTGTGTGGGGATCCAACGCAACCTTTGGACCAAAGGCAGCGTACACTACCACTGTTCCAAACGGGTGGTCAATACTTTGAATATTCATGCTAGCCCTTGACCAATACGTAAATGGCCAATACTTGCGCGTGCGACTGAAGCTGTAGAGCTACAGTCGCACGCGCAAGTATTGGCCACTATTCGCCCCGTCAGCACATCATGCTTGTTGACGCATGCAAGTCGACTTGACCCCGAATTTTTCAGCGCCAACACTAACTGTGAACTTGACCGTCCAAACGCTACTTTCTTCGGGTAAGTGTGGCGCGGCCTCGAAACGTGCTCCAGTTGGGCAGGGTTGTCAAAAAATTACACACACTATTTCACTTTGCCGTGTGGTCCCGGCAGAGTAGAATAGGCCACCCTCACTCTTACCGAGGTGTCGTAAAAGGCGACTAAGGTAAAGCTGCTGGCATGATCATCAGCACCCAGAGAAGGAAAACTCTGCATTTATATCAAAACCCTCGCCAACCCGTCTGCCAAGCGTGGTGAGTATGGCATTTACCCCTCATGTGATTGAGGGAGGCCCGTGCCCCAGCAGTGGGGACTTAAATGGGCTGATGATGATGATGATGATGACTATTTCACTAACGCGCTTACAGCCATAACTTAAATTTTAGTATTTTTGATTACATTTAGATTTTTTTGAAGTCATTCGGTTTGTCACTTTAGTCTTAATTTAGACAACTAGCCATAGCGGAAATTCCTAGGATTTGACACCCACGAGATAGGCTCTGCCTAGTGTGGGAGTCAAAGAACTTTTCTTTCTGTTAATGTGTGTTTTTTAACTTTGTAATTTAATACAACAATCAATTATTCAACAGAGATTAGGCGCCGACTTCGGTAAAACCTTTTCTCGAGTGTACTGTTATAAAATGTTATTTGAAGTGTATAAAGTGATAAAAATATTATTTGACACTTTTTAGTTCGTGGTATTTGAAGGCGGTTTTTTTTTTCACAGAAAAAATTTTTTCAAGCTTTTTAGTGTCTCATTTTTTGGCTAAAATATGAGACACTAAAAAGACCTTTTTAAAATTTGAGGGTTCTCATTTTTTAGCCCCTTCTCCCCCCTCCTTCCGCCTCTACCCCCGCCAAATGACTAACAAAGTAATTATGAGTACAATATTCAAAGAGTTATCCTTTAACTCCTTACCATTAAGGAGTTGACCTTCTATCATCAGCAGAGCCACAAAATTCAGTCGTAAACACTGGTGCAGTTTTGAAAAAAGATACAAAAATATTACGTGTACCTTTAAAATTATAGGGTGCTCATTTTTTGGCAGCCACCCCCCCCCCCCTTTCTTTTTTCACCCCCGCCAAATAACTAACAAACTTATTAAGAATACAGTATTGAAAGAGTTATCCTTTACCCCCTTGCCGTTGACTACTGGTGCAGTTATGAAAAAGGATACCAAAGCATTACGTGCCCCTATAAAATGTGAAAGTTCCCCTCAATTTTTCCAGGATCCCATCATCAGATCCTGATATCCTGATCATGGCACCAATCCGGGACTACCTACTTTCCAACTACACTGCACAACCACCAAATTTGTACACTGAAAAACCACTAGACACTAATTTAAAACCTTTAAATTGCATCAGCCCATGCGGCTTGTTTTAGCCCTACCCGCCGAATCCTGATGTCTATTGGCAGCCCTGTCTACCGGCAAGATGGCGGCACTGACAGACGTCACGACATATCCTCCTCGCTCGGATGTTGTAACCTTCTTTCTGTTGTCAGTGCTCAAAAATTAACTGTTCCTGTTTACACTTTGTAAGTTAGACGTATGTGCTAAAAACTGGGTCAGAATTACAGGGGCAAGCCAGTGAACGAACCAGTGGTTAAACGTTCAGTACATGTGTCGATTTATGTTCATTTTATGTGAAATAGCGCCATCTAGTTTTATGCGTGGGGAGCCACGCTTCGGCACGAATGGGCCGGCTCGACCGGAGTGATACCACGGCCTCACAGAAAACCAGCGTGAAGCAGCACTGTGCTGTGTTTCGCTGCGTGAGGGTACTGGAGGCCCACTCCGGGGGAAAGGAGGGATTAAGGGTTGTCAGCGCACTTGTGACTCCACTGGTGTCACGGGTGTCTAAGGGCGGCGGCAATTGCTTACCATCAGGTGATCCATCTGCTCGTCTGCCACCTATCACTTAAAAAAAAACTTTCCTTTCACTTCGCTTTTGCATTTTAATCCAAAGTATGTAATTTTATGTAATAAATATACTTCTTTGGATCAACTTGTACCTTAAGAAAACATTAAAATTATGTATAGGTTTATAGGTCAGCATGTCGGTATACCCACTTTTAGTAGGTAAACCTATATTAGATACATAGATGTTTAGAAATAGAAGAAGATAGTTAATCTAGAACTAGTCGCCTGTGGTACTTCCGGACCTGCAAACCTTTCAAGAAAAGAGCGTATTCCTTATTAAAAGGTCGGCAGCGCACTTTTGACTCCTCTAGGTTGCAGGTGTCCATAGGCGGCGGCGATCGCTTACCACCAGGTGATTCGTCTACTCGTCTGCCACCTACCTCATTAAAATAACATATTTATTCCATTTAACATTTTTTTCAATGAATCTCAAAGAATTTTGTCTATAACGTAGAAACACTAAGTAATACATGTAAGCTTCTGTCAAGGTGAACGCACACTAGTCTTGTATCTGCTTAGGGTACTACCACAGTCTATGGTACTACTTACAACCTGTGCGGATAAAGAATGGGATCAGAAATGGCGGCGCATCTATTCACTTCTCGCTCGCACACTATTTGCGTCTATACTCGCACCACGAGTGCGAATATAGACGCAAATAGTGTGCGAGCGAGAAGTGAATAGATGCGCCGCCATTTCTGATCCCATTCTTTATCCGCACAGGTTGTACAACTACAACTCGCAAAATAGGGCGCAATAGATACTAGTGGCAATAGCGTCCGTCGTAGCGTCGTAGCGTGCTACGACTACGACCTGCTACGACTCGTAGTAATTTCTTTTCCGTAGATAGTGAAGTGCGCAATGCTATATATAGGCTGTGCATATCAATTTGTAGACTATAGATGTTCGCGTTGCATTTTGAATAAGTATTAAAAAAACTGGCCGTGTGGTCCCCGGCAGAGTAGAATAGGCCACCCCCACTCTTACCGAGGTGTCGTAAAATGGCGACTAAGGTAAAGCTGCTGGCATGATCATCAGCACCCAGAGAAGGAAAACTCTGCATTTATATCAAAACCCTCGCCAACCCGTCTGCCAAGCGTGGTGAGTATGGCAATTACCCCTCATGTGATTGCGGGAGGCCCGTGCCCCAGCAGTGGGGACTTAAATGAGCTGACGATGACGATGATTAAAAAAAGAAGTAGTTTTAAAGACAGAGGTTAGTGGGTTGCACTATGAAGCGACGGCTGCAAGAGCTTATCATCATCATCATCATCATTTCAGCCAATAGACGTCCACTGCTGGACATAGGCCTCCCCCAATGTTCTCCACACAGATCGGTCCTGTGCCGCACGCATCCAATTGATTCCCGCGATCTTCACCAGATCGTCGGTCCACCTTGTGGGGGGTCCTGCCACGGCTGCGACTTCCTGAACGTGGCCTCCACTCGAGGACCTTTCCGCCCCACCGGCTGTCTGTTCTCCTCGCTATGTGCCCTGCCCATTGCCACTTGAGGCATGCAATCCTTTGGGCTATGTCGGTAAAAAATTCTTAGTGTCAGCCTGGCATCTGGAAGTTGGCGGTCTTGTACCCCCGTTCCTCGGAACGCACGTTAAGCCGTTGGTCCTGCGCCCAATCCCTCTCTGGTCGTGTCACGGCTGTTCTTCGGAATATAGAGTGCACTCGGAAGGGAATAGAGAGTGCACTTGTGTTTGCGCGCACACTTGATAATGTTTTTGTAATCATTTTGCCAAATGACGTGTTTATTTGTATACTCAGTTAAGAGTTAGTATATTATGTATTATTGAAATGTATATCTTTCTTCTTTTTCGTACTACTTTCTAGAAATACACATATTGTTCGATTATAATCTAGATTATAACCTTTAATTGTATGTTTAAGATTCGCAATAATTGTACTCTGTAATGCGTATAAAATAAAATAAATTAATTAATTAACTGTACGTTAATTTATTTAAGAACACGGCCGCTGTAGCAAAACTGAAATATCCAACCCTCATGCTTAGGCATGAATGGGCCGGCTCGACCGGAGTGATACCACTGCCTCACAGAAGACCGGCGTGAAGCAGCGCCTGCGCTGTGTTTCGCCGTGTGAGTGAGGCCCAATGGAGGGGAAGGGGAAAAGGTTGGCAGCGCACTCGTGACTCCACTGGTGTTGCTGGTGTCCATGGGCGGCGGAATTGCTTGCCATCAGGTGATCCGTCTGCTCGCATGCCACCTTTCATATAAAAAAAAAACAAAACCAACAGCAACTGGAATGATGTACGTACAGCCACACATCCAAGTATACAAAACTGTCTTTCTTCAGTCGATTCTCACCTTAATGTCAAACAAGTTTGGTCTAATATTAATTGAGGAATTTGACAGATTGTAGTAACCAGATGTGTGGCTCTCTGTACTTAAAAATTAACGTCATATTAATTCCCGTTTTGATTAATAACAGTTAAGTATTATGTGCCTACTTATATTCACCACTAAAATAAATGTTACATAATGACATAATGTCACAGTTTTGTTTTAAGGTGACGGGTAGGGCACACTAGCGACGCCAATCGTTTTAAATTGTTAGCTACTAAACCGGATCTATTTTAAACAATTTAGGGGTAACAACCTCTCGGCAAAAACTTATACTATTTATTAAATAACCATGCACAAATGCGGACCCAACATTTGAAACTTTAAAACTTTTCTTTTGTAAATACATACTTATAATACAAAGAAACACCCAGACCAATACAAACAGACATGTTCATGCACACAAATGTTTGTACTGTGCAGGGATCGAACCCGCAACCTTTGGACCAAAGGCAGCGTTCATTACCACTATTCCAAACGGGTCGTCAAGTATAACTCTATTCATAGTTCAGTATATAAAGTGTCGAGACTAGCAAATCGGTGTGAATTTTATTGCGTCTCATTTGATCATACAAAATTCGTCTTCGTTCTCGTTTGCCACCTCTTTTCTTTCACCTCAGCGTGTAAAAGCTCGTCTGTCACCTAATAGGTGTCATTTTTTTATATATGACCTATCATATCAGCAATCAATAAAATCAGCAGTTTTTTTTTATAGGATAGGTCCTAACCTATCCTATAAAAAAAAACTGCTGATTTTATTTTTGATCCCGCTTTGTATATTTCCGAAATGTGTTGCTTTGTTAAGAAAAAAAATGAGCTCTTCAAGAAAGCCAAAGATGCAAACAATAGGTTTAAAAGAGATCCAGAGAGACTAGTTTTAAGTCTGATACCAAAAACAGAGAAATACAAAAGGAATTGTGTAAGCATGTGTATAAAAATCTATAATACAATCCCTCATGATATTAAAAATCTGTCTCTAAATATATTTAAGGCGAAGTTGTATAAATGGCTAATTGACAATAATATCTTTGATATAAAAGAACTGATCGACAGTAGATTTGAAACTTAACCTGTCTTTAATTAAATTATTATTCCGTTTAACTTTTGACATTGATAATTATGATTTCTTTATCTGACATAGCTTAAAAATGTATTTAACTATTAAAATTTTGTTTGTATTTTTTTTATTGATAACTCTTTGTTAAGATTTGCATGCCAATTTAATTGGCAAGACATGTGGACACTTTATTCTATGCACATCTGTATATACCATGTACTTATGCAAATAAAGTTTATGATGATGATGATGATGATCAGTTAAGGCTGTAGCCCTACAAGAAGTATTGCTATTTCTTTAGTTGTAACCATAGAGTAAGGTAATGATAGTCTGGGTTGTGTCTATTCTTAATTAATTTAAGTAAAGTTAAGTAACTGTGCACTGCACTGTGGGTAAACATCACGCAGTATAATAACGCGTTCAGGATGTTGTTTGGCCTGCCGCGGCTCTGTAGCGCTTCATCCATGTTCGCCGAGGCGCGCACAGATGGCTCCCACGCAATAATCAGGGCGCGCTGCGCATCTTTAAATTAAATTCAAATTCATTAAATTCAAAAGTGCTTTATTTGCATAGGCTTATATACAGCTCTTACAAATCGTCATACATGAAAAATATAAATTATAGCTATGTATATTATACATGTTATTAAACATATATGTCGATACAAAAAATATACTAAGAAATGAATAAATATAATGTGATTCTACCACCGGAATCGGAAAGTTGATTCTGACGAGAAGATCCGGCAAGAAACTCGCCAGTTACTCTTTTTAATCACCAAATTTTTTTTAAGTACAGTGTCAGGGGTGTAGGCGAACAGTTTATCATTTCCACAAATTCTTGTCATTTAAGTAATCATTAACTGTATAATAGGCTTTTGCCATTAAATAATTTTTAACATGTGTTTTAAATTTGGGCATTGGTAAATCAACAAGCTTTTGTGGTAACTTATTAAATATTTTAATACTCATTCCTACGAATGAATTACCAATCTTATGAAGTCTGAGATGTGAAACAGCAAGCTTGTGTTTATTTCTAGTATTTAGGTTATGGTTGTCGGATTTTCGAGGGAAGTTTTCTAAATTTTTATAAACATACATAATACAGTCAAAGATGTACTGTGATGCTAATGTTAAAATGTTAATTTCTTTGAACAAGTTTCTAAGCGAGTCTCGTGGTCTAAGTCCGTATATGGCCCTGACAGCTCGTTTCTGTAGCACAAAAATAGCTTGAATATCAGCCGCAGAGCCCCATAACAGCAGACCATAAGACATAATGCTATGGAAATAACTGAAATACACAAGTCTGGCTGCTTCAATATCGGTCAGGTGTCTTATTTTTTTGACTGCATATGCAGCCGAACTAAGTCTCCCTGCCAGGGCTGCAATATGAGAACCCCACTGTAATTTTGAGTCTAACGTGACGCCTAGAAATACTGTAGAATTAATTACTTCAACATTTTGACTATTCATATTAATCCTAGTGCTGACCTGTCTTACGTTGGGCAATGTAAATTTGACACATTTAGTTTTTTTAGCATTGAGAAGTAAATTATTTACAGTGAACCAATGTAGCACTTGAGTGAGAGCATTATTTACATCGTCAAAGTTATCTTTATGTCTATTAGTTTTGAAAATTAAAGAAGTATCATCTGCAAATAATACTATGTCACACAAGTTTTTAGTAAAGTAAGGTAGGTCATTTACATATATAATAAACAGTAAGGGCCCCAATATCGAGCCCTGGGGCACTCCCATCTGTAAAAGGGCGCCAGAAGAATTAGTTCCATTAACATTGACTTTTTGAATTCTATCACTTAGGTATGACCGTACCAAGCTCAGAGAGCTATCTGTGAGGCCGTAATGCTGTAGCTTCATTAATAATGTTTGGTGATTAACGCAGTCGAATGCTTTGGAAAGGTCACAAAATATACCTACAGCATCTTGCTTATTTTGCCATGCATCAAAAATGTGCTTGATGAGTGCAACTCCCGCATCAGTAGTAGATTTGCCTTTAGTAAATCCAAATTGTTTATTATGCAATAATTTGTTTAGATTAAAATGACCCAATAATTGATGGAATATTACTTTTTCATATATTTTACTAAGGGCAGGTAAAATGGATATTGGTCTGTAATTAGATGGGTCACTTCTATCACCTGATTTGAAAAGTGGTAGAACTTTGCTATATTTCATCAGATTTGGAAATTGACCAATATCTACGCATTCATTAAATATTACAGCTAAATATGGGGCAATGATTTTTATTATATTTTTTAATATTTCTACTGATATTCCCCACAAATCTTCTGTTTTCTTTACGTTGATGTCTTTAAAAGTTTTAAGTATAGTATCCGGGTTGATGTGATGGAAACTAAAAGAAGTCAGGCACTCGTCCACACTCGATTGAAGAAGACAATTAGCAAGCTGAGGACTAGAATTTAAGTTACTAGTGGTAATAAGAGGTATATTAGCAAAGAAAGATTCAAATGCCTTTGCTATTTCTACGTCCTCGTTCAGTTGTTTATTATTAATTTTCAAAGGGTACTTGAGGTCTTGAGTAGTATTTTTACAAGTCTCTTTATTAATCATATTCCAAGTGGCTTTGATTTTATTATTTGAATTTTTAATTTTATCTTTTAAATAATTAGCTTTTGCTATTGCGCAGACTTTTTTAAATAGCTTGGAATAGTTTCTAACATGTTCAGTTATTGTAGGATCATTGGAGTTAGCTTTAATGTCATATAATTCAAATAAAGTGCGCCTGCTTTTGAAGATGCCTTTAGTAGCCCAATCGCTAAATATTGTTTTAGTATTGTCTACTTTGACTTTTTTCTTAGTAAAAATTACTTCAAACTCCTTTTCAATAACATTAAACAAAGTATTGTATAGTTCATCAATATTAGCATACTTACTTACTTGCATCAGGGAAACGTTGTTTTCAACATTTTCCTTAAATTTTTTCCACACGACTAGTGGTGATTGGCCTATAGACAAAAGAAGAGGAAGCAGTTGCATGACGGTGTTCAAAAACAGCTATCTGTCCTGTATGGTCTGAATTTATAAAATTTATTATTGATTTTTTAATTGCCTTACAATTACAGAAAATATTATCAATACAAGTAGCTGATGTGGGGGTAATGCGTGTAGGGTCATTAAACAGATGGCGTAAATCAAAAGATTTAAATAGATTAAGAAGCATACCCGAGCTTTGACTGTGTTCTAAGATGTTAATATTGAAATCCCCACATACAATTACTTGCTTGTTGCAATTAGTTGCTTTTCTCAGCACCTCCTCCATGGCAGACTCAAAGTTATTGTAGTTACCAGAGGGAGGTCTGTATACACAAATAATGATAAACCGTTCAATCTCTACACAAGATAGTTCAATAGTTCGTTCAGTTGAAAGTGCGACTATGTCTTTGCGCTCCTTTGCTTTTAATGAATTATGTAATAATATAAGTGACCCACCCCTAATGGCCGACTTTCTTGTGAACGCACTTATGACTTTATAATTATCAATATTAATAATAAGTTCATGTTGCCTCAACCAGTGTTCAGTAACACAGAGGACATGTATATTCATTTTATTTAAAAAAAGTTCCATTTCCAAATCTTTACCGGAGAAGCCCTGTATATTTTGATGAACAATATTTAAATGCCCAGACTTCCCCTTTGTCATTAAATCTAGTGTGCAAGAGGTGTTCTCTATTGTCTCTAAATTACATTTAAATTCATTGGAACTAATTCCAACGTCTGATTACACATGTCATATTTTTTCTGCTCAATAGGAGCAGATATGGTAGCCAAGTTTTTGGCTGAGCAATCTAAATAATAAGATAGCGACATTGCTATTAGTCGTTTACAGTATTTATTAAGA
The DNA here is from genome assembly GCA_019059595.1 of Marasmia exigua. Taxonomy (NCBI): domain Eukaryota; kingdom Metazoa; phylum Arthropoda; class Insecta; order Lepidoptera; family Crambidae; genus Marasmia; species Marasmia exigua. Next base: position 9,380,674 of record CM032488.1, on the reverse strand, counting down.
TAATATTTATCCTTTGTCAAATGAAAGTATGATTTTATATAATTATTTATGTCAATAACATGGATTTTTTTTACATTATATGTCAAAGTATTCAATGTCATATTTAAATTATATCTATAAGTATTTTCTACCTGTGGCAAGCTGTTATTATAGGGAAGTGTAAATAATACAATTTCATTTACATCTAATAAACTAAGAGAGTGTAGGTACTTAGACAAAATGTTTTTATTTACATTTCCCCTATTCCCTACCATAATAACTATTGAGGTATTCTTATGGAAAGTTGTTTGTATAATTTTATACATTATGTCAGAAAAAGATGCACCCGGTACACAATGATTGATAATCGACTGTCCGGAAGAAAATAAAAGGTGTCCCATATCTTTACCTAACTCGTCACTAAACATAACAATTTTTTTGTTTGCAATATGTTTATCATTCAAATTTGATGTTGCAGAACTATTGGTATTACAATATGCTGGTGGAGGGCTGCTATGGGTGGTGGGGGACTGATGATTGGATGGGGTATTGTTTGATATAATACTGTCTTTCTCGGAAGGATTTAATAATTCCTGCATTGCAAGCATCAGTTCTCCATACTCATTTCTGGTCACTAAGGGCGCGCGTGCGCGGCAGTCCCAACAGCATCCTGAGCGTGCTGGCCGAAAGATGGGACTCCCCACTACTGCACCGCTGGATGCAGCTACACTCCCCGGTGTGTCGTTTTCCATACTTGTAATACACTACTGATATCTTCTGCTATAGATAGTACTAACACTAAAATAAGTTCATTATGTTACTAACACATTTTATATGCATTGAAGATCTGAAATAAATGAATATTTAATTTATTTAATTTAAGTGTACTTATGTACTTTATGACGTCGGCACGCACAGTGACGTCACTTAGTTCCTTGGACTCCACGGAAGACCAGCGTCGGGGTGTCTTTTAGACACTGTGACACATGCTGAGTGGAGCCCATTTCATTCTAATATCCATTTCGTTCTATTTTTATTTTGTGTATGTTTGACGCTGAATATTTTTTTTTATAGAAAGGCCCATCAGGATGAACTCACGCCGCCTGATGGTAAGCGGCCGTGAAATCCAAATATGAGGCTGACAGGCACAAACGAACTAACCAAGTACCCATTGTGTCTGCCATCCTCACCCTGATGGCCTGCTGAGATGCCGTTTAACGCCCCGCCTAAAAGACCCCGGATTGTATAAAGGAGGAAACACATGAGTTGGGAGGGCATTCCATGCCTTGATGGCTCGGGGCAGGAACGAGGAGCCTAACCTCTTGGTGCGCGCCGCCATTGTCTGGATGGTATGCGGATTTAATTCTCATTCTTTATTTCAAATGCTTATGATTATGATCATTTGATCTATGACCGTATGCGCAAGATTGAGCTCGGGTATACCGCCTATTACCATATGTTGAGTCACGAGCGGTGTGCCCATTTATGCTCACCTAACTGTATTTGCCGGATTGAGGTGAAGGTAGGGTTGTCAAGCAATTTAGCGTCATTTACATGTCTGACCTTCGCAACCCTTTAACATTTGGATTAAGTGTTAGTATAATTTAATTTTTTATTGTTAAAATTGATAAGCTCATTTTGTCCTTTTATTTCTCCTGAGATACAAGAACAAGAAATATTCTTAGTTCAGGCAACAAACTTAATTTTAAGTAATAAGTAACAATTCTCACAAGTAATAATTCTCACAACATCTCATACGTTGACCTGATTCCGTACTAAGTAGCTTAAGCACTTGTGTTACAGATATCAGACAACAGAGGAACATAAATATATACTTAAATACATATATTACACCCAGACACCGAACAAACACAAGTGTTCATCGCACGAATGTTTGTCCAGGGTGGGGATCGAACCCACGACCTTTGGCGTAAGAGGCAGGGTCACTACCAATTGCGCCATCCGGTCAGTGGCAGCGCACTTGTGACTCCACTGGTGTCACGGGTGTCCATAAGCGGTGTCAATCGCTTACCATCAGGTGAATCGTCTGGTCGTCTGCTACCTCTCACATAAAAAACATCTGCCAGCCCTGCCGACAGTTAACAACACGCCATGTAGTTATTGTTAGCATTTAGGAACAGCATCAATCCCGCTCGCTATTACCGGATCTTTATCGATGTCATATCGCTGCCTCTTTGTTAACACGTCCGTTATGTTACCGCCTAATGTATTACAGCGACCCTGATTTTGTGATGACTAGAAGTCATTTTAATTCTACTATGTGACACTTATTATGCCTTTTTACTGCCGCCCCTGGGTGACGGTTGAAAATCAGTACTACCTTTGCGGATAAAGAATGGGATCAGAAATGAAATGGGATGAGAAGTGAATAGATGCGCCGCCATTTCTGATCCCATTCTTTATCCGCTCAGGTTGTAGGTATTTGCCTTGTCCTTGTGTATTATTTTCACATTTTTCGCTTTGTGCTTGGGCAGTATTTTCGCATTTTTTGCTTTATGATTGTTCAGTACTTTCGCCGTGTGCTTGTGAAGCATTTTCGCTTTGTGCTTGTGCAGTATTTTCGCCTTGTGCATTATTTTTGCCTTTTGCTAGTGGTGCAACATTTTCGCTTTGTACTTGTGCAGCATTTTCGTTTGGTGCTTGTGCAGTATTTTCGCTTTTTGCTTATTCAGCATTCTCGCTTTATGTTGTGCAGTATTTCGCCTCGTGCTTGTGTAGTATTTTCGCCATGTGCTTGTGCAGTATTAGAAAACCTCTACCAGCCCTGCCAACAGTTTAGCATTTGGGAACAGCATCAATCCCACCCGCTATTACCGGATCTTTATCGATGTCATATCGCTGCCTCTTTGTTAACACGTCCGTTATGTTACCGCGTAATGTATTACAGCGACCCTGATTTGTGATGAATTGAAATGAATCGACGCGTTTGAAATGTGGTGCTGGAGGAGGATGCTCGGAATCCATTGGTCTGAGCATCGGACTAATGAATCCTTACAAACCGAGCTCAAGACCAGTGAGACTCAGCACCGCGTGCTTAAGGAGGAGCTTTGAGTTCTTTGGTCATATTGCCAGAAAGAGAGATGACAACTTGGAGAAGCTACTTTTGACGGGAAAGGTGAGCGGAAGAAGGCCTAAAGGCAGAAGCCCCATGCGGTGGCCCGATCAAATCAGCTCAACCCTAAACACCACAGTCTGTGATGCGATCCACGCGGCCGAGAATAGAGTGAGCTGGCGGAAAATAGTCTTGGAGAAAATGACTCATAGAGACCACGACCCTCAGACATACGACGCAAGTTGGGAGGATTTGTGATTCATCATCCTCATCTTAGCTTATAGTTCCCGGCTGCGTCCAAAACTGTCGCTTTAGAGCCCGGGGTACGCTTAGACCATGATTCATTATTTGGGGAATCTGTTTTAATTACAATGAACTGAATCGCGGTTATACGTTTCAGAATCTAACGTATATAGATTTGAAACATCCAGAGATCCATGAAGACGAGTTATTATTTACTGAGCTACCATCGCACAAATTTATTTTATTCCTTGTATAGCGTGTAATTCCCACTTGTGTCCAAGCTGTTGCTTCGGAGCTTGGACCATGATCAAGGATTCGGGAAGTCTGGATATTACAATAACGCGCCTGCTGTCTGATCTTCACAACCCTAAATAGGGACCAACTGGATCACGAATACGTTCAGAATCATTCATCATCATCATCATCAGCCTATTTAAGTCCCCACTGCTGGGGCACGGGCCTCCCTCAATCACATGAGGGGTAATTGCCATACTCACCACGCTTGGCAGACGGTTTGGCGAGGGTTTTGATATAAATGCAGAGTTTTCCTTCTCTGGGTGCTGATGATCATGCCAGCAGCTTTACCTTAGTCGACTTTTACGACACCTCGGTAAGAGTGAGAATCATTATTAATCCACAATTTATGAGAAACTACGGATAGTTTCTGCACACGGACAGCAAGTCTCGGAAGACTTGCTGGTTTCCTCACCGCCGAGGTAATGGTAGAAATAGAAATAGATGAACACGCCTTAACCTACTCATTGTTTATTGTTTACATAGCATTTTGGATAGCCAAACAGATCTTTATCGATGCCATGTCTCTTTGTTAACACGTCCGTTATGTTACGACCCGCGTAATATATTACAACGACCCTGATTTGCGATGACATGATAATTCTGTTATTTGCCGAGTCACTCTCATCCTATAAACCGCCACAAGTCTTCAGGTAGAAAAATGACCAAACCAGACGACTTAAAAAAAAGTTTAAAGAATTTTACAGAAATACTTCTTCAACTTTTCCTTTTTCAAATATTTCACAACATAATATACATTGACTCCGAGATAGGTAGCTCAAGCACCTGTGTTACGGATATCAGAGTCAACAGTGGGGTTAATATACACATTTAATACTTTTTTTTTATGTAATAGGTGACAAACGAGCAGACGGGTCGCCTGATAGTAAACGATTGCCACCGCCTATAGACTCAGGCGACACCATAGGAGTTACAGGTGTTCTGCCAACCTTTAAACCCTTCGCCTCATTGGCGCAGTGGTAGTCCAGTCAAATTAGACATTCCCAATAAGCTGGATTTTTGTGCAGGCCTTGAATACGTCATTACAAATAATATATCAAAAGTCACCATAGATCCCGCTTATGCGTTGTTTTTTATTCGAGGTCAAAGGTCACAAATTTGAGTTTTTTTCGATGGGGACTTATGACATTCGTAATGACGTATTCGAGGCCTGCACGAAAATCCAGCTTGTTGGAAATTAATGCAAACTGGAATCATAATTTAGTCTAATTTGACTGGACTATGGGTAGTGGAGTGCGTCGCACTTTAAAGCGATGGCTGCGCTTGGGGTCCCGGGTTCGATTCCCGGGTCGCAGTGTCAGCCCGGAGTCTGGAATTGCGCGGTATTGTACCCACGTGCTTCGGAAAACACGTTGGTCCTGCGGCCGATCCCTCTCCGGTCGTGTGTGGTGTCCCATCGGATTATGAGGTCAAGGGATTAGAGAGTGCACTTGTGTTTGCGCACACTTGAGCACTATAATATATCCTGCGTAAGTGGCTGATCGTTGAGATTGGCCTCCCTATTATTATATAGGATATTATTATATGGATGACAGTATATATAAAAAGAGTGTGTGTGTGAGTGATTTAGTCCTATCAGCTCCTTTCTCGGGTTTATCGTGGAGCTGGAGCTACATGAGGTGCTGTAATAAATTCTGGGGCTGCCACAATTCTCACAACATCTCATACGTTGACCTGATTCCGTACTAAGTAGCTTAAGCACTTGTGTTACAGATATCAGACAACAGAGGAACACAAATATATACTTAAATACATATATTACACCCAGACACCAAACAAACACAAGTGTTCATCGCACGAATGTTTGTCCAGGGTGGAGATCGAACCCACGACCTTTGGCGTAAGAGGCAGGGTCACTACCAATTGCGCCATCCGACCAGTCAAACAATAGATCATCTACTGGTCGCAGTGGCTATGAGACGCAAGGCTCAACCCATTTCTTTCAAATAATAAACAGTGAGTGATTAAATAAGACTTGCATGAGGTTTTTCATTGGATAGGTGACAGGCGAGCAGACGGATCGACTGATGGTAAGCGATTGAATTGAATACTTCAACTACAGTTATTCAAGATCTAATGAAAAATACGTGTTCGAAAGTTTTCTAAGGCATGACAGCATAATAAATGTACTCGTATCTTTAATTCGATTTACGGCTTCTTTTATATAAATCTTAATTAAGAAACCATAAAAACCCACTCCACCCTCTGGAGTTACTAGAAAACGAAGAAAATTTTCTAAAGTCGCCAATAATGTATGACCGTGGGAGAGCCACACTTCGGCATGAATGGGCCGGCTCGCCCGGAGTGATACCACGGCCTCACAGAAAACCGGCGTAAAGCAGCACTGTGCTTTGTTTCGCTGCGTGGGTGAGGGTACCGGAGGCCTAATCCAGGGGAAAGGGGGGTTTAAAGGTTGGCAGCGCACTTGTAACTCCACTGGTGTCGCTGGTGTCGATTGGCGGCGGCAATCGGTGATCCGTCTGCTGCTGGTCTGCCACAAAAAAAAAATACGTTACCGCCAATTTTACGCGCCATTTGTGTAACAAAGTCAATAGCGCAAATAAAACTACATAATAAATAATTGTTGCATCCGACGTAACAACCGATAAGTAGACGTGACTGTTGGCGGCCATGATAATTTCTCGACTCAAAATCAGAAAGCGCGCAAACTTACACCGACCAGCACCACCTGCCTCTCAAAACTACTTACAAGACTTGAAATAATCCAACCATTCAACGTCCATTGAGGTGTTTGTTAGATATTGCAAAAGAAAGGTTGAATAAAACCAGCGATGGTTGAGATAATTAGAGATTGAATCAATAAGGTTAGTAACATGAAAGTGCTCGCAATGGCGGCAAAATGTTGTCGAGTCGATGTAGGTCACTGCCGCGCGTATAACGGCCTGCGCTCGATGTCCGCCCGCGTAACGTTACGTGTGGGAAATTATTTGAATTTGGAACACAGCTTTTTTTTCTACTTTTATCGGGCTGCCAACTGCTATTGTTCTTTTGCATTTTATTGTTCTGTTGTGAACCAGTTCTATTGCATTGGTGACACGCCAAATAAATACCGTTAAGTTTATCTTTTTTTAACGTCAATTGTGATGTTACTGTTTTCAGCCAATACCGTTCCATAGACAATGACAAAAAAGTTTATTGACTTAATCTGTTTCAATTATTAAAATTAACGGTTTTTGAAAAAAAAAATGACAAAATCTTACATCAGATACAGTAAGGTGCATAAATGTTAATTCGACGTATTATTTACATTACCCACATAACCGACCGGCTTCTAACCGGTTACAACTTTCTTTTTTACAGTTCTTGTCGTAACAGTTTCCAGCGGCCATGTTCGTGTAAACTAGAAAAAAATTAGAAAAACGTCTATGTCAATAGCTTTTTGGGAATCGACGTAAATAAAATATTCTCCAATTTATGTAAGTTATACCATCGGGTGATACCACGGTCTCACAGAAAACCAGCGTGAAGCAGCACTGTACTATGTTTCGCTGCGTGAGTTAGGGTACCGGAGGCCCAATCCGGGGAAAAGGGGGTTTAAAGGTGGCAGCGCACTTGTAACTCCACTGGTGTCGTGGGTGTCTATGGGCGGCGGCAATCACTTACCATCAGACGATCCATCTGCTCGTTTGCCACCTATCACATTAAAAAGAAGTCAAAGAAGTCACCTTTGGAATCGATTTTGCCCGTTTCTTCCCATTTCGGATAAGCGTTGTCTAGGAAAGAGGCCAAAGTCAAAGTGTTTTTATTTGCATAGAATAGATACATAGGATGTCTTAATAATCTCACAACACAGGGCGATCTTATGTAAGAGCAGTTCAAATATTGCTATGTATCAGTGTTTATTGAATATACGATATTTTCATTTTCAATTAGGTCTCTAAGAAGTTAAGATAATTAACATACAAAAATGAGAATTAAATATTTCAGGCCAATTAATTACAGTCACCACCATATAACCACCTTATTATCAACAATATCAAAATTAAGATTAATTTTAAAAAAATAATCTTAATCAAACAACAAAGGAAACAAAGGAACCACAAATACCCAGATTCAACATTATTATAAGTAAATATCTGTGTTATCAACAAACATTTGTGTTCGATGTTGCATTATGTGTGGTTTACATGTGTCGCGAATTTCGACCCGCACGCGGACCAACGATCATATGGATGCATTACAGGAAAACCGCACCTAGGGCGGAAATCGAACCCGCAACTCTTTCGTCTGCAACGCTCAACCACTGACCTAAAAGAGCCACCCCCTCAAAGCTCACCCCCTAAAAGGGTCCTCGTTACCTCCCTTGTTCCCAATTTTATTGCATTTAATTATATAGAGTTCAATAGACTTTCATTCTCTTAGTCTATAGTCTACGGTTATCGTAAACTACTACTTATTATAAAGTGAAATCCTTCAAGGGTATCTGAAGGGTCTAATTTTATGACGTCATAAACGCAAATCCATCATGGCGGCGCATAGACAAGCTTAACGGTAAAGCGCCCACAAGCGGCACTTTCTCTGCTCTTAGATCTCGCGGATCGTGTGTCTATGGAAACTTAGGCGTCTTGATACTTAATAAAAATAGTCCAATCGAACGGAATTTTTTATTACGACAACCATCTTGGTTTGCTTTGTGTTTTTTATGATACGTCAGACAAGCATTTGACCTCAGTCTCACCTGATGTTATGTGAAGATGAGGTTCAAGGCTATCTCATGTGTTGTAGGCCAAAACTCCGGTAGAGCCGGCCCACTCACGCCCAAGCGTAGCTCTCCCACACGGTTCGCCTGAATATGGCTCTTGCAGGGTCAGTATATTTAGTTTATCATCATCATTAGCCTCTTACAGCCGGCTCATTCATTCTAAATTACCTTCTTCTTGAGGTGCCGCTTCATTAGGTACTGAAGATTCCACCTCAGCTCTTTAGATCAATCAGCTCCAACAGCTCTCATAATCGAGGCTTATCCTGTCTCTCTAGTCGGTCCCTAATTATTGAGGATGGTGATCACTGGAACTCTTCAAGCAAACAAACTTTCTCCATTGATTCCGATTGGAAGTAGCCTTCACCACGTCGTAAAACTTTGGCAGGGATGTAGCTCCTTTTATTTTTTCGTGGCTTATCCTTGGTAAGCCTAAAAAGTTATTCGATGGATTTGATGCCAGTCCAATGTCTTATCTTTCCCATCATGATACCAGGAGACGGTGTTATTGTGGGTTTCTTAAAATATGACCGAAATCGCTAATAATAATATCCTCCAACCGATTACGGCTACGGCTGCCAATCTCAACGATCATCCACTTCCACAATATATATAGTAGTGCTCAAGTATGTGCGCAAACACAAGTGCATTCTCTATTCCCTTACCCTCATATTCCGATGGGACACCATCGTAACACGACCGGAGAGGGATTGGGCGCAGGAGCAACGGCTTAACGTGCTTTCCGAGGCATGGGGGCACAAGACCGGCAACTTCCAAACTCCCCGGGCCGGGCTGACACTAAGAATTTCTTACTGGAAACTTACCATTTTTTGGCTCGAGCCGGGGATCGACCCCGGGACCTGTTGCGCAGCCGTCGCTTTATAGTGCGACCCACTAACCACTACGCCACCGAGGCAGTCAAAATCGCTAATAGCAAATCGTTAAATTACCTACTTACCTAAAAATATTAAAAACAATCCAAGTATCAACATCGTTCGAGCGCAGTAGTTGCATGCTATGCACCGACCGCGTTGCAGCTTTCACTGCGCGGTGCACGTAGGCCGTCGCCTAGCCTAGAACTTAGCCTATTTAGAAACCTAGGCGGAGACAAAGTCAAAGTCATGTTGAGTAGGTCTATCTAATATTTAGTCAGTGGGTCTTATTTTACCATTTTGTTGTTTATCTCGCCTGAGGGAAGAAGATAGTTTTTCAAATTTAGGAAAAATATAGTATCAGCCTATTCATCATCATCATCATTTCAGCCAATAGAAGTCCACTGCTGGACACAGGCCTCCCCCAATGATCTTCCACACAGATCTGTCCTGTGCCGCCCGACCTTCACCAGATCGTCGGTCCACCTGGTGGGGGGCCTGCCACGGCTTCGGCTTCCTGTACGCGACCTCCACTCGAGGACCTTTCTGCCCCATCGGCCGTCTGATCTCCTCGCAATGTGCCCTACCCATTGCCTCTTGAGGCATGAAATTCTTTGGGCTATGCTTTTGACCTTGGTTCTACATGCGGAGGATCTCATCATTCCTGATACGATCACGCAAGGAGACTCCGATCATAGCCCTTTCCATTGCTCTCTGCGTGACTTTAAGGCTTCTTAAGTAGCTCATTGTAAGCGGCCACGTTCATCAGCCTATTATTGCAGGGCCAATCATCATCATCGTCATAGAAATCAAGTCAGCTACCATTATGGGACGAGGGTAGTACACTCCTACCTAAAGGGTGCGTCAGCAAATCTTCTGATCTCGCAGATATTATTATCACTCACCATCACGTGACCCCTGATCGTTTCTTTTTATGTGACAGGAGGCAGACAAACAGACGGATCACCTGATGATAAGCGATTGTCGCCCATGGACACCCAACTACATCATCAACAGCCCATTTAAGTCCCCACTGCTGGGGCACAGGCCTCCCTCAATCACATGAGGGGTAATTGCCGTACTCACCACGCTTGGCAGACGGGTTGGCGAGGGTTTTGATATAAATGCAGAGTTTTCCTTCTCTGGGTGCTGATGATCATGCCAGCAGCTTTACCTTAGTCGCCTTTTACGACACCTCGGTAAGAGTGAGGGTGCTAGACATAGGTCTCCCCTTATGCACGCCACTGCTCCCGATTTTCGGCCAGCCCACACCAGCCAGCCTTCGAATGACATCATCTCATCTTGTCGCAGGGCGTCCAACACTACGCTTACCGTCGCGTAGTCGCGGTCTCCACTCAATTCACTCAATTTTAATACTTACCTATTTAAAACTAGAAAGTACCTAGGTAGGTTAGAATTAGAAATTTTTATTAGTATTAATATTATTACATTCAGGTACATAGGTACTTCATAAAAAATTACAACAAAAAAGGGGGTTAGTTTTACCGCCATTCTAATAATACATGTAACATACATAACCTGTATGTTGTATATACATTCAGCGTCACACTTTCCCGCCACTTTTCCTCTGTGTGCGTTGTCTATGCCACCTTTGTGTGTACTGCGTACACCTTTCCCTGTGTGCGTGTTGCGTATACGCATGCAATGCCATTGCCATTACGCGGGAAGTGGCTCTGTAACATTACAAGACCGGAAAATTTCCTGTATTATAAAGGAAATGATTGTTTTTTTAGGAATCGCGCTGCTTTTTAATTTTAAACGCGACAGATTAGTGTTCGTGTGGACGTGACAGGTTGGTTTTTTAATTGATGGATAATGGGCAAAGGAATAAACCTGTTGAGCCTGAACCTTTGTAATTACCATAACACTGGTTATTTAAACGTATCCCATACACCTTTGTCTCACATTTTAGGAAAGAGCATTGTATTTTTAGAATTACTCTTAATGCAGATATCTTTTGCAGGAGATGAGTAATACATAACATTTATAAAATATTACATTCTACATAATTTTGTATCCATGATTTTGACAAAATAATACCAACTTACCTGTGTATTTTAATAATGAATGAATGTTCAGTATATTATATTATAGCCTTAATTGTACATTGTGTCTCAGCTTTTTAGTTTTGTATAAATAAATAAAATAAAATATTTATTTCAAAATTATTATTATTATTAGTAGCGGCGTTAGGGTAGGGTTAGGTGTATCTATATGTTGAAAGCAGAAATTTCTTTTCCAATTTTAAGAAAAACAGACAAATAAAGTTGTTACAAGCAAAGAATACAAAATGTTTATGTAAAAGAATGTAAACCAATACACCTTGTAATGTCAATTCTGGTCCCACAATCATTCATCAATTGCAAAAGACAACCAGTCTCACTCACCGGCTCGTCTGAACCAAAAATAACAACCTAAATGTTTTGTGACCTCAAAATCAACAGCCATCATAACATAAATCAATCAGACAGTCTCACGTCACTGAAGTTGTTAAGCTCAATTGGGAGCAGAGAAAATTATGGGTAGGTATATCAGACAAAAGCAAGCACACACACATGGACTGATGGACCAGACCACACTCCAAAGTCAAACAAAATACGCCATCAGGCCAATCACGTTTTGTTGCTTTGCTTTAGGAAACAATGGGCTATGGGAATAAATTCTTATGTATGGTTTTTATAATTTTTTTTCCAATGTCTTTTACTATTTAATTTAAATATTTTTGTAAAATAGTAGGTAGTAATTTTTAATTAATTTTCAAGCATTTTGAATTCGAAGCGTATTTTTGTGACATCATAAATACGCTTAGTGTTCCCATATGTCATTTTCCCCAATTTACGGGAAATATTTCATAAGAAAAAGTAACATACTTCTATAAATGCCTTTTGATCGGGGAAATTTCAAATCACTATCTGGTAACCTAACGGTAAAGTCTTATTTTTGGTGTCACTCTGCAAAGAACGTCAAACTAGCGCCATCTGTTACTTGGTCCGTGTGAACAAGTCACTGAGACATTGTTGTCACCACGAAAAGTTATACTAAATGTAATCTTCTGAATACAACACAACTAGCGCCATCTGCTACTTGGTCCGGGTGAATAAGTCACTGAGACATTGTTGTCACCTTTCTGAATACAACCTGTCTGAATAGCTAGCGTATCTAGGGTCAAATGAAGGTCAACGCAATTTTATTGAAAATATCCTTGATCTAGTAGTCTTAAATTTAAAAATATTAAAATATGTTATAAAATACAAATGCCTCGAAGCGGTTTTCGAATTGGAACCTGTTTAATTTTTTTTCCCATACCCCATTGATAAAAGCGAGTGGGTAGGTAAGACAAAGATGAAACGAGTCAGAAACGTGGACGCTAAAGAAAGCCGATCGTGACCGCATCGACGCCTTTGAAAAAACCATGGTGAGTGGTACCATTTACCATGGTGAGAGTTACGAGGAGCTATTCGATAATACCCGCTGCTGAATTTCACCACCATACTACACGCCGTACCGTCAGCCGTGTGGTCCCGGCAGAGTAGAATAGGCCACCCTCACTCTTACCGAGGTGCCGTAAAAGGCGACTAAGGTAAAGCTGCTGGCATGATCATCAGCACCCAGAGAAGGAAAACTCTGCATTTATATCAAAACCCTCGCCAACCCGTCTGCCAAGCGTGGTGAGTATGGCAATTACCCCTCATGTGATTGAGGGAGGCCCGTGCCCCAGCAGTGGGGACTTGAATGGGCTGACGATGACGATGACTACACGCCGTAAACTAGCATCCCACCCGTACCACCTAGATGGGTGGAGGTCCGCCACCGTGCGCTTCACACGTCTTTTTTTGCCACGCACCTCCTCATTGTGGAATCAACGTCCCGCAGCGGTATTTCCGAATCTATACGACATTGAGATCAAGAAACGAGCCTATACCTTCCTAAAAGGCTAGCAACGCATCTCCACTCCCTCTGATGTGTCTGATGTCCATGGGCTGCGGTGATCACTTACCATCAGGTGACTCGCTTGCTCGTTTGCCTCCTTTTCTAAAAAAAAAATGTGGTGTTGGCGAAGGATGCCCCAAATCACATGGCCTGCTTTCCATATAAACGTCTCCATCCGCCAAGAACTCCACTTTGAAACCAGGCTATCTACCACCAGCCTGAAAAGAATACTGGAGTTTTTTGGTCACATAGCCAGGAAAGATGGACATAATCTGGAACCGCTGATGGTCACCGGCAAGGTAGAAGGAGACCAAGAGGTCGTAGGCCTATCAGATGGTCAGACCAAATACATTCAACGCTGGACACCAAGCTGTATGATGCTCTTCTTCTTCTTCATCTTAGCGTGTAATTCCCGGTTACGTCCAAAGCTGTCGCTTTGAAGCCCAGGGTACGCTTAGACCAGGATTCAGTAAGCGATTGCCACCGCCCATGGACACTCGCGACACCGGTGGAGTCACAAGTGTGGTGCCAACCTTTAAACCTCCCTTTCCCCCGGATTGGGCCTCCGGTACCCACGCAGCGAAACACAGCACAGTGCTGCTTCACGACGGTTTTCTGTGAGACCGTGGTATAACTCCGGTCGAGCTGGCCATTCATGTCGAAGCTTGGCTCTCCCACGATCAAAAGCTCTAAGGGATGATTATCCCTTAGATACACACAATATATTATTTGCACTGCCTGGTTATTAGTACTAATTATTTTGTTTTTCCTTTGTTTTGTTTTTATTTTCTGTATCTATTTTGTTTTTCTTTTTGTTTGTTTGTTCTTTTGTAACTAATGTTGTACTCGTATGTAGTGTTGTGATGTCCAAAATAATAAATTTTTCTTTCTTTCTTTCTTTCTTTCCTTAGAGCTCTTAGAACAGTGGATTCACTGTTAACATGGTCCATGGTGTCTATATAAGGGCTAGGTCAAAAGACACGAATAACGACACATCTAAACCAAGCAAAGAAGATGACAATACGGCTTGCAAACCAAGAACTACCAACACACACAATCAAACCTTCATAGACATACGTCAAAACACAGACACACCCACACATCACCAGACCTAGTACACGCGAAGAAAGGTACGATACATGTTAGAACAAAGTCATCGAAATAAACACCTTATGCCTTTGATTTAAGAGTATGAAGAAAGGAGTCTAACTAGGTGAAATGGTCTCCGAGTCAAACGGAACGAGCGATTAAAACTAGTCGATTAACGTCATCCACCGGTTCTGTTGATGTATTTATCGATTCGTATAGGATGCAATTAAATGAATCGATTACGTCCCGTTAGTCAATACAATAGTATTGACATGGTTACGGTTTGGAGTGGCTGTGATACTCTGTAATAGGATTTTGGTTATCATTTATCATGTTGTCTTAGTTAGTAGTATATATGTCAGGGGATCAGACGCCTTCCCATTTAAGGGCGATGAGGGAAAACCGGCCAGAGGCATACCGACTAAACCCCAGGTTTAGTCGGTATGCCTCTGGCCGGCTTCTCGTTAGGAGAAGCCCCCGCCAGAGGAGAGCCCGACATAACCCTCCTGCTCCCCAGCAGGAGGGTATGCATAAGGCGCCGCCACTAGGCGGCGACGTCGGCCATTGCACTACGGGCCAGCGGCATTCCCCAGCGAGAAGAAAAAAAAACAGGGGGATCAAGTGTGTGTGCACACATGTGCACTCTGTATTCCCTTATCCTCATTCATTGACAACATTGTGATCATACAAGTGGAGAGGAATATTGCAGAGAATCAAAATACCTTACACGGTTTCGGAAAGAATTGCAGACTCTCTAGTCCGGAATTCATACTTCCGAAAAGTTTCAGACTCCGGTGTAGGGAATACGTTAGGAGATGAAATAATACATCTGACTGCTTGTACAATACTGCATTTATTTAGCTCATAAACAATAATATAAAGTACCTCAATCTTACGCCATCATGCATCATATCTCCCCCGGAGAGGAAATAATAAAATAAGAGATTACAAAATTATTTTATGACAAATATTACTTATAGTAGACTACAAATCATTGCTTAAAAAATCAATATTTATTATAATAATTTATTCATGGTTAATATTGCGTCTATACTCGCACTCGTGGGATGCGCCGCCATTTCTGATTCCATTCTTTATCCGCACAAGTTGTTTCTACCTAATACATTTTAATCATAGAAATAACATGACACTAAGCTAGGTACTTAGGTTTTTAGAAATTATTAATTTCATAAGTGTTTTGCATTGATGATACAATTTAGTCCTATTTTTATGGATTATATATAATTTTCCATTTCTAAAAATTTTTAACTTTATACTTTCGAAAAGTTTTAGACTTCAGGCTGACACTTAGAAATTGTTAACCAAAATGTTCAGAAAGGAACAAATGAATGGACTAGGATATTGAACGTGAAACCCGCTTGAAAGTCCGACCCACTGGACACTATTGCTACCAAAACAGCATGGGATAATTGCGAAGAATATGAAAAGGTTAACCTTTCTTCGTAACACCTAAGTGATACACAATGGCCATTGAATGTAATTTAAAATGTCCTCCTAGCCTATATTTCAGCTATGGCGCCCATGCTCACGAACAGCCAACAACGCAGGGCATACCTATTATAAGGCACAAGTGTGTGATCAGATTCAAGTGCACTCTTTATTCTCTTACCACAACCACCAGCCTGTCACCACAACCGAAAAAGGATCAAACTACAACGGTACAAGACCGCCAACTTCTAGACGTGAAACTGAGAATTTCTTAACAGAAAACACTACTCTACATCTCTACTCTGCTCTCACATTTTTGGGGCGACTCGAGAATCGAACTGAAGCCATACAGTAACTTATACTGAGATAGAATCATCAGTTGGCTAGCCAGTGCTAGAGCCATCTAGAGGAAAACGACCAATACTCAACGGCTATGTAGTACGCCCACCTTTGAGAATCAGTCAAGGAGACGATTAAGGTGACGGGCAGGGCACACTAGTGACGCCAATCCATATTAATGGTTAGCTACTAAACCGAATCTATTTTAAACAATTTCGGGGTTACAACTTCTCGGCAATCATCATCATCATCATCAGCCCATTTAAGTCCCCACTGCTGGGGCACGGGCCTCCCTCAATCACATGAGGGGTAATCACTTCTTGGCAAACACTTTTATTATGTTTTAACCATGCACAAATGTTGAGTCTGTTTTTGTACGCGAAAAATTGAGTACCGCCAAAAGCGGCCACTTTTAGCGTGAATGAATTTTTCGCGTACGCGTTGGACCCAACATTTTTGTATGGTTATTTAATAAATAGTATAAGTGTTTGCCGAGAGGTTGTAACCCTGAAAATCCTGAAATTGTTTAAAATAGATCCGGTTTTAGTAGCTAAAACTCAATACCGATTGGCGTCGCTAGTGTGCCCTTACCTTAAATAATATATCAGAAATAAATTTATTTGCTATAGAACATAATTTCCAATAAAACTTCTAGATCTCTGATATATACGAGACTTCCAATATTTTTTGCAATTTGTAATGTGGACAGGCGGTTTGAGGTCATTGTTTTGGATACACGCTTTACTTGCGCGACGTAAAAATGCATAGTGATATCTACCGATACAACATACCATATGCTTGATTGCTTTTTAAAGCTACATCTGCTTTTTACAAGCTCCATCTAACGAAAACCGCTGAACTATTTTTCCCATACTAAGAAAAAAAACCTAAGTGAAATGACCCTGGCTGAAGCACAGCCATAGCTAAAAAGCCACTCACAAACCCGCTACACCACCAAAGCAGTAATTTGCATTGAATGTAAGTAAGTACTGAAGTAACTACTTAGGTACGATATCTCAACAGCTGTATTCTAAACAAGCTCACAAAATGCATTTCTAATAATGCAGGGATGCTGATGGTATCGGCGGTCAGTCCCAGATTTCGCGGTTTCTCTTTGTGAAAGGGCTGCGCTCGCGTCTAGAACATTCGGCCTAGCGTATACCTATGTATACCTAGATAAAATAGGATGCTTGTGCAGGGCTACCAAGCGATGGTAGGTAACTCAGGAGATACGAACGTGATATGTAGGATCTGGGTTTTTAAAATCTTGTCATCATCCTTCCGCGTCATTTCCACTTGCTTCCAAAACTGCAGAAGCAACAATCCCGGGTAATGAATAACGATCCAGAGGGCCCAATTTAAAGCAGACGTTACGACCGAATCGGAGGAATCGTTACTTATTATCTTGATATAAAATGGCTTAATATAGCCGTGTGGTCCCCGGCAGAGTAGAATAGACCACCCTCACTCTTACCGAGGTGTCGTAAAAGGCGACTAAGGTAAAGCTGCTGGCATGATCATCAGCACCCAGAGAAGGAAAACTCTGCATTTATATCAAAACCCTCGCCAACCCGTCTGCCAAGCGTGGTGAGTATGGCAATTACCCCTCATGTGATTGAGGGAGGCCCGTGCCCCAGCAGTGGGGACTTAAATGGGCTGACGATGACGATTATCTTAATAATTTAGCCCGTTCTTCGTTCCTCCGTCCAAAAAACGGATTTACCCTTCGAAATGTCTCGAAATTTCTACTTGAGTAACTCGACCTCGATTCGTGACGCGACCACTCTAGTACTCGAATAAAATTGTAAACAAGCTACGTCGCATCACTACTAAAAAAAACGCCGCAAGAAACGCGTAAACACGCTTACATAAACGCTGACCCAGAACTTGAGAGAAAGGTCTAGAGCAGCCCTCCCCCCACTGCACCGGCAGACTTCGCGCTTGCAGCCGCTTTGCATCTCAATTTTATGACACTGCGCGTGGTGGCAATATATGGAGTTGGTATTACGACTCTTTCCTCCTTATTACTAATCCCGATCTTAAGAAAAGTTCCAGAAACTTGTTCTATCCCATTTTAACATTGCGTGTTGGAACAAGATTGCATGAGCTTATAAAGGGGAAATAAAGGGGCTTGGGAATACACCATAATATTAATATTAATAATAATATTTTCACAACATCACATATATTGATCTGACTCCGAAATAGGTAGCTCAAGCACCTGTGTTATGGATATCAGAATCAACAGTGGGATTTTAAATACACATACGTATAATACATAGAAAACACCCAGACCAATACAAACAGACATGTTCATGCACAAATGTTTGTACTGTGCGGGGACCGAACCCGCAACCCTTGGACCAAAAGCAGCGTTCACTACCACGGTTCCGAACGGGTCGTCAAGTACCAATCAATTACCATAAGTAACTAGATTGGCGCAGCGACCCATAGTGTGTCTTGGCCTCCGATATCCTAATAAGAGCATCCATCTCGGTCGGTCTTGCCCCACTTCCTGCCAGCCATCCACCAAATCGGCGCAAATCCTTAACGACCTCATTTTTCCACTTCCTCATCTTTCGACTTCGCTGGCTCGGCCACCTCGAGAAAATGGAAGAAGATCGTGCAGTAAAGAGAGCGTACGTGGGACGTCCTTATGGGCGAAGGCCAGTGGGCCGTCCAAGATACCGCTGGAAAAGATGAGGTCGATAAGGATTTACGCGGGAAAAAACCCCTTTTTAACCTCCTTTTTTTTGACGACCCGATTGGAACAGTGGTAGTGAACGCTGCCTCTGATACAAGGGTTGCGGGTTCGATCCCCGCACAGTACAAACATTTGTGTGCATGAACATGTTTGTTTGTATTGGTCTGGGTGTTTGCTATGTATTATAAGTATGTATTTACAAAAGAAAAGTATTAAATGTATATATTTGTAATCCCACTATTGATTCTGAGATCCGTAACACAGGTGCTTGAGCTACCTATCTCGGAGTCAGATCAATGTATGTGATGTTGTGAAATATTTATTTATTTATTTATTTTATTTATTTAAATTCTCGAGGGCAATACTGAAGAAGACAATCATTTGATACCAAGAAAGTTTAGTTTCTAAGACTGTTTAAAAAGCCTAACCTGACCTACCCTGATTCACCTCCCCACACGAGATCAGCAAAGTGTCGGTGTTGTTTAAGTTGCGTTGCTGGTCTTTCATGAAAGAGTAAGGTAATCAGCTGCAGCACTTTAAAGCGACGGCTGCGTAAGAGGTCCCAGGTCCCATATTTTTTTAAGGGCCTAATCCCGCGCACGGTGACGGCCGCACATATGATTCCGCCAATGTCAAGTGTTTAGGGAGACACGTTATATTTAGATATTGACCGGTTTATGAGGGCCATAAATTTGTAGGAACCTAAGTTTTCAGAAAGAAATTCTTAGTGGCAGCTCGGAGTGTTGAAGTTGGCGATCTTGTACCTGCGTGCCTCAGAAAGTACATTAAGCTGTTGGTGCTGCGCCCTATTCCCTCTCCGGTCGTGTCACAAGTAGTGTCCCATCGGAATATGAGGGTAAGGGAATAGAGAGTGCACTTGTGTTTGCGGCACACACTTGAGCACTATAATCTATCCTGCGTACGTGACTTATCGTTCGAGAATGGCCGCCATAGCCTAATCGGTTGTAGGATATTATTATTGTCACACCCGTACCTCCCCAGTCACACGTTAATCCCCTCCGGATAGAAAGTGGCCCTGCGCTTTCGTTTCACGGCCTGGCTGCACGCGCGCGCCGCGTGCGCAGCTACCGCGCCCCAATTCTATGTACCTACTAGGTAAATATTAGGTTACAGATAACCCTCAGGGCCGCCTTAAGGTGACGGGTAGGGCACACTAGCGACGCCAATTGATTTTAATTTTTGGCTACTAAACCGGATCTATTTTAAACAATTTCGGGGTTACAACCTCTTGGCAAACACTTATAATAATACACTTATATTAAATAACCATGCACAAATGTTGGGTCCGTTTTTGTACGCGAAACATTGATTCTCGTCAAAAATAGGCCGCTTTTGGCGTGAACCAATTTTTCGCGTGCGCGTTGGATCCAACATTTTTTAATGGTTATTTAATAAATAATATTATAAGTCTTTGCCGAGAGGTTGTAACCCCGAAATTGTTTAAAATAGATCCAATTTGGTAGCTAAAAAATTAAATCGATTGGCGTCGCGAGTGTGCCCTACCCATCGTCTTAAGGCGGCCCTGAGGTTTATCTATAACCTTTAAAGAAATTATTACATAAGTTTGTCTCAAAAAATTGACTACCTACTATTCGTAGAGTACCTACTCATTGCTCACTTTAAAAAAAATGTCATATCTTGGCGACGCTAATATCGTCGCGGTGTCATCTTAACAAATGTAGGAGCTCTGGGCACACAAGACCAAATGTAACTTACTTACTTGATGCTACGTTTGACCGTTGAAGAGCCGGAGCAAGGCTCTCCAGCGGTCATGAGTAAGTATGAATAGGCCGGCTCGACCAGAGTGATACCACAGCCTCACAGAAAACCGGCGTGAAGCAGTGCCAGCGCTGTGTTTTGTCGAGTGGGTGATGTACCAGATGCCCAATGGGAGAGGAAAGGGAGTTAGAAGAATGGCGGCGCACTTGTGACTCTTCTGGAGTTGTAGGTGACCGTGGGCGTCATCAGATTAGCCGTATGCTCGTCATCCATTTCTTATAGTAAAAAAAAGTCCAGTTTGCTTAGGGCAAGCTTATCATCGTAGAAAATTAGATAGAATTATTATTGAGTAATAAAGCGAAAAATAAAATAATTAAAAAGCGTACATATATGTAAACCACCCTATTTACCGCAAATACAGCTGATTTTGAAAAATTTATTTATTTATTATTTTGTGTAAACAGCGTCATCTAGTAATTACATAAAGAACTTTGTAATAAAAAAGCACACTGGTATCTTCAATGTTACCGTGTTATTAATGAAAACATTAAAATCAAATAAAAAAATTAAATAAACATTCAAGACACTGTAGAAAAGTAGGATTTATTTCAAGGATTGTTTGGAAAGTTAATTTATATTTTCCTTTTTATTTATGTTCGAGCAAAATAGACCGATGATTTACGTCACAGGGCTCAAATTTTAAATCTGGTAACACAAACCAGGTCAAGGAAGTGCAGAAAAACTGTTCGCTAAAAATATTTTTTTGTTATTTTTAACAAATGCAATTATGTAAATTGTTTATTGTTGTTTCTCCAAGATGATAGTGAGATAAATAGTTTCCCCCGATATGCTAGAACCGTGTGTGGGTGTGAGTGACAGGACAGAAGATTTAGAGGCGGAGTGACAGAATACCGCATAGAGTATTTAAGCTGGAAATTAATTAAATTTGATCTAACTCAGCCGTTTAGTTTCTAAATATGACTATATTAGTCATATCTAAGGTAATTGCGAGCTTTGGTAGAGTTGTTTTCATTAAAAATAATCGTCATAACATTTGACCCAGTTATCTCACGGTGCCGTGTGCGTTGACCTATGGACACGAATGCGGACTAAAGCGCGGTGTTATTTTTAGGATATACAGCTTTGCAGATAATTAAATATTTATAAATGCCGTTCATGGTGGCGAATTGCGAAAAAAACTAAAAACGAATGCTCCTGTGACATGTAAATGGAATAAGGTGAGTTCTTTCTTTGTTTGAATTTAGAAATGTTTTGCGGAAAAAGCGAAAGATTTTATTTTTTGCCTGGACCAAAGATATAGTTTTTAAAAAGTTAAGTCTCACCTCTATTCTTTTGTTATTCTTTTCAGATAGGCTACCTGTAACTGGATATAATTGAATAAAAACAATATTATGGATGGGTATGCCCCCACAAAATATGTAGATGCCAAAACAAACCCAATATTTGGTGAAAATTGTAACTAGAATATGACTTCCTTTATGGGGATCAATTTATGGATAGAATTTCATTTATAAAAAGTACTTTATATGTTACTTCCCATAGTGAGAAAAGTTGAGGACACTGCCAGTTGTGATTTTATAATGGAAATCAGAATACCAGATTAAGGAAATGAAAATATTCTAAATTATTAAAAACAAGCAACAGGATTGCATATCATCTTTTGTAGCTAACTGACCATAGAGGCTTTATATGTCAGACCTTTGTAGAAAGGTGAAAATGAACTCCGATCTTGAGTATTTGTGAACATAAATCTACAGTATCGAAATGGTGACTTAGCACCGAGAAATTATTAGTAACGTAAGACAATATGGTGTTTACTGACTGATTGACACAACAAAGGAGGGATTCGTACTTGGGCCTTCCGCCCTGAGGCCGGGTAGCACTCGGCAGTGATGAAGAAGCAAAATGTCCGCACTCTATCGTTAATTGTGTGCACATTCACATACTTACTGGTTGGTGCAGCTGTATTTGACGCATTGGAATCGACAACTGAAAGGCACAGATTTGAAGTACTACAAGGTATAACTTTTCTTATTCAGATTTTGTAAATCACTTGTTCCATTAAAGGTTTTTTTTTAGATATATATTATGTCTTGGGGATAGGGGGTTGGTTTTTACGAAGTTTATGGGCCTCAGAGGGGAGGGTTTTGGGGTAAGTGGATATTTGTTTGCAAGCTTGTCCCTAACCACGTCACGACCCCGGTGGATCGCCATTAAAGGTTACTACATTATCACTTTAACATCTACTTCTAAACAGTTAAACTTATTTGAATCAATATTAATTGAATAAAATTTCTTCTATCACTGACGAACTTGGGAAATATTATTGACTTTAATTTTTAAAATTTTTAAAATTTTTTTTATCCTTTTTCTAGCAATTGAAGGCATAATAATCCGGAAGTACAACATAACTGAGGAGGATTTCCGGGTTATGGAGACTGTGGTGCTCAAGTCGGAGCCCCACAAGGCTGGGCAGCAATGGAAGTTCACTGGGGCCTTTTATTATGCCACCACGGTGCTTACTACTATAGGTGCGTAATCCCTACCAGACTAACAAATTAACGGGGAAACAGTCTTCTAATAGGTAGACTATTCATTCATTCATCGAAATTTATTTTGTAACTTGACTGCTAATAATCACATAATAACATAAATGTTGTTAAAGCATTTTGAAACTCAAATACACAGCAGCATACATGTCCATGACATAGCAAACAAACTGCAAGGTAATAGCCTAGAGCCAGGTATTAAAAGCAACTGGATTAAGTTAAGTGTGTAACAAATCTACTACAGGCTCTGTCACCACCACTAAAGGGTCTCCCTGCCGAAAAAAGCATGTCTTGATGTTGTAAGACAGTATGGATGGATCACAGTTTATCAATAAATTATGATCTCACAAGTAATCACTAGTGTATATTTATCTCAATTTTCTGGTGACATTTCCGTGTCATATTTGTTTTTTCCATTAGCAACAATCCCACTAGCATTCAAACAGCTGTACTACCCTTCTGTCCTAATCAAATACATTTTTATTCTAGGATACGGCCATTCGACGCCAGCTACGATTGGTGGGAAACTGTTCACGATGTTCTACGCTATTGTGGGCATTCCACTGGGCCTCATCATGTTCCAGAGCATTGGTGAAAGGGTCAACAGACTAAGCAGGTCTGTATTTAGTGTTATTCTAATAGTATATGAAAATCGCAAAGCACTGTGTTAAGGCTACTGCAGCGCCCCCTATACGTTTAAATGTTATCTGTGGTTTGGTCTATGTTAATTGTCTATGTAAGATAAGATAATGTTTATTGGCCATAAAAACATAGTACATATAGCAGTAGACAAGTATATGGAAAAACAACAAAATATAATAGGACATGACATTGTTTGTGGCCAACAAGGTGCAGCCTCAGCATTTACTGGAGCATGTATGTGTTGTCTATGATTTTATTCTGCCCATACATTCTGCTGCAATGATAGATACGAGTTTTATTTCCATATCCTCCAGCATAGAAACCCAAATTAGACGATAGAAACTGAGCTATTGAACATTTTGGTCCTTCGAGCCAGATAAACGGAATCAAGTAAGCGGTACCTAATCGTACTAAACGAAAACCTTTTGAAACCCATGAGAAACATGTATCCCTCAGGTACTGCAGGCACTCAAAGGTAGCGATGGCAGCAATAAGTACGCGACGTAAGAAACGTCTTATCAACCGCACGAGAAAAGATTTTTTACTTTAGTATTTATTTTAATTGCAGAGTGCAGGGTTCGAGTAGGCTAATGAAAGAAGTGGTTATGACCGAATGTCCATTTAATTAACTAACGGTACACATAATTGCCGAAAAACACTGCAAAAATCCCGGACACTTGGGAAAAATTTGGTTTTGGACACCTCTGTCGAATTTGTCATCGACTTTTGACGTTAATTTCCTTGAGAAATAGAACTGTTTTTTACCTCACATCATGGAGTAGTTTTAGAGATGTTTGGCAACTGGAACGGGCAAGAGTGTACAGCAATGCTCTCAGCGTTTCTCGCTTTTGACTCGGGCGCAAAATACCGCCACAGGAGCGAGAGTAAGCAAGAAACTCCGAGACATCACAAGGCGGGGCGAGTGCTACCAAGTACACTCTCGGTACGAATGTGCTCGGCATACGGTCTCGCGAGAATGTGGAGCCAGCCATTTTGCCGAGTCTTTTTGAATGCGAACCCATGCATTTGTAGATGTAATTTAAATTAAGGTTTATTTCTAAAAATTGGTTTCTCTCTGACCCCAGAAGAACAGAAGTGTGTCGTCGTCGTCCCCCTCCGACAGTCCCTGGACGTCCTTAACCTTAAACTAGGACAAATCCTAGCCGCGTGGTCCCCGGCAGAGTAGAATAGGCCACCCTCACTCTTACCGAGGTGTCGTAAAAGGCGACTAAGGTAAAGCTGCTGGCATGATCATCAGCACCCAGAGAAGGAAAACTCTGCATTTATATCAAAACCCTCGCCAACCCGTCTGCCAAGCGTGGTGAGTATGGCAATTACCCCTCATGTGATTGAGGGAGGCCCGTGCCCCAGCAGTGGGGACATAAATGGGCTGATGATGATGAGGACAAATCCGAGCAAATCCGGACAGATGGCAGCCCTATCTTTACTGCACAAAATTATAATGATATTATAATTATAGAAACAAAAGCAAGCTGTGTATAATATTTCCTGTTGTATTTGTAGTTAAAAACTGACCATTTTTTCTTCCACAGCGTCATAATAAAGTCGATAAAAAGAGCGATGGACTGCGACCAAATAAACGCAACGGAAGTGGACCTCATCTGCGTGGTGACCACACTCTCATCGTTGACTATAGCAGGCGGTGCCGCAGCCTTCTCTAAATTCGAGGGCTGGAGTTATTTTGACAGCGTGTACTATTGCTTCATAACGCTCACTACCATTGGTGAGTGACCACTTCCTATCATTAAAATAAACTGTAACGTAACATTTCAGTGAGCATGACACATCTCACATTAGCAGCTTACGTATGTTTGATACCTCGGGCTGCAACTGGGTAATGACAGGCTTAAAATTGTCTAAGGTTTGCGTGTGCTGGCTTTTGTCTTCTAATTCTCATAGAATAGGCCTAATCAAATTAGGGTTTTATTCCGGCGTGAAGCAGGGTCTATGCTGTGTTTCGCTGCGTGAGTGAGGGTACCGGAGGTCCCATCCGGGGGAAAGGGGGTTTAAAGATTGGCAGCGCACTTGTGACTCCATTGGTGTCGCGGGTGTCCATGGGCGGCGGCAGTCGCTTACCATCAGGTGATCCGTCTGCTCGTCTTCCACCTATCAAATTAAAAAAGGGTATAAATGATTAAATTTGAATTTTTCGCGTACAAAAATGAACCCATTTGTCTATGGTTTTTTAATAAATAGTATAAGTGTTTGTTGAGAGATTGTAACCCCGAAATTGTTTAAATTAGATCCGGTTTAGTAGCTAAAAATTAAAATTGTGGCCGGCGTTTGCTCCTCGGCAGAGATGAGACTTTATAATAATAATTCTCACAACATCTCATAGGTTGACCTGATTCCGTACTAAGTAGCTTTAGCACTTGTGTTACAGATATCAGACAACAGAGGAACACAAATATATACTTAAATACATATATTACACCCAGACACTGAACAAACACAAGTGTTCATCGCACGAATGTTTATCCAGGGTGGGGATCGAACCCACGACCTTTGGCGTAAGAGGAGACTTTAATATTTCTTTTCTTCTTTCTCAGGGCGCCTACTATACTTTTACTTGCAAATTAACTTAAATACTAAGGACAATCTGTCTTAAATGAATATTTATCGTGGATTCTTCGCTAACGAGTACAATCGCGGAAGCAAGCCGGCGCGCGAACAGCGCGGCGCGATCGTGGCGCCGCTGGGTGGCCAAACGTGGCAACTTGGCCTGAGGGGCTTACCATGCGCGCTACAAAATCGATTGGCGTCGCTATAGCGCGCTAGTGTGTCCTACCCGTCACCTTAATTGTTTTTTATTGCCTGACAGGGTTCGGCGACATGGTGGCATTGCAACGCGACAACGCGCTGAACCGCAAGCCCTCGTACGTAATGTTCGCGCTGATCTTCATCCTGTTCGGGCTGGCCATCGTGGCCGCCTGCCTCAACTTGTTGGTGCTGCGGTTCGTCACCATGAACACCGAGGACGAGAAGCGCGACCAGGCGCAGGCAGAACAGGTGACTAGTCATTAGCATATTAATGATGATGAGGAGGGGGATGAAGATTAAACTACTGTTACTTTTTTTTACGTAGTAGGCCCCCCACAAGGTGGACCGACGATCTGGTGAAGATCGCGGGAATCCATTGGATGCGGGCGGCGCAGGACCGATCTGTGTGAAGAATATTAGGGGAGGCCTATGTCCAGGTGTGAAATGATGATGATGACGACTTTTTTTATGTCATAGGTGGACGAGCATACGGATCACCTGATGGTAAGCGATTGCCGCCGCCCATAGACACCTGCGTCACCAGTGGAACCACAAGTACGCTGCCAACCTTTAAACTCCCATTCCCCTGAATTGGTTTCCCCCGGTCCATTCATGCGGAAGCATGAGAGAGTCACGCTTCGGCATGAATAGGCCGGCTTGACCAGAGTGATACCATGGCCTCACAGTAAATCGGCGTGAAGCAGCACTGTGCTGTGTTTCGCTGCGTGAAGTGAGGCCCAATCCGGGGGAAAGGAGGGTTTAAAGGTTGGCAGCGCACTTGTGACTCTTCTGTTGTCGCCGGTGACAACCGCTTACCAACAGGCGATCCGTCTGCTCGTCTGTCACCTACCACATAAAAAAAGTACGTTACCTCAGTACTAACGGTTTCCCGCGGCTTTCTTCTCTATGTGACCGAAGTTCCTTCAGAGGCCTTACCATGAGTTTGAAATACTATCATCGCTATCCATAACTCTCTGTCTCTTTCACATGCACCACAATAAAAGGGACAAAGTAATCGTTTTCGATACAGAGAGTTTTTCAAACTCATGGTAAGGGTACTGAACGTAGTTGCACTGTATCATGGGTGCCATAGTGACGTATAGTCGGCCTACAGTTAACGTATAGTCAGCATACAGCTAACATTCCATTAAAAAAAATCTAAGAAAAAAAACCGCCTTCATGAACCACGAACTAAAAAGTGTAAAATAATTTTTTTATCACTTTATACACCTCAACATCACTCCAACAACAACCTCAACCTCTTTTTATAACACATTCGAGAAAAAGTGTTACCGAAGTCCTCGCCTTCCACCATCGCCAAATAACTAAATAAATAATTGTGAGTGCAGTATTGAAAAAGTTATCCTTTAACTCCTTACCGTTGAGGAGTTGACCTTCCATCATCAGCCGAGCCACAAAATTAATACAGTCAGGCGTAAATACTGGTGCAGTTTTGAAAAAAGATACAAAAACATTACATGTCCCTATAAAATTTGAAATTTTCCCTTTCCAGGATCCCATCAATCAGAACCTGATATCCTGGTACCAATCAGGGACTATCTACTTTCCAACTAAAAAAGAATCATCTAAATCGAACATAAAATATATATATACATGTCCAATTGCGAACCCCTTTTTTTTTGAAGTCGGTTAAAAAGGGTGCACGTCCGTGACCTAGACTGGTTGATGCTGACATATTTTTGTTGTCCCCAGGCTCAGCAAGTAGCCGTGCGTCTGGAAGGCGACGTGATCACGGCAGATGGCGCTGTTCTGCGCGGTGTATCCCGCGGCACTCGCCTCCCGGCAGATCCCAGACACAGGCCCGCCAGTAAGTACTGCCTTCGTTAATCGGTGTCAGATTCTAAATACCGGCCGAGTGCGAGCGCCGGCGAGTACGGGTTCCTTACCATTGACTAGGTAAACAACAGTGCTATAGGACGCGGCAAATAAGTCTATTGATAATTAGATAATAATATTTGTACTGATAAACACATTAAAAGTAAAATAAATAACACACACGCAAGAACACTAGAACATTACATTATATGGTAGGTATTAAATTAACAAAAATATACTTAACTAAAGTCTGATTTTAATTAGGCGAACTAAACTGACAGCTGCAAGCATCAAGTTCCCATACATTTTGACACTTTGCATCTGTTCAAAAGTAGCAAATGTCCGACACATGTTCAGATTAGTTCGACGAATTAAAAATCTAGAGACCGAATCTCCCTCATAATGTTGTGCTGTATATGATGTTTGTTTGTTTGTTTGTGTATGTTGTTTGTTTTTGTTGTTCTTATTATTTTGTTTTAGGGGTGTACCTCAATTTAAAAAAAATAAAAACCAGAAAGAGTAAACTATCATTACACCGGTCATTTTTCTCAAGTAAGTTGTCTCTTTAATCGGCTCAACATTGGCAGAGTTATATAAGTGTCGGCCGTGTCCATTATTTTGCATCTGTCAAAAGTAGCAAATGTCAGACACATGTCAGATTAGTTCGCCGAATTAAAAATCTGAGTTTAGTGGTGACCTACAGTCGAGCCAAATTAATAAACCACATTTGACGTTTCTAAATTTGAGCTTCATAGAGAGGTGACCTAATAAAAAACTTCGATTAAAGTGAACAATCTATATGTACTTCAAACAAACGTTAATCGAATACTATAACAATGGAAAAGAAGTTATTAGTACATACTTTTATTTGGAGAAATGTGAATCAAAATTATTGAAAAGAAAGAGGAAAGTAGGTACTAATCCTAGATATCGATCCGCGGCCAGTTTATTTCATTTTCTTCGAAACAAAGCGCTTATATTGTGTGTCTTTACCAAGTTATTAACGTATTTGTATTTTTAAACGGTTCTATTTAGCTCACCCCGTTTGTTTTATTAAACTAGAGATAATACGTTTTATTCTAATCCGAATGTGGCTTTTCATTTATGGTTGAGAATTCCTACCCGAGTAAACATTGTATTCATTTCCCTAGAGCTTAAATAGAAAATGAGTTGACAGATACAACATTATACAAACTGTGCGGATAAAGAATGGGATCAGAAATGGCGGCGCATCTATTCACTTCTCGCTCGCACACTATTTGCGTCTATACTCGCACTCGTGGGGTGCGAGTATAGACGCAAATAGTTTCACAGGTTGTACAAACGTTCGATTCTGTAGAAAAGTAAATTTTTAATAAGTTTATAAATCGTTTAACAGAGATAGTAAATCGTGAAAATATCTTTTTTGTCTTTATTGCAATAAATGCAAACGTAATTTTAAAAAGTTAAGGAAATGTGTTATTTTAACATAGAAAGACTGATAAATTCAATACACGATTTTTTTTTGGCCCTACTATAGAAATCTATCGAAATGTATTCACTAGCGAGTAACGTGTTGCGGTGGGAGTTCTATGAAAACGGTACCATGATTCACAAATATGTCAGTAGCTATCGAAAAATACCTTTACGACGTTTAAAATAAGTCGGATAATATTATTTTTTTAATTTGGATTTGGAGATCGAATCCGAAATGAGGTGATCCGGCAGAGAACCAAAGTTATCGACATTGCTCACCGGATTAGCAAGCTTAAGTGGCAGTGGGCTGGCCATATTAGCCGCAGAACCGACAACCGATGGGGTAAACGGGTTCTGGAGTGGAGACCGCGTCTTGGCAAACGTAATGTAGGGCGCCCTCTGGCTAGGTGGGGGGACGATCTGCGCAGGATGGCTGGCAAGAGCTGGATGCGAGAAGCCATGGATAGATCACAGTGGCGAACAATTGGAGAGGCCTACGTCCAGCAGTGGACTGCGATAGGCTGATGATGATGATGATGAATTTGGATTATCTTTAGCTTTGGATATCAAGCCTTTTTGGGTAGAATATCTACCGGACTTGGTCTTCTGAGTACTTAGATACACTTTACATTACATTACATGGGTGAATTTCTAGTATTATTTTTGAGTCCGGACTGAAATTCATGTACTGACACTCCGCAGGACTCTTAATTATAAATATGACACTTGACGATACTTTTATATGTTCGCAGACGCGTCTATGATGCAGTTATATATAGACGATGAGTACCCGCCGAGCGTGTGCAGTTGTTCCTGCAACTGCTTCGGACACCACAGGTGAGTGAAACCGCAGTCTGATAACTATTTATTGTATTGACGAGCTCCATAGCGCAAATAAAGATTTTTTCATATACATTAGAATATATCGTTAAAAAAAGGGTATGGGTAATATAGATGGGAGGCGACGCGTTGGAAGAAGGGAAAAATCGTGGCTGCGCAATATAAGGGAGTGGACTGGCATCGCATCTGTGGAACGGCTGTTTGGTCTCGCAATGAATAGAGAGGATTTTGGAAAGCTGACGGCCAATCTTCAGAACTGAAGAGACACTCATAGAAGAAGAAGCAAAATCTATCTAATAATCTATCTGGGACAGATAGTCTCCTTCCACAACAGGCAAGAAACAGAAGTCGAGCATCGTTGAAAAAATGCCTGGAAAAGCTTCCGGTCCATGAAAGCGTACATGAAGAGGGACCTTCCTCAGACACTTAAGCTAAAACTCTTCGACGTCTGTATTTTTCCCATTCTTACTTAAGTTATCGACATTGCTCACCGGATTAGCAAGCTTAAGTGGCAGTGGGCTGGCCATATTAGCCGCAGAACCGACAACCGATGGGGTAAACGAGTTCTGGAGTGGAGACCGCGTCTTGGCAAACGTAATGTAGGGCGCCCTCTGGCTAGGTGGGGGGACGATCTGCGCAGGATGGCTGGCAAGAGCTGGATGCGAGAAGCCATGGATAGATCACAGTGGCGAACAATTGGAGAGGCCTACGTCCAGCAGTGGACTGCGATAGGCTGATGATAATGATGATGATGACTTATGGAGCACAAACCTAGTCGTCGACCGAAATCAGAAGTCCAAACTCAAGATTTGTCAAAGAGTCATGGAGTGCAGCATTCTAGGCATCAAAATATCAGATAGAATGTGAAACTCTGACATACGCTCCAAGACTGGAATCGCAGATGTCGATAAGTTGCAAGACTGAAATGGGATTGGGCAAAAATCGTCACTCAATGGCGGCCGACCGACGGAAGGCGACTACGGGGTAGGCCCAGAAAAAGATGGCGTGACGATTTTTACAAGTATGTCCAATTTTGGCAAGTAAGGGCATTGGACAGGGATCAATGGATGAATTTGGGGGAGGTCTTTGCTCAGCAGTGGGAAGCTACAGGCTAACTAAAAATATTTAAATTAGAATAGCCCAGACATTTGGCCACAATCTCACCAGATGGTAAGTGATGAAGTGACCGAGGATGGATCATGTCCGTCTAGTAACAGCCTATTCACTCTTTTCTTGAATACGTTCAGATCAGTATCGCTCAGGCAACATATTTCGGGCAGAGTTCCATTCCTTAGCCGTAGGCAACATAAATGCCAAAGCGCCAAAAGCGGCCACTTTTGGCGGTAATCCAAAATTCGGGTGCAAATGAAGACCAAACAGTTAACTATAAGTATTAAATAAATAGTATAGGTGTTTGCCGAGAGGTTGTAACCCCGAAATTATTTAAATTAGATCCGGTATAGTAGCTAACAATTAAAATCGATTGGCGTCGCTAGTGTGCCCTACCCGTCACCTTAATATGACGGGTAAGGCACAATAGCGACGCCAATTGATTTACATTGTTAGCAACTAAACCGGATATCCATTTAAGAATTTTTAAGCTGCGGCCTCTCGGAAAACACTTATACTATTTATTTAATATTTATACTTAATTTTTGGGTCTCCTTTTGTACTCGAAATTTGAATTACCGCCAAAAACGGCCACTTATGGCGTTAATCCAAATTTCGAGTGCAAAAACAGATCAAAAAGTAGTGTACAATTATTGAATAAATAGTATAAATGTCTGCTTAAAGACTCCCGCTCCGAAATTGTTTAAAATTGATCCATTTTAGTAGCTAAGTTTAAATCGATTAGTGTCGCTAGTTAGGGCTACCCGTCGCCTTAAGAGTGACTTTTGATCTTATGACTTTTTGACTTGACTGGAGCCCAATGGACAACATTTCAAAATTGCTAAGCTCTGAAACAAAAAATACCAATTCTTTGTTTACTTTTCCGCTGCTCGAATATATATTTATTCATTTTTTATATTGCTTATTTACTGAGAAAAAAATTAAAAACTAAAAAACGTAAGATGACGTCATCGGACGGCAGAATGTAAAATATTTCTTTGCTTAGCACATTATAGTTTTAAATTTACGTAATGCCAAACCCATGACATGTAACTGTAAAAAAAAAACAAATTGTCAACGTTGAATGTATGAATGACGTTGACAATGTTGACACTAGTATTATTTACCTTTGACAGTAGTACCTTTTTTTTTATCAAAACAATGATAAGCAAAGGAATATCGCTGTATTCAGCCGTCCGATGACGTCATTTGGCGCTTACGTCTATTTAGAATGAAAAGAATTTCAATAATTATTTTATGCATGAAAATGGACAAATTTTGAAAAAAGAAAAAATATGGGTCTGTTCATTTTATGTCTACTTTCATATAAAAAAACAATATGGACATGTTAAAAATATGAAATGTTGTCCATTCTCGTGCTCGTGATATTTATTTTCATACGACATATATCACTAAAACACAGTTTATTGTATGGTTTTCAGGTGATACTCGTATTCGCCATGTTTTCAAAATATCACGAGCACGAGAATAGGGCTCCTGATAGACAGCAAAAGCGACTTTGTTTTATTCAATGTAGTGATAGTGATAGAAGCGTCTAAGCTTTTTATTTATTTATTTAGTACAGCCACATGATACATATTATTACAATCACAAGCCACATATTAATAAGGTCACAGTTCTAATATGCATCAAAATAACGGCGTACATAGCCCTTATGAGAAAAACATTTGTTTAGATTCCTTATGTTTCTCAATTAAATCGCTTTTTATCGTACTTTGGAAATGGCGTCTGATCGATGCATGCTTGACTTACTTAACTTAATGTCCTATGTCCCCTAGGTGGGGCAAAGGGCGTCCACAGTGCTCCGCCATCTTTTGACGACCCGTTTGGAACAGTGGTAGTGAACGCTGCCTTTAGTCCAAGGGTTGCGGGTTTGATCCCCGCACAGTACAACCGTGTGCATGAACATGTCTGTTTGTATTGGTCTGGGTGTTTTATATGTATTATAAGTACAAAAGAAAAGTATTATATGTATATTTGTAATTCCGCTGTTGATTCTGATATCCTTAACACAGGTGCTTTAGCTACCTATCTCGGAGTCAGATCAATGTATGTGATGTTGTGAAATATTTCATCATCGTCAGCCCATTTAAGTCCCCACTGCTGGGGCACAGGCCTCCCTCAATCACCTGTGGGTTAATTGCCATACTCACCACGCTTGGCAGACGGGTTGGCGAGGGTTTTGATATAAATGCAGAGTTTTCCTTCTCTGGGTGCTGATGATCATGCCAGCAGCTTTACCTTAGTCGCCTTTTATGACACCTCGGTACGAGTGAGGGTGGCCAATTCTACTCTGCCGGGACCACACGGCAAATGAAATATTTATTATTATTTATTTATTATATTATTATCTTGAACGGTCTTTAGCTTCGCGCTTTACTTCGCTCCAAGTTAGTACTAAGGTCTTCGCTTCTACAGTGATAGTCCGACGCCAGGTTTGTTTAGGGCGGTCACGTTTCCGTTTTCCTTGGGGGTTTCCAGTCTAGCGCTTGCCTCGGTATGTGGTCCGGTTCCCTACGGAGAGTGTGGCCGATCCAGATCCAGGATCGATGTATACGAGGTCTCACATTTTGTTTGTGTCGTCAGGCACTCGTCGGCGTACCGGGACCCGCTGTCGCCGGTGCCGCCCACCAACATCAAGCACATTAAGTCCAAGAACTACCGCGAGCTCGGCGCGCTGCCTAGACACATAGAGAAGGACTCCAGGACTAGGTCGCAGGTAAGACATCTTCACCTTTGAACTATTCAACGTGCGTCTTCTTACGGGAAGACGTAAGTTTGAATTCGACTGTCCTCCTGCCTGGTTCCTCTGTTTAAGGGCTGCAAATGTTCAATTTGACCGTGGGAGAGCCACGCTTCGACATGAATGAACCGGCTCGACCGGAGTGATACCACGGCTTCACAGAAAACCGGCGTGAAGCAGCATTGTGCTGTGTTTCGTTGCGTGAGTGAGGGTACCGGAGGCTTAATCCGGGGAAAAGGGGGTTTTAACGGTTGGCAGCGCACTTGAGACTCCACTGGTGTCTCGGGTGTTCATGGGCGGCGGCAATCGCTTACCATCAGGTGATCCGTCTGCTCGTCTGCCTTCTATCGTATAAAAAAAGCTGGCAATCACATCATTGTAATTAGCAGGCTTTAAAAATTCTGGTTCAGGATGGCCCACTGCCCGGGCACATAGAGAAAGACGATAAGACCAGGTTGCGGGTAATAAACCAACGTAACATCTATCAACGCGGATTGGTGATCACAATCCCGAGTTGTGTTCGAAAAATTCGAAACATACAGTTGCAACAAAGCAAGCATGGTATTTAGGCCTAATCCCATCATAACAGCGATGACCAAGCGCACATAGAAGTGAACCGAATATAAAGACTTTTAAGAGAAACCTGAAATTGATTCTTATTATAATTTGCACGAATTCTTCAGCGGTAATTTATCAGTTCCATAATATGCGTATATAAATATAAATTCAAACTATATTTAAAAAATACAAATTTAAATTAATACTAATAATCCATTTCACGTTCATGAAGCTATTCTCAAAAGGGTAACATGATGTACTCGAATATAATTGTAACACCTTAACTTCATTCATGGATGCAATAAACGTATTTGACTTTGACTTGATTTCTATGATGGAGATCTTTGCCCTGCAGTGGGACAGTATACAGGGTGTATCCGTGAACATTTACATCCCTTCAACCACGTGTTCTTCTCATCATCATCATCAGCCCATTTAAGTCCCCACTGTTGGGGCACGGGCCTCCCTCAATCACATGAGGGGTAATTGCCATACTCACCACGCTTGGCAGACGGGTTGGCGAGGGTTTTGATATAAATGCAGAGTTTTCCTTCTCTGGGTGCTGATGATCATGCCAGCAGCTTTAACAAATGTTGTTCAGAATGGTTAGAAGAACACGTGTTCTTCTAACCATTCTGAACAACATTTGTTCTATCTATGACTTTTGGAAATTCGCATTAAAAAAATGCAACTTTTCATACGAAGTTGGTCACGTGACTTGGCTATTGGAAGTCGAAAAAATTTTTGACGAATTTCGAAAAGTCATTGAACAAATGTTGTTCAGTGTGGTTGGTAGAACACGTGGTTAAAGGGATGTAAATGTTCACAGATATACCCTGTATAAGCTGATACCCCTATCAAACTGTCCATTCACTGGATTTTGTCTATTTTGTTCACCGTGAGTGATGATTTAATCCTAATCAAATTTTCAAATCAAAATTTAGATAGTTCTACTACTTATCATCAATAATTTCTTTATCTTGCAATTTTCAAACCTAAATGTTGAGGTCTTAAATTCTCAAAGAAAACTGATTTAAAATCTGTCTCGTTCCCTCAGTGATCAATTTTAATTCTTTTTTTTTATGGAGAAGAGAAGCGAGCAAGTGGGTTACCTGATCGAAAGTAATCGCTAGCTCTCATCCATAGATATCCGTTACACCAAGAAAAATAAGTATAAAGTCGAACTTTTAGAAAGATGTAGGCAAGACTTCAATAACATATCGGCACGAAAATACCAATTGAAGAAAATTTAACATTTTGTTTATTTAACTAATGTAAATAAAAAGTATCAGACAATAAACTGTCCCACTGCAGGGCAAAGGCCTCCAACATAGAATTCAAGTTATCGATTCGCTACTATGACGGGATTAAGCTTAATCACCACGCTTGCCTAATGCGGATTGTTTAACACAAATCCGAGCTATGTTCGAAGAACTCGAAACATACTTTTCGCTCGACCCAGGAAGCGAAACCAGGACCTCGAGATCATGACCCGGTACTTAAACCACTAGACCAGCAGGGCGTCTCTGTACAAGTATTACCTTAATTTAACTATTTAAGGTGACGGGTAGGGCACACTAACGACGCCCATAGATTTTAATTTTTAGCTAGTAAACCGGATCTATTTTAAAAAAATTCGGGGTTACCACCTCTCGGCAAACCCTTATACTATTTATTAAATAATAGTATAAGGGGTTGCCGAGAGGTTGTAACCCCGAATTGTTTTAAAATAGATCCGGTTTAGTAGCTAAAAATTAAAATCGATGGGCGTCGCTAGTGTGCCCTACTCGTCACCTTAAAATGAATGAATGAATGAATATACTTTTATTGCACTCAAAGTAGTATGAAAACTTAAGACTAGGTATTACAGGATATGTACAACGAAGGCGGCCTTATTACTATGAGCAATCTCTTCCAGGCGACCTTTTAAAAATACGACTCGAAAATAGCCAATTGAAGAACATTTCACATTTTGTTTATTTAATTAATGTAAGTTGTAAGTTAATAAAAATTGTTTGATTTTATTTTAATTTCCAGTCGTTGCGACTCAACTCGGCTTCAGGGTATCTCTATATGAACGCCAGAAATGACTTCCAGCTGGAGGCCGACGACTTCAGGTACCTATCACATGAATAAATAAATTAGATTATGATCTGCTTATAT
Source organism: Marasmia exigua (assembly GCA_019059595.1). Taxonomy (NCBI): domain Eukaryota; kingdom Metazoa; phylum Arthropoda; class Insecta; order Lepidoptera; family Crambidae; genus Marasmia; species Marasmia exigua. The sequence goes on along the minus strand of CM032488.1, from coordinate 9,343,481 downwards.
CAGCTAGCTATGGTAGATCTATAGTATCAGACATCCAGCCATATGAATGAATGTAATTTAATATTGTACAAGAGCTGTGGACTTTTGAATAAATGGAAAATAAAAATAAATAAATAATCATATGGGTAGATCAGCGAATGAGAGCGTGCTTCTTAATCATTTCTTATTAATCGACTAGTGGTCCGCCCTCACTTCGTTTCAGGACAGTAGTTTCACTTTATACCAATAGATGGCGCTAGGTGTCGATTACATCGCACAAGCGTTTAGTGTTTTTGGATTACCTATAAACCGTTTCCGCTGTCTATAGGATCCTACTATTTTAAAAATAGGATAGATATTAATGTTGCGGAACAATTGATAAATCGATTAATTAATCGGTTATTTTCACTCTTATCGATTGTACTATTGATTAAATCGATTTTTCATTTTTGGTCGATATAATCATTTAAATTGACGATACTATATCATACAGAAGATGTCTAAGAAGCCATTATATAAATGACGATTATATCAAGAAATAATTGTAGATTAATGATTAATCGATTATATCAACCAAAAATTAAAATCAATTTAATCGCTACTATCGATAATATAATTGATTGTTAGATTATTTGGGTCACATTTGCATAATAGATTATAATAATCGACGTCCAAACGATAATCTGGCAACACAAATAGATAGATGATAACCCAGCTGCTTACACGAAAAAATTGTCCTCCATAAACCATTCCGAGGGTTAAAAGGTTAACAGCGCACTTGTGACTCCACTGGTGTCGCGGGTGTCCATGGGCGACGGCAATCGCTTACCATCAGGTGACCCGTCTGCTCGTCTGCCACCTATTATATTAAAAAAAAACCGACGTTACAAGCAATCGTTTTCTTACTTCCAGGGAAATGGTAGCAAAGCGTCGCGAGCAACTCCGCAGAGGCATGCTCACGTACGAGATGCAGTACAACAACAACTCGCTGCTGCAGCCCTACAGCCACAGCCTGGCCACGCGGCTGGACAGCGCGCAGTCCTCGCTCTACTCCCTCACCCTGAGGTACCGTCTGTTTGAGTATGTGCTGTTTGATCAGATCAATAAACAGAACAATAATATATCAAAATCAGTAAAAAAAGTATAAAAACATAAACAATATAAAAGAGGCTGGTCCAGGCGTCGATCCTCAACAATGATGATAGATAGATAGATAGATACACTTTATTCCACAAATTTTACAGATCTTAGTCTAAGTTATTATACTAAAACAATTAAAAGTCTTATCGCTAATAGCGATCTCTTCCAGACAACCTCAGGGTAGAGGTTAGATGATATGAGTTTTGGTCCGGGACTGTCTTTAGATCACGATTTGTAATAAGTTTATTATATATTTTATTTTTCAAAATCTTACTTTCAAAATTATACTATGTATTTAAATTTTATATACTAATTACAGCCCATAATAGATTTTAAATGCATTGACAAAGATATATATATATATATACAACAGCCAAGGGGCTGCAAAAAAAAGGAAAAAACAGAAAACAACCAATACAATTTGACAGTTGTGTACAGACAGACAGGCTACCATAATCCGTCAAAATTGCTCAATTGATATTGAGTTGAAAGTGTACAGTGAGTTGTTCACTATAGTTTTTTTAATTTATCTCTTCCCACAGGTCAGAGAACCGCAGTAACGACCCGCTAGTCCACGACACTCTGGACTACGACTGCGAAAAGTCCAGCTACGCAAAAAAGAAACTGATGAAGAACATCGCCCGGAACACCAGCAACAAACGCGTAGAAAACTACTTCTACGACGACGCAGTGTTGCACTTCGACGACGAGTACGCGTTCGACGGATCAATACTATTCGCAAAAAGGAGAAAATCCGGCAACTGGGAGGATTACGCGTGCGAAATGCCCAAGAAATGTCCGGATCAGGTGTCCCAGGATGGGTCCTATGGGTACTATTTGCCGGACCAAGAGGAGCAGGAGCAGTACTTCGTGAATGATACACTGACTTTCAATATGCCGCCGCATAGAGCGAGCATATAGTAATTAGTTAGCAAGAAGTCACCTTTGAAAATGTTGAACAGTGTATCCAGTGGTGAGATAAACTTCAGTGGTTAACCTGAGGCGATCTTTAGTAAAATCTGAAATGATTCTGCTGGTCCATAGTTGAAGAGGTGATTTTAGAATATCGATACTGTAAGGACAACCTTAGTAAATGGCAAAATCCAGTAATATTTGCCAGAAGGTATATAATAGGTTGCCGGAAGCATCAAGTCTTACGACTAGTAGATATGCGACAGCCCTTTCGACTAGTAGATATGCGACAGTCCTCTCGACTAGTGGATATGCGACAGCCCTTCTGGCTTGTGCATATGCGACAGTTTTCACGACTAGTGGATATGCGACAATCCTCTCGACTAGCGAATATGCGACAGTCCTCTCGACTAGTGGATATGCGACAGTCCTCTCGACTAGTGGATATGCGACAGTCCTCACGACTAGTAGATATGCGACAGTCGTCTCGACTAGTGGATATGCGACAGCCCTCACGACTAGTGGAAATGCGACAGCCCTCACGACTAGTAGATATGCGACAGTTGTCTCTACTAGTGGATATTCGACAGCCCTCACGACTAGTAGATATGCGACAGTCGTCTCGACTAGTGGATATGCGACAGCCCTCATGACTAGTGGATATGCGACAATCCTTACGACAAGTAGATATGCGACAATCCTCTCGACTAGTAAACATGCGACAGTCCTTTCGACTAGTGGATATGCGACAGCTCTTCCGGCTAGTGGGTATACGACAGTCCTCCTCAGGATGGGTCCTACGGGTACTATTTGCCGGACCAAAAGGAGCAGGAGCAATACTTCGTGAATGATACACTGACTTTCAATATGCAGCCGCATAGAGCGAGCATATAGTAATTAGTTAGCAAGAAGTCACCTTTGAAAATGTTGAACAGTGTATCCAGTGGTGAGATAAACTCTATTCAGTGGTTAACCTGAGGCGATCTTTAGTAAAATCTGAAATGATTTTGCTGGTCCATAGTTGAAGAGGTGACCTTAGAATATCGATACTGTAAGGACAACCTTAGTAAATGGGAAAATCCAGTAATATTTGCCAGAAGCTCCTGAAGCATAAAGTCTTACGACTAATGGATATGCGACAGCCCTTTCGACTAGTAGATATGCGACAGTCCTCTCGACTAGTGGATATGCGACAGCCCTTCTGGCTTGTACATATGCGTCAGTTTTCACGACTAGTGAATGTGCGACAACCTTCTCGACTAGCGAATATGCGACAGTCCTCTCGACTAGCGAATATGCGACAGTACTCTCGACTAGTTGAATATGCGACAGCCTCTCGACTAGTGGATATGCGACAGTCCTCACGACTAGTAGATATGCGACAGCCCTCACGACTAGTGGATATGCGACAATCCTTACGACAAGTAGATATGCGACAATCCTCTCGACTAGTAAACATGCGACAGTCCTTTCGACTAGTGGATATGCGACAGCCCTTCCGACTAGTGGGTATACGACAGTCCTCCTCAGGATGGGTCCTATGGGTACTATTTGCCGGACCAGGAGGAGCAGGAGCAGTACTTCGTGAATGATACACTGACTTTCAATATGCCGCCGCATAGAGCGAGCATATAGTAATTAGTTAGCAAGAAGTCACCTTTGAAAATGTTGAACAGTGTATCCAGTGGTGAGATAAACTCTTTCAGTGGTTAACCTGAGGCGATCTATAGTAAAATCTGAAATGATTCTGCTGGTCCATAGTTGAAGAGGTGACCTTAGAATATCGATACTGTAAGGACAACCTTAGTAAATGGGAAAATCCAGTAATATTTGCCAGAAGCTCCTGAAGCATCAAGTCTTACGACTAGTGGCATTATGCGATATGCGACAGCCCTTTCGACTAGTAGATATGCGACAGTCCTCTCGACTAGTGGATATGCGACAGCCCTTCTGGCTTGTACATATGCGTCAGTTTTCACGACTAGTGAATGCGACAATCCTCTCGACTAGCGAATATGCGACAGTCCTCTCGACTAGTAGATATGCGACAGTCCCTCTCGACTAGTAGGATATGCGACAGTCGTCTCGACTAGTAGATATGCGACAGCCCTCACGACTAGTGGATATGCGACAATCCTTACGACAAGTAGATATGCGACAATCCTCTCGACTAGTAAACATGCGACAGTCCTTTCGACTAGTGGATATGCGACAGCCCTTCCGACTAGTGGGTATACGACAGTCCTCCTCAGGATGTGTCCTATGGGTACTATTTGCCGGACCAAGAGGAGCAGGAGCAATACTTCGTGAATGGTACACTGACTTTCAATATGCCGCCGCATAGAGCGAGCATATAGTAATGAGTTAGACCCAACAAGTCACCTTTGAAAAGGTTGAACAGTGTATCCAGTGGTGTGATAAACTCTTTCAGTGGTTAACCTAAGGCGATCTATAATAAAATCTGAAATGATTCTGCTGGTCCATAGTTGAAGAGGTGACCTTAGAATATCGATAATGTAAGGACAACCTTAGTAAATGGGAAAATCCAGTAATATTTGCCAGAAGCTCCTGAAGCATCAAGTCTTACGACTAGTGGCATTATGCGATATGCGACAGTCCTCTCGACTAGTGGATATGAGACAGTCCTCTCGACTAGTGGATATGCGACAATCCTCTCGACTAGTAGATATGCGACATTCCTTTCGACTAGTGGATATGCGACAGTCCTCTCGACTAGTGGATATGCGACAATCCTCTCGACTAGTGGATATGCGACAGTCCTCTCAACTAGTGGATATGCGACAGTCCTCTCGACTAGTGGGTATGCGACAATCCTCTCGACTAGTGGATATGCGACAGTCCTCTCGACTAGTGGGTATGCGACAGTCCTCTCGACGAGTGGGTATGCGACAATCATCTCGACTAGTGGATATGCGACAGTCCTCTCGACTAGTGGGTATGCGACAATCCTCTAGACTAGTGGATATGCGACAGTCCTCTAGACTAGTGGATATTTGACAGTCCTCTCAACTAGTGGATATGCGACAGTCCTTTCAACTAGTGGACAACCCTTTGTTCCATCGACTCGTGGATGTGCGACAGTCCTTTATACTACTGGATAAGCAATCGTCCTATCGACTAGTGGATATGCGACAGTCCTTTCGACTAGTGAATATGAGACTTCCTTTCGATTAGTAGATATGCTAATGTACTTTCGACTAGTGAACAGCGACGGCGACAGTATTTTCAATTAGTGAATGAACAGCGTTTGCGACAACTTTTTCAACTTGTGGACTTGCGAACCTCCCCCTGAAGATCTTTGCCTCAGCATTGACCCTTAAAAGTATATGTCAAGCTACTAGTTACACTGCGTAAGTCCTAAGTGCCAAGACTTGCGAGTACTCGAGCCACTGTTAATCACTGCAAAGTTAGTGCCAACGGACAGTGCCAAACTAGGCTAGTGTTACGAAACTTAAAATAAATGGGCCAATTAATTAAATCTAGACTTTTACAATTTTGCGGTAGTCAGGTTTGAAGTATAGCTTTTACACATAGTTTGTTAGTGATCGCGGTTTTTATTATATTCTATGAATATGGATCGCTTGGTGTCAGAACCGTTGTATGTAATGCAAAATGATACAACAGAACTTTATAATATGAAAAAAATATGAGACGCTCCGTTGGTCTAGTTGGTTCAAGTACTGGGCTGTGATCTCGGGGTCTTGCGTTCGATTCCTGGGTCGAGTATGTTTCGAAGTTTTCGAACATATCTCGGGTTTGTGATCACCAATCCGCATTAGGCAAGCGTGGTGATTAAGCCTAATCCCATCATAGTAGTGATGACTTGATTTCTATGTTGGAGGCCTTTGCCCTGCAGTGGGACTGTATATAGGCTGATACTTTACTTTTTTTTATTATTATTTGTGTCATTTTGCATTTTATGGAACATGGTTTCCTGGCGACCAGAGACGACTTCTGAGCTTGGCTTCACTGTAGATATTATATAGATTCCGCTTCCGCCCCATAGACGGTCCGACAACCCTCGGCTGTAGGCGTACATTACCAGCCCGAAGGATACGACCATTGTTGAATTTGAGAAGTTTTTGTAACATGTGAAGTAAGTTTATTTGGGAAAAATAAAGATCTGTGATTCAAATAAAAATAGTGAGGTTTATGTCCCGACTTTTTTTTTTCAATCACAGATCTTTGAAATGTATCTGTTAAAAAATAAAACAACTTAATAATTAAACTTCCTTAATTTTATGGTTCAATTTCATGGTTACCGGTTCAGGCTATTATAATTGAAAACAATAATGAAAAATACGCTATTTTTTTATTTTTTTTAGAAATAATACCTACTGTTAACTACTTAATAATTTTAATAGAGAAAAAATAAGATTATTCGATATACTTTAAAAAATAGTGCACATTAGCAACCGAACAATACATTACAATGTTTAAAATTTTACATATAAACTTACTATCTTTCCATCAGGTGACTCGCTTGCTCGTTTGTCGCCTAGCATGAAAGAAATATAACATATGAAAAATCGATATTTGTTTTCATCTATAAGTAGCAACTGGTGGCTTTACAAAATTGATTACATTACATGTTACAAAAACAATACTTATTGTAGTGTTGTACAAAATGGCGAACATTTTCCTTTGCTTACGCTGGCATTTGCACTTCTAATATTCGGCTATAAGGACACATTTATTTCAATTGATAAATATTGCTTCGTTAGGCTTTTTCGAGAAATAATGATTTCACTATGTGACTTCTAATAATTCTGTCTTCTTTTGCGTGCCAAAAATAGTGAATAAATAACTAAATGAAACACAGAATTTAAACACTTTAGTGCCAATGTAAATTTAAATGTTTTCCTAAAATCTAAGGTAAAAATTGTTTGGCCCAGCCGTAAAATTTTATTTAATTCCAATTAAACAAAACAGAAATATTTTAAATACTTAAAAGTTTGTTTTAAATTTGGTATAACCACAAAGTTTATTGAATTTTTGCGCTAAAAGCTAGCAGTTAAACTGATATAAAATCATACCAAAATCATGTTTTAAAACATATTACTTTGCCCATACTTTTGTATGAGGATATCGTTCCTTATTTACCTGTTAGATCTATTTACTTAATTTAAGTTGATATTTTAATCTAGTCATTATTTATAAATGTACAGGGACGCACTAAGGGCAAGTACTTAACTTTCCTATTAACCGCCAAGAATACCGTAGATTAAATATACTTTACTATTTAGGTTTATATAATGAGTCCTATGGTGTTTTAATAATTTACGCATACTCAGTATTAGTGTTAAACTAGGCTAACAAGTCAGTATTATGGATTGATGTTATGTATATAATTTAGTGTAATATTGCTCAATACATTTGTACTAGATTGCTTGTCCTTCGTTTGTCCGATGTACATTCCTTAGCCAAAACCAGATCTCAAACTGATATTAAGTGATACCTATGTATAATAATAAGAGATAGTATAAGCAATGTTCATTATGAATACTGCTCTTTTCTTTAAATATGTAAAGAGATTGATGGATTTGATAACAATCACAGAAACGTATTTTAACATAATATACATTCAATGTTATATTGGTATGATTCAATAATCGTTTTAATATTTTTTCACTTTATGTATGTACCTTTTAGCCACTTCTGTCAGTAACTATTGTTTTTTTAATACTACGTCGGTGGCAAACAAGCGTGCGGCTCGTCTGATGGTAAGCGATTACCGCAGCCTACGGACGTTTGCAACTCCAGTGGACCTGCATACTCGCTGCCGACCCCTTAAAAACCTTAACGCTTTTTTGAAGAACCTCATGCTGTATTCCCCCGGGAAAACCTCTGATGGCAGCTCATTCCACAGCCGGAGCGTCCTCAGAAGGAAATTCCTCTGGAACCGTACTGTGCGAGACCATTTGGGTTCCAATGTGAGTGACATGAGGGTGGACGCTCTGACGACGGCGGGCGGTGCGGTGGTAAATTCAGCTGTTGGCATTAAGTCGAATAGTTCCTCGGAGCACAAGCCATTGTACAAGCGGTAAAACACACATAGGGAGGCAAAATCTCTCCTAAGACTTAAGGGTTCAATACCGCATGTGAGTTTGGGATCGACGACTATTCGCACAGCGCGTCTTTGAACCGAGTGTTTAGCGTCAGTGGCGGTCGTGCTATTTTTAAAAACTTATCATTATTATTAGCCTATTTTTCTATTTAGCATGATATGGCACAGATCAATTAAATAAGCCTTTAACAATAATCTGCTGTTCATACAATATTGCCAGGTGGATATTTTATTTTGTATGTAATTATGTTGATCTATCATGCTAAATTGAATTTATTCCCGATACCTATTATGAAGTTTTCGGGATGTAAACGATTAAAAAATAACAACGGTCAAGACGACGCCGTTGCCGCGGCGCTCCGTCCACTGGCTAAGAGGGCACTGACCCCAACAAACGGTGTATATTTGGAAATCTTTCTAAAATACATTGTGTACGAAAAGTCGTACGAATTTTAAAGTTACTGAAAATATAAGTATTATCATTCTTCTAAATCCGGCTCTGGGGCCTTAGCGCGAAGCCGTCCTGTAACGAAAGAGATTATACCTTGTATCTAAACAAAGGCGGAACACAGCGAGCGTCGTGTGTGCATGATCTTTTAAAATTGACTTCAGAAATTATATACTAAAATCACAAAAATATACTTAATTAATAAGCTGTGATTTTTCCCTTATCATTCAAATTATGTCAATATTTTTATCTCTTAAATTTATCTGGTGAAAAGTGTTTATAAAGTTTATTAAAGTGACGGGTAGGGCACACTAACGACGCCAATCGATTTCAATTTTTAGCCACTAAACCGGATCTATTTTAAAACAATTTCGGGATTACAACCTCTTGGCAAACACTTATACTATTTATTAAACAACCATGCAAAAATGTTGAGTCCAACGCGTACGCGAAAATTTATTCACGCCAAAAGCGGCCACTTTTGGCGTGAATCAATTGAAAACGAAACTGTTTAAACTAGATACGGTTTAGTGGCTACAAATTAAAATCGTTTGGCGTCGCTAGAATGCTCTACCCGTCACCGTAAGTGGCTAATATCGTATAATTTATATGTATTTATTGAATACTCATATTACTCTTTTAATTGATATATTTACAACGTTAGTGCGCGGCAGTGGCGGCATTTATTACACCTGGTATCCTCGGAAGACCAGCGTCAAGGTGTTCGACATCATGCTGAGTGGAAGCCATTTTAGTGCTTGCTTGTAAGTGTTCATACCTTGTTTTTTCCTTGTGTTATATGATTTGTAACCTGTTTTAAGCACTGAATAAATCTTTTTATTTTTTATTCTTATTATAAAAGAGAGGGGAACTCCGATCGTTCGTAACGTCCGGTTCTCACTAACGCCCCAGAGCCCATTATGGCTAAGTTTAGCAGTTTTCGTGATGGTTACCAAATCCGTTTGAGATCAATACTTTAAGGCTTGTGATTTTATTTCGACTCTCGTCCTATGTTTGATGCGCGTGACCTTCAAGTTATTGTAGTAGCTCCTTAAGTTTTTATTAGTCTTCCTCGAATTTTGTTGCTAGCGTTTAATAATGTTTTGAAGACAAAAATATGCTTAGAAAAACTGTTACTTTACACATGTACAAGCATTAAATATCGTCCATATTAATTGTTAATTTGTTTTAGGTATACCTATATATGTTACAAATCACAGTAAAACTGAAGTGAGGCAATAGGAAGAAAGTTATTTTTGTCTTCCAAAAACTTAATTTTATATGTCAGCCGTTTCCTCAATAGGCAGTATTCAATGGTTATTTTATGAAAAAAAAAGGAATTAATAAATCAATATTTCACAACATCCTTTGATCTGACTCCGAGATAGGTAGCTCAAGCACCTGTGTTACGGATATCAGAATCAACAGTGAGATTACAAATATATACATTTTTAATAAGTACTTTTCTTTAGTAAATACTTAAAACACCCAGACCTATACAAACAGACATGTTCAAGCGGGGATCTAACCAGCAACCCTTGGACCAAAGGCAGCGTTCACTACCACTGTTCCAAAAGAGTCGTCCAAATACTTACCTACTTTGTAGAAACACAGTAATACCTACCAATGTTTTTACATTTGCCACAAATATAAAACATTAATTACACAAGTTTATTGTCCGCCCTTCACCAGTTATCTTTTAGCTCATGTCTCAAGATGATGATGTGATGACAACCGGAACTGCCTATTGATGAAACGTCCCCTCCAGCTGTGTCCTGTATATCGTTAGGTCTTGCAAGGGTAACGCACGTGCACGCACGCACGCCGTGGTCACGAGCGGACCACGCCTACTGTGACCACGGCTGCTGTAACGTAGCCGAAACGTCGAGCCAAATATGTGAGTACACAATGTTGTATCACATAATAAATTTCGTGTTAATTCCAGTCTTGATAAATTATAGTTATAAATTGAACTTATACGACCTTATTACAAATCACTATCTAAAGTTATTATATATTATTACCTTACTAAAGCTCATCGTCATCCCGTTCCAACACGCAATGTCAAAAGGGCACCAGTTTTGTTCTGGGACTATTAATAGTTCGCGATTTGTAATAAGGAGGCTTTGGTTTTAGATTCTTTTACCCCAAATTTATTAACTTTATGGGATGGCTCGAACATCAATCTCTTTTTAAGACATTTTTTTTTACAAAAACAGTTTTTCGGGTATCTATACATATTACACCATAATGTATCAATACGGGGATTAACACGATATTTATTATGTGAAACAACATTGTGTACTCACATATTTGGCTCGACGTTTCGGCTACGTTACAGCAGCCGTGGTCACGAGCGGACTCAAGCGGTGGTCAGCGGTCCGCTCGTGACCACGGCTGCTGTTAACGTAGCCGAAACGTCGAGCCAAATATGTGAGTACACAATGTTGTTTCACATAATAAATATCGTGTTAATCCCCGTATTGATACATTATAGTTATAATGCAACGCGAAAATCTAAAAAACTATATTACACCATGTATAAAAGCAGCGTGGATATTGTTAACGGGCCCCGCCCACTTCTCATTCAGTATTATTTTGCTCTGTGATACTCACTCTGTTGTAATTAATTATTATCATACTTGTAACATATAGGTAGTACCCGCGTACGTCGCGTGAACTGAGTATGGTAAGATGTAGTTCGCGTAATATTAATACGAAAATAATTTAGGAAAACAATGTAAAGGCCGTTTTGTTTCTATGGACGGGAAATTGGATTGTCGTTTTATTCACATTTCGCTTTACTTTTTTCGTTTCTGCCAAATTTCGAGAGGAAATCTGTTGGAGCAATTTTAACCGACATTAAAACTAAAGCACATAATAATATAGGCAAAAAGTTCTCAGTTTGACCTGTATGTAGGTATGTTTGTTCGAGTCCCGCATTTGGCTGAACCGATTTTGATGCGGTTTTTAGAAGAATATTTGTAACATTTAGGAGAAAACCAACTTTTTTTTATATGAGAGGTAGCAGACGAGCAGACGGATCACTGGTAAGCAATTCCGCCGCCCATGGACACCCGCAACACCAGTGGAGTCACAAGTGCGCTGCCAACCTTTTCCCCTTCCCCCCCATTGGGCCTCCGGTAACCTCACTCACATGGCGAAACACAGCGTAGCCGCTGCTTCACGCCGGTTTTCTGTGAGTCAGTGGTATCACTCCGGTCGAGCCGGCCCATTCATGCCTAAGCGTGGCTCTCCCACATTATCGTAACATTATCGTATTATTGTAACATTTAGGAGAAAAAGCAACTTTTATTTATTTATTTTATTTTAATAAGAAAACCAACAAGACAAAGACTGTTACAAGCAAAAAAGAAGATGACAAACATAATCTTAAAGCTAAGTGTCACCTTACTAATAGGTTGCCATTAACTTTAAAAAAGGAAGTACCTATTCAGTTTAATCTGTATGTATGAATGTATCTATGTTAGTCCGCGATTATCTCACGTTTGGCTGAATCGATTTTGATGCAGTTTTCAGAAGAATATTTGTCACAAACGAGGTAGACGAGACAGTAATAAAAATTCGACAACACAAATAAATAAATCTAAGAACTTGAACATTTAAAAATAAAACTATGTCCTATGTTATTTGGCAGAAACGACAAATGCAAACTTGCGTTTTTCACTGTTGTTCTTAAATGTAAAGTTATTAAATTCGATGATTCTGATTAATAAGTGGTGAAAATCAAAGTCGTATTTGTAAAAATTGTGTCCTGCTATCTTTTAATGGAATTTCGATCTTTTTTTCTTATGAAAATACCAAACAATCGTTTTAGAAACATTTGAATGTTTTTTTAAATTTAAGTATGTAACTAGAAATACAAATAAATATAAAACTTATAAATTATATCAATACTCCAACTTATGAAATTTCATTGAAAGATGGTGAGGGCTCGAAATAAATCGAATTAATACAGTGCGATGTAAACTACTAAGTAATTTATTGTATATTAAAATTCGTTAAATTCTGCGACTCGTTGCACCAACATAATAACGTAAAATTGGTAAAAGTACCCCTGGACGGAACATGGTAATGTTTATGATAAAGCGACAAAATTAAAAAAGCTTTTAGTACTTACCTATTCAGGGATTAGAAAATGTTTTTTACCCCTGAACACTTTTTTTGTCATAAAAGATCCTAAAAATTCCATAATTTATTTTAGGTACATGTGTAAAAATTGTATAAATAAATGCATATATATAATGTGGGTGCAACGTGGCGTCTTGAAGTACTACGCGAGAGACTAAGATAAACGCGATGCGAGAACTAACGTTAATTTTAAATGAAACTGTAATATAAATCGGATTTCATTAAAAAATACCTACGAACGAATATTTGTATTTTTATTTACTATCGACAATTGTGAATTTTGCCTCCTTCTTCTTTATCTTAGCGTGTAATTCCCGGTTGCGTCCAAAGCTGTCGCTTTAGAGCCCAGGGTACGCTTAGACCATGATTCAGGATTGGGGGGGTCTGGTAATTACAATTAAGGCGACGGATAGCCCTAACACCATTCATTTTTAATTGTTAGCTACTAAACCGGATCTATTTTAAACAATTTCGGGGTTACAACTTCTTGGCAAACACTTATACTATTTATTAAATGAATGATGAATGAATGAATGATTACCACCAAAAGCGGCCATTTGTAGCGTGAATCAATTTCGCGTACAAATGTTGGATGCGCATTTGTGCATGGTTATTAAATAAATAGTATAAGTGTTTGCCGAGAAGTTGTAACCCCGAAATTGTTTAAAATAGATCCGGTTAATAGTAGAAGGCGCGTTCGTATCCATCGAGCTACCATCGCTCTTCATTGTGAGTTTTAACACCTTATAATTCGCGATCTAAAATTAAAAGGGGCTGGCACGAATTTTGTTCCGGGACTATCCTTAGTACGCGATTTTTAGTAAGGGGCTTAGCGTTCGCATTTAGGGTTCCGACTTCCCTAGTTCACGGAGATTCCTTTTGTTTAAAAAGGTTAGGTACATGGGGGTTTTATACCAGGGGGTATTTTTAACAAGTATTCAGTATGTACCTAAACATATCAGATTAATAATATACCTACTCTATGGCACGACCCGCGCAGCACCGTCCTACGGTTTTTAACCGGTTTCAAAAGGAAACTTTCCTATTTCGTTTTCGCTTCGAACGGAATGCAAAGAACACAATATGAAGAACTGTTCGGAACGTTAAAAAAAACGTTTTTTTAAATAACGTTTCCGACCCTTGGTACAAGTTGTTCAAAGATATGATTTACCTTTATTAGTACCTAAGTCATACTTCGACTTTGATTAATTTGAAATTTAATGAAATTTTCTTGAGCGTCATTCCTATAATAGTACCCCTAAAGCTGATTCTCAATTCGTCTTCCACATTATTACAAAAACGCAATCTAAAAATAGTTCCGGAACTAAATTACACATAAGATTTTCCAGTTTCTGTTTTAGGTTATCTTATGCGTTCAATCATTGGAGGTCCTTAAGGTGACGGGTAGGGCACACTAGCGACGCCAATCGATTTTAATTTTTAGCTGCTAAACCGGATCTATTTTAAACAATTTCGGGGTTTCTCTTTTGGCGTGAATAAATTTTTCGCGTTTGCGTTGGACCCAACATTTGTGCATGGTTATTTAATAAATAGTATAATTGTTTGCCGAGAGGTTGTAACGTCGAAATGGTATAAAATAGATCTGGTTTAGTAGCTAAACATTAAAATAGATTGGGCCCTAACCGTCACCTTAACAAATAATCGGTATGAAGTGTAACAAAAAAACAATACTCTTAATCGCAATGAAAACATTTATTATTCTTAAACATTTATCAGTCAACAATAATGAGAAAAATTTATTTTGACTTTATAAAAGCCACAACTTAAAAATTATATCACTTCTCACGTTCAAGTCGCCTTCTGTAACAATAAAACACACGAATTAAAACCAAATGCCACATACCAAAATATTATTTCTTTTAGTGCTAAATCCAGTTTTTATAGGTGGTACGATAGGCCGTGTGATCCCCGGCAGAGTAGAATAGGCCACCCTCACTCTTACCGAGGTGTCGTAAAAGGCGACTAAGGTAAAGTTGCTGGCATGATCATCAGCACCCAGAGAAGGAAAACTCTGCATTTATATCAAAACCCTCGCCAACCCGTCTGCCAAGCGTGGTGAGTATGGCAATTACCCCTCATGTGATTGAGGGAGGCCCGTGCCCCAGCACTGAAATGGGCTGATGATGATGATGATGATGATAGGTGAAATTCAAAATTTACCAACTCAAGTATAGACTTAAGCCACCATATTACAAATCAAAGTCTTAAGTTATTACTGTACTAAAGCTCATGTCATCCCGTTCCGAAACGCAATGTTAAAAGGGGCTAGCACGAGTTTTGTTAAGGAATTATCCTTAGTTCGCGATTTGTAATAAGGGGAAGGGGACCAGAAAATGTATAAAACAATCAGCCTATATACTGTCCCACTGCAGGGCAAAGGCCTCCATCATAGAAATAAAGTCATCGCTCTATGATGGGATAAGGCTTAATCACCACGCTTGCCAAATGCGGATTGGTGATCACAAACCCGAGATATGTTCGAAAAATTCGAAACTTTTTGCTCGACCCGGGAATCGAACCCAGGACCCCGAGATCACGGCCCGGTACTTAAATCACTAGACCAACAGGGCGTTTTGGGAAATGTATACTTTTAAGTAAATTACTTTTTTATTTACTGGGTAGGCATAAATGTTAATACTATACATTAAACTCCATCCATCTTATTATAAATCGTGATCTAAAGTTATTATACGAAAGCTCATGTCATCCCGCTCCAACATGCAATGTTAAAAGGGGTTAGCATGAATTTTTTTCCGGGACTATCCTTGGTTCTAGATTTGTAATAATGGGGGTGAGGTCTAGGGTGAAAAATGAAAAAATATGGTGTTTGAACATTTAATTTTTTATAAAATTATTTCACTATCAACAATAAAATAACATCAAATTTATTAACCTGCACCAAAGCCATAATATTTGCCCACTTTTCTAATCAAGCGGAAATCCCTTGTTAAAATAAAATCTGATACATAGTGCACGCTTTGTTTCCTATAAGCTTGTACAGAAAACCCTAATTAAATATAAAAGTAGAGACACTCCTGCCACAACACCATAATTGCAATACGAAATTACGTGAAAATATTAATCATCATAAACATGGTTTTTATCAATATTTATTTTAATCGATTCTATCAATATTTATTTTAATCGATTCTATTAATCGCCAAATTACAGTAGGCTGTATTGCTTGTTATGGGTTGTGCACTGCAATGAAGTTGCGAGATAAGTCTTTTTACAGATAAAATATAAATTAATAGAATAAAATTTATTGCACACTATACAATAATATTAAACAACTTAAAATTGGTAAGTATCGAACATACATCGATCATTCTCAGTTATAGACCTTAAAATATAGCTTGATTGGAATAGGCTATTTGACATTATGAAATATAAAGATTTATTTATAGTCATCCGCATAGTTTGTATCTTTAAAAAGGAATTAACAATAAAACACATAAAAAATATTGAAAATTTCCACAAAAAAAACAAAATTCAATAAAGATTTATTTATTATTATTAATTTGTTTTGTACTTGGAACCAGGTGACCATAAACGGTTTTGATTGGCTTTCTTTACTGAGACATCAGCCTTTTGTAAGCCAAACAAGTGACAGACTCGACGCCATTGTGTTCTATCTATGCGGGACGCTAATCATCTATCAAATTTATCGTGTGCTATCAAATTTCCTAATTGTTTACAAAAGGTTGACGTCACTCGAATGATTCGAAGCCATATTGCTGAATAAAGCGTTTTTGACAGATAAAATAATCCTTCTATTTTATAATGATTTTCTAAACGAAATATTCATAAGAAATGAAATTAAATATTATTTTTAGGGTTCCTATACACCAATAAATAATATGAGGTTTTTCAAAACATGTCAAATAGCCTATTGCAGAGGTTATTTTATCTTTATTACAAGGAACATTTTAACAAGTTTTATTTACATTTTACATACATTTCCATTACATTTTTCACTAAACTTTTAGCTGACATTTTGTGAGTGGTGAATGTGGTTATGATCAGATTGTACTTGCGTGGTACTGAGCCAATACCGGACAGAACATTCTTTAAGCCCTAGTGTATTCAGAAACATCTTTTTGCATACTTGGCTGCGCATATTGTTTACAGTTAGGAAATAAGCCAAGGTTTTAGATCGACAAGACTCGGGGTTTTTACATTACATTTTACACTAAACTTTTAGCTGTCATTTTGTGAGTGGTGAATGTGGTTATGATCAGATTGTACTTGCATGGTACTGAGCCAATACCGGACAGAACATTCTTTAAGCCCTAGTGTATTCAGAAACATCTTTTTGCATACTTGGCTGCGCATATTGTCTACAGTTAGGAAATAAGCCAAGGTTTTAGATCGACAAGACTCGGGGTTTTTCGTTACTTTTTTATCATGTGCTGTAACATGGCTGTGCACGTACATTTTCCTTTGTTCCCAGGTCATTGTTTTCCAGAACATTTCAAACAAATCCTTTCTTTTATCTTCGTCTATGTTATGGCAGTTTCTTAGTTTTGATTTCAAACAATATGTTGAATCGCAGGCAGGATTCATATGTCTTGCTGGCCTAACGACGTCATTGTATACTATTTGTTTAATGTTCGGGTCCCTTCTATAGCCCAAATAGGGTTCTCCTTTCATTCTCAAATCTTGATTCAATTTCTTGTTTCTCCTAAGTCCCTGATACACATCGTCCGTACTTTCTAAAGGTTGGTCGAAATGGTCGGATGTTGCAACGTAAACGAATTGGAGACCTGAAATTGAAACTGTTATTATTTCTATTACATTTTTTTACGAAATAAGATTGTCACAGTCAACTCACCTTATACACACACTACCACCACGATTAAGTCCTTATGTTAGCAACGTGATTTATATTGATTGTGGCGAATAGGAGATTTTTATAAAAAGTAAGCGACAAATACATTAAGGCGACGGGTAGGGTCAACTAGCGACGCCCATCGATTTTCATTTTTAGCTACAAAACCGGATCTATTTTAAACAATAACGGGGTTACAACCTCTCTGTTTGCAGACTTTTACTTTGACTTTTAGAGGTTAACTTTTATTAAATACTAGCGACGCCAATCGATTTTAATTTTTATTAAAATCGATTGGCGTCGCTAGTGTGCCCTACCCGTCACCTTAAGGAAATGATAAACTATTTTTTGCGAGGCACCTATGTAAAAATTACTTCCTACAAGTAACAATAGTCTCCATAATTGCTAAAAGCGGCTATTTTAGCAATTATAAAGATTAAGCTTACTCACAGGAAGAAATTATTACTTAAATTTATCTCAAAAAAATTGTTAATAGGTACTATACTTTAACTATTCATTGCTCACTTTAAAAAAAAAACGCCACAATCAATATATATCACTTGGCGGCGCTAATATCGTCGCAGTGTCACCTTAATAATAAATTCCACAACATCACATACATTGACCTGACTGACAAGCGCGCGTGTTACGGATATCAGAATCAACATTGGTATTACAAATATATACATATTGTTGCGGGTACGGGGTACGTAGATTCAAGTAAACTCCAAATTCACAAAAAGACAATTAATTTTATTGACGAGAAACAATTACACACTAATCTCACTTAATTAACACTATACACTTTCTTTCTAAATACTTCGCAGGTTATTCGCTCCTTCACTCCTAATTCGCAGGAGACTAAGTCGCGTCGCTTTCCAAATCGGAACTGACTCGACGGGCTAACACGACCCGCTTTTATACTCGCGCTGTCCATTCGGGCGAACTTTCTCGAAATCGAAATTTCTAGATTCTTGTTACTAGAAATTTCGAGTCAAAGCTTCTCGAACTTTCGACCGCAAACTGCGACTAGGCTATCTGGAGATCTATAGATTTTTTCTAGAACGTTCGACATTATTCTATTTCTTTCTACTACGTTCTAGAATTTTCGATTCAAAGCTTCTCGAACTTTCGAATGCATACTGCGACTAGCGTATCTGGATATCTGTAGATTTTTTTCTAGAACGTTCCAGATTATTCTATTTCTTTATACTACGTTCCAATCGAATCAACGGGTAGAGTGTTCGGTCGACTGTGCATATGAGACATGGAGCACGCGGAATATGCATGCAGGGGCACATAGTCATAACAATAAAATACTTTTCTTTTGTAAATGCATACTTATTATACATCGAAAACACCCAGACCAATACAAACAGACATGTTCATGCACAAAAATGTTTGGGCCTTGGACCAAAGGCAGCGTTCACTACCACTGTTCTAAACGGGTCGTCAAAAAAGGAGCAACATCTTGATCTGGAATCGCACTTGTAACGAGTATCTCTAGTAGACATCCCATCAACTTTAAGACCTTAAAATAACTTCCAACGAGTTTCTCCTTATTCAGGGCTCCTTAATCCTTAGGGGGGGGGGGGGGGGGGGTCCATAAATAAATTACGTGAAGTGTTTTTTTTTTAATTTTCTGTCCTCCCTCCCCCTTGGTGAGATCCTCCCTCCCCCTTGTTGAGATGCCTGAAATTTTATTCAACCCCCTCACCTACCCCCCCATTCACACGTGAGATTTTTCAGAATGTGGGTTTCTTACGTAAACGCGTTGGATTGTTATTGTAAAAAGAAAAAAACTTCATTCAACAACAATCAACAACTTCAACAACAAATTCAGTAGACGTCGAAGTATGAATGAAATTATTTACTATCGGACGAATGAGGGTTTTCGAGTGTGAACAATCCGCTAGATGGAGTACTATAGGAGTGAGGTCCATATACAATGTGATTGGTTATTTTTAAACGCGATCTGTAAAAATGACAATTTGCCAAACTGAACTACCAAAGCGCGTGATGTTGGACCCCAGTCCAACAACGCCATCTAGCAGATTTTTGTCGCACACCTCTCCCCAACGTGAGATTAGATTAGAGATTGGACGATAATTTAAGAAATGATAAGGAACATCGACATAAGTACACTAACGTGTTATTTAAATAGCACAAAACCTCTCCGTTAGTAGGTAAACAAAAAAACAGCCGTTTCATACAAATTGGCTTGCTGCGCTGATCGATTTGTATGAAACAGCTGGTTTTTTTTCGCGATTTCATTGTTGGTCCCATAGTGTAGTGAAAGATGTTCAGTTTCATGGGCTGAGCTATTTAATAACACGTTATACAGGAAGATTTTTTGATCACTATCCAAATTTTTTTTGGGCATTAGGTATCGTTAATAGAACCCATTTCTGCAAAAAAAAATGTAGGTCATATTTTTGCAATAAAATCATTTTCCCGATCCAATTATCAATTAAGCGTGGTAACCATTTCTATCGTAAAACATAATGTAAACATTGAGTACGCAAAGCGGCAATATCAATGAGCGACACGGGACACCTCACGGTGCGGTGCGGAGGCGGGAAGGGCATTCTGCGGGGGAGAGCGGCGAGGTGTCGGCGAGCGGCGACAAATCAAAGACAAAGCACAAATTCGGCACAAACAAGCACAAAGGTCACGCAGACCGCAGTCGCCCGCGCATTCCCGGCGAAAGCGTGTCATCTCGTGCGAATTGCGATCCCGCGATGTACTCAAACCGCGAGTATTATGAAATGGTGCGATGTTACTTTTTAAGTGGCGAGAGTTTGCACAGAGCTCAAAGACTCTACGAAGCGGAAAGCCTTCCTCGCCTTCGCAACCAGGGTGTAGTGAACCCTTCGGTTCCGAACCGTGCCACCATTCTGGCTGCCACCCAAAGGCTGCTAGATCATGGCCAGTTCACTACTCCTTCACATGCACAAGGGTGTGGGAGGCAAAGACTGCCAGTAGAAATCGAGGAAGAAATCTTCGATTTTTTTGAAAGAAACCCCCGTGCTAGTACTCGAGATGCCGCGAGACGTTTCGAGGTCAGCCAGTACGCCGTGTGGAAGCTGCTCAACACCGCTGGTTTACACCCTTACCACTTTCAAAAGGTGCAGGCCTTAAATGAAGCAGACGCCGCGCCCCGCCGAGCCTTCTGCGAATGGCTAATTGCACACCCGACGGCCGTTATTATGTGGACTGATGAAGCACTGTTTACGCGTGTCGGGCTGTACAATCAGCACAATGAACACTGGTGGTCATTCCGAAACCCGCACATGATTAGGGAAACCCATCACCAAGTACGTTTTAGTGCAAACGTGTGGGCTGGGATTGTTGGCAACCACGTACTTGGGCCGTACTTCATCGAGGGCCGCTTGACTGGTGGCACGTACCTCGATATGTTGCGTACAGTGATCTCGGACTTTATGGACGAGGTGCCGCTCGTACACTTACGCGACTTTTATTTTCAACAAGACGGTGCACCGCCTCACTACGCCGCTGCCGTGCGCGACTACCTCGGCGCTGAGCACGGCGCCCGCTGGATCGGCCGTGGAGGCCCGGTCCCGTGGCCAGCGCGCTCACCTGACCTGACTCCATGTGACTTTTTTTTGTGGGGTGAAGTGAAAAGACGCGTGTATGTGGAAGAGGCCCAAAGCCTAGACGCATTAAAACTGCAAATCATACGTGCATTTGATGAAGTGAAAAGAGACACTGTAGTGCTTAACAAATTAAAAGACAATGTACAAAAACATGCGAGACTCTGTTTAGAAAGAAATGGTTTGCATTTTGAACAGTTATTAAAATACACTTAGTTTATTAGGACTTTGATTGGATTTTGTTTTATTGTAGGTAAGTAATTTGAATTAATTTTTACATAAGTTGATTCAAATTTTTTAAATACGCCTTATTGCAAAAAGTACTAACTACCTACCTACTCAATAAACTTTATAAAATAAGAGTAAATAAATACCTACCTAGCTAATTTAAATGTTAATAAGTATGACTGTGAAATTTTATTAACGTCTTTTGCAATCTGACGGTCCTAAGCCCGTTAAAGTATGAAGGAAAAATTTGCAACTTATGGATGTTATGAATGAAGTTGGTGGGGCGGGCGGCGCGGGCGGCGGCGGGCGGCGCCTGAGCGCGACGCGCGGTGAACAATTATATCAGTATTTTTCGGATAACTTTGAAATACCATATCTCAATATTTTAGTACTAGGCGATACTAAAAGAAAAAATACGTATATAATAATTTTAGCAGCCGATCATCATATCAAATTTTGGATAGTGATTAAAAATTCACCCTGTATATAGAGAAACTTTCAGGCTTTTATTAAATGACAAAAGTCTGGCCGTGTCGTTGGCTCTTGCACTAGAGAAGCATTCAGAAGGATGTAATTATTTATCTACCTTATGTGATGTGAATGTGGTGATCGCTTTATTTATTTTAAATTTAACTGAGTATTTCTTTACTAACCTTAATCTTTTTCTGGCGTTTCTGCTTCACCCCCCTGGCCTCTCCCTCAGGCCCAGGGTCCCCCCCGAGCGGTCTCTTCCCCGCGTTCTGCAGTCGGTGCGAGCTAGTTGTAGGGACGAACTGAGACGTGCTGGGTGCCTCGTCGGGTGGTTCGATCTTAATTGTCAATGTTTTTGTTTCCACCTGAAAAAAGGATGTTGGCTTCTTCAAAACACAATTCTGAAGGGTGGTTTCCGATTATCGTATTTTTGTTTTATTCGGAAGAACAACAGCTGTCGTAATACGGTAGCAATTACAGTTAATCATCATCATAATTTCAGCCAATAGATGTCCACTTCTGGACATAGGCCTCCCACAAAGGCCGGAAACGTGGGAACTCGTGGGACTCCGCGGGGCTAGTGCCGCCGCGACGCCGGCCGCGCCTACTACCCGCGCTCTGCGACTTATCGGTGACATACTTGCTCGGCACGATGAAATAGACCTATTTGCAGACAGTTTTGGTCAAATCTACTACAAGTACCGTAGTTTTTTGACATAATAAACATATTTAATACTATTGACATTATATAAAAAAAAATCTAAATTAATTATATTTTATTTATTTGATTTTACTGTTCTATTGTGTATTTTAATTTGCTTCTTTTGACTCAGATACTGACAATTTGGGCTATTTATATTGATATTATCTGTCGCGCTTATTTTTATTTTATTTGTTTTAGTTGTAATTAATTTGACAAAGATTGTATTCTTCTGCTTTTTTATTGTAAATTATCCGGGAGTGACTAATGAACATGAATGCAATGTATTAATGTATCCTAAACTTCTACTGCGTATTGGATTAATTTCTGTTAGCTTGTAAGGTGTCTGAATAATAAATAAATAAATAAACACATTAGCGATTTCTCTGATTTCGCGGATGTTCATGGGCGGCGTTGATTACTTTCCATCAGGTGACCGCTTGATCGTTTGTCCACCTCTAGCATAAAATAAAATCTCAACACAGATCGGTCCTGCGCCGCCCGCATCAAATGGACTCCCGCGACCTTCACCAGATCGTCGGTCCACCTAGTGGCGGGCGCCACGGCTGCGACTTCCTGTACGCGACCTCCACTCGAGGACCTTTCCGCGCCAATGATCGTCTGTTCTTCTCGCTATGTGCCATGCCTATTGCCACTTGAGGCATTACAATGAATGTCTCAAAGCTAATAACAGATTCTCACTGATAGAAATAAAGTAGGTAACAGTTTTAACATGCGAAAATCACGGAAAGCAACGGATCATGTTGAAATCCAAGCATACATCTCTGGATTATTACACATCTATGTGCATATTTCTACCATTAGCACGGCGGTGAGGAAAAACACCGTGAGGAAACCTGCACGTTTCCCATAGTTTCTGAAACGTGTAATCATTGTTCAGTTGGTCTGGTTCCCCCTCTGGTCGTGTCACAGTAGTGTCTCATCGGAATATGAGGGTAAGGGAATAGAGAGTGCACTTGTGTTTGCGCACACACTTGAGCACTATAATATATCCTGCCTACGTGGCTGATAGTAATCGGTTGGAGGATATTGACACCACATAATCAGTAGGGATATTATCACAAGACTTACATCTCTAGACGCGCCCAGTTCCTTATTGCTGGTGTCTGGCGGCACCTGCGTGACGCTGCCGACGCGCACGCACGTGACGGGCACGGGACCACGCGAGGGCTCGTCTTCCTCTGGCTCCGTCTTCACCTCGACGGGCAGCTCCGCCTGAGCCGTAGGTTGGAGCGGGTCGTAGTCGTCCACTACCGCTTCCATTTTGACTCTGTTAATAAGCAAGTAAAAAATATGCATTCTACATTGGACGTGCGTAACTCTTTACTGAAACGATTCAGTGATTCGACTCAGCCAAATGATACACTGTTCCGAATCTCAAATGTCCACTCCGAATGTATCATTCGACTTAAATAGATCTCGAGTTCGAGTGAACCGAATCATCATCATCATCATCATCAGCCTATCGCAGTCCACTGCTGGACGTAGGCCTCTCCAATTGTTCGCCACTGTGATCTATCCATGGCTTCTCGCATCCAGCTCTTGCCAGCCATCCTGCGCAGATCGTCCCCCCACCTAGCCAGAGGGCGCCCTACATTACGCCCTACATTATGTAGTGAACCGAATGATCCGAATGATTCAAATGAGCTGAATGATCCGATGTGACGAATGAGCTAATGATCCGAGTGAGCCGAATAATCCGAGTGAGCCGAATGAGCTGAATGATCCGAGCCGAATGATCTGAATAATTAGAGTCAGCCGAATGATCCGAATAAGCGGAATGAATCACGGATCTAACTGAGAGCCGATGTTCCTAATGAAGCGTTTCACTGTTCCGCATCTCTGCACTGATCCAGATGCAAATGTTCCAATCTTTTGAAAGATACGTTTTTGCCAGGTCTAATTCTACATTATCCATACTAATATTATAAATGCGAAAGTAACTCTGTCTGTCTGTCTGTCTGTCTGCTACTCTTTCACGCCAAAACTACTCAACGGATTTAAATGAAATTTGGTATACAGATAATCTAGAAAAAGCACATAGGCTACTTTTTATTGCGAAAAGGGGGTTGTAAGGGGTTGAAAGGGGGGTAAAAAGTTACTTTTCCACGCGGACGGAGTCGCGGGCGGCCGCTAGTACTATATAATTGTTAATAGGTTTGCAGTTTTCTTTTTTCTAAACACATGTTCATGTTAGGCCGTTAAAACACGCAACGTTCAAAGGGACTAGCACGAATTGTTTAGTCCCGAGACTATCCTTAGTTCGCGATTTGTAATAAGAGGTAATAAGATGTATAATTTTTTCTTTAATAAGCAAAAAGTTACGATACTATAATTTTATTTTGATTTAAGACTTCATATAAAATATGCAACAAAAAAAAACTTCAAAATGCCCCTTTTTAACATAAGACCACCATAAGTATTTTTTTCTGGAAAAAATTCAAGCAGAGTGTGAACGTTACGGCGATCACACCCAGAAAACTGGCAATTCACCAGTTTTGCATCTCCCTTACGGCCTGGCCACGGGGATCGGCGGTGCGATCGACGAAGCGGGGGGCGAGGCGACCATTCGCACGGGACCGTTTGCAGGCCGGGGGTGGGGCAGTCACGTTCGCCGCCGCGACCAGTAAGGAAGTCCGACAGCAAAATGTCTTTATCGAAATAGGGTATTTGACTAGGCTCGAAATTTTACAAAACAAATATTTTATCAAAATATAGGTAAATATGTGCCAATAGCAAAAATTCACAATTAAAAATATAACGTCTAGCCGGTTTTATGGTCATTCAAAGATTCATAGGCAAGTCCATTTTAAAAGTATGAAATTATTAAAAAATAATTATACCATTGAATAACCCATACAATTTGCACCAACTATTATAATAGAACCATTGACATAAACGAAACATTTGATATAGCTACCATACAAAATTCAAATGAAATGCATACAAAATACTTGCGTGTGACGTCACATCTTAGTAGCCATTCGTATGGAGCGTTTTGGGTTTGCCCAAAATAATGTGATTTTAAAGTTGTGATATCTCAGGTAGTTTAAATGAGAATTAAGTTATTCTTTCAACGATGTTTCTATCATTGAGAGGTCTTTTCATTACAAAAATAAAAAAAAATAGTCAAATACCGTATTATCTCGATATTGCTTAGAAAGTAATAGTTCCAAATACCTGGTCTAGCTAGTATCTCACCAATCTCGATTATCAAAAGTCTCGGTGTTCATTTAAACTAAACTCGATTGATACCCTATTCGCCGCGACTACCGCTCGAGTCCGTGGCTCGCGCCGTACTGATTCATTCCTTTGTTTTGTTCGCCCCCCACGTCGCAAGTCGCCCGCGCCGTTCGCTCGGTACATTTCGCCGGTCGCCGTTGCACGTGGCTTGACAAGTACTTTGTTATGCGTTTATTCCAGTCGCTAGACGCTTGGCCGTTCGCTTCGCGCGAAAATTCGCATAGCCAAATGTTCCGTGGCGAGACTATACTCACTCGACAGTAGGCTCCAACTCGCCCTCGACCTCCTCATCGCTGTCACCAGGCACGCGCTGGTCCCCCGCGTCGGGCGACGGCTCCAGCTCCACGTCCTGGAGCGCGGTGCGGACTCGCGCCATCACCATTTCCACTTCGCTCTGTAAAAAGTAATTTTAGGCTGCATTTCCACCAGAGATGTGCTTGAAAAACAGCTGTGCGAAGATGTGTGGCGGGGCTGTTAAGCTTGAGGGCTTAATTTAAGGCGACGGGTAGGGTCAATGAGCGACGCCAATTGATTTTAATTTGTAGCTACTAAACCGGATCTATTTAATTTCGGGGTAACAACCTCTCGACAAACACTTATTCTATTTATTAAATACTTATACTTAACTTCTTGGGTCTGCTTTTGTACTCGAAATGTGAATTACCGGCAAAAGCGGTCACTTTTGGCGTGAATCAATTTTTCGCGTACATAAACGGACCCGACATTTGTGCATGGTTATTTAATAAATAGTATAAGTGTTTGCCGAGAGGTTGTAACCCCGAAATTGTTTAAAATAGATCAGGATTAGTAACCACAAATTAAAATCATTTGGCGTCACTAGTGTGACCTACCCGTCACCTTAATAGGTAGGTATCCAAAAAAGACAAAATAAAAAAATACAAAATAAAGATTAAAATATTCCAAACCGACCACCTAGAAAAAAAAATGTGGTTGGTTAGTATATTGGTTAAATAGGAATTAAATTCAAAAATGACGTGGAGATGAAGAGAAAATGAGGTGGATGGATTGAGTGGTCCATTGAGAATAGAGCTTGAGAAACGTGAGCATTTCCACCAAAAATGTGTTGTTAGGAAGATATGAGTGGTGCGGAAAGGTGTAGCGGGCTCTTTTATAATGGGAGCGAGAGGGGTAAAAGACTTAGGTCAGTGGTTCTCAACAGTTTCTCCATGAGGGACCACTTAATAGTCCCAGTCTTGGTTACTCACTTTCTACCACCGCAGATTTCTTAAGGTGACGGGTAGGGCACACTAGCGACGCCAATCGATTTTAATTTTTAGCTACTAAACGGGATCTATTTTAAACAATTTCGAGGTTACAACCTCTCGGCAAACACTTATACTATTTATTAAATAACCACGCACAAATGTTGGTTACGTTTTTGTACGCGAAAAATTGATTCACGCTAAAAGTGGCCGCTTTTGGCGGTAATCAATTTTTCGCGTACGCGTTGGACCCAACATTTGTGCATGGTTATTTTATAAATAGTATAAGTGTTTGCCGAGAGGTTGTAACCCCGAAATCGTTTAAAATAAATCCGGTTTAGTAGCTAACAATTTAAATCGATTGGTGTCGCTAGTTAGGACTACCCGTCGCCTTAAGATTTTACCAAGGACCATCACAGGTCCGGTTCATAGCTATACGTTCTACCACGACAACAACCTCGCGGAGTCGTAAGCTGAGCAAGCCACTCCCCAATAGTGGGTACGCTCATGTACTCCGAAGGCCTGTCAGTCGCCTCTTACGCCCCTCGCCAGGCACAGTGTTACCAGACTCCGCCTAACTCACCAGCTGTGGGCTGGCACCCTCAATACCAGACTCCGCCTAACTCACCTTAGAGCTGTGGGCCGGCACCCTCAATACCAGACTCCGCCTAACTCACCTTAGAGCTGTGGGCCGGCACCCTCAATACCAGACTCCGCCTAACTCACCTTAGAGCTGTGGGCCGGCACCCTCAATACCGGACTCCGCCTAACTCACCTTAGAGCTGTGGGCCGGCACCCTCAATACCAGACTCCGCCTAACTCACCTTAGAGCTGTGGGCCGGCATCCTCAATACTAGACTTCGCCTAACTCACCTTAGAGCTGTGGGCCGGCACCCTCAATACCGGACTCCGCCCAACTCACCTTAGAGCTGTGGACCGGCACCCTCAATACCAGACTCCGCCTAACTCACCTTAGAGCTGTGGGCCGGCACCCTCAATACCAGACTCCGCCTAACTCACCTTAGAGCTGTGGGCCGGCACCCTCAATACCAGACTACGCCTAACTCACCTTAGAGCTGTGGGCCGGCACCCTCAATACCAGACTTCGCCTAACTCACCTTAGAGCTGTGAGCCGGCACCCTCAATACCAGACTCCACCTAACTCACCTTGGAGCTGTGAGCCGGCACCCTCAATACCAGACTTCGCCTAACTCACCTTAGAGCTGTGGACCGGCACCCTCAATACTAGACTCCTCCTAACTCACCTTAGTGCTGTGGGCCGGCACCCTCAATACTAGACTCCGCCTAACTCACCTTAGAGCTGTGGGCCGGCACCCTCAATACTAGACTCCGCCTAACTCACCTTAGAGCTGTGGGCCGGCACCCTCAATACTAGACTCCGCCTAACTCACCTTAGAGCTGTGGGCCGGCACCCTCAATACTAGACTCCGCCTAACTCACCTTAGAGCTGTGGGCCGGCACCCTCAATACTAGACTCCGCCTAACTCACCTTAGAGCTGTGGGCCGGCACCCTCAATACTAGACTCCGCCTAACTCACCTTAGAGCTGTGGGCCGGCACCCTCAATACTAGACTCCGCCTAACTCACCTTAGAGCTGTGGGCCGGCACCCTCAACACGTAGTGATCCTTGTGCATCCCCGCTTCGTCGCACGAGGCGCACATCCGGTAGTCGCATTGTATGCATTCATACACGAACCTGTAACATCATACACACAGTATCACTAACTGCATTGACGTAGCTAGGGTTTTTCCTAAGCGAGGCATGGGCTACGGTGCATCGTCCTTCTCGAGTGGCTACGTCGGTGGGGGACTACGGTGCATTGACCTCTTAGGTGGCAGACGAGCAGACGAATCGCCAATGATAGTAAGCGATTGCCGCCGCTCATAGACACCAGTGGAGTCACAATGGCGGCTCCAACCTTTAAACCCCCTTTCCCCCAGATTGGGCCTCCGGTACCCTCACTCACACAGCGAAACACAGTACAAAGCTGCTTTATTTATGTTATAGGTGGCAGACGAGCAGACGGGTCACCTGATGGTAAGCGATTGCCGCCGCCCATGGACACCCGCTGGATGCTTCACGCCGGTTTTCTGTCAGGCCGTGGTATTATTCCGATAGAACCGGGCCATTCATGCCCAAACGTGACTCTCCCACTGTCAAAAGCTTCGAGTGGCTCTGGCGGTAGTACTCGTATTTGTGCTCCTGTGAGCTGCTACCGGCCGGGGTCTGCTGTCTCCAGATCACCACACCCGACCGCCAACGGACGCACACATCCAGCGGGCTAGTCCGCTGAAGGCATTGTGGACCGGCCTAAATTTGTGGCAATATCTCGTAATTTTGAGAGTATAAATACCGAATGTAATATAAATGATGGTGGTGATGAAAACACCGATGCTGTTCTAATTTCGAAATGTTGTCAATTGTATTGAACACTTGTTGTTTTGATGTGCCAATAAAATGTAACATTCATACCACTCAATCGCAACTCAACAACTACAATAATCATAAAACTCACCCTGAGAAGGCATTATCGCAGCCGCGGCACACATTATCTGTTTCTGTACTTTCATCATTTGGCTCAGTGACATCAGCTGCAACAATAAAACATAAATTTAGGTATACATACGCACATACAAACACAGTTCAATAAATCAAGCAGTGCAGCAGCTGGGCGCGTCGCCCAACGCCCACTCGAAGAGGCCTCACGCTTAAAAAGGTTCTGCGCATAAAGAGGCCTCGTTACGCGTGAGGCCTCTTTATGCGCTTAACCTTTTTACGGTGCTCAAAGTTGCCTAGCGCTCAGAGGCCTCGCGTTTATAAAGGACTCGCGCATAAAGAGGCGTCGTGCCCAAAGTTGCCTAGTACTCAGAGGCCTCGCGTTTATAAAGGCCTCGCGCATAAAGAAGCTTCGTGCCCAAAGTTGCCTAGTGCTCAGAGGCCTCGCGTTTATAAAGGCCTCGCGCATAAAGATGCCTCGTGCTCAAAGTTGCCTAGCGCTCAGAGGCCTCGCGCTTAAGAAGGCCTCGCGCATAAAGAGACGTCGTGCCCAAAGTTGCCTAGTGCTCAGAGTCCTCGCGTTTATAAAGGCCTCGCGCATAAAGAAGCCTCGTGCTCAAAGTTGCCTAGCGCTCAGAGGCCTCGCGCTTAAGAAGGCCTCGCGCATAAAGAGGCGTCGTGCCCAAAGTTGCCTAGTGCTCAGAGGCCTCGCGTTTATAAAGGCCTCGCGCATAAAGAAGCCTCGTGCTCAAAGTTGCCTAGCGCTCAGAGGCCTCGCGCTTAAGAAGGCCTCGCGCATAAAGAGGCGTCGTGCCCAAAGTTGCCTAGTGCTCAGAGGCCTCGCGTTTATAAAGGCCTCGCGCATAAAGAAGCCTCGTGCTCAAAGTTGCCTAGCGCTCAGAGGCCTCGCGCTTAAGAAGGCCTCGCGCATAAAGAGGCGTCGTGCCCAAATTTGCCTAGTGCTCAGAGGCCTCGCGTTTATAAAGGCCTCGCGCATAAAGAAGCCTCGTGCTCAAAGTTGCCTAGCGCTCAGAGGCCTCGCGCTTAAGAAGGCCTCGCGCATAAAGAGGCGTCGTGCCCAAAGTTGCCTAGTGCTCAGAGGCCTCGCGTTTATAAAGGCCTCGCGCATAAAGAAGCCTCGTGCTCAAAGTTGCCTAGCGCTCAGAGGCCTCGCGCTTAAGAAGGCCTCGCGCATAAAGAGGCGTCGTGCCCAAAGTTGCCTAGTGCTCAGAGGCCTCGCGTTTATAAAGGCCTCGCGCATAAAGAAGCCTCGTGCTCAAAGTTGCCTAGCGCTCAGAGGCCTCCCGCTTAAAAAGGCCTCGCGCATAATGAGGCCTCGCGCTCAAAGATGCTTCGCACATAAAAAGGCCTCGTATTCAAAGAACCTATTTAATCGAAAAACATTAGGGGATAGAGTGAGTATTACATTTTGATATATTTTATGACCAAATAAAACCACCAGTGTGACGACTGCTACAATCTTTTATTCAATTTTAATTTTATTAACCAAAAAGTTTTGTCCTTGCTTAAAGCGATCATTTGCATTTTGTATTTTTATTAACACATGTGAAAAGTATCACATATTTTACCATCAAAATTTTTGCTTTGGGTTGCTCTATGGGCGGTGACCTATTTACACTGTCACTGTCAAACAGCTCATCAAAAACAGCGTTGAGGTGACACTGCGACGACACTAACGCCGCCAAATGATTGTGGGAACTAAGAGACATTTTTTAAAGAGTGAGCAATAAATACTTTGAAGAAAGTATCAACAATTTTTAAGACGAACTTATGTAAATAATCATTTGCTACAAGTAACTATAATTTGTATGACTTCTAAAAGTGGCCACTTTTAGAAATATGGATGGGTATGGATTTTCTAAACTAGTTATTATAATTTAACAAAAGAGGTTCCGTTAGAAGCGTCCTGATCGTCCGCTGGTTAAATGTTATATGACGTGACGTTAAATTGGTTACAGCGCCCTAGAGGTACTTAAAGAAAAGAACTAAAACTTGTATTTCTTGATGGTGTCGTGTGGGGTATCAAATGAAAGAGCTTTGTAAGCACATATCAAATAGGTATGCAAACATTATTCTCCAGAATACGATTAAGGATTGAGTTTAAAAATGTTTAATCATTTTTTTATCATTCTTTCCGATGATAATTTTGCCAGTGTCAAGTAAATTATTGGAAATAAGTGGATAGACAACAGTCGAAGTCAGTCAAATCAGTTATTTTTTTTCTATTAAATAATACTTAATATCACGTATCCATTTATTTTTTATGTGTACCTATTTTGACACTCATAAGTGTTCTGTATGGACCTAGGGCGAATAAAGTTTTTTTTATCTTTATGTAAGGCCTTGCCGTCACGCCGTGCCAAACGTCATTATTGTTGTACATTTCTTCGAACGAACCAGTTGGATATTAAAAAAATAGTATTTTTGTGGATATAAGTGGGTAATTCTTAAAGGAGCCCTCATCTTAGCGTGTAATTCCCGGTTGCGTCCAACGCTTTTGCTGCCTCTGGTGGAAGGGTTGCGGGTTCGGTCCCCGCACAGTACTAACATTTGTGTGCATGAACAAGTCTGTTTGTGTTCGCAGGGTTTTTCTATGTATTATACGTATGTATTTACAAAAGAAAAGTATTAAAGGTATATATTTGTAATTCCGCTGTTAGTTCTGATATCCATAATACTGGTGCTTGAGTTACCTATCTCGGAGTCAGATCAATGTGTGTGATGTGAAATATTTAATTTGAAAAAAACTCCAATAACCGATGTAAGAATAGTTCCGGAACAAAACTCGTTTAAATTCTTTTTAAGACGATAACCACACAGTTGACACAGTAAAACTTTTAGTTAGAAAATAAATACACTACTTTTTGTTAATTAATTTTTATTTTACAGGCATCTCGTAAATAATTATTTAAGTTGGTGAGCCGCCTTTACGTGACGTCATAACACAACACTCGCTTCTTCTAAAAGAGTATTAGATTTCGTTTTTGAAAATATGTAATAGGGCATTCGAAAGATGTTCAAAACAAAACACGTTACCCATAATAATAGGTATGTCATAGTTATACGTGAAGTGTAAAGACACTTATGTACCTATATTTTATGTTTGTTACCTATTTCAGATAGAAGGGAGGAGCCATTGCTTAACACTTTTTCAAAATGTTTAGCTAAAACATTTTTCTTTACTGCAAATTTCTTAAATTTATCATCACTTTCATTTTGGCATTCAAATTTGTGCGGAACTAAACCCGTTTTTAGTTTAATTCTTCCCCCAATCAGTTTATATTGAACATAGTTCTCCATATCATTCTCAATCTGAAACAAGAAAAATACTATACTTAGGTAGGTACCTATGTTACATTTCTACGCGTTATTTCTATAGAGCAGTAGGCACAGGCTGGTTAAGTATGGAGTAATACTTGTATGTACTCTTACAGTAAACAAAGTATGACGCAAATCAGTTAGTTTCCAGTAACTTTTACTACTACTAAAAAAGACCCGCGTTCAAAAATCACGGTGTAAAATAAAATGTTTAACACTTATACACTTCACGTGTCATTTTATAACAGTACACTCGAATAAATGTGTCACCAAAGTCGGCATTTCGGCAAATACTAATCTTAGATATTATTATTTATATTAGATACTAATCTTGAAATACAATATTCAAATCAAAAGGTTTAATTGCTTGGGATTAGGCGCCGATTTCGGTAACACCTTTTTTCGAGTGTACTGTTATAATAAATGTTATGTGAAGTGTATGAAGTGTTAAAAATATTATTTTACACCTTTTAGTTTGTGATTTTTAAAGACGGTTTTTTTATCTTAGAATTTTATTTTCATGCTTTTTAGTCTATTTCCCTAGCAGCATTATTTCATCGGTCAATAATTATTGGCGGAGAAATCTTTGAACATGCATAAAAAACAATAAAAAGAAAATACAGTGGAACATAGTAGAACCTCCTCTTTTTTTGAAGTCGATAATAATATTGACAATTGACACCAAAGTTTGGTGTCAATTGTCAATATTTATTATTTACTATTGGCGTCATTAGTTTACCTCTGGCAGACTAGCTCAAAAAAACATGCATGCCTTTGTAGGAAAATTATATGTAGAAAATATACCGGATAACTTAGTAATCTGTGCATCAGGTCTGGTTTTTAGGTTCATACCTGTATAATTAGTTACTTACTTATACTTAAAACCTACAAGCGTACCTACTGCAAACTACTTAACCTGTTAAGGATCGATTCGACCAATCTTATTCCGATACTAAATCTTTGGTAGGTATATCACTGTCATTCTATACAAATCTGACGTTATATCATCGATTTTTCGACGGTCCAATCTAGCCTAAGTAGGTATACATTTACTTAAAAGATATCATTGCACTTACGTCAAAATGATCTTCACAACAATACACCGTGCTTTTAGCTCCAAATGGATATAACCTCTTCATGGCCGTTATCCACTTCTTTCGCATTTCGTCTTTTTTTGGAACCACAAAAAATAACTTATTCGGTGCATTCCTCGTTGTGTTTCTACATTTTGGCACAACACATGACTTTCTAGCTTTTGGATTTGACATTTCAAAATAATAGTTGTGTAATCTCAGTAACGTATCGGAGCGCGCTTCGTAGGTACTGCGCAGCCGTAGTTGTACGATGACGTCACGCGAACCGCGCGCCGCCGGCCCGGTCAACAAAATCGCGCTATGATGCTTCTATGTTTAAAACTCCGTATCTCGGGCACTATTTGACGTCAAATTAATCAGTCCAAATATATAATTCCATATTTCTATAGGATTTTTAAATTTTTATGAATAAAATAGGTAATGAGAGGCGTATTTTTTTTTATTGGTAGTGGCCGGCCCTCACTTCGTTTTTTTTATGTAATAGGTGGCAGAAGAGCAGACCTAATGGTACGCGATTGCCGCCGCCCATGGACACCCGCGACACCAGTGGAATCACAATTTTTCGCGTACGCGTTGGACCCAACATTTTTACATGGTTATTTAATAAATAGTATAAGTGTTTGCCTAGAGGTTGTAACACCGAAATTGTTTAAAATATATCCGGTTTTGTAGCTAAAATTGAAAATCGATTGGCGTCGCTAGTGTGCCCTACCCGTCACCTTAAGTATCGATATTATACCAGTATAAAATATGGATAAATATTATGGCTTAATTTCTCTCAAGTATAAAAATATACTAAAGAAGGGAGGTTTTGCAGCAATAAAAAAACCAAAAATTTCAGTTTCGATAATACTTAGAGGCAGTCAATTTGGTAGGATACATTGGATACCAGTGACACGACCGAACAAGGATCAGGTATCATTGGACTGCCTCGGTGGCGTAGTGGCTTGTGGGTCGCACTTCAAAGTGAGACAATTATAGTTACGTAGTTTTTACATACCGGAAATTTTATCTGAAGTATCTTTGAGGGATGATCCTGGTGTACCACTTTCTCGTGAATCATTTAGACACTCAGCGATTAACATCGATCTTCGTTTTTTTTTAATATACGGCCGGTCTTTGCTGTGACATGTCCGTTTCTTTCTATCTTCTTGACATTCGAATTTACTTGGAGTACAACCTGGCTTCATGCGCACTTGCGATACTGTTCCCATAAGATGATATTGCATATAATTAACCATATCATTTGGTAACTGGAAAAATAGAAGCCATTTTGCAATAAGATTAAATAAGCATTAAGAATAAGATAAAGAAAAAAAATCTTTATTCAATTTAGGTCCATACAGAACACTTATGAATGTCAAAATAGGGACACATTTATCATCTACCGCTGGTTCGGAATGTCGATTTCTACTGAGATTGTACTTGAACCAAGAAACCTAAGCTTATGATTTAGAATAATAGTAATTTTGCAAAATTCACTTATTAAGTTTGATTATGTTACTTACATCAAAATGATCTTCACAAAAGTACATTCTCGAAACTACATATAAACTATCAAAATTATTTCTCCTTTCAAATTTAAGCCACCTTTGTCGCATTTTTACACTGTTTGGCACATATATAAATATTTTGTTATCGATCAATCAAACATTTATGGGCGTTTTCTTACTAGTGCTTTTACACTGAGGTACGATACAGGACTTGTAATACGAAAAATTCATTTCCAATTGTTTAGAAAACTCATAGGACTTGGGATTTTGAAATACACTCGCGGTCAACCAAACCGACACAGGACCTAATTTCCATACAAGCATACTAACTTCATAGTGATAATTTTAATGTAAATCGATGTCTTAAATGTTCTTTTAGTTAATCGTTAAATCAGCCTCCAGAAACTTGCCAATTTTCTTAAAATTAGGATGGAGCAAGTGGTTTGTCTTCCTCCATGCACTATTATGGGTTGCGGAAATCAACCACAATTTCCTTTTTTTAAAAGAAATCAGTACGTTTCTGTAATCTATTACAATAATCAATTGAAATTTGAACACTTTAGAAAACGTTTTACAATAAATTTATCACTAAAGCACAGATACTTCCATATTTATAGGCCTCTGAAGTTAGTATGACTGTATGAAAATTAGGTCCGGAGTCGATTTTATTGCTCGCGAGTGTAGTTTGGTTAAGTTACATACTTACATCAAAATGATCTTCACAAAAGTACATAGTTGAATCAACAGATAAACTATGAAAATTATCTCTCCTTGCAAGTTTGAGCCACTTTTGTCGTATTTTTACACTGTTTGGCACATAAATAAATAGTTTGTTTGGCGTTTTCTTACTTGTGCTTTTACACTGAGGTACGATACAGTACTTGTAATACGAGGAATTCATTTTCAATTGCTTAGAAAACTCATAGGACTTTGGATTTTGAAATAAGTTACATACTTACATCAAAATTATCTTCACAAAAGTACATGGTTGAATCTACAGATTAAACTATGAAAATTATCTCGCCTTACAAGTTTGAGCCACTTTTGTCGTATTTTCAAACTTCTTGGCACATAGATAGTTTTAAGCGTTTTTACACTGGGGTACGATACAGTGCTTGTAATACGAGGAATCCATTATCAATATAAAGTCTAGCAAACAACTCATAACTCCTATGTACAGACAACAGCATCAGGTCACTACAATATGTCAAAATTCCCCAATTGATAGTATAACTAACGTGTTTGACATTAAGTTGAGAATCGAATCTAGTTTGACAGTTCTGCATACATTGATGTGTGCTGTACGTACTCAAAGACACTTAGCTATGTTAGGCACGGGACACAGTAGCCGGCGTTCATACAAATATCATCATTTTGTGTTCATACTAACAGAACGGGACGGACACCGCCATCTAACTATGAGTTGCAAACAAGCAACGATTTTGTGTCACGTAACTTATAAACGGGTCACGAAATTCTACTTACATCAAAATGATCTTCAAAAGTAGGTACACTATCGAATCTACAGATAAACTGCGCAGAATATGTCTTCGTAAGCCTAGGTATTATATTAATCTCACTGTTGATTATCTGTAACGCAGGTTGCTTGAGCTACCTATCTCGGAAGTCAAATGTATGTGATGTGAAAATATTTATTTATTTACGAAGCCACTTTTGTTGTATTTTTGAACTTTTTAGTATGGTATGCGTTCTTAAATTCTTGCTTTTACACTGGCTGGGGCATGACACATTACCTACTTGTAGGATGTGTTCCTTCCTAGCTAGACTTGCAAAACTAATGGCAATGCTTCAGTTGCTCAATGTACCTTTCGAGTTTACCAACAGAATTGATTGTACCTCCACGGTTTTGGCAGAAATTACGATAAAGTGCCTGATCTTCCCAGCTGGGCCCTCGGCTGTTTGACGTTCGAAATACATAAAAAATATACTGATCTATTGTACTTCCAATGTACCTCCCGATTTATGTATCAAATTCAAGGAATCCATTATAGAACCGAAGAAATTCAGCTTGAAAGTTTTATCTTCCTAGCTGGGCCCTCTGTAATTAAAGTGAATACGAATAAAAAAAGCTATACAGTTTTTATGTTTTTCCAATGTACCTCTTAGTTCTTCGCAGTTTACCAAATTTAGATGCAAAATTATGATATTGGTAAATAGCACGCTTAGTAAAGTAAGGTCAGAAAAAAAAGTAGTTGTGCCAACGAAATGAAAACTTGTTTTTTTGTTAGGAAAATGTTGATTTAATTATAAATACAGTTATCTACTTTCAATATTATATATTTCACAAAATCACATACATTGCTCTGACTCCGAGATAGGTAGCTCAAGCACCCGTGTTCTGGATATCAGAATCAGTGAAATTACAAATACATATATTAATTTCATACTTTTATTTTGTAAGCACCTACTTATAATACCTACGTAGAGAACACCCAAACCAATACAAACATACATGTTAATGCACAAAAATGTTTGTACCGTGCGGGGATCGAACCCGCAACCCTTTGTCCAGAGGCAGCGTTCACTACCACTGAACCAAACGTACCGTCTATCCAGTTTCCCGCGCATTTTACAGATGACAGTTTGAAGCCATTTGATTTTCGTCATTTTGGCGCTGATTGTCAAATCCCAGCCGTCTGAAGTTCTACTTATGTCATCTAGGAGCTACAAATGACAATTTTAGTTGCAAATTCTCTCGAGTAGTACTTCAAAGTGGCACAAAAATTTACTGTCATTTTGTATAGAATCTTTAATCCAGGTTTTATAGGGATCAGTGGCTCGCCCACACTGATAACGCGGAATCGGGTACGGGAATAATATAGCCTAGAAAAAAATATTGCGAGTCTGTGACACACGTCACTTTTTTAAAAACTTTTTATATCTATCTACAACAAAAAAGTTTCATATAAAAGGGATTATTTCTTTTATTCTGGAGGCTGGAGGTTATATAGGTAACGCAGTGCTAATTTTCTAAGTGATGATAAAATAATGTGACAAAGTATTCACAGCTAGCCCCATTTCTACCAATATAATATTGCTGACCTTACCTTGCCAAGCGCGTAGGGTTATTTACCAATATCATAATTTTGCATCTAAATTTGGTAAACTGCGAAGAACTAAGAGGTACATTGGAAAAACATAAAAACTGTATACTTTTTTATTCGTATTCACTTTAATGAGGCGTATTCTTTAAAAAAAGTTACCTAATAAAATAATAACTCAAAAGATGGCGCTTGGCAGGCGAAAATAGTTTTGTCAATGTCAATTCCATTGACCACGTTCGTCCTTCTTAAAAAAAAAACTGATTTGCTGCTGTTAGCTTGCTACATACGAGTAGTTATCTGTGGCTGCTCTCATTATTTGCTGTCAAATTACAAGCATCATTCATTATTTATTCAAGTGTTTGTTGCATTTTTGTGATTATTCTTTAACTGGTTTCGGTAAAAACAAACTGTACTAAGTAACTCTTCTTTACTAAGAAAGTAACTCTTTATAGTGAGATAGTGACTCTACTGAGATAGTGACTCTTGTTGTTTATTTGTTGAGCGAGGTTGCGTACGAACCACGGATATAATGCCTAAGGACTATAGCTCATGGTCCCTTGCCGACCTAAAGACATAAAAGAAATGCCAAAGTTACAGGAAGTCTTAGTTCAAAGGTTAGTTTGTCAAAATATTAACAATTATTTGCTGTTAATAACAACATGTTAGTCAACAAACAAATAAATACGATATAGAAACTCATTTCCACATAAGAGGAATGTGTGATGCTGTGCAATGTGTACTATGACACCCTACGGTGTATTTTATGAATATATACAAAAAACTATGTAATTATACTTGCGAAGTGTGGTATTCCTGCGATTTCTCTGCGTTATCTATCACCAAGCACACTTTGATTTTTTCTTTGACTTTGACTTTTGATTTTTTCTGAATCACTCGAAAATAAAATACAGAAAAGTATTTTGTAATCTCAAAAAATCCCAATACGCCGATCGTATCATGACAATAAAACCTTCTTTTTTTATGCAGTAAAAGTTGATGATTATCAACCGTCTATACAGTTTCCCGCGCTTTTATTTTTTTTTTAATGAAGGTGCGTTCCGTTACGTTAATATATTCTGAACAGTATTAATGAGTAGAGAGTAGGCAAGCTTGGAAATTTTGTTGGTTATAAGCATTGATTTTTATAAAAAGGCTGGCAACGCATTAGCGATCTCTCTGATTTCGCGGATGTTAATGGGCGGCGATGATTGCTTTCCATCAGGTGACTCGCTTGCTCGTTTTTCGCCTCTAGCATAAAAAAAATGAGTTTTAGGTACCTCAATAGTTATAACACATATCTTAGAATAATGATAATAATAACGAAAATAAGTGTTTATATGTACAATAGAGTAACGACAAGACAATGCATACCTAATCTAGAATAATTCTTAACTGCATTAGCAGGATTAAAAGTAATTTCTTTATGTTGTGCACATAAAGAATCTCCTGGTTCGAGAATATCACTCGATGAAGAGGAAGGCATTGCCGTCCAAGGAAAAATTGATGGTACAGCTGTTCTCTTTAGTATCCTTAGTTTCCCACCTAAAACATAAAGCAAAATTGTATGTTGTACATACATCCATTTTGTAGGTACATCCAATTCTCAAACATTTAACGAAATATTGCGTACTTACGGTCCTCGAAATCGTTTGGGGTGAAATGATCCGAACAAACGCATGAATATTTCCGTAGATGCCATCCAATTTTTCGATGGACATCTATTCCGGTGGCTTTGATCCACTGTCGCTTCAAGGTTTCATTACTGGGGAATGTATGAACTCCTTTATTTTTGCACGTAACAACGGCACAGGCACGCATTTTCTTCTTTACAAAATAAATTAATTGAGATTCGCCTACAAACAATCAAACTCAAAACTTTGAAGATTTTTTTGAAAAACTGAGGACGTCACTGAGTGCTGCCAATGAAAAAATAATTATTACTAATAAATGAGACAACTATTTTTTTTACTCTATTGCACTTAAACAAACAACTACAAAGTACGTACGTTTCTTTCTAAAAAGAACGTTTGTGTAATTTTATATTATTACGCTTTAATTAACAAAAAAATCCCGAAAATTAGGGAATTGAGAACGCGACTACACTCATTGTATGACAGTTAAATTTTTGTGACTATCACGCCATCTACCTGTGGCAGGCCTTTTTGGAGTCAGATTCGCTTGTTTGAGTCGTCGACGAACTGTCCACTCGCTGGCTGCTACTCCACGAACATCTCGGAGCTCCTGTTGGACGTCGACACCAGTCAAATGCCGATTTCGGAGAGATGTTGACACGATAAAACGGTCATCCCTCTCCAATGTGCACCGGCGCCGTCCAGATCTTGGTCTCGGGATAAAGCCACCAGTCTCCCGAAAGCGCTTGTAAACTTTCGAAACACAGGACTGGCTTATGTGGAGCCGACGAGCGACAACTCGCTGGCTGAGCCCTTCTTGCATTAGGGCTACGATTTGTGCGGCTTCTATAGGTGTTTTCTCCATTGTCGTACAAGGTAAAGGGTCAAAAGTAGCAGAGATGTGCACCGGTCAACGTCTGAAAGTCGACTGATAAAGAAAATGCGATAACAGGTGCTTTTATAGGGTCAATAGGTCGCAACTCGAGACGTATCAAACAATTGAAACACGTCTTTTTCGTTACTCCTTCGCTTAATCCGGGATAGCTCCACAACTACTGGCTCGATTTGAATGAATTTGGTATCAATTTAAAGTGAACAGTTGAACCTTTAAAATGGTGTCATTTTTATAATTATAAAAAATTTATTTACTAAGCAAGATCGCGCGAAACCAATTACAAGTAAGTGATTCCAAACTTTTGCTCGCGAGTGTAGTAAGTGTTTTGGAACTTTTTTTTTGGAAAACGCCTCATTACAGAGGGCCCAGCTAGGAAGACAAAACTTTCAAGCTGAATTTCTTCGGTTCTATAATGGATTCCTTGAATTTGATACATAAATCGGGAGGTACCTACATTGGAAGTACATTAGATCAGTATATTTTTTATGTATTTCGAACGTCAAACAGCTGAGGGCCCAGCTGGGAAGATCAGGCACTTTTTCGTAATTTCTGCCAAAGCCGTAGGGGTACAATCAATTCTGTTGGTAAACTTGAAAAATACATTGAGCAACTGAAGCATTGCCATCAGTTTTACAAGTTTAGTTCGGGGGGCCGCTAGGAAGGAACACATCCTTGTAGGTGGGTAACTATGTAATATGCTCTTTGTAAAGTAGTTAATGTCCTTTATCTAACAAAATAACTCCCTTGTACGGTCAGCAATTGTAGCGGTGTTCCAGTTAGCCAAAAAATTCTTGTTCATTATGTAGTTTTTTTTATTTTGGAATTTTTGTAAAAGTACATAAATATTCCAATTGTTTTATTTCAATATGTTGTATTTAAGTAGACACTTTTTAACGTTGATCTCATTATAGGCTGCCTCGATGGAGCAATGGCTTGTGAGTGGTGGGTCGCACTTTAAAGCGCCTGGGGCCCAGGGTCGTGCCAAAATTTGTACAGAGTTTTTCTGCTGAGAAATTTTAAGTGTCTTTCAGCCCAGCCAAGTCTGTAATTTGGCGGCTGAAGGATATTATAATTGGACCACGTCATACACATTCGTGGAAATAAATATACGACCTGCTCTACATCAATAATGTTGTTCAGGTTACAGTGACGTTGACAGCAAATGAACAACAATCTCATTCACTGTGTGAACTGTGAGGAATATAGTAGCTAAGAATGTTACGCTGTTACTGTAAAAGGTGGATGAATAAATATACCTACAACCATGAACGTGGTGGTTGTTTGAATGAAATACTCCTGATAGAAAGGCCTCCAGAAAGCATATATAACATCCATATACACTACAGTCCACACAAGAACTACATAATACAACGAAAGTACTGACCCGCAAGGGACATACGATCTCCAGGGATTCCTACAGCCTCTGGTAGAGCACTCAGCTTCCATCCTCCATGGCGCTTGAGTATAGTTAAGTCCGCTCCAGAATCTGCCAAAACGGTAGCAGAAAAAGTGGTACGACGAAATCAGAGTCCTGTACAGCTTGATGTCTGGTAAACTCAAATATTTAGCGATTTCTTGAGGCATGTGAGCAATTTTATTTTTCCCCATAACTAGTGGAAAGCTCTACTCTACTCTTCATACCACGAGGACGGAGGTCCATGTATTTTTGTACAATCGTTTTGTATGCTCAAACAACAAAGGATTGGTCAAATTTTGTTTTCGCGTCTGTCAGCTTTACCAACAGTAAATCATCAGAGTGCTGTTCTATATAGTCAATAGTTATTTTTTAAAGTTCATTGCCGCGACAACCTTCATGTACACCAAAAATTAAAGCCACCTGTAAAAGTACAGGAGCACAATTCTATGGGCTCGTGACATTTAAAAAACCCCCGACGGCGGCCATTTGATTTGAAATTTGTCACAATAAATATATTCTGCTACTCAAGCCCTTTTATATGATACCCATACCTATTGTGGGAGTTGTGTTAAAACATACAATCCATATCTTTGTGACGGCGGCCACCTTTAATCGATTTTTATCCAACATAGCTAAGAACACTCCCCCTTATTCATCTTTTAAGCAAATAAAACAAAACCAAAATCGGTTGATTTGTTCGGGAGCTACGATGCCATAGACAGACGCGCACACACACACACATAGACGGGTCAAACTTATCCCGTAGTTTTTGCGTCGGGGGTTAAAAAGTATAGCCATTGGCTTCTTGGAACTCTGTTTAAAGTACCTGTCTGTAGATTATTTAGTTGATTTAGAAGATACTCATTTTATTTATAACATATTATTGTTATTTTTTCAGGTTTCAAAATTATATATCTTTTTTTCGAGACTTACGACAAGCGTGTACATAAGGTCAATCTGATGAGGAAATACAAGCTATATTATTACAATTTTTTTATACCAAGACACAAAAAATATATACTAGAAAAATTATTAGGACATCACTAATTTAACTGTATATACTATACTCGAGCTTGCACTTCGATGTATTTCTTGTAAAAAAAACACACCATGGCATTTCGATGCGTGTTATGCTTATTTTTCAATAAAACAAACCATAAGTGTTTCGGTGTTCGACCTGTCAGTGCTAGCAAGTGACTAATTGCAGTGTAGCGTGATCACTACAATTGAGTGGAATATACTAGTGGTGCGCGGTGTCTTCTCTATAACTATTTACCTCAATGATTATAAAGAATTGACTCTCAATACTGTGCGTCCTGTGAAAAAGTGGTACAAGTCGACTTATATGGAACTAGCTTTTG
This sequence comes from Marasmia exigua, assembly GCA_019059595.1. NCBI lineage: Eukaryota > Metazoa > Arthropoda > Insecta > Lepidoptera > Crambidae > Marasmia > Marasmia exigua. The sequence continues at coordinate 9,299,597 of CM032488.1, read as the reverse complement.
CCCGCGACTTCGTCCGCGTGGAATAGTGACTTCCGGCAGATTTTTGGTTTTTCCCACATAGTTCCCGTTCTTGCGGGATTTTCGGAATGGTCGAGTTTCCGCAGAATTTTTAGGATAAAACCTATGTTTTTTTTTCGAGTTCCAAACTATTTATATCTGTACAATTTTTTAAGTAAATTAAATTATTATAGAACTTCTGCATATACTACATTTTTTGTTTTATTGTCTTGTGGCAGAAGAATATATTGATTTTCGCCACAACCTGATCTTGATAAGGCGACGTATAACTGACCGTGCGGAAAACAGTCTTGGCGTAAATCGATCCCCACGTGTTTGAATGTCTGCCCCTGTGATTTATTTATTGTGACTGCGAAGGATAATTTAATCGGAAATTGTATTCTTTTAAAATTGAAAGGTAAGTCGTTGGGTATCATTGGGATGCGGGGTATGAGGACTGTTTGACCAACTGCTGGACCAGTCAAAACTATTGCAACGATGACGTTATTGACGATAAAAAAGTGTTATTATTGTGTCACTAAATACTATCCTAAAACAAATAAAGTACCTACTATATAGAAAACAACCTCAAAATGAAACTGTGTTTAAAAAGTAATATTACGATGATAATTATATCGCATAAACAAATTAGCGCTGTATTCAACCGTTCAGTAGGGAGCCGACCGCGCGAGTGAGCCGCGCGGCATGGTATCTCGTAGAGCTGCACCCCCCTCCCGGCTTGCCCGCAAGCACCGCCTCTCTCCCGCCGCGCCGGCCAGCGCAGTGAGCGCAGAGAGCGAGTTGGTTTTGTTTCGGAGTTATTTATCATTGTAATCTTTAAAGTTTTTCGTTGAAATTAAGCTATGTCAAAGACAATTTTATTCACAATGAAGTACTCTTAACCAACAACATATTTATATTTATATTTGAATAAAGATTAATATTATTATGTTGATACAACTTAAACAAATTATTTCGACCAAATTTGGTACCATAAAAACGGTCATTGTGACTAAACCTTAAAAGATAGACATATGCCGTCGCGGACTTTTTTTTAGATCATGTATAGAGGAATAATTCTTTCATACATATTTTTTGTGTATCTTGAACCGTTTTCGCAGCGCACGCAAAGAAAGCCTTCAAAAATGAATAATTTTCCCCGTTTTTTACACATTTACCGCTCTGTCTTTGCTCGTATTGGTCATAGCGTAATGTTATTTAGCCTATAGCCTTCCTCGATAAATGGACTATCCAACAAAAAAAGAATTATTCAAATCGCACCAGTAGTTTCGGAGATTAGCGCGTTCAAACAAACAAACAAACAAACTCTTCAGCTTTATTAAAATCAAATTCGATATAAGTTGACTTGTACCACTTTTCACAGGACTCACAGAATTATAGCAATGAATGCGAGTTTTTAAAAAATAATTACATAAATCCGGCAATGCTATCTGTTTTATTCTAATCATGTATTGTTAGTTGAGTTTTAACAATTCCTACCTTCTTAATAGATCTTTTAAGTTGAGATTAGTATGTCTGAGCTCAGGCCTAGAAACTTTGCAAGTGATCATAATATTCAAACATGATGATGATCTGAAAATGTAACTTTATACAAATAATTGACCATGGGAGAACCAGGCCTTGGCATGATTGGGTCAGATTGACCGGAGTAATACCACACAGAAAACTGGTGTGTAGCAGTACTGTGCTGTGTTTCGCTATGTGAGTTAGGGTACCAGAGGCCCAATCCAGGGGAAAGGGGAGTTCAAAGGTTGGCAGCGCACTTGTGACTCCACTGGTGTTGCGGGTGTCCATGGGCGGCGGCAATCGTTTACCATCAGGTGATCCACAAATGTTAGATATTTTTAGATTACATTCTATGTTCAAAATTACATTATATCCGTCTGGGAAGATTTTTTAAGTGTTTTCTTAACAATCATTCAATTTTACAAACGGAGATACCTATATATATTACTTTATACTAGAGAAGTTATTAAGTACTATGTATTTTGAGTTGAAACACCTTGTTGGTCTAGTGGTTAGGTAGTACACATCCAAGGCAGCAGAGAAGCTTGCATTGCACCAATCTGTACCCACCTTTAGATCTCAACGGCCTCAAAAAACCAAACTTTGTAAGACTCTCTTGAGAATTTAACAGTCACATAAAATCTCCATCTCTTTCTTAATGTATCTATAAAATATCTACAATCAACTCTTCCTGTACCTCCTGTGTGTGGGGCGGAAAGGTCCTCCACTCGAGGACCTTTCCACCCCAACAGCCGTCTGTTCTCCTCGCTATGTGTCCCCATGTATCTTTTAATTTGAACTAACTTTGCATAAAGTTATGAACATTTGCAAACTATACGGGATAAGATATATTTATCTTTCCATATAAGAATCATTTTGTCTCGACCAGTGCCCCGTAGCCAAATGTGTTTGAACTAATAGAGTAATAATTTTCACTAGGAATAATCTGTATTGCAGGGAAACCAGATGTTTTAAGCTCAGTAATAAGTATTTTTTCATTGTTTATGAAAATTTAGTCGCGTAATGATAATTTTGGATTGTTACTTTTTGATGTAGGGTTTTCCTAAATACTCCTCGACTATTTATATTTAACTTGGGTTAATCTAGCCATTATTAGCCATTCCATTCCAGCTTATTAGTATTTTCAAAGTGTGCATTGTAATATTTTTATTGTAACCCTGAGTAATATTCATCGCGAAGCACTATCTCACTGTCGGTAAACAATACCGATTCACGCAACGCGGCTCGTAATATTTAAGTAATAATAAAATATTGAAGAATACCACTATTGCACCACTAAAACACGAAAAACAACACTTCGATTTAAACGCGACGCACAGCACAGATAACTATATGAACTCCCAGTTTTTTTTACAAATTCCTCAAAGAGAATATTATAATCACAAACTCCTCAAATAAAATCCAACCAATTTGAAATGGCGTCCCCCTCGTTCATTTTGACACTTCGGTGTGGCCATGTTGCGAGTTCTAATTTTACGTTTCCCCTGGGGGCTTAGCGCGATACCTAATATAGTTGGGCCAAAATAAAAGGCCACCTTTGACACTTACAACAAAATTCGACAACGTAACCTGTAGTAACAACGGTCATTGAATTTATCAATCTTTTTATGTTAAAAGAGTTCTATTTCTTATACACTTTCAAATGTATGACAATTCGTTTCCCTTTATTACCAGTCGGTCCGGTTATACATACCAGTGCCAATTAATTCGGAAAATCTCGGGTTAAAGTTTGGCAGCGCACTCGTGACTCCACTGGTGGGGCTTACTATCAGGTGTTCCGTCTGCTCGTCTGCCACCTGTCACATAAAAAAAATGTCACACATTTCTCCAAATAAAAGTACTATTAACTTCTTTTTCATTATTAAGGTATTTCTACTATTTAATGCCTTGGTTCGAAGTAAGAGTGAATAAGGATCGGTTATTTGATCGCCACACTATGAGGTCCACTCAAGGAGAATAGAAAAGTGTTCAGAAAAGATTTCTTGGAATTCTGCTACAGGTCTGGGCTGGGACGGGTTTACTCTTCTTATGAAGCCAGGTTGAATTAATTCAGCATTACCACTCTAGAAACCCGTCGAGTAATCACTGACTTAGTTGTGTTTTATAAGATAGTGCATAACGTTCTAGACTCACCCCAACGTATCCTGTCACTTAATCTAAATTGTAAAATTAACCCTAGACGTCCCCTCCCTACATTCATTCTTCCTGTAAACAACATTTCATTTAACAATCCACTGGCTAAAATGTGCCGTATATATATAACAAATTGGCAGTTGAGCATGACACTGATCTACAAAACTGAATGTAGAGTTTTGACCAAACAGTAGAACCAGCTCATTAATCGACCAATTTTCTCAGGAAAGTCTCTTTAATCACTTGACGTTGGCAAAGTTGTCTCATAAGAGCAACAGCAAGCCTTAAAAAAAGTTAAAACAGTAATCTAAAAAAATTAAGACGCTTGAATACTTTCAATCGACTTCTCTGCTCTGCTCTCTTTGTTTCTTATTTATCACTTAGAGATGGGTTAGGCTATGCCCTGGCATTTTGGGCGAATTGAATAAACGAAATGACTTCTGGCATATAAACCCATTAGCACGATTTATCATTCATACTCTATAAATTACCCAGATGCACAATTTTTTCTCTATATAGGGTAAATTATCCTACATTGGTATCACTGCTGCTGACAGAATGACAGCGAATGAGAATCGGCCAATCGCCCACCGACCGGGCGACCTCCCTCCTCCACAACAATTTCAAGAAAAATCAATGGATAAATAAATACACACATACACACCACAAACTAAATAGAAGATACTAACACACACTGATGCTGCGCTGCGCGCCGGCCAGTTAATTATTATTTGACAACCAGCTGGTCGAATAATACATCTTAGATCTTAGATCGTTCGTGAAAAATAATAATTATGAGTACAAGATAGGTAGGTACTAAGGCAACTAATATAGAAACTTTTGAAATTACGTACTACATATAAGTAGAATTTTATTTGAAAGCTGGCCGACGCCAAATGTAGGGTATCCATCATGACATCTGTAGGTGGACAAAATTACACCCGCGAATAGTAAACTACGGATGTTGATTTTTTTTTCAATCGAAAACGACTTTTTACAGAGTACCAAAAAACCTAATTAGCGCAAAATAATAAAATGAATAAAAAGTGGTTTCGATAGAAATATCATTTTCTTTACAGCTCATAGAGAAAATTATTTAGGCTACAAACTAGTATAATATAAGTTAGCGTCAAGAATATTGGATAAAATAAAATGATACCGCAAAACTTATTTTAAATACGTAAAAAAAGGTTTACAAAATCATGGGCTTACCTATTTCTACATCTGGTAAATCTTCTTCTAAAGTTATTTCAATAATATCTTCTTGTTGCACGATTGATTTCTGCTCTTTTAACTGTTCTGAAGTCTGTTTAGAATCATTTCCAAATAAGGCGGCGTAGGGTGACTTTCCGATTATTGTGTTAAATGACATATTCTTTTGATATTGAACGAAATAACAGCCAAATGACCAATTTGTTGAGGATTTCTCACGCATCCAACTATTGAGCATTTCCTTTATTTCTTGGTTGAGTCGTTCAATGCTGTCTTCTGGCGTTTCCTCATGTGGGTTTCTGGGACTTATTCCTTCTATTCCGCATTGCGGCCATAATTTGTAAATTTCTTCAAAAATATTACTGGACGATTCACAGCTAATATCACTTTGTAAAACAGGCGGTGCTCCAAACGCTAGGAAAATTTTTAACAATTCTGAAGCGATTTCGTTCGGTTGTTTGGTAAACAGAGGTCGAAGTTGAATGAATTTAGTGAGAAAATCTTGATAATTCAACAGAAATTTGTAATTGCCATCTTGGGATGACTGGAAATCTATGACACCAAATATGCCACCAACAATATTAGGATTTTTTAAAGTTCCCGTACTTTTGACATTACTGCCTTTTTTTATTTGTTTTCGTTTTTTTCCACAGGTCGGACACAGTAAAATAAACATTTCTATGGCTTTCTTTTGGATATAATATTTATTTTTGATGAATTTCAACATTTTGTCCCGACCACAGTGTTTATTTGTCATATGGATGTCGAATAGGATGTCAAAATACTCTTCTATAGGTACTAATATAATAGTAGGGCTGTCAGGATTTTTTTTCTTAATGATCAAATATTCTTTATCATCTTCAATATGTATGTCATATTTGGCGGTCCAATAGTAATGCATTGATGTCCGGCGAACGCCAGACTTTGTGGGTTCATTATTCGTTTTAATTCGAAACATAACCTCAAATATCCGCTCTTTAGTCCATGGTTTCTTCAACGTTCCAACATGCGATTCATAAAATTCGGTCATATGTTTATTAAAATTAGTTTTATATTCACTGTAATCACACATTTTGCACACTGAGTATGCCACACACAAATAAAAATGTTATCAAATCGGATAGGGGACAACGACACGAACGCGCGCGGTGGTATTTGGAACTAAAATTAATTAACAAAAACGAGTCGATCGATGGCCTCGCCACTTCGTTTTATGAACTAGGCAAGTTACAAAATGGCGTCGCCGCTTTGGAGTGGGGAGGGATAGCGCTAGGGATGCGCCGATGCGATGGTATTCAACCATAACAGCAGAGTAGTTTCTTTAAATAATACTAAACCCAAAGACTTGTGGCAGTGGCATAGGTAAGTAAGTAAAAATAAATTATTGACAGTTCAAAATAGTAAGTACGTGTAAAGTGGTTCTTATACCTATTTGATCCAAAGACCATTGGCTGTCGGTGTCATACTATTTTTTTTATTAAATACTTAGGTACCTACAGCGAGATGTTTTTAATAATTTGTAATCATCACAAGTCATTAGTAACTTTTCCAGGTCACTATACTCTTGATAACTAGCATTTTTCTCTAAGGACTTTTGTTTTGGAAGGACTTTTGTTTTCGTAATTATTACTAGGTACCTATGTCCTTGAGGAAATTGATTGTATTCATCAATATAATGCACTCGAGAAGTTTATAACACGGTAAAAAAAAGCGTCTAAATTATTTGAAACATACCCCACTGCGAAGCCGCCGTCTGGTTTAGTGAGTTGCGTAACAAAGACGAGGTCTTCTGTAACAAAGACAAAATAGCATTGATCGAATTCAAATATGGTAAGTAAGTATGTTTGTTTGTATGCCGTCAAATATCGCAATGTACGTACATACAGCCACACATCAAAGTATACAAAACTGTCAAATTATTTCATTCGATTCTCAACTCTAGCTTAAATACGTTCGGTTCAATATCAATTGCGGAATTTCGACAGACTAAAGTAACTATGTGTGGCTGTCTGTATCTACCTAGTGTAACATCAGGAATATTATGTAGGTAGTTTCCACTATCGTGTAATGAATGTTGACTTGCATTGTATTACGTAAGGAAATCGGATTATAAAGGTTTTACAAATTCGCTTAGATGGGGATAGTCTCCATTCAAACTCTTCGAGAAACACGGTCGAAGTCCAAACGCATCATCTAAAGTATAGCATAGTAAAGTAAAATCTACATATCTGAGTCTAAAGCACAGTCTAAATGTGGTCTATACTATAACTATAAAGTGAGACAAAAAACAGATTACATTAGTGGGCGACAGGCGTACGAGCTTCTTTGGCACGCACACAAACAAAGCATTCGTCATGGAGTGTTAACCGCAGAGTGAAGGAGCGGTTTCCCCGAAAGTGGGGAAATTAGTGGCCACTAAAAATTTTAATCTTGCTAGAACATGATTGTGACATGAATGGGATGTTCAAAACAAGCATGAAAACAAACATGAAAAATCACAAATCCTTTTTTATTTAAAATATCTTAATTAATTTTTCATTTATTGTCTTAATTCTTTACAATCAATAAGAATCTGGTGGCAGCGCCGCTGACCCGTAAAAGGGTTCTTCGAGTGAATGAATGCGACAAGCAGTTTTCAAATAAGATAGAGTATGTTCAACTCGAAGAGACATTGGTTCAGGCTCCGTAGTTTCAGCTTGCGGCCACTGTAGCAAGAGATCAATCATCATGATCTTTAGGGAAGGCAGAAGACGTCGTACACGGATCTGATGAGATTAACGTTGATTATGCGTGGTCATATCTCTCATTAAATTGTAATCTTTCTACGAGATTTACAATTTCTTTACGAATTACGCTTTTCCGCGTGCCAAAAAAGACATGGCGCTTATCATTGCGTTGGGAATAGTCCCGCAAAAATAGTGTAGGATCCTGGTATACCAGTATTGCAATCCCTATTCGCAATGTTACCATGACTTTATGAAGTGAAACTTACATTTTTTTTAATCAATCGACGAGTCTTTTGTTTGAGGGTTTTGATCATTCTGCTTTGTATTTTTATGCGTGAAATCTTTTTATTTAGTTGCATCCGTAATGAAGCACTTTTCACCGTATCAAATACAGAACTCCAATGGCCAACAGGATCCTTTAGACCTTCTGGATCACCGCAATCGCCCGCAGAGGTACCCTAAAAGAGTTAATCCTTTTAAATAATGTAACAAAAAAGGTAAGATTAGTTTGTAAAATATACAAATGGTAACTATGCACTTACCGGTTCCGGTTTATGTTCATTTGGTTTGTTGCAGTCCAGTAACCTTTGATCGTCCAAGGAAGTACAAAAAACGGGTATGTCCTACAACAGAAGATACATTTATTTGAGGCAAAACAATAGATATTTTAGTAATGCAGACCTTTTGCTTAGTTTTTTTCACATAAATCTAGCACACAACAATGTGGCAGATGGATCGCTTGGTGGTAAGCGATTGCCGCCGCCCATAGACACCCGCGACACCAGTGGAGTCACAAGTGCGCTGCCAATTTTAAGCCCCCCTTTCCCCCGGATTGGGGGTTTATTAAGTGGACTAAACTGACAGATGTCAATGTGTCATCCCCATACATGTTAGCTACTTTTGACAGACGCAAAATGTCAAAATGAATAGGAACATGACATTCTGATGTGCCTTAACATTTTCAAGTTTAATATTGTGTATGTTGAATAAATGATTTTTATTTATTTATTTTCGTCATATTTAAAAATCTCACCATAGTCTTCATCGCTTGAGACGTTGGCGTAAATTATCACTATGCAGCTAAGATTAGAACATACATCTACTTCATTTACGTTGCATACCTTAGTTGGAACTGCATCTCGACGTATTCTGCATAATCCACCTTTTGTGATATATTTGTCTTTGTCATCAAAATGTAAAGAGCAAATTATTGACCTTTTGGATGGTGTCCAGTAACTTTGGTTGCGATTTAATCGTATTTTTTCAATCCATCGAGCAGACGCAATAGGGTCAGCTGGGAATCTAAAAAAAATTGTAACAAATAAAACTCAGTAGGTATCAGTACAGACAGTCACACATCAGGTTTCTACAATCTGTCGAAATTCCGCAATCAATATTGTACCGAACGAGTTTGACATTAAGGTGACGGGTAGGGCACACTAGCGACCCCAATCGATTTTAATTTTTAGCTACTAAACCGGATCTATTTTAATCAATTTCGATGTTACAACCTCTCGGCAAACACTTATACTATTTATTAAATAACCATGCACAAATGTTGGGTGCGTTTTTGTACGCGAAAAATTGATTCACGCCAAAAGCGGCCACTTTTGGCGGTAATCCAAAATTCGAGTGCAAAAGCTGACCAAACAGTTAACTTAAGATTAATAAATAGTATAGGTGTTTGCCGAGAGGTTGTAACCCCGAAATTGTTTTGAATAGATCCGGTTTAGTAGCTAAAAATTAAAATCTATTGGCGTCGCTAGTGTGCCCTACCCGTCACCTTAAGGTTGAGAATCTGACTGAAGAAATTTGCTGCGTTTTGTATACTTTGACTATGTGGATGTACGTACATTAGGCACGTCTAAAACGCACCTCATTATTTACCTACCGTAACGCTAAAACAATTGGGAATATTATTTTATTACTGGCAATACCTACTCGAAGTTTGGTTTTATTGAAAATTAATTCCTATAAATATCATGGGAAACGGGAAAATAAATTTCAGTTTTACTGGTAACACTTTCTTATTATCGGGCCGATTCGGGCATTTCTATTCAAAACAAGTTCGTAAAAGCAAAATACAGTACTTACGTATGAAATGTTATGTTTGAAGCCTTTTTATTCTTTTCTGTTGAATTGTGACACCCATTAACTGCACAAACCGTCATATTTAAAAGTCAATGTTTACACCGACGTTTGACCTTGGCAACCGACTGCACGTACGAGCGGAGTAACGGTCTCCGCCGCTTTGGCGTAGGTTCAAGTGCCTCACTCGCTTATGTTGCGCGCACACGGTTTCTAGACTTTGTAATGATAACGATTTGCTGCTCCGTAATTTATAAAGTTACGTAAAAAACAATGTGTGCGAACAGTGTTGTTCGTGAAATATCTTTATCGTCGCTGTGTCGCCGAATCCCATAATGTGAAAATCATATAGGTTGTGGCACAGATTACATAGATAGTTGGATGTGGGCTTAGTAAATAAACATAAAGCAAGCTAAACGCATGTGCAAAGGTGTGTTTTATAATAGGTAACCTTTGTACACATACCTATGAGACAGTGGTCGATTTACCTACTTATTTACGATTTCGGCCAAATCAGCATAATGCAGATTTTTTGTTGATATTTCAAATCTTAATTATCTTATTAGTTATCATTTATGATGTTTTGTCTGATTATAAACCGTTTTTTTAAATAAATAGTTATTAAAAATAATTCAAAAATTTACACCTATAATTACCTTTTTAGCTAACTCACAATTCCTGGATGTTTTTTCATTCGGCTTTTCGGCTTCTTTTAGCCGTCTCCTGACTGTGTCTGCAGAAATCTAAGAAAAAACAAAGAATTGTATCTTTAGTTATTAAACAATAATAATATAAGGTATGGTAGGCTGACCCTTATAATAATAACCTATAGAAGGAACGTCTTTATACTAGCGCTTTGTGAGCAAAAGTGAAGCACAAAATCGATTCACACAGTTGTGACGATTACATACTTCACGCGGCGACTCGCACACAGACATTTGGAATGTTGTCAGTGGAGGTGCAGTTTCCCCGAAAGCGGGGAAATTATTTGGCCGCCGTGGCCGCTTGATATAGTTATTTGTTTTTGGGAATAATACAAATCTATGTATCGTGAAATATGTGTAGGTAGGTATGGTATGGAAATGTAATGTAGAGTTATTGTATTACGAGAATCGTCACAGCTTTAGATGCATATTACATTTTTACTAGAATAAACAGCTAACAGTGTATAGATATACTTACTTTATTGCACAAAATAGACAACTTAAAAAATTAGGCATTACATAAACTTAAATGTACTTAAATGGCTGTATGACTGTTTCAACAATCCAACCCTTTCACCATCTTGGTGACCGCCCAGACTATTTTCTAGTACTTATCTGCATTTTCGCTGCTGTGAGCAAATGATTCATCAATGTTCGTAAGCAAACATTATCATTTCAATTCATTACTTATTCATATCTAGACCATCACTAAACTTCCCTTCCCCCGCGGATTTGGCAGAATTTTTCAAAAATAAATCTGCGCTTTACCACGTCCCGTGTAAACATGTCTAAGATCGTTGCGTATTTTTTTAAGTTGTGATCATAGAGGTATTAATGCCCTAAAAATATTCGTAGAAAAAATTCTAACATGAGTGGATCTTTGAGTAGAGAATACTCAAAGGAGTGGATAACATAGACATAGACATTGACTAATGTCAAAGATTACTTACAGGTTGAGGAGATGAACATTCAATAGTTTTCTCTATTTAAAGTTTCAGGAACGGCTTCTTTCATATCTTTGTCAACATTTATTCTCTGAAAAAAGGTCAGTAAGTATGTCAACTAAATAAGTATACCGCTCTCCTGTTATTTTTAAATTATGTTAACTGACAGATGTCATTCCCATTGATTTTTGCTCCTTGTGCTAGACGCAAAATGTCAAATATATGGAAACTTGACATTTCCATTTGTCAGTTTAGTTCGCACATTAATTTTATTTTTATAATTAAAAATCAGAGCTAGAGGTCAATTGTCAAACATGTTAATGTGACATGTTTTGACAATTGATTGGTTAATATTTAACAACGACACAACTACACTCACTGATAGCCCACGAGAAGGTGAAACCTCATCCACATTTAAATTATCTTCTTCTAACTGATAATTTGTGCCTGTAGGGCATAAAATGTGTAACTCCTGAAATGAATCATTTTATTTTTATTCGTTTTATATACTCTTTATTGCAGAAAAATGTTACAGAACCTGATGCTAAGATTATATGTAAAAAGGCAGTGCAATTATGTTATTATTAAGGTGGCTTATAGCAAAACAAAAGAAAAAAAACGCATGTCCTAATTCGTAGTTGTTTGTCCGGAGTTTGTGATAAGCTGGAGCCAAGGCATTAAATAAAATCTTGTTCAGCAAGGAAAGAATGTGAAGATCACAGCGACGACGTATAGGGAGCCAATTAAGCTGGGACCGAAATTGATGACCGTACTTTCTCAGGATGAAGATAATGCGGATGCAACAATTTTGAAGACGCTTCAGATTATCAAGAAAGTTTTCTGAGATATCTAAGTATAAAAAATCCGCATAAACAAGTATAGGCAAAAGAAAAGCCTGTACAAGAGCAATGGCGGGTTTAAGCAAGAAATTGCATAATTTTTTTATCGAGCTTGCTGAGGCAAACACTTTCCTGCTAAACTCGCCGAATTGTATTTCCCATGGTAAGGATCTGTCCATATAAAAGTTCAAGTTCTTGACAAATCGGCTGTAAGATATTTGGACCCGGTCAAAAATAATATTTGTTTTTAATCAGTATTATGTGTGTATTACCAGTGATGACATTGAGCCCCTTAAGGTGACGAGTAGGGCACACTAGCGACGCCAATCGATTTTAATTTTAGCTACTAAACCGGATCTATTTTAAACAATTTCGAGGTTACAATCTCTCGGCAAACACTTATAATATTTATTAAATAACCATGCACAAATGTTGGGTCCGTTTTTGTACACGAAACATTGATTCACGCCAAAAGCAGCCACTTTTGGTGGTAATCCAATTCTAGTGCAAAAGCAGACCAAACAGTTCACTATAAGTATTAAATAAATAGTATAGGTGTTTGCCGGGAAATTGAAACCCCCAAATTGTTTAAAATAGATCCGGTTTAGAAGCTAAAAATTAAAATCGATTGGCGTCGCTAGTGTGCCCAAAATCACGCAGAGACCAATAAACAGAGCTATGCTCGGAGTGTCCTTGCGTGATCGTATCTGGAATGATGAGATCTGTAAAAGAACCAAGGTCAGAGACATAGCCCAAAGAACTGCATGCCTCAAATGGAAATGGGAAGGGCATATTGCGAGGAAAGCAGACGGCCGATGGGGTAGAAGGTTCTCGAGGGGAGGCCGCGTACAGGAAGCCGAAGCCATGGCAGGCTCTCCACAAGGTGGACCGACGATCTGGTGAAGATCGCAGGAATCCCTTGGATGCGGGCGGCACAGGACCGATCTGTGTGGAGATCATTGGGGGAGGCCTATGTCCAGAAGTGGACCTCTATTGGTTGAAATGATGATGATGATGAATCAATATTATGTCAAAATATAACAAAAATGACACATTAGTTTTAGTTTAAATAATTACTTATTAGATACATTTATAATAATTATACCTTATTAGGAACAGCATTTCGATGCAATTTACACAATCCGCTCTGGGTAATATACTTATCATCATTATCAAAATGTTTTGAGCATATACGCGTATTTTTGGTAGGCTTCCAATATAGTTCTCCACGACTCAGCCTTATGATTTTAACCCACTTTTCAGCAATAACTGGATCGATAGGAATCCTTTGAACAACAACACGCAATAGGTACAGACAACCACACATCAATGTATTCAAATCTGTTTTTTTTATCGATGGTCACTTTAATGTCAAACACGTTTGGTTCAATATCAATTGAGGAAATTTGACAGATTGTAGTAACCTGATGTGTGGCTGACTGTACTTTTAGGTTAAAATAAAGTATGTTCATACTTCTCAACTTTCAAGTTTAACAATTTTATGGTATAATGTATTATTAAATCATACAAACATCATATCTATCGGACAGTAAAATTGGGAAAATATTTTCACAATTGGGCAATACTGAATCATGGAAACAAAACGTTTTTATTTTCGCTTAAATAATCACAATAGACCAATGTAAATATTGAAAACTTGCCTGTGGAAAGTGATGTTATTAATCTTTTTATGCTTTTCAGAGGAGTTGTGGCACAATTTCACTGAACAAACCGTCATAATTAATTTATTTTCGCGAGACGCGTTCGGGTTGCTTTGACGTTTGACACTACGGGAGCGGCCGAGGCGTTTGGAGCCATGGCTCCAAATAAGAAGCTTTGACATTAGCCACAGATAACTATATTGTATTTCTATAGGTTATTATTCAAAGGGCTGACCGCTAACGTAAAAAACCTCTCATGGCTTGGCATTTGGCAACCGCGCCACCAAAGAAGTCCGGTGAAAAATGGGCTTGGTCGCCATTAACATTCAAATTGAGCCTTATAGTCAAAGATACAAGGAATCTCAAATTTTAGTTCCACGTTTTTCCGCGGGACTTCGTGGCGCAGACTCAAGATCGGTTTTAAGGGTGGCCTCTAAACTGCCCCTTAGTTACTCACGTTGTACTTAAGTGCAATATCCTTAGAACTTATGTCTGGGTCGGCTATACGTGCGGCCACTATGGCAGCGTCAATCTCAGCCGTGGTGCTCCTGCTATACCCTGTGCGGTGTCGGACCTTCAGTTCGCCAGTCTTCTCCCATCTGTTCAGCCAGAAGTAAGTGGTTTTACGCTGAAATGCGGACGTGGAAATAAATAAATAAAAAATCGACGGACATAAAATTAACGAAAATTAATAATGTTTGAGGAATTAACGGGGCTTTTTGAATGGAAAGAAGTCCAGTGAAAAGCGCGTCTCAGTCGCCATCAAATATTTGAGTTTTAAGCATATCTAGAATTTCAGATCCGTGTTTAGAGACCAAAAAGAGAAACTTCTTCTTGATTGCGTGTTATTCCGCGGGACTTCTTTCGTTGCGCAGACTCTAATGTGCGACCACCATCAGAAGACACTTCAGTGACATTGACAGGAGAACGTTTTACAACCTTTTTTCTATGGGAAAATGTCAAAACTGTATTAGTTCCGACTTTTGCCACGTGCCAAATAATCCGCATAAACAAAGTATAGGCAAAAGAAAAGCCTTGTATCCCCAAGAGCAATGGCGGGTTTTAAAGCAAGAAATGCATATTTTTTTTATCGAGCTTGCTGAGGCAAACACTCGGCCGAATTGTTGTTTGCATGGTAAGGATCCGTCCATATAAAAGCTCAAGTTCTTGACCGATTCGGCGTAAGATATGTGACCCGGACAAAAATAATATTGTTTTAATCAGTCATCATCATCATTTTCAGCCAATAGACGTCCACTGCTGGACATAGGCCTCCCCCCAATGTTCTCTACACAGATCGGGTCCTGTGCCGCCCGCATCCAATGGATTCCCCGCGATCTTCACCAGATCGTCGGTCACCTTGTGGGGGGCCTGCCACGGCTGCGACTTCCGGTGCGTGGCCCACGCCAGGACCCTTCTGCCCCACGGCCGTCTTTTCCTCGTATGTGCCCTGCCATTTGACAACTTGAGGCATGCAATCCTTTGGGCTATGTCTGTACCTTAGTTCCCTGCGGAATCTCATCATTTCTGATACGACACGCAGGGAGGATCCAGCATTAGATCTCTCCATTAGCTCTTGGGTACTTTGAGCCTCCTTATCGGCACATTGTAAGCGGCCACGTTCGGTCAGTATGTCATACCTGGCCAAACACACGGCATTGAAGACTGTCGTCTTGAGACACTGCGGTAGGGGGCCGAAAAATATGGCTGGTAGCTTCCCGAACGCTGCCCAGCCGAGTTGGATTCGTTTCTCCGATCGACCTCTTTCTGGAAGTTGGACTTACCAAGCTGGACTTTGGTCGAGGTAGAATGGAACTCGTCTACAACTTCCAGTTGCAGAGGCTTCCAACCTTCAAAGAGTGGGTACGACATGGGAATCGACATGATTTGTTCTTGTCAATGTTTATTCAGACCCACTTGTTGGGAGACTTACTGAGGTGTCAAGCATTGTGCCTCCCCCCCTAGGTCTTCAAGGTTTTCAGCCATGACTACGATATCTCAGCGAATCGAAGGCTGTGCGTCATTGTACTCACCATTTATATTGATGCCAAGTACATCCCCGATTCCAGAATTTAAAAACACGTCCTCGAACAGAGTGGTGAACAGTTTCGGCGATTATAACGTCACCCTGTCTCACACCTCGCTGGAGAGGAATGGGTTTTGATTCCTGGTCCTGAGGACGGACTGACATTTGTGAGTTTCCGTACAATGACTGCAACACTTGTAGTATCGGTAGTCTATTCGGCACCTTGGAGAGACTGTATTAGCACGGCCCAGGGTACTCGACAGAGTCGAAGGCTTTCTATAGCCACAAACGCTAAGCATAATGGCAGGTTATACTCTTCGGTCTCTGTATGACTGCCGCAGCGTATGTATGTCTATAGTGCTAAAGCCTTTCGTAAATCCGGCTTGTTCGGGAGGGGAAGCGTCGAACCTGCGTGCGAGGACGATTCGTCATAAATCTCGAAAAACAGCTTATATATGTGAGACTCAGCTGCGTGAAGGCTGTAATTCTCAATGGATTTGTCACCCTTTTTGAAGAAAAGCCTTACCACGGCAGGAGTGCCACGCTTTTGTGTATCCATCAATGATGATGGAGTTGAAAAGCCTCTGAAGGGTTTCAGGACAGGTCGTCCACGCTTTCGAAGCTCCGCTGTGACTCCATCATCACCGGTGCCCTTACCGTTTTTAAGCTGTTTGAGAGCATGCTAATCGCGTATAGCTGACGTTCAGGATATCTTCGGTGTAGTGCCGGGTTAATTTGGCTCTTGCGTCAACGGGACGAAGACAGGTGTGCGTGATGTCGCGTAAAGATGTCATAAAGTGTTCGAAATCTCGGCCAAAAGCTCTGGGCGTGATGTGACGATTCTGCCATCCTCTGTTTTCAGCTTGGTCAACAAGCTCTCTCCAATAGCCAGATCTCTAGCGAAGACTTTGGAGCCTTTGTTTCGCTCTATAGCCTCTTTAATACTACCGTATTAAATCGGCGTATGTCCCGGGTCAGGCACTTGGAGATGCGCTTGCTAAGCTGCCGTCGTTGACGCGCTTCATCAGAGGTTTGCAGAACCATTTTCCGCCTTTCCTCCATTAGCTTTAGAGTTGGCTCCGAGATTTACTGGCTTTTTTCGTACGGCTGGGTCTGAAGACCTTTGCACCCGCCGGTAAGGACAGCTTCTACGAGCCTGTCATTATATTTGTCCACATCTGAGCAGCTCTCTAGGCAATCGAAGCGATTTTCCAGTTCAAGTTGAAAGCTTTCGGGGTTTTCAATTTGGATGGCTACTGGGCGGAGCGTAGATTTCATCAGTCGATACCTTTCGGATGCAACGTGTAGATTCAAAGTGCCTCTTACCATTCGGTGATCACTTCCAGTGTTCAACGAATTGATCACTGAGACATCATTGAATATCCGGGTCTTGGTAGACATGATGAAGTCAATCTCATTTTTTGTAACGCCATCCGGACTTTCCCAGGTCCACTTACGATGCAGCCGTTTTTTAAAGAAGGGAGTTCATCATGAAGAGTCCCTCCCTCTCCATATACTCGGCTAGCATTCGACATCGGTGGTTCCGGATTCCTGATCCAAATTGCCCCACTTTCGACTCCTCATCGTCCTTTTTGCCTAGCCTTGCGTTGAAATCTCCCATGACAACAGTGTAGTGAGTATTGGAAGTATGTATTGCCCGAGAGATATCCTCATACATTACTTCCACTTCCTCGTCGGGGTGAGTCGAGGTCGGGGCGTAAACCTGTATTACCTTTAACGAATACCGTTTGGTAATTCTGAGTGTAAGGTACGCCACCCTATTCGACACACTTCCGATTTGTACAATGTTGTTCACGAGGGACTTGTGGACAATAAACCCGACTCCACCTTTGGACAGTTCTTCGCCCTCCCGGAAATAAAGCAGATCCCCGGATGATCATCGTATCCTCGCCCTGTCGTCGGACTTCGGATAATCCTACAATACTCCAGCGAATTTTGCTTAATTCTTCCTCCAATTCCAGCAGCTTCTCTTCGGTCCGCAGTGTGCGTGTGTTGTACGTTGCCAGGGCCAAGGTTGTTTGACGGTAGGTATTTGCCACCCGGGGATTCTTGGCACCCCTGGTCCCAGCGCCTCGCCCGCTTCCGTCATCGCCGGCTCGGCCTCCGGTACCGCCGGGCACTTGGGCACTTTAATCAGTATTATGTGTGTATTGCCAGTGATGACATACAGAACCGAAACGTAAACCGCTTACATTGAGCCGCTTAAGGTGACGAGTAGGGCACACTAGCGACGCCAATCGATTTTAATTTTAGCTACTAAACCGGATCTATTTTAAACAATTTCGAGGTTACAATCTCTCGGCAAACACTTATAATATTTATTAAATAACCATGCACAAATGTTGGGTCCGTTTTTGTACACGAAACATTGATTCACGCCAAAAGCGGCCACTTTTGGTGGTAATCCAATTCTAGTGCAAAAGCAGACCAAACAGTTAACTATAAGTATTAAATAAATAGTATAGGTGTTTGCCGGGAAATTGAAACCCCCAAATTGTTTAAAATAGATCCGGTTTAGAAGCTAAAAATTAAAATCGATTGGCGTCGCTAGTATGCCCAAAATCACGCAGAGACCAATAAACAGAGCTATGCTCGGAGTGTCCTTGCGTGATCGTATCTGGAATGATGAGATCTGTAGAAGAACCAAGGTCAGAGACATAGCCCAAAGAACTGCATGCCTCAAATGGAAATGGGAAGGGCACATTGCGAGGAGAGCAGACGGCCGATGGGGTAGAAGGCCCTCGAGTGTAGGCCACGTACAGGAAGCCGAAGCCATGGCCAGCACCCCACAAGGTAGACCGACGATCTGGTGAAGATCGCAGGAATCCCTTGGATGCGGGCGGCACAGGACCGATCTGTGTGGAGATCATTGGGGGAGGCCTATGTCCAGAAGTGGACCTCTATTGGTTGAGATGATGATGATGATAAATGAACATTATGTCAAAGTACAACAAAAATGACACATTAGTTTTAGTTTAAATAATTATTAGATAAATTTTTAATAATTATACCTTATTAGGAACAGCATTTCGATGCAATTTACACAATCCGCTCTGGGTAATATACTTATCATCATTATCAAAATGTTTTGAGCATATACGCGTATTTTTGGTAGGCTTCCAATATACTTCTCCACGACTCAGCCTTATGATTTTAACCCACTTGTCAGCAATAACTGGATCGATAGGAATCCTTTGAACAACAACACGCAATAGGTACAGATAGCCACACATCAATGTATACAAATCTGTTTTTTTTTATCGATTGTCACTTTAATGTCAAACACGTTTGGTTCAATATCAATTGAGGAAATTTGACAGATTGTAGTAACCTGATGTGTGGCTGACTGTACTTTTAGGTTAAAATAAAGTATGTTCATACTTCTCAACTTTCAAGTTTAACAATTTTATGGTATAATGTATTATTAAATCATACAAACTCATATCTATCGGACAGTAAAATTGGGAAAATATTTTCACAATCGGGCAATACTGAACATGGAAACAAAACGTTTTTATTTTCGCTTAAATAATCACAATAAACCAATGAAATATTGAAAACTTGCCTGTGGAAAGTGATGTTATTAATCTTTTTATGCTTTTCAGAGGAGTTGTGGCACAATTTCACTGAACAAACCGTCATAATTAATTTATTTTCGCGAGACGCGTTCGGGTTGCTTTGACGTTTGACACTACGGGAGCGGCCAGGGCGTTTGGAGCCATGGCTCCAAATAAGAAGTTTTGACATTAGCCACAGATAACTATATTGTATTTCTCCCCATCGTCAGCCCATTTCAGTCCCCACTGCTGGGGCACGGTCCTCCCTCACATGAGGGGTAATTGCCATACTCACCACGCTTGGCAGACGGGTTGGCGAGGGTTTTGGTATAAATGCAGAGTTTTCCTTCTCTGGGTGCTGATGATCATGCCAGCAACTTTAACTTAGTCGCCTCTTACGACACCTCGGTAAGAGTGAGGGTGGCCTATTCTACTCTGCCGGGGACCACACGGCCACGGCTAACGTATTTCTATAGGTTATTATTCAAAGGGCTGACCGCTAACGTAAAAAATCTCTCATGGTTTGGCAACCGCGCCACCAAAGAAGTCCCGTGAAAAATGGGCTTGGTCGCCATTAACATTCAAATTGAGCCTTATAGTCAAAGATACAAGGAATCTCAAATTTTAGTTCCACGTTTTTCCGCGGGACTTCGTGGCGCAGACTCAAGATCGGTTTTAAGGGTGGCCTCTAAACTGCCCCTAGTTACTCACGTTGTACTTAAGTGCAATATCCTTGGAACTTATGTCTGGGTCGGCTATACGTGCGGCCACTATGGCAGCGTCAATCTCAGCCGTGGTGCTCCTGCTATACCCTGTGCGGTGTCGGACCTTCAGTTCGCCAGTCTTCTCCCATCTGTTCAGCCAGAAGTAAGTTGTTTTACGCTGAAATGCGGACGTGGAAATAAGTAAATAAAAAATCGACGGACATAAAATTAACGAAAATTATTAATGTTTGAGGAATTAAAGAAGTCCAATGAAAAGCGCGTTTCAGTCGCCATCAAATATTTGAGTTTTAAGCATATCTAGAATTTCAGATCCCTGTTTAGAGACCAAAAAGAGAAACTTCTTTTTGATTTCGTGTTATTCCGCGGCACTTCTTTCGTTGCGCGGACTCTAATGCCGGTATATAATACTACTCTTTGCTCTAATGTGCGACCACCATCAGAAGACGCTTCAGTGACATTGACAGAAGAACGTTGTACAACTTTTTTTCTATGGGAAAATGTCAAAACTGTATTAGTTCCGACTTTTGCCACGTGCCAAATAATCGTGGAGCGACTGTTCCAGACTCTATACTCTGTTAATAAATAAATAAAGTCGTGAAAATGAATGATGGCGCCACTGACGCTTATGTATAGGGCATGGTAAGGTAACATAATCAAAGGAAATCGTTTAAATCCACGACTTAATTGACAGATGGTTTATAGGTTATGTTACGATGCGAAATAATTTAACTTACAGTTATATTCAGCTCTTTGCATATTTCGCTGACCCGATATCCTTTCATCCTCAATTCTATTATTGTTTTCTTCTGTTTATGCGTAAGTCTAGAATTCATGGCACAATTATTATATCAAGAACACACGACGCAACGCAACAAATGAATGAAATAAAATATCGCGTCGGGGAGGCAGGCAGCGCGTCAAACGATGCAGTTTGACCTTGGGTGATAAAGAGAGACAGGATCTAATCGTTTGGCAGACAAACGTGTAAGAGCGAGTGAGACGGACGCATTGTTTTTTTTTTATAAGAAGGTGCTTTCATTTTAAATAGACCCAGCAGGAATCGATATCTATATTATATAATTGTTTTATAAACTTAAACTCTTAGAGTGACGATGGCGCTTCAGTTGTAGAAAAATAATGACCGTGTGTGACGACGACCACCCTATAATATTATTGTTATTATTTACTATTATACATTCAGTCCGAAGGAAAAGTCTAAACACTGTCATCTATTATTTGAAGAGAATACTACCACTTCGTTGAATTTTTGTTATCTGCGCCATCTAACGTTTATTGCTTGAAACAAAATGCGCCGTTCACGTTGCTTTTTAAGCGAAAGTTTGCTGTTACTATAAAGAGATAGATGGCGGTAAGGAACGATTTAGTTTCAAATAATGACACTAGAGGCCGCTTTGTGCTGTTTCGGCTATAGAACTAGAAAATAGTTTTTGCAATATGTGCTGTTCTGTTGTTGAGGGTAGTGAATAAGGGAGACAAAAAGCGTCCACTTTTGGCGTGAATAAATTTTTCGCGTAGAAAAACGGACCCAACATTTGTGCATGGTTATTTAATAAATAGTATTTGAACACTTTTTAGTCCTGCTTTTTGAAGGCAGTTTTTTTCTAGTTATCTTTTTATGTAAGTAATAGATGGCAGACGAGCACACGGATTACCAAATAGTCTATTTTCTATAGTTACGGAAAAAACGTTGCTGTGACATACGGACGGACGGACAGACGGACAGACATGACGAATCTATAAGGGTTCCGTTTTTTGCCAATTCCGTTTTTCGCGTTGGACCTAACATTGGTGCATGGTTATTTAATAAATACTTAGTAGAAGTGTTTGCCGAGAGGTTGTAACCCCGAAATTGTTTAAAATAGATCCGGTTTAGTAGCTAAACATTAAAATCCATTGGCGTCGCTAGTGTGCCCTACCCGTTACCTTAACAAAAAACCATGAAAATACACAAAAAAAATACGTCTTTAAAAATATTATTGTTTCTTTTTGTGATTAGTCAATCAAGTTATTAATTTAGGAAGCTAGTCATATAGAAATAAAAGATGTTAAAAGGCTTTTAATTATATATAATGCATATATATATTCCATTTATAAGTAAGTTTTATAGGTAAGCAGCGCACTTGTGACACCACTGGTGTCGCGAGTGTCCATGGGCGGCGGCAATTGCTTACCATCAGGTCAACCGTCTGCTCGTCTGCCACCTATTACATTAAAAAAATATTATAGGTGGCAGACAATCCGACGGATCACCTGATGGTAAGTGATTACCGCCGCCCATGGACACCTGCAACATCAGTAATGTCACAATTGCGTTGCTTACCTTATAACCCCCCTTCCCCTGGATTGGGCCTCCAGTACCCTCACTGTGAAACACAGCGCATGCACTGCTTCACGCCGGTTTTCTGTGAGGACGTGGTATTACTCCGGTCGAGCCGGCCCATTCATGCCGAAGCGTGGGTCTCCCACTGTTAAAATCATTTAGTCAGTAAAAAAAAAAATCGTTTTTTTCGCTCTCCTGTAAAGTTGGTGTTTTCAAGTTAGGCCTTTGTTGTTCTAGGAGTGCGATATATCACCAGCGGGTAGGAAGGTCAAAGGTATTGGACGGTCCCTAGGAAGAGAAGGAGCCTCGCTATTTATCTCCTGCCGCTTGTACTATGAGGAATGCTCCGAGGAATTTTCGAACTGATTCCTGCCGCGTCATTTTACTATCTTTCTACTCGACATCAGCTCCAACCCATCATTTAGATGGCTGTCAGCTGCTGGCTGTTCTCAAAACTGTGTTTTGAAAACAAAACTTTTGTATAACTTTTTTTTTATGTCATAGGTAGCAGATGGTAAGCGATTGCCGCCGCCCATGGACAACCGCGACACCAGTGGAGTCACAAGTGCGCTGCCAACGTTTACTACGAAATTAAAAAAATCCGGTTTAGTCGCTAACAATTTAAATCGATTGGTGTCGCTAGTTTGGACTACCCGTTCGCCTTAAAATTTACAATACAACCACAAGTTAACATTACTCAAATTAACATTGAATGAAGTGGGTAACATTTGAGACCGTATGAGAGCCACGCTTCGGCATGAATGGACCGGTTCGACCGGAGTGATACCACGGCCTCACAGAAAACCGTCGTGAAGCAGCACTATGCTGTGTTTCGTTGCGTGAGTGAGGGCACCGGAGGCCCTATCCCGGGGAAAGGGGGGTTTAAAGGTTGGCAGTGCACTTGTGACTCTGGTGTCCATGGGCGGCGGCGTCTACTCGTCTGCCACCTATGACATAAAAAAATCAATTGAGGTTTTTTTGACTAACTGAGTAATGTATTGTCTATAATGTTGTTGGGCGGCGTTGATGACTTTCCATCAGGTGACTCGCTTGCTCGTTTGTCCGCCTCTAGCATAAAAAAAATAGATACTAACAAAGTTTAGATATAATATACTATGTAGTTGCGGTTTCACCCGCGTGGAACCGGTAATTTTAGCCTATGTGTTATTCTAAAGCTATACTGTGTGTATCTGTGGGCATTTACATCCCTTTAACCACGTGTTCTACCAACCATTCTGAGCAACATTTCGAGAGCATCGTCTCGTGAAGAAAGCATACCAGAGCCGACGCCTGGTAGGCCGGCCTAGGTATCGCTGGAAAGACGTCGTCGAAAATGATCTTTTTGTTTCAATACTTTCGAAAAATTCACAAAGTAGCGCGGCTGTTTCCTCGTTGTCCTACTCTTTTGTCCTACCAGTAGAACCACGAGGAAACAGTTTTGCAATTAGTGTTTACCTGTATCACCCGTAGACCCAATGGCGATATTTAGAATGGTAGGACAACGGGTAAAATAAAATTACCCTTGGACCCACTAGGGGACATGTTGGCGGGACCACGGGTAAAATTATGTGGTTTTCGGGATGTAAAATATAAAAAAATAACAATGTATAATACAAACTGTTATGTAATAAAAACCAGTATAGATTATTTCTGTAATTATTTATTGGTACGATAAACTATCTCTTTTCTTGTTTTAAAAACAATATGGACGCTCGTCCTTCAAAAAAACTCACCCACTGTCATGGCTGTCAACACTTGTCATTTGTTGCCACCTCCGGCGCCACTGTGTTTTGCGCGAAGGTTGAATGCGAATTGATATACATATTTTAAATACAAATTGCTAACATATGTAATGTACTCTTTTACATATAAGTACATCGATAGCAATAGATGATCGTCAGTGTGTGGCTGCGTCCACACTTGCTTCATTGCTTGTTTGTTTGACAGTTTCCATGGTGACAGAAAAATAAACAATCTGTTTAAAAGTGGCGTCTATATTATTTTATCCCTAATTTAAATATGTAACACAAACATACACGCACACAAAAATACAAATCTTTCCTCTTGACTTTTTTAGTGTAGAAAACTTTTTTTAGGTGTGTAGGTATTTTAAATGAGTTAAGAAAACAAAGCGACCCCAGTATAATAGCCGAGTAAAACCGAAACACTTTTCTAGCAATTCATTCCGAATGCTGGATTTAATAAATGCTTAAGTGGAGAGTACACTGTTATTTCTCTTTGAGACTGGCCAAAGGGAATTCTCGAAGAAAAATGGGACCCCACCGGGTGGCGCCCGCCTCCCCCAGGAGGTATCGTTCTGAATAAAGAAAAGTTAAAATTTTCTTAAAACCCCCCCTTCCCACCCTTCTATCTATCTTCGTTTAAGTATTGGCAAAAATGCCCCCTTTCTTCCGTCCCTTTCCCGCTCGCGATGACATCCAATGCTTTTTAAAACGGTTGAAATGGCGAGTGTTGTTTGCTCCTTAATTTCTCATTGTTTTAGGGTTTGATGTGGAATGAAATATGGCACATTGATAGGGTTATAAGGGGTTATATAATGAAGTTCAGTTTGACAAAGTATCTATGAAAGCACAAGCTGTTGAGTTGGTTCATGAGAAACTTAAAAAGTAAGTACTCGTACCTACAGTAGAACGCTGATTATCCGAATATGTCCTAAGCAGTAATATAAGAAATTAAAACCAAGTATGTATGTAGGTACTTTTGCAATAAAACCAAGGTTTGTAGGGACTTTCTTAGGGCCTGATGCGTTGCAATTAGCTTTGATAGGATATATTGAAGTGGACTTCTGGCGATAGGCGTCAAACATTTCGCGTGGGCTGATGCAATTCAATGTGTATGTTTTCAATATGTAGTGAAAAAAAATTGTGTTTATTTCTGCAGTGAAGTGCCGCGAAGTGATCCTCATAATAAGAATCGTTGAATTGCTGGACACGTGCTGGACAGCGTTGCCATCCGCATACCATCCAGACAATGGCGGCGCGCACCAAGAGGTTGCTCCTCGTTCCTGCCCCGAGCCATCAAGGCATGGAATGCCCTCCCAGCTCATCTGTTTCCTCCTTCATACAATCCGGGGTCTTTTAGGCGGGGCGTGAAACGGCATCTCAGCAGGCCATTAGGGTGAGGATGGCAGACACAATGGGTACTTTGTTAGTTCTTCTGTGCCTGTCAGCCTCATTTTTGGATTTCACGGCCGCTTACCATCAGGCGGAGTGAGGTTATCCTGATTGGTCTTTCTATAAAAAAAAAAATTGTATCGTTTTTAACACTGCTATTGTGTGTCGAGTTGTCGTGACAATTTGCTTGGTTCTAATCGTGTCGCGATTGTGTTTAGAGTGGTATCGGCAGAATCCGTAGGTGGATAAAACGCAAAACACTGGCGTTTTATTGAATGACTTTGAATTTGACTGACTTCGACTGTTGACTACCCCTACATTAGCAAGATATCTTTAGGTGGAGCCATAATACATATAAAAATATAATGAAGAGTAACTGTTTTTGATATAACTAACCTTATACTAACCTATGACTTTTGGAAATTCGCATAAAAATATGTAACTTTTCATACAAAGTTGATCACGTGACTTGGCCATTTTGTTGGCCAAATTTCGACGAATTTTGAAAAGTCATTGAACAAATATTGTTCAGAATGGTTGGTAGAACACGTGGTTAAAGGGATGTAATCGTTCGCAGATACACCCTGTATACGAGCACAACATCAGTTACAAAAGAACAAACAAACAAAAAAGAATAGATTACAGAAAAAAAACAAAGCGAAGGAAAAACAAATAATAAGGGTATAAATAACCAGGCAATGTATATATATTGTGTGTTGTGACCTCGAACATAAATGGCCCTCACTCAGCCTATGTCATGATCCTGAAAAAAGGTCATGACACTGATTTTCAGTAGGGCCAGCTGAGTGAGTGCCACGGACGTCAGCCTTGTGTGTCTTGTGTACCTAGTGTGAAATATATACTCTTTAATATATGTGTAGGATTAATGTAATTGTAAAAAAAAATATTGTCGAACCAATACCATGTTAAATTATTACTTAAAAATCTAAATAAGAAACAGTCTATCTTATATCTGTCCCGTTATTTCATTTTGTGGTACGGAACCCTAAAATAGGGTGGAACGATTTCACCGGCAGCCACTAAAAGTAATAAAATATTTTCCTGAAAAGTGGTGTAAAAGTGACACGAAACCGCCGATACGGCGATAACCCTCGCGCGAAGTGAAATCGCCAAAGTTCGCACTCTACCAACTTAAATCGGGTTAACTTAGTGAGTGGTAGCGACAGCAAGCAAACCCTTAACATGCTCTACTTATTGGAATCCCTCCTGAGAAAATTTCCAAGATACACCCTGTATGTATTTGTGAAGCGTATAATATACGATTGGCAAATACACTATTGAGTATCTTATCTATATTCTAAATTTACTATTAACAAAGAAGAGTTAAATCCTACTGAGGTAATCCGAAAACACGAATCGCTTGCGCGATGTATTCAACACCTAGCGCCATCTTTGGCAACTCGCATCTATCTCAGCCATCCTGCGGAGATCGTCACTCCATCTGGACTGAAGGCGCTCTACACTGCGTTTTTTTATGATATGGGGGGCAGACGAGCATAAGTATCACCTGATGGTAAGCGATTACCGCCGGCCATGGACACCTGCCATGTCAAAGGAGTCCCAAGTGTGCTACCTGGCCTTTTTAAAAGGGATTTTTTTCATGAAGGTTTTCAAGTCGTATCGGACCGGAAACACCGCAAGCGATAGTTCATTCCAGAGTTTTGTCGTTCGGGTAGAAAAGTTTCTTGAGAATCGCACAGTTAAAGACTGCCAGCCATCTAAATGATGGACATTAATGGAACTGTTGACGAATGGAACGATGACTGAATGAAGCGGCAGGAATAAGTCCAAACAATTCCTCAGATTCCCCATAGTACAAGCGGTAGAATATACATAGGGAAGCAACATCTCTACACAGTACCAAGGAGTCAAGCCGATTGGAAATATATTGGCAGTCGGAGATTCGAGTCGCTCTCCGTTGAATGCGGTCCAGAGGGAGAAGCTGGTAAATGGGCGCCCCCGCCCTGTGTTTACCGAGACGCGGTTTCCATTCTAGACCTCGTTATCCCAGCGGTTGTCAGTTCTACCGCTGATATGGCTAGCCGACTGCCACTACAAGTTGCTAATGAGGTAAACTATGTCGATGACTTGCGTTCTCTGTCGCATTTACTACCGCTACCGCTATTTTTACATACTCCGTTGGCTCAGCGACCCAAACAGAGTCTTGGCCTCCGAAACAAGAGATCGCCACTTCGGTCGATCCTGCGCCACTTCTTGCCAGTTATTGACCAGGAGCTCGCGCAGATTTTGACTGACCGGATGGTGCAATTGGTAATGACCCTGCCTCTTTCAGACAAACATTCGTGCGATGACACTTGTGTTTGTTCAGTGTCTGGGTGTATTATATGTATTTAAGTATATATTTGTGTTCCTCTGTTGTCTGATATCTGTAACACAAGTGCTTACGCTACTTATTACAGAATCAGGTCAACGTATGAGATGTTGTAAGAATTATTATATTATTATAGATCAGTCTCGACGACGTCCATCCAGCGATACCTAGGTCGGCCAACTAGGCGTCGGCCTACGGGTCGGCCCTGGTATGCTTTTTCACGAGACGACCTTCGTCCAACCTCTCGAGATGGCCAAGCCAGGGAAGGCGGTGCGCCTTAGTCTCGCCAAAGTCCTACGTAATATTCTGGGCCCAGTTAAAGTAGACAACGATGGCTGGAGGATCTGCACAAATGCCGAGATAGAAGAGTCATTGTGAACACACCCAACCGCTATTTTTACATTAGTAAAATGGCGCTCACGGTGACGGATAGGGCACACTAGCGACGCCAATCGATTTTTATTTTTAGCTATTAAACCGAATCTACATTAAACAATTTCGGCAAACACTTATAATATTTAAAAATAACCATGCACAAATGCGGACCCAACATTTGTACGCGAAAAATTGATTCACGCTAAAGGTGGCCGCTTTTGGCGGTAATCAATTTTTCGCGTACAAAAACGGACCTAATATTTGTGCATGGTTATTTAATAAATAAGTAGTATAAGTGTTTGCCGAGAGGTTGTAGCCCTGAAATTGTTTAAAATATATCCGGTTTAGTAGCTAACAATAAAAAACGAATGGTGTCGCTAGTTAGGGCTACCCGTCGCCTTAATAAAAAATCTGAAAAAAGGTTTCATAATTCATCATTTTTATTTTCTAAAAACACGGTTTGGTTTTATATGTGACACGTTACCTCGCCCCTGCCTGTTGGTCTAATAGTTTAAGTATCGGGCCGTGATTTCGGGGTCCTGGGTTCGATTCCCGGGTCGAGCAAAAAGTATGTTTCGAATTTTTCGAGCATTGCTCGGGCTCGTGATCACCGGATTGGTGAGGGAAGTGTGATGATTAAGCCTAACCCCATCATAGTAGCGATGACTTGATTTCTATGATGGATGCCTTTGCCCTGCAGTGGGACAGTATATAGGCTAATATTTTACTTTACGTTACCTCGATATTAAAATTTAAACTCAAGCGTCAAGGATAAGATATGAATAAGTATGTTTTTGCACGCAGTACTTCCTACATAGTCGCCACCTGTTGACAGCACGTCCGGTGTTCGACTAGAATGTCTCTCCGGTCCTGGGTTCGAATCCTGCATGTTTTAAAGTAAACGCAAGGACTCGCAGCAGACGGTAGATTATTTCAATCACGAATGATGAATGATACTTGTTTTGAACACTATAAAAGTATCTATAGATTATTAAATATGTATGTATTGTTTATTATTGTTATTATTTTCCTGTAAACTTATTTTTTTCTCTCCTCGAGGAGGTGTTTTTAAGAGCACGGGCCGTAGCCAAGCGCATCTTAAACCTTATTCTATATTAAGAAATTTTCGCACTACTCGGCATGTATTTAATATGACTGCTTTCTGTAAGAGTTTATATGTGGGTGCTGGTACTCGTATGTTTAGTGTGTCTAGACAAGTGTGTCACAGTGTGTCTAGAATAGCGACAAATGCTACCATATCAAGTTTACATCACACAATCATGTCTGAATATAGAGTTGCTGGTGATAAGTTGAAGGAAGTTATCTCTATTTGAGATCTTGGTGTTCAGTTAGATAGTCAACTGTGGTTTTCAGAGCTTATTGATAAAATGATTAAAGAAGCGAACAAATCTCTGGGTTCTATTTTGAGAAGAACCATAGATTTTAAAAGTCCGTCTACAGTTATCCTTCTTTATAATAGCTATGTGAGGAGTAAATAGGAATACTGCAGCACTGTTTGGTGTCCGAGCTATAAAACCTACATAAATAGGATTGAGAGAGTTAAAAAAAAATAGTTTGTAACCTGTCATATCGCTTTACAACACCAAGAACAACAAAATCCTATAATGACAAAGTGAAGTACTTCCAACCGGATCCGCTCCACAAACGACGCATCTATCTCGATATGTCTAACCTGCACAAGTTGATGAATGACCGTGTTGAAAGTCCTGAGTTGCTGAAAAAAATAGACTTCAATAGCCCGAATAGATTGCCGCGTTATCCTAGGTGGTTATTTAGAAATAAGTCAAGTAGAACTCGAATGGGCCGTGATTCTCCTGTTGGTCGCTTCATCATCAGCCTATTTAAGTCCCCACTGCTGGGGCACGGGCCTCCCTCAATCACATGAGGGGTAATTGCTATACTCACCACGCTTGACAGACGGGTTGGCGAGGGTTTTGATATAAATGCAGAGTTTTCCTTCTCTGGGTGCTGATGATTATGCCAGCAGCTTTACCTTAGTCGCCTTTTACGACACCTCGGTAAGAGTGAGGGTGGCCTATTCTACTCTGCCGGGGACCACACGGCCATTGGTCGCTTATCTCATCTTTACAATGACTTGAGTAAAAAAAAAAATGCCTGAACTTAATATCGATTTTCAGAGCCACCATAAGTTCTTATACAGTATTAAAATTGGTGACGTACATTAGCATGCGTACTTGGCAATGAGTGTTTCATAATAGTATAAAAGGTTTTTTTTCTCTCTTTCGTTATAATACTGTTCTAGTGTCAAAAAACACAACGAATGCCATACTTTTTTTTAATTTGTTTTGTTTTGATTTGATTTGTAAATTTAGTTTTTTATACATGATGTGGTTGCCTGTAATTGTAGGAACAGTAAGCTCATAGTCTATTGTGTTTTTTTGTTTGTTATAGCTGTATGCTATATTGGTAATCCTATAAATAAATAAATAAAATGTGAGATGTGTATTTGAAAGTGTGGATATGTTATTAGGTCTAGTTTGTATGTTTTAATCTAAGCAATTAAATATTTAATTACAACAAAAACTTTATTTCATATTTCTTTATTTGCATATCACATGGTATAAAGGTATTACAAAATAACATGAACAGAGACATGTGACGCCCCGTAAGGGCACCGCAAAGTGTTAGAGAGCAGGTGAGCTTTCTTAAAAAAAATAATTAGCTAGTATTTAAATTATGTAAATACAAGTAATATTAAAATATAACATTGGAAGCAATCAATAACATTAAAGCATGCATTATTAAATCATTATTAACAATAAATAAATCAAATTAATTTAAAAAAACATTAATTAAATATACATTTTTAGACATTAATTTGGCACTTATTATCTAGGAACAATTTTTTTAAATTATAAAAAGCTTTTCTAATTAAATATTGTTTACAGTTTATCTTGGGTTTTTATATGGATGGGAATACAATTATAAATTTTTATTGGCATAGAATGGGGGCCAGAGCTATATAAGTTGAGAGTAGTGAAAGGGAGTTTTAATTTGTATAAGTTTCGATTATTTCTTTTTATACTTGTAAGTTCACTTTAAATATTATACCGAACGTCGAACGTCTTTGAACATAAGGTGAGAATTGACGAAAAAAAATACAGTTTTGTATACTTTTATGTGTAAGACAACATAACATTTTAGCAAATAACTTTTCGGAAAACATGATCGATAGGGTACAGACGGCCAAAGATAGCTGCAATTTTTACTTAGCAGTTAGTCTAGTACAACTCAAACAACCCCACCTCAATTACGAATATTTCATCCCATTTTATTATTTGCCGGGCTCGTCTCAATGGCAGACCAAACAGATTGAAAGTTTTCATCGGCCCGTTTTTCCCGTTCCCGATTGATTTGTATTTCCTAAGATAAGTAATTACGGCCGACTGTAGGGCCGATCCATAAATCCGCGGGGGGAGGCCACCCTTAAAAAAGGGGGTGTTCTTCTTATATTTAAATATCGAGCGCCTTCCGGGTAGGTGCCACGGTTTTTCCAGTAAAGGGGTAAGTGACAGAGCCAGGGAATAGAGCTGGGAGTGGAGAGGGGTGTTATTAGAACAACAATCAGGTAAATATATCTATTGTCGATTGACAGGATGTTTTTTGACAGACGAGCAGATGGATCACCTCACGGTAAGCCATTGCCGCCGTCCATGGACACTGCTACACCCGTGGAGTGACAAGTGCGTTACCAACCTTTGAATATCCATTTTCCTCGACCTGAGGGTACCCCTCACTCACGCAGCGAAACACAGCACATACGACGACGGTTTTCTGTGAGCCCGTGGTATCACTCTGGCCGAGCCGGCCCATTGATGTCGAAGCTTACGGTCGGATAGGCCTAGCTTCGGCGATGCATAGGCTTGAAGCATCTCTATGCATCTTCTACCGTTTGCCTATACAATGGGAAAGCTCTGAAGAATTGTTCGCCCTGATTCCTGCTGCTTCAAAATCAAATCAAAAGGATTGCACCACCCTCCCCTCTTCTATCTAATGTCCTTTACCTGAAGGTTGTCTGGTAGAGATCGCTCCCAGCGATAAGACCGCCTAAATTGTACATTGTATCTCTGTATACCTAGCTTTTAAGTTTTGTATGTTGTGCAATAAAGAGTATCTATCTATCTATCTATCTGCTTCATATCAAAATCGTTAAACGTGACAGCAGCTCCATCTCCATATCTAGACTTCTGGCAAAGCACAATTGTGCGTTTCTTAAGGTGACGGGTAGGGCACACTAGCGACGTCAACCGATTTAAATTTTTAGCTACTAAACCGGATATATTTTGAACAATTTCGGGTTTACAACCTCACAACGAACACTTATACTATTTATTAAATAACAATGCACAAATGTTCGGTCCGTTTTTAGACGCGAAAAATTGATTCACGTCAAAAGTGGCCGCTTTTAGCGTGAATCAATTTTTCGCGTACACGTTGGACCCAACATTTTTGTATGGTTATATAATAAATAGTATAAGTGTTTGCCGATTAAAATATACGTAGTTTAGAAGCTAAACATTAAAATCGATTGGCGTCGCTAGTGTGCCCTACCCGTCACCTTAAGAACTTTTTACCTCGCACACTCAAACTGTGGAAAACTCTGTATTTATACCAAAGCCCTCGCCAACCCGACTGCCAAGCGTGGTGAGTATGGCAATTAACCCTCATGTGATTGAGGGGGGCCCGTGCCCCAGCAGTGGGGACTTAAATGGGCTGACGATGATATTTGCCACCAGCGATATTTTCGGACCGCGTACTATTAAGTATATAGTATACGTTTGCTCGTCTTTTTCCTATCACATAAAAAAAGAATCTTCCACCTTACTCTGCTGCCTTAGTAACAATCTTAAAGTATCAGCCTATAAACTATCCCACTGCAGGGCTAAGGCCTCCATCATAGAAATCAAGTCATCGCTTTTATGATGGGATTAGGGGATGAATCACCACGCTTGCCAAATGCGGATTGCTGATCACAAACCCGAGCTATGTTCGAAAAATTCGAAACATACTTTTCGCTCGACCCGGGAATCGAACCCAAGACCCCGAGATCACGGCCCGGTACTTAAACCACTAGACCAACGCGGCGTGGCAATCTTAGCGTCTACCTAACACAACAAAAAGCGATTCCTCCCTATCTTGGGCTTCCAAAAACCGGCGTGTGGCAGCACCTGCGCCGAGTGAGTGAAGGACCCTTAAAATAAGTAAACTCCATCCTAACTCTAGCCTGTACCTCAGCAGTTTTTTTTTGTCTATTCCGTCGATCAAGCTTACTTGAAAGCATTTTATTTATGACTACTGGCCCACCCTCACTTCGTTAGGAGACATTAGTTCCATTTTATACCAATAGATGGTGCTAGGCGTAGATTACATCGCGCAAGCGTTCAGTGTTTCCGGATTACCTATAAGCGTTGCCGCTCACTGTAGATTTACCTCTTTATAAATAGTATAGATACCCAAGAGAGATAGCAATACTGCCTTGATAACTAACCGGTTTTCTATACTTAAAAAAATAAATACCTCTTTATAGAGGTATAGAGGCTAGCATAGGCATAAAAAACTAATTTTTGTTTTTTTTTGAGATACCGCTTTCGCGCTTCATCATCAGCCCATTTAAGTCCCCACTGCTGGGGTACGGGCCTCCCTCAATCACATGATTAGGGGTATTTGCCATACTCACCACGCTTGGCAGACGGGTTGGCGAGGGTTTTGATATAAATGCAGAGTTTTCCTTCTCTGGGTGCTGATGATCATGCCAGCAGCTTTACCTTAGTCGCCTTTTACGACACCTCGGTAAGGGTGAGGGTGGCCTATTCTACTCTGCCGGGGACCACACGGCCATTCGTCAACAGTTCTATTAATGTCCATCATTTAGATGGCTGGTAGTCTTTAACTGTTTCGGGCATTTCGCGCTTAGCAAGGCAGAATATAAAGATAAAAAATAGTAGATAGGTACTTAATGCTTTTTATATTACTATATTTGATCTAATTTTATTGTTTAAATTAAAAGTTTGACCTCGCCCTGGAGATCGACGAAAAAATCCCAATCGACTCCACAGATCCCCCATTCCGTCTCGAGATGGACTTAAGAAGCAAAAAGGAAAGAGTCCGGGGGCCGCCCCCCCTCCCCCCCGACCCATTGGAATACAGAATAATAATCGCCAAAAGAACTGGAGGGAAAAATATAAATAGCTATCCAAGGCTCGGATATTAAAATTTATACAAGAACCCTCGGACGGAACAGAATAATATTCGTCCTTCAGCTTCGTCTTTGTTGCCAGTTTTAAGCTTTCTGTTGGATATTTTGTATTCAATAATATTTCGTCTGGGTTTATTTAAAAAATAATTTCCTTTTTGTGAGTGAAGTGAGAAATAAAGTATTATTATTATTATTATTTTTATCTTTGAATCCGCCTTCTTGCGTCGTTTGTCCTCAGTGCTGAGGGTCGTGGCCTCGATGAGTATTTTTTTCCCGGACTATCTTCCGCCAGCTCACGCTATCCTCGGCCGCGTGGATCGCATCACAGACTGTGATGTTTAAGGTTGAGCTGATTTTATCGCACCAGCGCATGGGGCTTCTGCCTCTAGGCCTTCTTCCGCTCACCTTTCCCGTCAGAAGTAGCACGTACGTTCGGATATTATAAAAGATAAAGATAAAAGATAAAAAATTCTTTATTCAATTTAGGTCCACACAGAACACTTATGAATGTCAAAATAGTACATATTATCTACCGCTGGTTCGGAATGTCGATTTCTACTGAGAAGACACCAGCAAGAAACTCAGTTGTTACTCTTTTCAAATATTGATGATGTTACAGAGTTTCAATCGAGAAGAGAAAAAAAAAATCGAAAATCGAAAAATCGATAGATAATACACTACTATGAATAACAACTCAAAAGATTAATCAATTAACATGACCAAGAATCCTTATCATTTAAATAGTCTTGTACACTATAGTAACCTTTCTTTATTAGGCAGGTTTTAATATGAGACTTAAACTTATCCAGTGATAGGTTAATGACATTTGTGGTATCTTATTAAATAATACTACTTTATACTGAAGCCAACAAACGAATTACCGATTTTATGAAGTCTGAGGACCGGGACGGCAAGCCTATGTTTATTTCTGGTGTTAAGACTATGACTATCGGACTTTTTTGGAAAAGTGTGCAAGTTATTGTTATAAACTGTGACTTGGCATCTGTTTTACTTGATGCTAAAAATTGGAACTATTTTTTTTATTATTTGATAAGTGGCAGACGAACATACGGATCACCCGATGGCAAGCGATTGCCGTCGCCCATGGACACTCGCGACGCCAGTGGCGTCACAAGTGGGCAGCCAACCTTTAAACCCCCCCTTTCCCCCGGATTGTTAGTTACGGGATTTCTACCATGTACCTTATTTTTGAGTACCGATATTTCGGCACTGTTGCACGCGCCATGGTCACGGAGTAACTGAAGTTTTTGCGGGTAACATGTTACTGGCAGACATATCTACCCTCCTTCGCAGTCTTTTACTACGCGCACCTGCGGTACCACTGTTCACTAACTCACTATTTTCTCGCATCCTGTACTCGACACACAACACTCACAGTATATGGCCGCAAAATGTACACTTTGTTTACTCGTATGTTAGTGACCATGAAAGTTTCAAACAATATAACGTCGTAGAATCAGCCGATTATCTTTGAAAGTTGTCTTGTAGAAATGGTTTTCTTGTAAAAACTATATCGTTTGTGGCAGTAATCGCCCAAGATGACTTTTATTACCGTCCCTGAGGGGCAATTCTCGAACACTCGACATGGCAGTCGAGTTAGAGATTTACATGAAAACTTTAAATTCGACTTCAATGCCAAGTATTGCCCCTCTGTACTGGTTTTAGGACTGAGTTCACCAACCAACGGTTTGACCGTGCGTTAACCACTGATTATTATTGCTATAGCCCGGTTAAATAGTAACCGTCGTATGAAAAGTTGGTAAAATCGGCTCTATGAATCGGTTTACAGATTTTGAATGTAATATTTTTTTTTGCGTAAAAATTAAATTGTGATCCGTAGGTAATAAGTAAATTAGTAAATAAATTAAATAAAAAGTAGTGACTACGAGATTTCGTAGCGAGTTAATATGCTACGGAGACCCGTAGGCGATTTGGCTTCGTAGCACTCGGTAGCGACCTTTCCGCGGCGTAGCACTTCTTTTACGCACTACGAAAGTCAAAAGTTACACAAAATAAATTAAAAATTAACAATCTCCTGACAAAAAAAAATAAAAAAAGTATGAATTTTAAAAGTCGAAAAATAAGTTAAAACTGTAAACTTACCGGTTTCAATTCCTACGTATGAAACATTTTTGGTCAAATATTGTCGCGTCGAGGTTTAATTTATTTTTTATTTCTTGCTTTTTAAAGGATTTTTTTATTTATGTACAACTCAGCGCCCCTACTCAAGCATATATCAACTTTTAGTGTATTGTATTTGTGTTCTACTACTTCCATTTGGTATCCTATATCGAGGGGGATTGTCATAGAATAATAGTGTTAATCCAACATTGTGGTAGCGGCCATCTCGGATCAATTTCTTTCCACGGTTCAGCCGGGCTAGCTCAACCGGAGTGATACCACGGCCTCACTGAAAACCCACGTGAAGCAGCACCTGTGCTGTATTTCGCTTCCGTGAGTGAGGGCACTGGAGGCCCATTCCGGAGGAAAGGGGGTTTAAAGGTTGGCAACGCACTTGCTGACTCCACTGGTGTCGCAGGTGTCCTTGGGCGACGGCAATCGCTCACCATCAGGATCCGTCTGCTCGTCTGCCACCTATCACATAAAAAAGACACAAAAGTCAATTGTTATTGGCTTTAAAAAAGACTTCGGGCCTGACGATCTTAAAATATTGTTAAACTTCTAAAACAAAGTTATGTCCATCTCGTCCCAAGCTATCTAAAATCAATATTTATCGAAAAGGGCAGAGCACAATGGCGCTATATAGTGTCCCGGTCACGATCTGCCGACAGGGGGCGCTGCAATTTCCCATCCGACTGACAATTTCCTTGGCTCGCCCGATTTTAATATAAAACGAGAAAAAACACTGGCCTGGCTTCTGTCAGCGATGGATTAGGGAGGATAAGACTACCAAAATCCTCAATTGCTATAAGAACCTTTTTTTTCTTAAGGTGACGGGTAGGGCACACTAGCGACGAATCCGAAACCGAATCTATTTTAAACAATTTCGGCGTTACAACCTCTCGGCAAACACTTATACTATTTATTAAATAACCATGCACAAATGTTATGTCCGTTTTTGCACGCGAAAAATTGCTTCATGCTAAAAGTGGCCGCTTTTGGCGGTAATCAATTTTTCGCGTACAAAAATGGACCCAACATTTGTACATGGTTATTTATAAATAGTATAAGTGTTTGCCGAGAGGTATTTTTAGATTTAGGTATTGTTAGAGGTAGTAGAGGTAGAGTAGTTAAAAGTTAAAATTGAATGGCGTCGCTAGTGTGCCCTACCCGTCACCTTAAGACAGAGAAAGACACCTGATATTAAGTGAAGACAGCTATCCATCTTCCTTAGACCTATGTCAATGGCAACGGCTTGCTATCAGGCGATCCGTCTGCTCGTCTGCCGCCTATCACTTAAAAACACTACAGAACCCTAAAATACATCGGTGGGCACAGATATATACAGGATGTTGAGGGTGTATCGTAAAGCATTTTCCGCCCTTTAACCACCTCTCCTACCAATCATTCTGAACATTTGTTGAATAACATTTGGAATATCGCTAAAAAAAAATTAAACTTTTCACACAATGTCGGTCACGTGACTTGGTCATTTTGTATGGGGAGTCAGAATGGTTGCTCAGAAAGGTGGTTAAAAAAAGTTAAAGTATCAGCCGATATACTGTCCCACGGCAGGGCAAAGGCCTCCACCATGGAAATCAAGTTATCGCTACCATGATGGGTTTAGGCTTAATCACCAAATTTGCCAAATGCGGCTTGGTGATCAAACCCGAGCTAAGTTCGAAAAAAACGAAACATACTTTTTGCCCGACCCGGGAATCGAACCCTGAGATCAGGGCTCGGTACTTAAACCACTAGACCAAGAGAGGTGGTTAATGGGATGAAAATATTGACCGAGACATCCTGTTTTTACCCCTCCGGTAAATTACGGCGGCCGCTCTCAACGACTTGAGCTCAAGTCGTTGACGACTCAAGTCGTTGAGTCGTCCTTGATGATTCAAGGAATGACCTTATTTGAACTTTAATTGGATTTGCTAATTTTGTCTGTGGCCACCTTACTGTATTTTAAAGTGATCGGAGAGCGAACCACATTCTTCCACCGCGGCATGTCCATACTATCCTAGCCCTCTTTTCAAAATGGCTTTGGCGAGAGAAAGAAAAGTGGTCCGCGGGTGGGGGTGGCCCCTCCCCTATTTTATAAGATGTTATTTTATTTTCCTGGCATTGTGCTTGTCCACTGCCGGTTCTATAGCGTCTTCTACTGTTGTTAATTTTCTTTGTGATTGAAAGTACTAAAGAACATTGTCTATTTATTTTTGTACTAGTGGCCCGCCCTTACTTCGTTACGGGAAATTAGTTCTACTTTATACCAATAGCTGGCGCTAGGTGTCGATTACATCGCGCAAGCGTTTTCATGTTTTCGGATTACCTATAAGCGTTGCCGCTCTTTTTAAACAGTATACATGACGGCCTTTTTGATATACAGTGTGTATCTTTGAACATTTACATCCCTTTAACCACGTATTTTACTAACCTATTATGAACAACATTTCATCAGTTCTGTCACTTGTGGAAATTCGCATTGAAAAAATTTCAACTTTTCATACAAAGTCGGTCACGTGGACTTGGTCATTTTGTATGGAAAGTCGAAAACAATTTCGATGAATTTCAAAAAGTCGTTCTACAGATGTTGTTCAGAATGGTTGGTAGAACACGTGGTTAAAGGGATGTTCACAGATACACCCTGTATTTTATTCTGAAAGTAAAATTTGGAGGTTTAGAGCACAGACGTATTTTTTTCAAAATGTGTGTATTTCTAACATTATGTTCGCGGCAGTGCGAGTAGACTGTTTCTTTGCCACGATGCGGAAGCGCGCTGCGTCCCTCGTGCGCAGGGTGAGGGCTAGCTCCAATTCCCTCCTGAAGATGATTGCAGACCGAGTGGAACTGTGTCTACCAGCTGCACTATGGCGCATTACATACGTAATAAGATCACTAATACCTAGGATTAAGATGCTTACTTACAAATTATGAGTTATTTCTTCTCTTCTTCTTTAGCCTGTTTCAACTATTTTAGTGTAGGCCTCCTTCAGCATTCGGCATTGCGTTTTTTGCATCCATTTTGAGCCAGCCACTCTTTTCATGTCGTCCCTCCAGCGCATCATGAGGTCTTCTTGAGGGCGTTTATTTCCCCACGGCTTCCACTCGAGAAGACGCTTGCCATGATGCCTCATTGCGGGCGATATGTCCTGCCCACCTCCTTTTTAAGTGCGCCACTCTTTCTGTTACATCTGCGACTTTGCTCTCGAAGCCATTTGTTTGTTTTGCGGTCCTATTAGTGTCACTCCTACCAGCTTTCTCTCTACTGCCCTCTGGGCTACTTCCAGAACTGGTGATTGTATTCTTAGTAAAAACAGAGATTTCGGCCCCATTAGAGAACACTGTAGGATGCACTGGTTAAATATCGTGGCTTTTTGTTCCACCGAAATTTACATTTTAAAAGCAAAGTCCAGGTTAGAGTCATCAGTCATCAGTCTTATCCGTCTGTGAAGCTCATTACACTTGACACTTGCTCTCATCTTTGGGACGGCTCAGCTAAATACCAGCTTGAGGCGTTAGAGAGTATTGAGAGAAGGGCCAAGAGGCTAATTGGCGACGACGAGCTTGTGGGTAAGAGGCTACAAAGCCTTGAACACCGACGCAAGGTAGCAAGCTTATCGGTCTTCTATCAGATACACTTTGGAGAGTGCGCCACGGAACTGTACAATGCCATTGGAGCATCTCCGTTGATCCACTACTCCACCAGGCAGACCCTCAATCGACACCGGTATATGGTAGAAATACCAAAAGTCCGCACAAAGAGGTTTGAATCCTGTTTCCTTATTCGTACTGCGAAACAGTGGAATCAGTTGCCTGAGGAGGTGTTCCCTAGAGGCTACAATTTGGGGGTTTTCAAAGCGCGAGTGAATAGGTATCTTCTAGGTAATCGTGCTACATCTTAGACCATATTATCACTTACCATACCATGAGGGGTAATTGGCATACTCACCACGCTTGGCAGACGGGTTGGCGAGGGTTTTGATATAAATACAGAGTTTTCCTTCTCTGGGTGCTGATGATCATGCCAGCAGCTTTACCTTAGTCGCCTTTTACGACACCTCGGTAAGAGTGAGGGTGGCCTATTCTACTCTGCCGGGGACCACACAGCTGACGGCAGTCGCTTCATTGTAATTACCAGACTGTCCAAATCCTGAATCATGGTCCAAGCGCACC
Organism: Marasmia exigua; assembly: GCA_019059595.1. Lineage (NCBI taxonomy): Eukaryota > Metazoa > Arthropoda > Insecta > Lepidoptera > Crambidae > Marasmia > Marasmia exigua. The sequence continues at coordinate 9,258,660 of CM032488.1, read as the reverse complement.
CCTGGAATTACACGCTAAAGGATTATCACTTTGAGTCAATGGCCCCAGTTTGTATAGGACATTGAAGAATATTATAAGGAGCTACATAATGTCTATGGGACTGGTAACCATAAGATTGTTTTTTTTATGATATAGGTGGCAGACGAGCAGACGTATCACCTGATGGTAAGCGATTACCGCCGCCCATGGACGCCTGCAACACCAGTGGTGTCACAAGTGCGTTGCTTACCTTTTAACCCCCCCTCCCCTGGATTGGGCCTCCGGTACCCTCACTCACGCAGCGAAACACAGCGCATGCACTGCTTAACGCCGGTTTTCTGTGAGGACGTGGTATTACTCCGGTCGAGCCGGCCCATTCATGCCGAAGCGTGGCTCTCCCACTGTTACAGATGCGTTCTCGGCTTTTCAGAAAGATGTGTGAGTTTTTTTTAATCAGTTTAGGCTGTCTGAATGGATGGTAAAAATAATGAGACAAAAAACTTGTTAAAAATCTATTTCTTTTTAAAACACAACTTTCCTCACAGATAATTGACTAGTCGGATTTTGGGTAGACTATCTGAAGCAGGGATCTGAAGTAGGTACCTGAAACAAAAATAAAATTAAGGTGACGGGTAGGGTGCACTAGCGACGCCAATCGATTTTAATTTTTACCTACTAAACCGGATCTATTTTAAACAATTTCGGGGTTACAAACAATTATACTATTTATTAAATAACCATGCACAAATGTTGGGTCCGTTTTTGTTCGCGAAAAATTGATTCACGCCAAAAGCCTCCACTATTAGCGTGAATCAATTTTTCGCGTTATTGCACGGAACCAATACTTGTGCTAAAAATTAAAATCGATTGGCGTCGCTAGTGTGCCCTACCCGTCACCTTAATAAGGCTCATCGAATACTCCTTAAAAAGAAAAGCTAGTTAAGCTAGGAAATGTCAGACAATGCATAAGGTAAGAAGTAAGAAGAGTTGGAATTTGAGGGTAAGGGAATAGAGAGTGCGCTTGTGTTTGCGCACACACTTGAGCACTATAATATATCCTGCTTACGTGGCTGATCGTTGAGATCGGCCGCCGTAGCCGTGATCGGTTGGAGGATATATAAAGAAGTAAATCCTACAGGGCAACACTTATTAGGTAATCAAAAATCGAAAAAATGTTATGTTATTTTACACCATTTTAAAAGTAACTTAAAGCGGTATATTATCCCATTCTTTGAGTTGGTGCTATGTTCATTTTCTTGTGCGTAGGTATGTTGTGTCAGTCAGTGTATTATATATACAAACTGTGCGGATAAAGAATGGGATCAGAAATGGCGGCGCATCTTTTCACTTCTCGCTCGCACACTATTTGCGTCTATACTCGCACTCGTGGGGTGCGAGTATAGACGCAAATAGTGAGCGAGAAATAGCAAATAGGGAGAAGTGAATAGATGCGCCGCCATTTCTGATCCCATTCTTTATCCGCACAGGTTGTATGTGCAATATCCTTTAGTGCTATATTTCTACGTTATTTTTTTTTTATAGTGACACCGTATATTGGCTCTCCTCAGCCTGATGGTAAGCAAGAGAAGAGATAACCCCAAATAACTTTATCAGAAAGGGAGGCAAAAGAGCAAGACAGTCACCTAATAACTGATAAAGAAATCTACTACAACAAACAAGCGATCCCGGCAATTCCATAGACATTTCTTTTATTTTTTTTTATTTAAAGTAATATTCCTACAATATGGATTTCTTTAAACGAAGCGTGAAGAAGCATCTCGCGGGCCAGTATGGCGGTGCCAACGGAGGTGATGCCTTAACATCGCTTCCGTTGTAATTTCAACTTGTGTCTCGGTTTAGAATGTTGACTTTCTGTATTAATATTTATTTATGTATTTCAATGTATATCTGCCACATAGTACACTTCTTTTAATATGTAATATACGTGTATAATATGTTTATTCCCACTGCATTAAATATTGTATTCCTTCTTTTAGATCCTACCTAACTCACTCGCAACCAGGTCCCACCAGAATACCAGCGCTGCTGCGGCATCGCAGATAATGCCGTAGCAGCAAATGCTCTGAGGCTGGGACCTGATTGGCTACTCCCTTCACTTATTCCTTACAAAATGTAATATCCACCATCCAATGTTTCCGCTGTTGTATGTCATTCTGTATTATTGTATATTGTGTGTGGCCAATAAATGTATTTTCTTTCTTTCTTTCTTAACTTGGGCTCTTCTCTTGCTTACCATCAGGCTGAGGAGAGCCAATATACTGAGCCACTATAAAAAAAAAGGAGCAACGCCGTAAAAAACTATTACAATGAACTTTTCTAATTCGAGAGTCCCTGTTTTGTCATTCAGAACTTGTAGTGCGGGGAACTCCTTAGCTTGAGACTGGATGATCGCTATGAATACTCTGGCGCTTTTAAAACTGCCACCAACCTTTTCCAAGAGGTCGAACCGCTACAAAATATACAGTAGCAATTACTTAAACGCCATTGTCTTACCGATTCATTTTTGCCGCGTAAATCTCCGTTAACATTCACCATCTATAGCAACCGCCCAAACTTGGAGACCCCTGGTCCCTTCACAAGGTGACCCCGGTCGGTCCACTTTGTTACTCGTCGGGGGGGCGGGGGAGGTCTGGCTAGGGTGGCCGAGTATATATTTTATTTGGGAGCGTCATTTTTGCCGCGTTTCCCCTTCGCGGGTCGTTTTTGTAGGGAGTCCGGCGAAGACGGTGTTGCTTTCAAGTGGCCTGGAAATAAGATATTTCTGTTTTAGTAAAAATTCAATATTGTAAATATTGTGAGTTTTAGTCGCAAACCGCTGGATTAACATAAAATATAATACAATGCATGTAAAGTATAATAGATTTTATACATATTAAGGTAATTTACTATTTTGCTAAGACTACATTATTGTTAACTATGAATTATTAATGTTTCATTAAATAGACAAAAAGGTTTTATTAAAATTTGTATTTTTATAAGAGATAAAGAAAGAGAAAACAGACGAGCTTGTTGGTAAGTGATTCCGACTAATAGTAAGTATAATTATATTTTACAATAAAAGCTTCTAAGTTCGCTTGCGTTTATAAAAATGTAATTTTTAGATTACATACGTTTATATGAGTATGGAAACGAATGATCTACTTAGTTCAAGTTTTCCAAAATATTTTCTGGAATCCGTTTAAGCAGAAAAATTACATAGTTATTCTGATACTGTCGTTTGAATGATGTGTGACTGTAGTCGCTCTGTAGTTGATATTTGAATTATTTGTTCTACAAAATATTATAAGATAAAAAAGCGTAAGTGTCTAAATAAGGCGACGGTCCCATCCCATCGCCGTCCAGCCTTCCTATCTTTTTGCGAGACTTTACTTTCTTCAAATAATTGTATAGATAACGCCGAACAAAGAAACGAACCCCCCTCCACCCCCTGGGGGACATTTTTAGCGTCCCTCTTTGATCAGACAACGTTTTGACGGTGCCGTTTAATTATCGGGCGAAAAAAAGGACTTTTATTGGCGGCCATTTTGGAAGATGGTAGATTGATTCTAACGAGGCTCTCACTATTTTTATATGGGGGGCCGTTATTATTTTATTATCAATTTTAGAGTCAGTCCGTCCACGAGAAACTCTTTTTTTTTCGTGATCTTTCCGCAGGGTATCAGATCTAATAGGACTTTTTTTATATACTACGTCGGTGGCAAACAAGCATGCGGCTCGCCTGATGGTAAGCTATTACCGCAGCCTATGGACGTTTGCAACTCCAGTGGACCTGCATACGCGCTGCCGACCCCTTAAAGTCACGGCAACAACATGCGATAGCGAAAAAAAACGGAAACTAAAGGGCTAAATTTACAAATCCGTCATTAAACCTGTTGCCATGTATGGATCAGAATGCTGGGCCATTGAGAAGAGGAATGAAAGACGATTGCAAGCGACAGAGATGAGAATGTTAAGATGGATGTGTGGCGTGAAGAAAATGGACATGGTAAGGAATGAGTATATTAGAGGAAGTATGAAAGACTCCATGTTTGATAAATTGAAGGCAAATCGGTTTTCCTGGTATGGCCATGTAATGAGAAGAGGGGAAGAACATGTAACCAAAGGAGTGATGAGTGTAAATGTAAGTGGGTGGAGGAACAGAGAACGGCCGAAAAAGAAATGGATGAATTGTGTGAAGAATGGCATGATGGGAAAAGGGGTGGATGATTCGATGACGAATGAGAGGGACATATGGAAAAAGAAGACATACTGCGCCGACCCCAGATAAACTGGGAAAAGGGCAGGAGGATGATGATGAACAATCTTATCTTTTAAAGGCCAAGGGGCCTTTTAAAGATAAGCTTGCTTGGCCTTTAAAATTGATAAGCTTAGCGAGATCTGTTAATTTATTTTTAGTCTTATTGAAACGCACTAAAGGTCAGACTAAGGAGTATGACCCTTAGTGCGTTTCAATAAGACTAAAAATAAATTAACACATCTTGCTCTATTGCCAAATTTTCGGTAAGCAATTTTAACCAGTTTTAAGTAGGTATTGATCAAGCTCAAAAAGTTTTATTCATTGTTCTTTTTTTGCTTCTATCCCCAAAAATGGGACATTGAGATTTTTTTCATAAAAAAATAGTTAATTGAACAACTTTAAGAAATGAGAAAACGGGTTACAATAATAGTAGTATCAACCTATATACTGTCCCACTGCAGGGCAAAGGCCTCCATCATAGAAATCAAGTCACCGCTAGTGTCACTATGATGGGATTAGGCTTAATCACCACGCTTGCCAAATGCGGATTGGTGATCGCAAACCCGAGCTATGTTCGAAAAATTCGAATCATACCTTTGCTCGACCGGGATTCGAACCCAGGACCCCGAGATCATGGCCCGGTACTTAAATCATGAGACCAACAGGGCGTTCCACAATAATGTTTGTGGCGAAAATTGCAGTATGTGTCATGATTTCAATAAAATTCATTATAATAAAAGTTTGTATGATGAGTATCAGAAAACTGACTGAACTATAAAACCCTGTATATAGAACTACTGTCAGCTCGATTATTCTCAAATGTATTCTTCCTTAAATAGAATCCACAAGCAAATTTACAATTATTGAGTCATTTCAAACAAGATTCCTCTAACAAGAACCTTATAAGAAACCAATCTTCGCCTGTCCAATCAGAAAAAAAAACTTTCCCTCCAACTGTCAGCCCGAGATCACACCCCAGCAATAGGGCACCAATCGGCCCCTTTTTTTACAGGTCAGAAAGAGACAAAGTTATACACAAAGCTAAAGGGCAAAAGAGATGGGGCAATGACCGGTCTCGAATTTTAATTTTCTTACTATTTGAATCTTAATTTTTCGCAGGGTGGTAGTCTGTGCTCCTCTCGCGTTTGAAGATGGATTCGCCGTTTCTTTCTATCGCTTTTTTTCTGTGGGGTGAGAGGTGGGAGTCTATGGGCGCCTTAATTTGTTTTCTTTTGATGCTGCGTGAGACGAAGACATTTTATTTATAAAGTTTTTATAAATTAAAATTTTGCGTGGGATGGTGTTTGATTCATTATCTAATTTACTTTATAATTTAAGTATTACTTTTTATGCGAATTTATTGATTGTTACTGTTATTATTCGCTTATACCAAAATTCGCCAAAATTTGTACCTGAGTTTTTCTGTTAAGGTGACGGGTAGGGCACACTAGCGACGCCAATGATTTTGTTTTGTAGCTACTAAACCGGATCTATTTTAAACAATATCGGGATTACAACCTCTCGGCAAACACTTATACTATTTATTAAATAAACATGCACAAATATTGGGTCCAATGCGTACGCGAAAAATTGATTCACGCCGCGGCCACTTTTGGCGTGAATCAATTTTTCGTGTTCAAAAACGGACCCAACATTTGTGCATTGGTATAAGTATTTGCCGAGAGGTTGTAACCCCTAAATGGTTTAAAATAGATCCGGTTTAGTAGCTTTAACGTTTCAGAAACCATCCGAAATGTGTAGGTTTCCTCACGATGTTTTCCCTCACCGCCGAGCTAATGGTAGAAATACGCACATAGATTTTGAAAAATCCATAGGTGCTCGGATTCGAACTCGGTCCCCTTGTATGGGAGGTGATTTCTGAGCCACTGAAAAGTTGCTTCGTCGCGTGGACAATTTTCTTATAGCCTTAATTTTCTTGAGAAGGGTGATAATCTCTTGAGGGTCTCAAAGAGTTTAATGTAACCAATATCAATAACAGTTTGAGGGAAAATAATAAGGTGCTGTCACTTGAGCATGCTGATAGATTTCATAAAACAAGTAACCCCCTCGTTTCGTCTCGGACCAATAGATGGCGTTGAGTGTCGAGGCTAACCATAGACATGCACACTAAACAGACTATACCTTTTCATAGGAAGCCATACTTGAAAAATTGCGCGAAGCCGTTAGTACTGGGGTGACGTGTTGGGCGACGTTCTCTCTCTACCGCACCCGTATAGAATCTGCGTCAGGGATGATTGGATCTCCTTCACACTGTGTGACGATTTTTCTGAAAATGTCACATTCCGTTTAAGGTGACAGGTTTGGCACACTAGCGACGGCAATCGATTTTAATTTTCAGCTATTAAACCGGATCTATTTTAAACGATTTCGGGGTTACAACCTCTTGGCAAACACTTATACTATTTATTAAATAACCATGCACAAATGTTGGTTCCAACGCGTATCAATGCGAAAAATTGATTCACGCCAAAAGCGGCCACTTTTGGCGTGAACCAATTTTTCGCATTGATACGCGTTGGAACCAACATTTGTGCATGGTTATTTAATAAATAGTGCAAGTATTTGCCGAGAGGTTGTAATCCTGAAATTGTTGAAAATGGATCCGGTTTAGTAGCTAAAAATTAAAATCTATTGACTCTACCCGTCGCCTTAAAGCGCACCTTTTTTTAGCTCAGTGAACGTGCGCCTTCCTTCCTAACAGGCGGTTCCGGTTTGAATCCGAGCATGCACCTTTAGAGTAGTTTGCTGCGGTAAGGAAAAAGTAAAATAAAACGTGAAAAAACCTGTTGATGTTTCGGATCATCATTCCCTATATCCCTAGTATGAAAATTAGGCGAATAACAAGATTAACTGGCGAGTTTCTGGCCGGATCTTCTCGACCAGAAACCACTTTCCGAGCCGGTGGTATAATCGCATTATGTTTATTTTTGTTTAGTATATTTTATGCATCAACATAAATGTAAAGTATCAGCCTGTATACTATCTCACTGCTGGGCAAAGGCCTCCATCATAGAAATCAAGTCATCGCTACTATGATGGGATTAGGCTTAAGGCGACGGGTAGGGTCAACTAGCGACGCCAATCGATTTTAATTTGTAGCTACTAAACCGGATCTATTTCAAACAATTGAGGCTACAACCTCGAGGCTACAACCTCTCGGCAAACACTTATTCTATACTTAACTTTTGGCCGCCAAGAGCGGCCACTTTTGGCGTGAATCAATTTTTTGCGTACAAAAACGGACCCAACATTTGTGCATGGTTATTTAATAAATAGTACAAGTGTTTGCCAAGAGGTTGTAACCCCGAAATTGTTTAAAATAGATCCGGTTTAGTAGCTAAAAATTAAAATCGATTGGTGTCGCTAGTGTTCCCTACCCGTCACCTTAATCACCACATAACATAAGATTGGATCCCCTGTTAATAATTCAGAACGTGTTACCATAATACATGCCGTGTGGTCCCCGGCAGAGTAGAATAGGCCACCCTCACTCTTACCGAGGTGTCGTAAAAGGCGACTAAGGTAAAGCTGCTGGCATGATCATCAGCGCCCAGAGAAGGAAAACTCTGCATTTATATCTAAACCCTCGCCAAAACGTCTGCCAAGCGTGGTGAGTATGGCAATTACCCCTCAAGTGATTGAGGGAGGCCCGTGCCCCAGCAGTGGGGACTTAAATGGGCTGATGATGATGATGAACCATAATACAGTTGGTCTCATTACATACCCTGCTACGAATAGTGAAGTTCAGCAGGTGTCAATCTTAATCGAAAACTCTGAAAAAAAAACCGTGGACCGTGGAAGAGCCACGCTTCGTCATGAATGGGCTGGCTGGACCGGAGTAATACCATGGCCTCACAGAAAACCGGCGGGAAGCAGCATTGCACTGTATTTCGCTGCGTGAGTGAGGATACCGGAGGCCCAATCCGGGAGAAAGGGGGTTTAAAGGTTGGCAGAGCACTTGTGACTCCACTAGTGTCACGGGAGTCTATTGGCTGTCGCTTACCATCAGGCGATCCATCTGCTCGTCTGCCACCTATCACATAAAAAAGCCTCTTCTCCCCAGTACCATCTCCTAACGAGGTTTCCACCCAGTTATGACCAGTCTAAGCTATCTATCCAGAGGCGGTGTTCAAATTGTCTTAATTTTTCATCTCAGCGACCGCCCCCCCTCCCTCCTCCTCCGACCCTCTCATAATTGTTTTTAATTTAACGGAGGGACTGGGAAACGCTACAAGACTTGTTACAAGAAAAATAATGCTCATTTTGTAAGGTGAATTAGTTAAAATTAAAGTTATAATAGGCACGAGTCTGGTCCTTATTCTGTTGGGGATAGAGTCTTTGTTGGTTTTCTTTAAGGTTTTATTTAGCTAAACCTTTCGATGCTGACATTAACCTAGTACTCAATTTTATATTTGTTGATTGTGCTAAATATTTTACAATACATAGAGCTAAGGAATATAAAAACAGACCTCGACAAGGAAGTTCCATTGCTTAGCTCTCCATTGCCATACTATTCTTTCCGGTTAGGTCCTACCGTGGGAGAGCCACGCTTCGGCATGAATGGGACGACCGGAGTGATACCACTCAAAAAAAGGTCCAGAAATGACGCTCTGGACAACTTTTCAATGTGGGAGAACCACGTTTAGGCATGAATGGGCCGACTCGACCGGAGTGATACCACTGCCTCACAGAAGACAGGCGTGAAGCAGCGCCTGCGCTGTGTTTCGCCGTGTGAGTGAGGTTGCCGGAGGCCCAATGGGGGGAAGGGGAAAAGGTTGGCAGCGCACTTGTGACTCCAGTGTCCATGGGCGACGGAATTGCTTACCATCAGGTGATCCGTCTGCTTGTCTGCCACCTCTCATATAAAAAAAAAACCGTACATACGGTCAGCATCAAAAATAGCTTAACACTTTAGAACCATATCGAAGTAACATTTTTGCGTACCACTTAGAAATGGACTATAATAGGCAGAAAGTTACTTTGACTAGGTACTTAAGTGTTAAGCCACTTTTGATGCTGACCGTACCAGGTGCCATGATTATGGAAAGTCTGGTTTTTATTTTTTGCGTAGCAGTTCTCCAATCACCTCAGCACTGTCTTTTCTCCAACATCCAAAGGTTGCATCTAAATTAATTTCGTATATTGAATAACATTTGTTCAAAATCAATTATAAAGTTCAGGTAAATACAATAGTTGATATTTTCTTCTTTTGCGATTTATTCTTAAGGCGACGGGTAGCCCTAACTAGCGACACCATTCGTTTTTAATTGTTAGCTACAAAACCGGATCTATTTTGAACAATTTCGGGGTTACAACCTCTAGGCAAACACTTATACTATTTATTAAATTACCATGCACAAATGTTGGGTCCGTTTAGGTACGCGAAAAATTGATTCACGCCAAAAGCGGCCAGTTTTGGCGTGATCAATTTTTTGCCTACGCGTTGGACCCAACATTTTTGCATGGTTATTTAAAAAATAGTATAAGTGTTTGCCGAGAGGTTGTAACTAAAATCGAGTGTGCAATCAGAAACCAGCAGGCTGTTGATATTTAAAAGAATAAGAATAATTTTAAAAAATAAGCGTTTAAATATAAGAAGAAATGGGTTCTTCCTATAAATTATTGAAGTCCACATCTTAATTTGCCCCTCCGAAGTAGTGTTGCTGTATAATCGACAATCGATTAATCGCCACTCTTAATAATCTAATAATCGATTGTATTATCGATACTAATACAATCGAATATTAGATTATTAAGGGTGGCGATTAATCGATTGTCGTTTGACAATCGATTAATCGCCTCTTCTGAATGACGATTATATCTAGAAATAATCGCAGATTAATTGATTATAATGATAGCATTGGCTTAATTCGAGTATCAATTTCAATTTAAACGATTATCGCCCAAAAATAAAAATAAATGTAATCAGTACTATCGATAGTACAATGCTTTTTTTATGGTAGAGGCGACAAACGAGCAAGCGAGTCACCTGATGGAAAGTAATCTTCGCCGCCCATGAATATCCGCGAAATCAGAGAGATCGCTAATGCGTTGCCGGCCTTTTTAAAACGAGTACGCTATTCTCTTGAAGGCCTCTAAGTCGTATAGCCGTCGGGAAATACTCCCGCAGGCAAACCGTTCCACAGAACTGAGGTACATGGTATTAGACTATTTAGGCCCCATTTGCATAATCGATTAATAAATAATCGACGTACAATCGATTATCCGGCAACACTACTCCGAAGACACAAATACTCGTACAGCGAGCTGCGCTGGCGCGCTTCCAGGGCTCTGTCCGCCGCATCCGCTTCCGGCCCTGAAATATGTTAGCTGCTTTTTAATGTTTCGCTTTTTGTCAAACGGGGCGGTTTATGTCTTATTGTAAAGTATAAAGTTTCTTTGAAATACTTACCTCATCTTAGCGTGTAATACCCGGTTGCGTCCAAAACTGTCGCTTTGGAGGCCGGGGTACTCTTAGACCATAATTCATATAAGCGTACCCTGGGCTCCTAAGCGACAGCATTGGATACAATTGGGAATACACACTTCGATGAGGAGGAGGACTGAGGTGGGGACTTTGGACAAAAATCATGAGATGAACATGTATTTTGGCGACGGCCACAACCAATCTTTGTGATATTGTCTATAGTGTTTTATACTTCTTTTCCTTTGATACATCTTATTGTCTATTAAGAGCCATTCCACATTCTTTGACAGTTCAAAATCTGTCAAAACGCAATGACATCATTAAAAAGTTATTATTTAAAGTTCATCTCATATTAGCGCTTCTACTACAACTCCCTACTAAAATGGTTGTGGGAGATGGGGCACTGTGTATTATGCAAATAAGTTTTGGAAAATATCAAACGTTAATCTTGAACAATATACACACACTTCACATACACACACACACACACACACACAAACATACTAGCAGGTTATACAATTATATATAAATAATAATAATAAATAGAAAGGGCCTCTACGTGTTGGCTTCGGCCCCACGCACGCCTTCCAAAAATCCGGGACGTAACTGCCCTAGGTTATGGTTCGAAAGACAAACATAATAATAATGTATTACTTAATAATAATAATTAAAATCTTAGGTTCTTTAACTGGAAGTGTGAAGATTATGGAAAGATGATTATGATTATTATATAAATCTAATTCTTACCTATTATTCTAAATCTAATTACTATTAATGTAAATCAATCTAATGTTAAAAATCGAAATAACATAATGATTACTTAGGAAGAGCGAGGCATTCGCAACACAGGTGTCTTATGACTACCTTCTGGGAAGCCCCGACAACTTGTTTGTTAATAACTTACTGCAAATAAAGATATAAAGATTTAAAGATATATAACAATAAAGATTGATATATTTTGTGCAGTTATTAAATAATTTCTAGGTGTTACTTAATATAGTCTTGTAGGAGCCCTAACTTTTGACATTCCCAATGCAAGTGTAATACCCCTCTTAATGTGACGGGTAGGGCACACTAGCGACGCCAATCGATTTTAATTTTTAGCTACTAAACCGGATCTATTTTACACAATTTCGACTACAATCGCTCGGAAAACACCTATGTTATTTATTAAATAACCATGCACAAATGTTGGGTCCGTGTTTGTACGCGAAAAATTGATTCACGCCAAAAGCGGCCACTTTTGGTGGCAAAAAAAGACCAAACAGTTAACTATAAGTATTAAATAAATAGTATAGGTGTTTGCCGAGAGATTGTAACCCCGAAATTGTTTAAAATAGATCCGGTTTAGTAGCTAAAAATAAAAATCGATTGGCGTCGCTAGTGTGCCCTACCCGCCGACCTTATGGAGCCTGATATTTGGAACGTCATATATTTTTATTCATAATTAATGAAGAAAAACTTTACCATCTGTCACGAGTCTTTACGTTTAGTATAGACTAATTATAATGTATAAATAATAGAATCGCCAATGTTATTATGTTTTAACAATCTGATCCACTTGTAAATAGCAGAAAACATTTCCGACCGATTAATATAAAAAACTTAACGTCTCTATTTATACATTTTTATGTATAAAGCCCATCTTTTTCACCGATGTCGACATCATTCTAAACAGATGCAGTTTTTTCTATGCAATTGCCGAGCACCCCATAGGCGGGGACAGGGGGTGTTTTGCCAAGGCGTTTTTACGGGGGGCGAGGGACCCCGTTTATTTTTTATCTGCCACAATTATTGTTAGTGCAGCAACGAGAAAGTACGATTTTGAATCTGTTTTTGATTTTTATCCTGTTTCCTTATTCGTACTGCGAAACAGTTGGAATCAGCTGCCTGAGGAGGTGTTCCCTAGAGGCTACAATTTGGGGGTTTTCAAAGTGCGAGTGAATAGGTATCTTCTAGGTAATCGTGCTCCATCTTAGACCATATTATCACTTACCATCAGGTGAAATATGGTCAAACCTATCTACAATAAAAAAAATTAAAAAATGTGTTTTTTTTAATTTTGTTTTTATTTAGCTACATATATTGTATAACACAAGTTGTTGGCGTTGGATTGTATATCAATCTGTAACTAAGCGCTGGTAATGGGATGCTAAAAAGTCGCTGATATTAGCAAAACAATGTACCTATCTTCTTGTTCATCAGACATAAGACAAGACCACAATAAACAAAACAATAATACATCAAAATTAGTAAAAAAAGGACAAAAGCGACGGCTGCGGAAAAGGTCCCGGGTTCGATTCCCGGGTCGGGCCAAAAATTTGTACCTATGTTTTCGGTATGAAAATCTTAGTGTCAGCCCGGAGTCTGGAAGTTGGCGGTCTGAATCACGTGAAGCCGTTGGTCATGCGACCAATCCCTCTTCGGTCGTGTCACGCTGGTATCTCATCGGAATATAAGGGTAAGGGAATAGAGAGTGCACTTGTGTTTGCGCACACACTTGAGCACTATAATATATGAAAGTGCAATTGAACAGATGATTTACCGACATACTATAATAATTCACAGTGGTAGGACCCGAGCTGAAGGTTTTTTGGATCATGATAAAAATTAAACGATGAAGTGATACAATATTTTAGATATAGTACCTATAGGTATTCTAATAAGGATTAGGACCCTTATTAGAATACATATAGGAACTGAAAAAAATACTAAAATAATAAAACTTAAACAGGTATGACTCAAATGTAAAGCCTAACTACTCTCTAAGATCACCTACTTAGGCGATATTCTATACTATTTATAAATAAGTAAATACTGAAGACAACAACAACGCTTAATAGGTAATCCGAAAACACGTAACGTTTGCGCGATGTAATCGACACCTAGCGCCATCTATTGGTAATATGTGGAACTAATGTCCCGAAACGAAGTGAAGGCGGGCCACTATTAGTCAATAATATTTCAATAAATACCTTATTGAAATATTTAGATAAGAAATTTTTGGAGACACTCATTTCAGTGTTCAAACTTTTTTGAAATATTTAGCGTACAATAAGAATTTCATACAAAAAAAAGTCTTGTCTTTTTTAACTTGCTTAGTGACGTCATTAGCAATTTCTTTCGCCCCTTCCACCACCCCAAGGTGGTAACAAAACTTTCGCCTGTCCCCCGGAGGGGAGAAAAATAAATCTAAATTGGCCCAATCCTTTGAAAATCCCCTACTTTTTCTGGCGCCCATTTTCAAGAATAATTGCCGCAGAGAAAGTTAAGAAACTTAATATTGGAGATGTGTTGTCGATTGAAAAGCGACGCTTTTGCCTCGTAATAGGGCGGATTTTGTATTGGCGGCGGGAATTTTAGTTAAAAATGTTAATTTCGAACGATGAATTTCCAGTTAGTTCATTTATCGACTAATTTATAAGCTTAAGCTGGCGTCTTTTAGATAATGTAGCGTTGTTTTTTGATTAATGTATATGCTATGTTTTATTTTTTATCAAAAAATCATTGTACCTAGTAATAATAATATCCTCCAACCGATTACGGTGCCGTGTGGTCCCCGGCGCAGTAGAATAGGCCACCCTCACTCTTACCGAGGTGTCGTAAAAGGCGACTAAGGTAAAGCTGCTGGCATGATCATCAGTACCCAGAGAAGGAAAACTCTGCATTTATATCAAAACCCTCGCCAACCCGTCTGCCAAGCGTGGTGAGTATGGCAATTACCCCTCAATGTGATTGAGGGAGGCCCGTGCCCCAGCAGTGGGGACTTAAATGGGCTGATGATGATGATTACGGCTACGGCGCTAATCTTCAATGATCAATCACGTACGCAGGATATATTATAGTGCTCGAAGTGTGTGCGCAAACACAAGTGCACTCTATATACCCTTACCCTCATATTCCGATGCGACACTACTGTGACACGACCGGAGAGGGATCGGGCGCAGGACCAACAGTTTAAAATGCTTTACGAGGCACGGGGGTACAAGACCGCCAAATTCCAGACTCCGGGCCGCCACTAAGAACTTAGGAACAAATTTTTGGCTCCACCCGGACATCGAACCCGAGGTCTCTTGCGCAGTCGTCGCTTTTAAGGTGACGGGTAGGGCACACTAGCGATACCAATCGATTTCAATTTTTAGCTACTAAACTGGATCGATTTGAAACAATTTCAGGGTTACAACCTCTCGGCAAACACTTATACTATTTATTAAATAACCATGCACAAACGTTTGGGTCCTTTTTTGTACGCGAAAAATTGATTCACGCTAAAAGTGGCCGCTTTTGGCGGTAATCAATTTTTCGCGTACGCGTTGGACCCAAAATTTGTGCATTATTTAATAAATAGTATAAGTGTTTGCCGAGAGGTTGTAACCCCGAAATTGTTTAAAATAGATCCGGTTTAGTAGCTAAAAATTAAAATCGATTGGCGTCGCTAGTGTGCCGTACCCGTCACCTTAAGTGCGACCCACTAACCACTGCGCCACCTAGGCAGTCAACAAGTGCCTAGTAACGGGTTAGGTTAGGTTAGGTAATAGTTCATCTGTAGGTACAGTCAACTCCAAAAATATGTATACGTCACCGGAAAATAACAAGATCCGTAAGTTTATCAATTTACTAGGAAATTTATAAACTTTCGTAGGATTCTAAACGGGAGATAAATTGTATTATTTTACGTCCACACTTTCCGTAAATTTTTCAATTTCCGACGTCACATGGTAAATTAATAAAATAATGGATATCTATTCGTAAAATTTTATATGGTTCGACCAATCACTGAAACTCTTTTAAATATACGAATCTTTGAAATACGTAAAATAACACATTGCTCTCTGATTGGTCAATGTTAATAGTGGCAATGCCAATCAGATCGCGCGTGGCGTTTGAATATTGCTTACTTATTATTTTACGAGTGAGTTCAGTAAGTTTATGAATGTACGCATATGTGGACGTAAAATAATACAATTTATCTCCCGTTTAGAATCCTACGAAAGTTTATAAACTTCCTAGTGAAGTGATAAACTTACGGATTTTGATATTTTTTGGTGTCATATACACTTTAGGACGTTGTCACAATATGTAATATAAGACAGTAGACATCTACTTTCTTATAGGCAAGTATTGTGACATGGTCCTAAAGTGTATACATATTTTTGGAGTTTACTGTACATATTGATTTATTTCCCAAAATAACTACATTATTAGCTACAGTCGAATTTAAAGTAGTACATTGTGATTTTTTTGAGTTAGGGCATAGCCCCACAATGCCTCTCCCCTAGCAACGTTCTTTATTACCTATGAATTGGTTTCTAGACACACTTTAAGGGGACGGGCAGGACACACTAGCGACGCCACTCGATTTTAATTTTTAGCTACTAAACCGCATCTTTTTTAAACAATTTCGGGATTACAATCTCTCGGCAAACACCTATACTGTTTATTTAATACTTATAGTTAACTGTTTGGTTTGCTTTTGCACTCGAATTTTAGATTACCGCCAAAAGTGGTCGCTTTTGGCGTGAATCAATTTTTCGCGTATAAAAACGGACCCAACATTATGAACATACATTAAGGCCTGAATACAAGAAACAACTAAGATGCGGCGATGTGTCTAACAGGGTCTTTTTTATAGTTTGGTGTTGATCTTATGAGACAACTCTGCCAATGTCAAGTGAATAAAGAGACACGTTTCTTTGGAAATTGGATTAAGGTGACGGGTAGGGCACACTAGCGATGCCAATCGATTTAAATTTTTAGCTACTAAAACGGATCTATTTTAAATAATTTCGGGGTTACAACCTCTAGGCAAACACTTATACTATTTATTTACAACGTGGTTATTAACAACCATGAATCAATTTTTCGCGTACGCGTTGGACCCAACATTTGTGCATGGTTAATTAATAAATAGTATAAGTGTTTGCCGGGAGATTGTAACCGACATTGTTTAAAATAGATCCGGTTTAGTAGGTAAAAGTTAACCTAAAGTCTAGAAAGTTTATACTTTCTAGACACATTTTCACACTTCTTTTGACGGTGAACATAACAAACATGGCACTGACACTGACATACTTATACTAATATTATAAAGAGGTAATATTTGTATTTTTGTATTTTTGTATGTTTGTAATGAATAAACTCAAAAACTACTGAACCGATTGCAATAATTTTTACACCATTAGAAAGCTGCATTATTCAGAAGTAACATAGGCTATATTTTATCCCGGTACGGGAAGTAGTTCCCTCGGGACGCGGGTGAAACCGCGTGAAACAGCTAGTATCTAATAATATTGAACTTGGCTCTTGTTTTACATTAGGTACTGCTTTTTATGTGTGTGTGTTTTTTATGTGATCAGTGGCAGACGAGCAGACGGACCCACAAGTGCGCAGCCAACAAAAAAAAAACAAAAATAAAAAATATTTGTTTTGTCACTTAGTCTCTACGTGGGACAACTGTGGGAGAGTAACGCCTCGGCATGAATGGGTGATACCACGGCCTCACAGAAAACCGGCGTGAAACAGCACTGTGTTGGTTTTCGCTGCGTGAGTATGGGTACCGGAGGCCCAATCTGGGGGAGAAAGGGGAGTTTAAAGGTTGGGAGCGCACTTGTGACTCCATTGGTATTGCGGGTGTCCATGGGCATCGGCAATCGCTTATCATCAGGTAATGCGTCTGCTCATCTGCCACCTGTCATAAAAAAGAGTTTAAAACATTGTAGTTGGCGCCACCTTTTAAGCAAAGGATTTGCTTACACTTACCAAATTGCTAACAAGACTCAAGACTCATATACCCACATGAGTATATGGTAAATAAATTATATGAATTCAATAAACTCCTGTATTGGAGAGTCTCGGTCACCAGAGGGCGCCGAGGGGTAACGTAACATAATTAAGAGTGTATCTAAAACTATGCGGCGTGTACATCCTGCCGAACCGGAAGTCGGCCATTACGTCACTTCCGGGCGAGCGAGAAACTCGGCAACTTCTAAATTAGGGTAATTTTTCACAAAATGGCGGCTGAGGTCGACCCGCCCCGATCATTGGAAAATACTTAGATTGATTTTAAATACATCTACACTATCTACACTAATATTATAGAGAGGAAATATTTGTATTTTTGTATTTTTGTATGTTTGTAATGAATAAACTCAAAAACTACTGGACCGATTGCAATAATTTATACACCATTAGAAAGCTGCATTATTCAGAAGTAACATAGGCTATATTTTATCCCGGTACGGGAAGTAGTTCCCTCGGGACGCGGGTGAAACCGCGTGAAACAGCTAGTTTATTCATATTTTGAGTTTAGTTACCTTGAATAAAGGTTTGTTATGGAAAATATTTAAAGTTTTTTTTCATAAGTGGACTTATAAAAAAACATGTTATTGGATTCAAATAGGACAAGGAATACAAAGGAACTTAAAAAGTCACCGTAAAATTATAATACCGGTAGTTTATGATAAGTGTATAATTTGCCTGACTGCCTCGGTGGCGCAGTGGTTAGTGGAGTTAGAGGTCCCGGGTTCGATCCCCGGGTCGGCCCAAAATGTGTACCTATGTTTTCGGAGTCTGGAAGGTGGCGGTCTTGTACCCCCGTGCCTCGGAAAGCACGTTTAGCTGTTGCTCCTGCTCCCGATCTCTTCGGTCGTGTCATAGTAGTGTCTCATCGGAATATGAGGGTAAGGGAATAGAGAGTGCACATGTGTTTGCGCACACACTTGAGCACTATAATATATCCTGCGTACGTGGCTTGTCGTTGAGATTGGCCGCCGTAGCCTAATCGGTTAGAGGATATTCTTATAATCTGCTTACACTTGAGATTAGCACTTTTGTTAATTTATGCCGAGTTTTTATTTTTCCAATATTACATTCAGAGAGAGATGCATTCCTATTTCTGCCGCACCATTAAGAAATGGCAATGGAAATGGTGGCCGTGTGGTCCCCGGCAGAGTAGAATAGGCCACCCTCGCTCTTACCGAGGTGTCGTAAAAGGCGACTAAGGTAAATCTGCTGGCATGATCATCAGCACCCAGAGAAGGAAAACTCTGCATTTATATCAAAACCCTCGCCAACCCGTCTGCCAAGCGTGGTGAGTATGACAATTACCCTTCATGTGATTGAGGGAGGCCCGTGCCCCAGCAGTGGGGACGATGATGACGATGATTAAGAAATGGAACTCGTTGCCGGCGCATGTTTTTCCCTCCTTCCTACAATATGGATTCCTTCAAACTAAGCGTGAAGCATCTCGCGGGCCAGTATGGCGGTCCCAACGGAGGTGATGCCTGACATCGCGTCCGTTTTAATTGCAACGTGGGCTCTTCTCTTGCTTACCATCAGGCTGAGGAGAGACAATATGCTGTGTCACTTTAAAAAAAATCTAACTGTCTATGACGTATAACGTATTGCTGGATTGGCTTATTCTGTGGCAGCACAAGCTGAGCCACCTCCTTTTGCTTATATTATGGACTTAATTTACCCACTTCTATGTTTCTTATATAGAGAACCCCGGTAGAGTAGAATAGGCCACCCTCACTCTTACCGAGGTGTCGTAAAAGGCGACTAAGGTAAAGCTGCTGGCATGATCATCAGCACCCAGAGAAGGAAAACTCTGCAACATTTATATCAAAACCCTCGCCAACCCGTCTGCCAAGCGTGGTGAGTATGACAATTACCCCTCATGTGATTGAGGGAGGCCCGTGCCACAGCAGTGGGGATTTAAATGGGCTGACGATGATGTTTCTTATATGTATCATGTCTTAATAAGCAATAAACGCATTTGTATTGTATTGTATTTTTATACAAACATTCTCATGAACGAGAGAGCGTGAACGCGAACTGCAACCGTTTTTCCAATAAATGTATCACATATTTACACACCGTGTTGAATTATTTTATTCCAAAACTATGCACTCTCCGTCGAGGTTCCTGATCTTCTATCCTCTACCAACATCAACGCACATTTTAGAATCAGATCACCAAACATATTTTCATTAAAAGTATACAAGAACAAAACCTCATATTACAACCCCTTAACCCGAATGTGCCGGACCTACAACGAACTGGTTCGAGGTGGCAGACACATTGATGTATTTGACCGCAGTTTTCCCAAATACAAAAAGAATGTTTCACAACTCACAATACCTTTAATAATTTTTTTATATGTGTTTAATAATATTTTTTCTCTTAAGTAATTAATAAGCAAATTATACTTTTATACTCATGTTGTGTACACTACCTATAAATAAATTCCCTCGAGCTCACACATTTACCGCATTGTACTGTGTACGTACATGTGCATGAACTTGTTTGAGCAGGTACTTCAGTGTTCCTAGATTTAAATAACTTTAACCAACTGAATAAAATAAAAATAAAATACTCTAAACCATTACCTACCTACGCTATAGCCGGCTCGCCAGACAAAATTATCTCCAAAAAACCGCGGAGTCACAGCGTGAAAATTAAAAAGTTAAGCGCTTAACCAAAATGGCGTCAGAATAGTTCGAGTTGGAGGGAAAGTGTTTTCAACTTTTTAATTTGCGAGCGCGCTCGTTCGAAAGTCGAATTTTTCATCGCCAAAGTTGCTGCCAGTACTGAGGTGCGAAGAGGTTTAATAGCCGAGAACTTCGCTTTTCGAACGGCATTTAAAAATAAAAAGCAAGGAGTTCTGATGGACTTCCGGTGTTAGTGGGTCCGTTCGGAAATTGTGTTTATTTTGTAGAAATTATATTTTTCTTTTTAGATTGAATGGAGGTCTTACCTACCTACCAATTAAGAGATTATACCTACTAAGCAACTTTTGTGTCATCGTCGAGGGTTTTCGCATGTGAAAAATCCGTTAGATGGCGTACTGTTGGACTGAGGTCCAACATCAACCGCATTGGTTATTTAGTTTGTCAAGTTGACTTTTTGACAGATCACGTTTAAAATAATTAATCACATTGTATATGGACCTCACTCCTATAGTACTCCATCTAGTGGATTTTTCAGACGCGAAAACCCTCATCAAATGATAATATTGTATTACAACAGACCTAAAAAGAAGTGTACCCGTTTTAAAATTATTATTATCCTAGGAATCAAATATCCTTAATACTTAGATGTAAAACTAGCCTAAAGTTATCAGTTTACTTATTTCAAGTTAGTCAGGTCAAACAAGCTCCCAGAATAATCAATTAAGTACTTATGAAAAGTTAAGTTCTGGTGCTAAATAGACTTAAGAAGATTACTATTAAAAATAGCAAATCAATATTGGTCTGGGTTATTTTTGTAGGTACTTTCGATGTTCCTGGTTTTCATAGTGAGATCAGCATCAAAAGTAGCTTAACACATTAGTACCATGTCGAAGTAACATTTTGTACGTACCTCTTAGAAAATGACTATAATAGGCCGAACAGTTACTTAGACATGGTACTAAAGTGCTACTTTTGATGCACACGGAAAACCTTAGTTTGGGAGCAGAACAATATATTTGTTGTTGTCTGAATTTTAAATTAAAACTTAATTCACTTCATTGAAGTATAAATTGTTGATTTAGAACAAATGGCACTGCGAAAGTTCCGTGATCCTTCGATGTTTTTCCGACAAATGGCGGCCATTACGGAGTAAATTGGCTTCGGGAACTTGCAACGACGCGTCGAACTGAAAAATCCTCGGTGAAAACACTTAAACTGAAGGAAACAATCTTAATGATCCATCAGTGCGAGATCTGTCTTTAACGTCGAGAAGATCAAATATAAGGGATCGATCTCTTCTTAGCGTGTAACAGGCTAGTTGCTACTATTTTTATTATTTTATATAACGGTTCATTCAGATTATATTACGCCATAAAATAATATGAGTTTTATTTGTAGCACTTTTCCCAATATATTTTAAATTATATTTTCGCTATACATACAGCCATAAAAGCCGTCCGCCATGATGGTATATTAATTATCTGTGCCGTGACGTCATTGTTATTGTAAGCAATACGCGTGACTGACTGACTGATATGAAAGACCACGAATAACCTAAAACTGGCGTTTGACGTCCGCTGAATCCGTAGGTCTCTAACGAATGGCATCAAAATGTCATAACCGCCACCGGCAAATTAGTAAAAAACTAAATTGTGACTTCTCAAAGCTTAGGCAATTTTTTGACTTCCGCGCTGTTACTGTTTCGTAATTTTAAAGATTTTTATTGGTTGTATCTCGATTCTGATTTGGCGAAATGACGTGTCTATCGATTCTCTAGCGAATGGCATCAAAATATCCAAACCGCCAAAAAATTACTTACGTGGTTTTAGAACTTCACTGACGAATTTTTTACTACTTTTGTAATCAAAAGAGACATCTCAATTATAGTAACATCGTTGAAAGAATTACATGTTTCTCATTTCATCATCATCATCAGCCCATTTAAGTCCCCACTGCTGGGGCACGGGCCTCCCTCAATCACATGAGGGGTAATTGCCATACTCACCACGCTTGGCTGACGGGTTGGCGAGGGTTTTGATATAAATGCAGAGTTTTCCTTCTCTGGGTGCTGATGATCATGCCAGCAGCTTTACCTTAGTCGCCTTTTACGACACCTCGGTAAGAGTGAGGGTGGTTTATTCTACTCTGCCGGGGACCACACGGCTCCCACGGTTTCTCATTTAAACTACCTGAGATATCACAATTTTAAAATCACATTGTTTTCGTGTCGTCACGCGTTTGTATTTTGTTTGACTGACCGGATGGCGCAATTGGTAGTGACCCTGCCCTTTTACGCCAAAGGTTGTGGGTTCGATCCCCACCCTGGACAAACATTCGTGCGATGAACACTTGTGTTTGTTCAGTGTCTGGGTGTAATATATGTATTTAAGTATATATTTGTGTTCCTCTCTTGTTTGATATCTGTAAAACAAGTGCTTAAGCTACTTAGTACGAAATCAGGTTAACGTAAGAGATGTTGTGAGAATTATTATTAATATTATTTCTTTTGATTTTTATTTGCTATATCAAATGTTTCGTTTATGTCATGGGCTATATTATAATAGTTGGTGCCAATTGTATGGGTCAATGGTATTTTTTAATAATTTTATACTTTTAAAATGGACTTATCCATGAATCTTTGAATGACCACAAAACCGGCGAGACGCTGTTTTTAACTGAGATTTTTTTGCTATTGATACCTAATTACCTATATTTTGTCGAAATATTAATATTAAAAAAAAGTATTGGGTGTTTTCCATATATTATATAAGTATGTATTAAAAAAAGTCATCATCATCATCAGCCCATTTCAGTCTCCACTGCTAGGGCCTGCTGCCAAGGGCTTCCCTCAATCGTGAGGGGTAATTGCCATACTCACCACGCTTGGCAGACGGGTTGGCGAGGGTTTTGATATAAATGCAGAGTTTTCCTTCTCTGGGTACTGATGATCATGCCAACAAATTTACCTTAGTCGCTTTACGACACCTCGGTAAGAGTGAGGGTGGCCTTTTCTACTCTGCCGGGGACCACACGGCCAAAAAAAAGTATTATATATATATATATATATATATATATATGTGTAATCCCATTGTTGATTCTGATATCCGTAACACAGGTGCTTGAGCTACCAATCTCGAAGTGAGATCAATGTAGGTATGTGATGTTGTGAAATATTTATTTTTATTGTAACGAGATTAGTCAAATACCCTATTAAAATGAAATGAATACCGTTTGACTTTCGGGAACAAACAATGCGTCTACTATTAACTAATTATAGGCCAACGCTTGACCACAATCGCACCTGATGGAAACTCTATCCTCACCGAACTGAGTTTTTATGTGATAGGTGGCAGATCAGTAGAGGGATCGCCAAATGAAAGACGATAGCCACCGCCCATGGACACGCGCTACACCAGTTGCCGGTGAGTCACGAGCATAGAGTACCTTAAATACTGGGTAGACACGAGTGCGCTACCAACCGGACGAATACTTATTTGCTTGGCTGCAGTGTCGTGCATGGGAGACAATTCTCGATGTTTATTTGAACGAACATTTTTTTTTAATTGAAAGGTCAATCAGGACGACCTCACTCCGCCTGATGGTAAGCGGCCGTGAAATCCAAATATGAGGCGGACAGGCGCAAACGAACTATCAAAGTACCCATTGAGTCTGCCATCCTCACCCTGCTGAGATGCCGCTTCACGCCCCACCTAAAAGACTCCGGATTGTATGAAGGAGGAAACACATGAGCTGGGAGGGCATTCCGTGTCTTGACGGCTCGGGGCAGAAACGAGGAGCCAAATCTCTTGGTGCGCGCCGCCATTGTCTGGATGGTATGCGGATGGCAACGCTGTCCAGCACGTGTTGTTCGGAAGTGGAAAGGGGAGGATGGGATAAGTTGAAATAACTCATCAGAGCATTCCCCATTATAGAGGCGGTAGAGAACACTAAGACTGGCAATATCTGTTAATGTATTTTTAGAAACTGATGACGTCACCGGTATACGGTAAAGTTTAACTAGCTTATGATTATACCGAACCTTGACTGCCTCGGTGGCGCAGTGGTTAGAGGGTCGCACTTTAAAGCGACGGCTGCGCAAGAGGTCCCGGGTTCGATCCCCGGGTCGGGCCAAAAATTTGTACCTAAGTTTTTCGGCAAGAAATTCTTAGTGGTAGCCCGGAGTCTGGAAGTTGGCGGTCTTGTACCCCCGTGCCTCGGAAAGCACGTTAAGCTGTTGGTCCTGCGCTTGATCCCTCTCCGGTCGTGTCACATTAGTGTCCCATCGGATTATGAGGGCAAGGGAATAGAGAGTGCACTTGTGTTTGCGCACACACTTGAGCACTATAATATATCCTGCGTACGTGGTTGATCGTTGAGATTGGCCGCCGTAGCCGTAATCGGTTGGAGGATATTATTATACCGAGTCTTATATAAAACCGTGTAATTAGTTTTTCTAAGTTAATAAATAAAAAAAATAAAGGTATATCCCTCCTTTTTCTTCCTGATTGTGGCTCTGTAACCATCACTCACTCGACGAAACACCTCACAAGCGCTAAGTACCTACTTCACGCCTCACGCGATTCGTCTATTACTTTTTTATCTGTCAAAATACGACACTTCAAAAAATCGTCAAAAAAGACTTATTACGTTATGTTTATGTCAGTGTTTGTTTTTTTTTAATTCTAATGAAATTCCACGGACACTGGTTCCGTGCCTTTATTGTGCTCGTTTTTTAAGTGTTACAAATTATTTTTGAAATTTGTTCCGCGATAAAATTAAACTAAATTAAATTGGTCAGTGTTTGTTTTAGGTGGTGTTTAAAATAATAACCCTAAGTCAATTAATTAAAAAGAACCAGCTCATTAAGGTGACGGGTAGGGCACACTAGCGACGCCATTCGATTTTATTTTTTAACTACTAAACCGGATCTATTTTAAACAATTTCGGAGTTACAACCTCTCGGCAAACACTTATACTATTTATTAAATAACCAAGCGCAAATGTTGGGTCCAACGCGTACGCGAAAAATTGATTCACGCCAAAAGCGGCCACTTTTGGCGTGAATTTTTCGCGCACAAAAACGGACCCAAAATTTATGCATGGTTATTAAATAAATATTGTAAGTGTTTGCCTAGAGGTTGTAACCCCGAAATTGTTTAAAATAGATCCGTTTTAGTAGCTAAAAATTTAAATCGTCTGGCATCGCTATTGTGCCCTACCCGTCACCTTAATCGAATTTCCAAAGGAACGTGTCTCTTTATTCACTTGACATTGGCAGAGTTGTCGCATAAGAGCAACACCAAACCATAAAAAAGACCCTGTTAGAGACATCGCCGCATCTTAGTTGTTTGTTGTATTCAGCCCTTAATATCCGCCGTCTCACTCATTACGAAGAGATAAAATTTAAATTGCAAAGCGCCCCCCTTCGAAAAAAGGGCTAGTGGGCGCTAAAAAAGTACCTCAAGAAGTAGGGTGACAAGGTCTTCAGCATGTTTTATTGTACTGTGTAGGACCTACACTATTAACCCATAATGGCCACACATATGTTGTAGCAAAACAGATTCAATATAATCATCATCGTCAGCCCAATTAAGTTCCCACTGCTGGGGCACGGGCCTCCCTCAATCACATGAGGTGTAATTGCCATACTCACCACGCTTGGCAGACGGGTTGGCGAGGGTTTTGATATAAATGCAGAGTTTTCCTTCTCTGGGTGCTGATGATCATGCCAGCAGCTTTACCTTAGTCGCCTTTTACGACACCTCGGTAAGAGTGAGGGTGGCCTATTCTACTCTGCCGGGGACCACACGGCTAATTCAATATAATATAATGCCACATTGATTTTATATTATATTTTATTATTATATTCAATATAATAATAAAATAAAATCAATATGGCATACGACCACGGCGATACGGCGAAATAATTTCAGTAGAGACAAGAGGATAACTTATAATTAATGAATATTTTGTAATTGAATGTTTTGTGCCTATACCAATTTTTTTTGTATGCCTAGAGGCGCTATATAGAGGAACTGCATGTTAGGTTTAACATTGTAAATACGACCTTTTTACACAAAAATAAATTATTGATTAATTGAAAAAGTATTAAAGATTAGTCTACTTAATATATGTTTTCTCATGAAAGCTGTCTTTGTTGCGTTTCCAGCGCTCAATTAACTATTAACAAAAAATTGTCGAAATTAGGTACTATTGTTAATTTCACGCATGGTAGTCTCGCCATTATTTCTGAAAAAAAATATGGAGAGTTAACCATCACATATATTTTAAGGTGTAAACTCGCCGATATTATTTTTACGGTGGCGAGTTGCCACATAAGCATAGGGATCAGTCCCTAAAATCAAATATGTCCGCCTGGCCACCCCACAGAAGGGAGGGCCAGGCCTCAACCCTCTTCGGAATTAATATTTTTACCCGCTCCGTCTTGTTATCAGAAATTTCGGGCATTTTAATATTTTCCCTAAGATTTGGTTGGACAGATTTTTAAAATGGCGGCCCTTGTATTGAAATTATTTCTTTTGTTCTTATTTGATATTTTTTTGTAGGATTTCAACATTCTGAATTAATAGATGTTATTTTATATTTATAAGCATTTTCTTAATCGTTTTTATTTTCATTTTTAATTGAAGTGAAAGTTAATTATGTATGGGTTATAAATATATATATCACCGTGGGTCCCAGCAGAGTAGAATAGGCCACCCTCACTCTTACCGAGGTGTCGTAAAAGGCGACTAAGGTAAAGCTGCTGGCATGATCATCAGCACCCAGAGAAGGAAAACTCTGCATTTACATCAAAACCCTCGCCAACCCGTCTGCCAAGCGTGGTGAGTATGGCAATTACCCCTCATGTGATTGAGGGAGGCCCGTGCCCCAGCAGTGGGGACTTAATGGGGCTGATGATGATCACCGTGGGAGAGCCACGATTCGGCATGAATGGGCTGACTCGATCGGAGTAATATCACGGTCTCACAGAAAACCGAGTTGAAGCAGCACTTGGGCTCTTTCTTTTACTTTTTAAGGCGTTTTTTAAATTTTGGCATAATTGTCCATAGCTTTTATATCTAGAGGGCAAAGGTGCTTTTGTAATATATAGTTATAAGCTTTAGGTATAAGAAGATTATTTTATATTGATTGGACGTGAATTTAAATTTGCTTTAATTTGAAAATAGTTATTATTCTGTTTAATAAACATTGAAGTTTCTAAAATATAAATATTAGTGATAGTGAGATAATAATTCTCAATTAATAATAATGTAATAGATTATAAGCAATTTTGTAATGTTAATATTTCTACGCCTAAAGTGATGGCAGAATATGTTGAACTTGTGCATAACTTTAAAATCTTCTGTACCATGTTCTTCGAAATAAACTATTTATAATTTATCATTTACTAGCTTTTGCCCGCGACTTCGTCTGCGTTCACACAATATCTTTATAAATTATAGCCTATGTGTTATTCTGATCTATAAGCTACATTACTGTAAAGTTTCATTAAAATCCGTTTAGTAGTTTTTGCGTGAAAGAGGAACAAACATCCATACATCCATCCAAACAAACTTTCGTCTTTATAATATTAGTAAGGATCATGAGATAGATATTTTCTTTGAAAATATTTCTAAGAGTTTGATCTGGGTACATATTGAAGATAATTCATAAATACCGCTTGTAATCTATCAACATATAAGTATTGATAAAAGAAAGTCGTGTTAGTTACACTAACTTAAGGTGACGGGTAGGGCACAATAGCGACGCCAATCGATTTTAATTTTTAGCTACTAACCGGATCTATTTTTAACAGTGCGAGAGCCACGCTTCGGCATGAATGGGCCGGCTCGACCGGAGTAATACCACGTCCTCACAGAAAACCGGCGTGAAGCAGTGCATGCGCTGTGTTTCGCTGCGTGAGTGAGGGTACCGGAGGCCCAATTCAGGGGAAGGGGGGTTAAAAGGTAAGCAGCGCACTTGTGACACCACTGGTGTTGCAGGCGTCCATGGGCGGCGGTAATCGCTTACCATCAGGTGATCCGTCTGCTCGTCTGCCACCTATATCATAAAAAAAAAAAACAATTTCGGGGTTACAACCTCTCGGCAAACACTGTACAAATTTTGGGTCCGTACACAAACGCGAAAAATTCATTTACGCCAAAAGTGGCCACTTTTGTTGTTAATCAATTTTTCGCGTACAAAAACGGACCCAACATTTGTGCGTGGTTATTTAATAAATAGTATAAGTGTTTGCTGAGAGGTTGTAATCCCGAAATTGTTTAAAATAGATCCAGTTTAGTAGCTTAAAAAAAATCGATTGGCGTCGCTAGTGTGCTCTACCCGTCACCTTAAGAACTGCTGCACAGATTTGGCTGAAATTTGGGTGAGAGGCAGCTTAGACCTAGGGGACAGACATAGAATACTTTTTATGAAACTTTCAAATAATTTCAAACATAATCAAATTTCTGGAACCATTTCCTAGGAAACCCTATTACTCCGAGATCAAAACAACGCGTGGATATACTGAAAGGGAGTCTTTCCCTTATTTGTGCCAATTGAATCGAATTCTTCTTAATTCCCTATTCATTCGTGGATTCAAAACGAATCATTTTCTTTCCCTTTATTTCAATGGGTAAAATTTTGAAGGAATATCCTTGAATCGGTTTCGTAATGACAAATAATTTGCTCCAAATTACGTAATTATGAATAGAGTTTTAATTTATAT
This sequence comes from Marasmia exigua, assembly GCA_019059595.1. Lineage (NCBI taxonomy): Eukaryota > Metazoa > Arthropoda > Insecta > Lepidoptera > Crambidae > Marasmia > Marasmia exigua. The sequence goes on along the minus strand of CM032488.1, from coordinate 9,229,792 downwards.
TTTATCATAATATTCAATAGCTAATTTTCGAACGATTGCTTTTATCACAAAACAGTGTTTTCGGAATAATACACGTGTACTATTTTTCGTTCAAAAAGACGTCCCGCCATATTTTTTCCTAGATTTTTCGATATTCTAATATTTTGCTATTGTCGGCCAAGACGAACTCTACAAATCAAAGCAAATTGAAATCGGTCCAGCCAAATACGATTTTTTTAAAACGAGAATAAATACTATCAGACTATTATTATATATATCAATAAAAAAGCATGACTTTGAACGATTTTCTTGACGCATTATAAATACGAAATATTTTTTCTTCAAATCTGTATCGTCTCAAAGACATTCAAACTCCGTACTTCATTCAGCCAGCTCATCGTCCCAATCCTCCAAAATTAAAAACAAAATCTCCTGTCACTCAGGAATTTGGCGCGATTTGTTCGGATCACTTTTCTAAGATGGCGGTCGTCATTAAATTTCCCAGCGAAACTCGGGGCCCCTTTAATTAAAAAATCGTGTCTACTCGCAAATAAAATCAATCTACCCCATTTTAAGCCCTTTCCGAGTTTTCCAAGGAGTTTTTCTTGGACCCCTCGATTTTGCGCGTAATTATATTTGTGTAATGATTGCGAAGTTTTGATGGAATCGCCCGCTCTCTGCTTTTGTCCCAACTCCCAAGCTAAAGTACTCCTACTTTGGAAAAAAAGTCATATTTTGCAGAAACGCGAACTCTGAAAAGTTTTGAAAGATTAAAAAGTAGGTACCAAGTTATCCTACGTAAATTTTGGGCATTTTAAATTTTGTACCTAAATTATTTTTAAGGTTAACACTTGAGTGAAAAAATCGACCTTCCCTGTAATTTTCACACAGCAATGGTTAATGTCTCCGAAAACATAAATAAACAATGAGGTCTTAATTGATTTTTATGTGAATGCCCAAAACGCTGTTCATTCAAATAAGATTTTCAATGATTAGGTATATAAATCATTTCAAATATCTCAAATCAGGTATAAGGCTAAATGATCATTTTTCTATAATATTTTATAAGATCGATTTTTGTGCAAGTGTAATTAAAAAATAAATTAAAAAGATCGGTTCGCTATTCGGAATGTTTTTATCTTAGATATCGACACAAAAGTTCATTCGATCTCATCTTTGAATCTTTATCGCTTCATTTTATTTTAATCATAGCATAATATTAATATAAACTTTTTTTCTAGTATTTATAAATTAATCAAAAGATAAGAGAAGATAGATGTATTTGAAGACAAAACATCATATATGTAATTATTATTTAGAAAAGTATTTATTGAATTTAGCGTTAGAATAAATTTAGAGCTAACAAAATACACAGCTAGTTCTAAAAATATTTAATTAAACTAAAACTAAACAAAACATCCACAGTGTCCGTTTTCGCGGACTCTGCAAAATTTAAGAAACGCCATATTGGCTCTCCCCCACCCCAAGACGCCTACAGAAAAAGCTTTTGAATTTGGAACAAAAATGCTCGCCCACCCGCCAATCGCGGCCCCGCGTTTAAAAATGGAATCGATAGAGCGGGGGTGGTGAATTTTTAAAAATGGGGCATAGACAATAGTTGGGGGAGATGAATAGTGTGAATGCACAGATAATAGAAATAATAGGAACATGGCGGCGGCGTGCGTATCATAGGTGATTAGAAGCAAACCGTTGATTAAAAAAAAAACTGATTTTTATTCTTATTATTGGTTAACCCTCAACCGATGCCGTCAATTTTTCAGTTTCAAATTTGCAGTACACCTATACCTTCGTAGTTTCAGTTGGGTCAAAGCCTAGGTATTGCCTATGAAAAATATTTTGTATGCTGGGGTTAATATGAACCACAACGTAATCAAGGGTTGAAAACGGTACGAAATGTGACTATTAAAAAATTTAAAATATATTTTAAGTATTAACAATGACTGCTTTTAAAATAAAAAGATTTGCATGATTATCCGTCTCTGGGAAATATATTTGTTTTAGTCTAGGCTGTTTTAGTTGAGGAGCCCAATTCTCGTGCTCGTGACATTTATTTTCATACGACATTTATCACTAAAACATAGTTTTTTTGTATGGTTTTCAGGTGATATCCGCCATGTTTTAAAAATGTCACGAGCACGAGAATTGGGCCGCCAGTATTGACAAAGGCCTTTCCTAATACGAGTTAAGTATTTCATGTAAATACGGGTAGCAACACAATCTCAACAAATCTATCCAATTTCTTATATCGATTCTCACCTTAATGTCAAACACATATGGTTCAATATCAATTGAGGAAATTTTACAGACTTGTCACCTGCTGTCTGTAAATTTTATTTTATTTTAAATATAGAACTTACCTCTAAAATCAAAAACCTAATTATAAAACTACACAGTTTAGCACTTGCACCTTGGCGGTCAGACCACAACTGACTTAACCCTTCAACTACGATAGGGTCAAAAGTTGTCTTGCCGGTTATCTTTGAAATACCAGGGGGTGCCAACTGGACAATAGAATCCTTTGGTTGAAGGGACCGGGAAGTAATAATATGCATGCATTATAATATTTGGACCTATTTAAGTATCCGATGGGTGTGCTATTGTGTTTTGCGGAACTGACCTAACCGGTTTTTGGCAGTTGGTGAGTTTGGGTGGTTCGGAATTCGATGGGATGATTGTCGATAAAAATTGTTGGATATCGAGATTTCATAATTTTTTTATGACTTTAAATAAAGAAAATGAATTGAATTGCTATTTATTTGAAAGAGTAAATAAGTATTTTTTTTGCTAATGAACGCGAGAACATTTTTTTTTCATAATTATGTGAGACGAACAGACGGTTCACCTGATGGTAAGCGATGCCGCTGCCCATAGACAAACGTGACACCAGTGGAGTCACAAGTGCGCTGCCAACCTTTAACGCTCCCTTTCTCCCGGATTGGGTCTCCGGTACCCTCACTCACGCAGCGGAACACAGCACAGTGCTGCTTCACGCCGGTTTTCTGTGAGGCCGTGGTATCACTCCTTTAGAGTCAGCCCATTCATGCCGTAGCGTGGCTCTCTCACAGTCAACCGTGGCGGAGACACGGCATGAATGGGTCGGCTCGACCGGAGTGAATCATATCACGGTTTATTTTTTTTTCTTTTTTCAAAAACATCGACAAGTCAACCCCTCACCAGAGACAACGCGCAAGACTTGTCCGTCACAATGGCATTAGCATACCCGCCGGACCGGTTCTCACGCACCGGGCCCTGCCCACGTGACCATGCCATCGCTATTAGGCGCCGAAACTTTGCACACCTGGAAAAAATATGAAATTCAGACACAACTTCATATTGGGAAATCAATTAGTGATTGAATTAGATAAAGCTAAAAAAAATCTTTATTCAATTTAGGTCCACACAGAACAATTATGAATGTCAAAATAGGTACATAATATCTACCGCTGGTTCGGAATGTCGATTTCTACTGAGAAGACACCAGGAAGAAACTCAGTAGTTACTCTTTTCAAATATTGATGATGTAAATATTGATCAATTAACATGACCAAGAATCCTTATCATTTAAATAGTATTGTACACTATAGTAACCTTTCTTCATTAGGCAGGTTTTAATATGAGACTTAAACTTATCCAGTGATAGTTTAATGACATTTTATGGTAGCTTATTAAAATTACTAGTTGATATTCCAATTTCCAACAATATATATATAATTATAATTATATATATAATTATTTCAATTTAAGGTGACGGGTAAGGCACACTAGCGACGACAGAAAATTAAAATCGATATTTTAATTTTTTTTTACTAAACCGGATCTATTTTAAACAATATCGGGGTGACAATATCCCGGCAAAAATACTATTTATTTTATAACTTATAGTTAACTTTTTGGTCTGCTTTTGCACTCGAATTTCGGATTACCGCCAAAAGTGGCCGCTTTTGGCGTGAATAAATTTTTCGCGTACAAAAACGGACCCAACATTTGTGCATGGTTATTTAATAAATAGTAAAAGTGTTTGCCGAGAGGTTGTAACCCCGAAATTGTTTTAAATAGATCCGGTTTAGTAGCTAAAAATTAAAATCGATTGACGTCGCTATCGGGTCCTACCCGTCATCCTAAGGTGACGGGTAGCGGACACTAGCGACGCTAATTGATTTAAATGGTTAGCAAAAATGTATGCCGCTGGTGTGGCATGTCCATAGGCAGCGCCAATCGCTTACCTACCTGATGTTGGCGGCAGCTTGTCTGCCTCTTATTTTTTTTATTAAGGAAAACTTACTGCTTACAATGTTATATTAAATATGTTATATAATATTAAAAAGAGTAACTGGCGAGTTTCTTGCCGGATCTTCTCGACCCGATTTAATTTTCCGAGCCGGTGGTAGAATCACATCATGTTTATTTTGTTTTTAGAATAATATATGTATGTTGATACATATATGTGTATTAACATGTAAATTATACATGTGTAAGTACTAGTAAACAGTTTTAAATTTCTTAAATGTATGACGATTTGTAAGTGCTGTGTACAAGCTTATGCAAATAAAGATTTTTTAGAGTAATTGATTGACGTATAAAATCAGTTTTGAGTGTAATCCGTCTACATTACAGGTCGCAAATTGGATAAAATTTAAAAATAATTTATATCCATGAATTTTCAATTATTCCCGTGTCCACACACATTCACAGCATCTTAACCCTCGCCACAACACAAGACAAACATTATTCTAACCCATAGTCATTACAACGGCAATTAATTTGAATGACAATGGGACCCCATGGTCTGTTTGACCCGCATTTTTCTTCGCCCGTCTTTGAGGGTTAATCTTTGTCTTGTCTTGACTACTGGCACGAAAGAATTTTGTGCTAGTGGGCAGCCCGTGAGAACGACCAAGAGGTAACCAACTGTTTAGAGACAGATGCGAAAGTTATTACAAAAAAAATCTTAAAGGCGACGGGTAGCCCTAACTAGCGACACCAATCGATTTAAATTGTTAGCTACGAAACCGGATCTATTTTAAACAATTTCAGGGCTTCATTCTCGGTAAACAACTATACTATTTATTTAATAAGTTATAGTTAGCTATTTGACCTGATTTTGCACTCGAATTTTGAATTATCGCCAAAAGCGGCTACTATTTTGTAAAAATTGATTCACGCCAAACATTTGTGCATGGTTATTTACTAAATAGTACATGTGGTTGCCGAGAGGTTGTAACCCTGATATTGTTTGAAATAGATCCGGTTTAGTAGGTAAAAATTAAAAACGATTGGCGTCGCTAGTGTGCCCTACCCGTCAGCTTAAAGATTGGAATAAGATCGAAAAGTGGTTTACCGGGAACTTCGTCGGATGTACATGGAACAAAACGGACCAATTTTTATTTCTAATTTAGGTCTTGGACCAATTTTTAGGTCTAGACACGCGGAAGCGGGTCAAAGCTAATTTTAAGTAAGAAGAGTATTCAAGTATTCCGTGGGAGAGTCAGGCTTCGGCATGGATGGGCCGACTCGACCGGAGTGATACCACGCCTCACAGTAAAACGGCGGGAAGCAGCACTGTGCTGTGTTTATTAGCGCTATTTTTTATTGATATGAGACACATTCTTCTTCTTTGTCGTCACACTTGGCAGAGCGGGGAAAGGGGGCATAAAGGTTGGCAGCGCACTTGTGACTCTACTGGTGTCGCAGGTGTCCATGGGCGGACGTCCATTACACGAACCATTCGGACATTTGCCGTGTGGTCCCGGCAGAGTAGAATAGGCCACCCTCACTCTTACCGAGGTGTCGTAAAAGGCGACTAAGGTAAAGCTGCTGGCATGATCATCAGCGCCCAGAGAAGGAAAACTCTGCATTTATATCAAAACCCTCGCCAACCCGTCTGCCAAGCGTGGTGAGTATGGCAATTACCCCTCATGTGATTGAGGGAGGCCCTTGCCCCAGCAGTGGGGACTTAAATGGGCTGACGATGACGATGATTCGGACAGGATTGTCGACCCCCTCAGCACTCAAAACTATTTTGCTTCAACGTATCAATATTGGCTCATATCTATACCTACATAGTGAGAACTGTCAGATGCATACCTAATTATTGATTTACTCCTAAACATTTACTTTTTCTCAGATTCACAATTAGTTGAAGAAACGTTTTTTAAAAATATCTGCATTAGTCAAAGCTTAAAGTCATCATTAACGTTAAAGACGCCATTAAATATTAAAGTCTCAATGAATTAGCAATGAGTGTTCGATTTACCAATAGGGTATTTGACTAAGCTCGAGATTTTATTAAATAAAAATATTTTATCAAAATATAGGTAAATATGTGCCAATAGCAAAAATTCTCAATTAAAAATATAACGTCTAGCCGGTTTTATGGTCATTCAAAGATTCATGGGCAAGTCCATTTTAAAAGTATGAAATTATTAATAAATAATTATATCATTGAATAACCCATATAATTTACACCAACTATTATAATGGAACCATTGACATAAACGAAACATTTGATATAGCTGCCATACAACATTCAAATGAAATGCATACAAAATACTGTCGTGTGACGTCACATCTCAGTAGCCATTTGTATGGAGCGTTTTGGGTTTGCCCAAAATAATGTGATTTTAAAGTGGTGATATCTCAGGTAGTTTAAATGAGAATCAAGTGATTCTTTCAACGATATTTCTATTATTGAGAGGTCTTTTGATTACAAAAATAAAAAAAAAATAGTCAAATACCGTATTCTATCTACATTCTTCATTAAAGTGTATTTTCCAAATCGGTTCTCTTACCAAGAAGAAACTAATTCCATAAAAAAAAAAGAAACGAGAAGGTAAATAACCAAAATAATAGCCTTTTTTTATTTATATATTTACGGGCTTTTGATTAAAAACAATACAAAAACAATCTTAAAAATACTGAGCAAAGTCCTGTGGTATTTATATTATTATTTGAGAGTTCTTTAAAAAATACTTTTTTTGAAGAACTTTCAAAAACTTGCCTTCAAATTTGAAATACATTCTCTAGTGGTGAGTAGCAAAACTAAGTTTGATAGTCCTGCCATCTATTGTGAAGAAGCTCAATATTTTAACGCCATCTATACGTGAGCGTGAAAATACTAATTTGTTACCGCCATCTAGCGATCAGTAGCGACGTGTAAAATGACGCCTCTAGCGGCGAGTAGCAAAAACTTTGCCTCAATAAGTTTTTTAAAATGACAGCATTTTAATTTTATGACTAAAAATAGAAATAAACAAGTTACATTTTTTTAAAAATAAATAACAAAGTGTACTTTGCAATATGGAACTATGACATTTCCGCGAGATTTTTTTTTTACTTTTTCTACTCTCCAACAGATGGGGTTAGTAGTATTTTAAAGGGGGTGATATTTAAATAGGGGAAACTCTGCGAGAAGCCAGACGAAATAATTTTAACTGTCACTCTGCTTTCTTTAAAACGTGCAAGGAATATTCTCTATAGCTAATAACTTAACTATGTACATTTTATTCCTACTAAAATGATTATATTATAAGCATGTCGTGGTGGTAAGTGTTTCCTTCTACCGTGTAATGATGTATGTTTTGTTGGCTATATAAATAAAATTATCATAAAAAAGAGGGTCTATTTTGTGTGTTGGTTTCAGGATTGCCGCTCTTTCTCTCTCCCACTGACCGTGGGAGAGTCACGCTTCGGCATGAATGGGCCAGGTCGACCACGGCCTCATAGAAAACCGGCATGAAGCTGCACTGTGATGTGTTTCGCTGCGTGAGTGAGGGTACCGGATTCCCAATCCAGGGACAAGTGGGGTTTATAGGCTGGCAGCGCACTTGTTACTCCACTGGTCAATCGCTTACCATCAGGCGATCCGTCTGTTCGTCTACCACCTATCACATAAAAACAAAACTAGTGAGGAGCATGTAATCTCATCAACTAACCAAGAAAACGGGACATTAATAGTGCATAGGTGTGTGCGCAGGCACTAGTGCATTATCTATCCCTTACTGTCATATTTCATCGATCAGACAAGAACGCGCGACATATTATTACTGCATAGGTGTGTGCGCAGGCACCTATCCTTTACCCCATATTTCATTAGGCCACTAGTGTGGTATCATCAGAGAGGCACAGACTCCGGGCAAACAATGAGAATTTCATAAGCGATAAGACCGCTGTATTGTACTATCCCTTGCTGTTATATCTTATCTCTATTTAGTTTTTGTGCTATAAGGAATAGATATTCCTAGAAAGATAGATATATAGATAGATAGGGCCGTGTGGTCCCCGGCCAGAGTAGAATAGGCCACCCTCATTCTTACCAAGGTGTCGTAAAAGGCGACTAAGGTAAAGCTGCTAGCATGATCATCAGCACCCAGAGAAGGAAAACTCTGCATTTATATCTAAACCCTCGCCAACCCGTCTGCCAAGCGTGGTGAGTATGGCAATTACCCCTCATGTGATTGAGGGAGGCCCGTGCCCCAGTAGTGGGGACTTAAATGGGCTGATGATGATGATGATGATAGATAGATAGATATCTATCTATTTCTCTATTTGATCCGTTTGGATCAGTGGTAGTGAATGCTGTTTCTGGTGCAAGAGTTGCGGGTTCAATCCCAGCACATTACAAACATTTGTGTCCATGAACATGTCTGTATGTATTGGTCTGGGTGTTTCTATGTGTTATAAGTATGTATTTAGAAAAGAAAAGTATTATATGTATATATTTGTAATTCCGCTGTTGGTCCTGATATCCGTAACACAGGTGCTTGAGCTACCTATCTCGTAGTCAGATCAATGTGTGTGATGTTGTGAAATACGAGTATACCTATATCTATCACATTTTCAGTCGAAAAACTCAAGCTTAATATTTGGCATTGCGCAGGAATTGAACCTGTGCGTGACCCCAGACCTAGTCATCACTTTAAACTGGGAAGCTATTGCGTTGCTGACGCAGTTAACTGGTAGGGCACACTAGCGACGTCAATCGATTTTATATTTTTAGCTACTAAACCGGATCTATTTCAAACAATTTCGGGGTTACAACCTCTTATACCATTTATTAAATAACCATGCACAAATGCTGGGTCCGTTTTATGTACGGGAAAAATTGACTCACGCTAAAAGTGGCGTCTTTTGGCGGTAATATTTTTTTTTAAAACGGATTTAGCATTTATGCATGGTTATTTAATAAATAATATAAGTGTTTGCTGAGAGATTGTAACCCCGAAATTGTTCCCGTCACCTTAGCGGTCGAGTCATTTAAGATCAAGATCAATTGATTGACAGTGAGATAGCCACGCTTTGGCATGAATGGACCGGCTCGACTGGAGTGATACCACGGCCTCACAGAAAAAAAAAGCGACAAGATGCGCCTGCGCTGTATTTCGCCGAAGAGGAGTTTAAAGGTTGGTATATCACATGTGACTCCACATGGGCTGTAGCAGTCGCTTACCATCAGGTAAATTCGTCTTCAACTTATGGCATAAATATATTATTATGCAAAGCCACTCGTCTTGCCAGTTCACAATCATAAAATGCAGACCATTTATTTTGTACAGGGCTACGAAACCTTTTTCGAATCTAACCATTTTTAAAACATCAAAATTTTTCCACTAATTTTCGCTCCTAGTATTTTTGCTAATCACTCTTGTTTACGGTCTCCGTGGCTTTAAAAAGGCGGCACAAGCCACCAATTAGCGGCAAATCGCTGGACAAATCGGCCCAAGCGGGAAAAACGCGCTAACAGCCGGGGGCAAGTGAATTAATCACTAAAATCGCCTTTACACGATTCAATTCAATTCATTTATTGCACATGTGAGAGAAAGTGCAACCGTGGGAGAGCCACGCTTCGGCATGAATGGGCCGGCTCGACCGGAGTGATACCACGGCCTTACAGAAAACCGTCGTGTGCACTGTGCAGTGTGCAGGGTACTAGAGGCCCATTCCAGGGGAAAGGGGGCTTAAAGTTGTGCGCACTCGTGACTCCACTGGTGTCGCAGGTGTCTATGGACGGCGGCAATCGCTTACCATCAGGTGATCCGTCTGCTCTTCTGCCACCTATCACATAAAAAACAACATGTTGGTATAACAGAGTTCTATAACGTGACCCTGGTAAACCATTGCAAGAGCATGCATTTTTAATTCATCATCAATATTTCAGCCTACTACCTGGTGGACCAGTATTAGGACAACACTTATTTAAAGGTTGACATTTGTGACTCCAATGATGTCGCGGGTGTCTATGGGCGGCGGCAATCGCTTACCATCAGACGATCCGTCTGCTCGTCTGCCACCTGTCACATAAAAAATAAATAAAAAAAACTGTATAAACTATTTACCTGGATCCCTTTGTTAACATTTCGTACACAAAAAACCGTTCTGTGTAAACGCCACATCACCGACCGGATATCCTGGAAAAAATGCTGGACACTTAAAAAGCGATTTATTATCCGGACGGGAGAGTACTGGACGCCGAGTAACAGGTGGCCACCCCAACGTCGCGTCGTGAAAAAAAGAGGACTTTAATTTTCAGAGTTAACATTTAAAAATAGAGTTACATAAATACGAAGCATAAGGGTGGCTGCATATTTATGAGAAAACATTTGTGACACTAATCGCACCATGCTCTTAATATTACATGGGCCGTGAGCGTGGGAGAGCCACGCTTCGGCATGAATTGAGTGATACCAGGCCTCACAGAAAACCGGCTGAGTTTCGCTGCGTGAGTGAGGGTACCGGAGGCCATATCCGGGGGAAAGTGGGGGAAAAGGATAGCACTTGTGACTCCATTGGTGTCGCGGGTGTCTATGGGCGGCGGCAATCGCTTACCATCAGGCGATCCGGCTGCTCGTCTGCCACTTATCACATTTAAAACAACATGATTAGATTTGATCAGTAGGTTCAAAAATGGTCTAGTACTTACTTCGATGTGGTAGGTGGCAGAGGAGCAGACGGATCCCCTTAATTCCTCATAGCCAATTGTTAAGTGACGGGTAGGTGGCAATTTTTTGCGTACGCGGTGGGCCCAACATTTGTGCATGGTTATTTAAGGTGACGGGTAGGGCACACTAGCGACGCCAATCCATTTTAATTTTTAGCTACTAAACCGGATCTATTTTAAACAATTTCGGGGTTACATCCTATCGGCAAACATGCCTATGCCCTACCCGTCACATTAAGTGATTGCTTCCGCGCAACACTAGTGGAGTCAAAAGTGCGGTGCCAACATTCTAAATATTATCCATCTCATCCATCATCTCTAGGTAATAATATTCCTGTTTTTGTTTATTATAGGATACTGTAAATAGGTACTTTCATCGTCATCGTCAGCCCATTTAAGTCCCCACTGCTGGGGCACGGGCCTCCCTCAATCACATACGGGGTAATTGCCATACTCACCACGCTTGGCAGGCGGGTTGGCGAGGGTTTAGATATAAATGCAGAGTTTTCCTTCTCTGGGTGCTGATGATCATGCCAGCAGCTTTACCTTAGTCGCCTTTTACGACACCTCGGTAAGAGTGAGGGTGGCCTATTCTACTCTGCCGGGGACCACACGGCACACGGCACGGCAAATAGGTACTTTATTTATCTTTATTCTTTATGTTATGTAAACACCCACACTCACTCGGATAAACATAGCTCAGATTCAGGTTCAAGTGGGTTTTTTGAGTGCGTGGTATCACTCCGGTCGAGCCCATTCATGCCAAAGCGTGAGTCTCCTATTAGAAAAATATCACCTATTTTGTTGTCCATAGGCCCGTTACATTGAAGATACATGAGAAATCATTGGTAATCTTATTAGATTTTTAAATGTTCTTTAACTAGGTTCTATTCGATAACTTGCCGGTCAGTCGGCAAGGTCGGTCTATAGGTATTCTAATTGGATTAGTAAAGTTATAAGAACTAAGCTGAACTGAGGCTACTTATAAGAAAAAAGAATGATCTTAGTTTACGTGATAAAAAGATGTGGATGAATATTTGGCAGAAATAAAGATCTCCTTGTTATACCTTATCATGAGTACCTTTTTTTTTGTTTTCCCAGGGGAAATGCGTCACGCATACCCGTCCGCCTGGGGGCGGACGGGTTATGTTGGACGGCGGCATGACGGCGGGGTTCTACCGACTAATACCCATGGGCACCCTCTCATCGTTCATAGTGGAGGGTGGTGGTGACGGGAAACCATGTGCACGACCCCCCGAACGGAGCCCGCCTAAACAACGGGCAGGATGCTGCCCTCCGGGTGAGCTGGGGAGGGGCGTTAGGGACAGCCGAGGGTGAATAGCCGTCCCTAACGAACACTGAAGGTGACCGGTGCAATGCCGGCGCGGGTACCCCAGTACCGTGCGCCGGCTGGCCACCTCCAAGGAGAGGAAGGAGACGCGCATATTGTCGGCGTCTCCGACCAATCCTCGCTCTTCGGAGCGCATCGGCGGAAGGATCCTTTCTTCCCGCGCGCGCTCCGCCACTTCCTTCCCTGTCACCACCTCCTCACAGAAGCTGGCGTAGACGCTCTTCCCCTGCCAGTATAGCTTCCCCTATACTACCGCGGGTGAGGTTCTGGCTGACCTTCGCCACCAGGGCCGTGTCATCAGCAGCGGCGTAATTATGAGTCTTAACTTATCTTTCTTTATCTCCCTCGGTGGCTTAGTAATTAGTGGGTCTACTGCGCAAGAGGTCCCTGGTTCGATGTGTCGGGCCAAAAAATGGTACCTAAGTTTTCGGTAAGAAATTCTAAGTGCCAGCCCGGAGTCTGGAAGTTGGCGCTCTTGTACCCCCGTGCCTCGGAAAGCAAAGCTGTTGGTCCTGCTCCCGATCCCTCTCCGGTCGTGTCACTCTGGTTTCCCATCGGATTATGAGGGCAAGAGGATAGACAGTGCACTTGTGTTTGCGCACACACTTGAGCACTATAATATATCCTGTGTAAGTGGCTGATCGTTCGCCGACTTAGCCGAAATCGTTTGGAGGATATTATTATTATTAATTTTCTAAACATGTAGTTTTCCTTACGATGTTTTCCATTACCGCCGAGCACTAACTCATTTTTACCACTAGGTAGAAATATAAGCATAGATTAGAAAAATCCAGAGGTTTTTTTTTATGATATAGGTGGCAGACGAGCAGACGGATCACCTAATAGTAAGCGATTACCGCCGCCCATGGACGCCTGCAACACCAGTGGTGTCACAAATGCGCTGCTTACCTTTAACCCCTCTGTCCCTGGATTGGGCCTCCGGTACCCTCACTCACGCAGCGAAATACAGCGCACGCACTGCTTCACGCCGGTTTTCTGGGAGGTTTTAGAGAGTTTGGTAAAGATTCGAACCTCTGACCGTTAAGGAGGCGCACATTCTTATCCACTGAGATACCATCGCTCTCCCATGATGTAAGAGAAATAATTTAAACCATGCATCGAATCTGACATATTTTAATGCAAATTTGGTGTCCCGTAGCTTGATGGCGCCACCGTCGCGTCCCGCTTCCGGTGCGGGACGTTTTTCCGCATTTTTACAAGTCCTGGGGGTGCACATTAGGCTTGTAGCACACCAGACGCATATTTTAAATTATTGTATTAGAGATAACGATGCTTTCAATTTTGGTCTACTGTTGTGGTGTGATACCAGGCCTCACAGATGACTGACATACAAACTGTTTGTGTATTACAGAAAAGGGCCATCCGCGCTATATACAGCCTTAGATCACGTGACTCGCTTCGGGAAATATTTAAAGAAATAAATGTTTTAACCGTGGCTTGCCAATTTATCCTCGACTGCATTATGTATATACGTAAAAACTTGCACTCTTTTCCAAAAAAGTCCGATAGTCATGGTCTTAACACCAGAAATAAAATAAAAATAGACTTGCCGTCCCAGTCCTCGGACTTCATAAAATCGGTAATTCCTTTGTTGGCTTAAGTATTAAGATATTCAATAAGCTCCCACAAAATGTCATTAACCTATCACTGGATAAGTTTAAGTCTCATATTAAAACCTGCTTAATGAAGAAAGGTTACTATAGTGCACAAGACTATTTAAATGATAAGGATTCTTGGTCATGTTAATCGATTCGTCTTGTGAGTTGTTATTCATAGTAGTCTGTTAACTTTGACAATTGTATTTTTTCTCAATTGAAACTGTAACATCATCAATATTTGAAAAGAGTAACTACTGAGTTTCTTGCTGGTGTCTTCTCAGTAGAAATCGACATTCCGAACCAGCGGTGTTAATATGTGTACCTATATTGACATTCATAAGTGTTCTGTATGGACCTAAATTGAATAAATATTTTTTTATCTGTATCTTTAAATGTTGTTACAGTTTTTTTATATATATTTTTCTTTTTAGCTTTCAGCAGTATTTTTTTTTTAATATTTTGTATGTAAAAAGTGCGACAAACGAGCATGCAATACTCGTAGCTGCCGTCGCTCCAACGAGACAGTCACCGAGCTGATATGTACATAGATCTGACGACCCGATTGGAACAGTGGTAGTGAACGCTGCCTCTGATACAAGGTTTGCGGGTTCGATCCCCGCACAGTACAAACATTTGTGTGCATGAACACGTTTGTTTGTATTGGTCTGGGTGTTTGCTATGTATAAGTATGTATTTACAAAAGAAAAGTATTATATGTATATATTTGTAATCCCACTGTTGATTCTGATATCCGTAACACAGGTGCTGGAGCTACCTATCTCGGAGTCAGATCCATGTATGTGATGTTGTGAAATATCTATTTATTTATTTATTATTTATAGATTAGAAAAATGCAAAGGCTCACATATTAGGCCCAGACACTGAACAAACACTAGTGTTATCGCATGATTTTTTGTCCAGGATGGGGATTCAACCCACAACCTTTGTCATATAATGTTACTATCAAATGCGCCATCCGGCCCGACAATAATAAGATTACGGCTACGGCGGCCAATCTCAACGATTAGCCACGTACGCTGGATATATTATAGTGCTCAAGTGTGTGTGCAAACTCAAGTGCACTCTCAATATTCCGATGGGACACCAGCGTGACACGACCGGAGAAGGATTGGGCCCAGGAAAAGCGACAAGACCGCCAACTTCCAGACCACCACTACGCCACAGAGCCAGTCAATAATAATATCCTACAATCGATTACGGCTACGGCGGCCAATCTCAATGATCAGCCACGTGCGCTGGATATATTATAGTGCTCAAGTGTGTGCGCAAACACGAGTGCACTCTCTATACCCTTACACTCATATTCCGATGGGCACCAGCGTGACACGACCGGAGAGGGATTGTGCGCAGGACCAACGGCTTAATGTGCTTTTCGAAGAACGGGGGTACAAGACCGCCCACTTCCAGACTCCGGGCTGACACTAAGAATTTCTTACCAAAATCTTATACACATTTTTGGCCCGACCCGGGGATCGAACTTGGGACCTCTTGCGCAGCCGTCGCTTTATAGTGCGACCCACTAAGTGCGCCACCGAGGTATCTCGATGAAGACATCAAGCACCTCTCCCACTGCATCCCCTACCTTTTACCTTGTTAGCATTCATACCGCTGGTCGGATCTGGCGCATTTTTCGCCATTCACACGGGTTTTTCGCCATTTACACGAGTTTTTCGCCTTTTAACGCTGTTTATTATTCCGTTTGGGTGTTAATCTTCCGCCTCGGGCTGGTTTTATTTTTAAAACGTTTATGAGCTGTCCGCAAAAAGAGTACTGATTTTTAAATGCGTATTTGTGGAGTCCGTTGAGGATTCTCCTGGGTTTTATTTTATTTGAATGTAAACGAGTGGGTTGCCCTGATGATACATAAATATTATGGCCGAAAACTGGTGTGATACCTATAGAAATAGAACAGAACAGGCGATCTCTTATGTCAGAGGCTCAGCACCTGGGTAACAACCTGTTAGGATCAGTGAACGCTGCCTCTGGTGCAAGGGTTGCGGGTTCAATCCCCGCACACCACAAACATTGGTGAGCATGAACATGTCTGTTTATATTGATCTGGGTATTTTCTTTGTATTTACATAAGAAAAGTATTACATGTATATATTTGTAATCCCACTGTTGATTCTGATATCCGTAACACAGGAGCTTGAGCTACCTATCTCGGAGTCAGATCAATATGTGATGTGATAAAAATACATATTTCACATGTATTTTTATTTATTATTACTTAGGTGGATATAGTAAACGTGGGTTGTACAGTTGGTACGAGAATATTGACGCAATTGGACTTTAGCGAAACCAGATGGATTGCAGAACAGCCTTTTATTGTAACCTGGAGGTCATTAAAAGTTTCTGAGTCATTGCTCACCGAATTAGCAAGCTCAAGTGGCAGTGGGCTGGCCATATTAGCCGCAGAACCGACAACCGATGGGGTAAACGAGTTCTAGAGTGGAGACCGCGTCTTGGCAAACGTAAGTCCGTTATTGGCTGTAAGAAAAATATGTTTACTGTAATTATTATATTTAGGAGCTGTGGATTTTGTAAGAATAAATAAATAAATAAATAAGTAATGTAGGGCGCCCTCTGGCTAGGTGGGGGGACGATCTGCGCAGGATGGCTGGCAAGAGCTGGATGCGAGAAGCCATGGATAGATCACAGTGGCGAACAATTGGAGAGGCCTCCGTCCAGCAGTGGACTGCGATAGGCTGATGATGATGATGATGATGATGATGAGTCATTCGATACTGCAACTGCCTCGGTAGCGAAGAAGCTAGTTTCATACTAAGTTGTGTTAGGTGTTGGAGGCGTTTAAGAATACTGCCAAGGTTTTCCCGGCTTGTCATAAGAGGCGACTAAACGAGCCTTCGGAGTTCGTGAGCGTACCCACTGCTGGGGAGTGGCTTGCTCAGTTTACGGCTCCGCGGGGGACGACCGTTACCGGGTGTCCTGGTAGCTCGTACAGCGTTCAAAATTTCAAAATTTTTAAAATTCAATAGTACTTTATTTGCATAGGCTTTATATACAGCTCTTACAAATCGTCATACATGAAAAATATAAATTATAGGTATGTATATTATACATGTAATTAAACATATATGTCGATACAAAAAATGTACTAAGAAATGAATAAATATAATGTTATTCTAGCACCGGAATCGGAAAGTTGATTCTGACGAGAAGATCCGGCAAGAAAGTCGCCAGTTACTCTTTTTAATCGCCAACATTTTTGTAAGTACAGTATCACGGGTGTACGCGAACAGTTTATCATTACTACAAATTCTTGTCATTTAAGTAATCATTAACTGTATAATTAACGGCTTTAGCCAATTTTTAACATGTGTTTTAAATTTAGGTAGGCATCGGTAAATCAACAAGCTTTTGTGGTAACCTATTAAATATTTTAATATTCATTCCTACAAATGAATTATGTACCAATCTTATGAAGTCTGAGGGCAAACCTAGTTCAGGTACAAATATTAAAATGTGAATTTAGTATAAATAGTACTGAAATTATACTTATACTGAAATGAACAAGACATTTTTATTTTTTATTAAATTGTAAATGTTATCAGTGAATAATTCTATTGTCTTTCTTTTCTTCTAAATCTTACTTACCTATTAGATGGATACTCTTTACCTATTGCACAACATTTAAAAGCTAGGATAAAGATATTTATTGTAAAATTTATGCGGTCTTTTCAATATATGCGGTTTTTTAAATATAATATGCGGTTTTTTAAATAAAGAATATTTGCTAGAAGAGATATATAGGTATACAGTAGTTTTTTTATGAGGTAGGGCTCAGACGAGTAGACGAATCACCTGATGGTAAGCGATTACCCTCACCCATGGACACCTGTAACACCAGAGAAGTCGCTGCCGACCTTTATGAACCATTATGTTAACTTGTGTTATTCATCAATTCTTGTTTGCGAAGAGTATATAAAAGTTTCGTGTTATTGCCGCCTAGGGCGTTATTTACTTTATTTATTATTCAGACACCTTACAAGCTTACAGAAATTAATCCAAAACGCAGTATAAGGTTAGGATACATTATTACATTACATTCATGTTCATTGGTCACTCACAGATCATTTACAATAAAAAAGCAGAAGAATACAATCCTTGTCAAATTAATTACAACTAAAAAAAAAGAAATAAAAATAAGCGCGACAGATATATATCAACATAAATAGCCCAAATTGTCAGTATCTGAGTCAAAAGAAGCAAATTAAAATACACAATAGAACAGTAAAATCAAATAAATAAAATATAATTAAATTAGATTTTTTTTAAATGTCAATAGTTATGAAACAGTCAGTTGATTTATTTATTAACACATAGATAGATAGATAAAAACTTTTGTTCGCATTTAAGTTGACACAAGTCATAAATACAAGAAAAAAAGAGCAAAATTAAAAATAAAAACACAAAGGCATCTCGGAACAAAAATCCTGACCATTTTCAACCGACTTCAAAAAAAGGAGGAGGTTCTCAATTCGACCCGTATGTTTTTTTTCTATGTTTGTTACGCGATAACTCCGCCAATTATGAACCAATTTGAACAAATCTTTTTTCGGCGTATAGGTTATACCTCAAGGGTGGTCCCATTTAAATTTAATAATAAAAAAAACAACCCCCAAGGGTGGAAAATTGGGGATGAACTTTTTTATACGCAATATCTCCGCCGATTATAAACCAATTTGAACGATTATTTTTTTGTTGAATAGGTATTATCAAAAGGTTTCATGCGGATTTGAAGAAAATATTTCACCCCAAAGGGTGGAAAATTGGGGATGAACTTTTTTACACGCAATATCTCTTTTTTAGTTTTTTTTTGTGTTCACGCATTTGAAGTCGGTTTTTTTTTTTAAGTTTTTTTTGTGGTTGGCCACCTATCACATTAAAAAAAGAAAAAAGTATGATTTCCGATTCAGTGAACTGTTTCGCCCAAGTTTCCTAACAATACAACAAGTACCTAAGTACTAAACTAATAAATAACTTCAGATAGATCTTAAACTAATAAGTATGCACGATATAGCGTGGGCCAGTCCAACGCCATGAGTAAAATAGTTGGTGTATCGAGCATAAATTTTATTGGCTAATCTGCCGCCCGCAAGATTCACTGGCTTCAAATTTTAAGATATACGAATTTTGGTAGCGTTAGCAATGTAGGTAGGTGGGAATACAATTATTTATTAAGCGCCATTCTGACACATGTATGGTGACGGGTAGGGCACACTAGCGACGCCAATCGATTTTAATTTTTAGCTACTAAACCGGATAGAGAGAGTGAAGTGTGAAATAGATGCGCCGCCATTTCTGATCCCATTCTTTATCCGCACAGGTTGTACATACTTTGTTGACAAACATTTATGAATAAAGCTGTTAATGTGACGGGTAGGGCACACTAGCGACGCCAATCTATGTTAATTTTTAGCTACTAAACCGAAACTATTTTAAACAATTTCGGGGTTACAACCTCTTGGTAAACACTTATACAATTTATAAAATAACCATGCACAACGGTTGGGTCCGTTTTTGTACGCGAAAAATTTATACACGACAATAGCGGCCACTTTTGGCGGTAATCAATTTTTCGCGAACGCTTTTGACCCAACATTTATGCATGGCTATTTAATAAATAGTATAACTATTTGCCGAAAGGTTGTAACCACGAAATAGTTTAAAATAGATCCGGTTTAGTAGCTAAAAATTAAAATCGATTGGCGTCGCTAGTGTGCCCTACCCATCACCTTAACAGCCTTATTCATAAATGTTTGTTAACAAAGTATGTATGTACAACCTGTGCGGATAAAGAATGGGATCAGAAATGGCGGCGCATCTATTCACTTCTCGCTCGCACACTATTTGAGTCTATACTTGCACTCGTGGGTTTGTGAGCGAGAAGTGAATACATGCGCCGCCATTTCTGATCCCATTCTTTATCCGCACATTTTGTATGTAACTTTGTTAACAAGACATGGAATGCCCTCCAGCTCTTGTGTTTCCTCCTTCATACAATGAAGGAAGCGGGGCGTGAAGCGGCATCTCAGCAGGCCATCAGGGTGAGGATGGCAGACTCAATGGGTACTTTGTAAGTTCTTTTGTGCCTGTCAACCTCATATTTGGATTTCACGGCCGCTTACCATCAGGCGGAGTGAGGTCATCCTGATTGGCATTTATATAAAAAAAAAAATATTTTCATTCTTTTTTCGAAACAAAATATGGATAGTTTTTGTTTCAAACGTCAAAACTGCTCTATATTTTCAATATTATGTGCATATTTCTACCATAAAACCATGTTGGTCTAGTGGTTTAAGTAACTGGCCACGATCTCGGGGTCCTGGGTTCGGTCCGGTCGAGTAAAAAGTATGTGTCGAATTGTTCGTACATTGCTCGCGCTTGTGATCACCAATCAGCGTTGACAAGCGTGGTGATTAAGCCTAATTACTATTATATATGTAATACCTAGTATCAATTTATTTATGAGATTATATCAGACAGGTTATAATAGATATACATATTATGTGATATGTGTATTATGTTGTATTTTTTAAATTATTATTTGCTATTTCTCAGCTCTGAAGCTGGTTTAAAGTACAGTTACGGGCATTACGCCAAGCCACTTAACTTAGTGTGTGATTACATTTGGGAATCTGTATGTGTGTCTGTTGGGTTTGTGTATTCGTATGGTTCGTCTTGAAGAAATCGCCGTACAATTCGGCAGGTGTTCAGTATAGAAGCTTTCTGCATTGTGATAAAAGAGTTTTCCGGAAGATCTAACAGTTTAATGCTGTGATGTAAGTGTTTCGGTATCACTCCTGTGCTTGAAAGTACGAGTGGCACAATGTACACCTTGTCTAAATTCCATATTCTTAGGATTTCTTCTTTCAGCTCTGAGTATTTGTGTATTTTTTCTGATATAGATTTTTTAATGTTATGAGTGTTAGGAACTGTGATATCTATTATATATGCAGTATTATTTATTTTGTCTAACAAAGTTATATCCGGTCTATTACAATGTGTGGTTTTGTCTGTTAAAATGGGTCTATCATATTATTATTATAATAATTTGTAACAGAGACAGACATAATGGCATCGTTTAATAAACGTTTTTTCATAAAAAAAACTTGAATAACATTTTGTGGCCCTGAAAAGGGCCTTTTTGAGTGTGCGCGATGCGAGATCGCTCTCAGCGTAATCAACACCTCACTTCGAGCTGGTGTACTTGGTGACGGCCTTGGTGCCCTCGCTGACGGCGTGCTTGGCGAGCTCGCCGGGCAGCAGGGCCTCACGGAGGTCTGCCTAATCTTTGTGATCACCAGTCATTTGGCTGAGTCAGATCGCTGAGTCGTTTCAGTAAAGATTTACACGTGTCTAACCATCACAATCGCTCCATCATCATCATCGTCAGCCCATTTAAGTCCCCGCTGCTGGGGCACGGGCCTCCCTCAATCACATGAGGGGTAATTGCCATACTCACCACGCTTGGCAGACGGGTTGGCGAGGGTTTAGATATAAATGCAGAGTTTTCCTTCTCTGCGTGCTGATGATCATGCCAGCGGCTTTACCTTAGTCGCCTTTTACGACACCTCGGTAAGAGTGAGGGTGGCCTATTCTACTCTGCCGGGGACCACACGGCGTAATCGCTCTATAAATCCCTGTAAAATATACATGTGTAATTTTCAGACGCTACTTATTTTATTAGGTCAACTTCTAACAACGTCTTTGCGTTTAATCAAAGGAAATTTCCAATTAAATAGATTACGATCGGCCCGGCCCGGGCCGCCCGGGACGGGCCCGGATTTTTGCCCGACTTCGCAGAGGAAGGTTGTGTTTGGGCAAGGAATTCAGACTCAATTTTGACCATAGGTATACATACAATCCACCGTTGGTACTAGTCATCGTCAGCCCATTTAAGTCCCCACTGCTGGGGCACGGGCCTCCTCAATCACATGAGGGGTAATTGCCATACTCACCACGCTTGGCAGACGGGTTGGCGAGGGTTTTGATTTAAATGCAGAGTTTTCCTTCTCTGGGTGCTGATGATCATGCCAGCAGCTTTACCTTAGTCGCCTTTTACGACACCTCGGTAAGAGTGAGGGTGGCCTATTCTACTCTGCCGGGCGTTAGGACTAACGTAACATGAATTAGGATACTAATTTAGGTACTTACCATTTAAGGTGAGACATCTACTTAACTAGCGCCGCCAGTAGATTTATAATAATAGTGGCGATCACGAGACTTTTAAAAATAAATAAATCTGTGAATCCATAAAGATGAGATTTGTACAAGTTAACATAATTTTTATCCCTACAGTAACTTTAAAGAATTACTTTTAATTATGGTGACTTTATTATATGGTATACTATATGTAGGGTACAGGGGAAGAAAGATCATAGTCCATTTTTGTAAATTTAACACATTGTTTGGATAAAAATCTTATATATTTTTTTCTAATTTAGCAAAAATCTGAATAAATGTTATTCGATTTTATAATACATAAAATTATAGCACAAAAAACACTTTATATCGCATTTACAATGGGGAATGTTCCGAGGAGCGGTTCGGCTTTATTCCAGCTGCAATTTTTCACCACCGCACATCACGTCAGAACGCGAAATACCATCCACATCACCTGGATGGATTTATATCGACTACAGTGCGTTTCTCACGTCATTTCCTGCCACGCACAGTAAAACTGTGGAAGCAGCTGTCATCCGTGGTGTTTCCGAACAGATACGACCTGGTGACCTTCAAGAAAAGGGTGTACTCCTTTCTTAAGAGCCGGCAACGCATATGTGATACCTCAGGTGTTGCACATGTCCATGGGCGGCGGTGATCACTTTCCATCAGGTGTGCCGTCTGCTCGTTTGTCCGCTATAAAGTAAAAAAAAAAAAATGTTTTTAAATAATAACTTTGAAAATAAAATAAAAATTAACAGTTTACTCAAAAAACCTGAAGTGACACTGATCTTTCTTTCCCTGTACCCTTCATATGGTTAGTTATGGAAGAAATTATGACATCATTTGTCTCGAAAAAGTCTTGATACTTTCCTTTATGAAATCACCGTTGTACTTTTTTTAAGAAGTCTCAAAATTGTCACAATTCATTGAATCTATTAGCAGCGCTAGTTTCGCCGATGCGTCAGCTTTTTTTTATGATATAGGTGGCAGACGAGCAGACGGATCACCTGATGGTAAGCGATTACCGCCGCCCATGGACGCCTGCAACACCAGTGGTGTCACAAGTGCGCTGCTTACCTTTTAACCCCCCTTCCCCTGTAGTGGGTCTCCGGTACCCTCAGTCACGCAGCGAAATACAGCGCATGCACTGCTTCACGCCAGCTTAAGTTAAGGCGACGGGTAGGGAACACTAGCGACGCCAATTGATTTTAATCGTTAGCCACTAAAAAAAAAATTACGAGGTTTCAGTCTCTCGGCAAACATTTATACTATTTATTTAATAGCCATGCCCAAATGTTGAATCTTTTTTTGTACTAAATAAAATGATTCACGTCAAAAGTGACCGCTTGTGGCGGTAATTCAAAATTCGAGTGCAAAACCAGATAAAATAGCTAACTATGACTATTAAATAAATAGTATAGGTGTTCATCGAGAGACTGAAGCCCCCAAGTTGTTTAAAATAGATCTGGTTTAGTAGCTAACTATTAAAATCAATTGGCATCGCTAGTGGAGTATACTTACTTACTACGCTGGCTCAGCGATCCAAAGTGGGTCTTGGCCTCCGACGTCAAAGTTCGCCATTTTTTTGCGGTCCTGTGCCAATTCCGCCCAATCGTGCACGTTGAGTGCTTTGAGGTCCTTGGCGACTTCGCCCCTCCAGCGGTATCTCGGACGACCCACTGGACGTCGCCCCGTTGGTCGTCCCAGGCTCTTTTGGCTGCACGATCCTCTCCCATCCTCTCCACGTGTCCGAGCCAGCGCAGTCGGGATGATGTTATCTCCCCAATGATGTTCGGCTCGGCTATCAGGTCATCAATCTCCTGGTTGAATCTGTGCCTCCAGCACCCATCTTCTCTTTTGGTTGGTCCCAGAATCTTTCGGAGTATCTTCCGTTCCGTCACCAGCAGATTGATTTTCCTCCTTCAGTGTTAGTGTCCAAGTTTCACACCCATACTTTAAGATTGGTCTATTGGAAAAAGTGATGAGTTTAAACGTAAGTGGGTGGAGGAACAGAGGACGGCCGAAAAAGAGATGGATGGATTGTGTGAAGAATGACATGATGGAGAAAGAGGTGGATGATTTTGATGACGAATGACAGGGACGTATGGAAAAGGAAAACATACTTTTTTTTTTTTTTTTTTTTTGTTGACCCAGGAGAAATGCGTTACGCATACCCATCCGTCTGTAAACGGATAGGTTATGTCGGACTCTCCTCTGGCGACGGCTTCTCCTAACGAGAAGCCGGCCAGAGGCATACCGACTAAAACTCCTGGGACTCTCCCTCATCTGTCCATGAGTGGGCGAGTGACATGGGGCCAAAGCTCGGAGCCTTTCACCACGTCACCCCCCGGACAGGGACGCCCGCCTACACGGCGGGCACGGCGCTTCTCCCCCCGGGGTCGGGGGGAGGGATGGGGACAGCCGAGAGAGTCGTGCCGTCCCCACCAGGCGTAGGAGGAGGTCCGTGCCATGCCAGTGGTGGGGTTACAGCCCCACGCACCAGCGGACCTGCTCCTCGCAGGGGAAGGAGACGCAAGTATTGGCGTCGTCTCCTCCCTCTACGTGCCTTGCGGAAAAGGAAAAAAAAAAAAAAAAAAAAAAACATACTGCGCCGACCCCAGATAACCTGGGAAAAGGGCAGGAGGATGATGATGATGACTTTAAGATTGGTCTAATGACTGTCTTGTAGACGCGAATCTTAATAGCCCTGCTTTAGTAACTTGGACGCCAACACCTTGTGGAGGAGCAGTGGAGTATACCCTTCACCTTAATGAAGGCATCTAACATTCTGTCTAAGAAATTACAACATTAATGAGGATAATATTAAATGCAACAGACATGATTTGTTGTGCCAACTAATGCAGCATCTGGCACTCTGCCAAACGTGCTGGCAAAGGTTTCACTTGTGACTTGGCACTTATCTAACTTCTATACTACTGTACTCTACTGTGGGAGAGCCTTCGGCATGAATGGGCTCGACTCGTCCGGCTCGACCGGAGTGACGAACAGAAAACCGGCGTGAAGCAGCACTGTGCTGTTTCGTTGCGTGAGTGCGTACCGGCGGAAGCCCAATCCGGGAAGGCAATTAATCCCCCCCTATTAAAGGTTGGCAGCGTACTTGTGACCCCACTGGTGTCGCAGGTGTCCATGGGTGGTGGCAATCGCTTACTTATCCGGTGATCCGTCTGCTCGTCTGCCACCTATCACATAAAAAAAAATACTATTATTAAAGAGGTAAACTTTAAGGACAACGTCTTGCTTATATGTAAACCTCTAAATTATATTATATATTTTTCATGTGACGAATTGTAAGAGCGTATACGTATAACGTATTTATAATAATGTGTTTTTTTTGCATATAGGTACCTTTTTAGGTCGGCAGCGCACTTGTGACTCCTCTGGTGTTGTAGGAGTCTATGGGCGGCGGTAATCGCTTACCATCAGGTGATCCGTCTGCTCGTCTGCCCCCTATCCCATAAAAATTTATTAGCCACATATGCAGGATATATTATTAGTGCGTATTTATTGAGTGCACTTGTGTATGCGCATACACAAGTGCACTCAATAAATACCTTTACCCTTATATTCCTAAGAAAAGCCAGTGTGACACGACCGGAGAGACCTACGACTACGCTTAACGAGGCACGGGGGTAAGACACCACAAACTTCCAGACTCCAGGCTGACACCAAGAATTTCTAAACGAGAAATTAGGTACATATTTGGCCCGACCCGGGGATCGAACTCGGGACCTCTAGCGCAGCCGTCGCTTAAAAGTGCGACCTACTAACCACTGCGCCACCGAGGCAAGCACCGAGGTATCAAAATCATTTACCAAATTTTCAAACACGCTTAGATCTAACCCGACTACGGCGAAGCCAGAAAGAAAGGGTTATGATTTTAGCAGTCTGTGTATACAAGTAGTTAATGCATGTTTTTTTTTAATTGAACGCATTTTGATTTAATATAATATAATTTTAACGTAATAATATTTAAACCAATTTAATGTATTTTAATCTGATAAAATAATGTTAGTAATTTAATTTGTTGTTATTTAATTTCACAAATTTAAATTATGTCATATAATTCAATTTTCATAGTTATTTAATTTAATAAATTTTGTTAATTTATAAAGATAAAGATAAAAATCATTTATTTGTTTAACACACACGACACACCACATTACAAATAAAGAACAAAAAAAACCAAACTTGTGATATTTAGACAAGTAAAAACAAGACATAAAAACAAATAAAATAAACAAAAAAATACTTACCTACATTGTGTCCAGGTGTGTCGCTGTGCATACAAAAAGGAGCTCACTCAGCTAAAGCCACGACTGCTATGACGCACAGACGGTATAAATACATATAATAAGTGTGTATAATAATACCTACTGTGTTATACATAGTTATGGGGATCAAAATATATAATAATAACGAAGATATACCTACGTACCTAATGAGAATACAAATGAATAAATAAGAATATGATGTTATTAAATACTGATATATTGTACGTGACAGGTCTAGGTTTGAGTGTGTGAGAGTGTTTATCTGTCCCTTAGCTTTGTTGTAAGTATTTAACTATCCACTTTGGAAGAACAATACCAGAACCATTAACAATACCAAGAATAAATTGCAAAAGATTGCTATAAAAAATATCAACTATTACAATAGTTTCATGCAAAGTAAAGGTTTTTCGAAGTTTTAGGTATTTTATAAGCGTTAGGTATTTTTAGACCGTGGGAGAGACATGCTTCGGCATGAATGGGCTGGGTCGACCGGAGTGTTAACACGGCCTCACAGAAAACCGGCGTGAAGTAGCACTGTGCTGTGGTTCGCTGCGTGAGTGAGAGTACCGGAGGCATAATCCGGGGGAAATTGGGATTTAAAGGTTGCCAGCGCACTTGTGACTACACTGGTTTCGCGGTTGCCCATGGGCGGTGGCATAGGTTACCATCAGATGATCCGTTCGCTCGTCTGTCACCTATCACATAAAAAAAAAATAAGCAAATTAAGGATTTTTTTCCAGCGAGAAAATAGAAGCCATTATTCGCGAATGTTCGTATATTCCGTAATAAAATTTCATACCCCTATTCACGTATTGTATTTTCTCTTAAAGCCATTTAACGTAATATCAATTCATTAGGTGTTAAAATAAACATACATACCTAGAAGCCATTTTTCGCAAATGTTCGCAAATTCCGTAACACATAGTATCGCCGAGCGCTTTGCGCTAGGAGCGAGGTGGCGCGCTCGCGGGGAATAAACATGTAACTGGAAACTCAGTTATAACATAACATTAATTCTCACAACATCTCATACGTTGACCTGATTCCGTACTAAGTAGCTCAAGCACTTGTGTTACAGATATCAGACACAAATATATACTTAAATACATATATTACACCCAGACACCGAACAAACACAAGTGTTCATCGCACGAATGTTTGTCCAGGGTGGGGATCGAACCCACGACCTTTGGCGTAAGAGGCAGGGTCACTACCAATTGCGCCATCCGGTCAGTCGTACATAGATAGATAGATATACTTTTATTACACGAAATACATGACTTAATTACGCCGTGTGGTCCCCGGCAGAGTAGAATAGGCCACCATCAGTCTTACCGAGGTGTCGTAAAAGGCGATTAAGTTAAAGCTGCTGGCATGATCATCAGCAACCAGAGAAGGAAAACTCTGCATTTATATCAAAACCCTCGCCAACCCGTCTGCCAAGCGTGGTGAGTATGGCAATTACCCCTCATGTGATTGAGGGAGGCCCGTGCCCCAGCAGTAGGGACTTAAATGGTATTACAGAAAGTGGGTCAGGTGGCCAAATAATGTAGACGTAGACTGGGAACAAGTGTTTATTCGGACAGAGCTTCGCCTTACACATAAAATAGACATGAATTGAATGACGAAATGAGCTGACGCCATGCTTTTATAACAAAAATCCGTCGTACTAAGATAGTCAAAATAATTACTTATAAATTTAGAATTTAGCAATATAAATTAGAAATAAATATATCTAATTACATAATAGTTCATTAGAAAGGTAAAAACTATCTATTATTTTAATACTTATTAATTTAAACTAAATTATATGACTTATAAAAATCAAATAAAATTATATTAATTTCCCGCCATCCGGTACTAGGCTTCCCGCTATCCGCTAGTATGGCGCGTTAGAAGGTTGTGACGTAGCCGCACCGGAAATGGTTGATCACAATGGGCTGACGATGATGATGACACGACTTAAAAAAAACTAGGCATTACAGAAACCTAAATGTACAATTTCGGCGGCCTTATCGCTAGAAGCGATTTCTACCAGACAACCTTCAGGCGAGAGATTTTAGGTAGTAATACCTATCTGCGAATTAATTCATCTTAGCGTGTAATTCCCGTTTGCGTCCAAAGCTGTCGCTTTAGAGCCCGGGGTACGCTTATTTCTTTGTTTTGTTTTTATTTTCTGTATCGATTTCTTTTTCTTTTGTTTGTTTGTTCTTTAGTAACTAATGCTGTACTCGTATGTAGTGTTGTGATGTCCAAAATAATATTTTTTTCTTTCTTTCTTTCTTTTTCTTTCTTTCTTTCAAACTATTATGAATTTATCAGGACTCTTTAATCACCCGTTTAGTTAAAAGGACTCCCTTTGACTCGAACAAAAATTGTTTTAAAAGATCCGATAGAAAAAATTAAGCTAATTGAATGGTGTCCTTGGTTAATTGAAGACGAGCATATATGAGTTATGTTAGTTATGTAAAAAAATGGTATTATACGTTTAATTTTATAAAATCATGATATGATCACGTTTTTATACAAAATACTAGATGAGTATCTGAGTATAAGTATTTTAAATAGGATATCTTGGTACCTATTTTAAATATACTCCGTGATTCACGTTTTTATAAAAAAATACTAGATGAGTCTCTGAGTATTAATTTTTTTTTATGTAAGAGGTGGCAGACGAGCTGACGGATCACCTGATGGTAAGCAATTGCCACCGCCCATGGACACTCGCGACACCAGTGGAGTCACAAGTGCGCTGACAACCTATTACCTAAATAAATTACATTGGTACCTATTTAAAATATACTCAGAGACTCACGTTTTTATAAAAAAAAATACTAGATGAGTCTCTGAGTATATTTTAATTAGGTTACCTTGTTACCTATATAAAATATACTCAGAGACTTCCGAATCTCAGAAAACTCAGCTACCACCCCGCAGCCACGAGCTCACACTGTCTTGATACAGCATATAAGTCGATCGTGGGGTGGTTTTTACATTCACCCCTCAAGTATACTCACCCCACCGCGAATCACCCCACATCACCCCGCCATTGCATCTTAAACGTTATTTCTAAAGAGTTAAAGTTCATTTTAGCTTTCGGATTTAATCACCCCACTAGCTTTGCCCGGGAAAAGGGGGTGGTAATCTTAATATTAATATCGTCTTGGGATGCTCCTTATATGACGAAGTTTTATGTTGATATGCTATGTTGTGTCTATGTTGGATTATACGGCGCATGTAGTTTTATGTTCAACATTTATGCGAGATTGATGTGTATTGAATATTGTACGACTTTGTCGGTTTTGATGGGCTGTAAATGGTGATATGTATGCACATGTTATGGTTAGTGGTGGGGAAAGAGGTATGTGCTAAAATCAGTCCTTATTTGAAACCTCAAATACTTCCATATTGGCTTTAATTTCCCCTTTTCAATATTGCACCACCTACCCTTCTCAAATGTCCTTTGCCTGAAGGTTGTCTGGTAGAAATCTCTCGGCTTCCAGGCGATAAGACCGACCGAAATTGTACAATTAAGTTTCTGTATTGCCTGAGTTTTTTACCTAGCCGCGTGGTCCGGCAGAGTAAGAATAGGCAACCCTCAATCTACCGAGGTGTCGTTAAAGGCGACTAAGGTAAACTGCTGGCATGATCATCAGCACCCAGAGAGGAAGGAAAACTCTGCAATTTACATCAAAACCCTCGCCAACCCGTCTGTCAAGCGTGGTGAGTATGGCAATTAACCCTCATGTGATGAGGGAGGCCCGTGGCCCCAGCAGTAGGGACTTAAATGGATTACAGAAAGTGGGTCAGGTGGCCAAAATAATGTAGACGTAGACTGGGAAACAAGTGTTTATGCGGACAGAGCTCGCCATACACATAAAATAGACATGATGGAATGACGAAATGAAGCTGACGCCATGCTTTTATACAAAAATCCGTCGTACTAAAGATAGTCAAAAATAATTACTTATAAATTTAGAATTTAGCAATATAAATTAGAAATAAATATATCTAATTACATAATAGTTCATTAGAAAGGTAAAAACTATCTATTATTTTAATACTTATTAATTTAAACTAAATTATATGACTTATAAAAATCAAATAAAATTATATTAATTTCCCGCCATCCGGTACTAGGCTTCCCGCTATCCGCTAGTATGGCGCGTTAGAAGGTTGTGACGTAGCCGCACCGGAAATGGTTGATCACAATGGGCTGACGATGATGATGACACGACTTAAAAAAAACTAGGCATTACAGAAACCTAAATGTACAATTTCGGCGGCCTTATCGCTAGAAGCGATTTCTACCAGACAACCTTCAGGCGAGAGATTTTAGGTAGTAATACCTATCTGCGAATTAATAGTGAGTCAGTTTGATAGTCTTCTTCATCTTAGCGTGTAATTCCCGTTTGCGTCCAAAGCTGTCGCTTTAGAGCCCGGGGTACGCTTATTTCTTTGTTTTGTTTTTATTTTCTGTATCGATTTCTTTTTCTTTTTGTTTGTTTGTTCTTTAGTAACTAATGCTGTACTCGTATGTAGTGTTGTGATGTCCAAAATAATATTTTTTTCTTTCTTTCTTTCTTTTTCTTTCTTTCTTTCAAACTATTATGAATTTATCAGGACTCTTTAATCACCCGTTTAGTTAAAAGGACTCCCTTTGACTCGAACAAAAATTGTTTTAAAAGATCCGATAGAAAAAATTAAGCTAATTGAATGGTGTCCTTGGTTAATTGAAGACGAGCATATATGAGTTATGTTAGTTATGTAAAAAAATGGTATTATACGTTTAATTTTATAAAATCATGATATGATCACGTTTTTATACAAAATACTAGATGAGTATCTGAGTATAAGTATTTTAAATAGGATATCTTGGTACCTATTTTAAATATACTCCGTGATTCACGTTTTTATAAAAAAATACTAGATGAGTCTCTGAGTATTAATTTTTTTTTATGTAAGAGGTGGCAGACGAGCTGACGGATCACCTGATGGTAAGCAATTGCCACCGCCCATGGACACTCGCGACACCAGTGGAGTCACAAGTGCGCTGACAACCTATTACCTAAATAAATTACATTGGTACCTATTTAAAATATACTCAGAGACTCACGTTTTTATAAAAAAAATACTAGATGAGTCTCTGAGTATATTTTAATTAGGTTACCTTGTTACCTATTTAAAATATACTCAGAGACTTCCGAATCTCAGAAAACTCAGCTACCACCCCGTAGCCACGAGCTCACACTGTCTTGATACAGCATATAAGTCGATCGTGGGGTGGTTTTTACATTCACCCCTCAAGTATACTCACCCCACCGCGAATCACCCCACATCACCCCGCCATTGCATCTTCAACGTTATTTCTAAAGAGTTAAAGTTCATTTTAGCTTTCGGATTTAATCACCCCACTAGCTTTGCCCGGGAAAAGGGGGTGGTAATCTTAATATTAATATCGTCTTGGGATGCTCCTTATATGACGAAGTTTTATGTTGATATGCTATGTTGTGTCTATGTTGGATTATACGGCGCATGTAGTTTTATGTTCAACATTTATGCGAGATTGATGTGTATTGAATATTGTACGACTTTGTCGGTTTTGATGGGCTGTAAATGGTGATATGTATGCACATGTTATGGTTAGTGGTGGGGAAAGAGGTATGTGCTAAAATCAGTCCTTATTTGAAACCTCAAATACTTCCATATTGGCTTTAATTTCCCCTTTTCAATATTGCACCACCTACCCTTCTCAAATGTCCTTTGCCTGAAGGTTGTCTGGTAGAAATCGCTTCCAGCGATAAGACCGCCGAAATTGTACAATTAAGTTTCTGTATTGCCTAGTTTTTTACCTACGCCGCGTGGTCCCGGCAGAGTAGAATAGGCCACCCTCACTCTTACCGAGGTGTCGTTAAAGGCGACTAAGGTAAAGCTGCTGGCATGATCATCAGCACCCAGAGAAGGAAAACTCTGCATTTACATCAAAACCCTCGCCAACCCGTCTGCCAAACGTGGTGAGTATGGCAATTACCCCTCATGTGATTAAGGGAGGCCCGTGCCCCAGCAGTGGGGACTTAAATGGGCTGATGATGATAAATGCCTAGTTTTTTAAGTTGTGTTTTTTGGTGTAATAAAGTATATCTATCTATCTATCTATTGGCAATAAAGTGAGAAAAAAAATAATTAGGTAACCTCCTACTTTCTAACGTATAAATGCCTGCCTCGGTAGCGCAGTGGTGAGTGGGTCGTACTTTAAAGCGACGGCTGCACGAGGTCCCAGGTTCGATCCCCCGGTTGGGCCAAAAATTTGTACCTAAGTTTTCGGCAAGAAATTCTTACTGTCAGCCCGGAGTCTGGAAGTCGGCGGTCATGTACGCCCGTGTCTCGGAAAGCACGTTAAGTCGTTGGTCCTGCGTCCAATCCCTCTTCGGTTGTGTCACGCTGGTGTCCCATCGGAATATGAGGGTAAGGGAATAAAGAGCGCACTTGTGTTTGCGCACACACTTGAGCACTATAATATATCCTGCATACGTGGCTGATCGTTGAGATTGGCTGCCATAACCGTAATCGGTTGGAGGATATTATTATTATTAATATACATTTTTCTCGTCATTTGACACAAAGGTACTTAAGCGTCGTCATTTATATTTTTGTTGCGTGGACGTCGTTTGCCCAAGCGTTCATAATAATATGTAAGTATCATGAATAAAGACCCTTTTTAGGAAGGTAGATCAAAAAAATTAACAAAGAAATCAGAGGATCTTCGAAATATGGAATGCCCACTCTATGTAGAGTGGGTATGGGTGTATGAGTGTATGGATTAAATTTTAAAAATGTTTTTAAAATTTAACCGTGATCTGTTTCGCTTATATTGATCATTTTGATCTAATTTGCTAAAATAATTTATTCATGATTATATGATATTAGCCCGACCTGGGGATCGAACCCGAGACCTCTTGCTTTAAAGTGCGACCCACTACCCACTGCAGTTTTTATTCTACTGATAATATTATGTTCTCAAAGACCACAAGGTGAAATTTCTATCTATGTACCTATCGGTTTGTTACGATTATGTGAACATATTTTCTTTCTTTCTTTATCTAGAATGATAATCGAACCTACGACCCTTGGATGCATGGTCTCTACCAAATATGCCATCGAGAGTCATCATCATCGGCTTAACGATTTCGCTATTTATTTATTTAAAACTTACAAAAAATGTTTTATAAGAGGCGAACTAAATTCCAAGAATCATTCGTAAAACATCATCATCATCTCGAGAGGTTGGACGGAGATCGTCTCGTGAAAAAAACATACCAGGGCCGACCCGTGTGCCGACGCCCAGTTGGCCGACCTAGGTCTTACAGATGCGCAGAACAACTCTTTTAAAAGACAAAAGAGTTATAAGTGTTATGAAGAAAAGAGTTATATCGCTCTTTTTCATATTTATCTCCCAACTAACTCCGTAACTCAAAAGACTAAAAAGACTTGAATCATGTGATTGATGCGAACTGCGATGGGTGGTCTCATCAATGTGTTTATCCAGTCTTACAAATTCAATACAAATAAATAATTTTGTATTTTATTGCAACAGTGATAGGGTCAGTTTTCCCCCCTGATATTTTTTTTATGTACAGATTACTGCGCGACGCGTTCCAATCATGCTCCATCCCTTTTCGACTCATAAAATCCCGATATAGCGATTTCACTCACTCCTTTACGATCCGTGGTACCAGTCTCGCTCACTAATTCTTTTTACATCTTTAACTAACTCTTTTTACTCCTTAATAACTATGTAACTCTAAAACTGAAAAGATTTAAATACGCATTGATGTGATTGGATTGATGCACATTTTCACAGAAGATTTATTCATAAAATAAAAATATCAATATGCAATTTCAAAGGAAGTGGTTCTTATTTTTATTGAATTAATCATATGTTCAAAAATATCAGTCAAAATGAGTAAATATTGGTTCTAAAATTAATCTTCACATCAGTGAGTTAAAGATGTAAAGAGTTATAAAAGAAGCAAAGGAGTTACGGAGTTATTAACTCTTTTGCAAGGATGTACATCTTTTAGTCATGTCTACTAGGTCTCGCTGGATGGACGTCGTCGAGACTGATCTGCGCGTGCTCCTGGTCAATAAACTGGCAAAAAGTGGCGCAGGATCGACCGAAGTCGCCAATCTCTTGTTTTTCGGAGGACTCTATTTGGGTCGCTGAGCCAGCGTAGTAAGTAGTATTCTCTTTCAGTCATACTTGGGTCATACAGAAAGGATAATGATGGGTCGAAAGGAGACATATTCATAGGTAACTGCCTAGGTAACTTATAAGCTAATCAAAACAAAGGTAGTTAGTACGTTCTAATGAGAAATATTATAAAATATGCATATAATTACAAACTCAATTATAATAAACATAGATATAGTATTATGGAATCCATTACTGCCCCACCTGACTTTTCGACCAAAAATAATTCCCTCGCGCCCAAAAACGAAAACATCCACCATTTTACATTTCCCGAATCCCGCCAAATTAAAACTAAATCGCGCGACCCGAATTCAAATTTCGAACCCCCACACTACTGCAAAAACACCAATGAGCGTCGCCCATTTGAATTTCGAACGCAACTATAAAAGCGGGCAGGTATCGCCAACCCTCCGTAAGAATTCAGTTTTGCAAAAATATACGAGTAGTTATATTGGCGGGGGGGTGCCCCCGAGGAGTCGGGAGCAGGAAGTGGGGTAGAAGCAGCGGGGTGTTTCTGCGTCGGGCGGGGTGTCTCCTAAAAACGGTTAAGTAGCACCCCCTTCCCTCTATAACTATTTTATGCGGTCCCCTTAGAAAGACAGCGTAGATGGGGCCCGCGATACGCCGCCGGCTCAGGGGAAGATGAAATTTTAATACGTCTACTCCGTTAAGAATTCATGTTGGATTTATAATTAAATGCCTAATTAGGGTATTGCGTTGTTTGCGTGCGCGCGGTGAATTTTAATTTTTATTGCCTGTCGTTTTGTTTTGTTATTATATGGTTGCGTTAAGAAGATTTGAATTTAAAATTTTAATTAAGAAATCGGTGATGCTGTATAATATCCATATGGAAATATTATGATATACATTTACTTGAAAACAATAAGTAACTTAGTAAATAGGTACATATTAGGTAATTAAGAATCCGTCTGCTTGTCTGCCACCTTTCACAAAAAAAATATTAATAAGAGTGAGTTTATAAAATTATAAGTTTATAAAATTGTAAGTTTTCTTTACTATTAATTGCCCATAATTCAATTTATTAAAAAAACAGTTTCTTTGCTATGAAATGAATAAATTACTTCAAAATATGTAATTTTAGATTATTTAAATTTTATTTAGGTAGGTATTATTATTTACAAATTGACTCAATCTTTAATATCTTATTCTTAAACTAGCTAATACATTTTATCCGTTGTTGTGGATGAAATACATATAAATAAGTTTCGTGTACTTTGAAACTACTCTATTTTGCGTATATATTTATACACCCTTATTTTTTATTACGACGTTTGGAACGTTTAATGGTACAGGGAAGAGTGGAAGGTCAACGCTCCCGAGGCAGATCACCTACAAGGTGGACGGACAGTATCAAGTCTGCTACAAAGTGTTCCTTGACTGATTGTGCACGCAGTGCCTCAAACAGAGAAAGATGGAGAAGTCTCGCTAAAGCCGCTACCCAACATACAGACAATCCATAATCACGACCACTCCGTCAGGAGTGTACGACTGAGAAGAAGATTTTTTTATTAGTACAAATATTTTATGGGTAGTTTATATATTTCAATATAAGCATTTTTCTCTAAGAAACAAAATGAATTATTAAAAAAAGTATTATCATATAAAAGGGGTCATGCAATTACTATGGGGAGGCGGTAGGTAACGTATACCACGGCACATAAAGGTCCAAACTTAGTACAGAAAGCATGCCTTTTCCCGTACAAATTTTCATTACCAGTGAAGTAAAAGTCAATTAGCTTAAAGTATTTTACCCCAGCGAGCCCTTACGTTAAATAAAAAAAGCGGCTTATCAGGCGTCCACTGTTACTTGCTTCATTAAATTTGGCTTCGGCGCGTGGCTTTTAAAGCATTAGTCTTCAGCCCCACTCTTAAGTGGCTCATGGCGGAATTTTACACAGCGCCTAGCTATTTAATTTTGTTGGAGCTTCTTTGATATTTTTAAAGGTCAGCCATGTCATTGAACGCTTGGAACGAATAAGGTATTTTTATAGTAGGTATCTAGAAAACGTGTCTATTTATAAACTACTGGAATTCGATTTTGAATAAATTCATTTTTTTTCCCAAGAAAAAATTGTTTAAAGCAAAAATGAATAAATTTCTTTTTAAATTTAGTTACTTCGCTAAATGATAAGAACTTATTCGCTTGTTGAAAAGATACAATTATTTAAACACTGCTCTTTTTAATATTCATACATGCTCTTTGACGGCATTATATTGCTGTAAATAATATTTTTTCTCTAACAAACGTATCGTGATATCTTTAAAAAACCTTCCTTTGTACAATAACTAATTTATTAATACAAATTTTTTTTAGAATGGAATTAATTTTAATTGGACTGTACGTAGGTACATAAAGTGATCTGGAAATTTTATAACAGGACTTATAAAACAACGTAGTATTTATAAAAAATCCGTCTAAAATATTGACAAAAAATAAATTAACATTCATATCGTTGTGCAAAAGTTAACTTCTTCTACTGTCACAAAAAAAAATGTTACTCCTTACATTTCAATATGAGTAGGTAGGTACTTACCTATGATGTAGTTGTTCTAATTTTCATTACCCAAAAAATCACTTTTAAACAAAACTCACAAAACACTAAATCACACAAAATTGGAAGTGGTCTACAAGAAATGAAGAAGTCAACTGACTAAAAATAGTTTAGTTTTAACCCTATCCACCTGTGTCTCCAAAATAGGACAGGTTATTTCCCCTTATTTTTTGTAGGGGTGATATAAGGAATTTGACACGCGTTTGTAAAGGAAACAAGTTCAATTTGTTTTCAAGTAACTCTTTGTGGGAATATTGTCTTTTTATAGAAACCTGTTCTGGTTACAGGGTGAGTTTGTGTGGGAGAAAATAAAAAAAAATAAGATTTGTAGAGTCAATGCTCTACCTGAAATAACGTATATGTTTAAAACGAACGCATGTTTTTTTTAAATAAGGCGTAAATCTTTTAGTATTTTCAGGTTAGGTACCTAGTGCTTTCATAGATGACCATAGTACCTACTTTTTTATATATTTGCGTTGCAATTTTCCAAAAAAATGAGCAGATATGACCGGGTTAAAACGCGATGTGTTTTATCAAATACCTAAATAATTAGGACTCACAGACTTACTTACATACTTAAGTTTTTTTTCATATTTAATAAAAACAATAGTTTGACAAAATGATTAGATAACGTAAAATCAGGGAGCATATCTAAAAAGCAACTAGATTCTGTGAATAATTTTATGATAAACCCGTTAGGCACTGCAACGCCCTTTGGCAGGAGAAAGAGACTCAATTTTAATTCCGCTAAGGGTGAACGTAGCAGATTTTCACATAACCTTTTAACTATTCTCACGACCCACCCAATACACACTACTAGTTTTAATTCAATACGTAAAACCATAAAATTCCCAAACTGGACTAGATAAACTAGACACCTTCACCCTATTTTCTCTTGAACAGGTTGGTCAAGTAATGTTAAGTAAAAATCGTATAACCAAAATTCCCACACGAATGATTTGAATACTCAATTTCGTCTTTAAGTAAACTAGATTTTGATCGACCCCAAATTTCTTGAAAATCCAACTGGTTTGTCTAGAAAAGAAATGTATAAAGATAAAAAATTGTGAGCTTCCCACACTGCGAGTATTTAGATACAAGTTG
Organism: Marasmia exigua; assembly: GCA_019059595.1. Lineage (NCBI taxonomy): Eukaryota > Metazoa > Arthropoda > Insecta > Lepidoptera > Crambidae > Marasmia > Marasmia exigua. The sequence continues at coordinate 9,191,455 of CM032488.1, read as the reverse complement.
AAAAACCTGTCGTCTGAAGGGACAGTCGGCGGACTCAATTACAAACGCGTAAGATCCAATTGTCGGGGACCGGTTTATGGTCTGACGAAGAAGGGCAAGATGACCAAGTGATATTAGTAGTCATTTCTGTTGTTACTTTTGAGGGTTTAGTTCACTTTACTTTAAGAATTGGAATATTTATTTTCGAAAAATTGCGGGACTTCTTATTGTGAACTTTCATTTGATTAAAAAAAGAAACTTAAACAGTTTCCTTTTAGAACGTTTGGTTTATTCAAATAAAAATTGTCTCTAAAATCAAATGCAAATATGTTAAAGCTTTGGGCACAACATTGATGAAATAAGCTTACAGTTTTGTACACTGTTGGAAAAATAGAGAGTACCTACTTTTAATTTTGCACACAATTGTACATCAGGTAAAACTTGATGCAAAAGTACAGTACTTAATGCAAAAGTAATTTTAAGTAAGTACTCCTTTTATTTTGCGAAAAATGTTTTTAAGTACTCTTGTTTTATGTAGGTACAGTACTTATGTATTCTTTTTCTTTGTCTCATTATGATTGTGCATTCAACTTTAGTTTCTATCTCCCCTTCAAAACTTCATCTTTCATCATCCGCAAAAGGCCTCCCCAAAATTTATCAGTCCCAACGCCCACACCCGATTCCTTTATCATTTACGGCACGAAGATGAGGGTAAAATGTGCTTCACGGTTCACCCCTGTTCGGCGCTTCCTCGCGCTGTGGAAAAAGCGAGCGTCTAAGGCGCGGCGAGGGTGGTACGCCCCCGCGGCTCGTGGCGCACCTGCAACCATGTGTGCGTGGGGCAACTGTGGCACTTATATTTTTAATGGTTTATTCATCGTATGTGCGGATGTCTTATTTAATACGGAAGGAGGCATGGTACATAATGTCTACATTGACTTATAGAATAATTACTGAATGTCTGCGAAAAGAAAACATATGTACTGTTCTTATTTCAGATGTCATAGGGCTTTATTCATAAACGTTCAATACCTTTGTTAGCTAAAACGGTGTGTAATCGGTGAAACAAAAAATCATACATTTTCGAAAAAAAAAGATATCTGCTATATAACACTGTTTTAGTTAATAAAGGTTTAAGAAACATTTATAAATAAGACCCTTATGATCAAAACAGGGTGATGCTGATTAGAATTCATACCTACTTCATATTGTCTTTATCTTAGGTTCTAGGTAAATCGTGTGGAGTTAAAGAAATGTACTGAAGAGGAAAATATATTGTCCTAATTCTAAATGAATTGGGACCAAAATAATTATCCTAATCTGTGTGTGTATAAATAACTTTATTGTGGGACTTAAAATTTTGACGAACGTACCTATATTCATTTATTACGCAAGACAGTACCAATTTAGCACTGTATTGATTTTCACTCAACCAATGGATTCCTAAAACAGACTACTAACCTGAACTTAAAGAATTCAAGAAAAGCTCTATCAAAGTTATCAATTATATTTACAGACGTTACATTAAAACAGTTTTTTTAGATTGCAACGCTTAAGGAATGTTGAGGCTGTATATACAAAAACAAGCAAAAAGTTCCACATTGGGGAAACCAAAATTGCTGACACACAAAAACCTACCTCTTGCCAAATGTTCTCAACCCCTGCCCGGCTGCTTACACTCACGTAAAAAGCCAACGTCTAAGGCGCGGGTGGGGCGCGTGCGTGTGTGAGTGCGCGGGGAAGTGTGCGACTTATATTTTCATTTCAATAGTTTTTGCGGTGCATCGGTGGGCGTAAGCGCCTCTGTGTGCGTTAATGCCGTATTGATTTAGCCGCGTGGGTAAGTTTGCAAGAAATTTATAATCTCTAAGATGTGAGGTTGCCTTGTTTGGGTTGGTAACGAGCTTTGAATACGAAGAGGTGGTTGGAATATATCTCTCTATCGATTGGGACAAACAATACTCAAGTAGATACTAACATGAATTCTACATGTGCCTACCAAAAATGTACCTACTTCAGAAGGGTTAGATCTTACATTGCCAGGAGATATCAAGACTTCATCATCCTTATTACAAATCAAAAGCTAAAGAGTCTCTGAACAAAATTTGTGCCAGCCCTTTTTAATATTGCGTTTTGGAACGAGACTGACACGAGCTTTAGTACGGTATTAACTTTAGATCGCGATTTATAATAAGGTAGGTTAAAGTTAAAAAAAATAACAAATAGGGATTGTTCCTAAGAACATTTCTAGCTATCGATCTTTTATGCCATAAAAATTGGTTTCATCGTCATCGTCAGCCCATTTAAGTCCCCACTGCTGGGGCACGGGCCTCCCTCAATCACATGAGGGGTAATTGCCATACTCACCACGCTTCGGCAGACGGGTTGGCGAGGGTTTTGATATAAATGCAGAGTTTTCCTTCTCTGGGTGCTGATGATCATGCCAGCAGCTTTACCTTAGTCGCCTTTTACGACACCTCGGTAAGAGTGAGGGTGGCCTATTCTACTCTGCCGGGACCACACGGCTGAAAAAATAAATGGTTTACTAGATCTTAATTTTAGTAGATCTGAATGTTAAGATCACCATTTAGGTTAATAATTCTGGACTTCTGTAAAATGAAATCAGCGAAATAATTCTGGTTTAAAAATACCCTATGTAAAGAAGGCAATATTTTGCTTCGTCGTTCATTGACGGTGAGGACGATGTATGGCCTGATTTATTTCTTATTTATCCATTAATTTTCCCTTCACATATTTCAAAACACACTAATAATAAAGTAGGTAATTATGATGTCAACTGCAATAACCATAGATTACTTTTTAAAAAGTGTTGAAGAACAGTTATGCTATACTTCGTAAAACACAGTCCGACCAGAACGACAGCCGTCATCTAAAAGACACAAAGCGACAAACATGAAATAGGACAGTATTTATTGTTACACTCACAATAGTGTGTAATTATCATGCCTTTGCAAATTTGTTGACTCTACAAAACATAAATAGAGTTTCGGAGCCAATAAAAGTATGTATTAAGTAACTCTAAGAAAAACTTGCTACCGGCAATAAATTCCCTCAAATTACCAGTTGCATCCAAAGCTGTCGCTCGTAGCCAGGAGTACGCTTGGACCATGATCCATGATTCAGCAAGTCTAGTGATTACAATCATAGTCCATGCTACAATAAACAGACTGAAATCTAACTTTCGCGACCCTTTAATAGGGGCACCAGATCAACTGAATCATGGCTACAAGTTTCAGAAACTATCCGAATCTTTTTTTTTATTATTATGGAATAACAACAGCCATTTTATAAAAAGTTCTTAGTCTAAATACAGAGTTTATAACGAATTAGCCCAAAATAGTTATTCACAAACGATAAACATTTCTTAGTAAAATCTTGAATAAGAATAAAATAATTTATTCAGCGCTAAACATACATAAAATAAAAATAGAACCAAATGGACATTAGAATGGCACTGAAATGGGCTTCTCACGATGCTTCTGACGATGATTTTGCAGGTTTCCTCACGTTGTTTTCCCTCACAGACGAGCTGATGGTAGAAACACACACATAGATTTGAAAAATCCAGAGGTGCATGCTCGGATTCAAACCCGGTCCCCTCGTATGGTAGGCGACTTCTGGACCACTGAGCCACCATATTTTTCTAAAATCATTAAATTGATCATTAAATTCGTTAAAGTTCATCTTTCACAGTACGCAGCGTCATGACTGTTCTCCGGCATTGTTGATGGCTATGAGCGCCCGCAACAAAGTATAATTAGTTAGGAAACGTTGCTAAAACTGTAAAGGCACTCCATAATCTAGACAGTTCTAGGCACACATACAGTCTTAGGATGACGCAAGATTGAGAAGTAATTGGACGCACGTCGCCTGACGGCGGTTGTCCACAAATTGAATGCTAAACTTAAACGAGCACTCAAAGATCTCTGTATGGACTTGAGCCTACGTTGAAGCATCGAAAATAACTTTTGCAGTCGTTTTTATGAGAAAGGTCTGGCTTTAAGATTCACAAAAAATATTTATAGTTAAAAAGTCCAACATACCTACATAGAGGCATTTGTACACGACTTTAGTGGGGACCGTGTGCTCTCTAAAACACGGAGATTACCAATCTAATACTAATTAAAAAAAATCTTCAGAAGTCCATAATAGGTTAGTAACAGAAAGCCCTTAAAACTGTGTTAGTGATACATGAAAGGAATAATAATAATAGTTTATCTAATAATCAAGGTCTGTTTTTCTGGAACACTATAATCTGGACATCTTGAATGCAAGAGTGAACAGCCATCTTCTAGGCGAACGCGTTGCATCCTAGAACTCATCGTCACTTTCGATCAGGTGATGAGATTGTGGTCAAGCGTTGGGCTATGGCTCATAAAAATAACATAAATCCAAGTATCTGTGACATGTTTATTCCAAAATATCTGCCATGCCAAATATAAATGAAAAAATAAATTGAGCAAAACCTGTTTTAATGCTAGTTATTATAAAAGACACGACTTGAAAACTATTCTAAATCTATTTTAAACTTTGTAGATTGAAGGTGTCCACTGAAATACAAAGTTTTATATAACAAGACGTTGAAAAGCTTTGACATACTTTTTTTTACGGGCACTCATTAAAAGTCAATGTAGTCGTAGTCATCACTTCAAGTTGGTGGCAAGCTTCATAAAACGCCGCCACTGCTCTCTAATGACCGGAGGGTGGCCAAAGTCAAGTGTAAAAATTGTAACTAAAAATAATATTACCAAAAATCAATGCTAGCGAAATGTTGCCAACCCCTGCCCGCCATACCGGCGGAGTTTGAAAAAGCGAGCGTCTAAGGAGGAGGGGAGGAGGGGCCCTTATATTTTAAGATGGCTTCCGCGCGAATATCGACGCGCTCCCCCCGCCCCCGCTACTTACGCGGGTGAATTTTGTAGCTCTGATTTTGGATGTGACTTACGGGATTCGCGCGGAGGTGGGTAAGATGTTGTGGGGTAAGATAATGTAGGGATAGATAGTTCTAACTCCTTAATGGAAGTTGGGTCAAAAAAGTAGATAGACATCCTTTAGGGCGATCCCACATGACCGATAAATGGTGACCGATTTTTTGTTATGACTTATCTCTCTCTTCCTCTTCATTACTGGTCGCAGTCTCCACTTAGGCGAAGGGTACCCTAGCGACATCCATCGATTTTAATTTTTAGCTACTAAACCCGATCTATTTTAACAATTGTGGAGCTCAGTAAATACTACTATTTATTTAATAATCATTTATTAAGGTGACAGGTAGGGTACACTAGCGAAGCCAATCGATTTTAATTTCTAGCTACTAAACCGGGTCTATTTTAAAAAAAATCGGAATTACAACCTCTCGGCAAAGACGTATACTATATATTAAATAACCATGCACAAATGTTGCGTCCGTTTTTGTACGCGAAAAATTGATTCACGCCAAAAGTGGCCGCTTTTGGCGTGAATCAATTTTTCGCGTACGCGTTGGACCCAACATTTGTGCATGGTTATTTGATAAACAGTAGTTTGCCGAGAAGTTGTAACCCCGAAATTGTTTAAAATAGATCCGGTTTAGTAGCTAAAAAATAAAATCGGTTGGCGTCGCTAGTGTGCCCTACCCGTCGCCTTAAATAAATGGTATAGGTGTTTGTCGAGAAGCAGGAGCTCCGAAATTATTAAAAATAGATCCGGTTTACTACTTAGCTAACAATTTAAATCAATTGGCGTCGTTAGTGTGCCTGTCAAGATGAAGGCACACTAACGACAAAAAGACACACTGACCCTTTGGTTTTTTGGAATGATTTAAATAACAACGTTTTTTTATTTCAATAATTTTATTGTATCACTAAAACACAATATCTTAAATATGTCCTAAATTACTTATAATATGAAATTAAAATAAATCTAAGAATAAGTTGTTATTAACTAAAATTAAATCTAAAATAAAATGAATCTAAATTTAAAATCGCTGTATGAATTAAAATAAAAGTATATTTGCATACGGTTCACCATTTTATAGGGTAGGGTAGTTAGGGTGTATCGTCTGAGTACAGTAATAACTTCGAAATGAAATGAAAAAGAAATGAAATGTAACCTTCACCATCGTAACCCAGCAAAACCCCCATTTAACCCAATAATGTTTGTCTTACTTTCAAGATTACCTAAAAATATTTAGACAGCTAATTACATTGGAAAAAAAGTGTAGGGTTTTCATGAATTTCAAAAAGTCAGCCTACTGATATGTTGCTAACTGTTTACAATCTATCAAATCTCAATAATAGGCTATTTGACAGTAAGAAAAATAAACATTTATTTATAGTCATCTGCATAGTTTAATAGCTTTAAAAAGGAAATTTAAAATAAAACACATAAAAATATTAAATATTTTCACAAAAAAACCAAAATGAAATTAATTTGTTCTGTGCTTGAAACCATCATGTGGTGGTTCCACCATGTCATGTGACTCATAAACCACAGAACAATATTACTCCTAGCCATAAACGGTTTTGATCGAATTTCCTACTTGTTTAAAAAGGTTGATGTTACTCGAATGATTCGTCGCCATATTGCTGAATGAAGCGTTTTTGGCAGATTAAATAATCCTTACATTTTATAATGATTTTCTAAACAAATGAAAATAAATATTATTTTTAGGGTTCATTTACACCAATAAATAATATGAGTAGGTTTTTTAAAACATGTCAAATAGCCTATTGATGATGATAATGACTTGTTCGAAGCTCAAGAATACATTACTTCCCCTTTGTTGTCGACTTCCTCTTTGCTATCGACGTTCTTCTTTGATGTACCGACAGGTTGGTATCCAGTATGCGATCTATTAACGCCAGCTCATTGCACTCCACCGGCAAGTAGTTCCCCTCAACAGACACATTGACTAAACCCCTCGGGGACCTGCACATTTGCTTCTGGTACATCAGCACTTCCAACAACCTTTTCAACGACATATAACTCAAGTTATTGTAAGAGAAGTTAATGCGACATAAAGTATTATTGCCATAGCAGTACACGATACCATCTTCGACAAACGTGCAGTTCTTAGTGAAAGGATCCTTGAAACCTCCTAAAGCATTCTCTGCCATGGTTGCTGCTTTCTCAAGAAAGATATTATCCATATTAGTATTGCTCTTTGTTTCGAGCATCAATGACGTTTCTTTCTCTAAGCCTTTCTTTTTGATAGTAACAGGAACTGGTTTCACAGACTTACGCTTCACGATTCGTTTATCTATTTCACTTACTTGTAGATTTTTTGCAATTTGCAGTACAAGTTGGTTCTTCTCTTTCAAGTAGTACATGTGTCTTGATCTTGATGTTAGGAGCTCATTGAATGACAGCGGGAATTTCATTAACATGTTCAATATCACTTCAGCTCCAGCATCTGATAGCATGTTATTCGCTAAATTCAAGTAGCTCAGCTGTCTGTTTGATCTTAAACAATCTGCAAAGTATGTAGCACCAAGATTGGTTATTTTGTTCGTGGAGAGATTCAAAATTGATAATGTCTTAGACGCTGGTTGAGGGTATTTTAAAAGCTCTGCTATTGTTTTAGCTACATCATCGGTGATGCTGCATCTGGCTAAAGATAAATATCTAATGAAGTTTGGATTTTCCAAAATGAGACTGTAATTGGCATCTTTGATATACGCGCCGTCGAAGCACAAGTCTGTAATATTGGAAGTGGGGAGGAACTTGACGACTTCATAAAGACAGTACTGGTCCAGTCCTTTGTTGATTGAAATTGTGTTTAAATAAGGTTGGTAAGGCATGGTGAGGCCGATGATCTTCAGGACGACTCTGGGTATTTTGGTGGTGTTGTTTTCGATTTTGAGTTGGACAAGGTTATCGGCGTAGTCATACACGGCGTTCATATAGATGTAGGTATCTTCTGAATTGAGTGATGGTAGAGTGACGCTTTTATTCGTTATTTCCGTCTCAGAATCGTTATCTACGCGGGAAGGCTGCCCTTTGCTGTGCTTAACCCTCTTTCCTTTGTGTCTATCTATTGCGACGCTGACGTATTCCTCTGTAATGATGAACCAGAATTATTATAATTTTTTATTGCATCTGATGGTAAACGGTAACCGTCGCTCATAGACATCAACAATGCCGGAGCACAGTCATGCCGCTGCCTACCGTGAGAGAAGAACTCTTTTCAAACCTCGTTTAAATAATTAAGCTTATTCGTGCAATAATATAAGTCTCTCTCTCTTCGGTCGGTCCCTCACTGTTGAGGATCGTGACTCTGTTTAATTCTAGTTGACTGAATCACCATCAGATGGGCCGCATGCTCGTCTGCCTATTATTCGCAATAAAACATTAAAAAAACCGAGGAGAGAGTTGTCTCTCTCTAAGTTGTCTCTAATAATAATTTAGTTAATGTTATTATCATTCATCTTTGTCTTCAGTGAATTTTAAACATACTTTCAATATCTTTTAAAGATAAAGATAAAGATAAATTTATTTGCCAAGAAACATGTGTACAGAGAAGATGTTGTTAGATACATGCAAAGTGCCAACATGTTCTACCATTACGGTGTACAAAATGATTGGTTAATGAACAATGATAATAAAATTAAATGCCAATATATGTCACAGTTATAAAATTAATCACTACATAAAATTACTTAGTCAATACAAATATTACAAATCAATTTATAATGTCATTTAGAAAGTCAGATATAGTATAATAACATTTTTCAATTAAAAGGTGTTTAATTTTGTATTTAAAATGATTATGATCTAGTTCTTTAAATGTCAATGGCAACTTATTGAAAATTCTAGGAGCCATGCAAAATATACTCTTTGCCATAAGCTTTGTTTTAGTACAAGGCATTTTTATTCGGTTTGGGTCTCTAAGGCTACGGTTCACGGTGTCTGCCCATCTAATAAATAAATGCGGGTTGGCTTTCACGAATAACGCTGTTTCCAAGTTCTTCCAAGTATCTTGGATATTTTTGAAAATAGTGGTTAAACCCCTGTTCCTACCGGAGAATATCGTAATAAAAGCGATTCATTTTGAGAGTGTTTGTAGCTCAGTGGTTCAGAACGCGCCTTCTATACGGGGTGTGTGGTTCAAATCCGAGCATGCACCACTAGATTTTTCAAATTTATGTGCGTATTTCTACCATCGTGAGGAAACCTGCAGGATAATTTCTGAAACGTGTAATCATGATTCAGTTGGGCTGTTAAAGGGTTACGAAAGTCAGACAGCAGTCGCTTCATTGTCACCAGACTCCCCAAATCGTTTGTTTTCTAATGAGCGTTCATTGTTAAATTATTTATTGTGATGGTCAATAAAATGTTTCTTCTCATTTGTGTGCATGAACATGTTTGTTTGTATTGGTCTGGGTGTTTGCTATGTATTGTAAGTATGCATTTACAAAAGAAAAGTATTATATGTATATATTTGTAAACCCACTGTTGATTCTGATATCCGTAACACAGGTGCTTGAGCTACCTATCTCGGAGTTAGATCAATGTATGTGACGTTGTGGAATATTTATAAAATTCTCTTTTTCTTTTGTTTCTTTCTTTTCAAATCCTGAATCATGGTCCAACAAGTGTATTTCGGGCTCCAGAGACTGAGCTGTAGATGCAACCGGGAATTATACGCTAAGATTAGGAATATCGTGAGAACATATGCACGTTTTGAATAGCTTGAGATAATGTTTTGAACATATACTTTGAACTTTGACTAAGGGTTGGGAATGTTAGACGGCTGTCGCTTCATTGGAACAATTTTACCAAATCCTGAATCGATGTACAAGCTCACCATCGATCGATTATAGGCGTGTGTAGCTCTTTACTAAAACGACTCAGTGGTCCGACTCAGCCAAATGATACACTGTTACGAATCCCTTATGTTCTCTCTAAATGTGTCATTCGACTCAAATGGATCTCGAGTTCGAGTGAACCGAATGATTCGAATGAGCTGAACGATCCGATGAGCCGAATGAGGTGAGTAATCCGAGTGAGCTGAATGATCCAATGGAGCGAAATGATCCGATGAGCCGAATTATCCGAATGAGCTAAATTATCCGAGTGAGCCGAATGATCCAAATAAGCGGAATGAATCACGAATCTATCTGAGAGTCGATGTTCCAAATGAAGCATTTCACTGTTCCGCATCTCTGCAGTGATCCAGATACAAATATTCCAATCTTTTGAAAGAGACGTTTTTGCCAGGTTAAATCGATTATCGTTTCAGGATTCAAGGCCTCGCTCGTATCTCAAGGTATTCCGTTTTAACCGCGAAAGAACTATGGTTCCTGCCGAATGGAAGTACTCACGCTGCGTGACCTTGGTGACAATGATGGTGACCTTCACTTGGAGCTGGGTGCAGGCCCAGGGGAGGAAGACGTCAAAGTCCGCAGGGGTGGGGTGCTGGTCCTCTCTCTCCGTATCGGTGTTGCTGGTTTTGTCCCTCTGTTCCATCTTGGCATTTGTTGGCTTACAAGCAAAGAATATAATACTCTCTCTTACAAGCTTACAAAAACTCTTGTACAAAGTTAGAAAAGAAACTGTTACACTGACATATGTCAAAAATCAGAAGAAATTATTATATTCCGCACCACCAAGGAAGTCCCGTTGTACAAGTTCAACAGTCACCGCTCAACAAAAGCAAAACAAATGCACAAAAAATTAGGGTAAGTACATTTTAGTCTCAACATTGCTCAACAGATGGCGCTGTGCAAAATTAAATCGCACAAGCGTTTCGTTTCATTCCACATATATATACCCTGTAAATGCTTAACCCACTAGGTACTTGCATCATTGCCAGACACCTCAATATATGTTTTATTTATAAATCAAGGCTTTTATTCCTGAAACCTTGTCACCTTGCTATAGGGTTGTACACCCGTGAATAGCGCGCCAGTCGCTATCAAGGTTCAAATTTGAACTTTACGCTCCTAGACACAAGGATTCTCAAAGTTTAGTTCCGTATTTTTCCGCGGGACTTGTTTCGTGCAAAGATTTTTTGTTTGTGGTTCGTTCAAATTTTCCAAACCTTTTTCTAAACAGACCTCACGCATTATAGAACATACATTATGTACCTTAGCTTGCTACCTTTGAGTACTCAAAGCTTGCTACGTATAAGAAAGAAAGAAAATATGTACATACATTTATTGACCATCACAAATAATGATCCGTGATAAGCTTACGGCAAAATATGAAGAAACCATCCCGTAACGAATGAGAATATACATGTCGCAACCAAACAATAGAGACGCACAGTGCGTGAGGGACAATAGAGATATAAATTCGATTGTGAATTCCGTTTCCGTGTAGGGGGAAGTACGCATGCTTTCTATCCAGGAATAGGTTTAAAGTACTAAACTTCATCATTAGCAACCCGACTCGTCCACTGCTGGACATAGGTCTCCCCTAATGCACGCCACTGCTCCCGATTTTCGGCCACTCTCATCCAGCCCACACCAGCCAGCCTTCGAAAGTCATCATCCCATCTTGTCGCAGGGCATCCAACACTACGCTTACCGAGTCGCGGTCTCCACTCAAGGACTTTACGGCTCCAACTTAACTTCTTCATTTCTTACTTAAGGAAAGTACTAAACTTACCGCCGAGTAATCGTCATGATTACTTGCTCAGTTGCCGCCGACTAAAAATTATCAACTTCTGTATCAGGTGTCAGGTCTGATTTTGAAACGGGGGATAAGGCTGGCTCGCCGCGTTTGATCCTTAGACGGTCGTGGATTTAGAGATGATAATAAGTATCAGGCCGTGTGGTCCCCGGCAGAGTAGAATAGGCCTCCCTCAATCTCACCGAGGTGTCGTAAAAGGCGACTAAGGTAAAGCTGCTGGCATAATCATCAGCACCCAGAGAAGGAAAACTCTGCATTTATATCAAAACCCTCACCAGCCCGTCTGCCGAGCGTGGTGAGTATGGCAATTACCAGTATCAGTATCATATACCTTCCCACTGCAGGGCAAAGGCCTCCGTCATAGAAATCAAGTCATCGCTTCTATGATGGGATTAGGTTTAATCACCTTGCCTAATGCGGATTGGTGATCACAATCCCGAGCTTTGTTCAGTTCGAAAAATCGAAACACACTTGCTCGACCCGAAAATCGTAGCCAGGACCCCGAGATCACGGCCTGGTACTTAAGACCAACGGGGCGATTAGAGAGGTGATAAATGAGTTGAAATAAGTATATAAATAAGTCTATGTATTTAATATTATAATTAAAAAACAAAACGTACATATATGAAATAGATAGAAATGGTTTTAAATTAAAAGACTTAACTAAAACACTAGGTATAAAGTTATTCTAAAAGAAAAAATCTACAGTATAAATTGTCTACTATCGGCCTCCGGTGCCTTTGGGCGAAATGCGTTTCTTCTGCATCGAGTATCGTCTGCTCTGCATCATCAGGCCATTCTCCAGTAGCTTATCAATCTGTGTCAACTCCACACATGTCACTGGCAGCAAGTTTCCCTCAATGGACACGTTCACCAGACCTCTTGGGTTCCTCCCCAACTCTCTCTGGTACAGGAGCACCTTCAACAATTTCTTCACTGTCAGGAAGCTCAGGTTATTGTACGCCAAACCCAAGTACGCCAAAGAATTGTTACCTTGACTATAAACTATACCATCATTTGCAATCGTATGACCCTTGTCATATGGCTCGTAAAATTCACCCAGCGCGTTCTCAGCCATTATAGTCGCCTTATCTATGAGTATATTTGGTAAGCTCTTGGACTCGGCCAAGGATTTAAGGGACGATTCTTTTTCTAAGCCCTTCTTCTTCGTGGTTGTGGGTTTACTGTTTACACTTTTCCGCTTTGCAATACGCTTCTCAAGATCGGTTCGGATCGGAGCGCGGAGCTCATTCACCATGCGGAGTATCATCGCGTTCTTTTCCTTCAAATAATTAATGTGCCTCGACCGTGAAGCTACGAGTTCAGCAAACGTCAAGGGAAACTGTAATAATGTATCCAGCAGATGATCTACACCAGCATCTGTTAGCATGTTATCGGAGAGATTCAAGTAACTCAATTGCCGATTGGATCTTAACATTTCAGCTAAGATTTTAGCTCCTGAATCTGTTATTTTATTAGTTGCTAGGTTTAAAATAGAGAGTGTTCTGGATGACGGCATGGGATAGGTTAAAGTTGCAACAATGGATTCAATTACGTCATCATTGATGCTGCACCTGGCTAGCGACAGATGCCTCAAATTATTGCATTTCTCCAACAGAACATAGTAGTTGGCTTCTGGAATGACACAGCCATCTAAGTCAAGATCGGTGATGCGAGAGTATGGTAAGAACTTGCTGATCTCATACACGCAGTATTTATCCAGTCCTCTATTGATGTTAATTGTATATAAGTGGTAATGAAACTGAATGATAAGGCCAATGATTTTGAAAATAATTCTTGGTATAGTCCGGTTCCTATCGAAAGTGAGCTTGATGAGCTTATCATAAGAATCGTACAAGGCCAGAATCTGGATTCCTGGTTCAAGATCTGACAGCACTACTTTTGGTAGCTCAAAACTTTTCTCGGCTTTTATCATGTCCATTGTATCCACTATATCTGGTTGTAGCATTACTTTTGATACTTTCATTGTAGCCTTGGTCTTCTTTGATTTGGTTCCTCCTGATAATCCTTCAATCCTGTGGTAGTCATCTGAAAAATAAAAAATATGCTAAGAAAGGAAGATGCATGTAGATGCTAAGATTTTGATCAAGTTAAGGCCACCACTTTAGCTTAAGTAGGGGTTTGTTATAGTCAAAACTTTAAGTGACATGGTTGTGGGTATCAGTGGCAGCTATCCAAAAAGTCAGTCCACTTTAGACCTGGCAACAACGTATCTTTCCAAAGATTGGAAAATTTGCTTCTGGATCAATGCAAAGACGCTTCATTTAGAACATCAACTCTCAGATAGATCCGTGATAATTGATTTTGTTACGAATGAATAATCGATCCTCTCCTGCTGTGCCATGCTATGTAATATACCTATCTTACCGATTCACCCCGAACAGTCCACTGATTACTCATCATCATCATCAGCCCATTTAAGTCCCCACTGGGGCACGGACCTCCCTCAATCACATGAGGCGTATTTGCCATACTCACCACGCTTGGCACACGGGTTGGCGAGGGTTTTGATATAAATGCAGAGTTTTCCTTCTCTGGGTGCTGATGATCATGCCAGCAGCTTTACCTTAGTCGCCTTTTACGACACCTCGGTAAGAGTGAGGGTGGCCTATTCTACTCTGCCGGGGACGACACGGCCAGATTACTATCACGGATTACTCATTCGCTGTGAATTCGCTCATTCGCTCATTCACATTATTCGGCTCACTCGGATCATTCCTCTCATTCGACTAACTCGGATTATTCAGCTCATTCGGCTCGCATCCGTATAAGTTAGCGAGATTACTTCCGTGTACCGACTGAGTCGAATGATACATTCGGAGCGAACATTAGACATTCGGATCAGTGTATCATTTTGCTGAATCGGATCACTGAGTCGTTTCAGTAAAGATTCACACACGTCTAGTCCACATCTGTGAAAAAAAAATCAATAGCTTGCCATCGTTTATAGTGTACCACCGCTTATAGTTTATTGGGCCGACAAAAACGTTATGATGTAAGTGGGACAGTCATGACTGGTCTGATGGCGCATTTAGCACATTACATATACTTACTTTGTATAATCTTCGAGATGAGCAGATTCTCCTTCACTTGCAAACTTTTGCATGCCCACGTCAGAAACAAATCGAATTCTGTGGGGCTTGGTTGATTAGCAGCTGGTTTCGTGGTGGTGGTGCGTGTTGCATTAGAATCAGAGTCATTCATTTTTTCGATCTTCAATGAAAATATGAGATTAATTTTTTTTATCTGTCTTCCTTTTACAGCATTTGCATAGCCCACAAGGATACGCAGAACAGAAAAGGCCTCAAGACAGGACGGAGTCCGGGATAGGGCAGAACCCAGGATTGGATAAACAGAACCCAGAACAGACTATCCTGGCCCTGCAGAATAAGGAGAGCCGACCCCAAACGATGGAAAATAGCAAGAACAAAGAAGATGAAACGTAGTGAGGAAACCATGGAACTAGAAAGCGTGTACACAAACGGAATGTGCTTTTCGGAAAAACGTCACAGAGTGTGAAAGAGATCCAACCGGCCATGACGCAGATTCTATACGGGTGCGGTTGAGAAAGTATGTCACCCAGCACGTCACCCCAGTACTAACGGCTTCGCACCGTTTTTCTAGTATGGCTTTCTATGAAAAGGCACAGTCTGTTTAGGGTGCATGTCTATGGAGGAAACCTTGCACGCTAAGCCTGCACGTTTCGAATAGTTTTAAATTTCAAAAACCTGTGAATACTTACTGATGTACGAGTAAGTGATATCAGACACAAGCGCGTATTAATGAAAATAGCTTATAGAAAAAGTAATATTAGTATCTATCAAAATAAATTGTATACAGTCTAGAAATAATCGGTCATTGTCATATAACTATCATCCCTGTCATGTAGTATCTTAGTTTGTGGAACTGTCATTCTATCTGACAAAAAATAGGTCTTAATAAAAGAGTTTAAGACATAGCCCAAAGAATTGCATTCCTCTAGCGGCAATGCCGGCAATGGGCAGGGCACATTGGTGATAAGACGGCCGATGGGGCAGAAGGTCCTCGAGTGGAGGCCGCGTATTGAAGGTCGAGGCCGTAGCAGGCTCCTCACAAGGTGTACCGACGATCTGGTGAAGGTCGCGGGAATCCATTGGATGCGGGTGGCATAAGACCGATCTGAGTGGAGATCATTGGGGGAGGCCTATGTCCAGCAGTGGACATTTATTGGCTGATATGATTATTAAATTAAAAAAAATTAAAATTCATTTATTTCAGGCTTTGCCCATAGTATACAAAAATACTTAAAAATTATGTTAGTAGAACCACAACCACAACCAATTAATTTAGGTATCTGCCGCGCGCTGCGACCCCGGGCAAGCGCACATGCACTTGGACCCAGTGCCGCAGAAAGGGGCTGTCCGGCTTCTGGCTGAGCACGTTCAGGATGGTGTTGGGGCTCCCATGACGATGAAAAGAGTTTTGACGAAAAACGTTCAAAGTTTTTCAAAAGCCTTATTATTCTGCGATGTGACCAATCTTGACAGATTTGATTGCGTTTTTTTTTGTAGACTGTCATCATCATCATCATCAGCCCATTTAAGTCCCCACTGCTGGGGCACGGGGCTCCCTCAATCACATGAGGGGTAATTGCCATACTCACCACGCTTGGCAGACGGGTTGGCGAGGGTTTTGATATAAATGCAGAGTTTTCCTTCTCTGGGTGCTGATGATCATGCCAGCAGCTTTACCTTAGTCGCCTTTTACGACATCTCGGTAAGAGTGAGGGTGGCCTATTCTACTCTGCCGGGGACCACACGGCCTTGTTGACTCTAGTTTTCATAATTTCAATACTGCGTAACATTTGGGCTGACTGTAACTATAAAAAGTATAGGTCAACCTTAATACGATCTGGTGAGCACGTTAACAAGGAGAACTCACGGCGGACGATGCATACATCCTCCAACGGTGAGTGAAAAACGTCATTTTAGGAACTTAACAGATCGGCCCTTATAGTTGCAGCTACTTTTGGTAGAGTGGTCGTAGTCATCAGGTAGGTAAGAATTAGTGGAAGGCTCGTTAATTTGCTGACATTCTCCTCTCACTGATTTCAGTGAATCGGTCTCCACTACCAGATCTCGGTCCCCAACGTTTGTCCGTTCTACAATTGATATAGCCAGCCACTTGAGCCCGCTAATCCGTTGGGTTACGGCGATGAGTTTGGGTCTGGAGTCGCGAGTGTCTATGGGCGGCGGCAATCGTTTACCATCAGGTGATTCGTCTGCTCGTCTGCCACCTATCACATAAGAAAAAAACCGACAGGACTGGATCTACCGAAGTGTTATCACACACAAAAAACTGAGTGGGTGAGGAGCCCAATTCAGAGGGAAAAGCAAATGACTGGCAGACCACTTGTGACTTGTGTTGGGGGTGACAATGGTCGGTGACAATCGCTTACCATCAGGCGATTCGTCTGCTTGTAAAGCGACCTTATTTCAGTTTCGATCATGCAGAGATTCAAGCATAACTCTATTCATAGCGTAGTTGTATAAATAGCAAATTTAACTGCCTTGTTGGCGCAGTGGGTAGAGCGTCGCAATTTAAAGTGACTGCTTTTGGGGTACCGGCTCACAGTATGATTTGAGGCCTCAAAATCGGACACTGTCTTTTTATTTCAAAATATCACTATATAAAAAAAATGAAAACAAAAATCACACTTTATCTCAATAACTTCCAGGGAAATGACCTTAGACCCGTTCTGATTGTACATATATGTGCATAATTGATAGATGAACAATTTGCCGTGAAGTGAATAACGCCGTGTGGTCCCCGGCAGAGTAGAATAGGCCACCCTCACTCTTACCGAGGTGTCGTAAAAGGCGACTAAGGTAAAGCTGCTGGCATGATCATCAGCACCCAGAGAAGGAAAACTCTGCATTTATGGCAATTACCCCTCATGTGATTGAGGGAGGCCCGTACCCCAGCAGTGGGGACTTAAATGGGCTGACGATGACGATGAACAATTAGCAAATAGCTTGTACGGTTTTTAAGTTATTTTGAATTTCCTTATATACCGGATAAAAATTTTGCAATTTTCAAAAAAAATTTGAACAATAACTACTCATTTCTGCCACATGGGAGTTCTACTCGTGCATTTCTAATGAATCGAACTATCATATTTAGAAATAAATAGACGATGTCCGATTTTGACGCGCCTCAAATCATAGGTACTCCGATTCCGGGGTTGAACCATTGTTCCTGAGTTTTTCCGTGCCTCGGAAAGCACGTTAAGCCGTTGGTCGTGCACCCGCTCCCTCTCCGGCCGTGTCACACTGGTGTCCCATCGGAATTTGACCCGCTGTTGTTGATGTCAGTTGTACCATTGAATAGTATAATTAATGATACTATTGGTACAGTCAACTCCAAAAATATGTATACACTTTAGGACCTTGTCACAATACTTACTTATAAGAAAGTAGAGGTTTACTTTCTTATATTATATATTGTGACAACGTCCTAAAGTGTAGGTATACATATTTTTGGAGTTGACTGTACAAGTCTATGGCACAAATAACATAACGGCGGAGGGCAAGGAAATAGAGAGTGCATTTGTGTTTGCACGTCCACTAGAGTACTATAGGTAAATATATCCTGCGTAAGTGGCTGGTCGTAGAGATTGGCCGCCTTAGCCAAAACCGGTTGGAGGATATTATAATTGCTATTATAATTGATTGACGCCAAAACGGCCACTTTTAGCGTGAATCAATTTTTCGCGCACAAAAACGGACCGAACATTTGTGCATGGTTATTTAATAAATAATATAAGTGTATGCCGAGAGGTTGTAACCCTGAAATTGTTTAAAATAGATCCGGCTTAGTAGCTAAAAATTAAAATCGATTGGCGTCGCTAGTGTGCCCTACCCGTCACCTTAATCAGATTTCAACCGTTTTGGTTTCCGTGTGGTTAAATGCATTAACTACGTCAATGTTTAGTTCTCATTTCTCATCATGATTTTGTCAGAGAGAGACCACGCTCCAGCATGAATGGACCAGCTCGACATGAATGATATCACGGCCTTACAGAAAACCGACATAAAGAAGCTTAACGCTACATTTCGCTGAGTGAGTGAGGGTACCGGAGGCAGTGGGAAGGAGAGTTTATTGATTAGCAGCTTACTAATGACTCCACTGATGTTACAGGTTTTCATGGGCAGCAGCTATCTCTTACCATCAGATCTTGTCTGCCACCTCATCGTCAGCCCATTTAAGTCCCCACTGCTGGGGCACGGGCCTCCCACAATCACATGAGGGGTAATTGCCATACTCACCACGCTTGGCAGACGGGTGAGGGTTTTGATATAAATGCAGAGTTTTCCTTCTCTGGGTGCTGATGATCATGCCAGCAACTTTACCTTAGTCGCCTTTTACGACACCTCGGTAAGAGTGAGGGTGGCCTATTCTACTCTGCCGGGAACCACACGGCTGATTTCTGTCGGTCTGCCACCTATCAGATAAAAATCCTGTTTATCCTCCTATTGTAATTGATTCCGTAATATTGATGGTAGCCGACCGACATAGCCCACCGAATTAGCAAACTGAAGTGGCAGTGGGCTGGTCACATTAGCCGCAGAACTGACAGCCGTTGGAGCCATAAAGTCCTTGAGTGGAGACCGCGACTCGGTAAGCGTAGTGTTGGACGCCGTGCGACAAGATGGGATGATGACTTTCGAAGGCTGGCTTGTGTGGGCTGGATGAGAGTGGCCGAAAATCGGGAGCAGTGGCGTGCATTAGGGGAGACCTATGTCCACCAGTGGACGAGTGTGGATTGATGATGATGATGGTAGCCGCGCCTTCCATACGGGGCGGGGGATATTCGAGATTAAAATCCGAGCATGCAACTTTGGTTTTTAAATTAAGTGAATAACAATCAATTTCAACTCTCAAAATTGTAGATATCTATTATGAACATGTAACCGTGACGCATTTGGTCTGGTTCCCCTGTCTACGAGTTGACTGCCTCGGTGGCGCAGTGGTTAGTGGGTCGCACTTTAAAGCGACGGCTGTGCAAGAGTTCCCGGGTTCGATCCCCGGGTCGGCCCAAAAATTTGTAGCTAAGATTTCGGTAAGAAATTCTTAGTGGCAGCCCGGAGTCTGGAAGTTGGCGGTCTTGTACCCCCGTGCCTCGGAAAGCACGTTAAGCCCAATCCCTCTCTGGTCGTGTCACAGTAGTGTCCCATCGGAATATGAGGGTAAGGGAATAGAGAGTGCACTTGTGTTTGCGCAATGCGCACACACTTGAGCACTATAATATATTCTGCGTACCTACGTGGCTGATCGTTGAGATTGGCCGCTGTAGCCGTCGGTTGGAGGATATTATTACTAGACTTCTCAAATCCTGGTCCAATCGTATCCCGAGCTTCGACGCGACAACTATGGATGCAACTGGGATTCACACCCTAAGATGAGGAGGTATATAATCCCGTTCCATCTTATCTACATCGTTACTCATGTGTTTTTGTCACCCCCTTTAAATTCTAATTCTACCTACACCCTTTGCCTACGTGGTAAGTACCATATCTTAGAGATATTCTTATTCAAATTAAAGGCACGTAACACTAGAGAGAGAATTATGTGTAATTATGTAAATAAGCAAACGATGAGGCGGACCCCCCCACCCCCCACCCGCGAAAACTACTAGCGATATTATAACTTGGTGTGCTTACGGCTTGGAGGTGTGGAGACCGACTGCGGAATACTGAGGGTCTTGCTGCAGCTAATCAAGTTTTTTTTTTACTTAAGATGTTGTAACAGTGGTAGAGCCACGCTTCGGCATGAATGGGCCTGCTCGACCGGAGCAATACCACGTCCTCACAGAAAACCGGCGTGAAGCAGTGCATGCGCTGTGTTTCGCTGCGTGAGTGAGGGTACCTACCGGAGGCCCTATCCAGGGGAAGGGGGGGGGGGGGGAAGGTAAGCAGCGCACTTATTATCGCTTACCATCAGGTGATCCGTCTGCTCGTCGGCCACATATATCATTAAAAAAAATAACATGATTTTAACCAGTGCGTTTTACTAGTAATGACCAGAGGTCGGAACTAGGTAGAGTTATTTCGGTACTTACACTGATGAGCGAAAGAATATAGTGGATACGCCGATATGTCGAACGATATGAATTATAAAAAGATACTGCTGCACATTAAAAGTAAAATACAGGACACACATGCAAGAATACTAAAACATTACATTATATTGTAGGCATTAAATTAACAAGACTAGAAAAAAAAATCATCTGTTGCAACTGGTGTTGCTGGTGTCCATCATCATCAGCCCATTTAAGTCCCCACTGCTGGGGCACGGGCCTCCCTCAATCACTTGGGAATTGCCATACTCACCACGCTTGGCAGACGGGTTGGCGAGGGTTTAGATATAACGCCTTTTACGACACCTCGGTATGAGTCCGGTGGCCTATTCTACTCACCATATATACACGGCCATACTACTAGTAATACTAATAATAAACAATACATATATATTTAATAATCGGTAATAATAGGTGTCCATGGGCGGCGGTAATCGCCTACCATCAGGTGATCCGTCGACTCGTCTGCCACCTATATCATAAAAATCTGTTCATCTGTTAAGATCCATATGTGCGAAAAGGTAAAAAAAATAAAATTATGTGATAATCCACAAAAAATGATGTATCAGTAATTTAGGGGATATGGCCAAGACGGGAATGTCCATATTAATATCAATATTTCGACGCAAGTTCATAAAGAACTCTACCTAATTCCGACCTCTGGTAAATGACTTATCGGAGCCGAAACGTGGACACTCATTTCAGGACTGATCTATAGATAGGTAGGTAGCTCAGTGGGCTTAGTTTCTCTGGAGGAACGCAAAATCGGAACGAAGTCGTTCGTCACAGAACTAAAGTCATAGAAACTGCACTCAGGATCAGCGCGCTGAAGTGGAGGTGGGCTGGTCAAGTCTGTAGGATGAGATTTCGAATAAAGCCGGGGATTTGGGCATAAGTGCATCTATAGTTATAATATTCATGAATTAATGGGGTGTAGTGGATCGTTGGCGTCTATTCTATCGGTCGACTCAATAGAGTGATAGAAATCAGATAATCTCGTCGATGGTCTATAAACTCTCGTCAGTGGCTCCAAGCAGCTGTCTTGCATGCAGCGGCCACACCCTGGAAAACCACGTCGACCCGTGGGCTAAACCTGGTAGAGGGGGGTCTGGGGTTAATGATCACAGATCTGTCCAGTCACCTCCTGGACTAGTGCTCAAAGACTACCTCGGCTTCGTAGCAATCCACTTTCGGTGGCGAGGTAGCATGGTATATGCGTGAATGCCTTAAGGTTGCGATAGGGGTTTAATTATCGTCAGCCAGACTGCTGCATCTTCTCTCCCTCCGGTCGTAGCGGTTCACCGTTCCATCGGATCAAGGGGGAAGCGGACGAGAGGGTGCATCTGTGTTTAGCGCACACACTTATGCACCTTAATATTTCCTGCGTAATTGACTAGGCTTCGTGTAAGGATTCCGAGATCAAAAGCCCTATGGCGATGGACAGAAGTAGAGAGGTCTGACACCGATGTCTGTTGGGCTTTGTCTGATGTCTGCACTTAGGCGGCATAAGGAGAGTGGTCGCTCTTGCACTGCATCGGAGTGACAGTGCGGTTCGGCAGCACCTTGTGCGACAAAGCAGCTCTATTCAGAGTGACACTGCTTTCCTCGCCCAGCCGAGGAGGGGGCTAGAAAAGGTGCCCTAAACAAACGCTTACTCCAATTAAATTCGGGAGGTGGTAACCACAGCCGCCTGTGCATCCCAAGTCTTGTGGTCGAAATAAAAAAAATAAAGGAACTATCGATAAGAATCTGACTTTTAGCACATGGAACGTGCGAACTTTATTAGACCGTCCCAACAACCTTTGTCCGGAGCGTAAAACCGCCATTGTAGCTCGAGAACTGATGCGGTACAATGTGGACGTAGCTGCTTTGAGTGAAACCCATCTTGCTGATGAAGGAGAGCTTATAGAACAAGGCGGTGGTTACACTTTCTACTGGAAAGGTACACCAGCTTCTGAAACAAGGCGATCAGGAGTAGGCTTCGCAATTAAAACTAAAATAGCCTCTAAGTTGGTAGAACATCCGGTTGGCATTTCTGATCGTGTAATGTCTTTGCGTCTCCATCTTGAGAACAATACGTATTTGAATCTAATAAGTGCGTATTCTCCGACGCTTGATAAAAGCGATGATGTGAAAGACAAATTTTATGAGGAGTTGACACAGACCCTAAACCGTGTTCGGCGGGGTGAAAAAATACTCTTGTTGGGTGATTTTAATGCAAGAGTTGGACGTGACTACGAAGCTTGGCCTCGGGTTCTCGGTCGTCATGGTGTTGGTAATATGAATGGCAATGGACAGTTATTGCTAGGCCTCTGTTCACAGTTTCACCTGGCTATTACGAACACTATGTTTCGACTTCCTGCTAAATATAAAACCACCTGGATGCACCCGCGGTCAAAGCACTGGCATTTGATTGATTATGCTATAGTCCGCCAACAAGATCTGTCCGAGGTTTATGAGAGGCGCAAACTGCTGGTCAGACCACCGACTGATAGTTATAAAACTGAAGCTGCGTCTTAAGCCTTTACGAAGATCTAGCAGGCCTAAACCTAGATGCTTGCACCTTAAAAAGCTAGAGTCTAAGGAGACATTGGTAAAATATAGAGAAGCTGTCAACACCTACACAGCGTGTTTAGATCCTCAGAGTAGCAGCCTACAGGATACCTGGAATCGTTTGTCAACAAATCTTGTCAATGCGGCCACTGATATCCTGGGTCCAAAACCACGACTCCATAAAGACTGGTTTGATGACAATGACAAACTTTTATCCCATGCTTTGATGCAACATCGACTTCTCCTGCGAACGGAGCGACATACGATAGATTCTGATAACATCAAGCAGAGCACAAATAACATCAGAAAACTGACCCGTTCTGCAAAAGATGATTGGTGGAGAAATAAAGCAGATTACATCCAATGGCTTTCAGATACCCACCAATTGGGTGAGTTCTTTAGAGAAATAAGGGAATTAGTTGGAAACCCACCTAAGATCAATGTGCCTCTTAAATCGACTAGCGGTACTTTCCTGTACAGCAAGGAAGACAAAATTAACCGCTGGGCTGAACACTTTGAGACTCTTTTAAATTTTGACCGCGCAGCAGATCTAGACTACATAAAATCCCTCCCTAGCTCTGAATTACTTGGAAATCTAGATAATCCGCCTACGATCCAGGAAGTCACAGATGCCGTTAATGCTCAAAAAAACAAAAAAGCTATGGGTGTTGACAACATTCCTGGAGAGTTGATGAAATACGGAGGAGAAGAACTGCACCATAAGATCTGGCAGTTATTTGCAGAAATGTGGCAAAAAGAGGAAGTCCCTAGTGATTTCAAGATTTCCCGTATTTGCTCTTTATATAAAAACAAAGGTGACAAAGCTGATTGCAATTCCTATAGAGGCATTTCCCTACTTACAGCGCCAGGGAAAATGTTTGCCAGGGTGTTACTGAGCCGCCTAATGGAGTTGTCAGAAAATGTTTTACCCGAGACCCAGTTTGGATTTCGACCAAACAGAGGCACCTGTGAAGCTATCTTTTCTTTACGGCAGCTACAGGAGAAGAGTAGAGAGCAAAGCCAACCTCTTTATTTATGCTTTGTGGACCTTGAAAAGGCTTTTGACAGTGTGCCTCGAGAAGCCTTGTGGATAGTTCTGTCCAAACTGGGCTGTCCTGACAAATTCATACGCCTGATAAGGCTTTTTCATGATAACATGACCTGCTGTGTTGCTTGTGATGGCGAGGAAAGTAAGCAGTTTCCTGTCTCCTGTGGCGTCAAACAAGGCTGTGTCCTCGCGCCCACGCTTTTTGCGTTATATTTCTGTGTCGTTGTGAAAGAGGCGTTAACAGAAACCACAGATGGCATCCGCATACGTTATCGTACAGATGGAGGCATTTTTAACCTACGTCGACTAAATGCACGCAGTAAGGTAGCTTACGATCTTATTACCGAATTGATGTATGCGGATGATCTGTGTTTTGTAGCGGCAACACCAACAGGACTTCAAAACCTGATAACCAAGCTTAACACCGCCTGTTGTAGATTTGGCTTGAAGATCAACATCGGTAAAACAGAAGTGATGACTATGGAGACAATACAACAATTTCCGCTAAATCTGCATATTGAGGGGCAGGTTCTAAATCAGGTGGATAAGTTTAAATATCTGGGAAGTTGCATAACTGCAAAAGGCGACCTCGATTCGGAGATCAATGGTAGACTTGGCTCTGCTATGGCTGTTTTTGGTAAACTTCGGGACAGGGTATTTCGTTCCCATAATCTAAAACTTAACACCAAAATCAAATTATACATGGCCGTCATTTTGCCTAACATTCTCTATTCCTCTGAGACCTGGTGCCTGTATCGTAAGCACATACGTACACTGGACAGATTCCATCTGAAATGCCTCCGTGAAATAATGAATATCAAATGGTCAGATAGAGTCCGCAACACGATTGTACTGCAGAGGGCTAATGTATGTGGCATGGAGGCATATTTGATGCGACGCCAGTTGCGTTGGTGCGGGCACCTGTCACGCATGTCCGAAGAGAGGAAGGCGAAGCGCATCTTCTTTTCTGAACTTGAGCTCGGTAAGCGGAAACGCGGTGGCCAGTTCTTACGCTTTAAAGACGTTCAGAAAAGACATATGAAGAGATGTAACATTGAACCTTCCTCTTGGGAGACTATTGCTGCGAATCGGCCTGAATGGAGACAGCAAATACAGTCCAAAGTTTACGACTTTGAGGTTGATAGGAGGCGAGAGTTAAACCTCAAACGTGATCTATGTAAAAGTAAACCGCCTCCCAATATTGTTTATCACTATGAAAACAATATCCTGACTTGTCCAAATTGTTCTCGCACATTTACCCATAAAATCGGGTACATTAGCCACATTAGGGCCAAACACCTAAGCCCTTAGTAGTCACCGTAGCCGAAATCGGCCAGGGAAAGATGATGATGATTCATGAATAGAGTGATTCATAGAAATTGATGTTTAGGCTTTTTATATAAATTAAAATATTTAGCATTTTTCTCTTGAACCACCAAAGGGGGTAAAATGGGGGTTGAAGCGTCGTATGGGATATTCGTCATATTTACTGCTAGAATCGTGAAAATTAGTATTTGCACTGTTAATGCAAAATTAATATCAGTACTTTCAGCATATTTTATATTCCACCCCCTAAAATGAGTGAACGGGGGTTAAAAGTTCTTATGGAAGATTCGCCATATTGGATGTTCGAGTTTGTGAAAATTAGAATTTAGACATTCATAGAAAAAATTTAAAGCACTTTTTTATTCAATCCTGAAAGGGTAACGGGGATTACAACGCGTATAGAAGTGTCGTTATTTTTAAAGCTAGAGTCTTGATAAAAAGACCATCGTCGTCATCATCAGCCCATTTAAGTCCCCACTGCTGGGGCACGGGCCTCCCTCAATCACATGAGGGGTAGTTGCCATACTCACCACGCTTGGCAGACGGGTTGGCGAGGGTTTTGATATAAATGCAGAGTTTTCCTTCTCTGGGTGCTGATGATCATGCCAGCAGCTCTACCTTAGTCGCCTTTTCGACACCTCGGTAAGAATGAGGGTGGCCTATTCTACTCTGCCGGGGACCACATGGCACTTTATATAAAAATACCAATATAATTGATATTGGTCTTTTTCTATTGTGAAATGGGGTTTAAACGTCGTATGGAAGATTCGCCATATTTCGTGCTCCTCAGTCATGAAAATATATGCAAAATGAATGAAAGGCATTTCAGTATTTTTAGTCTCATTTTTAGTCTCCGTTTAATACCTACCTACTTACTTTTAATCTCCGAATTGGTTAAAGAAAAATACAATTTCTAAACGTTTTGTTTTTTTTATGATATAGGTGGCAGACGAGCCGACGGATCAGAGAAGGAAAACTCTGCATTTATATCAAAACCCTCGCCAACCCGTCTGCCAAGCGTGGTGAGTATGGCAATTACCCCTCATGTGATTGAGGGAGGCCCGTGCCCCAGCAGTGGGGACTTAAATGGGCTGATGATGATGATGATGATGAGCCGACGGATCACCTGATGGTAAGCGACTACCACTGCCCATGGACACCTGCAACACCAGTGGTGTCATAAGTGCGCTGCTTACCTCTTAACCCCCCTTCCCCTGGATTGGGCCTTCGGTGCCCTCACTCATGGAGCACGCCGGTTTTAAAACTAAATTACCGAAACGAAGCGAGGGCGGGCCATTAGTTCTTACTAAAATTCTGATACATATGTCAATTATAGGTTAGTACAGCTTTCTTAACATAAATGTGTCCCGAACGGCTGCGGAATGTGCAAGCCGGGCAGCGCCGCCAGGAAAATGTAACGCCGCTGGATAAAAAAAAAACTCAGTTATTAATAAGAAACAAAAGAAAAAATAAGACACAAACTGCGCATGAGCAACAGCGCAGAGAGCAGTGGCGGGCCCCAGAGCAGGGTAGGCTAAGGTCAACGCCCTGTGATGACGGTTGCACCTACTATCAAAAAAAAAAAAACATAAATGTGTTAGTTTATTTATTAGATATTATTTGCATCATCTTAGCGTTTTGTCCCGGTTCCGTCAAGCTGTCGTTTCGGAACCAGCAGTCCGATTTCCTGCACCGACTCCCCCAGTTCGAACGGGTTTAGACATACATTATGGTAATTTACGGCAGAGTAGAATAGGCCACCCGCACTCTTACCGAGCTGTCGTAAAAGGCGACTAAGGTAAAGCTGCTGGCATGATCATCACCACCCAGAGAAGGAAAACTCTGCATTTATATCAAAACCCTCGCCAACCCGTCTGCCAAGCGTGGTGAGTATGGCAATTACCCCTCATGTGATTGAGGGAGGCCCATGCCCCAGCAGTGGGGACTTAAATGGGCTGATGATGAATGGTAATTTTATTAGCACGCATGTCAAGCCAGAGAAATAAGTTATCATTATATATACCTTATCACAAAAGCCGCCTCCACTCGAAGAGTTCTCTAAGCGCTAAGAAGTGTTCGCGCCGCCATCTTGAGTCTCATCTCGCCCGTTACTTACAAACGCGAGTGATGTGCTCACAACCACATCCACGCGTACACGTGTGTAGCGTAGAGAAGGCAGTTGCGGTTCCGGTAGGCAGATGTAACAGAAAAAAAATCGTTTTGGGTTGAAGTTCAGGACCTTTCCTAGTTCAGGTGTCATCCATATTCCAATTCTTTTTTTTTATTTTATTGCTTATAGTAGGTAGACGAGCTTGCGGCCCATCTGATGGTAAACGGTAACCGCCGCTCATAGACATAAACAATGCCGGAGCATAACAATGCCGCTGCCTACCGTGAGAGAAGAACTCTTTTCAAACCTCGTTTAAAAAAGGACATGTCATAGCGATCAGGGAACACCGCGGCTGGAAGGTCATTCCAGAGTTTGCACGATTCAAGTTATGTTTTACCTATAAGATTTGTATCATGGTTTATTTATGGTGAGCAATAAACGATAATAGTTGACAGTTAACAGGAAAAGCAATTCGCATCATTCCGGTACAATCTTCTTCATCTTAGCGTGTGATTCTCGGTTGCATCCAAGGCTGTCGCATTGGAGTCCAGGGTGCGATTGGACCATGATTCAGGATTTGGGGAGTCTGGTAATTACAATGAAGTGCCGTCTGACCTTCGCAACCCTTTAACAGGGGAACGGAATCATTATCTCAAATGTAATAGGTATCTAGGCGTATCCGAGATGTGTCAGGTTTCCTCACGATGTTTTCCCTCACCGCTGAGCTAATGGTACCTAGTAGTGGAAACTAATTAGGCTAGTGAGTTACTTATATTTAATAAGTCTGAATGACTAATATGCCGTGGGGTCCCCGGCAGAGTAGAATAGGCCACCCTCATTCTTACCGAGGTGTCGTAAAAGGCGACTAAGGTAAAGCTGCTGGCATGATCATCACCACCCAGAGAAGGAAAACTCTGCATTTATATCAAAACCCTCGCCAACCCGTCTGCCAAGCGTGGTGAGTATGGCAATTACCCCTCATGTGATTGAGGGAGGCCCGTGCCCCAGCAGTGGGGATTTAAATGGGCTGATGATGATGATGAATAAGTCTGAATGTATTCCTAAATGAAGAAAAATATAATAAATAAACGTGATCTATTTGATCTGGTTCCCCTGTCTAAGGGTTGCGAAGGTCAGACGGCAGTCGCTTCATTGTAATAACCAGACTTCCGGAATTCTGTATCGTAGTACAAACATAATTTTGACCTTCGCAACCTTCGCTGCGTGAGTGAGCGTCATCGTCAGCCCAATTAAGTCCCCACTGCTGGGGCACGGGCCTCCTTCAATCACATGAGGGGTAATTGCCATAGTCGCGACGCTTTGCAGACGGGTTGGCGAGGGTTTTGATATAAATGCAGTGTTTTCCTTCCCTGGGTGCTGATGAACATGCTAGCAGCTTTACCTTAGTCGCCTTTTCCAACACCTCGGTAAGAGTGAGGGTGGCCTATTCTACTCTGCCGGGGACCACACGGCGTGAGCGTACCGGTGGCCCAATCTGGGGAAAAGGGGGGATTTAAAGGTTGGCAGCGCACTTGTGACACCTCTGGTGTCGCGAGTGTCCAATCGCTTTACATCAGGTGATCCATCTGCCCGTCTCTCACACTCACATGGTATAAACATAGACCTTATTGCATAAATATCTTAGTCTAAGGTATTATCCTAGTACAATGTAGGCAGCCTTATTAACGCTAATAGAGATACTCCGGGCTCCGAAGCTATTTCTTTGTACGCGATCGGGAATGACGCTATGACGGAGTTCCGATAAATGCTTACGGAATGCGTCGCCAGTTCGGCACCTCTATCTCGCGAGGTGCGTACATAATTTATCGCGCGGTTTGTCTTCAATGTTTCCACCGCTGTCTGATGGCGGTGCCACATTTTCCTACAGGCTTGTTTGAGAGAGACGCACGTACAGATATTGTAAGTATACATACTTATAACGTGTTTAGTGAAGGGTTTAGCAAGAAACTATCAGCTAGCGAAATGTAAAGAAACAGTAAAGTATCAGCCCATATTCCACTGCAGAGCAAAGGCCTCCATAATAGAAATCAAGCCGTCGCCACTATGATGGGATTAGGATTAATCACCATGCTTGCCTAATGCGGATTGGTGATCACAAACCCGAGTTAGCAGGGTGTTCCAGCTTGTGAATTATGTGCTTTAGCTGTCAGCCATAATCGTTCTAGATAAAAAAAAAATCGACAGTCTTTGTATGGGACCCACGATCTTTTGCTAAACGGGCAACTGCTTTACCGACTAAGCTACCAGACACTGGTATGTCGACGAATATTGTATGTATGTGCTTTTTTTGCTTCGCCGTGAGTCGACTGGCGAATATTTTTTAAGTGCATTATTCACTTAAGGTGACGGGTAGGGCACACGAGCGATGCCAATCGATTTTAATTTTTAGCTACTAAACGGGATCTATTTAAAACAATTTCGGGGTTACAACCTCTCGGCAAGCACTTATACTATTTATAAAAAAATAAATAAATAAGAAATAGCTACAACCTCTCGGCAAGCACTTATACTATTTATAAAAAAAAAAATTAAATAAGAAATAGCTACAACCTCTCGGCAAGCACTTATACTATTTATAAAAAAAAAAAATAAGAAATAGCTGCAACCTCTCGGCAAGCACTTATACTATTTATAAAAAAAAAAAAAAATAAGAAATAGCTACAACCTCTCGGCAAGCACTTATACTATTTATAAAAAAAAAAAATAAGAAATAGCTACAACCTCTCGGCAAGCACTTATACTATTTATAAAAAAAAAAAAATAAGAAATAGCTACAACCTCTCGGCAAGCACTTATACTATTTATTAAATAACCATGCAAAAATGTCGGGACCAACGCGTACGCGAAAAATTGACTCACGCCAAAAGCGGCCACTTTTGGCGTGAATCAATTTTTCGCGTAAATAAATGGACCCCACATTCGTGCATGGTTATTTAATAGATAGTATAAGTGTTTGCCGAGAAGTTGTAACCCCGAAATGGTTTAGTAGCTAAAAATTAAAATTGATTGGCGTCGCTAGTGTGCCCTACCCGTTACCTTAAGAATAAATTGCAAAAAATGGCTATACCCAAAAAATTCATTACAATAAAATATATCGTGAGTACCTCATCGTCCGTAAAATGAAGGCCAAACTCTGCAAAACTGTTCATTTTCGTTTTATTTTAAAAACACGGGTAAATGAGGTCAGCCCTAAGATCCGAACGCGTGGAAAGGTCAACGTATCCTTATCGCTGGGTCTAGAGATTTCTCTAATCGTCCGTAAATTCTAAGTATATAGAAAGTCTAACAAGAACCTTCTTAAACTTAACTTATCTTTACAAATGAAGAGTCACTACTCAAGTATTAATTACCTGCCCATTTGTGTTGAAGATGTTGTTTTGATTGAATCTAACAGTTCGTGGAATTTCAATTTCAATTTATTTATATCTCTTCCACAATATAGTTTGTGTTACAATTCCATTAATACAATTAACAGATTTATACTTTAACTTTATTGTGGGAGATGGCGTCTGTACTAGGATATCCTGTATAACAGATTACCAGGCTCCCACCTCTAAGTTTAAATATCATTGCATTAAAATAGTGTTCTTGCATCAGCTATAAGTTTATACATAATTTTTGAAAGGTTAAGAAGTCTATGTATATTAAAATTAAATGCAAGTATTAAGATAAGACACTGGAGGCCACGTACAGGAAGTCGCAGCCGTGGCAGGCCCCTCACAAGGTGGACCGACGATCTGGTGAAGGTCGCGGGAATCCTATTGGATGCGGGCGGCGCAGGACCGGTCTGTGTGAAGAACATTGGGGAGGCCTATGTCCAACAGTGGACTTCTATTGGCTGAAATGATGATGATGATTAAGATAAGATAAAAATGTGCATGCATTTATGTGCTGCCATTATCATTACAAATATAATTTACTTTATCTATAATATAAAAATGAATCGCAAAATGTGTTGGTAAGCGCATAACTCAACAACGCCTGCACTCATTTGGCCAATTCTTTTTTTAAAATGTTCGTTGAAGTCCAAGGATGGTTCTTACGGCGAGAAAAAATCGAAAAATTGTCGGGAAAACCCTAAAAACAGTCCTTTTCTTTTTCACATACAAACGTTTTCTAACTAAAACGTAGAATCAATTTGAGTTTTATTTTCTATTATATAAAGTTCATATTTGTTGCCACATAACATTTTTTTTGACAGGACGAAGTCTGTCGGGTCAGCTAGTTTATAATAAAAATCTTATTGAATTAATAGAATATTAAAAGCAGTTTGATTCTGTTGTAAGCCATGTAGATTAATTCAATTCAATACATAATTTATGCAACCCTGAATAATCGAAGCTTAAAACTTCCACTCTTCGCTCCGGGGTCACTTAATTGTATTTCCTTTGAAAGACAGTATGTCTGCTGCACTCATAACAACGTTACAGCACATCATATATAGATACAACTGTAGCTGATTACGGAATAGTTCGTTGACCTACGCGCTAGGCAGTAATATATCGTATCACGTCTCTTTCTTCGCACGCGTTCAGTAAAGTCTGTCTTACGCCGAACCATACCGAGATCATTGTATGGTGTGCACGTATGTGTATGTGCGTAGACGATAGAGCATGCAATGTAGGCATCTTGGAGACGTGGGAGAGCCGCGCCCATAAATGGGCCCGCTCGACCGGAGTGATACCATGGCCTCTCAGAAAACTGGCGTGTGCTGTGTTTCGCTGCGTGAGTGAGGGTACCGGAGGCCCAATCCAGGGCTAAGGGGAGTTTAAAGGTTGGCAGCGCATTTGTGACTCCACTTGTGTTGCGAGTCTCTGTTGGCAGCGGCACTCTCTAGCTATCAGGCGACCCGTCTAGTCGTCTGCCACCTATCATATAAAAAAATGTAGGCATCCAGCTTATTGGGTCTATTTTGTGCTCATTATCCAGCCCGATTGTACACGTGCAATCTAGTATACTATGATATAAATAGCTTGATAAAATCATTTATCATTGTTTGTAACTAACTTACAAGCACTGACCTATAAAAGCCAAGTGCTATAGATGCCAAACAAAATCCTTTGTTATCAGTGGAAGTTGCCAGAGAAACAAACGACGGCAATATATTGTAAATTAGCGCAACACAAATAAATCAGCCGCCCGCCGCGAGGTGGCGCAATATCGCCGACTTGCGCACGTACTTCCTGAACACCCCCCTCCCCCTACTTCGTTTATAATTTAGAGGCAGGGCTGCCGGCTTGAGAAAAAGATGCGCAAAGAAATATGTAACAAAAAAAAAACATTTTTACTGGTCTTGGCTGGAACCACTACTGTGCTTATTTGTTTCAAAAAATCTACAACTCTTGAAATAAAATTACAGTGTTACAATTTTTCTTACAGCCAATTAAGGATTTACAATTTATATTCATAATTTTCTTAAACGGTCTACAGCAAACATAACAATAATTTTATATAATTGAGTTAAAAAACATATATATTTATTGCAGATACAGCCACCAATAAAAGTAAAAATAAAAAATTCACACGTATTTCTTTTAAAGATGTTTCCACACATGATGTTTGAGATATCATTTAGTTACTTGATAAAGTAATAGTTACTATGCAAAGTGCAAGTATGCGATGACCCGATTGCAACACCCAGCGGGCTTACACGCGCCGCCAGCAACATGATCGGCGCCGCTGACTCTGCAATTCATTGACGTCACCGCGTCACCGTTTACCCGAATTAGACTTTTATTGCAAATAATGTAATTCACTTTGATTCTAGCATCGGTCAAGTTAGGCATTAAGTTTTACTGTATCATTTCTTTTGAAATAAATTAACTTTAATTAAATAATTTTTGTTTTTTTTTTGGATCCTCCGGCTGTGACTTCGTAATTTACTTTACATTGAGCAAAACTTAGAGAAAGTAAATAAAATAAATGCGGTGCATGTGTGTGTGTGTGTGTGCGGTGTGTGTGCTAAATAAACATAATATACCTCCTTTAATAAATTACACAGCCCTGAGTCTCAAGAAAGCGCAGCACGAACAAAGTTAGATTGCGAACGAACTACGCGAGTAGGTAAGTATCCCCGCGCATTCAATATCCACCCGAGAGTTTTTGATTACAACCGACTGTTCCGGACGTGGATGAATAGGCGCTGAGGAGACATCTTCAAAAGGTTTGAGTACAAAGTATAGGTAAGCTCCAGCCGTACTACAATAGTTGGCCTAGCTGTACTACAATAACAAATTCGCTGAAAAAAAATAATATGTTAAAAATAATAAATTAGTTGATAAATAAAAACATGTTAAAAAATAAAAATGAGTTGGAAATAGCAAATACGTTGAAAATAAGCAAATTTGTTGAAAAATACCAACTGTGTTAAAAATAACCAATAGAACCAATTCGTTGAAAATAACAACATTGTTAAAAATAACCTATATAACAAATTTGTTGAAAATAACAACTATGTTAAACTTACTAACTTTGTTATAACTGTGTTAATAGCATTTTTTTAACATGTTAATATAATGGTTATACATTTTAACACCCAGCACTAGCTTAGACTGTTTATTTTATTGCTTGACTTGGCCGGGGCACTACCGTGCGCCCAGGCAACTTGCGCAGGTGACGTTGCCTCATTAATGCCTGTTAATTTTAAAAGCTGCTGAAACATTCGTCATTGTCATAAAATTTTCTAAAGGTCCGATTCGATCTATCCTTTTCCTCGGATGTAGTAAACTCAATGATCAGTGACTTATGCAGGATAGTGCTCAAGTGTGTGCGCAAACACAAGTGCACTCTCTATTGGTCCTTGCCCTTAAAATCCGATGGGGCACCAGTGTGACACTGGAACTAAGTCTATGTCGCTTTTTAACTTTGAGAACTGCTTAATCATACGTCCCTGTCATAAAAATGACTTTGAGAGGGACAGCACAATGTTTGAGTAGCTCTCAAACATAAATTAAATTTAGAAAGGGACAGTGTGACAGTTGAGCAGCTCTCAGTCATAAAGTTTTTGACTTGTTATATAGAAAGAGTCAAGTAGCAAATTGTTGGAGCAGCTCTTTGTCATAAATTTTACTTAGACTTTGTTTACCACTGGTTTGCAATGTAGTTTTCTGCTAAATGACACTTGGCCCAGCCCTGAGTCTCAAGAAAGCGCAGCACGAACAAAAGTTAGATTGCGAACGAACGAGTAGGTAAGTAACCGCGCGCATTCAATATCGACCCGAGAGTTTTTGATTACAACCGACTGTTCCGGACGTGGATGAATAGGCGCTGAGGAGACATCATCGAAAGGCACAAATGTGTTAGGTAAACTGTGGATAAAAGAGCTTGGACTGCTTCGAGAAAAGGACTGTACCGTGACCGTGTTTATTTTGTGGCTCGACTTAGCCCGAGGCACTACAGTGCGCCCAGGTAACATGCGCTCGTGACTTTGCCTTATTAATGATAATTTTAAAAGCTGCTGAAACATTCGTCACTGTCATAAAATTTTCTAAAGGTCCGATTCGATCTATCCTTATCCTCGGATGTAGTAAACTCAATGATCAGTGACTTATGCAGGATAGTGCTCAAGTGTGTGCGCAAACACAAGTGCACTCTCTATTGGTTCTTGCCCTTAAAATCCGATGGGATACCAGTGTGACACTGGAGAGGGATCGGGCGCATGACGCATGAGAATTTTTTAACAGAAAACTCAGGTAGAAATTAGATTGAACCCGGGACCAAAAGCGCAGAGTGCGACGCACTACCCACTGCGTCCATGAGGCAGTGTATCCGTGGATAAGTCTATGGTATAACATCAGATCTTTATAGAATAACAGCGCTATAAATATATATTTAGTCAAAGTCGAAGTCAAATAATTCTTTATTTGCATAGGCTTGTACACAGCACTTACAAATCGTCATACATTTGAATGATTTAAAACTTTTTATAAGCACTTATGTATGTAGGTATAATTTACATGATAATGCATAAATATGTTGATACATACACCGTACATACGCCGTGTGGTCCCGGCAGAGTAGAATAGGCCACCCTCAATCTTACCGAGGTGTCGTAAAAGCCGACTAAGGTAAAGCTGCTGGCATGATCATCAGCACCCAGAGAAGGAAAACTCTGCATTTATATCAAAACCCTCGCCAACCCAGACGGGTTGGCAGACGCCAAGCGTGGTGAGTATGGCAATTACCCTCATCTGATTGAGGGAGGCCCGTGCCCCAGCAGTGGGGACTTAAATGGGCTGATGATAATGATGATGATGATGTTGATACATAAAATATTCTAAAAAAATAAATAAACATAATGCGATTCTACCACCGGCTCGGAAAGTTGTTTCTGGTCGAGAAGATCCGGCAAGAAACTCGCCAGTTACTCTTTTTAATCACCAAACTTTCATACAACGTCACGTGTGTCAACGTGTGTCTTCATAATACCAAGCCATACAGTTTTATGGTAGCATAAAATAAAATAAACAAAATAATAAAATAAATATTATGAAGTTAACTGAGGAATTGGTTTTAAGAGCTGCTGAAACATTCGTCTTTGTCTTAGAATTGACTTAGAAAGAGACAGTACGATGTTTGATTCCTCTCCGGTCTTGTCACACTGGTGTCCCATCGGATTATGAGGGCAAGGGAATAGATAGTCCACTTGTGTTTGCGCACAAACTTGAGCACTAAAATATATCCTGCGTTAGTGGCTGATCGCCACTAAATTTGCTTGACGGTACCGTGTGGAGTATCAAATGAAAGAGCTTTTTAGTACATTTCAAATATGTAATTATATTTACATAACTAAATAATGTTAAGTATAAATAAAGTTTAAAAACTAAATCCCGACTACCAAAAAACACGATCTAAAAAGTACAAAACAAGAAAAAATCAATGTGGCATACGGCGATACGGCATAATCATTTCAGCAGAGACAATTTTCTTGTTTTGTACTTTTTAGATCGTGTTTTTTTGGCAGGCGGGTTTTAGTTTTAAACTAAATTTTTATTATTATTTTTTTTACATTATGGCGGACAAACAATATAAGACACAGAGATGCTCCTTACGGGGCTTATATAAAAATGATTGTTAAATCTTTGTTACCTAAAAAAATTAAAGCAGTTTTCATTCTTTTTCCAAAAAAACAATTATGTTTTTTTTTGTTTCAAACGTCAAAACTGCTCTGTACACCGTTTTAGTTAACAAAAGTTTATTGAACGGTTATGAATAAAGCCCTACATCTCTACGCAGTGATAAAAGAGCGTGTCCGAAAAAGCCTGGTCGTCTATAATTAGGTACTTATTATCACCATTCAAGTTGAAAATACAAGCCTAGGTCATCTGGACAGTAATATAAAATCGATTGATACCTCATTCCTCGAAATCGGCTGGGTAGTTTGGCCGTGTGGTCCCCGGCAGAGTAGAATAGGCCACCCTCACTCTTACCGAGGTGTCGTAAAAGGCGACTAAGGTAATGCTGCTGGAATGATCATCAGCACCCAGAGAAGGAAAACTCTGCTTTTATATCAAAACCCTCGCCAACCCGTCTGCCAAGCGTGGTGAGAATGGCAATTACCCCTCATGTGATTGAGGAAGGCCCGTGCCCCAGCAGTGGGGACTTAAATGGGCTGACGATGACGATGAGTTTAGGCAGAATCTTGGAACATACAAACATACTTACATACATAGACTGCTAAAATTATAACCATTCCTTTTGTATAGAATGTATATTCAGGGTGTATCTGTGAACATTTACATCCCTTTAACCACGGGTTGTACTAACCATTATGAACAACATTTGTTCTATCACTTTTAGTAATTCGTATGAAAAAATTTCAACTTTTCATACAAAGTCGGTCACGTGACTTGTTCATTTTGTATGGGGATTCAAAAAAAATTTCGATAAACTTCGAAAAGTCGTTGAACAAATGTTGTTCAGAATGGTTCGTGGTTAAATGGATGAAAATGTTCACATATACACCCTGTTGTTGTAATCCCACTGTTGATTCTGATATTCGTAACACAGGTGCTTGAGCTGCCTATCTCGGAGTCAGATCAATGTATGTGATGTTGTAATTCCACTGTTGATTCTGATATCCGTAACACAGGTGCTTGAGCTGCCTATCTCGGAGTCAGATCAATGTATGTGATATTGTAATCCCACTGTTGATTCTGATATCCGTAACACAGGTGCTTGAGCTGCCTATCTCGGAGTCAGATCAATTTATGTGATGTTGTAATCCCACTGTTGATTCTGATATTCGTAACACAGGTGCTTGAGCTGCCTATCTCGGAGTCAGATCAATGTATGTGATGTTGTAATTCCACTGTTGATTCTGATATCCGTAACACAGTGCTTGAGCTACCTATCTCGGAGTCAGATCAATGTACCTATGTGATATTGTAATCCCACTGTTGATTCTGATATTCGTAATACAGGTGCTAGAGCTGGCCTATCTTGGACTAAGATCAATGAATGTGAAGTTGTGAAATATTTATTTATTTCTGGCCTTGCCGTAGTCGGGTAAAAAATAATGGGGCTAAAGACGAAATAAAAGAGAAATGACTCTTTTTTCTCTCGTCCTTAGCCCCGTGATTTCCCACCGGCCTCTTAATTGCCACAATCCCACTCCCATCTTAAAATTTATTGCCCACAAGCTGTAAAACTAAAACTAATTAATTCAAAACTACGCTTGTGTTACGTAAGCGAAATTTTGAACGGCGTCTTGAAATGTCTCAGGTGCCCCCTTAGGGGGTGCCACCTCCCCCCTTTTCCACCCCGCGAGCGCTCGTATTTTCGCGGCTCCCCTGGCGAATAAATAACACTATATACTCAAGTATACCGTATATGAGTTAAGATGTATGTATGTAAGAAACTTGTATCGATTTTCTCGTTTCTACGTTTCGGGATAAGGGGATGTAAGCTGTTTGATGTAGAGAAAAGATTATGTGGGCGGAGTCGCGGTTTCGACGTGTTATTCTCGAACCTATAGACAACGACAACACGAACATTCGACCGTGGGAGAGCCACACTTCGGCACGAATGGGCTGGCTCGACCGGAGCTATACCACGGCCACACCGAAAACTGGCGTGAAACAGTTCTGTGGAATCCGGGGGAAAAAGAGTTTAATGGTTGACAACGAACTTGTGACGCCACTGGTGTCGCGGGTGTCCATGGGCGGCGGCAACCGCTTACCATCAGGTAATCCGTCTGCTCGTTTGCCACCTATCACAAAAAAAGACAAGTAGAGAATGGTGTCGTGTTATTTCGGAAGCGGAATAATAGACAAGGAAAGTCACCTACGTATTCCTTGATCGTTACAGCTGTAACATGTTGGGCCTTTAGGCTGTGTTTTCATCGCAGTCAGCAAGGAATGTTTTTTTTTATATCGACACAGTATATTGGCTCCTCAGCCTTATGGTAAGCAAGAGAAGAGCCCACGTTGCAATTACAACGGAAGCGATGTCAGTCATCACCTCCGTTGGGACTGCCATACTGGCCCGCGAGATGCTTCTTCACAGCTTCGTTTGAAGGAATCCATAATGAGTATTTACTCATATACATGCGCTGGCAACGAGTTCCATTTCCGTGTTTCTAAGAGCTAATATAATTGCTTCATTTACCTAGCTTCTCTCAGTGAAGCGATTCTATTAGGTCAACAAACTCTTAAAAATGTCTAATGGAAATACTTACTATTCTTTAGACAGTCGAATTGTGACAGAGATAGGCCTGAGTTGTAACGAAACCGATTTCTTTCGAGTCGATACATACATACTTCGGTAGGTTTGCGCTATTGCTGTTAGCTATAAGTCCTCGTGACCTGCATTTGTATGCATGGTGGCAGCCTTTGCCAAGCAACAGGTTTTGTTACAACTCACCATTATTTTTTTTTGGTAACGATGGAGGAATGCCACCCTCCCTGGCCTGTATGTTGGGTACTGAGAGGAGGCGTGCCTAACCCGCACACTACACCACAGTAGTCCACCAAAGTGGTGGGGAAGGGCACCCTTTAGCAGACCTGGCCTGACCTGGCGCAGGGCACTCAGGTACAGCTGGGCTCTCCGCGAGGGGATTCGAACCCCTCTTGCGCGGCATACCAGCTAAACCTATCCAGCGACTCTCACAACTTAAATTTCCTGAGAGACTTTCCTAAATTCCATAGAGCCCATTATATCAATGGGCTCTATGGAATATGCATAATAGGATTCATTTTTTATACATGTTTAAAGACTAAAGTCTTCGACCGGCGTGCTTTGCCTCATCATCATCATCATCAGCCCATTTAAGTCCCCACTGCTGGGGCACGGGCCTCCCTCAGTCCTCATGAGGGGTAATTGCCATACTCACTACGCTTGGCAGACGGGTTGGCGAGGGTTTAGATATAAATGCACAGTTTTTCCTTCTCTGGGTGCTGATGATCATGCCAGCAGCTTTACCTTAGTCGCCTTTTACGACAGCCTCGGTAAGAGTGAGGGTGGCCTATTCTACTCTGCCGGGGACCACACGGTGCTTTGCCTAATCTGGGGGTAAGGGTGGGAAAAGGTGCTGCCAACATGTGACTCCACTTGTTGTTGCGGGTGTACTTACCATCAGGTGATCTCTAACCTTTCGCAAGTGAAAAACCATGCATCGTACAAAGACACTAAACTTATTACTACAAGATGCAATCTAAAGTTATTACCGTACTAAAGCCCATACCAGCTCGTATGAACACGCAATGTTAAAAAGGGTAGCACGAGTTTAGTTCCAGAACTATTCCTAAACGAATGTTACTAATAAGGGGGTAAATATCTAGTGAGCTATGGACTAATCTTGAATTTGTCAGCAGAAATTAGGTAGAGATAACCAGAAACACCAACATAGCTGAAATTATTTCGATTAATTGTGTGCTCTTGTTTTTTTTGTGATAGGTGGCAGACGAACAAACTGATTGCTGTGGACAGCCGCAACACTAGTGGAGTCTATGTGTGCTGCCAACCTTTTCACACCCTTCTTCGTCAGCCCATTTAAGTCCCCACTGCTGGGGCATGGGCCTCCCTCAATCACATGAGGGGTAATTGCCATACTCACCACGCTTGGCAGACGGGTTGGCGAGGGTTTTGATATAAATGCACGGTTTTCCTTCTGTGGGTGCTGATGATCATGCCAGCAGCTTTACCTTAGTCGCCTTTTACGACACCTCGGTAAGAGTGAGGGTGGCCTATTCTACTCTGCCGGGGACCACACTTCGTAATTGTAAATTATAAATGAAACACAATCTTTAAGACAAAGAAATCTTACTTATCTCCGCTCCACGTCATAATAATTTTAATGGAATCCAGTTAATCCCGCTAGAGGGCGGGACGGGCGTGGGGGGAATGGAGGGGGGGCAACGTATAAAATTACATAAACTATTCTATTATTATTACATTATTGTACTCAAGACGTTTCAATTTAATTTAAATTGAATTAATTCTGCGTCTTGAGTCGCCCTGTCACGGGTAATTCTGTTGTAATAAATTAGTTTGGGTATTAAAGTTATTGTTGTTCAGTACAAAGCCACAAGAATAGGACAAAAGTACCTAGTTACTTTGTGACAAAGCCGCGAATGATAAGGTATGTTATATATTTCTTCTTCCTAATCTGATGATTGAGTATGTTGCTTTGTAATTTTTATTTTTGGTACTTAAATAAATAATTTCAATTTTCAATTAAATGAATATATTTTTAATGAACACAAAAAATATAAAAACTAAAATTGTTATAAAAACTTAAACTAAGTAGGTATGTTTAAAGATGATGAGAATGAGCAGAATATTACATAATATAGATCTATGTCCTCATATGTTAAACAGGAAAATATTTAATTTTTATTTTTAATTTCTAACTTCAGAATATAAGTACTTTCCCTACATGTACCATAACTACGTAAGTGATTACGTGAATAATTAATAATAATAATTCTCACAACATCTCATACGTTGACCTGATTCCGTACTATGTAGCTTAAGCACTTGTGTTACAGATATCAGACAACATAGGAACACAAATATATACTTAAATACATATATTACACCCAGACACCGAACAAACACAAGTGTTCATCGCACGAATGTTTGTCCAGGGTGGGGATCGAACCCACGACCTTCGGCGTAAGAGGCAGGGTCACTACCAATTGCGCCATCCGGTCAGTCACACCGGTAATTAATACAAAAATGGTCTCTTCTCAGTATACCGTTTATTGTGTCACGTATGTAGTCATCATTTCATTTCAGCCAATAGACGTCCACTGCTGGACATAGGCCTCCCCCAATGATCTGCACACAGATCGATCTGTGCCGCCCGCATCCAAGGGATTCCTGCGACCTTCACTACGTATGTAGTATGCGACGCTAAACCACTGGTATTCTGCGGATGCCAAAAGAACGAGGCACACAGCCTCAGCTGACGAGGAATCCGCTTCTCTTCTTCTTCATCTTAGCGTGTTGTCCGGGTTGCGTCCCAAGCCGTCGCTTCGGAGCCTGGGGTCCATTTACCTATTTCAGCTACTCCACTTCGCACGGCCTAGTCATCCTTAGTGGTCAAATTATTAGCACGCATGTCATCCTTTACGATGTCAAGCCATACCTTTTCGGGTAATATCCCTTCTGCCGGGACCCGGCGGTGGTGGCATGGCCATACATTTGCTTCCCACGTAGCTGCCCCTTTTTGTAAGATATGAGCGTACTAATACCAACGTAGGCGACTCTCCAGTAGTTTGTCTGCTATGTCACGGATATAAAAGCTTCCACGCATGCACGGTCCTTCGCGTGACTCCACACATCCACCGCAGCTTGTTCATCTCCGTCACATTCAACTCCTGCTATGGCCAGACATTTGTTTCCTGACTGTACCAACGGCGATTCCCCAGCAGTTTGTCTGCTATGTCACGGATATGAAGGCTTTCACTTACGCGTGAGTTTCTCACGCGGTAACTCCACACATCCACCGCAGCATGCTCATCCCCGTCACATTCAACTCCTGCTATGGCCAGACATTTGTTTCCAACATATTGGTTCGGTTTTCGCAAGCCATGACCGTACCAACGTAGGCGATTCCCCAGCAGTTTGTCTGCTATGTCACGGATATGAAGGCTTTCACTTACGCGTGAGTTTCTCACGCGGTAACTCCACACATCCACCGCAGCATGTTGATCTCCGTGACATGCAACTCCTGCTATGGCTAGACATTTGTTTCCAACATATTGGTTCGGTTTTCGCAAGCCATGACCGTACCAACGTAGGCGATTCCCCAGCAGTTTGTCTGCTATGTCACGGATATGAAGGCTTTCACTTACGCGTGAGTTTCTCACGCGGTAACTCCACACATCCACCGCAGCATGTTGATCTCCGTGACATGCAACTCCTGCTATGGCTAGACATTTGTTTCCCACGTAGCTGTTCGGTTTTCGCAAGACATGACCGTACCAACGAACAACGAATAGGCGATTACCAAGTAGTTAGTCTGCTATGTCACGGATATGGGCTTTCACTTACGCGTGAGTTTCTCACGCGGTCCTTCCACGTAACTCCACACATCCACCGCAGCATGTTCATCTCCGTGACATGCAACTCCTGCTATGGCTAGACATTTGTTTCCCACGTAGCTGTCCGGTTTTCGCAAGACATGACCGTACCAACGAACAACGAATAGGCGATTACCAAGTAGTTTGTCTGCTATGTCACGGATATGGGCTTTCACTTACGCGTGAGTTTCTCACGCGGTCCTTCCACGTAACTCCACACATCCACCGCAGCATGTTCATCTCCGTGACATGCAACTCCTGCTATGGCCAGACATTTGTTTCCCACGTCGCTGTCCGGTTTTTGCAAGATATGACGTACCAACGTAGGGGATTACCCAGCAGTTTATCTGCTATGTCACGGATATGGGCTTTCACTTACGCGTGAGTTTCTCACGCGGTGTACATCCACGTAACTCCACACATCCACCGCAGCATGTTGATCTCCGTGACATGCAACTCCTGCTATGGCTAGACATTTGTTTCCCACGTAGCTGTCGGTTTTCGCAAGACATGACCGTACCAACGAACAACGAATAGGCGATTACCAAGTAGTTTGTCTGCTATGTCACGGATATGGGCTTTCACTTACGCGTGAGTTTCTCACGCGGTCCTTCACGTAACTCCACACATCCACCGCAGCATGTTCATCTCCGTGACATGCAACTCCTGCTATGGCCTAGACATTTGTTTCCCACGTAGCTGTCCGGTTTTCGCAAGACATGACCGTACCAACGAACAACGGAATAGGCGATTACCAAGTAGTTTGTCTGCTATGTCACGGATATGGGCTTTCACTTACGCGTGAGTTTCTCACGCGGTCCTTCCACGTAACTCCACACATCCACCGCAGCATGTTCATCTCCGTGACATGCAACTCCTGCTATGGCCAGACATTTGTTTCCCACGTCGCTGTCCGGTTTTTGCAAGATATGACGTACCAACGTAGGGGATTACCCAGCAGTTTATCTGCTATGTCACGGATATGGGCTTTCACTTACGCGTGAGTTTCTCACGCGGTACATCCACGTAACTCCACACATCCACCGCAGCATGCTCATCCCCGTCACATTCAACTCCTGCTATGGCCAGACATTTGTTTCCAACATATTGGTTCGGTTTTCGCAAGCCATGACCGTACCAACGTAGGCGATTCCCCAGCAGTTTGTCTGCTATGTCACGGATATGAAGGCTTTCACTTACGCGTGAGTTTCTCACGCGGTAACTCCACACATCCACCGCAGCATGCTAATCCCCGTCACATTCAACTCCTGCTATGGCCAGACATTTGTTTCCCACGTAGCTGTCCGGTTTTCGCAAGACATGACCGTACCAACGAACAACGAATAGGCGATTACCAAGTAGTTTGTCTGCTATGTCACGGATATGGGCTTTCACTTACGCGTGAGTTTCTCACGCGGTCCTTCCACGTAACTCCACACATCCACCGCAGCATGTTCATCTCCGTGACATGCAACTCCTGCTTGTTTCGCTTAAAGATGTCAAGTCAAAGAGGAATCCGCATTACATCTAGACCTGGCAAAATGGTATTTTTCAAAAGATTGGAACAATTGCAGTGCAGAGAGGCGGAACAGTGACACG
The DNA here is from genome assembly GCA_019059595.1 of Marasmia exigua. Lineage (NCBI taxonomy): Eukaryota > Metazoa > Arthropoda > Insecta > Lepidoptera > Crambidae > Marasmia > Marasmia exigua. Next base: position 9,146,516 of record CM032488.1, on the reverse strand, counting down.
CTTCATTTGGAACATCGACTCTCAGATAGATCCGTTATTCATTCCGCTCATTCGGATTATTCGGCTCACTCGGATCATTTACTGACCGGATGGCGCAATTGGTAGTAACCCTGCCTCTTACGCCAAAGGTCGTGGGTTCGATCCCCACCATGGACAAACATTCGTGCGATGTTTGTTCGGTGTCTGGGTGTAATATACGTATTTCAAGTATATATTTGTGTTCCTCTGTTGTCTGGTATCTGTAACACAAGTGCTTAAGCTACTTAGTACGGAATCAGGTTAACGTATGAGATGTTGTGAGAATTATTATACAGCTCATTCGGATCATTCGGCTCATCGGATCATTCAGCTCATTCGGATCATTCGGTTCACTCTTACTCGAAATCCATTTGAGTCGAATGATACATTCGGAGCGAACATTAGAGATTCGGAACAGTGTATCATTTGGCTGAGTCGGATCACTGAGTCGTTTCAGTAAAGAGTTACACACGTCTAGTTACATCTAAAATCAGACCAGTCGTTTGTCAGCTTAAAAACCAAATATCTCAAAATCTGTATCTGTAGGGACAGAACCCACCCATAGAGCCTCTATCATGATAATTGCGCCCTCTACTTACCATAGCCGTCTCTATATAAATTTTAGTGTAATCCCTTTGAAATTCCAACGAAGTGTAGAGGCTATGACGCTAGTTGCGCGTCCGGGCGCTGAGGAATTTTATAGAGCCACTTATGCGATAGGGGCAATCGGAGGGGGCAATGGTGCTCAAAGTTTAGTTTAAATCAGAATTTGAAGACAAATCCTGGAGAAAACATCATACCTACAGTAGGCGCACGAGCGCTCTCGGGTCGAATTGGCGACCCTCGGACAGCATCGCACCAACCAACGCGTAGCGGGGACTCCGCGGGGAGCGAGCGGACTGACCACGGCTGCTGTAACGTAGCCGAAACGTCGAGTAAAATATGAGAGTATACAATGTTGTATCACATAATAAATATCGTGTTAATTCCCGTCTTGATTAATTATGGATTTAAAAGTTGGTAAGAAGAGCGTCCTTGTTGGAAAGTCTACTGGAAGGTTTTAAAAAAAAAATCCTGTGCCTGTGATCCGAGGTCCAACTTCAACATCATTGGTTGATTTATTCGTTATTTAACAATTTGACATATCACGTCTAAAATACCCAATCACCATGTAGATGGGCCTCAGGCCTATAGTACGCCATCTCGCGGATTTTTCGCACGCATTTACATTTACATAGTCTCCATAAGCGGCAGCAATCAATTTACCATCAGATGATCAGTCTGTTTGTCTGCCATCGATCACATAAAAAAAACATTTCTGTGGAAAAAAATATTAACGTAAAGTAAACTAAACTAAACTAAAAATGTCTTTATTCAATTTAAGTCCATACATAACATTTATGAATGTCAAATATTATGTAATCAACCGCTGATTTGGAATGTTAACCTCTACGGAAAAGAATCAGCAAGAAACTCAGTAGTTACTCTTTTCAAATAATATGGTAATTACAATATTCATTCTTATACAAATTATGATTACAGTGACAGTATGATATACAATGCTTATAATCAGTATCGTTTAGATAAATCGTCAAAGTAAAAACGACAATGAATAAATCAGCCAATGATGTTGTCATTGGCTGATTTATTCGTTAGTTAACAATTGGACATATCCCCTCTTATTTCAAAGCGTGGTTTAAAATAAGTAGTGGGATTAATACTGGGAATAGCTGAAGAACTAGAGTAAACATTATTACAAAACTAAGTTTAACGTTATTTAGTATATCTACTCTAATACTTAAGTTAAACCACCCGGACCCCTAGTTTAAGATGGGTACTAAAATAATAACCTCAAAATATCGATTCAGTAACCACGACAACTTATCCCTGTGACAGGTCATTCCGTTTTACACTAATGTTATTTTTGAAAAAGTAGTTAATTTTTTTTTTGTATCAAATCCCAAAGTTATAAGCAATTCCTATGCATATTACGGGGAAACCTTACTTAGGTCAATATTTTAATTTACTGTTGCTTAAAAATAATTCTAAAATATTTTTACTTCAGACAACAAAATAAGTTTACGTAAAATGAAATGTCACTGAACGAATAATTGAATGATTCGGTCAATTTTGTCACTATCCTGCGGTACTAAGTGGTATATGGTTAGTCGAGGAATTTTAATAAAAATTAAAGAACTATCATTATTTCGCCTATAATCATGAACTTGCTAGTTTAGGATTAAAGCCGGTACCAGAGCAGTTTTTTGTAATAAGAGGGATCACGTCTAAAAATACCCAGTCACCTTGTAGATGGACCTCAGGCCTATAGTACGCCATCTTGCGGATTTTTCGCATGCGATAGCCGCTAATATATTTACATAGAGAAAGTTGATCATGATCACGCCATTTGAGAGCCTCTGTCTTGTAAGACGAGCTAGGACTGTTCTTCGCTAGTTAATTAACATTTTCATTTGGGCGTGAGACGGAGCCTTGTCTCAATAATAGATACATATTCCTTATCCGTACATGTGTATGAGTGGGTATTCCTTAAACCGTAGGTACATGTTATGAGTGTGTTTGTTAAGTGCTGTACCGTTCGCTGGGGTTTCGCGGTACTTATCTATTACACATGCCACCTTATTACAAATCATGAACCAAGGATAGTCCCGGAACTAAATTCGTGCCAGCTTCTTTTAAGGTGACGGGTTGTTGATTACATTGCGCAAGCGTTTCGTGTTTTTGGATTACGAATAACAGTTAAGTGCCAGTGTAAATTGTCGCTCTGAAGCCTAGGATACGCTGGGACCACGCTTGGCAGACGGGTTGCGAGGGTTTTAGATATAAATGCAGAGTTTTTTCTTCTTTGGGTGCTGTTGATCATGCCAGCAGCTTTACCTTAGTCGCCTTCTACGACACCTCGGTAAGAGTGAGGGTGGCCTATTCTACTCTGCCGGGTATCACTACTACCTATGGTTACGAATAAATAAATGATTGATTTGTACTTAGTAAATGTCATCGAAGTGTTGTTTGCAATAAAAAACAAAACTTGTTTCATAAGTACAGTCAGCATCAAAAGTAGCTTAACACATTGGTAACATGTTGAAGTAACGTTTTATAAGTACTTTTTAGAAACTAACTATTAGGCAGAACAGTTACTTTGACATGGTACTAAAGTGTTAAGCTACTTTTGATGCTGACCGTACATAATGATTTAGAAAATACGATTGGTTTAAAACAAACGATCATCCGGGTCACTTGTTGGTAAGTTATCTGCATACATACATATCTTACATCATTTAATATCCCATTACAAAATCTACTACACAAAACATATTACCCACCCATCTTTTCCTATCCAATAGACATCTTACCCACCCCAACAATCCGTCTAAATATTAATTCTTAATTAAATAAACAATCTCCCCTTGTTATTTAAATCTCCTTATAAATAATGTACAAGCCGGAATCTGAACATCTTTCATCCTGCCGCCAAGTTCCGAAAAGCAGTCCTATCTGGTCCTTTGGAACGAAGGAAATTGACCTCAGATAAGAACTACGGGCATCTGAAGAGTAATGCTTCCCTGTCTCCCTGGAGCCTCCCCCGCGGTGTTGCCAGCGCGAGAAAAATGCTGATTTTAAGTTTAAGTGCTTTATTTGCAAATAAAATGGCATTTTGTTTAGTTGATTCAATAATAAAATGAAATAAATTGATTTATTTCTCAATATGTGGTAGCATCAAGATGTTACATCATAGCATAATTATCCATATCCGGCCACTGTCGCGTAGAAATTAGTATTTTTAAAACATTCGTGATACATTCATGAAGATCTTAATAAATTCAGTTTTAAAATCGACAATTATTCATAATTTGCTAAATAAAAATAATATCTTTATTTTCAAATTTCAATTCAAATTTAAATTGCACTTAAGGATAATAGTGTACCTACATAAAATATATTTTATCTGTACCTACCTTTGGAATAACTTTCCATGTTTCCCTTGGGAAAGATCGGACCATAAATGGTAGTATTTAAGTATTTTATTTTTTACCGTGGGAGAGCCAAGCTTCGGCATCAATGGGCCGGCTCGACCGGAGTGATACCACGGCCTCACAGAAAACCAGCGTGAAGCAGCACTGTGCTGTGTTTCGTTGCGTGAGTGAGGGTATCGGAGGCCCAATCCGGGGGATAGGGGGTTTAAAAGCCAACCTTTAAACCGCTGCCAACAGCGCTCTTGTGACTCCACTGGTGTCGCGGGGTGTCCATGGGCGGCGGCAATTGCTTAGCATCAGGTGATCCGTCTGTTCGTCTGCCTACCTATTACATAAAAAAAATGTATTAATGTATCACTACCGACCTGCCCGGGCCCTGCCTTCGCATAGATGCAATTCATGCATGTAATTACAATATTATTAGATTTTCACATACTCTTCTTCACATTATCTTGAATTACGCTATCTATTAAAAATCGCATATAAATCTATTAAGTAGTTTTCGATCTAATAAAGAAACGTACATAATAAAGAAAGTGCAAGGGGATTGTTTTTTTTTTACTATGTAATGATTGTGTTATACAACAGATTACAATCAAACAAGAGGTTGGGCTCCTCGTTCCTGCCCCGAGCCATCAAGGCATGGAATGCCCTCCCAGCTCATGTGTTTCCTCCTTCATACAATCCGGGGTCTTTTAGGCGGGGCGTGAAACGGCATCTCAGCAGGCCATTAGAGTGAGGATGGCAGACACAATCGGTACTTTGTTAGTTCTTTTGTGCCTGTCAGCCTCATATTTGGATTTCACGGCCACTTACCATCAGGCGGAGCGAGGTAATCCTGATTGGACTTTCTATAAAAAAAAATACATTTATGTACAGCGTGAAATTGTACAGACTAAGATTGTTATCCAAAATTATTTCATGAAACACAACACATACTACTCAACGCTACGCTACTAAAATTGTATTTAAATAATCAGTGTTTAAGGTATCTCCTTTGCTAGTAAAACTAAGAACGTATCATATATATAACGTATCACATATCATGTATCATGAAAACCTTACAGGCCAAAAGGAATCTATAAACCAACCATAAATCAAACGCTCCGACTTTCTGTGAGGCCACTGTATCACTCCTGTGGAGAGGTTCCATTCATGTTAACTCAACAAAAATACCTGTAGCTATCAATTTGAGGTTGATAAAGATACTTAACTATAATCCGCGATACCAAAAACTGAAAACTTCCTTCCTGCCACCTGAAATTAGAAATTACCCACCCATTCTAACAGCTAGACTCTAATTAATTAAATTATTGTTATTCCGCACACCTATTTCTTGTTCCCATTAATTTATTTGCAACATTCGCCCCAAGTTGGCAACGCGGGAGACTCGGGCGAGATGGGCTTATCGTCTACAAAAGGTATCGGAGAAATGCCCTCTCTCCCCTCTTTATAGAATTTTCGGGCCGCGGGCGGGGTGGACCCCCTTTTTGCGACGTACATTTTCATTTCCTTCATCTTTCTCCGCTTTCGAGGCGACCAGGGACGGACTAGGGGAAAGATAGGACGGTAAATTATTTTCACTCTCTTTTGGATTGGGAACAGATCAAACTTATTGATCGCATTAAAAGAAAAGACAATAAGATAGTCTTCTTTTAGTTCAGTAAATCAATGAGAAAAAAATTTATGTGATAGATGGCAGTCCAGTGGATGCGTCAGATGGCAGGCGGTTGTCGCCGCTCACGGGTTTCCACTGGCATTCACTGGTATGACCTACGCCCACCAGTGGATATTTGCCTAAAAGTCCCAAAGATTCGCAAAATATAACCATATTTTTACAGTTCTGAGAGTACTCCAAGATGAATGCATTTAATTGTAAATGTTTTAAGACTACTAAATACTCGTATAATTAATCGTTTACTGAGTCTTTAATTATAACACATTTTTTACTAACATCTCAGAAATCACGTGAATTAGACTCTGTCTAATAATTTTGGGGAAAAATTGCACAATCAAAAAAATTCTTTCATACTTACTAATTTTTTTAGCAGGTTGCAACGATTCAATGAAACATTATATAATGCCCATTGTTGTTTATTTCAATAATTTGTATAGGTATACTTAAAAAAGGTAATATTAAAAATAAATTAATACAAAAGACCTATGAATGTGGGTATGAATGGACGCGTATGGAATGTGGCTGTGTGTGGTGTGGATCATGGAGCTCCAACCATTCATGGAGACCGGATGGAAACGGCACCGTTACAAGGTAACTAAAACATCGGTAGAAGTTGCCCTAAGCTATAAAAATGGTTAAACATTAGAATGAGCAACCCCAGTCTCCAATCCTCGTAACCAAACTTCGTGTACGTATTTAATAATATGTGTAGCATAATTTAATAATATGTAAAAGTAAGTAGTTAAAATAAATGAAAATCTCTTTCTTAAAACCCTGGCTCCATCCCTGCATCCAATTCCCGTCTTACAGCGCTCCACCCCCCTTCGTTACCAAACTTCCATACTTTGTAATATGCAAATGTGCTGGGGGCGCGTTAGGCGTCTTAAAATGAATTAATGACGCAGGTGCGGGGGTGTCTTGAGGTGTGGCGTATCACGGGGTGGTTTTAAAATCAATGGGGAAGATGGCTTTCTTAGTATGTGCTTATGTAAGACGCGGGTGGGGCGACAAGCGATAAGGGAAGCGTCTTTGTTGAAAATGTTTTTGGTAACGTTTCATAGATAGTTATGTGTGTTAGATGCGGGAGGAGCGACAAGCGAGAAGCGTCTTTGTTGCGAATGTTTTTAGTAACGTTTCATAGATAGTTATGTGTGTTAGATGCGGGAGGAGCGACAAGCTAGAAGCGTCTTTGTTGAAAATGTTATTGGTAACGTTTCATAGATAGTTGTGTGTTAGATGCGGGAGGAGCGACAAGCTAGAAGCGTCTCTGTTGAAAATGTTATTAGTAACGTTTCATAGATAACTATGTGTTAGATGCGGGTGGAGCGACAAGCGAAAAGCATCTATGTTGAAAATGTTTAAGTAACGTTTCATAGATAGTTATGTGTGTTAGATACGAGTAGAGTGACATACGAGAAGCGTCTTTGTTAATAATGTTTTGTAACGTTTCATAGAGACAAGCGAGAAGCGTCTTTGTTAATAATGTTTTTAGTAACGTTTCGTAGATAGTTATGTGTGTTAGATACGGGTGGAGCGACAAGTGAGAAGCGTCTTTGTTGATAATGTTTTGTAAAGTAACGTGTCAAAGAGTTACTTTTCATAGATTATGTGAGATTTGGGTGGTGCGAGACGACGTATTAATAACGTCTCAGGGTCGATACGAACAATCTTATTCCGATCAAATCTATGGTCTATCTATACAACACTGATAAATATTGGTCGAATCGACCTTAATTAAAAAACAGTTTTTAGTAACCTTTTATACATAGTATTTTTTAAAACCCGTGTTTTTTTTGTAATTTACGGCCATTTAAAAGTCTACGAAGTGCTACGAAATCTCTCGTAGCACGCTACGGAAGCTACGAAGTATTTTTATGACTATATTAAATCACCCAGGCAGGCAGCTATTATATTGTTTTCGGTAAGAAATTCTTAGTGGCAGCCCGGAGTCTGGAAGTTGGCGGTCTTGTACCCCCGTGCCTCGGAAAGCACGTTAAGCCGTTGGTCCTGCGCCCAATCCCTCTCTGGTCGTGTCACAGTAGTGTCCCATCGGAATATGAGGGTAAGGGAATAGAGAGTGCACTTGTGTTTGCGCACACACTTGAGCACTATAATATATCCTGCGTACGTGGCTGATTGTTGAGATCGGCCGCCGTAGCCGTAATCGGTTGGAGGATATTAATTAAATTATTACAAGTAATTTTGTTTTAATAAACGGAAGTTCGTTATTCTTGTAAATGTGAGAATTCCCCAAAAGGGATTCTTAATATACTCGTATCTACAGGTACAGTCACTTAAAAATATACTATAAATTATCCGACTGATTGAACATGAAAATGCAGGTTATAACAACCTGTAAGTACAAAGTCTAATCCACGTGAGAACTTACTCAAGACCCAATGCGATTCAGTGATTTTTTTAAAAACAATAATAATACTTTGTGGCATTTCTTTTCTTCCTGGCGCAAAACGGTTTGTACATAGGCCACTTGGGTATTGGGAATAGGGGCGGCATAGGTGTCAAAGGGTTTTTTTTGTCATTAGAGAAAAAAAAATCTGCCATAAAATCCCTGAAGGTTTTAAACCGTCAAAAGTACAGTAACTAACACTTAGATCCTCAATTCACCGCCACAAAATGCTTATTTATTTTCACACAAAATCCCGTTTCATTTATTTACGAGTAAAACTTGGTATTACTATTAAGGTGACGGGTAGGGCACGCTAGCGACTGCCAATCGATTTTAATTTTTAGCTACGAAACCGGATATAATTTAAACAATTTCGGGGTTACAACCTCTCGGCAAACACTTATACTATTTATTAAATAACCATGCACAAATGTTGGGTCCGTTTTTGTACGCGAAAAATTGATTCACGCTAAAAGTGGCTGCTTCTGGCGGTAATCAATTTTTCGCGTACGCGTTGAACCCAACATTTGTCCATGGTTATTTAATAAATAGTATAAGTGTTTGCCGAGATGTTGTAACCTCGAAATTATTTAAAATAGTTTCGGTTTAGTAGCTAAAAATTAAAATCGATTGGCGTCGCTAGTGTGGCCTACCCGTCACCTTAAGTGTAAATTCTCAGATTCTCAGAGCATCAATAGAATTTTAGAATAAGAACAAGTTTCTTATCTTATGGGGTGACAAGAAACAAGTTTAAACACTTGTTATAATAAGGGTGACTTAAAGTGGTGTCTGATCTTTTGTATTAAATATCAAAAAAGCAAGAAAAATAGGGATGACGTGTTAGTCTGCGTGTTCTTTTCCATAGAGAACCGTGCCACTGTAACATTTCTGAGATGTCCATTTACATCGCCAATAAAAAAATAATGTCGCACTGTATTCATAAAAGTTCAGCAAATTAATAAAACATCTTATAATGTGACTGACCGGATGGCGTAATTGGTAGTGACCCTGCCTCTTACGCCAAAGGTTGTGGGTTCGATCCCCACCCTGGACAAACATTCGTGCGTTGAACACTTGGGTTTGGGTGTAATATATGTATTTAAGTATATATTTGTGTTCCTCTGTTGTCTGATATCTGTAACATAAGTGCTTAAGCTACTTAGTACGGAATCAGGTTAACGTATGAGATGTGAGAATTATTATCATTATTAAAAAAAAAATGTGTGGCTGATGAATGCTCATTGTTTAGTGATTTTACTTAAATACTTCTTCAACCAACTTTGCAAAGGAAAAATATGTTGTTAAAAGGGAATCAGTTACTTTCTCTCTAACAAATTAAGAAATATTATTTTCGGCATTTATGTGAACAGTGTTGTCATTAAAACGCAACAGCGCCATCTATAGATAATAATAATAATAATTCTCACAACATCTCATACGTTGACCTGATTCCGTACTAAGTAGCTTAAGCACTTGTGTTACAGATATCAGACAACAGAGGGACACAAATATATACTTAAATACATATATTACACCCAGACACTGAACAAACACAAGTGTTCATTGCACGTATGTTTGTCCAGGGTGGGATCGAACCCGACCACGACGATAGATAAATATTCTTTACAATATACAGGTATTTTTATGCACTTAGCACTGTGCAACGATCGCACGAGGGATTCCACCAAGTGTCAAGTGAAAAAATACAGATATGGCAATCTTGTCAATGTCATTTAGATTTTTTGCTAAACAGTTTATTACTCAATACCATAAATTGGTTCCATACGTTTTCCGCAAAATGTCGACGTTTTGATTCCATGCCAACCTATATTATGTACCGCGATAAAATATCTAACATGTGACATAAATGACAGTTTCAAGACAGTTAAAGGAAATACATTCATTCGTATCTTGTACACCTTTTCCCTGACACAAAGGTGCGCCATAGTCTCGCTCACAAAAGAACCTCACAATATTTTCCGAAACGGACCGACCCTTTTCACCCCTCCCCCCTAGGGTTCCAGCCTCTTCATTAATTACTGTCTGATAGTTTTAGCCAATATTTTATGATAAATAGCACTCTGGTCGATGTCACGCATTCGATTCGGAATGGTATTGGTTTTTGAGTAATTGGTTATTTTATTTTCTTTTGATTTGATGATACTAAAATCATATTATTAAAGAATGTGTTGATACATGTCACGGCCATATTTTTTTTTTATAGAAAGGCCAATCAGGATGACCTCACTCCGCCTGATGGTAAGCGGCCGTGACATCCAAATATGAGGTTGACAGGCACAAAAGAACTAACAAAGTACTCATTGTGTCTGCCATCCTCACTCTAATGGCCTGCTGAGATGCCGTTTCACGCCCCGCCTAAAAAATCCCGGATTGTATGAAGGAGGAAACACATGAGCATATTATTGTTTCTCTTGCTTTGTAAAATGCACGATTCATGAAGTTTTGAACAATATACAATATTCATTGATTCATTATAGTCATTTAAAAATATTAAATAGATGTCATATATTGTAAAGTCAGATTATTATTCTATTGTAATTAGAAATAAGAACATTATGTAATTGATAAATATAATAAATGTAAATATAAATTACAATACCTGCAAAAGGTCATTGAGTGTAAGCTACATTGTACATAAATTTAAGATTTTGTACTACTCAATCTGGCAATCAAATTCTGATTTCTGATTTCTTTGAAGATTATTTGATCATATCGTAAAATAATTACTATAATTACCGAGAGAGGCGCTGCATCCGTGTGTAAGATGGCCGCCGATGACGCTTCTTTCCTAAAGTTGATATTTTTTTTATATAGATTAAATGGGTTTGCACTTGACCTCATTTCACCTGATGGAAAGTGACAATAAGGTCTAGGATGTAGCGTGTTTACCCAGAAGAAGCCTATTCACTCTCGAATTAAAGACACCCAAATTGTAGCTCTCTGGGAATACAGATGCCGGCAAGTTGTTCCATTCCTTAGCAAAATTAAAAAAAAACATACCAAACCGTTGCAGCATATGCTGAGCTTGGACCTTGTAGACCAGTTTACTTTGTCCTTTTTCCCTTCTCTGGTCTATATATGTAACTAACTAACTGGGTTGGCGCAACGACCCAAAGTGAGCTTGGCCTCCGATAATAAGAGTCTCCATCTAGAGGATGACTTCTGGCGGATGACTGGCAGCAGGTGGTGCAGGACCGACCTTGGTGATCTATATATTAGGTACAGTTTTACCAATTTCATAAGTTACACCAATAAATAAATAAGTAAATATTTCACAACATCACATACATTGATCTGACTCCGAGATAGGTAGCTCAAGGACCTGTGTTACGGATATCAGAATCAACAGCGGAATTACAAATATATACATATATATTTTTTTGTAAATACATACTTATAATACATACAATCACCCAGACAAACACAAACAGACATGTTCATACACACAAATGTTTGTACTGTGCGGGGATCGAACCCGCAACCCTTGGACCAAAGGCAGCGTTCACTACCACTGTTACAAACGGGTCGTCAATGTACCTGCGCAGAAGTCTTATTTTCAAAAACTGCGGCAAAATGTTAACTCTTAGATATATATTATTTATTGAACAAAAACAAAATACAAGTATGATAGAACACAACAGACAGTACAATAAGGCGGTCTTATCGCTTGTAGCGATTTCTTCCAGACAACCTTTCGTATAGGTAGGTATATACAGGGTGTATCTGTGAACATTTACACCCCTTTAACCACGTGGTCTATCAACCATTCTGAACAACATTTGTTCTATGACTTTCGGAAATTCGCTAAAAAAATTTCAACTTCTCATACAAAGTCGGTCACGTGTCTTGGTCATTTTGTATGGGAAGTCGAAAATATTTTCGACTAATTTCGAAAAGTCGCAGAACAAATGTTGTTCAGCATGGTTGTTAGAAGACGTGGTTAAAGGGATGTAAATGTCCATAGTTACACTCTGTACAACCTGTGCGGATAAAGAATGGGATCAGAAATGGCGGCGCATCTATTCACTTCTCGCTCGCCCACCCACGAGTGCGAGTATAGACGCAAATAGTGTGCGAGCGAGTAGTGAATAGATGCGCCGCCATTTCTGATCCCATTCTTTATCCGCACAGGTTGTATATTATGTTAGTATTGTGCAGTGAGTGAAACTCGGCAAAAGATTTGCGAACAGTCAGATTAGCATCGTGTGACATTGGTCCGGCAATCAACACGTCGGACACTGGTGTCTGTTACTATAGGAACTCGATTACAATGAATATTATTTAATGTAACTACTAAACGACGACCCGTTTGGAACAGTGGTAGTGAACGCAGCCTGTGATCCAAAGGTTGCGGGTTCGATCCCCGGACAGTACAAACATTTGTGTGCATGAACATGTCTGTTTGTATTGGTCTGGGTGTTTCCTATGTATATACGTACGTACGTATACGTATGTATTTACAAAAGAAAAGTATTATATGTATATATTTGTAATCCCACTGTTGATTCTGATATCCGTAACACAGGTTCTCGAGCTACCTATCGCGGAGTCAAATCAATGTATGTGATGTTGTTAAATATTTAATATTTAATTTGTGTGCAAGAACATATCTGTTTGTATTGGTCTGGGCGTTATCTATATATTATAAGTATGTATTTACAAAAGAGAAGTATTATATGCATATATTCGTAATCCCACTGTTGATTCTGATATCCGTAACACAGGTGCTTGAGCTACCTATCTCGGAGTCAGATCAATGTACCTATGTGATGTTGTGAAATATTCATTTATTATATTTAAATAAACAACCTGGACCCTAATTCTCGTGCTCGTGATATTTTGAAAACATGGCGGATGTCACATTAAATCCATACAAAAAACTATGTTTTAGTAATACAAGTCGTATGATGATAAATGAGCCCGAGAATTGGGCTCCTGCACGTTTCGGTTATTTTAGCAAGAATAGGTACATTAAGGTGACGGGTAGGGCACACTAGCGACGCCAATTGATTTTAATTTATAGCTTCTAAACCGGATCTATTTTAAACGATTTCGGGGTTAAAATCTCCCGGCAAACACCTATACTGTTTATTTAATACTTATAGTTAACTGTTTGATCTGCTTTTGCACTCGAATTTTGGATAAACTTCAAAAAACGGCCGCTTTTTTTTATATGAGTGGTGGCAGACGAGCAGACGGATCACCGATGATGGTAAGCAATTCCGCCGCTCATGGACACCTTTTGACTTTGGCTTTTGGCGTGAAAAATTTTTCGCGTACAAAAACGGACCCAATATTGGTGCAGGTTTATTTTATAAATAGTTTAAGTGTTTGCCGAGATATTGCAACCCCGAAATTGTTTAAAATAAATCCGGTTTAATACCTAAGAATTAAAATAGATTGGTCGCTAGTGTGCCCTACCCGTCCTACCTACCTTAAAACTCGCGATTGCTTTTAGAGTGATATCCGCTGAATCTGTAGGTCGATAAAACGTAAAAACGTACAAACGTGTTTTATTGAGTGACTGTGACTTTGCCTGACTTCGACTGTTGACTATCTTACTTATTTTCAATAAGTTACTTGACATTGGCAAATTATCTTCGGGTAGAGCCATATTAAAAAAGAAATACAAATATACTGCCGCCTCTAGGTACTGTTAAGGTGACGTGTAGGGCACACTAGCGACACCAATCGATTTTAATTTTAAGCTGCTAAACCGGAACTATTTTAAACAATCACGGGATTACAACCTCTGGGAAAACACTTATACTATTTATTAAATAACCATGCATAAATGTTGGCTCCGTTTTTTTACGCGAAAAATTGATTCACGCCATAATTGACCGCTTTTTGCGTGCGTGTTGGACGCAACATTTTTGCATGGTTATTTAATAAATAGTATAAGTGTTTGCACAGAGGTTGTAACCCCGAAATTGTTAAAATAGATCCGGTTTAGTAGCTAAAAATTAAAATTGATTGGCGTCGCTAGTGTGCCCTACACGTCACCTTAATAGAAGCATCACCATATTTAACTATTTTCATAAATGAAATGTGAGCTAGTGGTAGGGGTGTCCGGGTAATGTTTAGTGCCATTCGAGTCGTCAGGGCGGTCGCCGACTGACCAACTGACAACATTCTCGCCGTTATGTTATCACGCAGCCATTTTGAGCTAATTTCACTGAAACAGCAATTAGAATTGAGAGATTTGAGTAAATTATTCATCTCTCTCACACACACATACACATGAATACGCACACACATACACACTCACACAAACACATACACACACACACACACACACACACACACACAAAAGAGAGCCAATCAAAAAAATAAATAAAAAAAACAAGTCAATATTAAAACCAATATCGATGTATGTTTTTTCTTTTTTTTTGTCCTATTCTCATTTTCTTTGTTGTCATTTGGATATTTGTACTGTATTTTATTTTTATTAAATTTATAGCCCTCATGACCGAACTTCTCGCATGACATCCCAGAAAAGTGGAAATGTCTGAAAAACAGCGCTGACTGGGTAACCACCTGGTCCAGCACATGCTGAGACACTTACCAATTTCTAACACAAGACTTTAGCTACAATTTGCTAAAATGTATCATCATCATCATCATCATCATCATCAGCAACCCACACTCGTCCACTGCTGGACATAGGTCTCCCCTAATGCACGCCACTGCTCCCGATTTTCGGCCACTCTCATCCAGCCCACACCAGCCAGCCTTCGAATGTCATCATCCCATCTTGTCGCAGGGCGTCCTACACTACGCTTACCGAGTCGCGGTCTCCACTCAAGGACTTTACGGCTCCAACGGCTGTCAGTTCTGCGGCTAATATGACCAGCCCGCTGCCACTTCAGTTTGCTAATTCGGTGACTCTGGTTCTCTGTCGGATTACATCTAAAATGTATGTTTGAGAGCAATAAACCAATTTTTATTTTATTATTTATATATTATTTGTTTCAACTACCATTTTTTTATGTCATAGGCAGCAGACGAATCACCTGATGGTAAGCGATTGCCGCCGCCCATGGACACCCGCGACAATAGTGGAGTCACAATCGCGCTGCCAACCTTTTAACCCCCCTTTCCCCCGGATTGGGCCTCCAGTACCCTCACTCACGCAGCGAAACACAGCACAGTGCTTCTTCACGCCGTTTTTCTGTGAGGCCGTGGTATCACTTCGGTCGAGCCGGCCCGTTCATGCCGAAGCGTGGATCGTGGTCAAAAAGAGCTGTCTCAACGGAATAGTAGGATCGCTATTTTAACTTTATTATAAGACATTTAAGGCGACGGATAGCCTAACTGCCGTGTGGTCCCCGGCAGAGGAGAATAGGCCACCCTCACTCTTACCGAGGTGTCGTAAAAGGCGACTAAGGTAAAGCTGCTGGCATGATCATCAGCACCCAGAGAAGGAAAACTCTGCATTTATATCAAAACCCTCGCCAACCCGTCTGCCAAGCGTGGTGAGTATGGCAATTACCCCTCATGTGATTGAGGGAGGCCCGTGCCCCAGCAGTGGGGACTTAAATGGGCTGATGGTGGGATGATGTAGCCTAACTAGCGACACCATTCGTTACGACCTCTCGGCAAACACTTATACTATTTATTAAATAACCATGCACAAATGTTGGGTCCGTTTTTGTACGCGAAAAATTGTTAACCGCCAAAAGCGGCCACTTTTAGCGTGAATCAATTTTTCGCGTACAAATGTTGGCTCCGCTTTTAAGCATGGTTATTTAATAAATAGTGTAGGTAGGTGAGTGTTTGCCGCGAGGTTGTAACCCCGAGAGTGTTTAAAATAGATCCGGTTTAGTTGCTAAAAATTAAAATCGATTGGCGTCGCTAGTGTGCCCTACCCGTCACCTTAATGAATTTAATATTTTGCACTGACATAGGGTAAATGCCGCGTGGTCCCCGGCAGAGTAGAATAGGCCACCGTCACTCTTACCGAGGTGTCGTAAAAGGCGACTAAGGTAAAGCTGCTGGCATGATCATCAGCACCCAGAGAAGGAAAACTCTGCATTTATATCAAAACCCTCGCCAACCCGTCTGCCAAGCGTGGTGAGTATGGCAATTACCCCTCATGTGATTGAGGGAGGCCCGTGCCCCAGCAGTGGGGACTTAAATGGGCTGCCGATGACGATGAGGGTAAATGCCCCAGTTTCTGCCTGTCACTGAGATTTTTGAATTAACATTTAGGCAATCAATTTTTTTAACATAAAGATCAGTAATTGTCGTAGGGTAAATGCGCCAATAATCGGACCGCCACTGACCGCCCTTGACCGAGCCAAGGGCGCCGCCCTACGCTCCCATTCTGTTTTGGGCTAACGTCCACATGTCTTGTTACAATAAGATAAGGTTACAAGGATGATGACACAACAGTTAATTGAAATATATATGTGGGATGGGGTTTGGAATAAAGCCAGGGATTTTTTGAATAAGTATTCTCATATCTTAGCGTCGTCTGTACACCGTCTTTACACGTCGTCCGCCATACGTCGTCTCTCCCATCTCTCTCTATCGCACGTCATTCTAATTCAAACATCGAACTCATACACGTTCCTTGGCATGCATCTACCGATCACCAATCCCACATATATGTAAAGAAATTCGATACCTCAATGGACAACATTTCAAAATTGCTAAGCTCTGAAACAAAAAATACCAATTCTTTGTTTACTTTTCCGCTGCTCGAATATATATTTATTCATTTTTTATATTGCTTATTTACTATAACAAATGTTTCGTTTATGTCATGGTTCTATTATGGAATTGGTGCAAAATTGTATGGGTTATTTAATGGTATAATTATTTTTTAATAATTCATAGTTTTAAAATGGGCTTTGCACCATGAATCTTTGATGACCATAAAACCGGCTAGACGTAATATTTTTAATTGAGATTTTTTGCTATTTGGCACATATTGGACCTATATTTTGATAAAAGTTTTATATTTTGGTAAACCTGATCTTAGTCATATACCCTATTGTCTTAGCGTCGTCTGTACATCCGTCTTAACACATCGTCCGCCATACGTCGTCTTCTCCCTCTCTCTCTTCGCACGTCAGTTTCTAATCAAACTTGAACTCAACACGTTCCTTGGCAGCATCTACCGACACCCATCCACATATATGTAAAGAAATTCGATACCTCCATTACATAGTGGATATCGTCTTCCATAGATTTATCTAGAGGTTTTAAGAAAAATGAATGTCACTGTCATGTTGTCAAATGAAATGAGTCAACGGATTAGCTGTCCAAAATTTCCTACATCATCATCATACATGATATATTACCCTCCGAAATTCCCCGCCCTATAAACTTCCAATATTTATTAACTTTACCCTTTTCCCCTTTATTTAAAATGTTTATGTAAATATATGATATAAAATTATAATTCTCTTCTTGTGTTATGTTTTTGTCTTTTATCGCTGTGCTTCTGTGTTCTGTCGTCTGTGCTGTTTACATGTGCCGCTTTTGTTTGTTGTAGATATGGCGTTTTTTAACCTTGGAGAAGACCTCAATATAGATCGAGCATTTAGCAAAATTACCGGTCAATTTTAAATCGACGTGTCTCTCTTATTCACTTGACATTGGCGGAATCACACGCGCGGCCGTAGCCGTGCGCGGGATAACACCATAAAAAAAAACAAAAGAGTCAACGGATTTTTATTACTGCTACGTAAATTACTTATGAGAATAAAAAATATAATTGTGTATCTAAAGAAACATCCTGGAGAGCTTAAAATGTTGTTTCTTTGATTTCAGGTATGTACCTATCAGGCATCAGATGGGCCGCATGCTCGTCTGCCTATTATTAACAATAAAAAAAATGTATAAGGAATTTATCTGTTTTTTTATAGGCAGGACTAAGAGAGGTTTAGAACTCTGTGTAAAATAATAAAACTTTGATTTCAGAGAAACAATACGCTTTTATTTTGGCATCATCATCAGCCCATTTAAGTCCCCACTGCTGGGGCACGGGCCTCCCTCAATCACATGAGGGGTAATTGCCATACTCACCACACTTGGCAAACGGGTTGGCGAGGGTTTTGATATAAATGCAGAGTTTTCCTTCTCTGGGTGCTGATGATTATGCCAGCAGCTTTACCTTAGTCGCCTTTTACGACACCTCGGTAAGAGTGAGGGTGGCCTATTCTACTCTGCCGGGACCACACGGCTGTGTCTATGTATTAATTATTTTTGGCATTTCATAGAAATAAATAGGATCATTATATATAGATAGATAAATATACTTAATTGCACAAAAAACAACTTGAAAAAAGCTAGGCATTACAGAAACTTGATTGTACAATTTCCTCGGTCTTATCGCTGGAAGGGATTTCTACCAGACAACCTTCTGGCCAATGACATTTGATAGTAGAGGAGGGGTAGGTGGTGCAATATTGAAAAGGGATATATTTTTTTAATATACTATAAATTCCACGGACACTGGTTCCGTACCTTTTTTGTGCTTATTTTTTTTAAAGGGGTTACAAAATCTGAACTTGAAATGGTTATTCAGTGGGAGTGCCACGCTTCGGCATGAATGTGCCGGCTCCACCGGAGCGATTACCACGGCCTCACAGAAAACCGGCGTGAAGCAGCACTGTGCTTTCGCTGCGTGAGTGAGGGTACCGGAGGTCCAATCGGGGACAGTGACTCCACTAATGTCGCGGGTGTGCACCGCTTTTGGCGGTCTCAGTATAAATGTTAGCTTAGAGATTCCCGCTCCGAAAATCCGATCCGGTTTAGTAGCTAACAATTTAAATCGATTGGTGTCGCTAGTTAGGGCTACCCATCGCCTTAAGGAGTTTTGACAGATAGTTACCTGATGTGTTCAACAAATTTAACACCCCTACACAAATATTACGCAATGTAAGGTTTTTTACACATTCCCATGAATTCCGGTAATAAAGCCCCAAAAATTTTTTTCACTATCTTTAAATCCTGTTTCAACCCCATTTATAAGTATCATTCTAACGTAAACTTGCCACTTGCTCAAAGATAAGCACATCACAAAGAATACCTGTTCTCAATGTAACAGGTTCTCAAAAAAATCTTTGAGAATTGCCCAAAGAAATACAAATGGTGACCCAATAATATATCTTAATTTCATTGAAATAGAATTCAAAATTGTGTGAAAGTTTTTTCTTTCATTCTTTTGAAAGGCAAAGAAAATGACTCTCTCACGATTTGAATTTGGAACACAAATCCGGTTTGAGTTGGTGTAAACTGGATTTTTCTACTTTCTTTGATGTTTTCTTTAGATAAGAGAGAATAAAAATGGACGTAGAGGGTTGTTTGAGGTCAAAAGAAGTCGTGGGATTTCAACATTTTATATTGACTAATATAACAATCATTCTACATTTAGTTTTGAAGCTAGTTTCATGGGAATTGGTTTAAAAATATGGTCTCTACATTTTAGTTTAAATTTTGATTCAGACCAGAATTTGTTGTAGGTAGGTAATTATGTATATTTGAGTGTGAAGTTAATAGTTTTTCCATTCCATTTTACTTACCAATTTTAGCAGGAAGAGGTACCTATGTTGGATTTAGAAATTTTTTTAAGTGTTTAAAAGTCACTTTTATATCTGTATATTTGAGTGTGAAGTTAATAGTTTTTCCATTCCATTTTACTTAATGCACTAAAATGTAGGTACATTGCCAAGTACTTATCAATAAACGGAAATATGTATGTTGGATTTAGAACTTTTTTTAAGTGTTAAAAAGTCACTTTAATATTAATATTTGTTTTCTTTATATTTAGTATTTTTGTCTGTATCTATCTATCTATTACCTTTTGCACACTAGGAGGAAACTAGCACAGATAACTTATAGTACATTAGGTTTATTTAGGTTATGTTTTGCTTTGTTTTTATTAAATTTATTGATATTTGATATGACTAATTACTTGATATGACTTTCCTCTGTAAAGTGCCCCTTAAATCAATTGCCCCCCACTTTTATCCCCATTTTCACTCAAAGTTCCACGTAGGGTTCCAAGAAACCACATTACTGTACTTTTACCTCCTCTCGGACGCAGTCCTGGGTGCCAACTCTGCCATTCCTCGCCTCTCCAGAATCCTAAATTATTATGGTGACGAACTGACGAGATGGATGTCTTCCACGACTCAGTTAGCAAGATCAAAAGACTAATACCTATTAGCATCAAGACCCTATGCTAGCTAGCTCACTGTCAATCTATTTTTATCTGTGTATTTATACTAGGTATATTCTATTGTCGCTAGGTATATAGGTATATTGTTGCCGCCGTCGCTAGGTATATAAGTATATGTTGTTTGGTATATTTTATATAATTTTATGAATTAAGTACACTGTAATTGCATAAGGTGTCTACTTGTAACTAATTTATATATTAAGCAATTTTTTATAAGAACGTATCTATAACGATATTTTATAATGCACAAAATTATACCTAAGTGATCTATATTTCATTATGGTATAAGTTAAATTAAATTTAAATTTAAACTTTTGAAATTGAAAGTGTAAATAGTCTTAAATATATAATTTATATTATTTAATAATCTGGGTGTAATATATGTATTTAAGTATATATTTGTGTTCCTCTGTTTCCCATATCTGTAACACAAGTGCTTAAGCTACTTAGTACGGAATCAAGTCAACGTATGAGATGTTGTGAGAATTATTTATTGTTGATTGATTAATGATTGTAATTGTAATATATTATTTATTGTTGATTGATTAATGATTGTAATTGTAATGAATGAATTTATTTTTACTTATATTGTTATGCCCGACAGGGCCCATATGTTAACTGTGCCTATTTAGTAAAAACTTTAACTACATATGGTATGCAATAAAGAATTGAGAATTGAAGAAAAATATGACGCATTTTTCATAAACTTAATGTATTGTTTTTTTGTCTGAATTTAATAAGGTGCTGACCCATAAAACTTGATAACGTAGGTATTAGAACACGAAAATATCAAAATCAAATCTGGGTATTGAAATGGTTTTAGTCTCGTTCTAGTGAGGTACGAGTAGCACTAAACTCTTGTAATTATTTTAAAATTAATTATTAAAAAAATCAAGCATCATAAAAACTATCCTTTTTAAGGTAAATGTACCAGTCATGTGACCACGAGAGCGTTTGTTTAGAAAGTATAAATTGTTATTATTTATTAGAAAAAAATATGTTTCTTTACACCACGAAAGTCCAGCTAGATCTTAGTGTTCAAAGACTAATAAGAAATTAGAAAGGTAATCTACTCCAATGTCCCGAAACGACGCTTTTTATTAACCAAATTCTTACTACGCAAATTCCAATTGCAACTGTATTTAAATAGTTTAAATTAGACGGTCAGTGCTCTGTCTAGCTTCTTTTTAATTAAAATTAAAACTATTTAACAGAAAACTATTTGCAGACGCTCCATCCAATCCAATTTAAACTAAAAACCTAACCCACTCAGCTAAAAAATCAATCGGCAGTCTTATTAGACGCCGAAGCACAAAGTTCAGTACAAATTTGAACTCAGCGCTGCAATCGCTTAGTTGTCAAGCGCCCCCATAGCTACATGTATACGTCACCCCACCTATTCCTCGGAGGAATTCAAATTCCGAACGCCTAGAACCGCCATCTTGTGCAAGACGTCGATAGAGAATAAACTAGTACCGCGTATTTTTTTCTAGAACGTCTTAAGTTGGGCATTTTTACGCTACTATAGTCCTTACGGCGTCACCTTACGACGGCAAATCGCTCGCGTAAAAATGTTACCCGATTCCGTCTTGGTTTTCGCAGCTAAACAGTCTATGTTCTATAAATGGAAAATTACTTTTTACCTACATGTTCATTTCGTAAGGTTGAAAATTGAATGGTTGTAAAGTTGTATTCTAACATTTGGGGTTCGAAATTCGAAACTATAATAACAATGCACGCGGTTGTAGAGTATCTGTCTCGTTTTTGAAGGGAACATTTGTGCATGGTAGAAGGAGAAGCAAGTATGTTAATAGTTTCGTTGAAATGGGCGTTCCGCGGATAGTGGATCAAGTTTAGAAGAAGTTTGCAAGTGCGAGGTTTTATTGGATTTTAGTTCGGTTTCGTTGCGTTTCGTTCATTATGACGCGGTATGTTTGTCATTAGAATTTCAAGATGTCTGCGTTTTAATGCGAATCCGAATTTGGCTCCCAAATTTGTACCTATAAGATGAAATAAAATAATCCAGTCGATTAGTTCTGTTACTATGCTTATCAAATGTGTTCCGTTTTAAAAAAGGAGGATAAAATCACTTTGAATAATAATTATCAATATTAAGTCACCATTAGGACCACCATAGTCAATATATTTTGAAGAGTTTCAGGAAAACGAATATAAATTATACCTATTTTTCAGTTAAGGTGACGGGTAGGGCACACTAGCGACGCTAATCGATTTTAATTTTTAGCTATTAAACCGGATCTATTTTAAACAGTTTTGGGATTACAATCTCTCAGCAAAAACTTATGCTATTTATTAAATAACCATGCATAAATGTTGGGTTCGTTTTTGTACGCGAAAAATTGATTCACGCCAAAAGCGGCCGCTTTTGGCGTGAATCAATTTTTCGCGTACGCGTTGGACCCAACATTCTTGCATGGTTATTAAATAAATAGTATAAGTGTTTGCCGAGAGGTTGTAACCAAAATTGTTTAAAATAGATCCGGTTTAGTAGCTAAAAATTAAAATCGATTGGCGTCGCTAGTGTGCCCTACCCGTCACCCTAATAAGGTGTGATACACACCTCATTAACTGAATTT
This sequence comes from Marasmia exigua, assembly GCA_019059595.1. Classification (NCBI taxonomy): domain Eukaryota; kingdom Metazoa; phylum Arthropoda; class Insecta; order Lepidoptera; family Crambidae; genus Marasmia; species Marasmia exigua. The sequence goes on along the minus strand of CM032488.1, from coordinate 9,123,607 downwards.
TTTTTTTTGTATAAAGTTGTTTACTTAAATTACTTTATTACAAAAAATATTCTGCTGGTAGAGGTACCAACCGCAATAGGTCCCTTTACCCTCATCATCATCATCATCAGCCCATTTAAGTCCCCACTGCTGGGGCACGGGCCTCCCTCAATCACATGAGGGGTAATTGCCATACTCACCACGCTTGGCAGACGGGTTGGCGAGGGTTTTGATATAAATGCAGAGTTTTCCTTCTCTGGGTGCTGATGATCATGCCAGCAGCTTTACCTTAGTCGCCTTTTACGACACCTCGGTAAGAGTGAGTGAGAGTAGGGTAAAGGTACCCTAATGTATTTTTAATATAAAGTTCAATTACCTAAGTAGCTACCCTTATCTGAAAACAAAAATGATATAGAATAACTTGATGTAGTTTTATGCTAGATGCGACAAATGAACAAATGGTATTTGTGTGGTAATTTATCAATGCCGCCCATGAACCGTGGGAGAGACACGCTTCAGCATGAATGGGCCGGCTTGACCGGAGTGATATAACGGCCTCACAGAAAATCGGCGTGAAGCAGCACTGTGCTGTGTTTCGCTGCGTGAGTGAGGGTACCGGAGGCCCAATCTGGGGGAAAAGGGAGGTTTAAAGGTTGGCAGCGCACTTGTGACTCCAATGGTGGCAGAGTGTCCATGGACGGCGACAATCGCTTACCATCAGGTGATCTGTCTGCTCGTCTGCCACCTATCACATGAAAAAAAAACATCCTTTCCTGTAAGTAAGATTAATCTCTTTATGCCAATTTGCAATGCCTACCAAGGCGCATATGTTTTTTTGATTGTGTAATGTTACCATATACCCAGTCATGTCATCATTTCAGCCAATAGACGTCCACTGCTGGACATAGGCCTCCCCCAACGTTCTCCACACAGATCGGTCCTGTGCCGCCCGCATCCAATGGATTCCCGCGATCTTCACCAGACCGTCGGTCCACCTAGTGCCACGGCTGCGACTTCCTGTACGTGGCCTCCACTCGAGGATCTTTTCGCCCCAACGGCCGTTTGTTCTCCTCGCTATGTGCCCTGCCCATTGCCCACTTGAGGCATGCAATCCTTTAGGCTATGTCTGTGACCTTAGTTCTCCTGCGGACCTAGTCATATAGTCATATGTAATGCAAATAAAATAAATAAGTAAAAAAAAAATCATGATAGGTAATTGATAAAAGTGGCCACTTTTAGCTATTAGGTATGGAGTTTATTGTTACTAGTAGGAAGAAAGAAATAGGCTATTTGACTTGTTTTGAAAAACCTTCTCATATTATTTGTTGGTGTATAGGAACCCTAAATATAAATAATATTTATTTTCATTCATTATGAATATTTCGTTTAGAAAATCATTATAAAATATAACGATTATTTATTCTGTCAAAATTCGCCTCATTCAGCAATATGGCGTCGAATCATTCGAGTGACATCAGATGGTTTACACAAGTAGGAAATTCGATAGCACACGATAAATTTGATAGATGATTAACGTCCCGCATAGATAGAACACAATGGCGTCGAGTCTGTCACTTGTTTTGCTTACAAAACGCTGATGTCACAGTAAAGAAATACAATCAAAACCGTTTATGGTCACGTGGTTCCAAGCATAAAACAAATTCATTTTATTTGTTTTTTTTTTCGTGAAAATATTCAATATTATTTTAACACTAGCGGCCGCCCGCGACTCCGTCCGCGTGGAAAAGTAACTTTTTACCCCCCTTTCAACCCCTTACAACCCCCTTTTCGCAATAAAAAGTAGCCTATGTCCTTTCTCAGGGTCTAGATTATCTGTATACCAAATTTCATTTAAATCCGTTGAGTAGTTTTGGCGTGAAAGAGTAGCAGACAGACAGACAGACAGACAGACAGACAGACAGAGTTACTTTCGCATTTATAATATTAGTATGGATTTCCTTAAGGTACGCGAAAAATTGATTCGCGCCAAAAGCGGGCACGATCTATTTTTCGCGTACGCGTTGGACCCAACTTTTGTGCATGGTTATTTAATAAATAGTATTATAAGTATTTGCCGAGAGGTTGTAACTCCGAAATTGTTTAAATTAGATCCGGTTTAGTAGCTAAAAATTAAAATCGATTGGCGTCGTTAGCCCTACTCTTCACCTTAAAGTATTAGGTTGCTCACTTTTTAAAAAGATGTAACACACAATCAATATAAATCACGTTTTTATCATCAGTATAAAAAAGAAAGAAGAAAGAAAGTAAAACTATATCCGAATATGTCCGTGTGAAGAATGTGTTGTTTACAAGTGGTCAACAAGAGGTGTGTTGTGTTGTCGCTGGATATTCGGTCAATCGCCGGGGCGAGCTGGATAACGACCTCGGACAGAGGCGTGGAGTCGCTCAAATTAATTTAACCTACTATTAGATAATATCCTCCAACCGATTAAGGCTACCGCGGCCAAATCCAACGATCAGTCACGTACGCAGGATATATTATAGTGCTCAAGTGTATGCGCAAAAACAACTACATTCCCTTACCCTCATATTACAATGGAACACCAGCGTGACACGACCGGAGAGGGATTGGGCATAGGACCAACGGTACAAGTCCGCCAACTTCCAGACTCAGGGGTGACACTAAGAATTTATTACCGAAAAGGTAAAAATTTTTGGCCTGACCCTGGGATCGAACCCGGGACCTCTTGCGCAGCCATCGCTTTAAAGTGCGACACACTACCCACTAAGCCAACGAAGCAGTCTTATTAGTTTTATATAATATAGTTATCTAAATTTTGGAATTCTTATTGGACTAACTGCACTCAGATACATCAATTATAAGCTAAATGTTCATTGGAAAGTCGTTCATCATCTTTTCAGCCAATAGACGCGTACGCGTTGGACCCAACATTTGTGCATGGCTATTTAATAAATAGTATAAGTGTGTGCCGAGATGTTGTAACCCCGAAATTGTTTAAAATAGATCCGGTTTAGTAGCCAAAAATTAAACTCGATTGGTGTCGCTAGTGTGCCCTACCCGTCACCTTAAGAGTTAAACGATAATAGGAAGAATGATAGTTCAAAATGTATTGTTCTAATGAGATAGTTACCTAATTCTAATATGCCAATTGAATTTTATGAATTCTTCTTCTTCTTCGGGTGCCTCTTCAGTTTTGAAGATTGGCCGCTAGCTTCTTGAACTTCTCTTTCTTTTTGCGAGACGGAAAAGTTCTTCTATGCTAGTAATCCCGTATGTTTTGCAACCACGATTTTTCCCTACGTCCAGAACGCCTCTTCCCATCAAATTTCCATCATTATAAATTATAGTGGACTGTACTTATCGTGTCTCAGGACGTGGCCGAGGTATTCAATCTTTCTCTTTTTGACGGTCTGCACCAATCAATTTTATGAATAATTAAGTTAAAATCAAAGAAAATATTCAAAAAGATGTTAAAAGTCTTATCACATAAAGTGAACATGTGTGTAGAGGTCTCAGTAGGTTGATATCTACTGTGACATCATCATCATCATCAGCCCATTTAAGTCCCCACTGCTGGAGCACGGGCCTCCCTCAATCACATGAGGGGTAATTGCCATACTCACCATGCTTGGCAGACGGGTTGGCGAGGGTTTTGATGTAAATGTAGAGTTTTCCTTCTCTGGGTGTTGATGATCATGTCAGCAGCTTTACCTTAGTCGCCTTTTACGACACCTCGGTAAGAGTGAGGGTGGCCTATTCTACTCTGCCGGACCCCACACGGCGTCTGCCGGGACCACACGGTGTGACATGCCAAAATATTTTTTTTAATGTGTTCCCGTAGGGAACTTAGTTAACTAAAAGATGAAACTTCTGTTTACTTCTTTTGGCGAATCTGCACAATGGTTTGTTGAATTTATAATAATGTAAGAAAGATGAATCGAAGAAGAGATTGGACGGTCACCAATAATAATAATAATACACAGTCATTGATGAAATGAAGTTTATTGTAGATATATATGAACTTAGCTAATTATGATTAGCAGTTGCATTTGTTTTAGCGGAAAAACCAGCTAAATTTTACCTTTTCAGATATACATTTGAGACATTGACGACCCGATTTTGAACAGTGGTAGTGCACGCTGCGTGTGATACAAGGGTTGCGGGTTCGATCCCCGCACAGTACTAACATTTGTGTGCATGAACATGTTTGTTTGTATTGGTCTAGGTGTTTCCTATGTATTATAAGTATGTATTTACAAAAGAAAAGTATTATATGTATATATTTGTAATCCCACTGTTGATTCTGATATCCGTAACACAGGTGCTTGAGCTACCTAACTCGGAGTCAGATCAATGTATGTGATGTTGTGAAATATTTATGTAACACGACAAATGCCGCATGTATTAGTTTGTAAATCCTATCAGTTGAAAATTGGTGAAGATTGGTGTCTGACTGATCAGCAGAGGTCCACTCTCGAAGTTGGTCAACGTGCGATGGAGCGTAGTCTGCTCGGAGTGAAGTTAACAGACCGCATACGCAACACTATTCTGCGCTCCAGAACTCAAATAACTGACGTCTCACGCAAAAGCAGCTTAGCTAAAATGGGATTGGGCTGGTCACTTCTGCCGCTTGCCGAATAGTTTTTGGGCAAAAGTCACCACAGAATAGAAACCCGAAAATAAGAAGAGTCCACGCGTCAGGCCGACAAAACTGATGGTACGAGTACAGATTGGGTATTAAGTTTTTACAGAAAAAAATATGTCAGTTCCATAGACTTAGAATGACTTCCCTTACTCGTATTCTAAGGTCAGCTCTTTGATTAACATTTCAGCATTTGCCTCTGAGCCTGTAAGTTGCCAGTCTTGTTGTAACGCATCTTTCTTCATCTTTCAGACTCCGCGTTCATCGAACCCGCAACCCTTGTATCAGAGGCAGCGTTCACTACCACTGTTCCAATCAGGTCGTCAAATGATGAATTCAAATAAATAAATAATACCTACTTACTATATTTCAGATAAGATATACGTTTCAAAATACTTATTGGATTTAGGTACCTACTTTTTTATGTGATAGTTGGCAGACGAGCAGACGGATCACCTGATGGTAAGCAATTGCCGCCGCCCATGGACACCCGCGACATCAGTAGAATCACAAGTACGCAGCGAAACACAGCACAGTGCTGCTTCACGCCGGTTTTCTGTGAGGCCGTGGTATGCGGTGGATTTTTTAAAATATTTTATACTTATTAACCTCTAGCTAGACCCTGTGTACTTACCATCAGATGAAACATTTTTTTTCATCATCATCTTTCACCCAATAGACGTCCACTGCTGGACATAGGCCTCCCCCAATGTTCATAAAAAAAATATTGGTAAAGTAAAAAATATTTTAGTGGCAAAATAATCTCGCGACTCCACTCCCTCCCCTGCCCGGCGTGTGTCCGCAATCGTCTCCGCACAATCTGGACAAATACCTACGCATGTAGTAGCCACTACATACGGATATATGTGTGTGTGTGTAATGTACCCGCCGCAGACGGCTACTTGACGACTAGCCGCCGATCTCATTAACTTTTTACGATGGGTGAAGGTGGCCCAGTGGATAGAACCATCTAACGGGAGGTTGCAGTTTGATAAGATCGAATCTTGAAAGTCCTACTATGCAAGCATTAGGGCTCACATAAAACCAGCGCCATGGCCTGAAGGTACTCCTACCTAAAGCCATGGCCGAAGCTGAGTGAGCCACTTTTCACTGACTATCGCGACATACCTTACACACATACACACCTGTACGCAAATACTTAGTGCCCGGCTTGAGAAGCCGTATTATTACTTTGTTTTTTTTTTCTCTTTAATTTTTTTTTTCTCTGTTTGTCTCCTTTTATATTTGTAATGTTGTGTTTGCTGTTTTAGTTTGTGTTTGATTTGATTATACTTGTTGCGTTATTATCTGTAAAATGTGGTGTGTCGTATGTTAGTGAATAAATGTTTCTATCTATCTATCTATCTATCTATCAATCAATGATTTTTTAAGGCGACGGGTAGCCCTAACTAGCGACACCAGTCATTTTTAATTGTTAGCCACTAAACCGGATCTATTTGAAACGATTTCGGGGTTACAACCTCTCGGCAAACACATACTATTTATTAAATAACCATGCACAAATGTTGGGTCCGTTTTTGTACGCGAAAAATTGATTACCGCCAAAAGCGGCCACTTTTAGCGTGAATCAATTTTTCGCGTAGAAATGTTGTGTCCGCATTTGGGCATGTTATTTAATAAATAGTATAAGTTTTAGTTTGCCGAGAAGTTGTAACCCTGAAATTGTTTAAGACAGATCCGGTCTAGTAGCTAAAAATTAAAACCGATTGGCGTCACTAGTGTGCCCTACCCGTCACCTTAAACTGCTTTGCACTGCTTTCCCCTATTACGACAACGTTGTTTCTTTCCTCTACCCAAAGGTTGTCTGGAAAAAAAACGCCACAAGCGATCATCGCCGCCCATGAACATCTGCGAAATCAGAGAGATCGCTAATGTGTTACAGCCTTATTAAAAAAGAGTACGCTCTTCTCTTGAAGGTCCCTTATTGAAATGTCTGTTGTATCATACTTGTATTTTGTTTTTATACCTATTACCCGGCAGAATAGAATAGGCCACCCTCACTCTTACCGAGGTGTCGTAGAAGGCGACTAAGGTAAAGCTGCTGGCATGATCATCAGCACCCAGAGAAGGAAAACTCTGCATTTATATCTAAACCCTCGCCAACCCGTCTGCCAAGCGTGGTGAGTATGGCAATTGCCCCGCATGTGATTGAGGGAGGCCCGTGCCCCAGCAGTGGGGACTTAAATGGGATGACGATGATTTTGTTTTTGTGTAATAAAAAATATCTACCTATATATCTATCTATCTATCGATCTATCTACCTAATGTATTATCCGAGCACCTACGGGTGATATGTCTGCTCGTCTGCCGCCTACCACATAAAAAACCTTGGATTTTTACTAATAGCACAATTTTTACTCTTGCATCATCGGAAACTTGAAATATTTTTAATTTAATTAATTAATTTTTTTTATTACCTCAGTAGCTAGGGGGGCGGTCCCCAGAAAAGCCCAAATACCTACCCGTCGTAGCAAATAATATGACCAGTCGCTGGTGGACCCTCCCGTAGCAAATAATGGGCTGCCGGGAAATAGTATGTTTGCCCAGAGGTTGTAACCCCGAAGTTGTGATCAAGCGATTGTCATTCCATCCTCATCATCTCGATGGATGGCGGTCTAATACTGTGCGTTTCTCCCGGAACTTTCTACCACATACCTCAGTTCTGTGGAACGGTTTGGCTGCAGGAGTATTTCCGGTCAGCTACGACTTAGGGACCTTCAAGAGAAGAGCGTACTCTGTTTTAATAAGGCTGTAACACATTAGCGATCTCTCTGATTTCGCAGATGTTCATGGGCGGCGATGATTACTTTCCATCAGGTGACTCGCTTGCTCGTTTGTCCGCCTCTAGCATAAAAAAAAGTTGTTTAAAATAGATCCGGTTTAGTAGCTAACAATTAAAAACGAATGGTGTCGCTACCCGTCGCCTTAACCTGTAAACCTTTTTTGAAGAACCCCATGCTGTATGCACCCGGGAAACCCCCTCTGATGGGAGTTCATTCCACATTTGAAGCTTTCGCGGGAGGAAATTCTAGGGAGCGGGTAGGTATATTCTCTAACACAATTATTTATTTAGGTGCCTAAAGGAAATCCTGAATGACATGCTAGAATTGTAGAAATACTGAAAAATGAAACACGTCGAAATGTAGGTAAGTACCGTGTTAATTTTGGATTAATTAGTAACAAGTGTATGAGTACCAAAACAGTCAATTTAAAAATAAACACATGTATAATTTTGTAACATGACTAACATGTAAACAACGGGTAGATAAGTCTTGGAAATATTTTTTTCTCCGGTAGGTACCTGATGAACATATTTTTTTTATTAAAATGTCACAATTCATTGAGCTAAAATATACATTTTTTAGGATGACCGGGACAAAAATTTTACCAGTAAAATTTTTTCTGGAAAAATTGGTTTTCATCTATCATCAAACCACACGAAAAGTAAATGAAATCAAATTTCATCATTCGATTCTCAACTTAATGTCCTATTGAGAATGTGGTTTAATTTGAATTGGAGAAATTCTTCAAATTGTATGAATGCGCTGTCAACACTGTACACTTCGCCTTCATCAGCCCCTTGGTTTGCTACGAACTAGATTCCGCTACTCTTTACGAGATGGCGTTGTAAAAGTTACAACCCACCCCTCCACAGATGTCGCTATCTTAAGCGGTAGTTCTACTATTACGCGATAGGTGGACCTACTAAGATAGATTTGTATTTTTGACTAAAATTCAAAGTAAGTCCATATTTGAACGAATATGTTAATATTAAAAGTATGGCGATAAAATAAAGTCGTTTGATCTACCTACTTGTTATTTTATCTAAGTTTAGGAAAATAAAACGTTAGCGTAATATTTATATAGATGGCGCTAGTTTATTTATCAGTCAATTTATACACTTCTATTTACCTAGATTTAGTATATTTGATACCACCTATATTTGATATACAGTCTTTTTCATTAGGGGGGAATGGACCATAACCTACCACGCTAGTCCAGTCCGGGTTGGTGGGTGGTTCACCAGGGCCTCTTTTGTTGGTTAGCAGGACGCGCCACGGGCAGGACAGGTTGACTTGCAACCCGAAAGATGTAGTGTGGGTCCCTTTATGTCCCATAAAGGGCTATAATCGGAGTATCTCTGAAGGACCGCATCAAAAATGATGTAATCCAACAGAGAACCAAAGTCACCGACATAGCCCACCGAATTAGCAAACTGAAGTGGCAGTGGGCTGGTCACATTAGCCGCAGAACTGACAGCCGCTGGAGCCGTAAAGTCCTTGAGTGGAGACGGCGACTCGGTAAGCGTAGTGTTGGACGCCCTGCGACAAGATGGTATGGTGTGGGCTGGATGAGAGTGGCCGAAAATCGGGAGCAGTAGCGTGCATTAGTGGAGGCCTATGTCCAGCAGGGGTTGAGTGTGGGATGCTGATGACTATCACCATAATAACATTAGACCACTTCTAGCTACCATATTATTTTTAAAGGCCTTCCACAATCTTTTCCACTCAAGGGACGTGTCGAGTGTACATTCTGTATTGAAGTCCAATTAGAGACTTAGGTATACATATTATTATTTGAAAGAAATGGGGTGTAGATGATCTATTGTGGCAGCCCCTGAACCTTTTACAGCACATCATATAGCTCCAGCTCCAGGATAAACCCGAGAATAGAGCTCATGGGGGAGCTTTTGATCTCGTCTGCCGAGATCATGTGTACTCCCAGGTGCCGGCTTCTGCAGTGATGCAGCGCTATGCACTCGCCGAGGACGTGGATAATCGTTTCCTTGTCCTCGCGACAGAACCTGCATATTTTGGTATCTGAAAGGCCCATGTTGTGCAGGTGCTTGTTTATTTTGCAGTGCCCCGTGAGGGTCCGAGCACAGAGTACTTTAAATATGGCCCGAGTGAGTGCCCTAACATGTCATCTACTCAGTTTTATTATTTCTACAGCTCGTTTCTGATCGAACGCCTGTATCAACGCCTTGGACTGTTCTAGTCGAGGTAGTCTTTTCCAAAATTCAGTGTATAGGTATATATACGAATGTATGAAATTCTAATTCGACCTCAATGTCGAGTAGACGAAAATATACCCCCAGAGTTGTTTTGGGAAATTTGGATCAAGTTTCCTTACCAATTCATCCTTCAGCCGCATCTCTGGTTGGTGGCTGGTATTTCGACGGTTGTCTATTTTTTTGGGATGTGATGATAGTTGGCAGATAAGCAGACGGATCACCTGGTTGTAAGCGATTGCCACCGCCCATGGGCAGTAAGCTGCCAACCTTTAACCCCCTATAATGGCCTCCGGTACCTTCACTCACGCAGCGAAACACAGTATAAACACTGCTTCACGCCGGTTTTCTGTGAGGCCGTGGTATCACTCCGATCGAGCCCACCCGTTCATGGCGAAGCGTGGTTCTCCCGCGATTAGTGACTTTTCCACCCCATTCCCGAAACTTCAAAGTTCTGCGCCTGATCCCTCTTCGGCCGTGTCACACAGTCCCACCGAAATATGAGGGTAAGGGAATAGAGAGTGCACTAGTGTGTGTGCAAACACTTGCGCACTATAATATGTCTCGCGTCGATCGCTGAGATTGGCACCATAACCGAAATATCAGTTATTCTACTTGTCTTAAATTTCATACTTTCTTAAGAGTGCAATAAAAGTATATGCATTCATCATTTTGAATTAGTGCCTCAAATATGTACTCATCATCAGCAACCCACACTCGTCCACTGCTGGACATAGGTCTCCCCTAATGCACGCCACTGCTCCCGATTTTCGGCCACTCTCATCCAGCCCACACCAGCCAGCCTTCGAATGTCATCGTCCCATCCTGTCGCAGGGCGTCCTACACTACGCTAACCGAGTCGCGGTCTCCACTTAAGGACTTTACGGCTCCAACGGCTATGTACAAATATGTACTATTATTCTGTTACCTAGTTTATGACCTGCCATCGTGTTTACTGTGGCAATGTTTTAAAAATGAGAACGCAAATTAGAGCCAGCGAATTTGAACGTTATCACGATGTATTAAAGTTTTAATTATGTTTTCGTAAACATTTAGGAGTTTTTATGACTGTCCAGATTTGTATGATACAGTGAGATGAGATGCGCGAATCGGGAATTGAAGTTAAGGTGACGGGTAGGGCACTCTAGCAACGCCAATCGACTTTAATTTTTAACTACTAAACCGAATCTATTTTAAAAATTTTGGGGGTAACAATCTCGCGGCAAACACCCATACTATTTATTTAATACTTATAGTTAGCTGTTTGGTCTGCTCTTGCACTCGAATTTTTGATTACCGCCAAAAGTGGCCGCTTGTGGCGTGAATCAATTTTTTGCGTACAAAAACGGACCCAACATTTGTGCATGGTTATTTAATAAATAGTATAAGTGTTTGCCGACAGGTTGTAACCCCGAAATTATTTGAAATAGATCCAGTTTAGTAGCTAAAAAATAAAATCAATTGGCATCGCTAATGTGCCCTACCCGTCACCTTAACTTTTTTTTTTTTTTTTTAATATAATGGCTGCTACTGTGTCTCTCGACACATCTATAATTCTGCCAATGTCGAGTGATTAGAGAGACACGTTAATTAATAGATTGACCGGTGTGACGAGTGGAATCTATTTTAATCGGTTTTGACATCATCTAAAACAAAACAAAGATACACATGGACAAAACAGACAGACAACGTAAAAATGTACACGTATGAACAATATGTATATATATAATATATATATATATATATATATATATATATATATATATATATATATATATATATATAACATGTGAAGAGGGAGATTCATTTAGAGTCTTATAGTCACCTTAACTATAAAGTCCGATCACGGTTATTTGGCACGTGGCAAAAGTCTTTTACAAGTGTCAGTGCTTTTGACATTTTCCGATAGACAAATATTTGTACAGCGCCCCCATGTCAATTTCACTGAAGTGCCTTCTGATCTTGGTCGGTCAGTAACAGCTTTAGACTCTACTTTCCCAGAGTTATTTCTCACCAAATCGAACACATGTTAAATACCGGTCTTGAATGCAAGACTCAACCCTTCACTGGCCAGTGTCCAGTATTGTCCGAAGACGGTCATAGCGACCCCTATCTTTTCGGCCAAACAGGTTGGTAAGAAAAGACATTTTGATGTTTGATAGAAACTGGTTTCTATTCTCACGTTTGAAAACAGTTAAGAGCTCGATAAAGATAAAAGTGTTCTTTGATTTATATTCCCATCTTTTAGGCATTAAGTATCTGATTACACTTTTAAGAACCCTTGTAAGAAAGATTCAGGACAGTATTTCATATTAGGACTATCAAAATATTACAATAATACACCGTTGGAGAGCCACGCTTCGTCATGAATAAATAAATACCTATAAATAAATAAATATTTCACAACATCACATACATCGATCTGACTCCGAGATAGGTAGCTCAATCACCTGTGTTACGGATATCAGAATCAACAGTGGGATTACAAATATATTGTTTGTTTGCAGGCCATTAGGGTGAGGATGGCAGACACAATGGGTACTTTTTAGTTCTTCTGTGCCTGTCAGCCTCATTTCTGGATTTCACGGCCGCTTACCATCAGGCGGAGTGAGGTCATCCTAATTGGCCTTTCTACAAAAAAAAATATACATATAATACTTTTCTTTTGTAATTACATAGTTATAATACATAGCAAACACCCAGACCAATACAAACAAACATGTTCATGCACACAAATGTTTGTACTGTGCGGGGATCGAACCCGCAACCCTTGTATCAGAGGCAGCGTTCACTACCACTGTTCCAATCGGGTCGTCAAATGAATGGGCCGGCTCAACCGGAGTGATACCACGGCCTCACAGAAAACCGACGTGAAGCAGCACTGTGCTGTGTTTCGCTGCGTGAGTAAGGAGGCCTAATCCAGGGAAAGGGGGCTTTGAAGTTTGGCAACGCACTTGTAACTCCACAGGTGTCCATGGGCGGCGGCAATCGCTTACCATCAGGTGAACCGTCTGCTCGTCTGCCACCTATCACTTAAAAAAGACAACCGCACCACTAGAGCAGTCACAAGTGCGCTGCCGACCTTTTGACTCACTTTCGTCCCCGATTACCTGAAGACCCGGGTGCCCTCACTCACTCGGCGAACTCAATATATTTTATAACTTTTGAAGGCGTCTAATATTATATTCTTTTAAGCCGTCGGTCCTGCGCCCGATCCCTCTCCGGTCGTGTCCCATTGGAATTGGAAGGGAATGGAGAGTGTACTTGTGTTTGCGCACACACTTGACCACTATAATATATCCTGCGTACGTGGCTGATCGTTGAGATTGGTCGCCGTAGCCGTAATCGGTTGGAGGATATTATTATATTGTTTTAAACATTCATGGTCACTATATTAGGTATTAGCGAGATTTTACCATGCCTACTTTATTTTTGAGATTCTAATTTTAAGGTGACGGGCAGGGTACATTAGCGACGCCAATCGATTTTTATTTTTAGCTACTAAACCGGATACCCATTAATATAACCATGCAAAAATGTTGGGTCCAACGCGTACGCGATAAATTGACTCACGTCAAAAGCGACCACTTTTGGCGTGAATCAATTTTTCGCGTACAAAAACGGACCCAACATTTGTGCATGGTTATTTAATAAATAGAATAAGTGTTTTCCGAGAGGTTGTAACCGCGAAATTGTATAAAATAGATCCGGTTTAGTAGCTAAAATTAAAATCGATTGGCGTAGCTAGTGTGCCCTACCCGTCACCTTAAGGTAACCGTGATCGGACTTTATATTTAGTTAAAGTGACGGCTAAAAGTGGCCGCTTTTGGGGGTAATAAATTTTTTGCGTCGCATCTGTACCGTAGGAGAAATCTCATAACTATTAAATATTTTATAACATGTTCTGAAATTCATATTTCACCCACAACTCATTTAATCATATCAGTGAGTGACGAAACATTCCAAAACAATCACATATCAATAACAAACAAAACATTATTGTCGGTTAACGCCACTGGTCAACCCGACCCTAATTCCCACACACTGACCGTCGGTCGCTTCACCCCATTTAAGTGATGGGAATTTCATTCGAATGATTCGATGAATAAATCGAGCGGTAAAAAATCTCTCGAAACCGATTCAAGTTCTCTCATGGAACTCAAATCAAAATCCAATCAAAAATGTCTTTATTCAATTTAAGCTCAAACAGAACACTTAGGGCCGTGTAGTCCCCGGCAGAGTAGAATGGGCCACCCTCACTCTTACCGAGGTGTCGTAAAAGGCGACTAAGGTAAAGCTGCTGGCATGATCATCAGCACCCATAGAAGGAAAACTCTACATTTATATCAAAACCCTCGCCAACCCGTCTGCCAAGCGTGGTGAGTATGGCAATTACCCCTCACGTGATTGAAGGAGGCCCGTGCCCCAGCAGTGGGGACTTAAATGGGCTGATGATGATGATGATGAGAACATTTATGAATGTCAAGTATTATGTAATCTACCGCTGATTCGAAATGTCAATTTCTACCGAGAAGAATCAGCAAGAAACTCAGTAGTTACTCTTTTCAAATAATATGGTAATTACAATATTCATTCTTATACAAATTATGATTACAGTGACAGTATGATATACAATGCTTATAATCAATATCGTTTAGATAAATCGTCAAAGAAAAATTATCAAATACATTAGAAGACAGGTGAAGAGATCAACATGTCCAGGAATCCTTATCATTAAAATAGGTAATCATCTACTTTATAGTAGCCTTTCTGCATTAGGCAGTTTTTTACATGCAACTTAGACTATGGGAGAGCTATGATTTTTCATGAATATGCCGGCTCGACCGACGTGAGCCCAACAAAAACCGGTGTGGTACAGCGCCTGCGTTGTGTTTCGCTGAGTGAGTGAGGGTACCCAGGTCTCTAGTGGTGCGGTTGTTTATGGGTGACGGCAATCGCCAAGAGATACACCAGCCACCTAACACATAAAAAACTTAGACTAAGGAAATCAAAGGCAAGTAAGAAATAAGAAAAATTTATATAGATAGTTTTTTTATGTGATAAGTGGCAGACGAGAAGACGGATCACTTGATGGTAAACGATTGCCGCTGCTCATGGAAACCCGCAACACCATTGGAATCATAAGTGCGCTGCCAACCTTTAAACTCTTCTTACCGCTGGATCTGGCCTCCGGAACCCTCATTCATACAGTGAAACGCACAGTGTTGCACTGGTTTTCAGTGAGACCGTGGTATCACTTCGGTTGAGCCCGCCCATTCATGCTGATGCATGGATTTCTTACGGTAAAAAAAAGATATTCTTTATTTGACAGACATAATTTACAGAATTGGTACAACAGAAATAAACAGTAGGTACATAAGAAGGCGGTCTTATCGCTTGTAGCTGGTAATGTTGTCGTTTTCCAACATTGAATGTCAGGTAATTAAGATTGGTTGAAAAACTATTTAAGGTGATGGGTAGGGCACACTAGATCTATTTTAAACAATTTCTGGGTTACAACCTCTCAGCAAACATTTATACTATTTATTAAATAACCATGCAAAAATGTTGGGTCCGCGTACGCGAAAAATTGATTCACGCCAAAAGCAGCCACTTTTAGCCGTCACCTTAACTATAAAGTCCGATCACGGTTACCTTAAGGTGACGGGTAGGGCACACTAGCGACGCCAATTGATTTTAATTTTTAGCCAAGAGATTGTAATCCCAAAATTGTATAATATAGATCCGGTTTAGTAGCTAAAAATTAAAATCGATTGGCGTCGCTAGTGTGCCCTACCCGTCACCTTAAATACGAAAGATTTACTCAAGTGACTCGATCCCTTAAATAGTATCCATTAAATGAATAACTCGAATGAATCGAATGAAAAAGTGTTAAGCCCCAACACTATCTCATTATGATAACCCGTTCGGAGACCATTGGGTCCGATTGACCCTGTTCTTAAGAAAAGGGTTTGAAGAAAACTTTGAAACCAGTTTTCGCTCTCACAGTGGACAGTGATTTGGTGTCATTTTTGTGGAAGCTTTTGAAGGGTCAACGTGACCTGTGATGTGATGTGATAGTGTGATGTGTGACAATTTTGTAATTAAAAATATTATTTATCGCGGTATATAAAATTTCAACAAAGACATCGACGAACATAGTCTCACTGAGACATGTCTGTGTGTGTGTGACTCCACCTACACACTGCAGCGGCTTCCAAGAAACAGTTTCTTACTTACTAAGCTGCTGGATCAGCGTCCCGAAGTGGATCTTGGTCTTCAAAACGAAAATTCAAGATTCCAAGAAATGGTTTGTTTAAATCCCTATCTTTTTAGTCTTATTAACATATTCATTGCAATTGACTGACCGGATGGCGCAATTGGTAGTGACCCTGCCTCTTACGCCAAAGGTCGTGGGTTCGATCCCCACCCTGGACAAACATTCGTGCGATGAACACTTGTGTTTGTTCGGTGTCTGGGTGTTATATATGTATTTAAGTATATATTGTGTTCCTCTGTTGTCTGATATCTGCAACACAAGTGCTTAAGCTACTTAGTACGGAATCAGGTCAACGTATGAGATGTTGTGAGAATTATTATTATAATAACCAGACTTCCCGAACCTTGTATCATGGTCCAAGCGTACCCAGGGCTTTGAAGCAAATGATTAGGGAACTGGGAATTAAACACTTAAGATGATGGAGGGTATCTTTTCATCATTTCAGCCAATAGACGTCCACTGCTGGACATAGGCCTCCCCCAATCTTCTCCATACAGAGCGCTCCTGTGCCGCCCGTATTCCATGGTGTCCCGCAATTTTCGCCAGATCGTCGGTTCACCTTGTGGGGGGCCTGCCACGGCTTCGACTTCCTGTACGTGGCCTCCTCTCGAGTACCTTTCCGCCCTAACGGCCGTCCATTCTCCTCGCTATGTGCCCTAATTGGTATCTTTTATCTAAATCTTATTTATACTCACTTTACAAATTATGATTCAACATGATATTATTTTCCCTGGAGCCCAATTCTCGGAAGTTTCGATTCGAAAAAACATGGCGGATATCGCATGGAATCTATACAAAAAAAACTGTGTTTTAGTAATACATCGCATGATGTCAAAATATCCCCGAGAATTGGGCTTTACTTGGGCGACTCATTCGATTTGTATCAGCAATAAGTCGATTGCCCAATTGATTTGATTCATTATATAATGTTTCATAATCAGCATCAAATCTTGTCGTAGTTCACAATTCATAGACCTCTCCAAATACTTACCATTTTGTCATATGCTTAATGAATATGGGTATTTAACACGCCAAGGTCATATTTTTTTTTTGTTTTATTTTCATTATAAATGTACAAACATTACTATATCTTTAAGACCGGTGTCTCCTTTTAAGCAGAAAATGCCCTATGTCAATAGGCACCGCCCTTCCTTTCTTTTCATACACTATTCGGTCAGCATCAAAAGTAGCTTATCACTTTGGTACCATGTCAAAGTAGCCGTTCTGCCTATTATAGTCAGTTTCTAAGAGGTACGTACAAAATGTTACGTCGTAATCCAAGAGTAAAAGTAAAACTAATATAAAGAAAAGAAATTAAAAAGAAACAAAGCAAGAAAAACCAATGGAAATACTAGCTAACTAGTGCGTGCGTGCGTGCTTGAGTGCGTGCGTGCCGTGCGTGCATGCGTGAGTGCGTGCGTGCTGTCAGTGCGTGTGTGCGTGCGTTCGTGAGTGCGTGCATGCGTGCGTGCTTGCGAGCATGCGTGCGTGCGAGCATGCGTGCGTGCGAGCATGCGTGCGTGCAAGCATGGGTGCGTGCGAGCATGCGTGCGTGCGTTCGTGTGTGTGTGTGTGAGTGTGTGTGTGTGTGTGTGTGTGTGTGTGTGTGTGTGTGTGTGTGTGTGTGTGTGTGTGTGTGAAATAAAAATGTACTTTCATCATGTTTTAATACACTGGGTAGGAATTATAGTTCTAGAATCGCATAGATTAGAATTGAGATCTCTTTAGTTCTAGGAATGCTTTAGTTTTAAACTCATTTCATTATTAAAATCTATTCTAGAATGTTTATCAAGGCGAAAATATTTACGAGCACGTATGTTCCTTCCACATCGAAGACGTGAAAATAATCTCGACTACCATTGAAAACCAATCAAATCAAACCGAACCCAACAATCAAATCGATACACTTAATCGATTTAGCAGCAACCGAATCGATTCTATTCCATTAGGGGCGGAACGTAACAATAACGCGTTTTAAACGCAGAGGAAATTTTGTAGAGCAGCAATCTGCCGGCGCAATTTAGTTCTAACTGAGTCATTTGCCGCGGGTGTCTTGGCGGCTAGATGATTTGTAATTTGTTTTCTGTTGCTCCGCCGTACGGTGAGGGAGAAACTGATGTAACTGGCGATTTAGCACTTATCTCCAAATACTTACCATTTTTCTCATATGCTCAATGAATATGGGTATTTAAAACGCCAAGGTCATTATTATTTTTTTGTTTTTATTTTCATTATAAATGTACAAAAAATACCTATTATATCTTTATGACCGGTGTCTCTTAAATTTAGGTGCGGTCAGCATCAAAAGTAGCTTATCACTTTATTACCATGTCAAATTAACCGTTCTGTTTATTATAGTCAGTTTCTAAGGGGTACGTACCAAATGTTACTTCGTTATCAAAGAGTAAAAGTAAAAATAATATAAAGAAAAGAAATTAATAAGGAACAAACCAAGAAAAACCAATGGAAACACTAGCTAGGCTAGTGTGTGCGTGCGTGCGTGCGTGCCGTCAGCACGTGCGTGCATGCGTGCGTGCATGCATGCGTGCGTGTGTGCGTGCGTGCATGCATGCGTGCGTGTGTGCGTGCGTGCATTCGTGTGTGTGTGTGTGAAATAAATATACTTTCATCATATTTTAACACATTGGGTAGGAATTATAGTTCTAGAATCGCATAGATTAGAATTGATATCTCTTTGGTACAAGGATTGCTTAAGTTTGAAACTGATTTCATTATTAAAATGTATTCTAGAATGTTTATCAAAACGAAAATATGTAGTTGTAGCTGAGTCATTTGCCGCGGCTAGATGATTTGTAATTTGTTTTCTGTTGCTCCGCCGTACGGTGAGGGAGAAACTGATGTAACTGGCGTTCTAGCACTTATCGAAGTACCCACCGTGGAGTCACGCTTCGGCATGAATGGGCTGGCTCGAGAGGAGTGAAGCCACAGCCTCACAGAAGACCGGCGAGAAGTAGCACTGTGCTGTGTTTCGGTAGGGCCGGAGGGGAAAGGGGGCTTTAAAAGTTGGCAGCACACTTATGACTTCACTGGTGTCACGGGTATCTATAAGCGGTGGCAATCGCTTGCCATCAGGTGAACCGTCTGATCGTCTGCCAGCAATTACATTAAAAAAATGCAATCTGGAGGAAGGGCAGCTGAAACTTCAAAGTCTGGCAGCGCACTTGTGAACCCACATTTGTTATGAGTGTCCATGGCCGGTAATCGCTTACCGTCAGGTGATCAATCCGCTGGTTTGCCACGTATCTCATAAAAATGCAATGGTAAAACTTTAGTCACTGTCACTGGTCAAATATGACCCCATCGCCATTTGAAGGGTTAAATTAATTGTTAAAATGAACATTGCGTATAAGAATGCGTTTGTAATACGGTATTTGACAATTTTTTTTTATATTTGTAATCAAAAGATCTCTCATTGATAGAAACATCGTTGAAAGACTTACTTGATTCTCATTAAAAACTATCTGACATATCACAACTTTAAAATTACATTATTTTAGGCAAACCCAAAACGCTCCTTACAATTGGCGACTAAGTGGTGACGTCACACGCAAGTATTTTGTTTGCATTTCATTTGAAATTTGTATGGTAGCTATATCAAATGTTTCTTTTATGTCAATAGTTTTTTTATAAGTAATAGTTGGTGCAAATTGTATGCGTTCATCATCATCAGCCCATTTACGTCTCCACTGCTGGGGCACGGGCCTCCCTCAATCACATGAGGGGTAATAGCCATACTCACCACGCTTGGCAGACGGGTTGGCGAGGGTTTGATATAAATGCAGAGTTTTCCTTCTCTGGGTGCTGATGATCATGCCAGCAACTTTAACTTAGTCGCCTTTTACTACACCTCGGTAAGAGTGAGGGTGGCCTATTCTACTCTGCCGGGGACCACATGGCCATCCATCATAGAGTAACTTATATTCATCCAATGCAAAATATGATCTTCCACGGTTTCTATAATTCTGCGCTTCACAGTTTCACCTGCATGATGTAATTATATTTAATTTTTTTCTCTTTTCTTTTGGAATAATATACAATATATAAATATGTGTAGTACTTGTAGACTATACGTTATTATGATATACATATCGGCAGTGAAGTACTAACACCACGTAAGTCATTTTTGGCGGTTTTGACATTTTGATGCCATTCGCTAGAGAATCGATAGACGCGTCATTTCGCCCAATCAGAATCGAGATACGACCAATAAAAACCTTTAAAATTACGAAAGAGTAACAGCACGGAAGTCATAAAATGACCTAAGGTTTGAGAAGATCGCGTAAGTCACAATTTAGTTTTTACTAATTTGCTGGTGGCGGTTATGACATTTTGGTGCTATTCGTTAGATACTTAGAAGACAGATCGTTTTTATCAATCAGAATTCAGTTGCGGCCATCAACAAACCCTTAAATGTTGAAAAGGTAACAGAACGGAAGTCAACAGTTGAATTCTAATGGAAATAGCACGTAAATCTCCGATCAGTTTTTTGGCTTTCCTGAAAAGTTGCTTAAAATTACTTACGTGGTGTCAGAACTTCACTGACTATATTAGCTACATAATTGTGAAGCTTCATCAAAGTAAATTTAGTAGTTTTAGAGTGAAAGCAACATGCAACAAACATAAGCAACATGCAGATTCACGATCTTCCATTTAATAATATTAGTAGGATTCATTCATTTACTGGAAATGGGAAACATATTGCCTGGAAAACTCAGTTACGCCTCTCTCGCCTCTCGGCTGACTGATGCCACCGCCTCGAGAAAATGCACAGCGTTTCATTACATTTTCTCGTTTAGAAAGCCACGATTTATGGCTAAACACCTCCCGCCTACCGCCTGCCGCCATCGCGGATGCCTAGGGTTTGTTACTGGCGAAGGTGAATTTCGAGAAAATTTATTGCAAAATTAACTACTTTGAACTTTGAGGTAGGAATTTTTAAGGCGTTTTTTGGAGGACACTTTTTTGACGTCTTCAGGATTTTATGCGGCTTATAGGAAGAAGAAAAAATTGACCTTACCTAAAGTTTGTTACGTGCGAAGGTCCCATAGCCGTGTGGTCCCCGGCAGAGTAGAATAGGCCACCCTCACTCTTACCGAGGTGTCGTAAAAGGCGACTAAGGTAAAGCTGCTGGCATGATCATTAGCACCCAGAGAAAGAAAACTCTGCATTTATATCAAAACCCTCGCCAACCCGTCTGCCAAGCGTGGTGAGTATGGCAATTACCCTTCATGTGATTGAGGGAGGCCCGTGCCCCAGCAGTGGGGACTTAAATGGGGTGATGATGATGATGAAGGTCCCATAATATTCCAAAATTAACTAATTTGAATTTTGAGTTAGATATTTTTTCAACTTTTAACTTTGAGAGAGAAATTTAAGGCGTTTTTGAAGAGTTAAGTGGCGTCTTTTTGACGTTCTTGCTGTGTCCCAAGGGTTTTGATTAGGGTTCGAGTCCAACACACCACCTTTTTCCCTACATTACATGAGGTAACGGCCATGATGGTTTTCCTCTGAAACAAAACAAGTTAAAAATTAAGAAGTGTGGAAGTTTTCGCGACGGTTTTTTAAGGTTTAAAAACCATTGTAAAAAAAGTAAAGTATCAGCCTACTAACTGTCCCACTGCAGAGCAAAGGCCTCCATTATAGAAATCATGTTATCGCTACTATGATGGGATTAGGCTTATAATCACCATGCTTGCCAATGCGGATTAGTGATCACAAACCCGAGCTATGTTCAAAAATACTTTTTGCTTGACCCGGGACCTTAACCATTAGACCAACAGGGCGTCCTTTGTATAATTGTAAATTTTGTAAAAAATCCTTTGTATAATGTTTTATTGCTTCTATACAAGATAAATCAAACTAAGCTAATCTGAAGATACATCGATCTGCAAAACATTTTAATGAGTCACCTTTTTCCTACGAACCTTTTGTGTTTTTTTATACAAGCCTCTAAAAACAAGACCCAAAACACATCTTAAGGCGACGGGTAGCCCTAACTAGCGACACCAATCGATTTCAATTGTTAGCTACTAAGCCGGATCTATTTTAAACAATGTCGGAGTTACAACCTCTCGGCAAACACTTATACTATTTATTAAAAGACCATGCACAAATGTTGGGTCCAACGCGTACGCGGAAAATTTATTACCGCCTAAAACGGGCAATATTAGCGTGAATCAATTTTTCGCGTACAAAAATGGACCCAACATTTGTGCATGGCTTATTTAATATATAGTATAAGTGTTTGCCGAGAGGTTGTAACCCGAAATTGTTTAAAATAGACCCGGTTTAGTAGCTAAAAATTAAAATCGATTGGCTTCGATAGTGTGCCCTACCCGTCACCTTAAGCCTTTATTTACTCAATCTTTTCCCTATGTTTACCCCTAGCTCGGCGTCACCAATCTACGTCTTACTATTTCTTCAGGGTCATTAGTACAAACGACACCATTCCGGCGCCCATTTAGATAAAACGTCAGAGATTTGCACGAAGATTCGTCCCCCTAGGAGGTACGGTGGCCAGGCCTCCCGTATTAAGGTGACGGATAGGGCACACTAGCAACGCTAATCTATTTTAATTTTTAGCTACTAAACCGGATCTATTTTAAACAATTTCAGGGTTACAACCTCTCGGCAAACACTTATACTATTTATTAAATAACTATGCAAAAATGTTGGGTCCGTTTTTGTACGCGTAAAATTGATTCACGCCAAAAACGTGACGGGAAAACCGGTCGAACCGGTCCATTCATGAAGAGTCTACCACGATTATGAAATTAAATGAAATATTTCTATTCAGCTTAAGTCCAGACAGAAAACTTACGAATGTCAAATACGTAATCTACCGCTGATTTGCAATTTAATTTCTACCGAGAAGAATCAGCAAGACACTCTATATTTACTCTTTTCACCGACTTTAAAAAAGGAGTAGGTTCTATGTTCGACAACCCGTGCGGATAAAGAATAGGATCAGAAATGGCGGCGCATCTATTCACTTCTCGCTCGCACACATACCTATTTGCGTCTATACTCGCACTCGTGGGGTGCGAGTATAGACGCAAATAGTGAATGTGGCATACGACCACGGCGATACGGCATAATAATTTCAGCAGAGACAATTTTCTTGTTTCATACTTTTTTGACAGTGTTTTTTTTGGCAGTCGGGTTTTAGTTTTTAAAGTTTATTTTTATTAATTTTTATGCATGCTTTCCAATATCTTTCAAGAAATTTTCGGAAATTGATCTGCGTGAATCTTCCTGCGCTATCCTTAAATCGGAGTACTCTGGCCACCCTACAGGGGGGGTAATGAGTCGCGAAGATTTTCGCAAGGGTGCAAATGTTTATATAGAGTGAGAATTTATGTTCCTTCGTGCTCAGAAATGTATGTGTGATTGTATGTGTGAGGTGAAAAATTAGTGAGGTTTGCGATTTATTGGGTGAATGGGGTTGATATTAGTTGGGAGGTAATTAATTTAGTTTCTTTATAGACTATTCTGAATACTACTAGGCTGGTTTTCGCGTGAATTAAATTCGTATTTGGCTATGGATGAATATGTCTAAAAAGTATAGACAATTTTATTTTTCTTCCAAGTGTCCTTAACCCAAGGCCTTATAAGACCGCCTTACGTTGTACATATCCTGTAATATCTAGTCTTAAGTGTTCATATTTTATTTCGAGTGCAATAAAAGTATATTTATTTGTTAATTTTCCTCACGTTTATACTGAATAATAAAAAGTTTAAGGTAACACATAAGAAGAAGAAAGAAATAAGATTATTTTTTTGCGCTCGGTTCGCGTAATGATTAAGCTTAATATTTTTAGAACACAAAAACACAATTTTTTGTTATCTTAAATTCTATTTCTGATTTACCAAAAATTTCTATTTTTGATTCAATTCCTTGTTTTCAAAAACACCCTGTATGTTTCTTTCGGGGGCGCTCTCATTGCTTATCTTTGCTCTAAGACTTTCAACCCTTAGTTTTATAATGTATTTGGAGGGTGCGTCGCTATGTGGGTATACACCACCCGCGGGAGAGCCACGCTTCGGCATGAATGGGTGGGCTCGATAGCTATGATACCAACGCTTCAGAAAACTGTCGTGTGCTGTTTTGCCGAATGAATAAAGGTACTGGTGGCCCAGGTGAAAAGAAGGTTTTAAATGTTGGCAGCCCACTTAATAGTTGTGACTCCACGGTGTTGCTATATATGGATGGCGACAGTAGCTTACCATCAGGTGATGCATCTGCTCATCTGACACCTCTCACCTAAAAAACAAATGCACAAATGTTGGGTCCGTTTTTGTACGCGAAAAATTGATTTACGCAAAGAGTGGCCGCGTAAATCAATTTTTCACGCACGCGTTGGACCTAACATTTTTGCATGGTTATTTAATAAATAGTATAAGTATTTGCCGAGAAGTTGTTGCCCCGAAATTGTTTAAAATAGATCCGGTTTAGTAGTTAAAAATTAAAATCGATTAGCGTCGCTAGTGTGCCCTACCCGTCACCTTAAAAGACTTATCTCATGGCAGGCAGCGGCATGACTGTGCTCCGGCATTGTTGAAGTCCGGTTAAGTCGCGGCGGTTACCATTTACCATCAGATAGGTCAATGCTAAGTTTGTTGTTGATATATGATATATGTCACCGGAAAATTAAAAGATCCGTAGTTTATCAATTTACTAGGAAGTTTATAAACTTTCGTAGGATTCTAAACGGGAGATAAATTGTATTATTTTACGTCCACACTTTCGTAAATTTATCAATTTCGGACGTCACACGGTAAATTTATAAACTAACGGATATCTATTCGTAAAATTTTATATGGTTCGACCAAGCACAGAAACACTTAAATATACGAATCTTTGAATTACGTAAAAAAACACACTGCTCTCTGATTGGTCAATATTCATAGTGGCAATGCCAATCAGATCGCGCGTAGTAATTTGGATATTGCTTACTTATTATTTTACGAGTGAGTAAGTTTATCAATGTACGAAAATGTGGCCGTAACATAATATCATTCATCTCCCGTTTAAAATCCTACGAAAGTTTATAAACTTCCCAGTAAATTGATATACTTACGGATCTTGTTATTTTTCGGTGACATTGTATATATATATATATATATAATTGCCATACTCACCACGCTTGGCAGACGGGTTGGCGAGGGTTTTGATATAAATGCAGAGTTTTCCTTCTCTTGGTACTGATCATGCCAGCAGATTTACCTTAGTCGCTTTTTACGACACCTCGGTAAGAGTGAGGTCTGCCAAGCGTGGTGAGTATGGCAATTACCCCTCATGTGATTGAGGGAGGACCGTGCCCCAGCAGTGGGGACTTATATGGGCTGACGATGATGATGATGATGATATATATATAAAAAAAATACAAATTCCATTCCTTATTTCGGAACACCCTGTCTGTTTCTTTCGGGGGCACTCTCATTGCTTATCTTTGCTCTAAGACTCGTAACCCCTACTTTTATAATGTATTCGGAGGGTGCGTCGCTATGTACACACCTTTAGGGAGGGGGGGAGCGGGGAAGAATCTACTCTTGAGATGTCTTCTTTTCGACGGGGGTCGGAAACGCGATTTTAAACCGAATGAATTGATAATGCGGTTTTCTAGACACGATTTTGTGTGCTGTGTTTTGCTGCGTGAGTGAGGGTTCATCATCATCCTGCTGCCCTTTTCCTTTTTTTTTCTTTTTTTTTAAGGTTAAAGAAAGAAATAAGAATGTTTTTTTCTTTTCGCTCGGTTCGCGTTGTCATTAAGTATATAATTTTTAAAACACAAAAACACTATTTCTTTGATCAATTCTATCATGAGTTTAGTGGTGAATTAAATCATCAATCAAGTCTCTATCCCAGGCTTCCCACAGTCCACTTCAAAAGCCTTATTTTTTTATTCATCATCATCATCATGATTTTTGGACCGTGGGAGAGCCACACTTCGGCATGAATGGGCCGGCTCGACCGGATTGATAGCACGGCTTCACAGAAAACCGCCGTGAAGCAGCAGTGTTGTCTTTGCCCAAGGGTACCGGAGACCCAATCCGGGAGAAAGGGGGGCTTAAAGATTGGCAGCGCACTTGTGACCCCACTGGTGTTGCGGTTGTCTATAGGTGTTGGCAATCCGTCTGCTCGTGTGCCGTCTATTACATAAAAAAACGAAATTTAGAAATTAGTGCTCCAATTCCAATTTCAAGTCTGGTAAATGCAAATAAGTACAATGTATTGAAAAACTTACTATTTTCCAATACATTGTATCTATTTGCATGATTATAGTATTATTTTACTCTTTAGCGATCTCTTTGATTTCGCGGATGTTCATGGGCGGCGATGATTACTTTCCATCAGGTGACTCGCTTGCTCGTTTGTCCGCCTCTAGCATAAAAAAAATCTATTCAAAAATTGTTTTGCGGCTACCACCATATTTTTATTGATTAAAATTGATAACTAGTGACGGCGCCACTGATCCATCTGATCCCTGTAAAAGGGTTTTTAACTCAAAATGTTGAGAAAATTATTAGAATTTTACTGTGTGTGTGTAGGTCATAGGTCTCCCCTAATGCACGCCACTGCTCCCGATTTTCGGCCACTCTCATCCAGCCCACACCAGCCAGCCTTCGAATGTCATCATCCCATCTTGTCGCAGGGCATCCTACACTACGCTTACCGAGTCGCGGTCTCCACTCAAGGACTTTACGGCTCCAACGGCTGTCAGTTCTGCGGCTAATATGACCAGCCCACTGCCACTTCAGTTTGCTAATTCGGTGGGCTATGTCGGTGACTCTGGTTCTCTGGTGTGTGTGTAATAATATTCAATTTTATTAGATTTTAGTAAAATGAAGATCTGAGGAATGCCGACTATTTCTTTCTTGCTCTTGCTTGCTCTAAATTTAATTAAAATTAAAATATAAAATAAATTATCAAAACTTATTAAAAATTAATAACCACAACATAAGTAGACGTTACGTTTTTTAAAAACAAACAAAACCTCATCAGTTATTGTCATTGCATAGTAGGTTTAGAAAGATTATTATATTTTAATGTACCTATTTAGGTGCTAAGATATTTATCTATCGAAGTGTTTTTTTCTTTTAGTTTAAAATAGTTTTTTGCTATCATCAATGAAAATTCATAGCCTTAATAATGAATAGACATACGAAATCCAAATGAAAATTGCCTACGTTGAATAACACAAACTACTTTTTAAATAACGAATAAAATAATTCTCTGTGTCCATTCCAAAACCATTAAGATTCACATTAAAATAAGGCAGCACTTAATAACAATTCTATTTATATCCAGAAACATATTCCAACTAAACAAAACAAAGAAAGCTACCCAACCTCTATCGACCGAGGAAGCGACCGCATAGTTACGTTCAAAAACGCTACCCTTTTCAATTCGTTTAATAACTACACGCACACAAGCGCAAACCCCCCCGGTACCACCCCGCGCCTTGGGGCAATTCTTCAAAGGGTGAAAAAACCCCGCTTCCCCCAACCCACCCCGGGGGGAGATCCCGCCTTAAAGCAGTTCTTGGTTAAAAAAGGGGTGGATACTTAGCAACGGCAAGAATAGAATGCACGATTGATTTTTGTTACTTTTGAATTTGGAAGCGTTAGAATGCTTTTCGAATTTTGAAGTTGTTTCTTTTCGTTGAGGGCTGAAAGCGGTTTTTTTTGTAATGCTCTTATTGTTGTTGATAAAGTGTGCGATTTATTGTTGCACGTTTAAATTTAGAAGCGCGTTCGAACAGATTTTGAATTATATAGTTGTTTTTTTTTGTCTAAGTAAGAAGGTGGTTTTCTTTGTTGTAATAATATATTAAATTGTTTACTTGTTATTTTTGGGAAACACGTTACCTTATTACTTGCAATTTTTTATTCCTTTTTCAAATCAAGTAACATAATCACAGTAGCAGAAATTTCAAAGTTATAATTGACGATTTTGAGCTCTAATGGATGTCTTAAAATGTCGTTTTGGTTTATTGTTGCTTGTTTCCGAATTTTTAGTTACGCCAGGTCTCAATTGTTGAGATATTAAGGTATTCTAAACGTCTTAATAATGGTTTAGGTGGTCGGGTTCCCTTGTAAGGGCTGCGAAGGTCAGACGGCAGTCGATTTATTGTATAATTACCAGATTTTCCATATCTTAGATCACGATCCATGCGTACCTTCGGGCTCCGAAGTAATGGTTTTGGACGCAACTGGGAATGACATGCAAGGTAATGATTTAAGCACTGTACAGTCAGCGTCTGATCAAGTTACCTTGCAGTGGAAAAATAGCCCTTGTGCCCCAAACATAAGGACGATGTAAAGGTCAACAAGGGTAAATCGACGTGACGCCGTGTGTAATACTCTAAAAGTAGTCAGTGATAGTGTAGTTAAAGTCTTCTTCTTTTTTATTTATTTATTCAGACAAAATTAATTCCTGAATGCCTAACTGTGACACAGTTTGTCTTCTTTGTGTGTCTCTTCAATCTTAAAGGTTGTCTGGTAGAGATCGCTCCCAGCGATAAGACCACCTAAATCGTACATTGTATCTCTGTATACCTAGCTTTTAAGTTTTGTATGTTGTGCAATAAAGAGTATCTATCTATCTTAAAGTTATGTTTCTTGAAACTGGCGGCCAGATTGTGGCTTGAACATGGAGGTTCAAGAATGGCTCTCTATATCTTTTGGGAGAAGGAAGATCTGTTCTATGCAGGTGATCTATTTCCACTACCGTAATCACCAATTAAAAATGTCGTAAGTGAAAAGTCGCCACATTTAACAACGGCTTAAGTGATACGGCGGTACATTTCACTTACGTTTTTTTTATACGGGCACAGTATACTGGCTCACTTCAGCCTAATGGTAAGCAAAATAAGAGCACACGTTGCAATTACAACGGACGCCATAGTACAGTATCTTTTCTGTTGGCACTGCCATACTGACCCGCGAGATGCTTCTTCTCGCTTCGTTTGAAGGAATCCATATTGTAGGATGGGGGAAATACATGCGCCGGCAACAAGTTCCATTTCTTAATGGTACAACAGATATAGGAACTGCCAAACTTTTTTTTTTAAATAGGTACACAGACAGACTACAATCATGCTAGTTAATGTTAAATTAAATTTACAGTATCTATACTATTACAATATGTATGTTTTCCATCGTACAGCCACGTTTTTTTTTATGTCATTGGTGGCAGACGAACAGACGGATCACCTGATGGTAAGCGATTACCGCCGCCCATGGACACCCGCGACACCAGTGGTGTCACAAGTGCGCTGCTTACCTTTTAACCCCCCTTCCCCTGGATTGGGCCTCCTCTACCCTCACTCACGCAGCGAAACACAGCACAGTGCTGCTTCACGCCGGTTTTCTGTGAGGCCGTGGTATCACTCCGGTCGAGACGGCCCATTCATGCCAAAGCGTGGCTCTCCCATAGTCAAACGGTTTTTTACGTCCAGGACGCCTCTTCAAATCAATTTTTTTCATAATTATGAGCCGGAATAAACAATTTTTTTGTACCTACCTATCTCAACATGTGGCCGAGAAATTCAATCTTCCTCTGCAAAAATTTTTCTCATTTATTGAATTAGAACAAATGTATTAATTAAAAAATAAGCGTTTATAAAAAACAGGTAATAAAAGCTATCTGCTTACCCTATCGCGTTCGTTATAAAACCGTCTTTACGAATATCAAATTCTACCCTCATCTAAAAAGCTTATCCGAAAAACCTCACACTAGTGCACTAGACGCACACACGCGCGCGGCACGAACACACGCAAAAAAGCCTTAACTACTTCCCAGGGTTGGCGCTTGGGTCATTAATTAGGATTTTTACGTTCTCAATTTTACATAAGTATATTTTTATTTGACAGAGTAGAATAGGCCACCCTCACTCTTACCGAGGTGTCGTAAAAGGCGACTAAGGTAAAGCTGCTGGCATGATCATCAGCGCCCAGAGAAGGAAAACTCTGAATTTATATCAAAATCCTCGCCAACCCGTCTGCCAAGCGTGGTGAGTATGGCAATTACCCCTCATGTGATTGAAGGAGGCCCGTGCCCCAGCAGTGGGGACTTAAATGGGCTGATGATGATGATGATGATATTTTTATTTGAAGAGGTTTTGCCCGAAACTGTAGATATCAGGAGAGAAAATATGATAGGACACCAGGTGCGACATAGAATAATGGACGGAAAAGTGGAAGGAAAGACAAGAAGAAGAAGACCAAGAAGAATTTGGCATGAATGGGCCGGCTCGACCGGAGTGATACCACGGCCTCAAAAAACCGGAGTGAAGCAGCACTGTGCTGTGTTTCGCTACGTGAGGCCCAATCCGAAAATTGGGTTTAAAGGTTGGCAGCGCACTTGTGACTCCACTGGTGTCGCGGGTGTCCATGGGCGGCGGCAATCGCTTACCATCAGGTGATTCGTCTGTTCGTCTGTCACCTATGCCATAAAAAAAATTACGTCCAACAAGTTAAGGAAAAAGCGAATGTCACGTCGTACAGGGAATTAAAGGCCTGGTAGAGTCGAGAGAGGAATAGAGACTACTCCACTGACAAGAACGTCGCTCTTAAATTAGAGAGAGAAATTTTATAAAGATAAATGCTAAAGATGAGTAACTCCCTTAGTTTCTTACTGACAAATCTCTTATATTCTATCAGATTTGTATTCCATATTGCGTATTCCTTTTTAAACGGCCTGCAGTGCTTTGTCGACGGGTGGTAATCGCTTACCATCAGGTGATCTGATCGCCTGCCCCTTGTCACATAAAAAGATGACAAGATCACTAACTTTGAGCCTGGTCCGACAGTAAAAATGTCTCTATAGAAAATTTCAGGTAAAAATTGTGACCCGATCCGGGAATGAAATTCAGGAAACCAAGTGCCACTATCACTTTAAGTGCGAAATATCATCATCAATTCACCATTCATTCAGTTCTGACATACTACCAACCATGAGGTTGGTAATGGGTAACCATTACTTCCTAGCCACAGTCGCAATATCGGATAAATGGTCGAGTACCAACAGTGAGGACACAATATCGTAGACACAGAAGGCCTTTAGCTGACATTGATATCGTAGTGTTCGTTGACCTATGCGCTAGGCAGTACATCATATCGTGTCTCTCCCGCACGCATTCCGTACAGTCTGTCTCACGCCTAACCACGCTGAGTTACATAAATAGAGATGTTTGCGTAGCCTTCTTAGCACGCGGGGCATCCTGTATTCTATGTCTATTTATTTTGTACACAGAGCGTCATCGAATAATAATCACCTGAAAAAAAAAACATGTAGTCCAAAAAATTGTGGCGCACAACCCTACGTACCTCCCTAACGCCCCGCGGGGGTGGGGCCCTCATATCCTTGCAGAAAATTTGTTTACTTCTCTCTCGGCAAGGAGCCCCGGATCCGGGAAGCGCCCGTTTGAAATACGAACGCGAGGCTATAGCACTGGCTGGCTTTGTTCGATCGGATGTTGGATAAAAACTAAATAACTGCACTGTCAAAGGAGATTTAAAAGGATCTAATTTGAATTAAAAATTATTCTGATTAATATTTTGAAATACGAATGCGGTGTTATTGTACTGGCTGGTTGTATTCCATTGGATTTTTTTAAAAAGTTATAACTCGACTGCAGACTTTATTTACAGTTTAAAGAACTGCGAATTTTATTATTACACTCAAAATGCCACTGGATTGCATTGTTCAATAGGATGTTGCATTAAAATTAAGTTATAAAGTTTCTTCTGCTGATGTTTTCAACTACGAACTCGCTATTGCTTTGAATTAAAATTAAATACCTATCTAAATTATCAATGGTTTGAATTAAAGTAAATTTATTTTCCAAACGAACAGTAGGAATGAATTATATTTAATTTTCAGAATAAGTTTAAATTTAGAATAAGATTGAATAGAAAATTAAAATCCAAAAGAAAAACTTAAAATTCTAAAGCCTAATTTCCGATGGATAGTCAGAAAACTTACGATTTTTTTTTGATCGCTTATTCCGCAAACATTAATAAATAATTCACTCTTTGCTACTGGAATGTACTGAATTCTACATTGAGCGTGGCTCTTACTTACGCAAAAGATTGCTACAAGAATATCAACTTTATTAATTCGCTGTAAGTACCAAAATAACTACCTAATTCCGACCTCTTGTTAATTTCTTTTTTCTTTCTTTTTTTTTTCTTTTTTTAGGGTTCCGTAGCCAAAATGGCAAAAACGGAACCCTTATAGTTTCGTCATGTCCGTCTGTCCGTCTGTCCGTCTGTCCGTCTGTCACAGCCGATTTACTCGGAAACTATAAGTACTACAGTGATGAAATTTGATGGGAATATGTGTTGTATGAACCGCTACGAAAATATGACACTAAATAGTAAAAAAAAGAATTGGGGGTGGGGCCCCCCATACATGTAACTGAGGGATGAAATTTTTTTTTTCGATGTACATACCCGTGTGGGGTATCAATGGAAAGGTCTTTTAAAATGATATAAAGTTTTCTAAAAAACATTTTTCTTAAAGTGAACGGTTTTTGAGATATCAGCTCTCAAAGTCGTAAAAAGTATGTCCCCCCCCCTCTATTTTTATAACTACGGGGTATAAAATTCTAAAAAAAATAGAGGTGATGCATGCTAATTAACTCTTTCAACGATTTTTGGTTTGATCAAAGTATCTCTTATAGTTTTTGAGATAGGTTGATTTAACTGTAATTTTGGACTTTGCTGCTACGGAACCCTTTGTGCGCGAGCCCGACTCGCACTTGGCCGGTTTTTTTATAATAAATATTTCACCACATCACATACATTGATCTGACTCCGAGATAGGTAGCTCAAGCACCTGTGTTACAGATATCAGAATCAACAGTGAGATTACAAATATATACTTATAATACTTTTCTTTTGTAAATACATACTTATAATACATAGCAAACACCCAGACCAATACAAACAAACATGTTCATGCACACAAATGTTTATACTGTGCGGGGATCGAACCCGCAACCCTTGTATCAGAGGCAGCGTTCACTACCACTGTTCCAATCGGGTCGTCATAAATATTTCACACACATGTCGTAAATATTTCAAAGAATTCTTTTAATGTAAAAAGTTATAAGATCATTAAGCGAACCGCACCACGTTTCTCGCCATATTGTATTTAATTCCGGCTCAATTTTGAATTTCGCAAACTTGAGCGGAGCGAAGTTTGGATTGAGCGTCGCGCGACGACGCGACGAGCTAAACTCGCCTGATTGGCTCGCGTGAGTTGCGTTTTTACTAGGCGACAAGGCTATTTTGGCCGATATAAATCATATCCGCCAATCGATTACGGTAACGGTGGCCAATGTCAACGATCGGCCACGTACGCAGGATATAATATTATAGTGCTCAAGTGTGCGCGCAAACACAAGTGCACTCTCATATCCCTACGACTCTCACCAGTGTGAAGTGTGACACGACCGGAGAGGGATCAGGCGCAGGACCAACGAGGCACGGAGGTACATGACCGCTAACTTCCAAAACCTCCTTGCTGACACTAAGAATTTCGTACCGAAAAATTAGGTACAATTTTTGGCCCAACCCGGGGATCAAAGCCGGAACTACTACTTCTACTCATGGCGCCATTGAGGCATTCAAAACCACATCGACAAAGAGATAAAAAGTGTCAAAAGTCGTGGTAGTCCTGTGACACTATTTAAAAGGGTACCATATTGGTACCAATTTTATCGGCCCAAGGACGTCTCCTTAAATCACAGGGTGACAAGTCTGTCACACTGTGATTTAAGGAGCTATTTTCGCATCCTTTTTACGTAAGAGGGGGCAGACGAGCAGACGGATTACCAGGTGGCATTTTTTTATGTGATAGGTGGCAGAAGAGCAGACGGATTATCTGATGGTAAGCGAACTATTGCATTGTCTTCAATGCAATAAGCGACCCAATGTCGGTCAATATTTAATTTACAGTTTTAGTTAGGATTGGACTTTTGTTGCCGCTATACTAGTTAATTATAATGTATCAAGATGGGAATTAACACGATATTTATTATGTGATACAACATTGTGTACTCATATACTTGGCTCGACGTTTCGCACTTTCGTTAAATCTAAAAAACTATGCTAGTTAATTGTCATCTAAAATCATCTTTGGAATAAACAGTGTTCAGTTTTGAATAAAAAAAAAATTAAAAGCTATTTCTGACCCACCGCCTAACAGAACTCTAATAGGAGTGTCGGTCCAAGATCCAAATTTCTTAGCGTCCAAGATGGCGGCTAACGAAGGAGTCGGCGTATTCGAGTCACGAGCACCTGACAAAAGTGCTGCATCTGACTGCGACTTCGGAACAAATTCAATAAAGTTGCCCGAAACTGCGCTAAGGGGAATACATAATTTCTTAGTGTCTCTTTGTGTGCCTGTAGAGGTGGGGTGAAGATGGCGGAGGATACTACGTTATCGATAAAACTCAAACTGCGTAATAATGGATCGATGGATGGCGGTCTGATACTGTGCGTTCGCGGAATTTTCTACCACGTAGGAGAGGAAGGCAAAGCGGAACACTTAACAAAAAAAACTATAAAAAAGAAACTATTCAGTTTTATTACACTTCTTCAACGTAATATTAATCAACATTCTTTACTCTACATTAGGTACGAATCAGACTTTGATAAAATCACAAACAATGAAGATATTCGTTGATTTCTAACACCTTCAATATGTCCATTTTACCTTCATGTGTGAGGCAAAACGGACCACACATGAACGGACTTCATCATCATCATCGGCCCATTTAAGTCCCACTGCTGGGGGGCACGACACCTCGGTAAGAGTGAGGGTGCCCTATTCTACTCTGCCGGGACCACACGGCATCAGTCACGGGTCATATTTAATTTACAGTTTTAGTTAGGATTGGACTTTTGTTGCCGCCTATACTAGTTAATTATAATGTATCAAGACGGGAATTAACACGTTATTTATTATGTGATACAACATTGTGTACTCATATACTTGGCTCGACGTTTCGCACTTTCGTTAAATCTAAAAAACTATGCTAGTTAATTGTCATCTAAAATCATCTTTGGAATAAACAGTGTTCAGTTTTGAATAAAAAAAAAATTAAAAGCTATTTCTGACCCACCGCCTAACAGAACTCTAATAGGAGTGTCGGTCCAAGATCCAAATTTCTTAGCGTCCAAGATGGCGGCTAACGAAGGAGTCGGCGTATTCAAGTCACGAGCACCTGACAAAAGTGCTGCATCTGACTGCGACTTCGGAACAAATTCAATAAAGTTGCCCGAAACTGCGCTAAGGGGAATACATAATTTCTTAGTGTCTCTTTGTGTGCCTGTAGAGGTGGGGTGAAGATGGCGGAGGATACTACGTTATCGATAAAACTCAAATTGCGTAATAATGGATCGATGGATGGCGGTCTAATACTGTGCGTTCGCAGAATTTTCTTCCACGTAGGAGAGGAAGGCAAAGCGGACCACTTAACATAAAACAAGTATAAAAAAGATACTATTCGGTTTTATTACACTTCTTCAACGTAATATTAATCAACATTCTTTACTCTACATTAGGTACGAATCAGACTTTGATAAAATCACAAACAATGAAAATATTCGTTGATTTCTAACACCTTCAATATGTCCGTTTTACCTTCATGTGTGAGGCAAAACGGACCACACATGAACGGACTTTATCATCATCATCAGCCCATTTAAGTCCCCACTGCTGGGGCACGGCCTCCCTCAATCACATGAGGGGTAATTGCCATACTCACCACGCTTGGCAGACGGGTTGGCGAGGGTTTTGATATAAATGCAGAGTTCCTTCTCTGGGTGCTGATGATCATGCCAGCAGCTTTACCTTAGTCGCCTTTTACGACACCTCGGTAAGAGTGAGGGTGCCCTATTCTATTCTGCCGGGGACCACACGGCACTTACATAAAATGAATCGGTCAGCACATTTTCCACTTAAAAATGTTGTCTCCTCGTCCTTATCTTCTACTCCTGCGCAAAGGCAGTGTGCCCGTAAACGACATTCTGGACATTGCACCCGCTTGATTCTGAGTACAAATGAGATCAGTATATTGCATTTATGATGCTGGCTTTATCCCAAGAATCTCGATTGAATTTTCTTTTATAATTATTTACCATCTGAAACTAAAGCAAAAAAATAAATGAAAGCATTGTCTTCTTCTATTTTGATTGCATTTAGATTAATTAACATTCACATTATTTTATAGAAGGCAAAAGGTACACCGGTCCATTATGCCTGGGTCCGTTTTTCCTTATTGGTACTTACAAGAAAATCGAATAATTTAGAGGTTATAAATTGAGTTACAGTAGGCTTACTTCGTTATTCGTTTAATCATATATCAGTTAACATGTGATTGTCATCAGAGCACCTTATTGCAATCCTAATCAAACTGTTGGCTAATTGAAAAATGCAATGTTTAGTTTAGTTCCCGGTGGATCTGAGTACACTGACCTACCCCGGCAACATGGCTTCCAATATTTTGACCTTGATTATTAAAAGACATATAACGCCATCTATCTGATGGCGTTATATGTCTCTTAATAATCAAGGTGGACCGTTTTGCCCACAGGGTTCGTTTTGCCTTCCTTTCCCCTACCTCGGATCTGTGGAACGGTTTGGCTGCGGGAGTATTTCCCGACGGCTACGACTTAAGGACCTTCAAGAGAAGAGCGTACTCCTGTTTAAAAAGGCTGGAAACACATTAGCGATCTCTCTGATTTTGCGAATGTTCATGGGTGGCGTTGATTACTTTCCATCAGGTGACTCGCTTGCTCGTTTGTCGCCTCTAGCATAAAAATAAAAACATAAAATAAAAGTTTAAATTTCCTTAAGTGTCAAAAAGTATGAAATTAAGAACTGCAACACGTTTCTCGAAATATATTGTACTTAATTCTGGTTCAATTTTAAATAAGGAGAATCCAAATTTTGTTTGGTTCGCGCGAGTTCCCTCCAAAAGCGGCTACTATTGGCGTGAATAATTTTTTCGCGTATAAACGGACACAACATTTGAGGTTTAACATTTGTGCATGGTTATTTAATAAATAGTATAAGTGTTTACCGAAAGATTGTAATCCCGAAATTGTTTAAAATAGATCCGGTTTAGTAGCTCAAAATTTAAATCCCTGCCCGTCAGCTTAAGATAGTAGCACTTTTTTAAAACAGATAAAAATATTTAATGTATAATAATTTGAAAATGTGTTAGGTATATTTGTTTTTCAAAATGAAGTCGAGAAGTCAAATTGAGCCTGGTAAATCATTTTGCTGGT
The DNA here is from genome assembly GCA_019059595.1 of Marasmia exigua. Classification (NCBI taxonomy): domain Eukaryota; kingdom Metazoa; phylum Arthropoda; class Insecta; order Lepidoptera; family Crambidae; genus Marasmia; species Marasmia exigua. The sequence goes on along the minus strand of CM032488.1, from coordinate 9,086,361 downwards.
AAATGTTTCTTCTGTAAGCACGAAACATTATATCCTGCTAAAAAGCATAATTTAAAGGATTTTTTTAAAAATACGCCCATCGATAAAAACATCGATACTTTTCACGCCATATCGTCTCGCCTCTAGTTACCCGCACCAATGGCGTTACTATTTAAATCTAGTTACAAGTTCTGAATGTATTTTGTTAATTTCAACTAAGTTGGGACATGAAAATTCCTTAGGAACAGGTGCGTCCAAACTTGGGCCTTACGACTCTTTCGAGAGAAGTGCCTTGGCCTTGCCCCGGTCAGGGGGGGGCTGAGTGGGCATAAATAATAGACGCATATAGTTGGTGAGGTGGCAAAAATTTGGTTTATGGTGTGTGAAAAGAACTCCCAGCAAAAATTTAAGCTTTGTCGTCCTCGATGGCGCGGTAGCTATGGTGCTGTGCCCGGGATCCCGGGTTAGATTCCCGGTCGGAAGACTTTAAAAACTAACTTATAAATTATTTCGGGCTTAGGTGTGCAGGAAGACGCCCCGACCCAGCTATCGTCATCTGGAACATGGATGCATAGGAATATAGGAATGCCCTAATTTGAGGCTAGGTGACATTTATTTATATACCTATTTATTCAAATTTCTAACAAATTTAACTCATACAACGGAAATATGGCGAAGCCCTGTCTAAGAATTTTAGAACAAAGAAATTAGAACGTTCCATTTTAGTTATCTTTAAAGATTCTGTTTTCGAAAAGCTGACCAAGTATCTAGCCAATTTTTCAACTATCTAATTCTTAAGATTCTGTTTTTAAAAAGTCCACCAACAAACAAAAGCATCAACCAGTCAGTATTCTTACTCCAAATTCCAACATTCCATTTTTAAACCATTCAAATTATGTAGAACAAATTCAAACAACGGAACTACGGACGGCATAGTTATGTACCTAAGTGCGATCCAAGATGCCTCCCACCCCTCCTCGCGAACGAAATTTAATTGTAGGATATTAATTCGACGGCTAATTTCTATAGTTCCCTCCCGATAAGAGTACCGTTTTCTTGGAGGGGGCGATAAATTGAGCGATACGCGTGCCTCAGTAATTGGTATCGTGTTTTCGTTATAAAATTATTGGTTGGAGGGAAAAATTTGGTTCGAAGAAGAGTGAGTGAGTGTACAGCATTGGGACTATTTAAGACCCAAAATGAATGTTTGATTGCAACTCAACTCTAGTAGTAGTAGTAGTATCGGAGAAGAACTTGCAGATGTTCATGACCGGCGATGATTACTTACCATCATGTCACCCGATGGCTCGTTTTCCGTCTCTAGCATGAATAAAATCACATATTTGACATGTGCTAAAAAAGCTCTTTCATTTGATACCCCACACGGTACCGTCAAGATTTTTTTTTTTTAGTTCCTTACTCTAAGTCCTCTAGAGGGCGATGTAGTCAATTTAACGTGACGTCATGTAGCCTATAAATAGAAGACAATCACGATGCTTCTAACGACACCTCATTTGTTCAAATACGATAGCTAGTTTAGAAGTTATGAGGGAACAGATGATCAACCATACATGCATACGGGTCAAAATCATAACTCTCCTTTTTGCTTCGCCGTAGTCGGGTAGAAAATGGTCTAATGAAAAGTTAACAATGATTTGCATTGATATGCAATACTTACTATTCAATGATTTCTTACATCTTATTGTAATTGCATGACAAAGAGTGACGCTTTTTATTAGTCTACTAAGGCGATCATCTTCATCATCATTTCAGCCAATAAACGTCCACTACTGGATATAGGCCTCCCCCAATGCTCTCCACAAAGAGCAGTCCTGTGCCGCCCGCATCCGAGGGACTCCCGCGACCTTCACCAGATCGTCGGTCCACCTTGTGGGGGGCGCCACAGCTTCGCCCTCCTATACGCTAGGGCGATGCATCGTCGAAATTAGCGCTGTCAATCATTTTTTTTATTGTAACGAATAAGTATAAGACATTTTTTTTTTACTTTTTTTACTTTGTATTTTTCTAGATAAATATTTTTGTGATTATTTATGAGTACTTACTGTTATGTTTTAACTTTCTAGCCTGAGAAACAGGTTCGCCTAGTTCAGGCATTTGTAGGTATTTATCTCTGACCTTATTGTAATAGGTTTACATATGTATTATTCGTGTAAAATTATTATCTGAATAAATTGAATTGACTTGATTTAAACAAAAAGTACTCGTGAGAATGTTTAGAGGAATTGACTTATCGCTCTTCGAGACGTATAACGTATATTAAGTAACCATATTTCATATTACTGGGTAAATTGGCCACTTTTAGCGATGATAAAAACTGAATGAAACTGAATTCAAATATATAAATAGTATGTACGGTATTTATACTTAAATATTGAAGATACTTTTGAATCATTCTATAGACATTTTTTTTTGTTGAGTTCTTCTGACTAAATGCCAGGTGGTCTCTCCACGTCGTCCCATTCTTGGTTGCCATTTTCTAAATATTTTAGTCAACCAATCAACATTAATTATCAACAATTTTAATTAACAGTATAAATGTGTGTGTGTCTGTCTGTTTCTCCGTCTTTCACGGTAAAACGGAGCGATGGAGTGACGTGATTTTTCAAGAGAAGATAGTTGAAGGGATGGAGATTAACATAGGCTAGTTTTGTCTCTTTCTAACGCGAGCGAAGCCGCGGGCAAAAGCTAGTAAAAAAATAAATTTTAAAATGTGCTTGCTACTTCGTATTACACAAAACGTCGTAGCACTTCTACGCTCTGCTACGAAGCTACGACATAAAAAAGGGAGTTTCGCGTAAACCGTAGCGGATAAAGTGCCCGATGTAGCTTATATCGGCCGGGCTACCATTGTATCATTGCAGGGACGGACTGAGTGGAGGAAACATAGAAAATAAACAAAAATATTCAAAAATGTTCTGTAAACCTTTGTGGTTTAAGACGAGGTTTTATAGCAGTTTTCATTATATTTGCAAAATAAAAAAAAAGTTATTTTTTTGTTTTTTACGTCAAAACTTCTCTATAACACCGTTTTAGCTAAGATATGTTTATTGAACGTCTATGAATAAAGCTATTAGTTCCTATTTATGCACTGCTTGATCGCTAAAAATAATATTAAAAAAAAAATAATAATAATAAATAAAATAAAAAAAATAAAAAAAAATATTAGGATTGTGTCTCCATCGGCGGCGGCAATCGCTTATCGTCAGGTGATCCGTCTACTCGTATCCCATCACCTCTGATTGGGTTTTACCAGATTCATTGAACGGTTGTGAATCGATTGCATTGATAAACATTGCTTGGACGACCCGTTTAGAACAGTGGTAGTGAACGCTGCCTTGGTCCAAGGGCTGCGGGTTCGATCCCCGCACAGTACAAACACTTGTGTGCATGAACATGTCTGTTTGTATTACAATAAAAAAGTATTATATGTATATATTTCTAATCCCACTGTGGATTCTGATATCCGTAACACAGTTGCTTGAGCTACGTATGTATGTGATGTTGTAAAATATTTATTAATTTATTGCTCGAAGTTGATTGTTTGGCGTGTTAACTTTGATTTGACGCATACCTACCTACGTTTTATAAAACGCCAACTAACACTTACGTATTATAAACTAACAAAACAACAGATGCAATCAAAGACGTTTGCTACCAAAAATAATTAAAATATATCAATTAACACGATGTAGTTGCAGGTGTGGCTTGACATCGTAAAGGATGACATGCGTGCTTATAAACTGACCACTAGAGATGCACAACACCGTGCGAAGTGGAGGAGTCGAAGTAGGAAAGCGGACCCCGGGCTCCGAAGCGACGGCTTGGGACGCAACCGAGACAACATGCTAAGATGATGATGGAATCAACACGATGTAAAACATTTAGCCGTGTGGTCCCCGGCAGAGTAGAATAGGCCACCCACACTCTTACCGAGGTGTCGTAAAAGGCGACTAAGGTAAAGCTGCTGGCATGATCATCAGCACCCAGAGAAGGAAAACTCTGCATTTATATCAAAACCCTCGCCAACCCGTCTGCCAAGCGTGGTGAGTATGGCAATTACCCCTCATGTGATCGAGGGAGGCCCGTGCCCCAGCAGTGGGGACTTAAATGGGCTGACGATGATGACGATGATGATGAAAACATTTAAAGGCGACGGGTAACCTAACTAGCGACAACAATCGATTTAAATTGTTAGCTACTAAACCGGATCTATTTTAAACAATTTCGGAGAGGGAGTCTCTAAGCATTGTATAAATATACTATTTATTTAATAATTGTACACTACTTTTTGATCTGTTTTTTCACTCGATTCTTTGGATTAAGGCCATAAGTGGCCGTTTTTGGCGGTAATTACAATTTCAAGTACAAAAGCCGACCCAAAAGTTAAGTATAAGTATTAAAGTGTTTTCCGAGAGGCTGCAGCTTCGAAATTGTTAAAATAATTGCCGGTTTAGTTGCTAATCATTTAAATTAATTGGCGTCGCTAGTGTGCCCTACCCGTCATCTTAACGAGAGTATTTTAAAATTGGGCGGACGTTTCTCACAACATCTCATAGGTTGACCTGATTCCGTACTAAGCAGCTAAAGCACTTGTGTTACAGATATCAGACAACAGAGGAATACAAATATATGCTTTAATACATATATTACACCCAGACACCGAACAAACACAAGTGTTCATCGCACGAATGATTGTCCAGGTTGGGGATCGAACCCACGACCTTTGGCGTAAGAGGCAGGGTCACTGCCAATTGCGCCATCCGGTCAGTCAATGAAATAATAATAATAATATATTATGAAATATGAAATAGTTTTTTTTATTATATATTTATATTGTATTAAATAACTAAAAATATGTTAAATCAACAAAAGTGATACCTAAAAATTATGTACATATTTACAAAAAGAAATTGTCTGCCCCACTGATATTGTCCAACGTGCCCAGAATGCTAGCGGCGTTGCCTCTTTGGATGGCCAACCCTAAACGTTGGCCGAGGTAACTGCCAGCATTCCGGTCCCCAGAGAACTCGATCAGTCGGGCAGACAACTCTTGAAAGAGTTTTCGGGCCTCCGGTCCCCACGGCCCCAGTGTTTCCACGCCAAATGGGGCAAAGCGGTAGCAGCTATCTAAGGCGGAGTACTTGTACCGTTTTCGGGTCTCCGCCGAGGCAGCTGCAGCGCCTGCGCCTGCGCCTGAAATAGTTGGTTTTATTTTTAAATATATGTAGGTAGGTAACCTAATTAACTACCCTCAAATACGTCCCAGTAAGACCCGGGCGAAAATATAAATTGGGATTCATATATTTGCGAGGGCTGCGGGTCCAAGAGTGTTTTGAAAAGTAGTTCGGCTGCCCTAATTCCTTTAGTTTTACTGCCTTTTTGGGTGTTTTTAGTTCGGCCGGTTTAGAAGGGTCGATGTTTGGTTAGGCCGACCTTTTTTAGCCGTTCGGGACCGAGTAGTTTTAGTTCGGGATGGGGCGTTCGGAAACTCTTGAAGGGCCCTACCCTTAGTAGGTGAGGGTTGAAAAAAGGATTTTTAGTTTAAAGAGTGTACAATTTTATTTTAGCAAAATACAACTATTTTACATCGTCATCCCATTTAAGTCCCCACTGCTGGGGCACGGGCCTCCCTCAATCACATGAGGGGTAATTGCCATACTCACCACGCTTGGCAGACGGGTTGGCGAGGGTTTTGATATAAATGCAAAGTTTTCCTTCTCTGGGTGCTGATGATCATGCCAGCAGCTTTACCTTAGTCGCCTTTTACGACACCTCGGTAAGAGTGAGGGGCCACCCTCACCCAGCAGCAGCAGCAGCAGCACCCAGCACCCAGTGGCCGTGTGGTCCCCGGCAGAGTAGAATAGGCCACTATTTTACATCTAAGAACTATTTACTATATACATAAATCTGTACCACTCGTAAATACATATTAAGGTCACGGGTAGGGCACACTAGCGACGCCAATCGATTTTAATTTTTAGCTACTAAACCGGATCTATTTTAAACAATTTCGGGGTTACAACCTCTCGGTAAACACCTATACTATTTATTTAATACTTATAGTTAACTGTTTGGTCTGCTTTTTTTTAAATTTATTAGAGACAACAAACAGTTACACATTACAAACTTAAACAATACACTGTACAATTACATGATAATTAAATGTAAAAAATAATAAAATCTTTATTTGCTGAGGGCTGCGGGTCCAAGAGTGTTGAAAGTAGTTCGGATGCCCCTAATTCCTTTAGTTTTACTGCCTTTTTGGTGTTTTTTTACGTTCGGCCGGTTAGAAGGGGCGATGTTTGGTTAGTCCGACCTTTTTAGCCGTTCGGGACGAGAGTTTTAGTTCGGGATGGGCGTTCCCCGGGAAAACTCTTGAAGGGCCCACCCTTACGTAGGTGAGGGTGGAAAAAGGATTTTAGTTTAAAAGAGTGTTACAATTTTTTTTAGCAAAATGCAACTATTTTACATCTATGAACTATTTACTTTAAATCATATTAAGCGTCACGGTTAGGGCACACAAGCGACGCCAATCGATTTTAATTTTTAGCTACTATACCGGATCTATTTTAAATTTTTTGCCGGTTCGATCCCCACCCTGGACAAACATTCGTGCGATGAACACTTGTGTTTGTACGGTGTCTGGGTGTAATATATGTATTTAAGTAGGTATATATTTGAGTTCCTCTGTTGGAACAATTGGGAGATTAGGATGAATAAGAAGTTGTCTTTGCTTTTTAAGAAGGTGGAGAATTAAAAAAAAACAATTGCTTACGAGTGTAATGGAAACCGCGCCACGCAAAGTTCCGCAGAAAAATAAGAAACTTAAATTTGAGGTTCCTTGTGTTAATGAACATGAATATACTGAACATAATGAGCTCAAATTTGAATGTTGATGGTGACTCAAGCGCGGTTTTAACCGGACTTCTTTTAAGGCGCGGACTCAAATCATTCATCATGCTAGTTGAGTCCAATAAACCGTCACTTTAGGTCTCGTGATGTGCTTTTCTTACATGGAATCTCTTATTGTACATAGTTGTTATAAAAAATGATTATGTTAAAAAAGAACATTTCTTTTATGAAATGGGGGGATATTTATGAAGATGAGCAGACGTATCACCTGATGGTGAGTGATTATCTGATATCTGTAACACAAGTGCTTAAGCTACTTAGTACGGAATCAGGTCAACCTATGAGATGTTGTGAGAATTATTATTATTATTAATATTTGCGTGGCAGCCCTGCCCATAGGTTGGGTTAGAGTGTTCGAGTGTCTGAATAATTTTTGGCGTCGATGCGTCGTTTTAGTTTTTAGTGTGGATTTGCAAATACGAATGCCGCTTCGAAATTAACTTTGTGTTCGCTGTATTATAATTTAGGCTCGTTTTGTAGGGAATTTCGGGAAAGAAAAATATCGTGTTTAAAATAATTAGATAACATTTATTTAAAACGAATGATTAAAAGAACAAATGTTTTGATTATGAGAAAAAAAGTGGATTATTGTTTTGTGATAAATATCTATTGATTGAACTAGCGCCTGTGTTTTCAGATCGATACGACCTGCAAACCTTCAAGAATAGAGCGAACCTATATAGGGTGTATCTGTGAACATTTACATCCTTCTAACCACGTGTACTACCCACCATTCTGAACAACATTTGTTCAATAACTTTTAGAAATTCGCATAAAAAAAATTAACTTTTCATAGAAAGTCGGTCACGTGACGTGGTCATTTTGTATGGGGAGTTGAAAAACTTTTCGATAAATTTCGAAAAGTCATAGAAGAAATGTTATTCAGAATGGTTGGTAGAACACGTGGTTAAAGGGATGTAAATGTTCACAGATACACCCTGTATATACTCCTTGTTAATAAAAAATGTCACAAAATCTTTCGGTTTTTTTCGTATAGCACACACATTTCGTATAGTATACACTGTATTAACAGTGGAAAAGCCACGCTTCAGCATTAATGGACCGGCTCGACCGGAGTAATACCACGTCCTCACAGAAAACCGGCGTGAAGCAGTGCATGCGCTGTGTTTCGCTGCGTGAGTGAGGGTACCGGAGGCCCAATCCAGTGGAAGGGGGGTTAAAAGGTAAGCAGCGTACTTATGCTACCACTGGTGTTGCAGGTGTCCATGGGCGGCGGTAATCACTCACAGGTGTTCCGTCGGTTCGTCTGCCACCTATATCATAAAAAACACTATGCTATTATTTTCTAAAAAATTATAAGCTTAGGTCACCTGGACAGTAATAAGAAATCGATTGATATCTCTCATTCATCAAAATCGGCTGGGTAGTTTAAGCAGAATCTTGGAACATACCACCATACTTACATACATAGACTGCTAAAATCATAACCCTTCCTTTTTGGCTTTTCCGTTGTCAGGTAAAAAGGCAAGCAGCGCTCTTGTGACTGAATTGATTTGCAGGTGTCCATGGGCGGCGTAATCACTTACCATCCACCTGATGGTAATGGTGATACGTCTGCTCATCTTCATAAATATCCCCCGATTTCATAAAAAAAAAATGTTTTTTTTTTTTTAATATTTCTTATACTCGTAACTACTCCAATAAGAGACCCCTTGAAAGATAAGCACACCACGGGACCCAAAGTGAAGCCTTTGGCTGGACATAACTGGCACGACGAATGATTGGAGTCCGCGCCACGAAAAAAGTCCCGTGAAAACTGCAATTCAGTCGCTATCAACATTAAAATTTCAGCTTTATGTTCATTAACACAAGAACCTCAAATTTAAGTTTCTTATTTTTCGGCGGGACTTTTTGCGTGGCGCGGTTTCTATTACACTCGTAAGCAATTGTTTTTTTTTAAATTCTCCACCTTCTTAAAAAGCAAAGACAACTTCTTATTCATCCTAATCTCCCAATTTACCAGCCAGAGTGAGTTGAAAAATTGATTAAAGCTTGCCGCCGCAGCCCGGAGAGTTGTACTACGGAAACGTCAAAGTTTCCCGGGGGGAGGGGGAAAAATGAGCGAAGACGGAGTGGGGAAGTTTAAATTTGGAATTTGGGATGTTGGATTATGCTTCTTCTGGGGGTCTTTGACCTAGGATTGTTTGATGACGTATTCTAGGATTAGTCGGAGAGTCTGAATAACTTTTATTAATTAGACGGAGATGTAGGTAGGTGCAGAGAGCTGTTTATCAGAGTTTTCTTTTTCATACACGTGGCAATCCACTTCTTGACTGAGAATTACGTTGCCATTGTCATATTTCAGATTTAAGGTGTTATTAAGCGGGAAAACTCGTCAGGAAAAATGTTGCTATATTGACAAAGTAAGCTGGTATATTGACAAAATGGGTAATCCAAGTCAGTCGAAGTCTGATCAGTAACTCAATAAAACGGAGGTGTTTAGCGTTTTATCGACCTACGAGACTCTTGCACTACTGAATTCAGTCAATTTCCATAAATGAAGTCGCCTTGAGCAAAAGGTATAAAAGAAAAAAAAACGTTACTTTTCCTTCTTTCCATGGCATGTAGTAACAGATATCACATTTTTATTCAAAAGTGAAAAAAAAACAAGAAAATTCGACTGCTTTTTGTAAATGGCACAAAAGAGCAAACACCGTTAAAATATCCCTCTAATGAGTTTATTTCCATTTAAAAAAGAATAAAGACATGTTTTAAAATTGGAATGCTTCCAGAATATCGCCAGAAATTAAAAGAAAATAAACGTTCAATTTTCCCTCCAACGAGCCGCAGCATGCAGCCACAGATATCGCATCTTCATTTGAATGTGGAATAAGAACAAGATGGCGCCTTCCGCCCGCGAGCGGATTGCAGCGGATATTAATCTTATGGCGCACGTAGATTGCGACTGCTTTTTATAATTGGGCGCTTTAATTTTTATTTTAAATTCATTTTACAAAGAGTTAAGGTTTTATTTTAAAAACTCCGTTCGATATTTGGTAGTTTATGTGACTGTCTGTATAACAGGGGATGAGTATAAGCACGCGCGAGATTTTAAAGAATAAGCCTTGGCGAGATTTTTAATAGCATTGGCGAATTTTGTAATAGCATTCACGAGTTTTCCAATACCAATTTTGTGCAGTATTTGACTGCACAAAACTTTATCAATAACAACACGTTTTAATATGACACTGGGATGGAAAGCCTCAACTGTTACTCCGGTGGACAGTGGTAGAGTGGTCAGTGATAGAGGGGATTGCATAATCTATGAAATCAATCTTTCGATCCATTCATAGGTTGACGATCGTTCAATTGATCAACAAATTTAACATCTCAAATTTTTTCCTAGTATCACCTTAGGTAGTTTTCAAATATTTTTCATCTTAGTTCGTTATTTTTCCTAATAACCAAAGTCCCCCGATGTCTCCACGGTGCCCCCCTCCTCCCTTCAGACGCGCCGCGAAAACTCTTGAAACAAAGGAGGGTAATTGAAAATTCTATCAAAACTTGCGCCGAACGAGCGAGGCGCGGCTGAGCCGAGTAGGCGAGGGGATGGGATCCGCGGATTTTTAGATATTCAAAGTCAATTTTAAAGAAAGAAGAACAATAAGAAAGTAACGAGTAAGTAAAAAGGCGAGTGGAGTAGAGTACTCTATCATTCCCTGAATGAATAATAAAAAAATATTGTTATAAAATATAATTTGAATCTTAAATGTTTTCGTAATACCTATATAATATTTTACTTACCAGCGTCTGATGGAATAGTGGATTAAAATATAAAAACTATGTACGCTTTATGTGCCATGCATTTTGGTTGCGCGTTGTAAAAGACTGCGAAAGAGGGTACACCAATTTGTCAGCCAGTAACAACAAACCAAAAACTAAGACATGAAATGCCCTCCCAGCTCATGTGTTTCCTCTTTCATACAATCCGGGGTCTTTTAGGCGGGGCGTGAAGCGGCATCTCAGCAGGCCATCAGGGTGAGGATGGCAGACTCAATTAACTTTGTTAGTTCTTTGTGCCTGTCATATTTGGATTTCACGCCCGCTTACCATCAGGCGGAGTGAGGTCATCCTGATTGGCCTTTCTATAAAAAAAGAGCTTCAGTTACTCCGTGACCACGGTGCTTGCTACAGCGCCGAAATATCGGGAACTCAAAAGTAAGGTACAAGATATAAATCTCGTAAATAACTATTCTAATGTTAGTGACCATGAAAGTTTATAATAATATAGGTACTTTCATCATCATCATCGTCAGCCCATTTAAGTCCCCACTGCTGGGGCACGGGCCTCCCTGAATCACATGAGGGGTAATTGCCATACTCACCACGCTTGGCAGAAGGGTTGGCGAGGGTTTAGATATAAATGCAGAGTTTTCCTTCTCTGGGTGCTGATGATCATGCCAGCAGCTTTACCTTAGTCGCCTTTTACGACAACTCGGTAAGAGTGAGGGTGGCCTATTCTACTCTGCCGGGGACCACACGGCATTCTAATATTAGTGACCATGAAAGTTTAAAACGTATACTTTATATACCATATTTCATGTGTAATATAAAGTCTTTGTCTTTATCCCCTGGGCTACACCAGTCGTCGGGACTGTTTGACAACGCAGTCTCCTTTATTTCAAGACGGCAAGTTGGCGTGTTTGATATGCTAATACCGTCCTCCCGCCCACTTGCTATTGGTTTTTGTTATTCAATTACATAGTTTCAGACTTCGGAAACGTTAAGAAGAAATATTTTAGTTAAAGATTAAATGAAATGATATCCTCCAACCGATTACGGCTGGCGCCGGCCAATTTCAGCGATCAGCAACGTAGGATATATTATAGTCCTTAAGTGTGTGCGCAAACACAAGTGCACTCTCTATTGCCTTATGTACCGAATGTGAGGGCACATTCCGATGGGACACCAATGTGACACGACTGGATAGGGATCGGACGCAAGACCAACGGCTTAACGTTTTTAGGGCTCTGAACAGCTCTGAAGACCTCGAGGAACACTTAAAGTTTCTTCAGGTCCTGGTCAACCCAATCATCCATCCGTTCGTCCGTCCGTCATCTGCCCACAGGCTATGTAGATCTGAGACTCTCCGGTCGTGTCACAATAGTATCCCATCGAAATATGAGGATAAGGAATAGAGAGTGCACTTGTGGGTGCGCACACACTTGAGCACATGTATAATACACATAGTTATAATTTATATTTAAGATTTGTAAGAGCTGTATACAAGCCTATGCAAATAAAGTCTTTTTGAATTTGAATTTGAACTAATTTAGGTATCCTGCGTACGTCACCAACCGTTGAGATTGGCCGCCGTAACCATAATTGGTTGGAAGATATTATTGATTAATCAATACAATATCCTTAAAAAAAAATCGAAAAAATCGAACATAGCTCGGGTTCAAACAAAGTTCGCTCGACCCGGGAATCGAACTCAGGACCTCGTGATCATGGCCCGGTATTTAAACCACTAGACCAAAAGGGCGTTATATAAAATACAGCAAATATAAAATAATTATTAGTTAGGGGTAATCCCTAACTAATAATTATTTTAAACATTAATTAATTCAATCAAAATTACAATATTCAGAAAATCCAAAATATATTAATAAAAGAAATGCGAATTAATCTAAAAAATAGGTCATGTGTCTCTAGAACAAAACAGAAAACCGGCATGAATCAGCACTGTGTAAGTGAGAGTACCGAAGGCCCCATTCCAAGAGAAAGGTGGGTTTAAAGGTTGGCAGCGCATTTGTGACTGCAATTATGTCGCGGGTGTCAATGGGCGGCGCCAATCGCTTACCATCAGGTGATCCATCTGCTCGGTTGCCACCTATCACATAAAAAAATGTCTGAAAACTGTTGCGTGTCGCCGTATGTACATTCCCAAGTTATTAAGCAACAAATCCAAACTTATTTTCCTTAAACCTCCCACTTCCGAGTCGAAAGGCGTAGTCGCATAATGGCCTTTATTGTGTACATAAAACATTATGATTGCCTTTGACAGTACGCCGCGAGTGGCAAGTTTTAATAGAAATTTAAATTAGCTTCGTAGCTCCAAATGCTGGCGCGCCTTAGCTGAGTTATTGAGTGTTCTATTTGTGTCTTGAGGTTGTGCGAGTGTTGCTAAATTTTGTGTTCAAAGGCAATCTTTTAGCTTTCTTTTTTTAGTATCTCACACGAAAAGAGTCACTCACTAACTCATTGAAAAGAGTAAGACTCATCAAACCGCCCTAAAAGATCAACCTCACCATCAAAGAGACCTCACTAGTTCCAAATAAGCTTCGTAGCTCCAAATATTAGCGCGTCTTAGCTGAGTTATCGAGTGTTCTGATTGTGTCTTGAGGTTGTGCGAGTGTTGCTTAATTTGCATTCAATAGCGATTTTTTGTCCCAAATGAGTCACTCACTTGCTCTTTAAAAAGAGTAAGACAGTGAACTATTTAGTCAACTCAAAAGGTCTTCAGCTCACCATAGCTTATCTCACTCAAAGTATCTACAGCTCACTAACTCACTTTAGACACATTTAGAGTTTATTAAGCTTGTTAAAACTGAGCTACTATACGTTTCTAGAGTCTCACTAAAAATATGATTGCTTTTGATATTGAACTACACCCAAAAAGAAGATATACATTAATAACTTATCCAGAAATAGCTATCACTTGGAAAGAGAGTGAGTTACTGAGTGAATATCAATGCTTTTTACTTGTTTATGAAGATTCTAGATTCTCAACAATTAAAATGTATGATTAACTTTGACAGTGATTCACACCGTAAAAAGAGCTTATAGCTCACTCACTTAAAAAGAGTTAAAGATTGAACTGACCGATTCCACCTTATTATAAATCGCGATCTGAAGTTAATACCGTACTAACGCTCATGCCATCTCATTCCAGCACGCAACGTTAAAAGAAGCTAGAACTAGTTTAGTTCTGGAACTTTTCTAAGATAGCAATTTGTAATAAGGGGGATTTGGGATTTTTTTTTATGAGAAAGGGAGGCAAATGAGGAAGCGAGTCATCTGAAGGAAAAGTCTCTGTTTTTCCAAAGTGAGTTTTCCTAAACACCTTCTCTAACATTTATTTTTTTACTGTAGATTGGTAAGCGTTTGACCATATTTCACCTGATGGTAAGTGATAATATGGTCTAAGATGTAGCACGATTACCTAGAAGATACCTATTCACTCGCGCTTTGAAAACCCCCAAATTGTAGCCTCTAGGGAACACCTCCTCAGGCAACTGATTCCACTTTTTCGCAGTACGAATAAGGAAACAGGATTGAAACCTCTTTGTGCGGACTTTTGGTATTTCTACCATGTACCGGTGTCGATTGAGGGTCTGCCTGGTGGAGTAGTGGAAGAACGGAGATGCTCCAATGGCATTGTACAGTTCCGTGGCGCACTCTCCAAAATGTATCCTATAGAAGATCGATAAGCTTGCTACCTTGCGTCGCAACCTTGTTAACATACAATAAAAATGTATTCACAGAACGTACTCTAATTATTTCTTACCAGCTTTAAACTATTCTGGCCCAAATAGCTTTCCGAACGCCAAATTAAAACCTTAATTGAATTTTCTCCAAGTTGAAACTCGCTGAATGGCGTCGCAAATTTTAGTATTAATGGGTTTCTTTAAGTAAATACACTTGAAAATTTGTAAGTTCGACACCGTTTTAATTAAAATTTAGTTTATGTACAACCCTCTCTGTTAATTTGGAGTTTTAGATCCATTAGAGTATTATTGATTGGTGGTACAGTCAGCATCAAAAGTAGCTTAACACTTGAGTACCATGTCAAAGTAACTGTTCTGCCTATTATAGTCAGTTTCCAATGGGTTAGTAGAAAATGTTACTTCGACATGGTACTAAAGTGTTAAGCTAATTTTGATGCTGACTGTACAAAATTGTGCGACGGGAGGTAGATTTTGTCTCAAAATAATGCTTTTTCATGTTATGCTGTATGGAACCCATTTTAATGCCATATAATTCTGATTTATTTATTTGTTGTACAACGTGAAGTAGCAGTGTGCTGTGTTTCGTTGTGTGAGTGAGGGTACCGGAGGCCCAATCCGGGGGAAAGGGGGGTTTAAAGGTTGGCGCGCACTTGTGAGTCTTGTGACTCCACTGGTGCCGCGGGTGTCCATGGGCGGCGGCAATTTCTTACCATCAGGTGATCCGTCTGCTCATCTGCCACCTATCATACCTATAAAATAAATGTTTTAGAATAGGCAATAGAGAGTACACTTGTGTTTGCGCACACACTTGAGCACTATAATAAACTCTGCGCCCGCCTTAGCCGTAATCGGCTGAATATAGTGTTGTAACACCCTATTGGTTGAGTGGTTTAAGTACCGGGCTGTGATATCGGGTCCTGGATTCGATTCCCGGGTCGGGCGAAAAGTATGTTTCAAATTTTTCGAACACAACTCGGGTTTGTGATAACCAATCGGCTTGGTAAGCGCCGTGATAGTAGCGATGACTTGATTTCTATGATGAAGGCCTTTGCCCTGCATTGAGATAGTATATAGACTGAAATTTTTATGAGAAAATAAATTATTATGTAGTTTTTGTTTTTTGTAGTAGAGTCATCGTCATCGTCAGCCCATTTAAGTCCCCACTGCTGGGGCACGGGCCTCCCTCAATCACATGAGGGGTAATTGCCATACTCACCACGCTTGGCAGACGGGTTGGCGAGGGTTTTGATATAAATGCAGAGTTTTCCTTCTCTGGGTGCTGATGATCATGCCAGCAGCTTTACCTTAGTCGCCTTTTACGACACCTCGGTAAGAGTGAGGGCGGCCTATTCTACTCTGCCGGGGACCACACGGCCTTGTAGTAGAGTAGAGGAATTAAATAGCGTATTAGAAGTATAATAGTAATCTTTATTCTTGCAAAGTATTTCTGACTGTAACACAAGTGCTTTAGCTACTTAATTCGGAATCAGGTCAATATATGAGATGCGGTTTTTTCTTATTAATGTCTCAGAAATCTTCCGGAATTCAACAAAGTTACCAAACAGCCTGGAGCCCAATTCTCGGGCTCGTGACATTTCTTTTCATACGACATATATCACTAAAACATAGTTTTTTTGTATGGTTTTCCGGTGATATCCGCCATGTTTTTTTCATATCGAAATCCCGAGAATTGGGCTCCAGTTGTGTTATAAGCATTCCACAAATAGCTCATCTTTTCTTCGCAACACAAAACCTCAAAGCTGAAGTCAAGTACTTCCAACCTCAAACGAAAACCCACAATAGAAGCCAAGACAACCGACAAAACACGAAATATTCGCAACAAAGACGACTCCTAATCTCTCCTAAAATCAATACCTTTTTACCTCTAACCCCCAAAATTTTCCAAACTACCCCCCACCTCCCCAAAATTTCAATTTAAACGACAAAGTATTATTTAATTTCCACCGTCTTTTCTCCATTGTAAGGCGAGGAGGGAGAAAGCGCGACGCTTTCTTTCGCTCTAAGACGTAGCCGCGCTCGCTCTTCTGCGGGAGCGGAGCGAAAAAAGCGCGCGAGCGAGCGGGACGGGCGTACGTAAGACGGGCGTCTTCGTTTTCTTAATGACGTCATATAGATTTATAGATGTACGCGCCGCCCCGCCCAGTGTGGGGGAAACTTTTTACGACCCTTTATGAATGTTTTAGAGGGTGTTTTTTGTATAGTTTTTTATGTTAACCCTCGCTTACTGAGGTTGGGTTCGGGATGATAGTTTAGTCTATTTTTTATCTATGCTACGTAGCTTTTAGCGATATTGTTTTGATAATCGTCTTGTCTATTAACACTAAAATATTTTATCTTTGTTTGATTGTAAATGCGAAAAACGTGAGTAACTGGTTGCTTTGAGCATTTTAATCAACACCTTGATTTTAATGAAAACTGTAAAGTACTTTCTTAAAATTTGATAAATTTGTTATTTAACTACTGACCTATCGGCATTTAGGTGTTGCAAAGTATCTAACATTGTTCGAAATGCAAAATAGTAAAATGAAATTATATGCTTTTTAAGGGCAACTTCATCCAATTTAATATGATCTGTTAATTGAATGTTACTGGCCAGTCGTAAACTCCAAACTGAAGTTCATTCTAAAATCAAAACAAACTAGCAATCACCAGGCACCTCGCATTAATTAAAAAGAAAACGAGCCACGTTCCAAATTTAAATCAAAACGGCGCGTATTACCCGGGCTTAATCCATTTAAATTCAGAGGCGGTTCTGAAGCCTCGCTCGAAGGCATAAAACGCAGAGACGGCGTGCTTCGAAATTCGAAAAAGCCGTTGTAAATCGCCTAATCTTGAGACCTCCGCTCATGACGCATGTGAAGCACGTCGAGACCGCGCCGAGTTCAAATTTGGAACGCGCGCCATCTTGGACCGACCATAGACTAAACGAGTCAATTTAAACTACGTTCCGTAGCACGCGGTTTCGCTTTGACAAATAGGTAGGGGGGAGGCATAATGCTTTTTACGTGGATGTGAGTTTCGTCTGTTTTGATGGGACCTGAATAATTAGGACATACTCGTAGATACAAGATATTGTTACGTGTCAAAGGATAAATTGTTAGTGTTAATCATGGTACAGACAGCCTCACATCAGGGTACCACAATTTATCAAATCTCCTCAACTGATCTCAAATCATGTGTGTTTGACATTAAGGTGAGAATCGACTGAAGTAATTTCACAGATTTGAATATGTGTGGCTGTCTGTACATTCGAACCAGTGGAAAGTACACCTGCTGACCCAATGATTCCTTTGAAATTGACAGACACACAATAATTTAATTAGTTTAAGATGGATCCATACCTTCCGTTGCGCTTTTGTTGGTTATACGAGTATTTCTAGTCTATGGCTGACCCCAATGGCTTAGTCCTCTAGACCAACCCCCATTCTTATGAACCATAGACAAAAACATCTTTTTTATTGCGTTTCTTTCCTCTGGTTAGATTTTAATAGCGATTTTTTTCATGTGATAGGTGGCAGACGAGCAGACAGATCACCCGATGGTAAGCGATACCGCCGCCCATAGACACCCGCGACACTAGCGGAGTTACAGGTGCGCTGCCAACTTTTAAACTCCCCTTTTCCCCGGGTTGGGCCTCCGGTACCCTCACTCACGCAGCGAAACACAGCACAGTGTAGCTTCACGCCGGTTTTCTGTGAGGTCGTGGTATCATTCCGGTCGAGCCCGCCCATTCATGCCGAAGCATGGGCTCCACACGGCTTCCGTGTTCCTTAATTCATTAATAGGCATTACTTTTCACTGATTTGCGTTCCTTTTTACTGATTTGCGTTCCTATTCACTGATTTGAATGAATAAAGAGTAAAAGGAAGGGGTAGGTCCGGGGAAAGGGGGTTTAGGTTTTTTTATATATTAAATGGGTTTGCACTAGACCTCATTTCACCTGATGAAAAGTGACAATAAGGTCTAAGATGTAGCGTGCTTACCCAGAAGAAGCCTATTCACTCTCGACTTAAAGACACCCAAATTGTAGCTCTCTGGGAATACAGAAGCCGGCAAGTTGTTCCATTCCTTAGCAGTTCGTACCAAGAAAGAAGAATCGAAACGCTTAGTACGAACTGGTGGAACTTGCACAGTGTAAGGGTGGATTCCTGTCGTCTTCCACAATGTCCGGTGGTAGAAAGTAGAAGGTTGGCAGCGCACTTGTGACTCCACTGGTGTCGAGGGTGCCCTTGGGAGGCGGCAATCGCTTACCATCAGGTGATCCGTCTGCTCGTCTGCTACATATTACTTAAAAAAAATTGTTGCACTCAAAATAAAGTATAAAAACTTAAAACTACCAACGATGGTGTTTCCGAACAGATACGACCTGGTGATCTTCAAGAAAAGAGCTTATTCCTCCCTTTAGAGCCGGCAACGCATCTGTGATGCCCCGTGTGTCGCAGATGTCTATGAGCGGCGGTAATTCACTTACCATCAGGTGAGCCGTCTGCTCGTTTGGTGGTAGAATCGCATTATGTTTATTTATTTCTTTAGTATATTTTATGTATCAACATATATATGTATTTACATGTAAATTATACATAAGTACTTATAAATAGTTTTAAGTCATTCAAATGTATGACGATTTGTAAGTGCTGTGTACAAGCCTATGCAAATAAAGAATTATTTGAATTGAATTGAATTGTTTGTCTGCCATAATGTAAAAAAAAAAACTGATTTTGATACATTCGATTTGTGTTTCTTTTCACTGATTGGGATTCCTTTTCACTTATAGAACTTTTTATAGCTATTCATTGAGTTTGGATGTACGAGTATTTCTAGTCTATGGCCGACCCCAGTGGCTCAGTGCTCTAGGAGCAAATAGAGGAATCTTGGGCGGACTAATCCAGCAATTACGCATTTTAATGGCGTTCGTTCGCAGCACCCGGTTTTAATATTCTGTTCCGTGTTTTACTGCGGCTTAGTTCGTCTCCCTTTGATATTAATGCTGGTTCTAAATGTGTACGTGTGTGTAAGGTGAGGTGGAAGGTGCCTTAAAAGGAGAATAGGCAAAAATTTGGCCGTGTGGTCCCCGGCAGAGTAGAATAGGCCACCCTCACTCTTACCGAGGTGTCGTAAAAGGCGACTAAGGTAAAGCTGCTGGCATGATCATCAGCACCCAGAGAAGGAAAACTCTGCATTTATATCAAAACCCGCGCCAACCCGTCTGCCAAGCGTGGTGAGTATGGCAATTACCCCTCATGTGATTGAGGGAGGCCCGTGCCCCAGCAGTGGGGACTTAAAAGGGCTGATGATGATGATGATGATGAGTCAAAAATTTAGTTTCATTTATTTATAAAATATATTACATATCTACTATATGGGCTTCTATTTCCCTACTAACTATTAATAGCTATCAAAAACTAAGCTATTTCACGGCACGAAAGTTTTTTTTTTGTTTTTTTTTCATAGGTGGCAGACGAGCAGACGGATCGTTAAGCGATTGTCACCACCCATGAACACCCTTGACGCCAGTGGAGTCACAAGTGCGCTGCCAAGCTTTAAACCCTCTTTCCTCCGGATTGGGCCTTTGGTACCCTCGCACACGCAGCGAAACAGCACAGTGCTGCTTCACGCCGGTTTTGGGTGAGGCCGTGGTATCACTCCTGTCAGTATTAGTATCAGTATGTGGTATCAGTTATAGGATATATTACTATATGGGATTCTATTTCCCCACTAACTAATAATAGCTATTAGGCTTAGTTGTTCTAGAGCCTAGTCAAGGATCTCTAAAAGTCACGGAACCAAAATTTGAGATTAGTTGTCTATAAAGAGCGTGGCTCTGCCACGGTCCTTCATGCCGAAGCGTGGCGTGGCTTCGGCATGAAGGCCCGTGGGAGAGCCACGCTTCGGCCGGCTCGACTGCAGTCGACCACGACCTCACAGAAAACCGGCGTGAAGCAGCACTGTGCTGTGTTTCGCTGCGTGAGTGGTACCGTATAAAGGTTGGCAGCGCACTTGCGACTCCACTGGTGTCGCGGGTGTCCATGGGCGGCGGCAATCGCTTACCATCAGGCGATCCGTCTGCTTGTCTATCACCTATCACATAAAAAACCGGCCAAGTGCGAGTCGGACTCGCCCATGAAGGGTAGCAGCAAGTAAGATACGAGAATTACTTAGTTGTAAAACAATTGAGTTGACCAAATGGAAGGTAAATTGCGGTTTACGGTTTATAACGTATTAAAAAAAAAAACTATTCGTTTTACTTCGCTCGTCTGCCACCAATCACTTAAAAAAAAATTAATTTTTAAAATACTGCGCATGGTTTCAAAATACTTTATTACATAATACAAAAAAAAAATGCAAATTATGAAAAAGGTAAACATACCATAAACTATAAAACCTTCATCGTGCAAACAATAGAACCTCCGCCCGCCATATTTGAAGTAAGTTTGTAAAATATTAACGGATTATGCCAAATATGTCGCATTTTAATCCCGACCCAATAAACTAACTGTAACTCAAACTCTGTCGTAAAAGGCGACTAAGGTAAAGCTGCTGGCATGATCATCAGCACCCAGAGAAGGAAGACTCTGCATTTATATCAAAACCCTCGCCAACCCGTCTGCCAAGCGTGGTGAGTATGGCAATTACTCCTCATGTGATTGAGGGAGGCCCGTGCTCAAGCAGTGTGGACTCAAATGGGCCGACGATGATCCCACTTACATACTTTTGGGATTGTAAAAGAGTCATTATTTTCTAATTAATTATACACTGGTTTATTTTTATCGTTTCTATCCACCACCACATAATAAGTATTGTAAAGGAAGTCCATTTAGCATGCAAACTTTTAATAAATTTAAGAATGCACTGCGCACCTGGCTTGTAATGCAAGGGGTTTATTCTCTCCAAGAGCTTCTAAATAACAAAAATGAAACAATAATATCAGAAATTATAATATCAGGCGCATACTATAAGTCTTAGTCGTAAATTATAATAATTGTATTTGCATGCTGATATTGACGGCTGAATGGGCGGTCTATATAATATATCTTTGTCATCTTCTGTATACCCTACTCAAAAGCAAATAAATGAATTCTTATTCTTATTCTTATTCATGTTAGATCAACAAAATAAGCGACAACGCATCTCCACTCTTTCTGGTGTGGCTGATGTCCATGGGCGGCGGTGATCACTTACCATCAGGTGACTCGCTTGGTCGTTTGCCTCCCTTTCTCATAAAAAACATACCCGGCAGTAATGTATGGAACCGCTGATGTGAAGCTGAAAGTGAGGACCAAATAACGGTGTATATACTTACTAAGTTTCAGGATGAAGTAGATTTGTATTTACATGAAATCATTTTCTCCCTTTCCAAAATTAATTCTTTGTTCATGGTAAATAGAGTCTAGTAATCTTCATCATGCCGTGTGGTCCCCGTCAGAGTAGAATAGGCCACCCTCACACTTACCGAGGTGTTGTAAAAGGCGACTAAGGTAAAGCTGCTGGCATGATCATCAGCACCCAGAGAAGGAAAACTCTGCATTTATATCTAAACCCGCGCTAACCCGTCTGCCAAGCTTGGTGAGTATGGCAACTACCCCTCATGTGATTGAGGGAGGCCCGTGCCCCAGCAGTGGGGACTTAAATGGGTTGACGATGATGATGATGATGAATCTTCATCAAAAATTCATCATCATCATCAATATATCACTCAGTGTTTTATCCACTATTCTAATACAGGTTTCGTACTATAACTAAAAAATACTATTTTTTTGTGTCATAGGTAGGTATATTCCATGCTCACTTCCATTTTATCTTGCTCAGTCCGTAACATTCTTTGTCATTAAAACATTTAAAACTTTAGCCCGTAAGTTAATCTAATTCCAACTGTTAGAAAGCGCAACAATAGAATACTCTAACAAAACCAGATTCGGTACAACGTCCGCACCAAGGGGTGGTCACCCTACCATCGCAACTTTTGATCCCCACGCGAAGACGTGGAAAATTTACATAAATTTACGAATTTCGCAGCGAAATAAAGTAGAGCATAGTTCGCGCGGGTCCCCCACCCCCTAGTTAGGGGTAGGGTGGAGGGGTAGTTCGGGGGGATCCCGTTTTTCATGTTTAATTTTAACTTCGCAAAACTGGCGTTTTAATAAATGCTGGCCCGTCTTTCGTGTTCACAATTTTATGCTCCGCTACAACCTTTGTCGTTCCGAAATGAGTACCCTGTTAAATGTTGCTCTGGAGACGGACAGACAAGTTTTATTGTGTATAATTAGTTTTCGTGTCGTTATTTTGGTGTTGGGGAATTTTTGGACTCGATTCTAATGTATATTTAATGGGTTTGGACTCGGGGGAGGTGTGAAAAATTATATGAATTAAGTCAGAGGAGAGGAGGCCGTGTGGTCCCCGGCAGAGTAGAATAGGCCACTCTCACTCTTACCGAGGTGTCGTAAAAGGCGACTAAGGTGAAGCTGCTGGCATGATCATCAGCACCCAGAGAAGGAAAACTCTGCATTTATATCAAAACCCTCGCCAACCCGTCTGCCAAGCGTGGTGAGTATGGCAATTACCCCTCATGTGATTGACGGAGGCCCGTGCCCCAGCAGTGGGGACTTAAATGGGCTGATGATGAAGTCAGAGGAGATAGCTCGAAAATTCGTAGAAAACATTTTTCCGCATGGCCATTGTATATATCAGCCTGTATACTGTCCAATGGGACAGTATATAGGCTGCAATGGCAGGGTAAAGGCCTCCATCATAGAAATCAAGCCATCGCTACTATGATGGGATGAGATTAGGTTTAATCACTACGCTTGCCTAATGCGGATTGGTTTTCAAACATAACCGGGAGGAGCTGTTTTAAAAATTCGAAACATGCCTTTGCTCGTCCCAGGAATCGAAATCATGACCCCGAGATCTCGGCCTGATAGTTAAACCACTAGACCAAGGATAAGGCCATAAGTTCGTCCGTAAATGGAATTATCCAAAAATTCTTGATTTGATCGTGAAAAGAGTCCAGAGGGTCCGTTGTAGTATTGTAAACTCGTAAAAATGAAGTATAAAATATTTATTGTATAAAAACAACAACAGGCACGCAAAATGGCAACAGGAGAAGAGAGAGAATCAGAAACAGCATGCGCTATAATTGGCTGGCGCAGTGGCGCCATCCAGTGACATGTATTACAAACTAGCTGTCGGTATGGCAGCATCTGTTTACATATTTACCAGATCGAGTGAAGAAATAATAAATAATAACTTTCTCCAGAGTCCGTTGACTGATCTTTGGTCTTGGGACCAGAGATAGAACATGTTTCGGCATCTGCCGCGGATCTCAGAATACATTTAATATTTTAAAAAAACTCAGAGTTACATTTTAGGTCTTATTAATAATAATAATAATAATTCTCACAACATCTCATAGGTTGACCTGATTCCGTACTAAGTAGCTTGAGCACTTATGTTACAGATATCAGACAACAGAGGAACACAAATATATACTTAAATATATATATTACACCCAGACATTGAACAAACACAAGTGTTCATCGCACGAATGTTTGTACAGGGTGGGGATCGAACCCACGACCTTTGGCGTAAGAGGCAGGGTCACTACCAATGGACAACATTTCAAAATTGCTAAGCTCTGAAACAAAAAATACCAATTCTTTGTTTACTTTTCCGCTGCTCGAATATATATTTATTCATTTTTTATACTGCTTATTTACTGAGAAAAAAATTAAAAACTAAAAAACGTAAGATGACGTCATCGGACGGCAGAATGTAAAATATTTCTTTGCTTAGCACATTATAGTTTTAAATTTACGTAATGCCAAACTCATGACATGTAACTGTCAAAAAAAAAGACAACTTGTCAACGTTGAATGTATGAATGACGTTGACAATGTTGACACTAGTATTAATTACCTTTGACAGTAGTACCTTTTTTTTATTAAAACAATGATAAGCAAAGGAATATCGCTG
This sequence comes from Marasmia exigua, assembly GCA_019059595.1. Lineage (NCBI taxonomy): Eukaryota > Metazoa > Arthropoda > Insecta > Lepidoptera > Crambidae > Marasmia > Marasmia exigua. The sequence goes on along the minus strand of CM032488.1, from coordinate 9,061,987 downwards.
TATTCAGCCGTCCGATGACGTCATTTGGCGCTTACGTCTATTTAGAATAAAAAGAATTTCAATAATTATTTTATGCATGAAAATGGACAAATTTTGAAAAAAGAAAAAATATGGGTCTGTTCATTTTATGTCTACTTTCATATAAAAAAAACAATATGGACATGTTAAAAAATTGAAATGTTGTCCATTGCGCCATCCGGTCAGTCATTATTCATTTAGAATTGTTATTTAAGGAATTTCTATCATGTACCTTATTTTTGAGTTTCCGATATTTCGGCACTGTTGCCAGCGCCATGGTCACGGAGTAACTGAAGTTTTTGCGTGTAACATGTTACTGGCAGATAAATTGTAAAATACTGCGAAGGAGGAGTAATACCGGAGGCCCAATCCGGGGGAAAGGGGGGTTTAAAGGTTGGCAGCGCACTTGTGACTCCACTTATAACAAAAAAATAGGTACGTGTATGCTTTACCTTTACAGATAGCACCGCTCTCATATACCCAACCTTACAAATCTTATTCTTATTTCCATTAAAATGTTATCTCCACCTCCTCCCCCCATCCCCCCACTGCACTATGCACTAAAATATGCCGCAAGCGACTGCAATGGCTGACTTTTTGCAAACCTGCAACTTTCGGTGCAGTTTTTGAGTTTTAATTAAATTCTGAATGTTGGAGTACCTACGGAATAATAAATACGTACTATACGATTTAAGCTGTATGACACTGAATTATTGGAGTGTGGGTATTTTGTCGAAAGTTGTGGTTTTTTTAAACATGCAAATCTGGAATAAGTTTCCAGCAACAGCAGACAAGCAGACGGATCGCCTGATGGTAAGCGATTGCCGCTGTCCATAGACAAACAACAACGGTGGAGTCAAAAATGCGCTGCCAACCTTTTAACACGCTTCGGCATGAATGGGCCGGCTCGACCGGAGTGATACCACGGTCGCACACTGTGCTGTGTTTCACTGCGTGAGTGAGGGTACTGGTAGCCCAATCTGGGGGAATGGTGCCCAATACTGGAGTGACGTGTTGGGCGACGTTCTTTCTCTACCGCACCCGTATAGAATCTGGGTCAGGGCCAATTGGATCCCTTTCACACTCTGTGACGTTGTTTTCGATAATTGCACATTCCGCTGACTTTATAGTTCCATGCTTCAGTGTCTTTCAATCATCATCATCATCATTTCAGCCAATAGACGTCGACGATAGAATCGGTCCTGTGCCGCCCGCATCCAATGGATTCCCGCGATCTTCACCAGATCGTCGGTCCACCTTGTGGGGGGCCCGCCACGGCTGCGACTTCCTGTACGTGGCCTCCACTCGAGGACCTTTCCGCCCCAACGGCCGTCTGTTCTCCTCGCTATGTGCCCTGCCCATTGCCACTTGAGGCATGCAATCCTTTGGGCTATGTCTGTAACCTTACTTCTCCTGCGGATCTCATCATTTCTGATACGATCGAGCAGGGAGACTCCGAGCATAGCTCTCTCCATTGCTCTCTGATTGTGTCTTTCAAATAGGTATACAATTACCCGCATTTTCGACTGCCTCGGTGGCGCAGTGGTTAGTGGGTCGCACTTTAAAGCTACGGTTGTGCAAGAGGTCACGAGTTCGATCTCCGGGTCGGGCCAAAAATGTTTGCCTAAGTTTTTGGTAAGAAATCCTTAGTGGCAGCCTGGAGTCTGAAAGTTAGCGGTCTTGTACCCCCGTGCCTAGGAAAGCACGTTTAGCTGTTGGTCCTGCGCCCAATCCCTCTCCGGTCATGTCACAGTAGTGTCCTATCGGAATATAAGGGTAAGGGAATAGAGAGTGCACTTCTGTTTGCGCACACACTAGTGCTCAAGTGTGTGTGATCGTTGAGATTGGCCGCCCTAGCCGTAGCCTAGGTTGGAGGATATTATTATTATCCGTATTTTACTGTTTTTCAGCATTTCGTATATTACATCGTAATATACATTGTAATATTACTCATGTGAAATAAGCATTACTTCTTCGAGAAATCTTAAACCTTAATCCGCGCCTGGCGCTTCAGACGGCCCCAGGGGAGGCCCTGTCTTGCCAGTACATCCTCGTCTTCCGACTGGCAACGTTTTATTCCTTAATTTTGTATTCATTTTAATATGCAATTAGAATACATCTCTGTAAGTCGGTTTCCGAATTTGCAACCTTAAGAATTTCTGCGTTCATTATGCTGATAATAATAAGTTCATATAACATCTCATACATTGACCTTTTTTATGTGGTAGGTGGCAGACTAGCACACGGGTCACCTGATGGTAAGCGATTGTCACCGTCCATGGACACCCGCGACACCAGTGCGCTGCCAACCTTTAAACCCCTCTTTCCCCCGGATTGGGCCTCCGGTACCCTCATTCACGCAGCGAAACACAGCAGAGATACTGCTACTGGTTATCTGTGAGGCCTTGGTATTCATGCCGACACGTGGCTCACCCACTGTTAAAATGTGTCATCATCGAAATTACTACGATGGTAGCTCAGTGGATAAGAACACGACTTTCATACAGAGGGTCGTGGTTTGAATCCGAACATGCACCTCTGAAATTGGACTATGTAGACATTTCTACCAATAGCTCGGCGGCGAGGGAAAACATCGTGAAGAAACCAGCCCATTTCGATTAGTTTCTGGAAACGTGTAACCATGATTCACTTGGTCTGGTTCCTCTCTTAAAGGGTTGCCAAGGGCAGACGGCAGTTCACAGCAGTCGTTTCATTATAATTACCGCAAATCAAGAATCATGGTTTTTTATGTGATAGGTGGCAGACGTCGTAGTAGAGTCTCCCAACAAGTGGATCTGAAAATGAACATGGACAAGACGAAAATTATGTAGAATTCCCATGTCGTACCCACTCTTGTAAAGGTTGGAAGTTCTACACTGGAAGTTGTGGACGAGTACATCTACCTCGGACAAAAAGTCAAGCTTGATAAGTCCAACTTCCAGAAAGAGGTCGATCGACGAATCCAACTCGGCTGGGCAGCGTTCAAGAAGCAACGCAGCATATTTTCGGGCCATCTACCCCAATGTGTGTTCCCAGTGGTGACATACGGAACCGAGACATCATCATCATCATCATCATCAGCCCATTTAAGTCCCCACTGCTGTGGCACGGGCCTCCCTCAATCACATGAGGGGTAATTGCCATACTCACCACGCGGAACCGAGACATGGCCGCTTACAATGTGCCAATTAAGGAGGATCAAAGTCACCCAGAGAGCAATGGAGAGGTCGCCTTGCGTGATCGTTTCAGAAACGATGAGATCCGCAGGAGAACTAAGGTCGCAGACATAGCCCAAAGGATTGCATGTCTCAAGTGGCAATAGGCAGGGCAAATAGCGAGGAGAACAGACGGCCGTTGGGGCGGAAAAGGTCCTCGAATAGAGGCCACGTACAGGAAATCACAGCCGTGGCAGGCCCCCCACAAGGTGGACCGACGATCTGGTGACGGTGGCGGGAATCCATTGGATGCGGGCGGCGCAGGATCGATCTGTGTGGAGATCATTGGGGGAAGCCTATGTCCTGCAGTGGACGTCTACTGGCTGAAATGATGATGATGAGGTGTCGGATGAGCAGACGAATCGCCTGATGGTAAGCGATTTCCACCAATTTGCAAATTGCCAAGCGTACCCCGGGCTCAAGAGCGACAGATTCGGGCTCAACCGGGAATTGCACGACAAGATGTGATGGGAGATGGACTCCACGAACATCGAAGTACCTAATATTATACAGGTAAAGTTGGTCCATAAAGCAAATCGTATCTAAACGTTGGCGAAGCTTAATAAAAACCCGGCAAAACATTTAAGATAACAGCGTCTTAAGTTTCTTATCCGAACGCGGCACAGGGCCGGGTTGGCTGCCCCCAGGGATTGGGGGCGTACTTGGGAAGAAAACCGAATTTATAAATAAAATAAACCTACAGGTTAAAGATTGATACAATCTAATGGCGTCCGTGGCACTCATTCAGCTGGTCTCACTGAAAACCAGCGTCATGGCCTTTGTCTGGGCTGTGACATAAGCTGAGTGAGGGCCATTTATACTAGACGTCATAACACATCATAATATTCATTTGGCACTGTCTGGACATGATTAAATATAGTTTTGTTTTTTTTTTCCTATATATTTAGTTTTGTTGTTTTTTGCTATTATGTTCTGTGTTGTGATGTCTATAATAATAAATATTTTCTTTCTTTCTTTCTTTCTTTAATGTGGTAGAGAGTCACGATGAGGTAATAGAAAGTAAGTGGCATTCCAAGATACCGCTGGAAAGATGACCAAAAGACCGTGGGAGAGCCACGCTTCGGCATGAATCGGCCGGCTCGATAGAGTGTTACCACGGCCTCACAGAAAACCAGCGTGAAGCAGCACTGTGCTTTGTTTCGCTGCGTGAGTGAAGGTACCGGAGGCCCAATCCGGGGCAAAGGGGGTTTAAAGGTTGGCAGCGCATTTGTGACTCCACTGGTGTCGCGGAAGTCTATGGACTTACCATCAGCTTACCATCAGGCGATCCGTTTGCTCGTCTGCAACCTATCATTAAAAAAATAGATGAATTGGAAAAAAAAATGCGAGGTGATTAGACTGGAATGCCATCACTTCCCAGTCATTCGATGGAGGTTCTAATCAAAACAAGTGCTTACTTAAGGTCGCTGGTCTTGCCTAGTAAAGTAGGTATATAGTACACACGGCGTCACGTCGAGTTACCCTTGTTGACTTTTGGGCCGTCCTTAAGTCTGGGACACAAGTGCTATTTTTCCACTGCAGGGGGGTAATATGATCTGACGCTGACTGTACAGTCCCATCACGGTTTTTTTTTATGGCTGCGACTGTGCTGCCTACCGCGAACACGTCTGTCAGAAAAAATAAAAAATGTTTACGTTAATTTCTAGCCATAAAAAAATAATAAACAACTTCAAAAACAAAACACACCCAAAGACGTTGGCCCAACCGTTATCATTCTTCGGTCGAATAAAATTGACAACGCGCGGGCGAAGTCGCCCCCACACAAAGGCCCGGCAAATAAGCCATTAAAACCGTTGACGGTACAGCTATAAAATCTCTGCTTCTTGCCCCCCTCCACCCCCACCCCTCGCGATAAACTGCTTTTATACCGTTCCGTACTATAATTAAAATGGCTTGACGTTTTCTGCCGAGTACACGATAAAAGACCTAAGATGGCGGCGCATTTTGAATTTCGAACGCTATTGTTCCGTGTGTTGACCTCGGGTGGGGTGGGAGTACACTGATTACATTTTAGTCGGGTTAAGATGCTATTATTAAAAATATATACGTGTCGAATTGAGAACCTCCTCCTTTTTTTTATGAGGTCGGTTAAAAGTATGCAATAGTGTCTTTGTACAAGGAGTGTTTTAGGTTTTGATTTAAAAAGTAACTTTCATTTAGGTACCTACGAGAAACAAGCATTTGACCAAAATCACTACTTAGGGTTGACTTAAAATTTTGATGGAAAATCTTAAATAACCTAATACCTAATTTATTAAACTGTAAAATGTTTGATAAAATTGATTTTGAACGCAATCACTCTAGGAAAAGCTTATTTTGCATGATTCACTTCTTTGTATTTATCTGCGGACGAAGTTTCAGAGATCTCACGTTTAATTTTTTTAAAAGAGAAAATAGTTTCGAAATCACGTATATGCCCTAAAAAATTTTTTCTTTTTTTTAAATGAATAAGCGCAACGAACAACTGAATCTGTAAAAAGTGTGAATGTATATTATACAAAACAGGCCACCTCTGGGCCCTTCGTAGTCATGTTGCATGGACTATGCTTTATCGAATATTACAATCTATTCAGCCGTATTCCATTAAAAACTCAAAACAGGACTAGCCACTTTTAAACCTTTGTGAAAGAAATCAATAGTTCCAAATTCGAAAACAGGTTCCCATTCTCATTTCGAATAGTAAAATGCGGTGAAACTAGATAACTTTGTCGCACTGGCTGTCTGCCTGAAGGGTTGGGGCCCGGCCGGTTTGTAGAAAAAAGTATTCATTCCCGTTCCAAATTTGTTTAAAGACTGGATTTGGAATATCGAGTTATTTGAATTTAGAATGGTTTGTTAACACGTGTGTCGAATAGTGGTGAAACTCGAAAAACTACATTTTATTTTAATGTTTTTCTTTTGTTAAGTAATAATCATTTAACATTGTAAAAACGTTTACTATTAGTTACCTATGCAACGTTTTTAACTTTGCTTATTTTTGTTTCAGAAATTCAATGGTCCTGATAGAAGAACGAATAATGAAAATGTAATTGCTGGAACGGAAAATAAAGAGAAATACTGCAGAACGGATGGAAAATTATGAAACTTTTGAATATAATAACTATTTCGTGACAGGATATAATTCATAATGTTTAAATATTTTTGTTATTTTTTTTATGTCCTTACAATCGAAATATATGCATTGTTTGGTTGTGGATATTGACATAGTCCGGACATTGTGTATTCTCAAGGGTTGAGGCTCTCAAATTCGCAGTCATTCTCAGCGGGCAAATGGCAGGGCCATTCTTTGTATCTTTTTATGTGATAGGAGGCAGACAAGCAGACGGATCAACAGTTGTTAAGCAATTGCTGCTGCCCATGGACACCTGCAACACCATTGGAGTCACAAGTACGCTGTTAACCTTTAAACTCCCCTTTCCCCCGGATTGAGTCTCCGGTATCCTTACTTACGCAGCGAAACACAACAGGGAACTGCTACGCGCTATTTTTTTTGTGAGGCCGTGGTATCTCTCTGGTCGAGCCGGTGCATTCATGCTGAAGCGAGGCTCTTCCATTTTTAGAAGGTGTCATCATCATATCAATAGAAATTAAAAAAAATCACTTATTTTGTTTTGTGGATGAAAATAGGTGAAAATGTTTTCTTTCACCTTTATTCTTTGCATGTCAATAAATTCAATTTAACACCATGTTGGTCTAATGGTTTAAGTACCGGGCCGTGATCTCGGGGTCCTGGTTTCGATTCCCGGGTCTAGAAAAAAGTATGATTCGAATTTTTTGAGCATTGGTCGGGTGTGTGATCACGCGTGGTGATTAAGCCTAATCCCATCATAGTAGCGATAACTTGATTTCTATGATGGAGGCCTTTGCCCTGCAGTGGGATAGTGTATAGGCTGTTACTTTACGTAACTACTTTACTTATATTAAATTTATACCTATATAGATAAGAAAAGGGGGTATAATAAAAATAACTCCATAACGTGTCGGGGGCGTTAATTAAAGCGGTGATCAAAGAAGACCGCGCGCACAGCTATTGTGCTGACTTCCTGTTCCGCTCTCTGTGCATGCGAAGGAAGCTGAACTTTTCCATAGTTTTAAGTACATATTTTGTGGCTTTGAATTATATATCTATATAAATTCTAAACGTTTAATAAAAGAGATACCTAATTGTCATCGTCAGCCCATTTAAGTCCCCACTGCTGGGGCACGGGCCTCCCTCAATCACATGAGGGGTAATTGCCATACTCACCACGCTTGGAAGACGGGTTGGCGAGGGTTTTGATATAAATGCAGAGTTTTCCTTCTCTGGGTGCTGATGATCATGCCAGCAGCTTTACCTTAGTCGCCTTTTACGACACCTCGGTAAGAGTGAGGGTGGCCTATTCTACTCTGCCGGGACCACACGGCTGAGATACCTAATAAATATACATATTTAAAAAATGAAATGAAAATTGTTTATTCAATTTAGGTCCATACAGAACACTTATGAATGTCAACATGTTTACCACTGGTTCAGAATGTAGTTTTCTGCCAAGAAGACACCAACAAGAAACTCAGCAGTTACTCTTTTAAAAAAAATGTCTTACAAAATGTCACCATTAACTTAAAAATATAGTACAATTTTTGTGTTACTAATATGTCCGTAAATTATTGTCATTCAATCCCATTGCAGCTTAGAATCTAATGTGATTCCTAGAAATACTGTTGAATTTACGAGCGCAAGATGCTCATTATTTATGGTTATATTTGTATTAACCTGCCTCACATTTGGCATTGTGAATTTAACACATTTAGTCTTTTTGGCATTAAGTAGTAAATTGTTAGTTTTAAACCAATACACCACTTGTGAGAGTGCATCGTTTACGTCGTCGAATACTTGCTAAAGCCTATCAACTCTAAAAATCAGAGAAGTGTCATCGGCAAACGATACAGTCTCACATAGGTCTTTTGTAAAGTGAGAAAGAAAATGTCTGCCCTACTGATGTTGTCCAACTTGCCCAGAATGCTAGCGGCGTTGCCTCTTCTAATGGCCAACCCTAAACGTTGGCCGAGGTAACTGCCAGCATTCCGGTCCCCAGAGAACTCCATCAGTCGGGCAGACAACTCTTGAAAGAGTTTGCGGGCCTCCGGCCCCCACGGCCCCAGTGTTTCCACGCCAAATGGGGCAAAGCGTTAGCAGCTATCTAAGGCGGAGTACTTGTACCGTTTTCGGGTCTCCGCCGAGGCAGCGCCTGCGCCCCGTGCAGTAGCATGGACACTGGAAGAAGCCAGTGTATCAGCACAGGTCGCGTCGCGTACTAGCGCCTTCCCCTTACTCCATGGGATGATAGTCATCCCATCGGGCCTCTTTCCGTCGCTCCGACATATGCCGAGAGGTTCGAGCACTGCCGGAACGCGAATGGAAATAAAAGCCCGTCGGAGTAGGTCGTTCAGTTATCTGTCTATGTTTTTTTAATTAGCTCTGCAAGCAGAGAAAGACGTAAGAGCCGTAAGAATAGGAGGTTTCGCTGGGTTCTTCAGGTTAGAAACGGTGATAGCTAAGTTGACAAGAACATATGCCGTCTAAATTATTAGGTACCAGGACAGTGACGAACCTCTATAATATACCATTTTTGTTAGTATATTTTTTTGCGTCTTGGTATTAAAATACATTAAAATATGAAATTGTAATTGTATTGTAAAGCTTGGAGTTCCTCAACAGATTGACGTTAGAACTTCAAAATGATATATTTTTATTTCAAGACTTACAAATCTGGCAATGAAAATATATCATTTTGAACTTTTTGAGATTTTATCTAAACAAATAAAATTTAATTGAATAAAAAACTAAATATGTACAGTATTTTTTTGTCCAATAATCTACAAAAAGATACTTTTAAAAGAGTTCTAAGAAACCAGCGGTTACTTTTGACCTGGTGATATCACTTGTGAAACCCCAAAGGTCCGCTCTCGTAGTCGCGTTATGCGCGCGAAGAGCAAATACGAAGTGTGGAGCAGAAGTAATTCGTAAGTCAAATAATAAAAAAAATGTCATTTAAAGTAATTCATAATTCTTTATTATAGTGCAATACGCATTGTATAAAAGATGATAATTTAAATGGTAAATACATGTGATACCCAGTGAGGGGCTGGCAAAAATACAGTTCGGGTCTATTATCTACAATCTACATTGAACATTAAATTATACTAAAATTACATCAATTAAGATTTAACTAAAAATAATATTATATCATAAACAATTTGAGATAAAATAAAGTTACCTCAGTTAAGATTAGTAAATTTTATATTAGACATATGAGCTCCTTTTTAAATAACAATATTTTTCTGGACTTAAAACTACATTAATGTCTGATTAATTAATTTATATGACAACATTCATAATAACGATATTTAAATAAGCTAAATAAATAACTCAACAAATATTTCAATATTGTTCTTTGAATTTTAAACTATAAAATTTTTGAAAATAATCCATAATAGAAAAGTAAAAAAACCTATAATTTTATTAAAATACCTATTTTACAATGGTAGTAGGTGAGAAAATAAAATGCGACCCCTCTGTATGGGAGCTAGGCTGTTTCTTCGTAAACTACGAACCATTAAAATGGCAAATTGTGTATGTTCTGATACAAGTAAAACTCAAGTCTTCCAAAAGATAAAGTTAAGCTACACTTTCATAAAATCATCATCATCAGCCAATTTAAGTCCCCACTGCTGGGGCACGGGCCTCCCTCAATCACATGAGAGGTAATTGCCATACTCACCACGCTTGGCAGACGGGTTGGCGAGGGTTTTGATATAAATGCAGAGTTTTCCTTCTCTGGGTGCTGATGATCATGCCAGCAGCTTTACCTTAGTCGCCTTTTACGACACTTCAGTAAGAGTGAGGGTGGCCTATTCTACTGTGCCGGGGACCACACGGCTGTCATAAAATATTTTTCTAATTTAAAAACAAGTGGCACTTACTAAAATTGTACGGTCTCTTTCTACCATATATTGTTCTTGCTCTGCTTGGTGGGTGTCGAAGTTAAACCCGTTGATGAGTAAAACTGAATTATTTATTACGATTCCACAATGATGATTTAAACTAAACATAGCTATAGAATACACGGTTATCTTGGTAGGCAGTGTAAAATGCATTTAAAATATAAATTTCATTATAAGTAAAATTAGATCAGCCGCGCATAACAATCGATTGCTGACCAAACAGAATGTGCGGTGATACACCGTACAAAAACATTATCAAAACAAAGACCTCCTAAAATGCAATACCTAACAAAATCTCAGTTACGCCCCTTCCCTCCTCGCCCGCGCTTACAGCGCCATCTTGAAGGAAAACACAAAGATGCTGAATAGAGAAATTTTCTCATGTAATTTTCGCGCTTTTCCGGTCTTGTTCCCTCCCCGAGGCAATTTGCCGCGCCACTCTAACCTGACCTCTCCCTTCCTCCATCCCCGCTAGTAAATGTATGGGGGCGCGGAGGTGGGGCGGGTCTATGTATGCTGGTAAGGAACGAACTATAGTCTGGTTTTAATTTGAAACCAGGGGAGTGTAAGTTTTTAATTGATTCAAATTAATTAACGTAAACAATTTTGGGTGTACGAAAAATTTTGAGGTGACAGGTATCAGTTCATTATACGCCGTTAATTCGAAGTCTTACTAGTTATCAGAAAAAAGATTTTGCTAAGAGGGTTTTGGCATTAAAAGAAATAAAATGACATTACTAGAAATGGCAGATTTTTTTTAAATATAGAACTTGTATTGTTTTTACGATAAAACCGCATGATTCTTCGGCCGGTTTTGAACAATCTATAATTCTAATTATCTATAATTATAATTAACCGTGGATAATTTTATGTACCTACCTACTAAATATGTATATACTTGAATAGATATTTAGTAACCATAGATTTAGTATCAGATTAAGATTGGTCGAAGGATTCGGCGGGTAAGTAGACCTAAAACAAGCCGCGTTCAAAGGTTTTAAATTAGTGTCTAATGGTTTTTAGTGTACAAATTTGGTGTTTAATTGTGCAGTGCAGTGCCGAAAATTGATCTTAATAATAAGAATCGTTGTATTTGTATCCTTTTTAACAGTGCTATTGTGTGAAAGAGGTCGATCGACGAATCCAACTCGGCTGGGCAGCGTTCGGGAAGCTACGTAGCATATTTTCGGCAGATCTACCGCAGTGTCTCAAGACGAAAGTCTTTAATGCGTGTGTGTTGCCAGTGATGACATATGGAACCGAAACGTGGCCGCTTACAATGTGCCGATTAAGGAGGCTCAAAGTCACCCAGAGAGCAATGGAGAGGGCTATGCTCGGAGTCTCCCTGCGTGATCGTATCAGAAATGATGAGATCCGCAGGAGAACTAAGGTCACAGACGTAGCCCAAAGGATTGCATGCCTCAAGTGGCAATGGGCAGGGCACATAGCGAGGAGAACAGACGGCCGTTGGGGCGGAAAGGTCCTCGAGTGGAGGCCACGTACAGGAACTTGCAGCCGTGGCAGGCCTCCTACAAGGTGGACCGACGATCTGGTGAAGATCGCGGGAATCCATTGGATGCGGGAGGCACAGGACCGATCTGTATGGAGAACATTGGGGGAGGCCTATGTCCAGCAGTGGACGTCCATTGGCTGAAATGATGATTGTGTGTCGAGTGAGTTGTCTCGTGACAAATTGCTTGGACCTAATAGAGTCTTAAAACCCGCTTTTAGAGTGATATCCGCAGAATCCGTAAGTCGATAAAACGTAAACACACCGGCGTTTTATTGAGTGACTGTGACTTTGACTGACTTCGACTTTTGACTACCTACTTATTCTCAATAAGTTACTTGACATTGGCAAATTATCTTCGGCAAGAGCCATATTAAAAAAAAAGATTGTTTTTTTTAAAATCGACTCTAAGTTGGTTATAGCTTAAATGTGCCTATGTCGTAAAACTTGAAAGTCACGAGGCTTATTAAATGACACAGTTTTATAAATCTGCAATATCTTTGCCACGTACACACGCCAACACGTAGAATTACCCTTGTTGGACTTTGGACCGTTCTTATGTTAGAGACATCAGTGCTTTTTTTGTACTGCGGAGAGGCTTGAACTAGATCTGACGCCGTCTGTAAATACACTAGGTAATAATTATTACTATCTTTACAGACTTTCAAGCTCGAGCCGAGCGCTGAGTCCGGTGCTCGGAATATGCTCGAGCCACTCAAGCCGCTGCTCGAGCGTCGAGCGCTACAGTTGAGTCTCGACTTCATCATCATCATCATCATTTCAGCCAATGGACGTCCACTGCTGGACATAGGCCTCCCCCAATGTTCTCCACACAGATCGGTCCTGTGCCTCCCGCATCCAATAGATTCCCGCGATCTTCACCAGATCGTCGGTCCATCTTGTAGGAGGCCTGCCACGGCCAGAAAGAGGTCGATCGACGAATCCAACTCGGCTGGGCAGCGTTCGGGAAGCTACGCAGCATATTTTCGGCAGATCTACCGCAGTGTCTCAAGACGAAAGTCTTTAATGCGTGTGTGTTGCCAGTGATGACATACGGAACCGAAACGTGGCCGCTTACAATGTGCCGATTAAGGAGGCTCAAAGTCACCCAGAGAGCAATGGAGAGGGCTATGCTCGGGGTCTCCCTGCGTGATCGTATCAGAAATGATGAGATCCGCAGGAGAACTAAGGTCACAGACGTAGCCCAAAGGATTGCATGCCTTAAGTGGCAATGGGCAGGGCACATAGCGAGGAGAACAGACGGCCGTTGGGGCGAAAAGGTCCTCGAGTGGAGGCCACGTACAGGAACTCGCAGCCGTGAGTCTCGACTTGAGCGTTAGCAATCTGCTTGAGCGACGACTCAAGTTTTTAAGCGCGGACTTGAGCATTTTTACAACACTATTGCCTATCCCTTGCATACACGTCTCCCAACGATTATCGGATCTACTTCAGATGTGGCCAGCTCTCTGTCACTACAATGTGTTTATTCCTCGGGCTTTATCTAAGATTCCATACTTTAACGTGCTTTATCTTTTTGAGGGATACCGACAATGACCCGCTCTATAACCTATTTACCTAATCCTATGTAAATAATAAAGATAAAGATAAAAAAAATCTTTATTCAATTTAAGTCCACACAGAACACTTATGAATGTCAAAATAGGTACATAATATCTACCGCTGATTCGGAATGTCGATTTCTACTGAGAAGACACCAGCAAGAAACTCACTAGTTACTCTTTTCAAATATTGATAATGTTACAGAGTTTCAATTGAGAAGAGAAAAAAAATACAATTATGAAAGTTAATAGACTACTATGAATAACAACTCAAAAGATTAATCAATTAACATGACCAAGAATCCTTATCATTTAAATAGTCTTGTACACTATAGTAACCTTTCTTCATTAGGCAGGTTTTAATATGAGACTTAAACTTATCCAGTGATGCTATACTATAATGTACCTAAAAGCTTTGAAACGTCTTTAGCCTCCACCACAACCTTTCAGTCATCGGGTAAACTGTCACCAACTGAGTTACCGAACACCCATAACTTGATCCATTTTTTTGTACTTGCTTCACCGTGATCCGATGATATCTTAATTAGCGTCCGTATAATACAAATAGAACTTATTCTACGCTTGCAAAAGTGCCGAAATATCGGAAACTCAAAAATAAGGTACATGGTAGAAATCTCGTAAACAACTATTCCTAATGTTAGTGACCATGAAAGTTTGAAACAATATAATGTATGTGAATAGGTATAAAATAACATACCTACTCGACAATTATTTGTGCTTGCCTCACCGTAGAGCCGAAAATATCTTATTTACCTTCCGTGAAATACAAATAGAACTCATTCTACGATCATGTATTCGGATAGGTATACAAAATAACATACTCGGCTATACTGAATATACCCGACGGCCGCCGCGGGCTCAGTTCTGCTCCTACAAGAAAATTAGTTATTAAAATTTCACTGACGCTCCGAAATTTATCTCCAACACGGTGTAGGAGGATTTAGATCGCTTGATACTTGCGTTACGTAATAGGGGAGATTAGTTTCATGAGCAATTTGTAGAAAACGTTTCCCAATGTAAGGCTTATTTTGTTTAACTTAAGGTGACGTGGCACACTAGCGACGCCAATCAATTTAAATTTTTAGCTACTAAACCGGATCTATTTTAACAATTTCGGGGCCACAACCTCTCGGCAAACACTAATACTATTTATTAAATTACCATGCACAAATGTATTCAATGTATACATTTTTCGCATACGCGTTGGAGATGGAAGGTCAGACGACAGACGTTTTGTTGTCATTACCAGACTCACAAAGTTAGAGCGATCGTAGCTCAGTGGTTCAGAACGCGCGAGCATGCACCTTTGGATTTTTCAAATATATGTGCGTATTTCTACCACTGACTCAGCGGTGAGGGAAAACATCGTGAGAAAACCTGCACATTTCGGATAGTTTCTGAAACGTTTAACCACGATTCAGTTGGTCTGGTTCCCCTGTTAAATGGTTGCGAAGGTTAGACGGCAGTCGCTTCATTGTAATTATCAGGCTCCCCAAATCAAAAATCATGGTCCAAGCGTAGCCCGGGCTCCAGAGTGACAGCTTTGGACGCAACTCGGAAATACACGCTAGGATGAGGAGGTCACAAAAACCTGAATTATGGTGTAATCGTGCATCATCATCATCATCATCATCAGCCTATCGCAGTCCACTGCTGGACGTAGGCCTCTCCAATTGTTCGCCACTGTGATCTATCCATGGCTTAGACACAGTCCCTCCACCAGCCCATGGTCCTTCCTACCGTCTCGGCATACGGACCGAATCTTGGGAGACGCTCACCAGGTACTTGCTAAGGGCTCTTTCCCCGGTGCGATTCTTCACTCCCTACAAAATCTGTGTCTGTGTCCCATCTCAATGTCACTTCTCCCCAAATGGGGCGTGAAACACCACAACACAAGCGACTCGCGCTCGGGCAGTTCCACATCAATCAATCTCCTTCCTAATATTAAGCCTTTTGTGTGCAAACGCACGCAACCGTCGAAAACCTTCTGCAGAGTTCACCATCTCTTGATGGTATACTGGTCCTATCTCGTTTCTGTTCCAGTCATTCAGCATCTGTTGCCGCTCTTCTTCATACAGCTGACATTCCCACAGCACATGGTCCCGAGTTTCATCAGCTTCTCCACAGGGACATACAGGTGACTCACAGAGAGTCATCGCGTGCAGTCTGCTGTTAAAACTCCCATGTCCTGTAAATATTTGTGACACAGCGTAGTCTGGTTCCACCCAACCGGCCGATAATCTCATTTCTACGTCTGGGAAAAACTGCGACAACTCTCTTCCTTTGTCGCTGGTCGACCAGCGCTCCTGCCATTGGGCAACAACATCTCCGAATATTCTACGTTTAAGTGCCGTCTGCTCCTTGTCTGTGGCTTCCTTTGGGCACTCCTGGGCGAATCGTCCCACACGAACGACTTCTAAGTCGGCCGGCAACACCGCAGCTAGCACGGGCAGCGCTGATGTGCTAACAGACCTATAAGCCTTCGTGAGCAGAATCATTGCAGGCCGCTGGGTGCGCAGCAAAGCTCGCTTCACCACGAAGATCCTTGCCCGGTGCCACCAAACTGCCGCAGCGTAAGTAAGACTTGCAACATAGGTCCCTGAATACAGGACCTTAAGTGCTTTGTACCGCACGCCCCAGGTCGATGAAGATATTCTCGACATCTTCCCGAAGCAGTTACTAGCCCGCTGGCCGATAAAGTTCGCATGCTGCAAGAAGGAGCACCCTTGGTCAATCACCACCCCAAGTAACTTTGCCATGCTCACGTGGCTCACGCTCATCTATCCATGGCTTCTCGCATCCAGCTCTTGCCAGCCATCCTGCGCAGATCGCCACCGTTTACCCCATCGGTTGTCGGTTCTGCGGCTAATATGGCCAGCCCACTGCCACTTAAGCTTGCTAATCCGGTGAGCAATGTCGATAACTTTGGTTCTCTGCCGGATCACCTCATTTCGGATTCGATCTCGGAGAGAGACGCTGAGCATTGCTCGTTCCATAGCCCGCTGAGCGACCTTTAACTTGTCTTGTTGCTCTTTGCACGATTGTGTCAACAATCGTGCAAAGAGCAACACGTTACTCCTATGTTGGTCTAAGTCACTTTAAAAGCACCTACTTTGGTCGCAACCGGGATAACATAAAATCACTGAATTAATCATGATAAACAAGGTGAAGTTTATAATCTTATAATATTTTCCTTACCCAAAAGTAACGTAACAAAAGAAGTTCAAAACCGGTTTAACCCTATAATAGCCAACCCTTTCCCACGCGCTGACCACTGTCCGGTAACGTCTTGGGTCATTCTGACCCCTCATTATAATGATGAAAACCAGTTTTTAAAGTAAGTTTTGTAAAGAATCAGTGATAATTCTGGAATAACTTGTTTTCGTTCTCACAGTGGACTTTGATGAAGTCTTTTGTATCATTTGTAGGTGACAATTCAAAGATGGACAATTCAAATAAGTCAAGCTAAAATAACGGTTTTTTTTTGTGTACCAAAGGGGTGATTCTCGTACACTCGACATTGAAGTCGATTTTTTTTATGTGATAGGTGGCAGACGAGTAGACTGATCACCTGATAGTGTAGTTGATAAAGATAATGATTTCTTTATTGGCCACAGAACACACGAGTGACTTATATACACAAATAGGACAAATTCTGTAGCCAACAAGGCCCAGCCTCAGCATTTGCTGCAGTGGCCGGAGCCGCTGCAGCGCTGCTTTTCTGGCGGAGCCTTGGGCGACGTACGTGCACATGTGTGCACGTACGTTTGTTTTGTCTTCTTCCTGTTGTATGTATGTACATAGAACAGGAAGAAGACAAAACAAAGAAAAACAAACACTATTAATAGCATAAAGTAAGATTATAATAGTCTCAAAAAACTTGAGTAGAGAGTTGGGACTCCGGTTTCCTCACCGGAGTCCGGTTACTTCCGGTTCAACACAGCAGTGCTGCTTCGCGCCGGTTTTCTGTGAGGCCGTGGTATCACTCCGGTTGAGCTGGCCCATTTATGCCGAAGCGTGGCTCTCCCACGTTCGACGAATTTATAGAACGTCTCCCACGAATTTAAAGATTTCATACATTCGTCCATACAAATCTGTAATTCGGCTTTAATGTCGAGTGCTCGAGAATAAGCCCTCAAGACTTTTAATATGATTGTTTTACATTTGCTAGTTATTGTGTTTCTCTCTTCAAGGGTTATGGATTTGATTTCCACCCTGGATAAGTGTCTCGTTTACATCTGTCTTTCTTTTTGTGTCTTTTTTGCTGAATAAAAACAATACAGGGTGTATCTGTGAACATTCACTAACCATTATGAACAACATTTGTTCTATAACTTTTGGAAATTTGCATGGTCACATGATTTGGTCATTCTGTATGGGGAGTCGAAAAAATTTTCGATGAATTTTGAAAAGTCGTTGAACAAATGTTGTTCATAATTGTTGGTAGAATACGTGGTTGGTTGGTAGAAAAAGGGATGTAAATGTTCACAGATGTATATCTGTGAACATTTACATCCCAGGGAGTATCCCTGTATGTGTAAAGAAGCTCGTGAGTCACCTGATGGTACAAGTTGTCACTGCCACCCATGGACATCCGCCACGAAAATTAGTAATTTAAGGTTATTATACCAAATAGCAATTGGCCGCGTGGTCCCCGGCAGAGTAGAATAGGCCACCCTCACTCTTACCGAGGTGTCGTAAAAGGCGACTAAGGTAAAGCTGCTGGCATGATTATCAGCACCCAGAGAAGGAAAACTCTGAATTTATATCAAAACCCTCGCCAACCCGTCTGCCAAGCGTGGTGAGTATGGCAGTTACCCCTCATGTGATTGAGGGAGGCCCGTGCCCCGGCAGTGGGGACTTAAATGGGCTGATGATGACACCAAATAGTACAGACCGCTGATCTGCATTGTGAGGATACAACGTTAGTGTATACGATGGTTTTTAAATGAGTTATTATAGGCTAACGCTTGTCCACAATCGCACCCGATGGAAAGCGACGATGAGGTCTAGAAATTGTCACACGTTATGTGATAGTGTGTAATAAATTTGTCGTGCACATAGCTTCGTGCCCGTCACCACCAACCCCCACTTTGGACGATGAGAGGGTGCCCAGGGGTTTTAGTAGGTAGACCTCCGCCATTATGCGGGGGGAGTTCGAAATAACCCATCCGCCCCCAGGCGGACGGGTATGTCGGGCTCTCCTCTGGCGAGGGCTTTTCCTAACGAGAAGCCAGCCAGAGGCATACCGACTAAACCCCAGCGACGCTCCCTCATCGCCAGAGTGGGGAAGCGACAAGAGTACGGGTTAAAGAACCTTACTTCACGTCCCTGCCCAGGCGGAGGGCCTAAACACATTTCCCTTGGGAAAACATAAAAAATGCTGGGTAATAAATTAAATTGTAGCGAAGTATCAAGATGTATCGGTGCGGGTAGTCGTCGAAGACGCTGTTAAAGTTTTCCGTGCTACTTTCGCGGCTGCAGAAAGTTGTGCTGGGGCTCATTACCGCGCTGGGGCTGCGCGCACACTGCGACACAACCGCGCGAGTGCACGCCTACCTTTAGGCAGTTAGCTGGTGTCTTCTCGGTAGAAAACTGCAATCCAAAACTGCGGTAAACATTTATAAGTTTTTTGTATAGACTTTCACTAAGGCGACGGGTAGCCCTAACTAGCGACACCATTTGTATCTAATTGTTAGCTACTAAACCGGATCTCTTTTAAATAATTTCGGGATTACAACCTCTGGGCAAACACTTATTCTATTTATTAAATAACCATGCAAAAATGTTGGGTCTGTTATTGTACGCGAAAAATTGATTGAAAAGCGGCCACTTTTAGCGTGAATAAATTTTTCGCGTACAAATGTTGGGTCCGCATTTGTGCATGGTTATTTAATAAATAGTATAAGTGTTTGCCGAGAGGTTGTAATTCCGAAATTGTTTAATATATATCCGGTTATGTAGCTAAAAATTAAAATCGATTGGCGTCGCTAGTGTGCCCTGCCCGTCACCTTAAAGCAAGATTTGGCATGAATGGGCCGGCTATACCGAAGTGATACCAGAGCGGTGTTTCGCCAAGTGAGTGACGGTACCAGAGGACTAAATTTGGAGGAAATGGGAGAAAAATAAATATTTCACAACATCACATACATGGCTCTGACTACGAGAAAGGTAGCTCAAGCACCTGTGTTACGGATATCAGATCATATATACATTTAAGGTGACGGGTAGGGCACACTAGCGACGCCAATAGATTTTAAATTTTAGCTACTAAGCCGGACCTATTTGAAACAATGTCGGGGTTACAATCTCTCGGCAAACACTTATACTATTTATTAAATAACCATGCATAAATGTTGGGACCGTTTTTGTACGCGAAAAAAAATGTAATTTGGCGTCGGGTGACGGGTATGGCACACTAGCCCTTAATATTTTTCTTTTGTAATACATACATAAATTACATAGACAACATCCAGACCAATACAAACAGACATGTTCATACCTGTTGCACAGAAAATGATGCTTAACTTTTAGATTAGAAAGTTCAGATTTGGTTGTAGCAACATTGATTTCTTTCCATGTAAAGACAATTTAAAGAAGGTTGGCAAATCTTTTTAAACGGTATGTTGGTATAACTGATTCTTGCGAAAATTAACCTTCAGCTGACAAACCTTTTTACATATTCTTTGTACCGTACAGGGGAAAACCTTAGTTTGGGACCAGGATAATGTAGGTATGTAATGTTGTCTCAATTTATTGATTTATTATTTTGCAAAAAAAATGAGACATTAAAAGGCTTGAAAAAAATATATGCAAAAGAAACCGCCTTCAAAAACCACGAACTTCAAAAAAGTCGGCGCCGACTTCCATAAGTAGTTCAATAAAGTGTTAAAAATATTCATCATCATCATCAGCCCATTTAAGGCCCCACTGCTGGGGCACGGGCCTCCCTCAATCACATGAGGGGTATTGCCATACTCACCACGCTTGGCAGACGGGTTGGCGTGGGTTTTGATATAAATGCAAAGTTTTCCTTCTCTGGGTGCTGATGTTCATGCCAGCAGCTTTACCTTAGTCGCCTTTTACGACACCTCGGTAAGAGTGAGGGTGGCCTATTCTACTCTGCCGGGACCACACGGCTGTAAATATTATTTTATACTTTTTAGTTCGTGGTTTTTGAAGGCGGTTTTTTATGCAGAATTTTTTTACCTGTAAAAAAGGGCATGTGAATTCCCTCCTCGTTTCATCCCCCAGTATGTAAGGCTCCTAACCATCCCCGCTTCTGTACCCCGGGGCGTTTATATAATATCTAACAGATAAGTTCCCAGTTATGCGTGTATTGACAGCCTGAATATTTATTACACGCCTTTGTTATCTGTGCTAATGGATGTTAGTTTTAACTATTCGGTATATAGGAGTATAAGTAGGGTAAGTTTTTTTAGAAGGAGGGTGTTTAAATAAAATTATACTCGGTGTTTTTTTATCATGCTCATCATCTTAGCGTTTTGACACAGTTGCGTCCCTAGATGTCGCTTTTGTTTTTTACGGTAAGCGAAGAAAAAGAAGATGTGTGGGAGAGCCACGCTTAGGCTTAATACCACTGCCTCACAGAAGACCGGCGTGAAGCAGCCTGCGCTGTGTTTCGCCGTGTGAGTGAGGTTACCGGAGGCCCAGTGGGGGGGAAAGGGGAAAAGGGAAAAGGTTGGCAGTGCACTTGTGACTCCACTGGTGTTGCGGGTGTCCATGGGCGGCGGAATTGCTTACCATCAGGTGATCCGTCTGCTCGTCTGCCACCTCTCATATGTATATAAAAAAAGAAGAGTTCTGACTTCATCTTAACGTGTAATCCCCGGTTGCGTCCAAAGCTGTCGCTTTGGAGTCCAGGGTACACTTAGACCGTGATTCAGGAATGGGGGGGTCTGGTAATTACAATGAACCGACTGCCATCTGACCTTCGCAACCCTTTAACAGGCGAACCAGACGAACTGAATCATGGTTACACGTTTCAGAAGCTTTTTCCGAAACGTGCAGATTTCCTCGCGATGTTTTCCCTCACCGCCGAGCAGATGGTAATAGTAGAAATACGCGCATAGATTTGAAAAAACCATTGGTGCATGCTCGGATTCGATCCTCGACCACCTGTTTGGAAGGCGCATTCGTATCCATTGAGCTACCATCGCTCTTAGAAGAAGAAGTCTGACTGTCACAGCCTTTACACTAAAAATAAGCACAGACTAGCCGTTTCAAATATCAGGCTCCATAAGGTCGGCAGTTTGTTTATAGGATTGAGCGTAAAAATCCTTACTAATATTATAAAGGCGAAAGTTTGTTTGGATGGATGTATGGATGGATGTTTGTTCCTCTTTCACGCAAAAACTACTAAACGGATTTTAATGAAACTTTACAGTAATGTAGCTAATAGATCAGAATAACACATAGGCTATAATTTATAAAGATATTGTGTGAATTGTCCAAGCACCAGTTATTGATACATAAAGACCTTGCTTTTATTCGAATTACACGCAGACGAAGTCGCGGGCAAAAGCTAGTGTTTCATAAGTCACCCAGATTATTGACTGGTCAAAACATATTTAAATCTATAATATAAAAATGAATCGCAAAATGTGTTGGTAAGCGCATAACTCAACAACGCCTGGACCAATTTGGCCAATTCTTTTTTTTAAATGTTCGTTGAAGTCCAAGGATGGTTCTTACGGCGAGAAAAAATCGAATAATTGTCGGGAAAACTCTAAAAACAGCCCTTTTCTTTTTCACATACAAACGTTTTCTAACTAAAACGTAGACTCAATTTGAGATAGATAGATAGATATTCTTTATTGCACAAAAATAAAATACAAGTATGATACAACAGCAACAGACAGTACAATAAGGCGGTCTTATCGCTTGTAGCGATTTCTTTCAGACAACCTTTGGGTAGAGGAAAGAAATATCATATTCGTAATAATAAGGGAAGGCAGTGCAAAGTAGTTTAACAATGGCAGAAAAATACATTATTTTATATATTAATATTATTACATTACATAAATAATAATAAACAATACATACATACCCAATAATAATATATACATAGATTATTTATAACAAAAATTCAATAAAAATATTTCTTATAGATAGGTATAAATGACCAGAGAGCAGACCACATAAAAAAGGAAGAAGATACAAGGAAAAAACAGTGTACCTATTTATAGAGATAGGAAGTGAGTTTTGACACGGGACTTGAATATAGGAAGGGATTTTATTGCTATTATATAAAGTTCATATTTGTTGCCACATTACAATTTTTTTTGACAAGACGAAGTCTGTCGGGTCAGCTAGTTGTATAATATAAAAACTGTTTAATGAAAAAAGGTTATTATAAAGTAAACAATTTTTAGAATGCCAATAATTTGGGCACATATTAGTGACACAAAAATTGTACTTTATTTTTAAATTAATGACATTTTGTAAAACAACTTTTTTTTAAAGAGTAATTGCTAAGTTTCTTGCTGGTGTACTACATTCTGAACGTGGTAAACATGTTGACACTCATAAGTTCCATACAGAAGTATGGACCTAAATTAAATAAACTAATTTATTTTTTTCATTTACACTGGTTTCGCGATTGCCGCCGCCCATGGACACCCCCATAGGCGGAGACAATCACTGGTGATTCGTTTGCTCATCATCATCAGCCTATAGCAGTCTATAGCAGGCAGACGTAGCCTATAGCAGGCAGACGTAGGCCTCTCCAATTATTCGCCACTGTGATCTATCCATGGCTTCTCGCATCCAGCTCTTGCCAGCCATCCTGCGCAGACAGAGGGCGCCCTACATTACGTTTGCCAAGACGCGGTCTCTACTTTAGAACTCGTTTACCCATTCGGTTGACGGTTCTGCGGCTAATATGGCCAGCCCACTGCCACTTAAGCTTGCAAATCCGGTGAGCAATGTCGATGACTTTGGTTCTCTGCCGGATCACCTTATAGATAGATAGATAGATTTACTTAATTGCACAAAATACACAACTTAAGTACTAGGCATTACAGAAATTTTGTGTACAACTTCGGCGGTGTTATCGCTGAAAGCGATATCTACCAGACAACCTTCGTGTAAAGGACCTCATTTCGGATTCGATCTCGGAGAGAGATGCCGAGCATTGCTCGTTCCATAGCCTTAGATTCGTTTGCTCGTTTGCCACTTATTAAATATAAAAAAATAGCCATTCTTAATTTAAGGACTTTTTCGGTCCGATTCTCGTGCAATACTTGAAAGCACGATTCCAAAAACTTTGAATGCAATTTTTTATTTAATATTTAAGTCAGACTTGCCAACTTGAGGATTTAAGGTTTCCTTTGCAGGTCTCAAATGATTTTGCACCCTGTACTTATAAAAAGTAAAGTATCAGCCCATATACTGTCCCACTGCAGGGCAAAGGCCTCCACCATAGAAATCAAGTCGTCACTACTATGATGGGATTAGGCTTAATCACCACGCTTGCCTAATGCGGATAGGTGATCACAATCCCGAGCTAAAATCGAAACATACCTTTGCTGGGGATCGAACCCAGGGCCCCGAAATCACGGCCTAGTACTTAAACCAGACCAACGATATTTAAAAAAAAACGAACTTAAAACCTTCTTGCCATCTTAGAAAATCGCACCCAAAGGTCTGTTTTTACAATCCAATCACCATGACACGTCGAATCCCAAGAAGCCGAGCTGTCGGTCCGTCAGCCTCCTTCCCCCATCTCCCCCCTCCGCGAACGCCCCATTTATCCACATTAATATAACTTGACTCGTGATAAATTGCCAGCGAACCCGGGCCCACGTTTTCTTAGACGAATTTTGTTTATACAGGATGGTTCGTGTTTGGTTAATAAAAATAATTATTTTTTTTTTTAGGATAGAAATAAGTGGTAGTTGCCACACTGGAGATTGCGAGAGTTATCAAAGCGGAGCGACGACGCTGCGACCACGTCAAACGACACGTCAGTGGAGTCATAAATACGCTGCCAACTTTTAAACATCCCTTTCCCCCGGATTGAGCCTCCGTTACCCTCACGCACGCAGCGAAACAGCACAGCACTGCTTCACGCCGATTTCTGTAAGGCCGTGAGATCACTCCGATTGAACCGGCCCATTCGTTCTGAAGCGTGGCCTTCCCACGGTTGAAAATAAGACATAAGTTTCGATACTAAATAATTTAAATACTGTACACCGTTATTTTTTATCGTTTACATCCCGAATACCACATAATAGGTATCGGTAATGAAGATCGATTAGCATGTTAAATTAACCAAATAATCGAAAAAAAGAACAGCCATTCCACTAAAAAAAAACTATCTGGCGATAATGTATAAACAGCTGCTTTTTTCTCGATTACTATGTTGATTTACAATGCTAAATAAACTTTATTCACGATACCTATTACGAAGTTTTCTGGATGTAAACGATAAAAAAATAAAAGTTACAAGTAATTGCCCTCGAAACTCGGTAAAAAAATATTGTTGATTCCGTCTTGTTGCTCATCGGCCGCTCGGCTTTAGAAATATTTTGTTTTATATTAATAATATAAATCTATTTTGTTTTATATAAAATTTATTTTTTTACGCAACATAATTTGTTTTACACCGCACAATTAATTTAAAATAGGTCATATTTTGCCTGTAACAAAGGGTATCCTAGAACAGGCACATAATATAATTTACGCTTCACTTACTTAAGTCGATTTTAAGTTCCATTTTGTAACAATGATTTTGAATTAATATTTTATTGTTTTTTTTTTCACATACCTTCTAATAGGCAATAGTATTTTAAATGTTATGTACATCAAAATGTACGCTCGTCCTGATGTTGATATGTATTTTTTGTATTATTTTCAAATTGTTTTCACAGTAAGTAAATTTGTAATTCTTATGAGAAATAAATGTCTTTAACCTAAAACGGAACACCCTGTGCTAAATTTTCTCCGCTTCGTAATTAACGACGAAGGAGCCCTTTTCTTGGCAAAAAACCTCCTTTCTACCCGTCGGAGGCAGGCTCATACACACCCATACACACATGTATATATGAGCCATTATATGCTTGAACAAAAGGATTTATAAGAAAGGGGCAAATGAGCTGAAATTTAAGGAGGGAATTGAAACTTCAAAATTTATTGTTTGAGAGACTAAGTGTGTGGCTCAGATACAATCTTAGGTTAACAGTGTGGCTGATAGTACTTAGGTATGTAATAATAACCGGACTTAAGTTATTACGTTACTAACGCTCAAACCGTCCCGTTCCAATACACAATGTTAAAAGCGGCGGGCACGAGTTTAGTTCCGGAACTTATCTTAGACCGCGTTTTGAAATTAGGGGGTAAGTGTCTAATATTTTAACATTTAAGTATTCAAGTATTTATTTGCAAACTAAGGGTACAAAGATGGTCTTACAGCTTACATTTAATAAGTAAAAAATCGTTCCAAGCAACAATCTATAGGCTGAGGAGAGCCAATATACTGAGCCTCTATATAAAAAAACACAAACAATTTTAGTCTTAAGAATTTTCGATAGATGTCGCTGTGTAAAGATATATCGCACAAGCATTGTATTTTTCCAGAAACGTATTATACCACTTTTACAAAGCAAAATCATGGTTTATTATTTATTTCAACTGGTTCCTACCTAGTTTTTTACCCGACTACGTGGAAGCAAAAAGGAGGGTTATGATTTGACCTGTATGTATGTATAGTTGCTCATCTATGCCTTCATAAAAAAGAGAAAATAGATTTGCTAGTCAGGCCACCCCGGCCAATATTTTTCTTCTTTGGTTTTTAAGTTTTTATTTAAAAAAACAGCAAACCTACTACAAACATATCTACCTCAAAAATAATACAGCCATTTTTATTAAGGTGATGCAGCGCTTCAAATAGATTTTTATGAGAAATAATAAACAAGGCCACAGAATTTTTATTTGGCCACGCGCGCAAACTTCTAATTTACTAACTAAGCACCGGGAAATTGACATATCCTTTAATTAACTGATTCATCTTCTTTACAACGCCAACTAAAAATGTTAAAGAAAGCGTCAAGTCAATATCAACAATTAATTTTCCTTGTCCTTCTGATTTATACATTGCAAACTAATTTACTAACTCAGCCACGAAATGTGTAACTCATCACCATATTACGTTTTACAGCTTCAATACAAGCTCCTCAAAAATTATGTATTCAAGCTTCAATACTCAACATCATATATTATAACTTAACATGTAAAATAATACTTCATATTCTTTTATCGTGAAAATAGCCACTATACGATTTGGCGCGAGTGCGCGACATGACAGCAACCGGCTATTTGCACCAATCTGAGAGATTCGATACTTGTGCCGAAGCGCCCGCCCGCCTGCCCTTATTTTCTTTTTCTTTTATCACGTAATTATACATGTTAATGTTTATTAATTACTTTTCTATAAATGATTGTACTTGTTACAAATATTAATACACAAATTGATTTGCATAAATAAATGGTTTTATTATGACTGTCCTTAATAGTTCTTCTTCTTCTTCAAATGTGCGTATAATTCCCGGTTGAGTCCAAAGCTGGGCTTTGGAGCCCAGAGTACGCTTTGATCATGATTCAGGATTTGGGGAGCCTGGTTATTACAATGAAGCGACTGCCGTCTGACCTTCGCAACCCTTTGACAGAGGAACAAGACCAACTGAATCATGGTTACACGCTTCTGAAACTATCCCAAACGAGCAGGTTTCCTCACGATGTTTTCCTTCACCGCCGAGGTAAATATAGAAATATGCACATAGATTTGAAAAATCTAGAGAAATCGACCCTCCGCATGGAGGGCGCGTTCTAAACCACTAGGCTACCATCGCTCTGGCTGACTGTCCTTAATAGTTCATGTGTAATACATAATAATAATATGTAGTGGCTTTAATTATACTATTTGATGACAATTTTAGGTACATTTAACAATCGATTAATGTAGGATGAGTTACATTTTATTCATACTAAATTATGCAATTAGAGGCTAATATTCTTACTATTTTGGTGTCATAAATTAATACTTTAGCAGCTTCCTATTTGAATGCATACCACAAATTTAGATGCTAAAAAATAACCACTATGCTGAGTTATATTTACAGTGGCTTACATATAAGATAACTAGTGTCTGAGATACTATTATTAAGACGCGCATTGGTTGTGGCCGACTTAGTAATTTAGAAGGTAACATATATTTTGTGAGGCGAATAATGCTATTAAAAAGAAGCTTGTTTAATTAGTACCCGATTTTTATTAATTGTGGCGATTATGAGACATTTTTTACAAATGTACAACGGTGAATCCACAAACGAAAGTTATTTTTTTTGAGACAAAACTATATCTTCATTTCTTCCTTCAAGTAACTCTACTTTGAGCAATAAAGAATGCGTCAACTTAATGCACGTACCTACGAGAATCAAACCAACTATCCCCACCTTCCAACCGGAGACGCCACTGCTCCGGTTGTCAGATGACAGTTGACAAATGTGACAAATAGATCCCTGTCACCTACGTCATCGGTGTAACGAGCCCTGACACACCAGCTCCACAATAGAGAAGATCCTACTGAAAGCTTTCCGTTGAATAAATCGAGTCAACTGAAAACGACTATGAAAGGTGAATGACCTTATGTATTTAGATAATAAATATTTCACAACATCACATACATTGATCTAACTCCGAGATAAGTAGCTCAAGCACCTGTGTTACGGATATCAGAATCAACAGTGGGATTACAAATACAATACATATAATACTTTTCTTTTGTAAATACATACTTATAATACATAGGAAACACCCTAGTTGAAACTTTTATCTAAAATGGCCCAAATTTTGATATCGAAGTTTTTGAAAACGACTATGAAAGGTGAATAATCTTATTTATTTATTTAGATGAAACTTTAATCTTAAATGGCCAAAATGTTGTTAACCAAATTTTTGAAAACGAATTTGAAAGGTGAATAAATTTATTTATTTACTTAGATAAAACTTTAATCTGAATGGCCAAAATTTTGTTAACCAAATTTTTGAAAACGAATTTAAAAGGTGAATAAATTTATTTATTTACTTAGATAAAAATTTAATCTAAAATGGCCAAAATTTTGCTATCGAAATTGATTTTTTCTAATCGAAAGACTATGAATGGTGTGTGCCCTTATTAATTTAGATGAAACTTTAATCTAAACTGGCCAAGATATGATATCTTCTATACTATTAAATTATAATTGTCTGCCCAGGCTACTTGACATTTCAGGTGCCAGTAATGCTGGCAGCTACCTCGGCCAACGCATTGGGTTGGCCATTCAAAGAGGTAACGCTGCCAGCATTCTGGGCACGATGAGTAGCGGGGCAGATGTTTCATCTCATCCATCATCTCTTGTAAATAGTATTTTTTTTTATATGAGAGGTGGCCGACGAGCAGACGGATCACCTGATGGTAAGCAATTCCGCCGCCCATGGACACCCGCAACACCAGTGGAGTCACAAGTGCGCTGCCAACCTTTTCCCCTTCCCCCCATTGGGCCTCCGGTAACCTCACTCACACGGCGAAACACAGCGCAGGCGCTGCTTCACGCCGGTCTTCTGTGAGGCAGTGGTATCACTCCGGTCGAGCCGGCCCATTCATGCCTAAGCGTGGCTCTCCCACATTTGAATTATTTGAGTATTCCTCGTTTTGTTTATTTTTAGTATTTTGTAAAAATGTACTTTTTTATGTTCCGTGTTATTCTGTGCAATATAAATATAAATATAGAATAGAATAGAATTTTATTTGCAGGAATGAGGTATATTTCATGCAACACATATACAAGATAATTGTGAGGAACTAAACCCATTCATTCCATTCATTCATTCCATTCATTCTTCTTTATATGTTCTATACTATTTATAAGCAGGTATGGGAGATGGAATTATTAGCTTTGCTCTAAGTTGTGGATACCTACAATATTTGAGATAACGATTCTGAAAATATAACCGTGATCCAGTTGATCTGGTTTCCCTATCCAATGGTAATTACTAGACTTCCGGAATCCTGTATTATGGTCCAAGCGTACCCCGAGCTTCAAAGCGACAGCGAGGCAACTGAAACTGAACTTTTAAGAAAAAAAAAATGTCAGCATTGCAAGGTTCGTCATTCCTTTTGCCAGAACCAATCTAGGTAGTCAGTCCCTTTTGGCACGTGTTTGTTCCAGATATAATAGCATAAGTAAAACTGTTCCTGATTTAGACATATTCGACAATGTGTTTTCTAAATTCAAATCGTTGGTGACAGAGTATCTATCAGGCCACTAGCCTGATGGATGCTCTTAGCTCTGTCACTGCTGTCACGCCTAGCACTAAGTTTTTTTACTAATTTAATTAAGAAACATATGGAATCTAAACAAATGTTTTTCTCATAAGTGCTATGGACACCGTTATTTTGATGCATATCAGAACTGTGACCTTATTAATATGTGGCTTGTGATTGTAATAATATGTATCATGTGGCTGTACTAAATAAACAAATAAAAATAAATAAGGTAGACTCTCCTTTTGCCTGGTAAACCAGGCTTAGGTGAGCCAATATACTACCCACAGTGCCACTGCAAAAATCCCCGTCCCTCATTATGTACTTCCAAATCACGAATTCTCTCAACTCTTAGATACTTCTGCACATATAACTCAAATGAACCTTTATACTTAATTAAATTGTACCGTTCTAACAAATTTATAAATTTTCGCGAGCGTTTCTTACAAAAGGCGCAATTTGAGCGGTGTGTATAAGCATACACACACATACACGTGCAATTTAAGATGAATAATTATGTGGCGGCACCGCCTTGCGAGCCGGGGCGGGAGAGACTTGTGTGGATAAGACTCAAAAATGGACTTTTTGTTTCTTTGATTTGATTTGATAATTCTCTGAAAATTCATAAAGATGTTGATTTTAGAACTCAAATAAAACCAGATTTAGCTCACAGCTTCAGCGTACAGCTTTGGTTCCATCATCAGCAACCCACACTCGTCCACTGCTGGACATAGGTCTCCCCTAATGCACGCCGCTCCCGATTTTCGGCCACTCTTATCCAGCCCACACCAGCCAGCCTTCGAATGTCATCATCCCATCTTGTCGCAGGGCATCCAACACTACGCTTACCGAAATAACATGATATGATATAGGTACTATACGTCAAAAAGAGGAAGATTGAATACCTCGGCCACGTGTTGAGACACAATAGGTACAGTCCACTCCAACTCATAATGATGAGCAAATTGCTCGCAACTATAGATATCAGGAGGAGAAATATGATGGGACACCTGGTGAGGCATGACATGTTCATCAAAATAATAACGGAAGGAAATGTGGAAAGAAAGAGAGGAAGAGGAAAACCAAGAAGAAATTATGTCCAACAACTTAAGGAAAAGGCAAATGTCATGTCGTACAGTCAACTCCAAAAATATGTATACACTTTAGGACCTTGTCACAATACTTACCTATAAGAAAGTAGAGGTCTACTTGCTTATATTATATATTGTGACAACGTCCTAAAGTGTATACATATTTTTGGAGTTGACTGTACAAGGAATTGAAGGTGCTTGACAGAGTCGAGAGAGGAATGGAGACAACACCGAAAAGAGCGTTGCTCTTAAATTAGAGAGAGAGATAAAAATGCAGGAAGTAACGTAGTCCTGAGGCTCTACGTAGGTGATGTTTTTGCTATACAATAAAAAAAGTTGACTCTCTCTGTCTTATTCACTACTGTCATTGTCAGCCATTTTCTTTTTTCTTAAGTCAACGCTGAGCAAAGGCTTCGTTAATTTGTCATGCACAACTGTGACGTCATACGGGGAGTTTTACATTTCATTTAATTTCTCCTTAAATATCTTTAAAAAAATTCTAATACAATTTTTCTTAAAATCCTATAAGGCTCATCTAGAAAACGGTATTTTTCATTTTGGATATTTTTTGGCGTGTTGTCCATATTGAGATAAATAGTTATAAAGGAGCTATCACGAACAACAGTCATGTTCCATTTAGAGACGTCAAACTTGATTGTCATACCGTAGACTAAAACAAATTTCGCAGAACGGACTATGCAAACAATCATATTCGACGGCCGCCGGTATCAGGTACTTTAATACCTAAGAAGAATTTTAATGTATCTATTATCCAATATGTATGTTCTTTGTTAGTGTTATGTGCTTAATATTATGATTAAAGAACATAAATTATTATTATTACAACTTATTTATGTTTCCAACTTACAAATAAATTGTTATTAAATTTTTATTGTATTTCTTTTTTTTGTGTGATAGCTGGCAGACGAGCAGATGGATCACCTGATAATAAGCGATTGTGATAAATCCCTTTTATTATGATTAAAACAAAGACGAACTACATATTTAAAGACCATCATATGCAATCTCTCATAACGATTTCATTCAGACAGTTTGTCATCATGGTAAAAAGCGTTTGAAGCAGTCTGGTTTTTTAATTTATATTAAGGTGGACCGTGTGTAATTTTGCCACCGTAATGTAGTATAAAATATTACAAAATTATAAAACTTTTTTACAAACAACACAAAATGCTGAGCATAAATTTAGAAAGATGATTGATTAAAATTTCTTTTCAAAGTCAAATGACATCAAAAATAAAATTTGAACATCACTAATTTATTTGTATATGTCACCGGAAAATGACAAGATCCGTAAGTTTATCAATTTACTAGGAAGTTTATACACTTACGCAGGATTCTAAACGGGAGATAATTTGTATTATTTTACGCCCACATTTTCGTACATTGATAAACTTGCTGAACTCACTCGTAAAATAATAAGTAAGCAATATCCAAACGCCACGCGCGATCTGATTGGCATTGCCACTGTGAACATTGACCAATCAGAGAGCAGTGTGTTATTTTTACGTATTTCAAGTTTCAGTTTCAGTGATTGGTCTAACCTTATAAAATTTGATGAATAGATATCCGTTATTTAATAATGGACGTAAAATAATACAATTTATCTCCTGTTTACAATCCTACGAAAGTTTATAAATTTCCTAGTAAATTGTTAAACTTACGAATCTTGTTCTTTTCCGGCGACATATATACTCCAGCTTCTAACAATAATTAATTAATGAAAACGGTAAGTATGTAACAGTTGTTCCACAATTTTCCTTCTGTCTATATAACTCTATGTCAAATGAGGAAAAATGACGCCTATCTGGTGACCGTATTTAATTTTCTAAAAATAAAATCTAATTATTCACCGGTGGCAAGTAATATCTCTGTACCTACTTCGATGTATTCCTCGAATTGTTTGTGTAATATCTTAATACACACCACGGCATTTAGATGCGTGTTATGCTTATTTTTCAACCGACTTCAAAAAAAGGAGGAGGTTCTCAATTCAACCCGTATGTTTTTTTTCTGTGTTTGTTACGCAATAACTCCGCCAATTATGAACCGATTTGAACAAATCTTTTTTCGGCGTATAGATACTACCTCAAGGGTGGTCCCATTAAAATTTAATAATAAAAAGACAACCCCCAAGGGTGGAAAATTGGGGATGAACTTTTTTAAACGCATTTTCTCCGCCAATTATGAACCAATTTGAACGATTATTTTTTTGTTGAATATTTATTATCAAAAGGGTGGTTTCATGCGAATTTGAAGAAAATATTTCACCCCAAAGGGTAGAACTTTAGGGGTGTACCCTTTTCTCTGCGAAATCTTCGCCGATTATGAACTGATTTGAACGATTCTTTTTTTGTTGCGTAAATAATCACAAGGGAGGTCCCATGTGAATTTGAAGAACTATTTTTTAATTTTTTGTTTTTTTTTGTGTTCACGCATTTGAAGTCGGTTTTTTTTTAAATTAATTATCAATAAAACTAAATCGTAAGCGTTTCGATGTTCCACCTGTCAGTGCTAGCAACCGACTTAATGCAGTGTAGTGCGATCACTACAATTGAGTGGAATATACTACTGATGGGAGGTGTCTCCACTATGACTATTTATCCCAATGGTTGTCCATTAAGGGATGTATCCACACTAACCTGCCACCTCCTCAAGAAGGGTACCCCAAGAAAATACATACTACACTTATTTATCTACGGGCCCACTCTTTATGAAAGGAGTGATTAATGTCTGCCGGCATTAAGGCCCTAACGAACCTCCCCCCCTCCCCTCCCCACCGTACACCCTTCGTAATAATTACTAGCACTTATAAGAGTTTTGAGTTGGCGATAAGTTTAAGATGCGATCTATTTTAATTTAAACTTGGGCGGCGAAAGTAATTTCTGTTGTACTCTTAATGACATGAATTTTAGTTATTTCGTTAATTTGACGAACTGTATATTTGTATACAGTGTTTGTTATATTTACGTGTCGCTATGACCGACTTTATGAATGCCATCAAAAAGCGGAAAATCTAATACCTAGATTACGTACTTAGGCATGAGAGGTAGATATATGTTGCTTCAACTCATCATGATGGGTAAAATAGAGAGGAGGCGACGCGTTGGAAGAAGGAAAAAGACTTGGCTGCGTGATATAAGGGAGTGGACTGGCATCGCATCTGTGGAACGGCTGTTTCTTCTCGCAACTAACAGAGAGGATTTTAGAAAGCTGACGGCAAGAACTGAAGAGGCGCTCAAAGAAGAATATACTTTATATAGGGTGTAGTGGCTAATGTAAGTAAAAAGAATATTGCATGATATAAAATGGAAGTTGTAAGTACTATATTATTTGAAAAGAGAAACTACTGAGTAACAACTTACCCGCAAAAACTTCAGTTACTCCGTGACCATGGCGCTTGCAACAGTGCCGAAATATCGGAAACTCAAACATAACGTACATATAGTAGAAATCTCGAAAGTAACTATTCTAATGATACGCGATTTTATTGACCATCACAATAACTAATTTAACAATGAACCGGATGACTGACCGGATGGCGCAATTGGTAGTGACCCTGCCTCTTACGCCAAAGGTCGTGGGTTCGATCCCCACCCTGGACAAACATTCGTGCGATGAACACTTGTGTTTGTTCGGTGTCTGGGTGTAATATATGTATTTAAGTATATATTTGTGTTCCTCTGTTGTCTGATATCTGTAACACAAGTGCTTAAGCTACTTAGTACGGAATCAGGTCAACGTATGAGATGTTGTGAGAATTATTATTATTATTAAAATGAACATTCATTAGAAAACATAGGTAAGGTAACATTGACACATTAAAACTACAGACAAAGGTGAGTACGAGAACAGACGATAGGTAGGTAAATACACAGTTATATAATGAAAATATGAAGAAGAAGAAGAGGATGCCTGTTTACTCTTGTCTTAAAGACGTCCAAGTTATAGTGGTAAAAAAACACAGACCTTGGCAGGGAGTTCCATTCCTTAGCTGCCCGCATTATAAATGTGGAATTATTAAAAATTAAACGCCCTAATTTCATACAAACAATTCTCGATACTATACGTATATATATATATGATTATGCTGTCACACACATATCACAGTCGGTTTGTCTCTACGTGTGTACAGGTGAATTTGTGCATTATCTCGCTAATGAGAGCGCTATTATTTCGTTTGATGTCGTTCAAGATATATTTAATTAATATATTCACGCATTTGTCTTTAACTCTTCTAAGTTGACTATTGAAACGGGGGACGCTGATATTTTATGAGTGACTAGCGGTCGGCAGCGGCTTTGCTTGCGTGTGATTCGGTTTGCCACAAAGTAGCCTAAGTCACTCTCCATCCCTTCAACTATCTCTATTTAAAAAATACTTTAATCCATATCTCCGTTTTTCCGTAAAAGACGGACAAACAGACAGACAGACATAAAACAGTCTTTTTTATATTTATTTAGTATGGATAGTAAGACATTGTCTGAACAGGTAGGTATGACATTGCGCATTTTAACGAGCCTAACTTTTCCATTTTAAGTATATTTGTTACACACGACACAACATTACAAGTACCAAAGTACAAAAAAATAAAATAAATTAGCAGAGAAAATTTATAAAACAAATGTTAAAAAGAAAACTTAATACATTTTTTTTATAAATTAAAATTTTTTGTGGTCACTTTTTTAAATCTTGCTAGATATTATTGGGACTTGAATGGTGTCTGCAAAATAAGCTTGAAAAATCACCAATCTTTATTTATTTTAAATTTATTCATCAATTTTAAATTTAAATACTGTCTATATTTCGTTACAATCAATAATAATAAACTGCTGGCGGTGCCAATGATCCGTTGTTAAGTTAAAGAGGTAAAATGTAGGCTAAGTAAAAATTTTGTTCAAATATGTACTAATAGATGGCGTTGTACGGTTTTGCATCGCGCATGTATTATGATTTTTCGGCTAGATAAGTACCCAAGTTCAACCAAATAAATTGTTCCATGCTTTTATGAGTACAAAGTGTTTTTATTTTATTAACCTTAATCAAAGATCAAGCAGTGGTACCAAAAGACTAACCTACTGAGCTTAGATAGTTCCTGATCACCGTAAAAGAGATTTTCGCACTAAAATGAAAAGAATTGAAGACGGTGAAATCTTTAATAAATAGATAGATAATTAATTAATTGCATCAAAGGACATACATGCATATACAAAATTTTAAACATTCAAATAAAAATACCTTGTAAAATAAAGAGTGTGGAACCCTTTCCTAAATTTTCTGCATGTGTGCCGCAGCAGTGCTAGTGGGCCAAATCTCAGTGGAGTTTTTGTTCAAAGAAACAGTCAGAGAGCAAAACACTGATTTTCAGCTTAAGCCCTGAGAGAACACCTTGCGCTCCATAGATACCGAGTCATGTCATAGGAAGTAGGTACAATAATGGCTAATTATTATCAAAATCAAATATGTCTTTATTCAATTTAAGTCCATACAGAACATTTATGAATGTCAAATATTATGTAATCTACCGCTGATTCGGAATGTCAATTTCTACCGAGAAGAATTAGCAAGAAACTCAGTAGTTGCTCTTTTCAAATAATATGGTAATTACAATATTCATTCTTATACAAATTATGATTACAGTGACAGTATGATATACAATGCTTATAATCAATATCGTTTAGATAAATCGTCAAAGAAAAAATACGAAATGAATTATACATTAGAGGACAGGCGAAGAGAACAACATGTCCAAGAATCCTTATCATTCAAATAATCATCTACTTTATAGTAGCCTTTCTGCATTAGGCAGTTTTTTACATGCAACTAAAACTTATATACAGGTAAATCAATAATATTTTGAGGTAACTTATTAAACATTCTAATGCTCAATCCTACAAATGAATTTCCAGTTTTATGAATCATTTAATATCATAATTATGTCTAATTAAATTAAAAATTTATGATGCCTTATTCAATTGAATATTATTATTATCATAAATTTTTGAATTATGATTGTTTATACACAAATCATCGATTGAAATATATACATTTATAACAGATATAATGCCTAGTATGCCTTGATTGTATAAATTCTTCGCGTGTTGAAACCAAAGCTAAGACTTGCAAATCGTTTAAAATGAGAAGCCCAAAGACGAATCATGTGTTAATTTTTCACATAACCCCATATTTACCCGGAACCTTATTTCACAAAGTATTTAGTACACTTTCACCCTAAAGGGGTGAGCTCAGTATTTACCTGGAATCACAAAGAAAATTCCAAGGCGTTGCGCCCCTGTTTCTCTGAGAGATTTAATTAAAATGTGGGGGCGGGTGAAATATGGGGGGAAGAAGTTTTTGGGGGCAAAGCAAACATTGTATTAACATATTATTTAAATTCGAATAGCTTCCTTTGAGCGTAAGAAAGGCGCTCATTTTGTGCGATGTTTTCTTCCTTTTAGTAATACAGTACTTATTATAGTACTTAAGTAAATACAATGTAATTAGTGTAATATGTGTTAGCTGTCCTTAATAAATAAATAATACAGGGTGGTACAAAGTAAATGTCAAGGCAATGAAAATAAAAAATACTTTTTACAATTTTTTTTTGTTTACATAAAGTTACTTGAAAATTATAGGATCTAAAGTGGGAGAGCCAAGCTTCGGCATGAATGGACCGGCTCTACCGGAGGATACCCCGGCCTCACAGAAAACCGACCTGAAGCAGCACTGTGTTTCGCTGCGTGAGTGAGGGTACCGGAGGCCCAATCCGTGGGAAAGGGGGGTTTAAAAGTAGGCAGCGCACTTGTGACTCCACTGGTGTCGGAGGTGTCCAAAGGCGGCGGCAATCGCTTACCATTAGGTGATCCGTCTGCTCGTCTGATAAATATCAAATTAAAAAAAGACTTTTCCTAATTTCTTCTTTATCGTTTACATAAAGTTACTTGAAAATTATAGTAAATAGATCTGTATGTTGTTTTTGTTAAAAATGTTTTTTTTTTGTTTTTAGACTATAATTCAATTCTTTTTTTAAAGAAAGGCCAATCAGGATGACCTCACTCCGCCTGATGGTAAGCGGCCTGATGGTAAGTGAAATCCAAATAAATAAACAATAAATATTTCACAACATCACATACATTGATCTGACTCCGAGATAGGTAGCTCAAGCACCTGTGTGACGGATATCAGACAGAATCAACAGTGGGATTACAAATATATATACATATAATACTTTTCTTTTGTAAATACATACTTATAATTACAAATATATATGTTCATGAACACATATGTTTGTACTGCGCGGAGATCGAACCCGCAACCCTTACACCAAAGGCAGCGTTCACTATCACTGTTCCAATCGGGTCATCTCTTACACCAGAGGCAGTGTTCTCTACCACTGTTCCAATCGGGTCGGCTCTTACACCAAAGGCAGTGTTCACTACCACTGTTCCAATCGGGTTGTCTCTTACACCAAAGACAGCGTTCACTACCACTGTTCCAATCGGGTAGTCTAAACAAACTAATTCATATGAGAATTAATTTTAAACCTTACAAGGCTTAAGTCTTTTCTAAAATACTTTATTATTTATCAAAAACTTTTTATTTATACACCTTCTCTCAAAATCATGAAAGAGTTATTTTTAAATTCCTACGTTCACAAGCTTACAAGAAATTAATTACCCCAAACAAGTGTACAAAACAGATTTTCCCAACAAAACCTCCGTTTTTTCCCACCAGAGATTCAGCCATAGATCAGCTGTGGTTAACCGCAACACGTTAAATTAACTAAACGCCGTTAAAACGAACCACGAGTTAAATTAACTTAAGTCCGGTAAAAACGGGCGATTAACAGATTGGCCGGCCAGCGACGTGCGTGGAAAAAATATAGGCTTTAGAGGGTGGAGAGGGCCTTTTTACAAAAAGCCCGCCCTACGGAACTTTAGTTCCAATTGGTTTCGTTAGATGGCGCTAAGTGTCGATTACATCGCGAAAGCGTTTCATGTTTTCGAAACGATGCCACTGTCTGTAGGATTTACTTCTTTATAAATAGTTAATATAAGATAAAATCGTCCAAATGGATCGTCATGAGGCGCTACCTAAGTATTTAATGTAGTCTACTATTTTTTTCTATATTGTTTTAGCTTTGTGATTTCTCTAAGTACCTTTTTTTTTCAATTTTTTTTCTTTATTCTGTCTTTCTCCCTGTTGTATGTAGGAGTGCACGTACGTCGCCCAAGGCTCCGCCTGAAAACCAGCGCTGCAGCAGCTTCGGCCATTGCAGCAAATGCTGAGGTTGCGCCTTTTTAGCTACAGAAATTGTGTGTTTATGTCACTCACGTTTAAATTTGTATTATGTAGCCAATAAAGAAATTTTTATCTTTATTTTATTGTAAGGGTATGTAACTGATGAATGTATCGTGTTGTGATGTCCAAAATAATAAATAATTAACTATGACTACTCTTCTAACTACCACTTTTCCTTCAAAATGAGCCATGGCAGACCATTTCTTTTCAACTTATTTACTACTTTTCGAATAAAGTTGTATTTTTAATTATCTCGATGAGGTAAATATATGTGCATGTGCCGCCCAGAGTATAGATAGATAAATTCCTATTTATTGCACAAAATTTTACAGAAGTTAATGCTGCGGTCACTGATAAATACAAGCTCGGCGTTCTATTGCTAGTATTCGGTTTTTTTTCAGTAGACGTCATTTCCTACCACGCACAGTAAAACTGTGGAACCAGCTGTCATCCGTGGTGTTTCCGAACAGATACGACCTGGTGACCTTCAAGAAAAGGGTGTACTCCTTTCTTAAGAGCCGGCAACGCATATGCGATACCTCAGGTGTTGCAGATGTCCATGGTCCAGAAAGTAGACCTCTACTTTCTTATAGGTAAGTATTGTGACAAGGTCCTAAAGTGTATACATATTTTTGGAGTTGACTGTACCATAATATTTGAAAAGAGTAACTACTGAATTCCTTGCTGATTCTTCTCGGTAGATTGATATTTCGAATCAGCGGTAAATTACATAATATTTAACATTCATAAATGTTCTAAATTGGATAAAGATATTTTTGTTTTTTTTTGAGACAGACACCAAAATGATGTTATGCCGATATTTTTTTTATCGAAAAGCAAAATATTTCTGAAACAGCAAGGAACATATAATTTTGTTTAGCCAAATGTGATCCAGACCACGATTTGCAGAAGGTCAGAGGAAAATTTACTTTTTCGCTCCTAATTTTACAACTAAATTCTACTATTATTGAAAAAAAAAAACAGAATTCCTCTCCATACCTTCAAACCCTACGTTACAAGGTGTCTTTCATAAATCACCATTACAGGACCACTTAAAAATCTATTCCAGCCCTCACAATGGACTTCCCCCTTGTTTCACGTAGAGGGGGAAGTCCGGGTTTTTTGCCGAAATTCCCCGGAGAGAAAAAAAATTTCAGAGCGTAGCTATTTGCTGGATGTTTCAGCTAAGTGGTATTTTAAATTGTTAAGTTGGTGATGGTGTTTTTGTTTTAATTTATGTAAAATATTTAGGTTTGCATTATTTTGTGAACTGCAGGTTATTTTG
Source organism: Marasmia exigua (assembly GCA_019059595.1). NCBI lineage: Eukaryota > Metazoa > Arthropoda > Insecta > Lepidoptera > Crambidae > Marasmia > Marasmia exigua. The sequence continues at coordinate 9,021,640 of CM032488.1, read as the reverse complement.
TTTTTTTTTTAATGAGATAGGGGGAAGACGAGTCGACGGATCACCTGATGGTAAGCCATCGCCATCGCCCTTGCCCACCTGCAACACTAGAGGCGTAACAAACGCGCTGCCGACCTTTTAAAAAGGAATACACTTTTCTCTTGAAGGTTTGAAACTCGTATTATTCACATGCACAAAATTATACAATAGGCGAACTTAATCTCAGTCCCAAAGAGACAGGAATACCTAGATTGGGGCTTCCAGTAATCCCTACGTTGTAAAAACCTACTTTGCTAATAAAAGATTTTTACTTACTTTTTTTTAATGCCAAGAGGTATGCTGTAGCAATCAACCTTTGGGTAATGCAGAAAGGACAGTGGTGTGGCAAATGGAGAACTTATGATATTATTAAGAGTGAACAGGCATATTTTAGGCAAACGCTTATCATCCTAGACCTCATCGTCGCTTTCCATCAGGTGCGATTGTAAGCATGCGTCATCCTTTTGACAAAAAAAAATATTAATTTTATTTTAAGGACTAAATAGGTCGAAGCCCACATTATTTGTATCCATCTACATTTGTACCCACCCTGTCTAAGATGAATAATTATTTTGTATTTCTATAATATAGATTTTCGCATAGGAAACATAAGTACCTATATAAAACTTAAAACTAGAAATTACAGGAGCAATGTACAATAAAGGCGGCCTTATAGCTATGGAACAGAAGATTAAATTGAAACAGGGAGATGAATAGGTAACTAATAGCTAAGAAGTTTTGTTTGAGGTGACGGGTAGGGCACACTAGTGACGCCAGTCGATTTTAATTTTTAGCTACTAAACCGAATCTATTTTAAACAATTTCGGGGTTACAATCTCTCGGTAAAAACCTATACACACTTTTAGCGTGAATCAATTTTTCGTGTACAAAAACGGACCCAACATTTGTGCATGATTATTTAATAAATAGTATAAGTGTTTGCCGAGAGGTTGTAATCCCAAAATTGTTTAATATAGATCCGGTTTACTAGCTAAAAATTAAAATCGATTGGCGTCGCTAGTGTGCCCTACCCGTCACCTTAAGAAGTTACATCTTTTGTTATACTGCTTACAAAGTTGGGATAATATTAATTTTAAAAGTAATAATAATATGAACACACAAACCCAACAGACGCACACACAGATTCCCAAATGTAATCACACACTAAGTTCAGTTGCTTGGCGTATTGCCCTTAACTGTACTTTAAACCAGCTTCAGAGCAGAGATATAGCATGAAACGGAAAATAATAATAATAATAATTCTCACAACATCTCATACGTTCACCTGATTCCGTACTCAGCTAAAGCTTAAGCTAAGCACTTGTGTTACAGATATCAGACAACAGAGGAACCCAAATATATACTTAAATATATATATAACTTTTTTTACCGTTTACATCCCAGAAATTTTATTCACGATATTAGGAGGTTTTCGAAATGTAAACGATATAAAATAATGGTTTATATCTCTTGTTTAGGTACCTTTGTAGTGGTTTTTCTGACTAGGTTAGTACCTAGGTACATATGCATTTGAATAAAAAAAATAAAGGTTAAATCAATCATTTATTGGATTTCTTCTTAATAGTTTACGGAATCTTAAAAATCAAAAATATATCACATCGTATGGTTCAATCGAAAATAAAAAACGTGTTTCAGTTTGTTGTGCAAAATATTTATTAGTACTGCTACTCAACAATAGATAGCGCTAATACAAACCATAGTTCAAACATTCGCCGCATCAAATCACAGCGCTACAATCGACATCATTAGTTCCGAAAATACACACCCTACTGACAGCGCCATCGTGTTAGAGCGCATTAGTTCCCATTTTCTTCACATCGAGCAGCAGCGCTAGCTTCGCGCGCTAATTCCAAATTCCCTCACACCGAGTGGGAGCGCTAGTAACTCACAGGCATGACCCAAATCCAATATCGCGGGTTACACGGGCCCTCATTTAGGGAAAACAAAAGAGAAAAAAAAGCCATAAAAACATTCGCCCTACCCATCTCACTTACAAGCCAATGAAGCGAGCAAATAAGCGAAAAATCCGCTTCAATGTGGAAAAAAAGATAAATTGAAAAAAAGGGGCGCGTACAAAAGTAAAAATATAAAAACTCCGTCAACGATGCTCGGCCGAGCGTAATTGCAAAAGGTTGGAAAAATGCTCCGCGGGGAGGCTGGGTTCAGTACGTTTTGTGTTATTTTCTTACTTGTTGCTTTCTCTCGTTGGGAGATACGATGTTTACAAGCTAACTGGTGGTTACGCCAGAGATCAGGATGGGGTTGAAAAAAGTGTTTACCTCCGTTGATGATACTAAAATATGTACCTGCTGAACTTATAAGTAATTAGTTAAAAATAAATAAAAGATTTTTTTCACAAAATCATAAATACATTGAACTGACTCCGAGATAGGTAGCTCAAGCACTTGTGTTACGGATATGAGAATCAACAGTGGGATTACAAATACATATAAATGATCCTTTTATTTGTAAATACATACTTTAAAAACAGAAAACAACCAGACCGTGTAATTATTACATTAAATATCAGTTAATAATGTCGTCCAAACCGATAATATGGTTATGGTGGTCAATCTCAGCAATCAGCCATTGACGCAGGACACATTATAGTGCACAAGTGTTTTCGCGGACTTAAGTGCACTCTCTATTCCCTTACCCTTATTTCGATGACACCTGTGTGCCAGGCATATAATAATCAGTGATAGATATTGGAATTGGCACGTCTAGTAATAAACCATCATTAATTTTATTTCATAAATGATTAACGCGAGTATCAGATGCAAAATTTCAGAGAATTCCGAACGTGCTGTGTTTGTCACCACGCATCAAAGTATACATAAATAACAAGTTTCTTCAGTCGATTCTCGCCTTAATGCGACGGGTAGGGTCAACTAGCGACGCCAATCGATTTTAATTTTTAGCTACCAAACTGAATCTATTTTAAACAATTTCGAGATTACAACCTCTCGGCAAACACTTATACTATTTATTAAATAACCATGCACAAATGCGGACCCAACATTTGTACGCGAAAAATTGATTCGCGCTAAAAGTGGCCGCTTTTGGCGGTAATCAATTTTTCGCGTACAAAAACGAGCCCAACATTTGTGCATGGTTATTTAATAAATAGTATAAGTGTCTGCCGAGAGATTGTAACCTCGAAATTGTTTAAAATAGATCCGGTTTAGTAGCGAACAATTTAAATCGATTGGTGTCGTTAGTACTACCCGACGCCTTAAGTTCAAAAACGTTTGGTTCGATATCAATTAAGATTATTAATAGATCCGGTTTAGTAGCTAAAAATTAAAACCTTTTGGCGTCGCTAGTGTGCCCTACCCGTCAGCTTAAGGAATTTTGACAGATTTTAGTAACCTCATATGTAGCTGTCTATAGGTAATGATGAAAGGTCTGATTGGAATCAATTGTCCTATAAGATTCTCATTCTTATACTGTATGCTGATGATTAAATTCAATTTATAGATATAATGCTTATTTATGAAGTCATAGGTACCAAAATGGTCGCTAAATTAATAAGCAGACGACACACCTTCTGCGCTTCTTCTACTATCTAGTCGTCACAATTACAACTTGTGGGTAAGGTTTCTGGCATACCTACATTGGGAGTACCTAAATATTATCTGATGACTTGCTTCTCTGTAACACGATAACATCAAAAGATAATTACAAATATTTCAGGAAAAAAAATCAATACATTTTCCAAGAGTACCCTGAAACTGAAAAAATCCGTCAAGAGGGACGCGTTCAATTCAATATGGAAGCTTTTCATGAACGCAGCCGATACGCGGAGATTGAGGGATTAGATTCGATGCTCCGTTTGTTTGTTTGTAGGTACGTATTGTTTTTTTTAATATGAATAGTAAATTTTGCTATCCTACTGTTCTTTCTATGATATTGGTGGCAGACGAACCGACGGATCACCTGATGGTAAGCGATTACCGCCACCTATGATTACCTCCAACACCAGTGGTGTCACAAGTGACACAGTACTGTGTGACGATTTTTTCAATGTTATTAAGTAATGTATACGAGCTATCGTTCCTACATTTGTTTAAAATATTATTACGTAGCGACGCCTTAAGGTGACGGGTAGGGCACACAAGCGACGGCAATCGATTTTAATTTTTAGCTTCTAAGCCGGATCTATTTTAAACAATTTCGGGGTTACAACCTCTCGGCAAACATTTATACTATTTATTAAATAACCATGCACAAATGTTGGGTCCGTATTTGTACGCGAAAAATTGATCGCTAGTGTGCCCTACCCGTCACCTTAAGCTTGCTTGTTCAATCCAGTGATACCGCTATTTTACAATTTAATTATCATGAACATTTAAAAGAAATAAATTGGTGTTAACTAAGCCGTGTGGTCCTGACAAATGCGGACCCTACATTTGTACGTGAAAAATAGATTCACTCTAAAAGTAGCCGCTTTTGGCGTTAATCAATTTTTCGCGTACAAAAAAGGTAGCAAGATAATTAATTTTATAAATAAATATTTCACAACATCACATACATTGATCTGACTCTGAGATAGGTAGCTCAAGCACCTGTTTTACGGATATCAGAATTAACAGTGGGATTACAAATATATACATACTTATAATACTTTTCTTTAATTAGTAATTGATTTATTTAAGATTATTGGTTACATATTATATATTTTACTCTGAGGTTTTACGAGAACTAGGGCTAAAGAGTACAAACGGCGTCAGGTCGAGTGCCTTCCGCAGTGAAAAATTGCTCTAAGTTTGTCTCAGATGATGCTGTACTGTATGTAGAGAAATGATAAAGTTAAAACTTTTCATAGTTTTTGCTACTCACTACTAGATGGCGTTGTTCAAATTGCAGGCTGCGGCCAGCCTAAGGATAAAGGATAAAAATAATACTTTATTATCTTATATTTAGAAATGTATTATATCTATTAATATTATGAGTATTTTATAAATTCCATATCCATTATTTTTAAGTTCTTTTAAGAGGCAGTCTAATTAGAATTAGTTTTATGCTACTCGACAATAGATGTCTCTACTAGAATTAAATGAGGTATTGCTTACTACACGATCTTAGTAAAAGTATCTACTAAAAGTTTTTTCAAACTTTTTAGTTTTGGATTTTCCTATATTTATTTCTTAAGAAAGGTTATTAATCATCATCATCGCCATATCAGCCAATGGACGCCCACTGCTGGCATGAGCCTCCCCGAATTTTCTCCACACGTGGTCCTGTGCCGCGCGCATCCAAGTGAATCCCGCGCCTTTCACCAGATCGTCGGTCCACCTTGTCCACCGGCCTGCCACGGCTGCGACTTCCTGTCCACCTTTCCACTCCAACGGCCGTCTGTTCACCTCACAATGTGTCCTGCCCATTGCTACTTGAGGCAGCGTCAAGAACCTAGTAGGCAGTTAATATTTTTTGTTGGGGTTGACTTCAATAACACTTTCGGTTATTGAAACCAATATTGGTTTTTTGGTACCGAACCCGTGACTATCAGTAACCACTTTGAAATTTATTTCGCCTTTTTCTCGCATTTATGATTATAATTATTGTGACATGAGTAACGTTCGCAAAATACAACTCACTTATTTCAATAATGGAGAATGTTCAGTAATTTTATTTATTAATTTAGAAAAAATAATAAATAAAATTAGTGAACCGAGTTTTAGGAGAACCTAAAACTCGGTCGAAAATAAAAAATTTGATTGAAAAATTACTACGATACGACGTGTAGTTAACGAGATATTTGATTTTTAAATACACGGGCTGTAAAGTGACGTCATCGCTGTCACAGTACTTCGCAACACTAATAACACCACTAAAGCGGATAGCTTTTTACCCGACTACGGCAAAGCAAAAGGAGGGTTATGATTTTGACAGGCTATGTATGTATGTATGTATGTATGTATGTATGTTTGTATGTATGTATGTATGTTCATCTGTTTCCACGTAACTTCTTAACTACTTATCAGAATTCGACAAATGACATATCATTTTAAGCGTCTTGATCGTCCGCTGGTTATAGGCTATATGAAGTTTCACAAAATCTAATGTGGCGCCCTCTAGCGGACAAAACATACAGAGTAAAAAAATAAAGTTATGATAAATATGCCGTGTTTGGTATCATTTGAAAGCGCTTGACTTGTAAATTTTGAATATATATATATATATATTACTAGCACTTGGACACCAAAATAGTACAAATAAAATAAAAGTAAATAAACTAAAACCCAACTACGACAAAAAACGTCGCTGAAAAAGTATAAAACAAGCCTTCGTTGTCAATTTATGCAATATTCACTATGTAGAGATAAAATTTCATGTTTGGAAAGGCGTAGTCACACGTTAAATATACTACCCTTTGACAACGTGTGACTGCGGATTTCCAAACATGAAATTTTACAAGATGTTATTAATACAATGTAGCGCCTGTAAGTGCATACCCATTCTTAGAAGGCTTTAAAAAATATAGCTCAATAAAAATGGAAGCGACGACTTTATTTAAACTTCATAATTAAAATCCCTGCAGAAAAATCCTTATCCAACGAGACGTCGCTAATTCCCCCCTCCCTCCTCACAGCCAGACAGTTCATGAAACGAATTAATTTTAATACACCTGTATTTTTGCGCCAAGATTAAAAAAAGGGAAGACATGCTCGCCGACCGGGAAAATGGGATCCCGGGAAATAATTAGGGAGGGATAGAGAGGCAAGCATTAATATTAAAAACTTTAATGAAAAAAATATTAAAAGGATCCGGTGAATTTTATCCTTTTTTCCATTAGACGGTTCGGTTTCGGCGGCTGTGGAGTCGACTGCGTTTAGTTTTTTTTTTTTAACATTTTAAATTTATTTCACGTCTTGCAAGATTTTTTTATGTGATAGGTGGCAGACGAGCAGACGGGTCGCCTGATGCCACTTGCAATCTGCGCTGCCAATCTTTAAACAACCCTCCGGTACTCCCACTCACGCAGCGCAGTGCTGCTGCATGCCGGTTTTCTGTGAGGCCGTGGTATCACTCCGGTCAAGCCGGCCCTTTTAAGCCGAATTAATGATTGGATGATATGACATTGTGACAAGAATCCTATATTATTTTAAATGTCATGCTCAACTTTTTATTTATTGTCTTAATTTTATTACAATCAGTGAAATGTTTTATAATACGTTAGTGCTATTTGTTGATTAGCTGTAAGATTCCCGAAAATTGTTAAGGTGACGGGTAGGGCACACTAGCGATGGCAATTGATTTTAATTTTTAGCTACTAAACCGGATCTATTTTAAACAATTTCGGGGTTACAACCTCTCGGCAAACATTTGTACTATTTATTAATCAACCATGCACAGATATTGGATCCAACACGTACGCGAAAAATTGACTCACGCCAAAAGCGGCAACTTTTGGCGGTAATCAATTTTTCGCGTACAAAAACGGACCCGACATTCGTGCGTTATTTAAAGGGTTTGCCAAGAGGTTGTGACCCCGAAATTGTTATAATAGATCCGGTTTAGTAGCTAAAAATTAAAATCGATTGGCATCGCTAGTGTGCCCTACCCGTCACCTTAACACTTTGACAAGCCAGTGAAGTGAGTATGAACTATGTACCGCGACGAGAACAAAAGTACTTGGGCTGACCATACAAAAATAATTAATACCTACAACATCTCATACTTACGAGTGCATAGACCAGATTCCGACAATAGCTATTATTTACTTATAATAATTATTTGTTTCTACAAAAAAATATCTCCGTAGTCAAAGGCTAAAAATTATTCTACTACTTAAGGGGGCTTTAACCAACATGTCAGTTAAGTTTATGAGAATACCTATCTGCGTGGTAATATACTTCGATAACTTAAACCATATCTCACGAGTAAATGAACGAATGAAATTATAAACCGGCAAAAAACAATATGTATTGTTTTGTGGTTCATGAAAATAACACTGGATTTTTTTTTATTATGGCTCTACCCGAAGATAATTCGCCAATGTCCTAGTAACTTATTGAGAATAAGTAGGTAATCAACAGTTGAAGTCAGTCAAAGTCACAGTCACTCAATAAAACGCCGGTGTTTTACGTTTTATCGACCAACGGATTCAGCGGATATCACTCTAAAAGCAATCGCAGTTTTAAGACTCTATTTGGTCCAAGCAAGTTGTCACGAGACAACTCACTCGACACACAATAGCAGTGTTAAAAACGTTACAATCCAACGATTCTTATTATACACAAATAAACACCAAATTTGAACACTAAAAACCACTATACACTAATTTAAAACCTTTGAATCGCATCAGCCCATGCGGCTTGTTTTAGCCCTACCCGCCGAATCATCGATATTTTTGTTAGGTAAGGTTATACTTACAGGTATTGTCAAAAATTAAAAACAGCTGTGACAATTATAACGCCATTTTGAATTCCCTTAATTAGCTATTCTGTCAAAAATGGCGGTCAAACGGTAGATTTACCATTGGAATAGGCATTGAGTGCTGAATGACAGATGTCAATGTGTTATTCCCATACATTTGCAAAATGCAAATGGTTAAAATGTATAGGGACTTGACATTTGCATCTGTCAGTTTACTTCGTCTAATTAAAAATCCAATTATAGTTGGTAGAACGGATTTATATTTTACGCTGCATATAACTGCGCTATATCATAGATTTATCGTTGGATAAAGATTGGATGATCCGATTCACCTAATGAGATATGAATTTCATAAAACGTTAACATTTTGTTTTTATTCGTCACGAATATTTTATTTAGATTTACAGAAAAAAAGTTACCTTAATTAAATGCCAGAGAAAATTACACCACGACTCTATGTATTTTATTTTATAAGGTACAGCCGGCGACAAAACGCTTACGGATATTAAGACTGCAGATATCTACATACCTGAGTATTTGTGCAATTGAATAACTTTTTTTTAGATTAGTTTTAGTTTTCAGTAATTGTATTACATTTTCTAAGTTTACTTTAAGGCAAGAGTGAACAGACATCTTCTAGTCGAACGCGTTACATCCTAGACCTCATCTTCACTTTCCATCAGGTGAGATTATGGTCAAGCGTTAGCCTATAGTTAAAAAAAAATTTTTATTTAGTAACTAAATATCCATAGTGAGTATACAATAATAATTAAATAAGAATACACACCCTGTTGGTCTAGTGGTTTGCGTACCGGGCCGTGATCTCGGGGTCCTGGGTATGTTTCGAATTTTTCGAACAAATCTCGGGTTTGTGATCACCAATCCACATTTGGCAAGCGTGGTGATTAAGCCTAATCCCATCATAGTATCGATGACTTGATTTCTATGATGGAGGCCTTTGCCTTGTAATGGGATTGTATATATATGCTGATACTTTAAATAAGAATAAGTTGAGTAATAAATAAAATAAAGCTAATAAAATTATATTCCAACAAGAAACTAGATAGGATAAAAATTCTAAAAGGAAAATTTTGAGACAAGTTTAGTTCTTGATAACTACCTAGATATTTTTACGTAACTCTAAATCATACCGAACTTATTATAAATTGAAAAATACTTTATAGGAATTTGAAGTCTACCGCCGGTCGTTGGCAGAACTACTTTTTAATATCGGTAGTTAAAGGAACTTCAGCTGTTCGACCTAGTTGTTAATACAGGTTCCGCAAATAAATTAACTACACATGCATGTACCTTATTTATTTGCGAGACCTGTATTAATAATTTTACTAAGGAGGAAGAGGACTTAATTTTACTTGGGAGGTACTCAATGGAAGCTTATCTAAAAAATCGGAGCTCTCAAATCTGCTATTACCGCCCTGATATGAAAGAAGGCTGCTAAGTCACAAAAACCACATTTTGAGAAAAAATTCTGACCGCAATTTAAAATTCTTTCTGGAGATAGCTTTTTCTCGTTTCTCTCAAAATGTGGTTTTGTGGCTTAGCGACCTTTTTTCATAACCTCAACATTTTAGCATGTTATTCCTAATTTTGACAACTTTGACGGTTGCAAACTACACGCTAAGATGAAGAAAGATTCTAGTGGTGGGACTAAAACACTCCGCGTGGGCTGATGCAAATCAAAGGTTTTAAATTAGTTTCTAGTGGGTTTTAATTACAAATATGGTGTTTATTTCTGCAGTAAAAAGCCACAAAGTGACACTACCTAATAAAAAACCTGCAATTGTAACATGTATGCAATTCAATAAATAAATAAAAGAATCGCAGAATTGTATCGTTTTTAACACTGCTATTGAGTGTCGAATGAGTTGTTACGTGACAATTTGCTTAGACCTAAGAGTCTTAAAACCCGCGATTGTGTTTAGAGTGGTATCGGCAGAATTAGAGTGGTATCGGTCGATAAAACGCAAAACACCGGTGTTTTATTGAGTGACTGTGACTTTACTGACTTCGACATAAAAATTAAATATTCGAAGATATTTTCAAAAGTCACTGGAAGCTTTTTGCTCTCGACAGTACCTCCATACTTTTTCTTCTCGACGCAAAAATAAATATTTTAATCCGTGGGAGTTACTTCAGTCCCTCCCCTAATATAAGGGAGGGGGCCCTCCAGCCACCTTGAAGGGCTAGGTTGGGCTATCCGAAGTCGCTTATATTTTTGTTTTTCCCTTACACGGGGTATTTTTTCGTGTGTGTGTAAGAGGTTTGGAACGAATTTTTTGGGTACATTTATATTGAAATTATGCGCGTTGCTATAGATAAGGGTTCGATGGCTACAAAATTGTACAGTTTTCCGAGACAGAATTGTTTTGAGCCGTTAGAAAACTATATTTTATTAGGGTTCCGTAGCCAAATGGCAAAAAACGGGACCCTTATAGATTCGTCATGTCTGTCCGTCCGTCCGTATGTCACAGCCACTTTTCTTCGAAATTATAAGATCTATACTATTGAAACTTGGTAAATAGATGTATTTTGTTAACCGCATTACGATTTCTACACAAAAATTGGGAAAAATAAAAAAACTTGGGGGGGTTTCCATACTTGAAGCTGAAACTCAAAAAATTTTTTTTCATCAAACCTATACGTATGGGATATCTATGGATTGGTCTTAAAAAGGATGTTGAGGTCTTTAACATCATTTTTTTTAAACACAATACTTTGCACAAGAGAGTGTTAAATTGTCCCCCCCCCCCCCTCTAATTTCTATTATAAATGAATCATAAAACTAAAAAAAATAAATGATGTATGTACATAATCATGAAAACTAACAACGAAAATTGGTTTGAACTAGATATAGTGATGTTGCGGCATTGTTGATGTCTATGAGTGGCGGTTACCGTTTACCATCAGATGGGCCGCAAGCTCGTCTACCTACTATAAGCAATAAAAAAAAAAATACTTTATAAACCGTAAACCGCAATTTACCTTCCATATATCTTACTTGCTGCTATTATCGCACGGGTGAAATATTCTGCATGTATTATATTTGTAAACTTAGATATAAAACCGTCCTCTTGATTTTATTGCATCAAAATCCGATAATTAGTTTTAAAGATCTAAGCACAGAGAGCGAAAGCTAATTTTTTACTAGCGATATAATGAATCGAACCCAGGACCCCTGGGTTCGATTCCCGGGTCGAGCGAAATGTTTCGAATTTTTCGGACATAGCTCGGGTTTGTGATCACCAATCTGCATTTGGCAAGAATCTCATGATGGTAGCGATAACTTGATTTCTATGATTGAGGCCTTTGGCCTGCAGTGGGACAAGTTTACAGGCTGATATTTACTTTACCAGCGACATGCCCCGGCTTTACACGGGTGAAATATTATGTTTTTATACATATAAACCTTACTCTTGAATCACTCTACTCTACCTATCAAAAATCCGCTACCTATCAGTTTTAAAGATCTAAGCAAAGGGAAAGATAGCGAAAGTGACTTTGTTTTATACTAATAATGTCTTTCAAACAGATGCTTCGGTCATGGCGGCCAATCTCAGCGATCAGCCATCGACTCAGGATATATTATAGTGCATAAGTGTTTGCGCAGACACAAGTGCACTCCCTATTCCCTTACCCTCATATTTCGAAGGGACACCAGTGTAACACGACCGAAGAGGGATCAGGCGCAGGACCTACGGCTTAACGTGTTTATCAGGGCACGGGAGTACTAGACCGCCAACTTACAGACTCCGGGTTGAAATTGAAAATTTCTTAACAGAAAACCTCGGTACAAATTTCCCCTCAAAAAAGGGAGGTTTAAAGGTTGGCAGCAGACTTGTCACTCCACTGGTGTCGCGGGAGTCCATAGCCGGCAGCAATCGATTTCCATCAGGTGATCCGCCTGGCCGTCATCTATCTTACGAAAAAAAAAACCAACCGTCAGAAGAAGAAACTTACACATTCAACTTTAACATTCTGTCTTATCTACATTAACAGAGATACTTACGACTAACCAACCAGAAACTCCCAAAACAAAAAAATCGCCAAGCCCTCTATCTCGTCCCGACAAGCTTGTCCAAAAAACTGCACAATAAAAGTACCCACACTTCATAATCCGAGGCCACGCCCAACATTATGAACCAAATTCACTTTGGTCCTTCGCAAAAAGTTGTAACAATACACCCCTTAAGGGAGAAAAATGCTCTTAGCCACCCTCTAGTGATGCGACACGATAAGATTTTCAAAGTGACTCAAGTGAATTTAAAGGAAATACAAACAAATACTAAATAAATATTTCACAACATCACATACATTGATCAGACTCTGAGATAGGCAGCTCAAGTACCTGTGCTACCGATATAAGAATTAACGGTGGGAATACATATTATAAAACTATTTTTTGTAAAAATATACTTATAATACATTGAAAACACACAGACCTTTACAAACAGACATGTTCATGTACACAAATGTTTTAACTGTGCGGGGATCAAACCCGCAAATATTGGGCGAAATGCAGCGTTCACTACCACTGTTCCAAACGGGTTGGCAAATCTACAATTACAGTTTGGTACTTCGCATTAAGTTGCAACATTAAGATAGAAAAATGCTCTTAGCCATCCTCTACGGACGCGGCATGATAAGACTTAAAAAGTGACTCAAGTAACTTTGAAAAAAAAACTATCTTAAGAATCGAATACAGTTTTGTCCTTCGCAGAAAGTTGTAGCAAACTCATTAAAGGGGGAAAATGCTGTTAGCTGCCCTCTAGTAAAGCGGTGATGAGACTTACAAGTTGACTCAAGACACTTTGAAAGATAACTTCCTAAACTACGACTAAACTATGAGATTATTAAAATTCTATTAATGCTTAAAAATAAGGACCATCTTCTAGTGATTTGACACAAGGATCCTTACTGAGTGAATCAAGTGACTTTGAAAAAAGCTTCCTAAATATAAATTACCAATGATTTTAAATGTTAAGTTACCACTGGACACTAAGTGGTTAATTCACTTTGTACGCCATGCTTGGTTTTAGCATAATGTCATCCAAACATTACGGCTACGGGGGCCAATCTCAACGACCAGCCACGTACACAGGATAAATTATAGTGCTTAAGTCTGTGCGCAAACACAAGAGCACTCTCTATTCCCATACACTCATATTCCAATGGGACACCAGGGTGACGCGACCAGAGGGGGATTAGACCAACAACTTAACGTGCTTTCCGAGGAACGGGGGCGCAATACCGCCAACTTCCAGACTCCGGGCTGACACTAAGATTATTCTAACGAAATCTTAGGTATTAATTTGATGATCGAACCCGGGACCTCTTGCGCATTTGTCGCTTCAAAGTGCGACCCACTAACCACTGCGCCACCGAGGCAACGAGTTACGTATATACGTAAGTGGGTTTTATCATATTATATTAATGAATTCCTTTGGAGCTGGTGGTGAAATATCGTAAAAGGTTCCAGGAACTACGGATTTTGCAAGTTCTGGAGTTCAAAGTGCAACTCATCATAAGTCAACACTACGTGTTCGTTCTCTGCTCTCTGACACGAAATTTTATTTTTTTTATGCTAGAGGCGACAAACGAGTCACCTGACAGAAAGCAATCATCGCCGCCCATCAACATCCGCGAAATCAGAGAGATCGCTAACGCGTTGCAGAATGAATCAACGTTTGGATCAATATTAATTTTATAGGTACAATATTGATTAAAAATACTTTTGACCTTAGATTTTGATGGTACGAGTATAAAACTTCATCATATATCATCATATAACCAATTTTGAATATGATCACACTAAGATAGTACAAAGGTTCTCTTACGCTCCATGGAATAATAATAAAATATAAAACGACTCGAGTGAATTTAGTCTTCAATCCCATCCCTAAGCCTCCCTCCCCACCGGCGTAATTTTTGCAAGGGGCCGATTTTCTTTCACCTGATGTAAGGAAGGGATGATCCGCCTACGCCTGGATGGTTTTATACACGTTTGAAGTGCCTCTGACATAGTTCCGGTTATTAATAGACCGGTTATTGGTGTACGAGTATAGTTAAATGATAGATAGTTCAGTCACCTAAATAAATAGGATAGTTTACACACTAAGCGACGCCAATTGATTTTTTAGCTACTAAACCAGATCTATTTTAAAAAAAATCTCGGCAAACACTTATACTATTTATTAAACACTTATACTTAACTTTTGGGTCTGCTTTTGTACTCGAAATTTGAATTACCGCCAAAAGCGGGCACTTTTGGCGTGAATCAATTTTTCGCGTACAAAAACGGACCAAAATTTGTGCGTGGCTATTTAATAGATAGTATAAGTGTTTGACGAGAGATTGTAACCTCCGGAATTGTTTAAAATAGATCCGGTTTAGTAGTAACAATTAATTTCGATTGGCGTCGTGCGCCGTCGTCGTCGGCGTGTGCCCTACCCGTCACCATAAAATCTTCTTCTTATCGTGTCGATGGTAATAGTTTTATGTTTTCCCAGCCCAAAATTCTGCCTTCCGTCGGTAGCCTGTAAAAGTTCGCCATACGTTGTCTGGACACAAGGGGCATGCCAGGAGATAGGCCATGGTCTGGGGGGCGGCGCGTCACTCGCAAATATTGCTGGATGCATCCATATATCCCGATTTGCTCAGGATATCCCCACAGCGGCCGACTCCCAACCTGTCCAGGGACTTCCAGGTTTGCCACGGCAAATTGTATCATGGGGGAAGGTCTCCTTTGGTGGGTACAATAACGACGAACTGAAAAACATTCTTACATGTACCTGAACGTAGTGTTCGAATCCTACCGAACATTAAGTATTTTTCACGTATGATAACCCCGAGGCGCACTGGATCCCTTTCCGTTTCAGTATTACTATGATGTCCGTGTGGTCCCCGGCAGAGTAGAATAGGCCACCCTCACTCTTACCGAGGTGTCGTAAAAGGCGACTAAGGTAAAGCTGCTGGTATGATCATCAGCACCCAGAGAAGGAAAACTCTGTATTTATATCAAAACCCCCGCCAACCCGTCTGCCAAGCGTGGTGAGTCTGGCAATTACCCCTCATGTGATTGACTTAAATGGGCTGACGATGATGGCCGTAATAATTAATTATAAATAAAAATTAAATTGAAAATTTAAAAAACCCCCGACACAACTAAAGCTCTTTCATTTGATACCTATATTGAGGCAGTTGGAACAACAAATAGGTTATTCGTCATTTTCTGACGGTGGCCATCATGGATTTGAATTTTTCACAATTAATATATTCTGCTACTCAAGCCCTTTTATATGATATCCATATTGTGGGAGTTGTGTTAAAAGATAAAATCCAAATCTTTGTGACAGCGGCCATCTTGGATCGATTTTTATCCAACATAGCTAAGAACACTTCCTCCTTATACATCTTTCAAACAAAAAAAAACAAAATTAAAATCGGTTCATTTGTTCGGGAGCTACGATGCCATAGACAAACACACACACACACACACACCAGACCCAGTGTGTCTGTGTGTGTCTATGGCATTGTATCTTCGTGGTGTTATTCTAATAACACCACGAAGATACACATTAAGTAGAGCATAGAATCTTAGAGGCAGCCCCTAGATTGCTACAGGAGGATACATCGATTTCTATATGTAATTCGTTAAAGCACACTTAATTATGGAGTAGTTGCATGAATAACACTTAACAAAAGAAAAAGGAATACTATGTAAAATACACCTTCAAAAAAAATCGCCATACAAAACGGGAATGTTATAGTTTAAGCGCTTTCGATTCGACAGTTGAAACAAAAAAAAAGTGTATTTTTATTTTGAATAAAAATGGCCAATGCTTTTTTTCGAACAGCCAGACATTTGACCGCAATCTCACCTGATGGTAAGTGATGGTGTGGCCAGTCATTTGTCTAGTAGCAGCATATCCACTCTTCTCTTGAAATCATTCAAATCATAGCGTTCAGGGAACACTCCAGCCGGCAGAGAATTCCATTCCATAGCCGTATGCAACAGAAATGTACATTCGAACCGTTTGGTACGAATTGTTGGTATTTCAACGATATAACGGTGGTTATCTCTTTTGCGTCTTGTGTCCTGATGATGAAAAGGGTCCAGCGGAATTAGATCATAGTTACCTTAGCCAATTTATTGTCTAAAATAGTTACAAGTCCTTCGAACGCTCTCCTAAATGTTTTGACTGTGAAAGAGCCAAGCTTTGGCATGAATAGGCCGGCTCGAGCGGAGTGATACCTCACAGAAAACCGGCGTGAAGCAGCACTGTGCTGTTTAGCTGCGTGAGTGAGGGTTGGCAGCGCGCTTGTGACTTCACTGGTGTCGTGGGTGTCCATGGGCTGCAGCAATTGCTTACCATCAGGTGATCCGTTTGTTCGTCTGCCAACTATCACACAAAAAAGACCTGTAAAAGACCGAAAGACTACTCTAATCTACGCCTGTGTGAAAGGCTTTGTAACCTAGTTACGTTGCACTGCGATGCATCATTTAATACACGCGATTTTATTTTACCTGTTGACAAGGGCCATCTCCTCCTTTTCTTGCTGACCTAGCAGCGCTGGCTTGACAATGGTGAGAGAACGGAGCTGGATCGAAATGCCAAGAGAGCATACCTGGAGCCAACATCCGGGAAGGCACGCCAGGTATTGCTGGATAGACCAGGTCGTGGAGGATCTCGGTCATCAACAATAGGCAGGTTTGGCGACAGGTGGCTGAGAATAAAACGGCTAAGATCCACTTTGGATCGCTGAATCAGAATAAAACGGACCCTTGAATAAAAAGACCCCTCTGGGTCGCTGAACCAGCGTAGTACCTAAGTAAGTAAGTATAGACAAGGGGGTATTGTACTGTAAATTGTCATCCTAAGGTAAAATAACTAGGTGAAAAATTACAGCTGTGAATCGAAGGATAAAAACTGAAAAATCTCAAAAAGACGCTACACAATATCACATTTAAAACACACAAAATGAAAACCCCCACGAAATCCCTTAAAAAGATATCTTCAAAATGGGTGCAATCTGTAAAAACATCCCTAATAATTTAGCTCATTACGAACAGTAGGAAAAACATATTCGGATCCTTAACCGGCCCATAAATAAGGCGACGTGGCGCAGAGGGAAAATTTTTATTATCCCTCCCCTCGGCAGGAATATGAAATAAAATGAAAATGTAATGGGGAAAAAATACTGAGCGCGATGCAAGACAAAGGGTGCGGAAAAGGCAAGGGAGTGTGGAGACGGACTCGGCAGAATTTACATACCTACAACCTGTGCGGATAAAGAATGGGATCAGAAATGACGGCGCATCTATTCACTTCTCGCTCGCACACTATTTGCATCTATTCTCGCTCGCACTCGTGGGTGTGCGAAGCGAGAAGTGAATAGATGCCCGCCATTTCTGATCCCATTCTTTATCCGCACAAGGTAATACTTACTCCGCTGGCTCAGTGACTCGAATAGAGTCTTGATTCTCCGAAACCAGATATCGCCACTTCAATCGATCCTGCACTATTTAGACGGCACGTCTTTTCAGACTGCTGACCTGACAAATTCTGAGTTTCTTCGTGCAAGGGTGTGAATAGGTACTTACTTACTTCGCTGGCTCAATGACCTAAATAGAGTCTTGGCCTCCAAAACAAGAGAACGCCACTTCGGTGGATCCTGCGCTCTTTCTTGCCACTTATTGAGACGGACCTCGCATAGGTCAGTCTCGACAACGTCCTTCCAGCGATACCTAGGTCAGCCAACTGGGCGACGGCACACGGGTCGACTCTGGTACGGTTTTTTTTCACGAGACGATCTTCGTCCAACCTCTTGAGCCAGCGAAGACGGTGCGCCTTGGTCTCTGGCGCTGATGATTTTGGGTGTGTTCACAATCTCTCCTATCTGGGCATTTGTGCGGATCCTCCAGCCATCCTTGTATGCTTTGTAATTCACCGTGCTGGATCGGGAGATTTCCATGTTCCCTTATAATAGATGTAGACCGTGGGAGAGCCACGCTTCGGCATGAATGGGCCGGCTCGACCGGAGTGATACCACGGTCTCACAGAACGCCGGCGTGAAGCAGCACTGTGCTGTGTTTCACTGCGTGAGTGAGGGTACCGGAGGCCCAATCCGGGGGAAAGGGGGCTTAAAGGTTGGCAGCGAACTTGTGACTCCACTGGTGCCGCGGGCGGCGGCAATCGCTTACCATCAGGTAATCCGTCTGCTGGTCTGCCACCTATTAATAAAAAAAAGATGCTTCTGTAAGAAAACATTGTGCTGTGCACCACCGCAGCGAAACACAGCACAATGCTGCTTCACGCTGGTTTTCATGCCGAAGCATGGCTCGGCCATGGCAGTTTTGTATACTTGGACGTTATATTTTTATGTGACAGGTGGCAGACGAGCAGACGGATTACCTTATAGTAAGCGATTGCCGCCGCCCATGAACACCCGTGCTAGCAGTGGAGTCACTAGTGCGCTGCCAATATATAACTCCCCTCCACCCCGGATTGGGCCTCCAGTACCCTCACTCACGCAGCGAAACAACATTGAATGCACTATTTTTATTTTGCAACATATTTTTAGAAAATAGCTTTTTTGAATTAGAATATTTAGCATAATTTATAATGACAAACTTTCTTTCCAAAAATATTAGCGACTACAATTAACTCGTTTGAAGTTAAGCATAGCTCATTTCTCCATTTTTTCGCTAGTTTAGGTACTGAATCTGACGTCTGTCAACTTAGGTTTCTTTCTCTGCCGTACAGTGCTTATTATTCACAGGAAAAGTGCAATTACTTTATAAACGATATATTTATTGAATTATTTTTCACATAAGAAAGTCTCTCTCCACCCATCCTTGCCCGGAGAGGCAGGGGCGGACTCGGCCTCCGGCGGCGAAGACTCGTTTCTATAAATCTGCCTTATCACAAAAATATACGCCCTCCTTACACACGTACAATAGCCCGTCTGTGTGAGATTGCGGGTAGATTTACAAGGGAAACTTCCGGAGATTAAAAAGAAGAATATTTTAAAATATTTTGGAAATGAGCCACAAAATTTACTGTAAAATTTGTTTACTGGCAAGGGAGCAAGCGATGGCTAAGTGACAATACCTCCTATTTATCTAATGTCCTCCAAACCGATATTTCGGTCATGGCGGCCAATCTCAGCGATTAGCCATCGACGCAGGACATTATAGTGCACAAGTATTTGCGCAGACACAAGTGCACTCTCTATTACTGTACCCTCTTATTTCGATGGGACACTAGTGTGACACGACCGAAGAGGGATTAGGCGCACGACCAACGGTTTAACGTGCTTTCCGAGGCACGGGGATACAAGACCGCCAACTCCAGACTCCGGGCTGACACTGAGAATTTCTTGACAGAAAAACTCAGGTACAAATTTTGGCCCGACCCGTGGATCGAACCCGGGATCTCAAGCGCAGCCGTCACTTTCAAGTGTGACCCACTAACCATTGCGCCACCGAGGCAGTCAAATAAAGAAATATAACATAGTACCTATGTTACCAGGTAACATAGGTACAATGTTATTTTCTTAAAGTTAAGTAATAACACAGCTCCTGTGTTAGTACCTAACTTAAAGAAAATAACTTTCTTATGTCACTTACGATAAGGTCTGTTTCTTATTTCAATCAATGTATTGGATAGGATGTATTGGCACATAACTGTCTATTGTTTGTATGGTTTTAAAGTAATATGTGTTTATCCGGTCCTTTTATTGGTATATTTCAGCACCCAAATACCTGTCTGATCACAAAAATATACGACCTTCTTACACTCGTAAGTACAAAAGGCAATTTAGCTGCTGAACAGTGTATTCAGTGGGAATCGAATCTACGTACTTTGGCGTATGAATAATAATAATTATAATAATTCTCACAACATCTCATACGTTGACCTCGTTGACCTGATCCCGTACTAAGTAGCTTAAGCACTTGTGTTACAGATATCAGACAGCAGAGGAACACAAATATATACTTAAATACATATATTACACCCAGACACTGAATAAACACAAGTTTTCATCGCACGAATGTTTGTCCAGAGTGGGGATCGAACCCACGACCTTTGGCGTAAGAGGCAGGGTCACTACCAATTGCGCCATCCGGTCAGTCATGAATAGTATTGTTTACAAGCGACCAAAAGAATTAGTTCTTTAGAGAGCAAAGTGGTTGTATATTCCATACAGGTTAGAATTAAATTTAGAGCCTAATACGGATAAGAGACATTGTTCTATACAATATATCGAAGATATACACAAATAAAATGTATATCATTATACATTTCATAGTATTTTAATTTAAATGATTCTCAGAAACAAACCGACATATTTCTTAGTAACCCTAAAACACGCGCGGGGAAAAAATCTCCACGGCGCGACCACAAACGCACGAACGCACACAGGCGCACTCCACCCAGCTTCCTTGTGTGCGTGCTAGCCGCTGCCTCCATTGGGCACGGAGCAATTTCTTTATTGATCCATATTTCTTCTTCTTTAGACTGGCCGGGGGTGGGTTCCCGGGTTCCCCTCCCCCGGAGGTGTTTTTCTACAGTTTTAATGAAGGAAGGACTCGAAAATGGCGCAAGGAACCAGGGGGGGATATTAATGCTTTTTAAGCGGTGTAATTTTCGCGGCGTTAGGTGTCGGTGGTTTTTGTTTTTCCTCGTTATTGTTGAGAGACGTTTTAGGGTTAAGCTGGGCCTAGTGGGAACTAATGGCCGCGTGTTGTGGGAAGTTTTGGGACGGCCATTTTTGATGCTTTTAATGAGGTCGTATTTCAATTAGTAACAACTACATTGTATATTCTAGATTTTGAAAATTAAATGCGTTTTTGAAGTCTCTTCAAGACACATAACAGTGGGAGAGACCCGCTTAACAGTGGGAGAGCCACACTTCGGCATGAATGGGCCGGCTCGACCGGAGTAATACCACGTCCTCACAGAAAACCAGCGTGAAGCAGCTGCATGCGCTGTGTTCGCTGCGTGAGTGATGGTACTGGAGGCCCAATCCAGGGGAAGGGGAGTAAAAAGGTAAGCAGCGCACTTGTGCCACCACTGTACTGTCCATGGGCGGCGGTAATCGTTTACCATCAGGTGATCCGTTGGCTCGTCTGCCACCAATATCATAAAACAAGAAAAATTACAATATTTTCTATTAAACTGTTACGGTAGCGCAGTGGCTATTAGGTCTCACTTCAAAGCGACATGCTTAGGGTTCCGGTTCGATTCCCGGTTTGGTCCAAAAGTACTTACCTCTTCCGTTTTGAGGCCTGTACAAAGAAGACAATATCTAAATTTCTCTAAATTAAACTGTTTCGGTAGCGCAGTGGCTATTTAGTTTAAAGCAACATTCTTGGGGTACCGGGCTCGATTCCAGGGTTGACCCAAAATTACTTACCTACCTGAGTTTTATCTGTAAAGAAATTTTCAGGGTCAGCCCGAAGTAGGGCAAGGGAAAAGAGAGTGCACATGTGTCTGCACACACATTTGTGTGCACTATTATATGTCCTGCATCGATGTTGAGATAGGCCGCTGTAACCGAAATATTTGTAGAAGGGATATATTTATTATTATTAATTTTATAGCTTAAGCTTTCTATACAGGTTGTTCTTTAGCTTAAGGTGACGGGTAGGGCACACTAGCGACGCCTATCGATTTTAATTTTTAGCTACTAAACCGGATCTATTTTAAACAATTTCGGGGTAAAAACCTCTCGGCAAACACTCATACTATTTATTAAATAACCATGCACAAATGCGGACCCAACATAGCCGCTGTAACCGAAATATTTATTTATTTTTTTATTTATTTCTGGCAAACTTTACAGCATTTCAAAGTTCATGCAAAATACTGAAACATTAAATTCTTATTAGCCAATTAAAAAGTTTGTCACATTAAAATTAATTAATTAGAGGACGGTCGAGATTTGTAGAAGGATTATTATTAATATTATTATTATTAATTTTATAGCTTAAACTTTCTATACAGGATGTTCTTTAGCTTAAGGTGACGGGTAGGGCACACCAGCGACGCCTATCGATTTTAATTTTTAGCTACTAAACCGGATCTATTTTAAACAATTTCGGGGTAAAAACCTCTCGGCAAAACTCATACTATTTATTAAATAACCATGCACAAATGCGGACCCAACATTTGAACGCGAAAAATTGATTCACGCTATAAGTGGCCGCTTTTGGCGGTAATCAAATCGCGTACAAAAACAGACCCAGCATTTGTGCATGGTCATTTAATAAATAGTATAAGTGTTTGTCCGAGAGGTTGTAGCACCTAAATTGTTTAAAATAGATCTGGTTTAGTAGCTAACAATTATAAATGATTGGTGTCGCTAGTTTGGGCTACCCGTCGCCTTAAGGTTTCAACGCCCCGTTGGTCTAGTGGTTTAAGTACCGGGCCGTCATTTCGGGGTCGTGGGTTCGATTGGTCGAGCAAAAAGTATGTTTTGAATTTTATCGAACATAGCTCGGATTTGTGATGACCATTCACTCCCATCATAGTAGCGATGACTTGATTTGGAGGCCTTGCCCTGCAGTAGGACAGTATATCGCTCTCAGCGATTAGACCGCCTAAATTCTACATTGAATCTATGTAAACGTAGCTTTTAAATTTTGTTTGTTGTGTTGTTTGTGTTTTTGGGGGTGGTGTTTGTGTGTGGCCGAGTTGTCCCTGGCCAGAGTTAGAATAGGCCACCCTCACTCTTACCGAGTGTCGTAAAAGGCGACTAAGGTAAGCTGATGGCACGATCATCAGCACCCAGAGAAAGAAAACCTCTGCATTTATATCTGAACCTCGCCAACCCGTCACATGCCGAGCGTGGTGCAGTATGGCAATACCCCTCATGTGATTGAGGGAGGCCCGTGCCCCAGCAGTGGGGACTTAAATGGGCTGACGATTGGATATTGATTGATTGGTGTTGTGCAATAAAAAGTATCTATTTATCTATCTTGAATGATTACTAACGATTGTTAAACCATTATTAATATTTTTAACATAGTTAAGTACTATACTTATTCTAATTTTGCACATTAAACAAATTCTTGGCAAAAAACTAAAATTATTCCAGCCAACGGAATTAAAACGAAACAAAGCGTAGGGGGTGAGTTAGGAGGGGGGGCATAAATCTGGCAACCCTCGCTCTGGCGACTGGCAACACAGGCGGGCTAGTTGGCTAACTGCTAAGTTATCATCTTAGTTTGCAAGGAGTTCGTAACTTTAGAATTATTTTTAAAAATATTTTCAAGTGGACTGTTGTGAGTGGTAAACGTTTAGAAGTCAATAAAATCTGTTATGGACAAATCAAGTGTAGAAATCAAACAAGCTGGCGGTTCGGCTTTGTTTCAATAGATGTCACTATACATCAATACATCGCGCAAGTAAACCGTGCTACCGAAATAAAGACCTTCGAGCCGCCTGCCTAGTTCAGTCAATTCTAAATTGGATACTAAGCAGTGCGAAAATCAAAGACATTCAGCAGTCGGCTTGCCAGTGCTAGCGCCAGTCTAGAGGAAAACGACCAATACTCAACGGCTTTGTAGTACGGCCACCTTCGAAATTCAGTCAGGGAGACGATTAAAAAAAATATTAGAAATAATTTTATTTGCCATACAACGAAATGTCCCAAAAAGTACCTTCTAGATCTCTTGTTTATTTCTCATACTTTTTAAAATTTCCAATATGGGCAGGCGGCTTGAGGTCATAGTTTCGGAAACACGATTTACTAGCGCGATGTAAAAATTCATAGTGACATCTACCGAAACAACGCCGAACCATCTGCTTAATTGCTTTTATAGCTACATCTGCTATTTACAAGCTCCATCTAACGAAAACCGCTGAACTATTTTTCCCATACTAAGGAAAAAAGTACTTACTAAGTGAAATGACTCTGGCGAAAATAAACGTGAAGTGAATGAGACGGTAAAGGTGTTTTATTCCCTGTCTCCCTGCCAATGCGGGCAGGCTTGATGATGGCCCTTAGCCCGAATAAGTATGTAGGAAGAATTGGCGTCATGAATGATTGAATGAATGAATGCTGTAGATATATTATAGTTTAGTTGATGTATTATAAGATTACTTTAGTTGAAGTATTATAAGATTTTAGTATGAAACATCGTGAAACAAAAAAAAATGTTGTGAAAAAATTAAATGAAAAGACGCCTAGTCTTTTCATTATCATCTACACGTATAATTTTCATAATTTTTGGCATGGGTCGGTTCCATGATACCACGGCCTCACTGAAAACCGGCGTGAAGCAGCACTGTGCTGTGTTTTGCTGCGTGAGTGAGGGTAGCTACCGGAGGCTCCCTCCGGGGGATTAATGGTTGGCAGCGCACTTGTTACTCAACTGGTGTCGCGGGTGTCTATGGGCGGCGGCGATAGCTTAAAATTTGCACAGCGTCTCCGTAGTAACCCTGTATTATAATACATAATCACAATTTTACCTACCAAAGTAAGTATTGTTCTCACGAAAAGTACTTACATCAGATGCTTTAATCAGGCCGCTTCCATCGCCATTGTCTTTCTTCCAAAATTTTCTTCCCCCAATTTTTAAACTTCATTTACTAAAAAGCCCTTTCAAGCTTCATCCCCTAAAGGTAATGAATAACTGTGTTTCTATTCATCGTGCCGCAACAATTGACCCCCTTCCACCCCTCCTTAATATTCCATACGCAATATAAGAAAGTACAGAATCGACACTTCTTTGACTGTGGGCGAAGAAACATAGATAGATAGATACTCATTATTGCACACAATTTTACAGAACTTAATGCTATCATCATCATCATCATTTCAGCCAATAGACGTCCACTGCCGGACATAGACCTCCCCCAATGTTCTCCACACAGATCGGTCCTGTGCCGCCCGCATCCAATGGGTTCCCGCAACCTTCACCAGATCGGCTTATTGCTATGGTCAATGCACCCTGTGGCTAGGTGTGTTAAAGAATACTGCCAAGGTTTTTCCTGCCTGTCGCAAGAGGCGACTAAACGGACTTTCGGAGTACGTAGCGTACCCACTACTGAGGAGTGGCTTGCTCAGCATACGACTCCGCGGGGGACGACGTTACCGGGTGTCCTGGAAGGTTTTACAGCGCTGAAGCGCTGTAGTGCGCGAGGTAGGGGTGAAGCGGCGAGCGCGATTAGCGGTACGGTCTAGCCCCACCTGTAGGTTTCCGACCTCGATTGCGCGGAGATGGATTTTTGAGACCCAGGGGTTTAAGTAAGGGTTTGAGTCCGGCACACCACCATGTTCCTACATTGAGCAAGGTGACGGCTATGATGGTTTATACTGGGAAAAACATAAGGATGGATGGACCTGGATGCGAGTAGCCAAAGATGCCAAGTATATCCAGCAGTGGACTGCAACAGGTCAATGATGATGATAATGACTATGCAGGCATCGAAGTCACAGGTACATAGGATCATTTCCCTTCTGTCCCATCTTATTTTCTCTTCTATACTTACTTGTTATAATTTCTTAGAGGTTTTTGCATCATTTCAGCTGCTAAACAAAACAAGACGACCAGCCTATCTTAGACCTTCCCCCTCAACGAAGCCCTCTTTTTGGTCCAGATTACTGGTATTTAGGGAGGCGAGGGGGGTCAGCTTAAGATGGTGGTTAAATGCTGACTCAGTGATGGGGGATGTTCTATGTACCTTTTGATGGTGGAGTTTTTAAATTATGTGTTTTGGTCGTTAAGATAGATAAATGGATTAAGTCCTTAGGCTTAATCCGTTAAAGTATCCTTCGTAGAAAGTGGTGACACGCAGCTTTGTTCTTTTTTTTTTACTATAAGGAACTGGTTATCCTTTTTTATCCATTGAACAAATGCAGTAAGTATTGGCTGCGGGTCGACTTTGGAGTTCGAAAATAACTGTCGATCGAATTGACACTCTGACTAAGTTGCCCGATGATGACGCATTCGGTAGCGACCCTGTTTCATATGCCAACGGTCCTCGGTTCGATTCCGACCTCAGACAAACTTCATCACGATTAATAAAAATCGAGAGTCGGCATTACTGGACTGAACGAGAGTTCTAAAGGTATAGAATTCAGAATTAAAATAAATAATTAAAAATAAATTGAAGGACTCTGAAAACATCCAAGGTCTGTGAACGCGTTACATTTCATGTATGTGAGCGCTAGACCTCATCGTCACTTTCCATCATGTGAGATTGTGGTCAAGCGTTGGCCTATAGTTCATAAAAAAAAGAAAACACATGTAGCTTGTTCACTATTCATTCTTTTTCCTAGAAACTTTGACTTCCTTTTATTTCATTATTTTATCTTTAGTTAATCAGAACCAGACCGGTGGGGCGACGCCTAGTTGGCCGACCTAGGAAATCGCTGGAAAGACGTCATCTGATCTGCGAGAACTTCAGGTCAATGACAGCCAAGAAGTAACGCAGGATTGACCAAAGTGGCGCTCTCTTGTTTCGGATGCCAAGAATCGGTTCGCGTCACTGAGTAAGCGGAATAAGAAAATACCCAGAACGGATTCCAGGATAATTCTAACCTTCAAAACTTCCTATCTTCAGCCTTCAAAGTCATTTGGCTAGATCTCCATTCTAAAAGATATTTATTCGATTGCAATCCTTAGTCGGAGTTCAGTTAAGAGGCTCCTAGTTCAAATAGCTCTCGACAATGGCCGCCCCAGAAATACGGAAAACGCGACGGCCCGCGCCGTGTTACAGAGAGGGGCTGAGATGAAGCTAGATCCTTTTGGCTATCTTATTAATCAGTAATGACATATTCCTGTATGGTGTAGAAATATGGACGAGCTAGAGAAAGGCTGAGGATTGATGCATTTGAGATGTGGTGCTGGAGGTGCATGCTGAGGATACCTTGTGTGTGGAAGTGGACTGTAAATTTGTTGTACTCGACCGAAATTAGAAGAATCGTACAAATCGCGCCCAACAGTGATTCTGTAAGATGGTTGTTGAATGAATGTCACGTGCGCGGGAGCAAGATGCGTAGACCCGGCGGTGCCCGCCGTGAGTCCTATGCTGTCGTTCGGCGTTCGCTCGGCAGTCGTCGCAGTGCAGAGTTTTCCTTCTCTGGGTGCTGATGAACATGCCAGCAGCTTTACCTTAGTCGCCTTTTACGACACCTCGGTAAGAGTGAGGGTGGCCTATTCTACTCTGCCGAGGACCACACGGCTGGGACGATGCGCACAAATGCATCGATCCTTTTGGCAGCTTCGTGTTTTAAAATTTTCAATTTATATTTTATAAGACTCTATTATATCCAAGCAAGATGTCCGTGACAACTCACTCGAGACACAATAGCAGTTTTAAAAACTATACAATCCAACGATTCTTAACCTATTATCAGGATCACTTTGCGGCACTTCCATGCACAAATAAAACCAAAGTTGTTCGCTAAAAACCACCAGATACTATTTTTTTTTAAATTGTATTAGCCTACGCGGAGTGTTTGACTCATACCGCCAGAATCTCTGAAATGTGGTCTCCACTCTAGAACTCCTTTAAGGTGACGGGTAGGGTCAACTAGCGACGCCAATTGATTTTAATTTTTAGCTACTAAACCAGATCTATTTTAAACAATTTCGGGGTTACAACCTCTTGGCAAACACTTATACTATTTATTAAATAAACATGCAAAAATGTTGGATCCAACGCGGCCACTTATGGCAGTAATCAATTTTTCGCGTACAAAAACGGACCCAACATTTGTGTATAGTTATTTAATAAATAGAACAAGTGTTTGCCAAGAGGTTCCCGAAATTGTTTAAAATAGATCCGGTTTAGTAGCTAAAAATTAAAATCGATTGGCGTCGCTAGTTGATCATATCCGTCGCCTTAATCCAGCGATTGTCAGTTCTGCAGCTGATATTGCCAGCTCACCGCCACTTCAACTTACTTATCCAGTAAAAATCTTTATACACTTTGCAAAAAAATACAGGATGCTGATATTATTAAAACGCGGCAGAATCCTCAGTCCTGAGTACAGGGCGCGCTGGCCGCGGGAGGGGGTGGGGGGCGGTCGTCCAACACAGCGCTCCTTTTTACGTTCCGCGCCGACCCAGGGGTAGACAACATTTTCTTAGGTTATGAAATTTTTGTGGCTAACAATTTATTATCAATTGAATTGAAACCGGTAAATTATGAAATTGAACGCAACTCGCACGTCTATTGACCAACTAATAGACACAGGACGCCGGATGCTACGTCGTGTGCTTAACACGTGGCTACGCACACTTATAGTGCACAGGAGCCGGCTCGACCAGAGTGACCGTGGTATCACTCTTACAGAAAACCAGAAGCACTGTGCTGTGTTTCGTGAGTGAGGGCAGGGGCCCAATACGGGAGAAAGAAGGGTTTAAAGGTTAGCAGCGCACTTGTGACTCCACTGGTCATCGCTTACCATCAGGCGATCCGTTTGCTTGTCTGCCACCTATCACCAAAAAAAAACATTCATACATAGGTGCGCCTAAAGTGTGCTCAAACTTAAGACAAACTGATATGGATGATATAAATATTACCGTGGGAGAGCCAAGCTTCGGCATGAATGGGCCGGCTCGACTGGAATGATACCACGGCCTCACAGAAAACCGGCGTGAAGCAGCACTGTGCTGTGTTTCGCTGCGTGAGTGAGGGTACCGGAGGCCCAATTCGGGGGATGGGGGGGTTTAAAAGTTGGCAGCGCACTTGTGACTCCAAAGGTGTCGCGGGTGTCCATGGGCGGCGGCAATTGCTTACCATCAGGTGATCCGTCTGTTCGTCTGCCTACCTATTATATAAAAAAAATATATGGAACGTGTACGGAAAGGACACTATACGATACACTGCCTCGCGCGTAGGCCAACGATCTTTTCGATATCAATGTCAGCTAGCGACCTTC
The DNA here is from genome assembly GCA_019059595.1 of Marasmia exigua. Lineage (NCBI taxonomy): Eukaryota > Metazoa > Arthropoda > Insecta > Lepidoptera > Crambidae > Marasmia > Marasmia exigua. The sequence goes on along the minus strand of CM032488.1, from coordinate 8,992,297 downwards.
TGGTAAACTTTATGGTCACAGAAAATATTAAGTTCTATACCTAAACCCACCAATCAAGGACCGCCGTTTGAAAGTTGACTATACATTCATGGGCTTCTATATTTGTACCGTCAGTTTAAAAATCGTCAAGAAACGAGCGTACACCTTCCTAAATGTTGGGAATGCAATATCCACACCTTTTGGTGTGGCTGATATTCATGGGCTGCGGAGATCATTTACTATCAGATGAAAAACTTGCTTGTTTGCCTCCCTTTAAAAAGAAGATCCCGGAAAACTTATTTACTAGTGCAAAAATTCGCAGATTTCCTCGCCATGTTTACCCTCACCCTCGAGCAAATGATAGAAATTCGTATTAGAACCACGACCCCCGTATGAAAGGCTCGTTCGGACCCACTGAGCTACCATATCTCTCAATATCTATCTAAAATAATATAAATTGAACTGTATTATAATATCCACCCGGAGCCAAATGCTTTTTTACTGAGTGATTTTACAACCACAGACTAGGTCCGTGCCTTTATTTTGCTAGACTTAATCTTATAATATACCTAATCTTATAAGAGTAAGTTTGACTGCCTCGATGGTGCAGTGAGTAGTGGGTCGCACTTTATAGCGACGGCTGCGCTTGGGGTTCGATCCCCGGGTCTGACCAAAAGTAGTAACAGTGTTTTTTTGTTAAAAAAAAACAGTGTCAGCCGGAGTCTGGAAGTAGGCGGCCTTGTGCCCCCGTACCTCGGAAAGCACGTTCAGTCGTGTTCCTGCATAATATATCCTGCGTAAGTGGCTGATAGATGTGAGATTATCCGCCTTTGCCGAAATCGGTTCGAGGATATTAATATAAGAGTAAAAATAAAATTGCTAAAATTGAGCCAAATGTTGCGGACCCCTTCCGCAAGAAGGTGTGAGCGGGCGTCGCCTCAAGAATGCTACAATTTTCCCGAGTTTTCCATTTCTCGGCCCTCCCCCCCTGGGGTGGGGGGAGAAAAAAGAAACGCCACCAGTGTTGCCTAGCAACCGGCTCTTTGAGATGTCGCGGGGTTTTTTATGCGATTACGAGGTGTTTATTTTGTTAATGTGATTTTGTTTAAAGATATTTTAAAGGGAAATGGGATATGGAGTATTTTGACTCAAAAGATATTCATTTCACTTATAATACTTATACTACTTAATTAGCTTAGTATTCAGTTGGTCATGGATATATTAATCCAATCCTTCAGCGACGTTCAATGATGTCATTGATTCGTTACTCTTTTTTACCCGACTATGGCAAAGAAAAAAGAAGGGTTGTAGCAGTCTATGTATATTAATATGTTTGTAGGTATGTTACAAGATCCTACCTAAACCTCCCAGCCGATTTTGATGAAAGAGGTATCAATCGATTCCTTATTACTATCCATGTGACCTAGGCTTATATTTTATTTGAAAATAATTGCACAGTGGGTGCTAGACGAAAAAAAATGATGGATTATTTGTAATTTTTTGGTTCTCTTTTTATTTATTTTATGTTATAGATGGCGGTTGAGCAAAGATATCACCTGATGGTAAGTGATAAATAACATCAAAGATGTTTCTCGCGTTGGAAAATTTTGCTGGTGGTTTAGATCTTTAGAGCTTTTTATAATTAATTTTAAACACCAATTTCATCATCATCATCATCAGCCCATTTAAGACCCCACTGCTGGGGCACGGGCCTCCCTCAATCACATGAGGGGTAATTGGCGAGGGTTTTGATATAAATGCAGAGTTTTCCTTCTCTGGGTGCTGATGATCATGCCAGCAGCTTTACCTTAGTCGCCTTTTACGACACCTCGGTAAGAGTGAGGGTGGCCTATTCTACTCTGCCGGGGACCACACGGTTTATTTAACACCAATTTATTTCTTTTAAATGTTCATGATAATTAAATTGTAAAATGGCGGTATCACTGGATTGAACAAGCAAGCTTAAGGTGACGGGTAGGGCACACTAGCGATCAATTTTTCGCGTACAAATACGGACCCAACATTTGTGCATGGTTATTTAATAAATAGTAGGTATAAGTGTTTGGCAAGAGGTTGTAATCCCGAAATTGTTTAAAATGGATCCGGTTTAGTTGCTAAAAATTAAAATTGATTGGCGTTGCTAGTGTGCCCTACCAGTCACCTTAAGAAAATTTTTACCTATTTATTCTGTGACTGAGATAGAGAACATTTTTTTTCACCCCAAAAAAAATAGTTAAGGTTATTATAATTAAGCAATTTTTATACGTAAAAGGTAAGTATTTGCATTCTTACAGGCACCTAGCTATACGCCTAAAACAAGAATACATAATTTCACATAGAACCCAACAATTTCCCCAAATGCAATGTTAAACAAAACACGTCTAAAAACTTCCTAAACTCCGTAACTCCCACAAAAAGCACCTATCTGCATTCCATAGCGTAACAGTATTAAAAAGTAATTACTACCCCCCACAAAATTATTAATACCCCCTCCAGCCGAAACGCAACCCACAGTCCGTCTTGCCTTAAATTTTACTCCGAAAACAAATCCCTTGTGTTGGTAAGAAATATAAAAATCCAAACGAAAACATCCTATCTAACATTCAATATACAATTAAAAACCAGCCTTATTATCTAAGCGAGACAGTTAAATTTTCATTGCAGATATCTCCTTTTGAATGTCTTAAGATGTTGCATAAAACCGTCCTTTCAGCATTCGAGCGACTCGTTCGATTTTGAGTCCTCATTTCAATGGAAATAAGATAGATTTTCGTGTGGGATAACTTCAAGGTAAGTCTTTTTGAATTTGAAAACCTTTATACAGGGATGCTCAAGACACTGTCGGTGAGATTTCCAAGTGTAGTGGTGGTGCGCCCCACTTCTTTGCTGTGTTAATTTACATTTTAAATTGCACTTACATAGCCGAGGCGAGTCGCTGTTTTGCAACCCTGTATTATGTATTTATGTAGCCGGGGTTGTCAAGTTTTTGAATTAACCGTTTGTTGAGAAGGTGCTATTGTCTTTGGTTCATTAGTAGGCTCGCTATTGGAGAGGCCCATAGACAAAATTTGGACCGTAATCCAGTTAAAAGGTTTGTTGCGTAATAATAACTTTGTAAAAGAAGCTTTTCAAGTGACTGCAGTGGTTAGAGTGTTGCGCACTGTGGAAGGTCTTAGGTTCGATTCCCGGTTGAAAAAATTGTTTCAGTACTGTGTTACGTCATTGTCATCTAGGACTCTTAGTGCGGTCAGCATTAAAGGTAGCTTAACACTTTAGTACCATGTCAAAGTAGCATTTTTACATACCCGTTAGAAACTAACTATAATAGGCAGAACAGTTACTTTGTCATGGTACTAAAGTGTTAAGCTACTTTTGATGCTGACCGTACAGGATACTCATAGAGACTAGATGATCGGTGAGAGTTCACTTACCATTAGATCTTTTATTAATGTGTTAGTGGCAAACAAGACGGATCATCCAAGATCACCCCGATCACGCAACACCAGTGGAATCACGAAAGCGCTGCCAACCTTTTCGCTTTTCCCCCGAATTGGGCCTCAAAGCACAAGTACTGCTTCACGCTTTCTATCACTCGAGTCGATCTAGCCCATTCAAGCTGACATGTAACTATCTCACAGGCTCTTGTCAACTATTAAGTTAAAATAAAAAATATTCGTGTCCAAAAAATAATTAATAATGGAATATTTATTGAAAAGGATATCAACGAAATCATAGCCAATAATGAATCCAATCACTTTCGCTCCTTAAAAAAATATAACATGCTAACCATAGATCCTTATCCTTAAAGATTATGACAATGGTAGAAAAAACCTACCAAAACCTCCCATCTGTTCCCGATTACAATGTTTACAACCTTGATTTCAAGCTTTCTCTTTCGTTAACATTGTCAAGGTATATTATTATCTTTTTTTGTTATTTCCGATACCCAAACGATTGTTCCTTATGTGTTCGGGATAAGATTGAGTTTGGATTGGCAATCGTTTGTTTGTTATAGGAATGCGTGTCCGAGCAAAAGGGAACATTTTAAAATTCAATAACTTGTACTCGATAAATAAAATTCGACACATCCTTAGTGTTGGCAGAGATTAAATTATAGAAGCGCAGAAGGGATATTTATATGCATATAATGAGGTAGGGATATACCTCATAATAGGTGCGGCTCATACGTACCTATTACCTATTATGAGGTTTCGCGATGTAATCGGTAAATAAAAGATGTATATCCCTATACATAGGGAGGGGGGAGTGTATGATTAATCATCATGTTTTAAATTAGATCAGAATTTATCTTTTCATCTCATGTGAAATATCGAAAATTATGCTATGATGGTTTCTACTGGGATACCAAAAAATTGCAACAAAATTTATCAGGTACCATCATGATCATCATCAGCCTGTGGCAGTCTAATGCTGACCATAGGCGTCTCCAAATGTTAGCCACTTTGACCCACCTTCGGCTGCATCATCCATCATACATACATTATATCATTAGGTGTAATTTTAGCCAAATCGTCTCTCCACCTGGGACCTGACACGAGGGAATCCTACACTGCGATTACCGTAACGCGGTCTCTTCTACAGAACTCATTTATCTCGACGATTGTCTGTTCTTCGATTTATGGAGTGATTCAGTTGGTCTGGTTCTCCTGTTAAAGGGTTGCGAAGGTCAGACGGCAGCCGCATCATTGTAATTACCTGTCTCTCAAAATCTGAATCATGGTCTAAGCGTACCCTGGGCTCCAAAGCGACAGCAGAGGAGGATGGCCAGTATACTGTCCGATGTTTTTTTTATGTGATAGGTGGTAGACGACCAGTCGCATTGCCTGATTTTAGCGGCCACCCTGTTTTTTTTTATGTAATAGGTAGGCAGACGAACAGACGGATCACCTGATGGTAAGCAATTGCCGCCGTCCATGGACACCCGCGACACCAGTGGAGTCACAAGTGGGCTACTAACCTTTAAACCCTTCTATTCCCGGGATTGAGCCTCCTGTACCCGCACTTACGCAGCGAAACAGCACAGTGCTGCTTCATGCTGGTTTTCTGTGAGGCCGTGTTATCACTTCGGTAGAGCCGGCCTGTTCATGCCGAAGCGTGGCTCACCCACGGTCAAATGTAAGTAAAGTAAACATAGATGTCCTATCTGCGCTCCTCATTCTTTGCCCACCAGGGTTGGTTCCGCGACATCTGTGTGTCTCGCAACTGGCCGTCACCTGTTGTCCTGTTTCGGTAAAATATGACGTGTGTCCACCATTTTTTAGCCGATTCTGATTTAGTATCGTGTTTGGTGGTTGTTAAAGGGTTTTGTTTGAAAGTTGTTTGGTTTTTTCCACACTAGTTTCGCCTGGTTTTCGTGGTGTATTTTTTAAAGTTTGATTGAGAAAGCTGAGGAACCTTTATTTGTACTTAATTACATAAATAAATAAATATTTCACAACGTCACATACATTGATCTGACTCCGAGATAGGTAGCTCAAGCACCTGTGTTACGGATATCAGAATCAACAGTGGGATTACAAATATATACATAATTTACTTTTTTTGTAAATATATACTTATGATACATAGAAAACACCCAGACCAAAACAAACAGACATGTTCATGCACACATATGTTTGTACTGTGCGGGGATCGAACCCGCAACCCTTGGACCAAAGGCAGCATTCACTACCACTGTTCCAAACGGGTCGTCAAATGATGATATTATTATTTGGAACTTGAAGTCACATTTCATAATATTTTGACTTAAATTGCAGACTATTGCACTAGGTGTTGCGAGTGTCCATGGGCGGCGGAAATTGCTTACCATCAAATGATCCATCTTCTCGCCTGCAACCTATCATAAAAAAAAGAAACTATGCTTTGAGTGAGTTTTAACAGATCCAAAAACCTTGCCCCTGAAGCATGGAATACTCTGGGAGAACCCTGCTTCAGCATAACAGGGCCGGCTCGACCAGACTGATATCACGGATTCACAGAAAACCGAAGTGAAGCTGCTAGCCGAGTAGGTAAGGGAGACCCATTCAGGAGAAGGGGAGTTTAGACTTTAACAGGTCACTTGTGACTTCGCTAGTACTGTCCATGCGCAGTAAAAATCGCTTACTTAGGTAGGTACTTTCTTCAGCGCTATTATATTATATTATTTATATAATCCTCTAACCGATTTCGGCTAAGGCGGCGAATCTCAATGATCAGCTACTTAAGCAGGATATATAGTGCTAAAGTGTGTGCGCAAACACAAGTGCACTCACTATTCCCTTGCCCTCATATTCCGATGGGACACCAGTGTTACATCACATCAGTATTATTACTTCTTTGTGGGTCTTACACTACGACACACACACACACACACTACCAGCGACGCTTATACCTCGCTATACTCTGACTTTTTATGTGACAGGGGACAGATGAGCAGACGGATCACCTCATGGTAAGCGATTTTTTACTTTATGTGATAGGTGTTGATGGTTAGCGATTGCCGCCGCCCAAGGATATCCGCGACACCAGTGAAGTCACAAGTGCTCTGCTAATCTTGAAACCCCCTATCCCCCGGATTGGGCCGGTACCCTCACTCACGCAGCGAAAACACAGCACAGTGCTGTGTCACGCCTGTTTTTTGTGAGGCCTGGATATGGTTAAAATGGGTATGTGAAGACATTTTTTTTTATATGATTGGTGTATTTTTATGTGACAAACAAGTAGACGGATCACATAGTAGTGAACATTGCCGCCGCCCTTGACATGCGCAACCCAGTGGAGTCACAAGTGCTCTGCCAATCTTTAAAACCCCCCTTGTTGCTCCGTCTTGGGAACCCGGTACCCGCCCTCACTCACGCAGCGAAACACAGCACAATGCTGCTTCACGCCTGTTTTCTGTGAGGCCGTGTTATCACTTCGGTAGAGCCGGCCTGTTCATGCCGAAGCGTGGCTCACCCACGGTCAAATGTTAAGTAAAGTAAAGCTGTAGTGTCCTATCTGCGCTCCTCATTCTTTGCCCACCAGGTTGGTTCCGCGACATCTGTGTGTCTCGCAACTGGCCGTCACCTGTTGTCCTGTTTCGGTAAAATATGACGTGTGTCCACCATTTTTAGCCGATTCTGATTTAGTATCGTGTTTGGTGGTTTGTTAAATTGTTTTTTTTAACGGTTGTTTGGTTTTTTTCCACACTAGTTTCGCCTGGTTTTCGTGGTGTATTTTTTAAAGTTTGATTGAGAAAGCTGAGGAACCTTTATTTGTACTTAATTACATAAATAAATAAATATTTCACAACGTCACATACATTGATCTGACTCCGAGATAGGTAGCTCAAGCACCTGTGTTACGGATATCAGAATCAACAGTGGGATTACAAATATATACATAATTTACTTTTTTTTGTAAATATATACTTATGATACATAGAAAACACCCAGACCAATACAAACAGACATGTTCATGCACACATATGTTTGTACTGTGCGGGGATCGAACCCGCAACCCTTGGACCAAAGGCAGCGTTCACTACCACTGTTCCAAACGGGTCGTCAAATGATGATATTATTATTTGGAACTAGAAGTCACATTTTTGAATATTTTGACTTAAATTGCAGACTATTGCACTGGTGTCGCGGGTGTCCATGGGCGGCGGAAACTGCTTACCATCAGTTGATCCATCTTCTCGTCTGCAGCCTATCACAAAAAAAAACTATGCTTTGAGTGAGTTTTAACAGATCCAAAAACCTTGCCCCTGAAGCATGGAATACTCTGGGAGAACCCTGCTTCAGCATAACAGGGCCGGCTCGACCAGACTGATATCACGGATTCACAGAAAACCGAAGTGAAGCTGCTAGCCGAGTAGGTAAGGGAGACCCATTCAGGAGAAGGAGAGTTTCGACTTTAACAGGTCACTTGTGACTTCGCTAGTACTGTCCATGCGCAGTAAAAATCGCTTACTTAGGTAGGTACTTTCTTCAGCGCTATTATATTATATTATTTATATAATCCTCTAACCGATTTCGGCTAAGGCGGCGAATCTCAATGATCAGCTACTTAAGCAGGATATATAGTGCTAAAGTGTGTGCGCAAACACAAGTGCACTCACTATTCCCTTGCCCTCATATTCCGATGGGACACCAGTGTTACATCACATCAGTATTATTACTTCTTTGTGGGTCTTACACTACGAGACACACACACACACACACTACCAGCGACGCTATACCTCGCTATACTCTGCCTTTTTTATGTGACAGGGGACAGATGAGCAGACGGATCACCTCATGGTAAGCGATTTCTTACTTTATGTGATAGGTGTTGATGGTTAGCGATTGCCGTCGCCCAAGGACATCCGCGACACCAGTGAAGTTACAAGTGCTCTGCTAATCTTTAAACCCCCTGTCCCCCGTATTGGGCCGGTACCCTCACTCACGCAGCGAAACACAGCACAGTGCTGTGTCACGCCTGTTTTTTGTGAGGCCTGGATATGGTTTAAAATGGGTATGTAAAGACATTTTTTTATATGATTGGTGTATTTTTATGTGACAAACAAGTAGACGGATCACATAGTAGTGAACAATTGCCGCCGCCCTTGGACATGCGCAACACCAGTGGAGTCACAAGTGCTCTGCCAATCTTTAAACCCCCCTTTTGCTCCGGATTGGGAACCCGGTACCCGCCCTCACTCACGCAGCGAAACACAGCACAGTGCTGCTTCACGCCTGTTTTCTGTGAGGCCGTGGTATCACTCCGGTCGAGATGGCCCATTCATGCCGAAGCGTGGATCTCCAACGGTATGATTTATATGACGGTTCACATCTCTTAAATTCTTAAGTCTTCTCCTTTGTCACTTCTGCTGCGGTTGCTGACGATTTTTTCACTTCTGACTAGTTCGCTTCTTTTTAGATTTCAACTACTTCAGTGTGTCTTCTCATCTACAATGGGGAGTGTTCCAAGAAGCTGTTCAGCCTTATTCCAGCTGCAAATTTTCACCATCGTACATCACGCCAGATTTCCAAATTTCACCCACATCACTTGGATGGATTTTACTCCACCACAGTGCGCTTCTCACGCCACATCCTACCGCGCGTAGTAAAACTATGGAATCAGCTACCAGCGATGGTGTTTCCGAACAGATACGACCTGGTGATCTCCAAGAAAAGAGCTTATTCAATCAATCAATCAATCAAATAATTCTTTATTTGCATAGGCTTGTACACAGCACTTACAAATCGTCATACATTTTAATGACTTAAAACTATTTATAAGTACTTATGTATAATTTACATGTTAATACATATATATGTTGATACATAAAATATACTTAAGAAATAAATAAACATAATGCGATTCTACCACCGGCTCGGAAAGTGGTTTCTGGTCGAAAAGATCCGGCAAGAAACTCGCCAGTTACTCTTTTTAATCGCCAAACTTTCATACAATGTTGTGTCATCATCATACCAAGCCATATTCCTCCCTTAAGAGCCGGCAAACGCATCTGTGATGCCCCGTGTGTCGCAGATGTCCATGGGCGGCGGTAATTCACTTACCATCAGGTGAGCTGCCTCCTCGTTTGTCTGCCATAATGTAAAAAAAAAATTAGAAATCAAGTTTGAAATCATAGAGTGGTTTAGATCGTGTAACAAGCCCATGTTTGTGGGTATGTCAACCCGCTGCCTAGCGCCTCCGACACACGCGAGCTACGTGAGAGCGGAAGCGCTCCTTCACTACGACACACTGCCAGCTACGCTATACCACGCTATACTCTGTCTTTTTTATGTGACAGGCCACAGGTAAGTAGACGGATCACCTCATGGTGAGTGATTGCAGCACATAGACACACAAGTATAGCCTTTTGGGCCTCCGGTACTCACGCAGCGAAACACAGCACCACTGTGCTGTGTTTCACGCCTGTTTTTTGTGAGGCCGGGATATGGTTAAAATGGGTATGTAAAGACCTTTTTTTATGTAATAGGTAGCAGACGAGCAGATGCATCACCTAATGGTGAACAATTGCCGCCGCCCTTGGACATGCGAGACACCAGTCGAGTTACAAGTGCTCTGCCAATCTTTAAACCCCACTTTCCTCCGGAGTGGGAATCCGGTTAGCCCTCCCTCACTCACGCAGCGAAACGCAGCACAGTGCTGCTTCACGCCTGTTTTCTGTGAGGCCGTGGTATCACTCCGGTCGAACTGGCCCATTACACCGAAACGTGGCTCTCCCTGTGTCGATTGCAGCACATGGACACACAAAGTGGAGCCTTTTGGGCCTTCGGAACTACTCACTTGGCGGCGAAACACAGTCAGGCGCTGCGTCACGCCAGTTTTTTATGAGGCCAAGATATGGTTAAAATGGGAATGAAAAGGACTCCTCCTCAACTTAGCGTGTAATTCCCGGTTGTGTTCAAAGCTGTCGCTCTGGAGCCCGGGATGCTCTGGACTATGATTCAGGATTTACAATGAAGCGACTGCCGTCTGACCTTCGCAATATTTTAACAGGGGAACCAGACCAATTGAATCATGGTTTCACGTTTCAGAAATTATCCGTAATGTGCACAGTGACGTTTCCTCACAGTGATTTCCCTCACCGCCGAGTTAATGCAATAAAAATCAAATTTGTGAGTCAAAATCGGTCTATGGAGTGACCGGTTACTTCAGCGGAAAAGTGGGGTCAAGGAATTTGTATTTGTGAAATTGTAATTACCAGACTCCCCAAATCCTGAATCATGGTCTAAGCGTACCCTGGGCTCCTTAGCAACAGTTTTGGACGCAACTGTTTATGTGATAGGTGGCAGACGAGCAGACGGATCGCCTGATGGTAAGCGATTGCCACCGCCCCTTAGACACCCGCAAATCCAGTGGAATCACAAGTGCGCTGCCAACCTTTAAATCCCCCTTTCCCTCGGATTGGGACTCCAGTACCCTCACTCACGTAGCAAATCACAGCACAGTGCTGCTTCACGCCAGTTTTCCTTGCGCCACGAGTCTTAGCGTTTAGTATACTCGTACAAAGTTAATGTGGAACAGTTTGCCTGCGGGAGTATTTCCCGACGGCTACGACTTAGGGACCTTTAAGAGAAGAGCGTACTCCTTTTTATAAAGGCCGGCAACACATTAGCGATCTCTCTGATTTTGCGGATGTTCATGGGCAGCGATGATTACTTTCCATCAGGTGACTCGCTTCTCCTATCGCCTCTAGCATAAAAAAAAGTTTATAGTTAAAAAAAAGTATCGCTACCTATGGATGATACCCTTGCCCTAGCCCCGGCACGCGACACAGCGGGAAGAATTCGCGAAAACACCGGCGAATTATTGCCGGCTTCCCGAGATATGCGGTACACACTCACGACATTTTGGCTGCTACTCGATAGAAGACTCAATGAAAATACACCGTGACTTTTTAACCACATTAGGTACGCTACCTTTTGGTCCAAGGGTTGCGGGTTCGATCCCCGCACAGTACAAATATATGTGTGCATGAACATGTCTGTTTGTATTGGTCTATATATATATTTAAATCCCACCGTTATTTCTGATAATATCCGTAAGCTAACGAATTAAATGTTTCAAAAATACTTTTATAAAATTGGATGAAAAAGTTATTCAAATGAGAAAAGCTGTGTTTTCATTTGATTTTCTGACTAGTTCTATAGAAAAAGCTGTTTGTAATTAATTAAGAGTAGATAAACCCCCGACGCCCTGTTGGTTTAATGGTTAAAGTCGACGTATGGTTATATGTATATATTTGTAATCCCACTGTTGATTCTGATATCCGTAACACAGGTGCTTGAGCTACCTATCTCGGAGTCAGATCAATGTATGTGATGTTGTGAAATATTTATTTTTCGAGGGCATTATGCTGATGAAAACATTTTCGTCTAAGGATGATCCCGCATGACCGATAATAATCCGTGACCAAATTTTGACCAAAACAGAACAACCTACTGATGATAATAGCGCAACGCACACGACCTACAAAATGTTGGTGAGAAATAGTATGAAGTGACTTTGACTGACTTTTTGTAGGACCGATAATCAGACCGACAAGAAGTCGGTGGTGTGGGTCAACCTTAGGAACATTTTTTTTGTGATAGGTGGCAGACGAGCAGACGGATCACCTGAAGGTAAGCTATAGTAGGCTTAAGTGATAAGGAACATAGTGTTTAATTTTATAAAAATAATTCGCCTTCCCATAAAAATGTCATCAGATCAATTTGTGTGTAGAGACACGACCTCATCCACTCGATTTACCACGGTTACTTTATTTTTTTATTTATTTAACGAACCACAAAGAAGTTTCCAATGTCAGTTAAATTACAGACTTATAAGGTTGTACAGTCAACTCCAAAAATATGTATACACTTTAGGACGTTGTCACAATATATAATATAAGAAAGTAAACCTCTACTTTCTTATAGGTTCTAAGTATTGTGACAAGGTCCTAAAGTGTATACATATTTTTGGAGTTGACTGTAGATTGTAAATTATAGAAAACTCAACATTGCTGGCTACATATTTATAACAAACTAATTTTAACAGAGACTCAAGCAACTACGCAATTTATAAATACATTGTTGATGCTTAAATAAAAAGCCTAAACTTATATTAATACAGGGTGCATCGGTAAACAGACCCATCCTTCTATCCGCATAATGTACCACATTTCGAACAACTCCCGTCTTAAAACCTTTAGGAAATTCGTTGAAATTTTATTCGAAAAGTGTTTCGTCTTCCCATATAAAATGACGAAGTCACGTGACCGAGTTGATATGAAAAGTAGATTACATTTTTTAATGGCAATTCCCAAAAGTTGTACAACATGTTTCCTAGAATGGTTAGTTGAAGAGGCGTCTCAAAAGATGCAAGTGCTCTCCGAAACACCCTGCATAATATGGTTATAAAGATTATGCATACTTTTAAACAGAATAATATACTAATTATTTAGGTGTATTAGATCTATTTAAGTGAAGGACCGCATCAGAAATGATGTAATCCGACAGAGAACCAGAGTCACCGACATAGCCCGCCGAATTAGCAAACTGAAGTGGCAGTGGGCTGGTCATATTAGCCGCAGAACTGACAGCCGTTGGAGCCGTAAAGTCCTTGAGTGGAGACCGCGACTCAGTAAGCGTAGTGTAGGACGCCCTGCGACAAGATGGGATGATGACATTCGAAGGCTGGCTGGTGTGGGCTGGATGAGAGTGGCTGAAAATCGGGAGCAGTGGCGTGCATTAGGGGAGACCTATGTCCAGCAGTGGACGAGTGTGGGTTGCTGATGATGATGATGATGAAGTGAAGTGTGTAATCATGTGCATGTACCTACAAAGGGTGTGTGTGTGTGTTTTTATGAGTGACGATTTGTATGTAAATGAATGAGTGTTCAAGGATTATTATAATTGTGGAAATTATGGTCAAGAATGAAACATTTAAATAGGTATGTAAGTATTTTTGAGAATTTAAATGTAGGTCCACTATTTGTCGTTTAAATGTCCTTGCGGTACAGGCAAAGATGTCAATTGTATTGAATTTCGTATTGTAATCATTGACTACACGGTTTAATGGAGATCGGATACCAGAGTTCGTACGAGAAAAGGGTAGGGCAAATACAGGTCTTGATTGCGTAGGTCTTATATGTGCGCGAGTAGGTACTGAATACTTTAGGAGATTAACAATATCCGTACTATCATATTTATTATGACCTAAGTCAAAAAGCAACATAGCCTCGAGTTGCGACCGTCTTGACTTTAAGGCTAAAAGCTTATATTTTTTTCAAGAGACAGGGAATGTTATCGCCGGATGTCGCATTTGGTAGTAACCCGGCTTAGTACCTACGCCCAAGGTTTTGATTTCGATCCCCACTCTGGACAAACATTCGTGTGATGAACACTTTTGTTTGTTCAGTGTCTGGGTGTAATATTTGTTTTTAAGTATATATTTGTAATGCCCTGTTGGACTAGTAGTTTAAGTACCGGGCCGTGATCTCAGGGTCCTGGGTTAATTCCCGGGTCGAGCGAAAAGTATGTTTCGAATTTTCGGCATGTGATCACCAAACGGCATTTGGCAAGTGTGATGATTAAACCTAATCCCATCATAGTAGTGATAACTTGATTTCTATGATGGCTTCGCCCTGCAGTGTTCTCTGTCTCTCTGTTTGTCGGATATCCGTAACGTAGCTTGAGCTACTTAGAACGGAATCAGGTCAATGTATGAGATGTTGTATGAATTAAACCATGCAAAAATAGTTTTCTATCCACAGCATTACGGCACCTGGATACAGTTCCACCAGCGTGTGTACCACCCGGTTCAAATGTAAGATTTACACCGGTTATCCGGTTCCGGATGTCCGGAGCCGTCACACTAAAAATTTGCCATTTGCTCGCGAATAGTTACAAGCTCCGTCCGGATATGAGGGGGTGGGGGGTGAGCTTTGTACTTTTATTAGGGTAGTTTTAGATGAGTTTTGCGCTTAGATTGTGGTTACATTTTGATAGTTACTTTGTCCGTTCGCGATAAGAAAAGACTTTCACTGCGAAGAAATGAAGGTGTATACTCATCTAAATGGATTCATTTATTCAACACTCACCACCTTATTATAAATCGCGTTATAAAGTTATTATCGTATTAAAGCTCATGCCATCCTGTTCCAATACGCAATACTGAAAAGAGCAGGCACGAATGAATGAATGAATGAATTAATGAATATACTTTTATTGCACTCAAAATAAAGTATGAAAACTTAAAAACTAGATATTACAAGATGTGTACAACGAAGGCGGCCTTATCACTATCAGCGATCTCTTCCAGACAACCTTTGGATAAAGGACACTTGATGAAGGTGTAGGGCGGTGCAATCTTAAATATTTATATACTTACACAGAAAGTTTAAATGCAAATACATAAATAAAATATGAATATACTAATACATACAATATATATAATATATATGATTAATAAACAGATAAATATAGCAACTAAAATAATAACGATGGATCCCAAAGCAGACGAATGATTCTCAGAGAATTTTGTTCCGAAACTATCCTTAGTTAGCGATTTGTAATAAGGGGGTTTATGTTTATCCTCATCTTAGCATGATTTCCAGTCGCATCCATGATCCAGGATCTGGGAAATCTAGTAATTACAATGAATCGACTGCCGTATAACTTTCGCAGGCCTTAGACAGGGGAACCAAATTATCTGGATAACGGTATATTTATATTAAATAGAATATTTAACAACACATTACTTAAAGTTCAATCAAATTCTTCATTCTTCCATTTTTCACGTCTTATTGCTTTTCCGTCATTATATTATATAGGTTAATCTTCCGACCGATATTTCTCACCGATCAGCCATCGATGCAATAGATATAGTGCACAAGTGTGTGCGCAGAAACAACTCTGCTCTGCACTCCCTACTCTGATATTCGATGGGACATCATGGGGTATATCTAAAGTATCAGCCTGTAAACTGTCCCACTTCAGGGCAAAGGCCTCCATCATAGAATTCAAGTCATCACTACTATGATGGGATTGGGCTTAATCGCCACGCTTGCCTAATGCGGTTTGAAGATCACAAACCCGAGCTATGTTCAAAGAACTCGAATCATACCTTTTGCTCGACTCGGGAATCGAACCCAGGAGCAGATCGTGGCCCGGCACTATTTTTTTTTAATAAATATTTCACAACATCACATATATTGATCTGATTCCGAGATAGGTAGCTCAAGCACCTGTGTTACGGATATCAGAATCAACAGTGGGATTACAAATATATCATCATCAGCCCATTTAAGTCCCCACTGCTGGGGCACGGGCCTCCCTCAATCACAAGAGGGGTAATTGCCATACTCACCACGCTTGGCAGACGGGTTGGCGAGGGTTTTGATATAAATGCAGAGTTTTCCTTCTCTGGGTGCTGATGATCATGCCAGCAGCTTTACCTTAGTCGCCTTTTACGACACCTCGGTATGAGTGAGGGTGGCCTATTCTAGTCTGCCGGGGACCACACGGCAAATATATACATATAATAAAACGTCAACTTTAACCATTATACTAACAGGGCGTCGGGGGTTTATCTACTCTTAATTAATTACAAACAGCTTTTTCTATAGAACTAGTCAGAAAATCAAAAAAAAACACAGCTTTTCTCATTCGAATAACTTTTTTATCCGATTTAATGGAAGTATTTTTAAAACATTTAATTCGATAGCTACACTTAAACCCTTATAAGCTCTATTGAAGAATAAGCCCCAAAACTTGTTTCGTGCAAACTATTATATTACAAGTATAGAAACTTTCAACTTTTACAAAGTCACCCAACTTTTACAAAGTCAACCCTTGTGCAATATGCGCGGACACATCTGCCCGGCGCGTGACCCGTGACAAAGCGGAAGGGTCATTTTTGGTCAAACCGGATCTGACCGCGTGCACATCGGAATCTAAGCATGACCTATTGTCCATTTTGACCTTGAAACCTTGACCAATATGAAGGGGTAACTAGCTTATGAGTTTAGCGAATAAAGAAGTTGACGACGGGAAAAAACCGACCAATGAAGGACTAAAAGATGTTTTTTAAATTAATTACACCAACATTACATTCAAGTGCTTTTTATGTGATAGGTGGCAGACGAGTAAACGGATCGCCTGATGGTAAGCGATTGTCGGTGCCCATAGACACCCGCGACGCTGCCAACCCTTAAACCCCCCTTTCCCCCGGACTGGGCCTTTGGTACCTAACTCACGGAGCGAAACACAGCCGGTGCCCATTCATGCCAAAGCGTGGCTCTCCCATGTTAAGTCGAAGTGAAATGAAAACTACTTTTTGATTTTTTTTCTGACCGGATGGCGCAATTGGTAGTGACCCTGCCTCTTACGCCAAAGGTCGTGGGTTCGATCCCCACCCTGGACAAACACTCGTGCGATGAATACTTGTGTTTGTTCGGTGTCTGGGTGTAATATATGTATTTAAGTATATATTTGTGTTCCTCTGTTGTCTGATATCTGTAACACAAGTGCTTAAGCTACTTAGTACGGAATCAGGTCAGCGTATGAGATGTTGTGAGAATTATTATTATTATTAAAATTAAAATAAATAAGTACCTTATATCCTTAAAATAATTTTATCAATTATTTAACTGGTGTTTGCTTCCATTGGGCGGCGGCAATGGATTACCATCAGGTAATCCGTCTATTCGTCGCTGTTGGTGTATGATTTTCACTTGATCACTATTTTTAACAAATAGAAAATCATTATTATTCATAACTGAGGCCTTTTTTTAATGCTAGAGACAACATTTGTGCGTGGTTATTTAATAAATAGTGTAAGTGTTTGCCGAGAGGTTGTAACCCGAAATTGTTTAAAATAGATCCGGTTTAGTAGCTAAAAATTAAAATCGATTTAATTATTAGCTACTAAACCGCATCTATTTTAAGCAATTTTGGGGTTGCAATCTCTCGGCCGTTGGAGCCGTAAAGTCCTTGAGTGGAGACCGCGACTCGGTAAGCGTAGTGTGGGACGCCCTGCGACAAGATGGGATGATGACATTCGAAGGCTGGCTGGTGTGGGCTGGATGAGAGTGGCCGAAAATCGGGAGCAGTGGCGTGCATTAGGGGAGACATGTCCAGCAGTGGACGAGTGTGGGTTGCTGATGATGATGATGATGAATCTCTCGGCAAATACTTATACTATAATGCTAGATGCTACAAACAAGCAAGCGGATCACCTGATGGTAAGTAATCAGCGCCGCCCATGACATTCTGCTAAATCTGAGAGATCGCTAATACGAGTAATTTGTCGGCCTTTTAAATAGGAGCACGCGCATATTTTCTTGAATAACTTTGTAGTTTGGTGTAAACTATTCAAAAACCTCAACCCTTCACTGCTGCATGCATAGACGAAACATCTGCTTGACCTGACCCTTAGGCAATTGAAAGGAAGGGTCAATCTGACCGTGGGTCAGAACCGGATCTGACCAATGCGTTTTTGAGTAAAACCGGTTCGAAATTAGCGTATGGTGTAAGAATTATAATTTTCATAATTTTTAAAAAAAAAAAATACATGATTCATATAGGTATCAATTGAAGAAATTGATATATTAAATAAATAATAAGTATTTCACAACATCACTTACATTGATCTGACTCCGAGATAGGTAGCTCAAGCGTAACACAGGTTACGGATGTCAGAATCAACAGTGGGATTACATACTCATAATTCATAGCAAACACCCAGACCAATACAAACAAATATGTTCATGCACACAAATGTTAGTACTGTGCGGGGATCGAACCCGCAACCCTTGTATATCAGAGGCAGCGTTCACTACCACTGTTCCAATCGGGTCGTTATATTGTAGATGAATTTGACAGACCGATGTGTGGCTGTCTGTTCTATTCCGTGTCTGACCGGATGGAGCAATTGGTAGTGACCCTGCCTCTTACGCCAAAGGTCGTGGGTTCGATCCCCACCCTGGACAAACATTCGTGCGATGAACACTTGTGTTTGTTCGGTGTCTGGGTGTAATATTTTTAAGTATATATTTGTGTTCCTCTGTTGTCTGATATCTGTAACACAAGTGCTTAACCTACTTAGTACGGAATCAGGTCAACGTATGAGATGTTGTGAGAATTATATTATATTATATTATATATATATATATATCCTTTCTTTAAATAAATCTTGAGTTCCTTGTGGAATTGATCAGAGGACATTTACTTATTTATTTATTTATTTACAAATGGAATTATGTCCCTATTAAACGTTGCCTTTAAATAAATAATTGTTTATATTTTCAGTGCTTTTACTAATTAATTTTTCTTTATCTTATTTTTAGTTTCCCATAACTCTCTCTGATTTCGCGGATGTTCATGGGCGGCGTTGAATACTTTCCATCAGGTGACTCGCTTGCTCGTTTGTCCGCCTCTAGCATAAAAAAATAATCTTAAAATTAGGTTCAAGGAATATTTATTTTTCTCATTAAAAACCATACACAATCACTTACATGAGAAAACAATAATTGTGGGTAAATTATAAATATAAAGAATAGTCCTCTAAGTTCGGCATACTTACTCGAAAATGATAGCACTGTTCATACAAATATATAACATGTCGATTTGAGAACCTCTTTTTTTTGAAGTCGGTTAAAACATACCTACTAATAATTTGCTTAAGATTATAGGAAAACTTGTATAAATTATTAATCATTTAAAATATTTACGCACCCCTGAACTTGAGTCCTAAATAAATTTAAGAACAGATAAAAATCAACAACAAACAGAAAAGTGAATAAATAACTTTCTGATTACAATATCCGTGTTCTTTATGACCTGGCGTGACTGTATTAGCATTAAAATCGTCCCTCAAATACTGGACACCCTGTATTTCAATTGTCACCTTTTTCCACCAAGTTATGGTTCCGTAGCCGAATGGCAAAAAAGGAACCCTTATAGATTCGTCATGTCAGTCTGTCTGTCCGTCCGTCCGTATGTCACAGACACTTTTTTCCGAAGCAAAAATAACTATTAATATTGAAACTTGAAACTTTAATATTGAAAACTTTACAATACGGGTACAAATTTTGAGTTGACCCGGGGATCGAACCCGGTACCTCTTGCGCAGCCGTCGCTTTAAAGTGCGACCCACTAACCATTGCCCCACCGATAAGATAAGAAGGTGGCACACAATCAAATGGGTTACCTGATCGTAAGCGATGGCCGCCACTCATAAACACCCGCAACACCAGCCCAGAGACAAGTGCGGCCCTTTAAAAGGAGCACTCTTTTCTTGAAGGTCGTATCGACCCACAATTTTGTCGTATTTTTGCTATTACTATTATTACCCTGGTCACCCTGATGGCACAACTGACCGGGCCTAATCTATCGACAACTATTAAAATACCAACATAAGGACAAAAGGTAGGACATCCATATGTCCATACAACGGACTTTTTTGCATTACACTTTTGTAGTCACGTTTCGAAATTTTAGTACGTGTTAAGAGGTGACTGGGGAGGCCGAAGAACCGGTTCTTTTGTTTGGCTATTAATTGACAACAATGCGGTAGAAATGGACGTGTATGATTTTAGGACCAGTATTACAAAAAAAGAAAGTTATTACATTTTAAGGAGACAGATAAAAGAAAGTGTTCTTTATGGTGTAAGACAAAAGAAAAAACGAAAAGTAACTAAGGTAAATGGAGGATTCTGTAACAACTATTATTCCTCCATGCATGTATTTCCTCCTTCCTACAATATTCGTTGTGAATTCCTTCAAACGAAGCGTGAAGAAGCGTCTCGCGGGCCAGTATGGCGGTCCAACGGAGAAGATGCCTGACATCGCTTCCGTTGTAATTGCAACTTGGGCTCTTCTCTTGCTTACCATCAGGCTGAGGAGAGCCAATATACTGTCACAATAAAAAAAAAACTAGTACAAAACGGAATTCGTATCAGAAAAATAATTAATAGTACTTTATATTGTTTTAAACTTTCATGGTCACTAACATTAGAATAGTTATTTACGAGATTTCTACCATGTACCTTATGTTACTCCGTGACCATGGCGCTTGCAACAGTGCCGAAATATCGGAAACTCAAAAATAAGGTACATGGTAGAAATCTCGTAAATAACTATTCTAATAATAGTACTTTGTTGTTAACAAAAGTAGTATATAGTTTCGTTTTTTTCCTTTTGAGGTTCAAATCTTTACAAAATATTTTTATTTTTCAATAAATAAGAAATTTACACAATTTTTATAATAAATGTCAAGTGTTAAACCTAAAAGCCTTATTTATTCAATCAACGTCAACAAAATGATAATCAGAATCAGAAATCATTTATTTTCTTCAAACATGGTTACATATAATAGAAATAATAAAAATACGACATACCGTAAACTAGGATTCTACCCGTACCATCTGGATGGGTAGAGGTCCACCACCGTGCGCTTTACTCGTCATTTTTCGCCACGCACCTCATTCAATCATTGTGGAATCAACTTCCCGCAGCGGTATTTCCGAACCGGTACGACATTGAGATCTTCAAGAAACGAGCCTATACCTTCTAAAGGCCGGCAAAGCATCTCCACTTCCTCTGGTGTAGCTAATGTCCATGGGCGGCGGTGATCACTTACCATTTGGTGACTCGCTTGGACGTTTCTCATAAAAAAAGACAAACTCCTTTGTGTAGATTACGGCACTTCCAGGTAGCTCTTAACAACCATATGCCGCGGTAGGGTTAAAAAGCACTTTAGTCACGCCTTATCTATTGATTTTAGTTTATTGAAGGGTTGCGGTCGAAAAATATTATGTTTAAGTAATAATTTGTTATTACAAGTTGGTGTGGTCACGTCGGTAACTTCAGAATAAATAACAGGGTGTTTGTTTTTCTTCCTTGAAGGATATATAGGGTGGGTGTGTTTGGGTAGTTTTGTGTGGTTTAGTAAATATAGTTTTCTGTCACTAACTGTTAGTATTTTTCCATTAAATAATGGTCATGTCTACTTTATTCGTTTTAAACTTTAGTGCGTCTTTTGAAAATTACAAAATATTTTTTAGTCTGTCCTCCAAATCATAGGTACTCGTAAGCGCAATAATATTTTGTGACGTGAAAAATTTCAATCTTAAAAAAATCTGACAGGTAGGGCACACTAGCGACGCCAATCGATTTTAACTTTTAAGCTATTAAACCGGATCTATTATAAACAATTTCGGGGTTGTACAACCTCTCCGCAAACATTATACTATTGATTAAATAACCATGCACAAATTTTGGGTCCGTTTTTGTATGCGAAAAGTTGATTCATGCCAAAAGTGGCCGCTTTTGGCGGTAATTCCAATTTCGAGTACAAAAGCAGACCCAAAAGTTAAGTATAAGTATTTAATAAATAGTATAAGTATTTGCCGAAAGGTTGTAATCCCGAAGTTGTTTGAAATAGATCCGGTTTAGTAAGCTTAAAATTAAAATCGATTGACGTCGCTAGTGTGCCCTACCCGTCACCTTAAGGTTGATTTTTTAACTTCGCAAAATATTATTCCGTTTCATTTATCTTTCTTAAACTTTTCAGTTATCTTTCAATTTGGCGGCCATTTTGGGAGATATATTTTAACCGTGGGAGAGCCACGGTGGGAAGCCGGCTCGACCGGAGTGATACCAGGGCCTTACAGAAAAACCAGCGTGAAGCAGCGCTGTGCTGTGTTTCTCTGCGTGAGTTAGGGTACTGGAGGCCCAATCCTGGGAGAAGGGGTATTTAAAGGTGGGCAGCGCACTTGTGACTCCACACTCGCTTACCATCAGGTGATCCGTCTGCTCGTTTGCCACGTACTATATAAAAAAATGAAATAAAATATTCTTAATTCAGTTCAAGTCCCAGAAAACTTATTAATGTCAAATATGTTATCTACCGATTAACAATAACTGGTTTCTTCTGGTTTGTGACATTCACACTAGAGGTGTTTTAAGGCCCGTGTCTTTCTTCCTATCCCCTGTTTTCATTCAACCAACAGGGCCAAAACATGGAACATACCTAAATGAAAAAGTTTATTACCTTTTTAATTAACATTCCATGTACCTTTATTGACTTTTATTGAATTACATACGGGTTGGACTAAATGTTCATTGTACCAATTGACCAATTGTCCAAATCCAATTGTTGTGGTTTTAAATAAAAATTGTCTCGTCTGCGAGGAAAGAGATCGACTTCTGATACTGATCGGACTAGATCTAGATCTTCAATAGTAATTTATTAGGTCTTTGTTATTGGATCTAAGATCTAGGAAACAGGACTGTATGACTTGGTATGAGGATAATAAACCATTGTAAAAAAGTTGGCGATTAAAAAGAGTAACTGGCGAGTTTCTTGCCGGATCTTCTCGACCAGAAACAACTTTCCGAGCCGGTGGTAGAATCGCATTATGTTTATTTACTTTTTTTAGTATATTTTATGTATCAACATATATATGTATTAACATGTAAATTATTACATAAGTACTTATAAATAGTTTTAAATCATTCAAATGTATGACGATTTGTCAGTGCTGTGTACAAGCCTATGCAAATAAAGAATTATTTGATTGATTGATTATTTGATTGATTGAAGAGTTTAGTAAAACTAACGAAATAACCTAAATAATATGATATAATAATATAATATTTTCACAACATCACATACATTGATCTGTCTTCGAGATAGGTAGCTCAAGCACCATGTTACGGATATCAGAATCAACAGTGGGATTACAAATAATATACATATAATACTTTTTTTTTGTAAATATATACTTATAATACATAAAAATCACCCAGACCAATACAAACAGACATGTTCATGCAAATAAATGTTTGTACGAATCCGCAAACCTTACACCAGAGGCAGCGTTCACTACCATTGATCCAAACAGGTCGTCGAATGTACAAAAATGTACAAACAATGACACATTGGATATTACAGTTTTTTTTTATTAGAATAGCCAGCTATTTGGCCACAATCTCACCTGTTATGGCGGAGGACGGATTATGTCTGTCTAGTGACAGCCTATTCACTCTTTTCTTGAAAACGTTCAGATCATAGCGTTCAGCGAACACATCTTCCGAAAGAGAGTTGGTCAAATTTCATCCCATTCTCAGTCAAACATCATCATCATCTTAGGCGTTTGCATCTCAAGCCGTCGCTTTGGAGCCTTAGGCCCGCTTCCATGCTTCGTCACTTTCACTTTGCGCGATCTTGTGTATGCATCGTGGTCAATTTATTGGCACGCATGTCATCCTTTACGATGTGATATGATACGAATACCAAGTCGGTATTTTGCCGACTTAGCAATCGCACTAACAACTTCTTTTTTTTTTGGTGACCCAGGAGAAATGCGTTACGCATACCCATCCGTCTGTAAATCACTCAACGCTCTACATGGATCTGACAACTTTTAACGGTAGAGCAACTTGATTTTGATTATTTTTACCCTTAATAATCTAATAATCGATTGTACTATCGATTAAATCGATACTGTAATTGAGCCTATACTGTCGATTATATCAATTATGATCGAGTAATCTGCAATTATTCCTAGATATAATACTCATTTATATTATGCCTTCTTATATTAGACATCTTCTGTATGAATGACGATTATATTAAGAAATAATTGCAGATAGTTCGATTATAATCGACAGTATCGGCGTAATTCCGTCAATTTAAACGGTTATAGGGTATAGTACAATCGATTATTAGATTATTTGGGGCCCATTTGCATAATCGATTAATAATCGACGTACAATCGATTATCCGGCAACACTAACATTGACTGCCATCAAATCAGACACAAATAAACATTTATTGTTAGTCGGTCACCGGTGTCCCCCATGGCGCTCAAAACCTTAAGAAATTTTGTTGTTTTTATGGGTAGGTATTTTTTATGCAGTTGCTAGCAGTCTGTTGGTCTAGTGGTTTAGGTACCGGGCCGTGATCTCGGGGTCCTGGGTACGGGTCGAGCAAAAAGTATGTTTCGAATTTTTCGAACATTGCTCGGGTTTGTGATCACCAACCCGCATTAGGCAAGCGACTACGCTTAATCACTAGGTTAAGCTTAATCCTATCATAGTGGCGATGACTTGATTTCTATGATGGAGGCCTTTGCCCTGCAGTGAGATAGTATATAGTCTGATTATATACTTTACTAGCAGCTCGAATTGTCGGTGACTTGACTCTCTGGCCGTGTGGTCCCCGGCAGAGTAGAATAGGCCACCCTCACTCTTACCGAGGTGTCGTAAAAGGCGACTAAGGTAAAGCTGCTGGCATGATCATCAGCACCCAGAGAAGGGAAAACTCTGCATTTATATCAAAACCCTCGCCAACCCGTCTGCCAAGCGTGGTGAGTATGGCAATTACCCCTCATGTGATTGAGGGAGGCCTGTGCCCCGGCAGTGGGGACTTAAATGGCCTGATGATGATGACTCTCTCTAGTCGACTTAATCCTC
The DNA here is from genome assembly GCA_019059595.1 of Marasmia exigua. NCBI lineage: Eukaryota > Metazoa > Arthropoda > Insecta > Lepidoptera > Crambidae > Marasmia > Marasmia exigua. The sequence goes on along the minus strand of CM032488.1, from coordinate 8,967,359 downwards.
TAGCATTGCGGCGGGACATAGCTTCCCTCAACATTCTATACCGCATCTATCATGGGGAAAGATCGGAGGAACTGTTTGATTTACTCCCTGCAGCTGAATTCTTACATCGAACCACACGCAAAGCGATTGTCATTCCATCCTCATCATCTCGATGGATGGCGGTCTAATACTGTGCGTTTCTCGCGGAACTTTCTACCACGTATCTCAGTTCTGTGGAACGGTTTGGGTGCACGGAGTATTTCCGGACGGCTACGACTTAGGGACCTTCAAGAGAAGAGCGTACTCTTTTTTAAAAAGGCCCGCAACACGTTAGCGATCTCTCTGATTTAGCGGATGCTCATGGGTGGCGTTGATTACTTTCCATCAGGTGACTCGCTTCTCGTTTGTCCGCCTCTAGCATTAAAAAAAATACATCAGGTCTTGATTGTTTGTTCAGATGGTGCGGTTGCTTCGAGTAAAAGTCTGCCATCATAAATTGTCAAAAATAAGCGCAGACATGTATCTTTATGGCGCATGTAAATCAGACCGTGCCAGGAGAGACGCGGTTTGTAAAACAATCGATAAAAAGCGACATCTTTCGTTGATTGAAATTTTATCGAGCATTCGCGTGACTAGCTCTTCGTGTACTTTCACTGGCCAGGGGTGGAGTCGGGATCACTTGGTTTCTTTTTTTTCACGGAGTTTCTTTTATTAGTACTTAAATGGACGACGACACAATTTACCACTTTGTGAGCGCCTCTTACGCAAAGCATTGTGTTTAGAAAAAAATGATGTTGAAAATCTCAACATCATTTTTAAAAACCTATCCATAGATACCCCACACGTATAGGTTTAATGAAAAAAAAAATGAGTTTCAGTTTCAAGTATGGAGACTCCCCATTTTTATTATTTTTTCTAATTTTTGGGTAAAAATTGTAATGCGGTTAACAAAATACATCTATTTACCAAGTTTCAATAGTATAGTTCTTATAGTTTCGGAGAAAAGTGGCTGTGACATACGGACGGACGGACAGACGGACAGACATGACGAATCTAAAAGGGTTCCGTTTTTTGCCATTTATAATAATAATAATAATTCTCACAACATCTCATACGTTGACCTGATGCCGTACTAAGTAGCTTAAAGACTTGTGTTACAGATATCAGACACAACAGAGGAACACAAATATATAGGTACTTAAATACATATGTAAAACCCAGACACCGAACAAACACAAGTGTTCATCGCACGAATGTTTGTCCAGGGTGGGGATCAAACCCACGACCTTTGGCGTAAGAGGCAAGGAACCAATTGCGCCATCCGGTCAGTCATTTGGCTACGGAACCCTAAAAAATTACATAAAAATTATACGCACAAAATATCTCACTTGAAAAATCGTGAATCATGGTCCCAGCGTACCCTGGGCTCCAAAGCGACAGCTTTGGATGCAACCGGGAATCACACGCTAATATGAGATGAGGTCTTAATTGAAAAATGAAAGCAAGGTATGAGTAGAAGATGCATCTTATATGCATCTACTCACGACCTTAGTGAATTTGTAAGCCTCTCTGGCTTCAAAATTCACTAAGGTCTCTGTTGTAATTGTATTCGTATTTGTAGTCAATTAATGTTTTACTTCAATCGTGGGCGAGCCACGCTTCGGCATGAATGGGCCGGCTCGACCGGAGTGATACCACGGCCTCACAGAAAATCGGCGTGAAACAGCACTGTGCTCTGAGTGAGGGTACCGGAGGCCCAATCCGGGGGAAGGGAGGGTTTAAAGGTTGGCAGCGCACTTGGTTTAGTATAATTTTGTACAAATACAAATCATTTATTCATGAAGAACAGGCTATAAAATGGTGTCACAGTTTAAAAATGACTTTGCAGGCCCATTTAAGTCCCCACTGCTGGGGCACGGGCCTCCCTCAATCACATGAGGGGTAATTGCCATACTCACCACGCTTGGCAGACGGGTTGGCGAGGGTTTTGATATAAATGCAGAGTTTTCCTTCTCTGGGTGCTGATGATCATGACAGCAGCTTTTACTTAGTCGCCTTTTACGACACCTCGGTAAGAGTGAGGGTGGCCTATTCTACTCTGCCGGGGACCACACGGCGAATGAATTCCCAAAAAAAAAATAAAAAAATCATATTGTGTTAAAAAATTACGAATATTGTTAGCAATAATTGACGGCAGACAAAACCCATGGCGTAGTTAGGCCTATAGACTCCTAATGATGCCGTCTTCAGCACACACCCTAACTAATAGTAGTAGTAGTAATAGTATCAGCCTAAATACTGTCCCACTGCTGGGCAAAGGCCTCCATCATAGAAATCAAGTCACCGCTACTATGATGGGCTTTGGCTTAATCACCACCCTTGCCAAATGCGGATTGGTGATCGCAAACCCGAGCTATGTTCGAAAAATTCGAATCATACCTTTGCTCGACCTGGGAATCGAACCCAGGACCCCGAGATCATGGCCCGGTACTTAAACCATTAGACCAACAGGGCGTTTCCCTGCCCTATCTATTAAAACTCCCTTAATCCAGGCCTGTGATCGTTTTGATACGCAAGGCCATGTAGGCCTATAGGCTTCTTATAAACTGCTCGGAACCGGGTTTCTTTACGGCGCTGTCTACTTACTGTCTATTATTTCCGATGAGCTTTGGGTTATTGGGGTTATTGCTTATGATCGTATCGTAACTATTTGAATTCCCGTAATGTTAATAGTACCATGAAAAAATGTAAAGATATTCCCCGTAATTATTACCGAAAACAAGTTCATAAATCTCCATTGATGGGGATTTATGAAAAAGCCCCTTTGTAGAAGGTGTATCTTATTGCTAAAAAGAAATCACATGAACTATACTCCATTTGTTTAGGTACTTAACTAAATGTAAACAAACCATGAAAAGGGTTCTTTTTAGGGCCATTTTTCATTGCGACACAAAACGCAACAAAAATGATATTATTCTGAATCTAAATCTCATTTTCTCTGTTAGTAATTTTTATATTTTAAGAAAATTATTTTTAAGCATGCAAGCAGTTGAATAAATCTTTATTTTTACTTATTTCTAAAAGTATTACAGTGTGCCCACAAAAAAGTATCTAAAAAACCAGTTATCCAAAACCTTTCTTGTGAAAAAAGTAATGGACAACCCTACTAAATCAAAAATTCATACTGCTCGGTAGTGCGGCATCACTTTTGACTGATATTTTACATGTTCGGGTTTCCAGCATCCAGACACCAACTGTGAACTTTACTTGAAGTGAGAGATCACGATTCGAATAAAAGGTTGAAAATCCCTTAGCTCCGCCATTTTTGTTGTTTACCTATAGTTAATTAGCTAAACAAACAGAGTACAGGATATGTCGGCCTAGGTGACTAAATTAAGATAAAAAGGAACTATTGAAAGTACTAGGAGGTATTTATACAGGTTGGTGAAAGATTTAATTTTGTGATCAGTACAATACCTTCCGTTCCGTCAAATACAACACTCCTATGAACCTTCGTAATGGTACTACTGTCCCTAAATAATTGTCACTGGTACCATTGATGGTACTATCGACACAATGTTGTGTCACTAGTACCATCAATGGTACTAGTCAATGGTACAACTGACGTTATGGGTTTGAATTATATTGACAAGGCAGTCATTTATATTACCGTGCTTTTTTAAACTTCTCGAGTGCACAAGATTGATGATGACTATATTGTCATTAGTACCCGTGTGAGAGCCTCGGCATGACTAGACCGGCTCGACCGGGGTGATACCACGGCCTCACTGAAAACCAGCTCAAATCAGCGTCTGTTCTGTGTTTCTGTTATATGACAGAACCGGAGGCCCAAACCGAGGGAAAGGGGGTTTTAAGGTTGGCTGCGCACTTGTGACTCCACAGCTGTTTCAGGTGTCTATTGGAAGCGGCAATCACTTACCTGCCATTCGTCCATAGGTGATATTAAAAAATCCCAAGAAACTGGTACTAATCTCAAAAGCGTTTATGTTGCTGGTGAAATCGAACCCGCGATCCTTGCATCTCAGCCGCTCAAACTACTCCACTAAAAGGGTCGATAAAAAGCAACAAAATACTGACAAATTTAAAACGCAACAATAACTTTTACCACAGAAGCTATTTCACACTGAATAATCATAAATTAAGACTCACAATAGCTGACCAGTTATCGGAAGCCAAAAAACGTTTTGTCGCCGACAAACCCTTAGCAGCTGCAATCGCGACAAAATGTTAAAAAGGTAAGGAAGGGTCAGCTAAACCAGATTGACCAGTTCCTATTCAAAAAATAGACAATCGGGGATAGAATTGACCCTTGGGGGACACCGGTCAGTATTGCGAAACCGGTATTGAAATTCAAAGGGTTATGTTTCAAGTTTTTATTATTATTGGCGTTTGGTTTGAGTTAGAAGGCCAGTGGTCAGTTTGGTGTTAGAATTTGGTGGTAGTTCATGTGATGTATGGTGTTAAACGCTTGTGCTGAATCTTAAATAGTGCATAGTACTTGAAGGTACGTGAAAGGCTTAGTGTTACGTGAACGAGTTACAATTTCATATTTATCTACATATTGTATGTAACACAAAATCCAAGTATATTTCTTTTAAAGATATTTTAGCTTGAGTTTTTTTACTAAGAAGTTCACATTTACGTTTGAGGAAATTTATTTTTATGCATTTTACAAGTGAGCATTTCATCATACGTTATTAAATTAATGTTTAAGGAACCAACTTTTCTAAAGTAAGCCATCCTAAGGCCACCCAAACCCGCGTTATAAAAAATGTCAACAAAAAAAAAACTCCAAACAGGCCGGATTCCCACGCTTAAAAACGGACCGAAAAAAACCTCTTTAAAACCGTCGCAGAAAATTAAAAAGCGTCCTTTTTCCTTCATGTCACGAAAAAGTACGCAATTATCACCTCCCCGCTTTCCTCGACAAATAGAATTAGGCGTGAATTAAATTAGCTCGGGTATTAACAAGGATAATACCCGGTTCTTTTCGCTTTTTCCTTATTTTCCGTTTTTTCGGTTTTTTGCCATCACGTCCCTCGTGACGGAATTTACCCGCCAATTTGGGAAGACAAACGTTTCCGTGTTCTCTTTTTGAATGTCGTTCTCTTTTTAAACCGTTTTGTACGTGCTGGCCAGTGAGATCTTAATTGATGTGGCTTTTTAAGTGCATTTTGCTGTCGAGACTTTTTTAAATTTTTGTTTAAAAATGGGGCTGTGATCTTTTAACACACTACAACAAGAGCTTTTCTAGCCCTTGTTATATCGCACTTTTAGAATTATAGTAGGTCTCTATAATTCTGAAAGTGCGATCCAAGAAAATATTGAACCTATTTTTATTTAGGTATAATGTGTAGATCAATAAGCATAACAATAAGCAAGATATGCAACTCTTAAAATATAACCTCTTTGTATACTATTTCTAGATAACATTAATTTCCTATTTAATGTCGTGATAATCTTTCTTGGCTGTTTCCCAAATTTAGTTTTTTGCATTAGGTATCTATATTTCTGAAGGTGCGATATTGTGATTTTAGTATGTGACGATTATGTATAGTTGCGTCAAGTTTTTACTGAAATGGCTAGGTTCTTTTTTATATTCATAATAATTTTTTTACATCAATTTTTATCATCACTGACACATAATAAAATAGGTATAGTTAATTAGGCAAATAACAGAGTCATGTTACAAATTACCTTTTCAAGGCACTTGTGAAATAGGTAGATTCTTACATTTACAAAAAAATTATATAATTGAATTGTATTACAAATTGCATTAAATTTCTTTTATGTAGTGAGTAAGAGCTTTGACAGTAATATCATTCAGTTGTAAATTTTTTTCAACAGTTTTGCGCGCATGTAGATTTTATAATAAATTCATCACCAAACCAAGTAAAAAAAGATCATCTTTTAGGATGATGATAAAAAAACATTAGCAAATTAAAAACCACACATTACTAAACGAAATGTATATCCTTATCGATATGGAACTAAATTGATATGTTTTAACGTTATAGTTGAAAATATAGTTTGATTAAAATGACAGCCATTGATGTCAAAGAAAAATGATCATAGTCAATAATAATAAAAATCTATGAAATGAAAGATGATAATCTTATGTTCATTGATATGAGGCTTTAATGAAGTCTGTCATTCTAATCAAGCTTTGTATTACAGAGTGTTAAGTAAGAATTGGATGAAGTAATTTACAGACCGTAGAAGACCATGTATCTGGACTTTAAGATCATCGTCATCGTCATCGTCAGCCCATTTAAGTCCCCACTGCTGGGGCACGGGCCTCCCTCAATCACATGAGGGGTAATTGCCATACTCACCACGCTTGGTAGACGGGTTGGCGAGGGTTTTGATATAAATGCAGAGTTTTCCTTCTCTGGGTGCTGATGATCATGCCAGCAGCTTTACCTTAGTCGCCTTTTACGACACCTCGGTAAGAGTGAGGGTGGCCTATTCTACTCTGCCGGGGACCACACGGCGCTTTAAGATAAGATAAGATAGTTGTTTTTTAGGCACCTTAAATTTTTACAATACAGTTTTACAATGTATAATACAATACAAACAGTACGGTAGGTAAAGGTAGGAAAAGATATTAGTGCAATACAATAAAAAACAATTGACACGTAATAGGCCTCCGCTCAGCATGTCGAAGGTACGCTGTGCGCTCCACGACGCTGATCTTCCGCGGATGCCTTATAGACAATGGTGTTCACACAAATGAAAACGTAGCTTAATATGGCCAAGGTCCAGCTTGAAAACCAGCGCTGCTGCTGCTGATTGTGGCAGTTGCAGAATATGCTGAGGCTGCGCCTTGTTGGCCGCCACTTTTTGTCCCTGTACCCTGTTCTCTGTTATAGATAGTTAAATATACTTTATTGCACAAAAAAAAACACAACTCAAAAAAAACTTAATTGTACAATTTCAATGTACAATGTGTTGTGATCAATAATTTTTTCGTATCTTAATACTAACTAAAATTTAAATTATAACATTTATAATTGAGAGCCTCAACCACAAAAATCCCATAGTTCTTCTAAAATTAGGTAGGTATATAATAATATATACCAACCGATTACGGCTACGGCGGCCAATCTCAACGATCAGCCACGTACGCAGGATATATTATAGTGCTCAAGTGTGTGCGCAAACACAAGTGCACTCTCTATTCCCTTACCCTCATATTCCATTGAGATATTACTATGACACGACCGGCCGCGTGGTCCCCGGCAGAGTAGAATAGGCCACCCTCACTCTTACCGAGGTGTCGTAAAAGGCGACTAAGGTAAAGCTGCTGGCATGATCATCAGCTGGGTGCTGATGATCATGCCAGCAGCTTTACTCTAGAAGGAAAACTCTGTATTTATATCAAAACCCTCGCCAACCCGTCTGCGAAGCGTGGTGAGTATGGCAATTACCATACCATGTGATTGAGGGAGGCCCGTGCCCCAGCAGTGGGGACTTAAATGGGCTGATGATGATGATGATGATGACACGACCGGAGAGGGATCTGGTGCAGGACCAACTTCCAGACTCCGGGCTGCAACTAAGAATTTCTTACCGAAAACTTAGGTACATTTTTTGGCCCAACCCGGGGCAAAAAACCCGGGACCTCTTGAGCAGCTGTCGCTTTAAAGTGCGACCCACTAACCACTGCGCTACCGAGGCACCGAGATAGGTATATACGAACTAATTAACAAAACGAAACAAAACCCCGGTCCAACTCACAAAAACCTATCCTGTCTTGAAACACCGAGAACTCCCGTCTGCAAAAACAGAACTTCCAAAATGTCTGCCGATGGTACGTTTTCAAAAAGTTCCAATTCATAATTAATTCCCTACCCTCGCCCTAGGGGTGGGGGAAAAATGCACTCAGTCATTACATTAAAAGATGTAATTAAGGCACCCTTCGGAGTCTTCTTTTCGTTTTGAAGGGCCTTTCTTAAGCCCCTGTGCAAAGGTTTAGCTGGAATGGATTTCGATGTTGGCGGATTGGCTGGGGGTCGGTTTGCGCGGAATTTTTATAAAAAAAAAAAAAATTTTTTGTATGTAACATTGCCAATATACATTAAAGTCTTAACGAGTAAATATGACTGAATGAGAAAAATTTTCAATTAGTTAATATTTATTTCTTTCACGTAAAAAAAATATTACAAGATTTTTATAAGGCTCGGTATAGTTATAGGCAGTATAGATAAATAGATAGATAGATATACTTTATTGCACAAAATACACACCTTAGTTTAGTATCAGCCTATAAACTGTCCCACTGTATATCAAAGGCCTCCATCATAGAAATCAAGTTATCGCTACTATGATGGGATTCGGCTTAATCACCACGCTTGCCAAATGCGGATTGGTGATCACAAACCCGAGCTATGTTTGAAAAATTTGAAATATACTTTTCGCTTGACGGGATCGAACCCAGGACCCCGAGATCACGGCCCGGTACTTAACCCACTAGACCATCAGGACGGTCTTATCGCTGAAAGAGATTTCTACCACACAACTTTCGGGTAAAGGACATTTAGTAGTAGATAATATTAAAAAGCTTTACTGTATCTATAATGGCACCGTCGTCCATTTTGTTTACCAATACGTTAACAGTTTTAAAAACTTGAATATAAAATATAGCATAAATAAAATAAACATGCACTTCATGGGTATAAGGATATACAATTACTTGCCAAATGCTATAGGAACACTTCAACTTAATTGATTTAAGGTAGAATTAAAAAGTAATAATTTAATTATTATATATAAACCTTAATATGTAATTTTTTACTGATATAATATGAATTATTTCTATTAGTATTATTATTATTATTACCATTGATTTGAGCTTAAAATAAATTGACATTATCTTAACCAAATAATATACTCGTAGTTAAACTTTAGATCCGGTTTAGTAGCTAAAAATTAAAATCGATTGGCATCGCTAGTGTGCCCTACCTGTCACCTAAAACCACTAGACCAACAGGGCGTTGTGATATACCTAACAGGAAAATGCGGTCGAAGGGCCATTAATGTATTTTTTTACTTTACTGGTATAATAGCAAAGAATCACGATGATGCACTATTGTATGGGTTTCATTCTTGTAATGTGTAAGTGATTTTCTTGTTGAATAATTTAGCATAAATGGAAATCCACCCTTACTAATAAATAGCAGTAACGTAGAATTAAACTACAATTATAGCCGCCAATAGAAAGGCTGTTTAAGGGTTGATCTTAAGTGGTGGGAGTGGGTGTACTCAAACTTTTGTACGTTTCAGTGTAATTATTTTTGATTAATTATCTATTCATCATTATCTTAACGTTTTGTCCCACTTGCGTCCCAAGTTGTCGCTTCGTCGCCTGAAGTCCACTTTTCTGCTTCGATTTCTCCATTTCGGACGGTCTTGTGCATTTCTATTGGTCAGTTTATTGGCACGCATGATTAAGTATATATTTTCAAATTTAAATTCAAATTTACTTATTTAGACAACATAGTCCACGGGTTAGTAAAAAGTCGCTTATAAACATAGGGATAGTGAGCATAATAAATAATAACAAAGTTTACTTGGTCATGTACCTAAGAGGCACTCCGTATACATGTGATCCAGAGGGAGTGCTAATTTTGACCTCGGTCATTGTTCGTACAAAGTGCCTCAATATAGGTGCATGCGGATCATCTGCTATTACCTTCAGGATGCTGTTGCCGATCCCTCGCACCCGGTTTAACAGCGATGTCACTTTCTTGCGGAGCAGAGTTTGGAAGCAGTCAGTTCTTGCCTGCGCAAACATTTGAGACGAACTGCAGAATCGAGGAAGCCGCAACATCATCCTGAATATGTTGTTATATTGAATACAAAGGGTGTTTAGCGACCGCTTGGCACAGGTAATTTAATTATTTAGTTAATTTTAGTGGGTAGTATATTGTCTGTCGAATCACGAAAGGGCGTAACCAACAAAATGGTCATTTTGAGTTTGTTACACAATCGGATTTGCAAACACGCAATTTACTACGTCACGAAAGATCGTATCTTTATATTTAGGTGACGGGTAGGGCACACTAGCGACGCCTGTGTGAAGCAGCACCGTGCTGTGTTTCGCTGCGTGAGTGAGGATACCAGAGGCCCGGTACCCTGACTATTTTTTTGCATCTCAAATACAATGATTCAAAATGAGTCGCAAAATGTGTTGGTAAGCGCATAACTCAACAACGCCTGGACCAATTTGGCCAATTATTTTTTTAAAATGTTCGTTGAAGTCCAAGGAGGTTTTTTCGGCGAAAAAATCGAATAATTGTCGGGAAAACCCTAAAAACAGCTCTTTTCTTTTTCACATACAAACGTTTTCTAACTAAAGCGTAGAATCAATTTGAGTTTTATTGCTATTATATAAAGTTCATATTTGTTGCCACATTACAATTTTTTTTGACAGGACGAAGTCTGTCGGGTCAGCTAGTTTAATATAAAGGTTACAATATAGGCTTAAATCAAAATAAAATTTTAACATGGTGACTTTTTGCTTATTAAAGAGTTATACATCTTAATGTCTTAATCTGACGGGTAGGGCACACTAGCGACGCCAATCGGTTTTAATTTTTAGCTACTAAAGTGGATCTTTTTAAACAATTTCGAGGTTACAACCTCTAGGCAAACACTTATACTATTTATTAAATAACCATGCAATTACCGCCGCCCATGGGACACCTGCAACACCAAAAACAAGTGTGCTGCTAAAAAGGAATACACTCTTTTCTTGAAGGTTTGCAGGTCGTCTTATACATTTTATGTAAATTCAAATAAAATAAATAAACGAAAACAAACATCATTCCTTTCCAGCCAATTCGCGATACGAAATTATGCCCGCGAAGACGAAAATTAAAGGGAAACAAGCCCGTCAATTTAAAACGGGGTTCTTTGCTACTTCTTTACGCTTTACCCTTTTGTCGTTTGAAAAGACCAGTCAAATAAGACCTCCACCCTGTATACGACCAGTATAACTTCACCCCTCACGCGGTAATACTTCATATAAACAGCTAAAAGGTTATACAAAGAAGAGTGGCCCCAGAACTCTACCTTGGGTGGTCCCTTTTCTTTTGGGGAGGCGCCCTAAAAATGTGCCCTTCTTATATCGGAACGATTTCGTTGCGTATTGTTATTACTTTGGGAGTCTATGTATAATTTATGTAGAGGGTTTGTTTTTATATATTTTTGGATGGGTCTCGTTACATATTTGAATTAGACAATTTTGGGATTGGAAATGTAAAAAAATGTATTTTTTAATAAAAATCAGAGGGAATTATTGTATAATACTCCGGGACTTAGCTTCCCTCAGCATTCTATACCGCATCTATCATGGGGAGTGCTCTGAGGAACTGTTTGATCTACTCCCTGCAGCCGAATTCTTACATTGAACCACTCGCAAGCGATTGTCATTCCATCCTCATCATCTTGATGGATGGCGGTCTAACTCTGTGCGTTTCTCGCGGAACTTTCTACCACGTCCCTCAGTTCTGTGGAACGGTTTGGCTGCAGGAGTATTTCCGGACGGCTATGACTTAGGGACCTTCAAGACAAGAGCGTACTCTTTTCTAAAGAGGCCGGCAACACATTAGCGATCTCACTGATTTCGCTGATGTTCATGGGTGGCGTTGATTACTTTCCATCAAGTGACTCGCTTGCTCGTTTGTCCGCCACTAGCATAAAAAAAAGCATTAAAATACTTGGATTATTTGCAACATTTAAATATCCATGAATATAGAGCCAATGGTTGCGAAACCATTGCTAACTGATATTATAAACGGTATTATAAACTAGTTTTCATTCCTATTTCGTGTTTTTTTTTGTGTTTTCTTTTTTTCAAACGTCAAACCGCTTCTATAATACCGTTTTAGCTCATGAGGTTTATTGAACATTTATGAATAAAACCCAAAAATTTCGTATTAGAATCACCGTTCTAAACTCAAACGACGCTCAAATACTTACCTACATTGTATACAGATACAGCCGCCTTACATTTTATAAAAAGAAATGTATGTAATGAAAAGAAAGAAAAATAAAATCCTGACTCGAAGATATCGATTCCAAATTCAAAATACCCGCGAGGTTTGAAAATGGAAGCGCGACTTAAACTCGTCCGCGGAATTCCAATGACGAATCGCGGAGGGTTTTTCTTGTTGACGCCACCAACTTCTTTCCATCCTCCTCTTTTCGCCACATCGATCTTATTTTTTGAACAGTAAGGTATATTTTGTAAAAAGTTGGTGTTTTTAAGTGTAAGAAATAAAGTGGTAAGCTATCTGCCGCTGTCTCAAGCAAGGATTTATCGTCTTGCAAGGGGGAAAAGACCGAGCGAAAAATAAGAAAGGGTTGTTTTTCCTGGGGGACCGTGGGGGGACGGGTGGATTCAATTAAGAGGGGCTGCGATTAATTATGCCTCTAAAATTATGGAGGAAGAAAAAAAGGGTTGAGTTTTGCTGTAATGGCGCGTTGTCTTGATGCCTATTTATTTTATTTAAGTACTTTTGTGGCAGATATTTTAAAGCTTTCTTGGTTATTTATTTTGAGACCAAAAATTGGTTTAAGGATGGTGTTCTCAGAGCAAATTAATAATTTTAAGTTTTGGGAAAAAGTATTGCATAATGTAGGTTTATTGATAAATACCGTTAATTTTCATACATTTTCTTACACTCACTTCTCTTGTTCAACTTTCAATACATTGTTCCTTTACCTCAATGTTATCTAGCATCTATTTACCGCCTAAATTGTACATTGTATCTCAGTCTATGTTGTGAAATTAAGAGCACCTATCTATTTTTTTTTTGGTGTTTGTGGTACCGTCATAGTACAGGAGAAAACCTGAGTTTGGGACCAAGATAAGGTTTGTGCTGTTGTCTTGATTTTTTTTTATTTATAAGAGATATCTATTTCTAAGTGATAAGATCGCCTAATTTTTGCTTTTGAAAACGCATCAATTGTTAGTGTAAAACTGTTGATTGTTTCAAATAAAGATTAGCCTATATATTTATATTAACTACCAATTATATGACTATTATTCTAAATATATATTGCTACTATTTTTTTTTAATAGATCGTTTAGATTTTTTAATTGTGACTGAGTTAATTTTGATCACTATTGTTTAAAATATTATTTATATTTGCGTCCTTGTCACTATCAACTATTAACAGTTGAGGATTATTTATTTATTATATATATTGTTTTTCAAAATTTATATACTACTTACAGCCAATGACAGATTTTAAACACATTGACAAACTTATATAAATACAACAGCCAAGGGGCAGCCAAAAAAGGGAAAAAACAGAAAACAGCTAATACAATTTTACAGTTGTGTACAGACAGCCACACATCAGGCTACCATAATCCGTCAAAATTCCTCAATTGATATTGAGTCAAAAGTGTTTGACATTAAGGTGAGAATCGAATGAAGAAAATCTGACTGTTCCGCATACCTCGATGTGTGGCTGTACGTACCTTGATCTTGATTATCCGCATGTATTTCATCACCGATTTCTCTATACTACCTGTGCGGATAAAGAATGGGATCAGAAATGGCGGCGCATCTATTCACTTCTCGCTCGCACACTTATCTCCCTCAGTATCATCACCGATTTCTCTATACTATTTCTTAACTATCTCCCTCAGTATCATCACCGATTTCTCTATACTATTTCTTAACTGTCTCCCTCAGTATCATCACCGATTTCATAATCCGTCAAAATTCCTCAATTGATATTAAGTCAAAAGTGTTTGACATTAAGGTGAGAATCGAATGAAGAAAATCTGACTGTTCCGCATACCTCGATGTGTGGCTGTACGTACCTTGATCTTGATTATCCGCATGTATTTCATCACCGATTTCTCTATACTACCTGTGCGGATAAAGAATGGGATCAGAAATGGCGGCGCATCTATTCACTTCTCGCTCGCACACTTATCTCCCTCAGTATCATCACCGATTTCTCTATACTATTTCTTAACTATCTCCCTCAGTATCATCACCGATTTCTCTAGGTATACTATTTCTTAACTATCTCCCTCAGTATCATCACCGATTTCTCTATACTATTTCTTAACTATCTCCCTCAGTATCATCACCGATTTTTCTATACTATTTCTTAACTATCTCCCTCAGTATAACTTTTCCGCGTTACCTAACCATATGTATAACATCATCGAGGTATATTACTGGTGTTTTCTATACATTTTCTGACCCATTAACATTCGAGCGACAAATACCAACACGGTGACCCACAATCACGCCCTACATCAAAACATCGGCAGCTCACATGCTCACACACGCTAGGGCTGCGAAAAGGGCCGACTCTAGGATTAACATATTTTGTTGATACATACGTTTATAGGTAGAGAATCGACCCTAATAACACATAGATTTGTTTTGATTTGATTTGTTGTCATACAGTTTTTTTTTAAAAAACTAGTACAGCCGTTAACGGTCAACCGTATCTTATTATTATGTCGCCATTATCTTGTAGGTACCTATTTCTAAGATACCAGCTGTAACAATTTGTACCAATAAACTTTATATTATATTATATCTTTAATATCTTAAAAGATTGATCAAACAAGAACTTGTAGCTTAAGGTGACGGGTAGGGCACACAAGCGACGCCAATCGATTTTAATTTTTAGCTACTAAACCGGTTCTATTTTAAACAATTTCGGGACTACAATCTCTCGGCAAACACTTATAGTATTTGTTAAATAACCATGCACAAATGTTGGGTCCGTTTTTGTATGCGAAAAATTGATTCATTTGATTGATGATTGGCCACTTTTGGCGGTAATCCAAAATTCGAGTGCAAAGTTAACTATAAGTATTAAATAAATAGTATAGGTGTTTTCCGAGAGGTTGTAATCCCGAAATTGTTTAAAATAGATCCGATTTAGTAACTAAAAATTAAAATCAATTGGCGACGCTTGTGTGCCCAGAATCAACAAAGAAATTCACTTCAAAGTTTAATAAATTAAAAAGTAAACCGTTTTGATAATAATTATCCCCACTCTCAAATGAGCCACTTCATGTTGGATCTGTATCCTCACGTACGCCTTCCAAAAGGACCGGGTTTATGGGATATAAAATTATAATAAAAGCATTTATTCAGTGTTACAAAATCGGTTTATTGCGATATTTTTATATAACTTGGCCCATATATGCTTGTCTTTTAATTAACTATAGAAGCTTTTTTTTATAGAAAGGCCAATCAGGATGACCTCACTCCGTCTGATGGTAAGCGGCCGTGAAATCCAAATATGAGGCTGACAGGCACAAAAGAACTAACAAAGTACCCATTGTGTCTGCTCAATGGGTACTTTGTACTCACCCTGATGGCCTGCTTATATAATTATTATTAGCTTATTATTTATTATTATTATGTTTGTCTTTCGAACCATAACCTCGGGCAATTACGTTCCAGATTTTTGGAAGGCGTGCGTGGGGCCGAAGCCAACACGTAGAGGCCTTTTCTATAGACAATTTTCTCTAAAAGTGATGTGGCACCATTATTATTATTATTATTTGTACAAAAAATTGAAAAAAAATGCATCAATCTGCTGATCACTTTTATATGGGAATGGTTTTTAGGGTTTTGATTGTAAGGGTTCTGTAGTCAAATGGCAAAAAACGGAACCCTTATAGATTCGTCACGTCTGTCTGTCCCTCCGTATGTCACAGCCACTTTATTCTGAAACTATAAAAACTATACTATAGAAACCTGGTAAATAGATAAGTTAACCGTTACAATTTTCATAAAGAAATTGGATATTTTTTTTTTGGCGGTCCCTATACTTAAACCTTTTTTTTTCATCAAACCCATACGTGTGGGGTATTATGAATAGGTCTTTAAAAATAACTTTGAGGTTTTTAAACTTTTTTTTCTAAACGTAATACTTTACGCAAAAGACTCTCCCAAAGTGGTAAAATGTGTCCCCTCCCCACTCTCCAACTTCTATAATAAAAGAATTATGAAACTAAAAAAAATATATGATATATATTACCATGAAAACTAACAACGAATATTTTTAACTGGATCTATTAAGTAGTTTTTTTAATACGTTATTAAATCGTAAACCGCAATTGACCTTCCATATATCTTACTTGCTGCTACGGAAATCTTCATGGGCAAGTCCGACTCGCACTTGGCTGGTTTTTAAGATCACAACCCTATATTCATAAGGAAAAAAAATGGTTTTAATCAATTTAATACTTTCGAATTTTTTGAAAAAAGAACGGCGTGTAGTTAAGAGTAATTTTTGCTACATATTCCCTGACATTTCCCAGCCCTACACTTAGGTTAAGGACCTTCAAACAGCGCTTTAAACCAATTTAGTCCTAATTACCGAGTAACACGGCTTATTTTTAGATACACACAAGTCTGCTAAACTCATATTAGTATGTGGGCTAATGTTTTGTAAAGTTCAATGTCTTGAACTAGGTAAGATTATTATTGAGAGATTAATTTAGAACATCAGAAAGAATTTGAAATTCGTTCTTGTCCATTCTTTTTACTTTTTTTAACGAAAATATGTTAGGAAGCTTCTCGTTTCGGATTGTTACTAAAACCATGATTCTGGACGTGAAACCGTGATCCAATAGACCAGTTCCCCCATCTAAGGGTTGCAAAGGTGATACGTCAGCCGCTTCATTGTTAATATCCTCCAACCGATTACGGCTACGGCGGCCAATCTCAACGATCAACCACGTACGCACGATATATTATATTATAATGCTCTAAGTGTGTGCGCAAACACAAGTGCACTCTCCATTCCCTTACCCTCATATTCCGTTACGACACCAGCGTGACCGACCGGAGAGGGAACGGGCTCAGGACTAACGGCGTAACGTGCTTTCCGAGGCACTGGGGTACATCGTCAGCCCATTTAAGTCCCCACTGCTGGGGCACGAGCCTCCCTCAATCACATGAGGGGTAATTGCCATACTCACCACGCTTGGCAGACGGGTTTTCGAGGGTTTTGATATAAATTCAGAGTTTTCCTTCTCTGGGTGCTGATGATCATGCCAGCAGCTTTACCTTAAGGTAAGTACGGTGACTGGGGTACAAGACCGCCAAATTCCAGACTAAGAATTTCTTATCAAAAACTTAGGTACGAATTTTGGCCCGACCCCGGGGCTCGAACCCGGGACCTCCTGCGCAGACGTCGCTTTAGAGTGCTACCCACTAACCACTATGCCACCGAAGCAGTAATTCATTATTATTACTTAATATTATTTATTCATTGTTATTACTTAAACTAAAGTAGATACTAAGTTAAGCCTAGTACTAAAGTTGTGTATTTTGTTGCAATAAAGTATATCTATCTACGAAAAGAAAAAGCTTAAAATTGTAGATAAAAACCGGCCAAGTTCTTAGGAACTAGGTATAAAGACTTATATTTACACAAACGACCTATTTATTTTATCTGTAGCTGCCAGAATGTGTTCACTACTTCTAAACACCTTTGTGCTAGAATATATTGACATAAACTTTTCACATTCAATTATGGAAGCATTGAATATGATGTTTCTCACTTCGAAAATGTACTGTGAAAGCGTTTTTTCCATAATATTAAATTATTATCTTTCCATTACACTCTTCTCAATGTTTAAAAAGTCAAAATTATAGTAAATACGTGAAAATAATTATTTTCAACAAAATATTATTCAACCTACGAAACAATGCTCTTTTTTCTTTTGTTCAGAGAATTAGCGTTAATTTAATTTAATATCCTTTTGTATTCCAACAAGTTAGCCCTGTGTACAAAGGCTTTGACGCAAAAAGTATCTTAGGTACCTAAATAAGAACCAGAGACAACACAAATTAACATTAAACACCCGACCAGAAACAGTACACCATAAAACACCTAATTCCACAAACAAACAACAAAGACAAAAACTCTATTCGAATTTCAAAAAGCAATTTAAATTTGGAACGAATCGAACGCCGGGCGCGTCTTGCCCCCACCTATATCTATCTACAGAGGTACGGCACGGCATACTTTTATTCTTCGGGAATCGTGGGGCAGTCCACCCCAGTAAAAGAAGCCATCTTGGCTTGGCATTGGGTAGGCGGGGAAGGAGGAAGGGGGGCACTTTTCTCTCGCGAAGTGTTGTTTTAATTCCTCCAAATATCTTTTCGTGAATACCTCAGGAGAAGTTTTGATATAATTTTCTTGGGTAATATTTATACGTTTGAGGTGTAAACTGTGTAAGCTCTAACGCGGAATGGGTAAATAATGATGTATGGTATTACAGTTTTTTTTACAAAGAGGATGAAAAAATAATGATGTATGATATTACAGTTTTTTTATTTTAAATCGCAGCTTATAGAAAAAAAATGTTTCAATGAGTTGTGGTTTAGGACATGATAATAAACAGTATTTTTAGAATGGTGTTCCTAAAAATCATTTCCTAAATTGTTTTTAAAGCTAACATTTTGAAGAAATCGTTTTATTTTAGCATTTAATACAGTCACGGAAAAAAACAGAGACAATTACGCTACGAAACCAAAGTTCAAAAATGTTTCTTTACAAAACGGCTATACTGACGCTTATTTTTTTTTTTTAATATTTTTGATAACGACTAATTTAACGTAATATGATAAATATAACGCATTAAATAGTGCCATTTCATGGTCCATGACATCTTTACTAAATAACAAATAAGACCTATAAACGTAAAAAAAAAATAACGCAGAAACAACATACGCTTACCAGTCCCAACTTTCGTCTGCAAACCAAACACCGCAGCGAAAAATTAATCAACTGATACAAGTAATGTCGAGCTAATGAGTAAAAAAAATGGCGCTCGCAAGTAGTTTTTAATTAAAAAGGTTCATTCCACTGCGCGTTCATTAAAAACTACAGCGTTTCAAATTCGATTATTCCACTCAAAAAGAACCTTTTTAAAATTCTAATTAAAAAACTAGTGGATTCCAAATTTGAATGCCCAGACCGTAGTCGGGCATCGGAATGCTCTACGTCCACTTTCTGGCGTACGCTGCGGTCCAGGTAAATTTTAATTTCTATGCAAATTTAAGCTTTCATTCAGGCTTAATCTACGAGCTTTGGCGAAGTGACGGTATCAAATCGCGTCGGAAAACTTAATGAAAATACGAAGGTTCCGCTATTCTTCGCCGTTCTTTAAGCGGTTTTGGGAGTCAATCTGGCTAGCCGCTTTGCATATCAAATGGGGATCGAGTGGGTGTGTGTTATCGGCGCTTTAAAGATATGTGTAAGTGATAGGGTTACTTAAATTATGGTGTAGCAACCAATCAAGGATGAAACGTTTCGGAAATTATTCTGAACGTGTAAACACGATGCAGGCGTGGTTCTCCGCCCGCATCCAATGGATTCCTGCGATCTTCACCAGATCGTCAGTCCACCTTGTGGGGGGCCTGCCACGGCTGCGACTTCCTGTGCGTGGCCTCCACTCCAGGACCTTTCTGCCCCAACGGCCGTCTGTTCTCCTCGCTATGTGCCCTGCCCATTGCTACTTGAGGCATGCAATCCTTTGGGCTATGTCTGTAACCTTAGTTCTCCTGCGGATCTCATCATTTCTGATACGATCACGCAGGGAGACTCCGAGCATAGCTCTCTCCATTGCTCTCTGGGCAGACGGCAGTCGCTTCATTGTAATTAAAAGACTTCACAAAAACGGGATGGTCTAAGTGCAACCCGGGCTCAGAAGCGACAGCTTTGGACGTAACTGGGAAAGATACGACAGGATGAAGAAATCACGAACGCTGAAACTTTTAAGCTAGAATAATTGGTATTGTTTTTTTTTAATATTGTGATAGGTGGGAGGCAGATCACCTGATGGTAAGCAATTGCCGCCGCCCATGGACACCTGCAACACCAGTGGAGTCACAAGTGCGCTGCCAAACTTTTAACCCCCCTTTCCCCCGGATTCGGCCTCCGGTACCCTTACTCACGCAGCGAAACACAGCACAGTGCTGCTTCACGCCTTTTTTACACTGTATTACTAAAGACGAATTTACTCAGAAATGTTACCTCAACCAACATAGTACATATACAGATGTCCGCTTAATTTTTATTATTTTTGAGAAAAGTCATCAAAGAAAAGCACTACACTGTTAAGTTACTCGTATGTAGGTACGTTTTTTAAATATTTTTATTCAGCCAATTTTGTTTTGTGACTGTACAAACCTGTAAAAAATAATTAAATTGTAAATCGTAATTCTTTTCAGACACTAATTACCTAACAAGTAACCAAAGTTAAACGACCTGAATCAAAATATTTTTAGAATTATCTCAAGATTTGTTTTTTTTTTTCAGTGAAAATTTCAAACGAAAATACCACATGGATGTTATTTCAAACATTTTATTACTTCTTTACAGGTCACTGTAGCTGTTACCAAGAAAAGGACGAACATTTGGAACTGATTTGAATGTAAAATTATTTAACAAATAAACAAAATATATTATAATAAAGAAACCCACAACACAAAACCATCCTTTGTGAAATTAAAATTCGAAACAAACTTTAAAAATTGTTTCATTCGTCGGATCTCGTTAGATCCAGACGAAAAACGGTAAAAGTTCCAAAGGATTTACATACATAGCGCGGGGGAAAATAGCCCGAAAGTCGATTATAACTCGACGGAATAATGGCGGAAAGAATCCAGAGGTTTCTGCTCTGGGCCTTACTACTGGCTCTGATCTGAGATAAACTAGGTATATTTTGTCCATTTTTCACTGTAGGATTTTAAAAAGCCAGGGAAGCAGAAACATCACCTCATCATCATCCTCCTGCCCTGTTCAAAGGTTATCTGGGGTTGGCGCAGTCTTACCCCCGGGAGGTTGAGCGGGAGAGAGGCCGAGCTGGCGAGCTTCTTCGCCCTGACCGGGCGACGGATGAAGCCTCCGTGGCAGTCTTCACCCCGGTCTGAGTGTTTCCTGGGCAAGGGATGGAAAAGCCCCAGTGTTTTTATTGGGTATGCCTCCGGACGGTCTCTGATTATCAGAGATGTAACCCGGAGGAGAGCCCCTCTCAGTGTGCATAAGGTGCATTTTCACTGGGTCATCAAAAAAAAAGTCTTATCTTAGCGTATATATTCCCGGTTGCGTCCAAAACTGTCGCATTGTAGCCCAGGGTACGCTTAGACCATGGTTCAGGATGGGGGAGGGGGGGTCTGGTAATTACAATGAAGCGACTGCCGTCTGACCTTCGCAACTCTTTAACAGGCGAACCAGACCAACTGAATCATGGTTACACGTCTCAGAAACTTTTTGAGAAACGGCAGGTTTCCTCACGATGATTTCCTTCACCGCCGAGCAGATGGTAATGGTAGAAATATGCACAATGATTTGAAAAAAACTATTGGTGCATGCTCGGATTCAAACCACGACCACCTGCGTGGAAGGCGCGTTCGTATCCATTGGGCTAACATCGCTCTAAATACTAATTTCGTCATCGAATCATCATGTCATCCTTCACACAATCCGTCCATCTCTTTTTCGGCCGTCCTCTGTTCCTCCATCCTCCCATTTGTACTCATCAATCTTTTGGTTACATATTCTTTCCCTCTTCTCATTACATGGCCATACTAAGAAAGACAGACACCTGAGGGTAAGCAGTCATATTGTATCTATTCCCAGCTGCCTCGAATGCCGTTGCATCGGATTCCGATATATCCACCAGAACATTTTGCTCAACCCAAAAAGCATAGTCAAAAGCTTTTTCAAACTAAATACCCATTATTATTGATGGATTAATTCATGGTCCAATATCTGAACTCCAAAGCGACGGGTTTGGATGCAACTAGGAAAAACACACCAAGATGATAATAAATTCAACGCTTGAAAAAGCAAGGCAGTTTAGCTTACAACTTTCTTTAAGGTGACGGGAAGGGCACACTAGCGACGCCAATCGATTTTAATTTTTAGTACACACTTGTACTATTTATTAAATAACCATGAAAAAATGTTGGGTCCAACGCGTACGAGAAAAATTTATTCACGCCCAAAAGCGGCCACTTGTGACGTGAATCAACTTTTCGCGTACAAAAACGGACCCAACATTTGTGCATGGTTATTTAATAAATAGTGTAAGTGTTTGCCGAAAGATTGTAACCCCGAAATTATTTAAAATAGATCCGGTCTAGAAGCTAAAAATTAAAATCGAATGGCGTCGCTAGTGTGCTCTACCCGTCACCTTAAGAGCTGACAGTCAGTATAATTGGTTAGTTAGGATTAAAAACTCTAAAAGATTTTTTCCCAAATCGAAAAACGTTAGTTACCTCACAATCCGAGACCCGAAAAGCCGGGGAGATCACGTATACCGATAACATTACGAAGTTTTCGCATTAGAGCAACTTTTATTACACTTATCTTGCAGGGAGGTTGCTACCTGCAAAAATGTAGCTCCACATTGTACATTGTAAAAGACCCAAGTTGAAAGATGGCGGGTGGCGGGAAATCGAACTGTCATTCCAAATTCAAATGTCGAAACTTGAGACGATGTCGAGTAATGACGCTTTTACTTTTAAAATTTAATGGTGGATTTGGAACCTCTTTTTCAAATTTACTTTTTAAGATGGCGACTTTGATGTTAGCTACTGTCACACAGAGTTGTATATGGAGCTTGCAAAGAAAATCTACAAGCTCTCCAAATTCATTTTTGATAACTATGTTATGTACAATCATAAAATATCTACTATAATTAGAATTCTTGAAGCTACAGTTTGTAAAGATACCTAAGGAAAAAAATAATGAAAACCTGATCGATCAATGAACTATATTTATTTTAAGAATTCATTGTAAATAACGAATTTTTGGTTTCCTAGTACCTAAAGCAGAGGCAAGTCATAATAAAAAAGACTAAGAAAATAAACACACTTCAGACCAACCATTCCACACCATTAAACAGCCCCATCTTAAACCCATTAGATAACATTTACGTTCTAATCACTCTAAGCTTTAATATAAGTATAAATATAAAAGCAGAACAAATGACCGAAGCTAAATAAGGGGCCCCGACGACAATGCCTATAAGAAAGCGGGTGGCGTTATAAAATTTGCATTTGGCTAGAGCCGGGAGATGCAGGCGGGGGGAGCGATGGGAAAACGTGGAGACGGATTCTGTAAGATTTTTTTTTATTTGAACGAAATGGGGTAAGCATTGCATCTCATAGCCACTGCGACCAGTAAAAGATCTATTGTGTCAGCCCCAGAACTTATTACAGCAACTTATGTAGCTCCAGCTCCAGGATAAACCCGAGGATGGAGCTGATGGCGGAGCTTTTGGTCTCGTCTGCCGAGATCATCTGTGCTCCCAAGTGTCGGCTTCTGCAGAGATGCAGCGCTATGCACTCGCCGAGGACATGGATAATTGTTTCCTCGTCCTCGCGACAGAACCTGCAGATTTTGGTATCTGAAAGGCCCATGTTGCGATTCTGTAATATACAACTTATTTATTAAAAATATCCGCCAACCGATTTCGGCTAAGTCAGCCAATCTCAACGATCAGCCACTTATGCAGGATAAATAATATAGTGCGCAAGTGTGTGCGTAAACACATGTGCACCCCTTTTCCCTTGCCCTCACAGTCCGATGGGACACCAGTGTGACACGACCGGAGGGTTTCCGAGACACGGGGGTACAAGACCGCCAACTTCCAGACTCCGGGCTGACACTGAGAGTTTCTAAACAGAAAGACTCAGGTATAAATTTTGTCTCGACCCGGGACTCCAAGCGCAGCCGTCGCTTTAAAGTGCGACGGACTACCCTTTGCGCCAACGAGCCAACGATTTACGTATTATGTACGCAAGTAGGTACGGGGTAAGTCTGGTTCCAATCCAATTCAATCCTCTAAGGTGGGGTTACGAATTTTGGGTTTACCATCTCTCGGCAAAAACTTAAACTATTTATTAAATACTTATAGTTAACTATTGGGTCTGCTTTTGTATTCGAAATTTGAATTACCGCCAAAAACGGCCATTTTTGGCGTGAATCCATTTTTCGCGTACAAAAACGTCCCAAAATTGGTGCATGGTTATTTAATAAATAGTATAAGGGTTTGCGGAGAGGTTGTAACCCCGAAATTGTTTAAAATAGGTCCGGTTTAGTTAGCCAGAAGTTAGGCGTCGCTAGTGTAGCTACCCGTCACCATAAAACTGACAAGTTGGTCGAATCCGCCTTTAATCAGATAACACCCGTCGTGAAGGATTGTATTCTTATTAGATTCCGATACAATCTCTTTCTGCATAGACACCGACGATGTTGTTGAGATAGTGATTCTGAAGGTGTTCTACGTTCACATTTTCGTACATTGATAAACTTACTGAACTCACTCGTAAAATAATAAGTAAGCAATATCCGAACACTACGCGCGATCTGATTGGCATTGCCATTATGGATATTGACCAATCAGAGAGCAGTGTGTTATTTTACGTATTTCAAAGATGCGTATATCTAAAAGAGTTTCAGTGATTGGTCAAACCAAATAAAAATTTACGAATAGATATCCGTTAGTTTATAAATTTACCGTGTGACGTCGGAAATTGATAAATTTACGAAAGTGTGGACGTAAAATAATACAATTTATCTCCCGTTTAGAATTCTACGAAAGTTTATAAACTTCCTAGTAAATTTATAAACTTACGGATCTTGTTATTTTCCGGTGACAAACCATGATTTAGTTGGTATGGTTCCTCTGTTGAAACACAGATCAAATAATTTGCGAAAGTCAGACTGCAGTCGCTTCATTGCAATTGCGGGTGTCCATGGGCGGCGGCAATTGCTTACCATCAGGTGATCCGTCTGTTCGTCTGCCTACCTATTACATAAATAAATAATTACCAGACCCCCAAATCCTTGACCATGCATCAAATGTAGCTTAACACTTTAGTACTATGTCGAAGTAACTGTTCTGCTTACTATAGGCAGTTTCCAAGGGGTTCGTAAGAAATGATACTTCGACATGGTACTAAAGTGATAAGCTACTTTTGATGCTGACTGTACAATGCAAAAGCTTTGGATATTTCAGATAAACATTTTACTCTATGGCTTTTGCAAAGAGCGGGCATTTCCGCAACAATACGAAAAACACTTTTCGATTTACTTACGTCATCATCATCATCGTCAGCCCATTTAAGTCCCCACTGCTGGGGCACGGGCCTCCCTCAATCACATGAGGGGTAGTTGCCATACTCACCACGCTTGGCAGACGGGTTGGCGAGGGTTTTGATATAAATGCAGAGTTTTCCTCCTCTGGGTGCTGATGATCATGCCAGCAGCTTTACCATAGTCGCTTTTTACGACACCTCGGTAAGAGTGAGGGGGACCACACGGCAAAATACTTACGTAAGTAAAGGCAATACCATACAGAAGCCGCTTCTTTGTTATCGCTCCATACAGTGGGGTTGTCAATGGACATTTCAACAATACGAAAATAACAGAAGACACTTTTCGATTTACTTACGTAAGAAAAGACAATAGCGTACAAAAGCCGCTTCCTTACCACCGCTCCATCCAGGGGGGTTGTCCGACCTCCGCAGGCGAGTGGGGGCGACTCTAACAGGAAAAAGGAGGGTAGGAAAATTTCCATTTTCTTACGTCTTTCGCCCGTTCTCTGCAGCAGTTTTTGATTAACGGACGGCGGGGGCGAAAATTTCATTATGTATTCACCCCCCCAGCTTATTTACTTAGGGGGGTGTTATTATTGTGTCTGTATTTTTTGTTTAGCATTTGTTGGACTGTCTTACAGTTTATTACGTTTAGAACGAGTTGTGTTTATAAGGTCGTATTTCAAGACGCATTTTTTAACCGACTTCAAAAAAAAGGAGGTTCTCAATTCGACATGTATATGTATATATTTTTATGTTTGTCGCCGATCACTTTGCCATTTGTGAACCGATTTAGATGATTATTTTTAGTTCGAAAGTAGATAGTCCCGGATTGGTACCATGACAAGGATATCAGGATCTGATGATGGGATCCTGGAAAAAATGAGGGGAACCCTCAAATTTGAAAGAAACACATAGTGTTTTTGTATTTTTTTCAAAACTGCAGTATTTACGCCTGATTGTATTAATTTTGTGGCTCTGCTGATGATGGAAGGTCAACTCCTCAACGGCAAGGAGTTAAAGGATAACTCTTTCAATACTGTACTCCCAATTGGTTTTTAAGTTATTTTGGCGGGTTATTTAGGCTGGCAAAAAATAAGACACTAAATAGTTTGAAAAAATATTTGCTGCAACAAAAACCGCCTTCAAAAATTCCTGTTGAATAATTGAATGTTGTATTAAATTACAAGATAGTATTGGGCGCCGACTTCGGTAACACCTTTTCTCGAGTGTACTGTTATAAAATGTTATTTGAAGTGTATAAAGTGTTATAAATATTATTTTACACATTTTAGTTCGTGGTTTTTGAAGGCCGTTTTTCATCATCATCATCATCATCAGCCCATTTAAGTCCCCACTGCTGGGGCACGGGTCTCCCTCAATCACATGAGGGGTAATTGCCATACTCACCACGCTTGGCAAACGGGTTGGCGAGGGTTTAGATATAAATGCAGAGTTTTCCTTCTCTGGGTGCTGATGATCATGCCAGCAGCTTTACCTTAGTCGCCTTTTACGACACCTCGGTAAGAGTGAGGGTGGCCTATTCTACTCTGCCGGGGACCACACGGCTGAAGGCGGTTTTTATTTGCTCAATATTTTTTTAGGAAACCTGTATGTTCTTGAATGTTTCTGAACGTTCAATCATGATGTTGACTGGCCTGATGGAGCATTTGGTGGTGACCCTGCCTCATAACCCTGAATTCGGGCGATGAACACTTATGCTTTTTAGGGTTGCGTAGCCAAATGACAAAAAATGGAACCTTTATAGATTCGTCATGTCTGTCCGTCCCGTCCGTATGTCATAGACAGTTTTTCCCGAAACTATTTTTTGTTTTTTTTATTCTTTTATTTTAAATTAAGGACTTTTGTCTAAGAGACATGTCAGTACTATTGAATCGTGTTCTAAATAATACAAAATATTGAAACTTATAGTATACTTATAGAATAGAAATAGAAATAAATTTATTGACCAGTAAAATGTGTACATATAACAATAATGCCTTTAGTTTCTGCACTAAGCACGAGGCTGAAAAAAATGTATTTTGTTAACCGCATTACGATTTTTACACAAAAACAGGAAAATAAAAACGATTGGAGGGTTCTCATACTAACAACTGAAACTCAAAAAGTTTTTTTTCTCATCAAACCCGTGGGGGGGTATCTATCGTATATGTTCGTTTTTGTACGCGAAAAATTTATTAACGCCAAAAGCGGCCACTTTTGGCGCTTCAATCAATTTTTGGAGTACGCGTTGGACCCAACATATTTGCATGGTTATTTAATAAATATAAGTATAAGTGTTTGCCGAGAGGTTGTAACCCCGAAATTGTTTAAAATAGATCCCGTTTAGTAGCTAAAAATTAAAATCGATTGGCGTCGCTAGTGTGCCCTACCCGTCACCTTAAACCTCGTAGCGTCGCCGCTACTAATATGGAACAAAAAAAGTTTTTTTGTATGGAAACCCTCAAATATGGATTATATTTTTTTTGTAATTTTTGTTATGGTAACAAAAACCCGGTTCTCGGGATGAAAAACATGAAAGATGGGTTTTATTTTTGTATGGTTATGTAACATATTTTACTGTATGGTTTTCATGTGATACCTCATGAAAACCATACAATAAAATATGTTTTTGTGACATACCTAAATATATCACACTTAGTAAAATACTGACCTAACTCAAAATTGTTGATATTTGTAACCAATTTTTGTAATTTATGCAATTTATTCTTAAGTTAATAACGCAATTAAAATTTTGTATTTACTTCAAATTTGTTGTTAGAATCTTTCATCCCCTTGGACTATAGCCATCTATGGAAAATTTTGAGTTACGTCAGTATTTTACTGAGGGTGCGATATATCGATTTTCGATGAATATCACAATAATCAAATTTGGGCTCCAGGAATATGTCCTCTGAGAAAATTGCATGAGCTACAGCCCAGTGACAGACAGACAGATGGACAAGCACTGGAGTATTTTTTTATGTCATAGGTGGCAGACGAGCAAACGTATTACCTGATGGTAAGCGATTGCCGCCGCCCATAGACACCCGCGACACCAGTGGAGTCACAAGTGCGCTGCCAACCTATCTATATACCCCCCCTTCCATGAGTCTTAGTAATAGGGTCCAGTTTTTTACCATTAGGGTTCCGTACCTAAAACTTATGACAAGGAACTTAGGGTTGGGTAGCTCTCCATCTCGCGAACCCCGAGGGGGAGACAAAGTTATCAAGCACTATATTTAAACTTGTAATGTGAATAGTCAAGTGGAAGAAACTAAGCTAGTCCCTGAACTTAATAACCTGGAAGCTGATTCTGGAAATTTTCAGATAGGTAGGTAGGTAAGTACCTGAGTAAGTACCCACCCCGGTCCAGAAGGATGGACTAATGCCGATTTTTAATTGAGGCTTTTTTTTAAAATTTCACTAACATCACGTACATTGATCTGACTCTGAGATAGGTATTATTATTACTGTGTTACGAATATCAGAACTAACAGTGGAATTATATGCATATATATACATATAATACTTTTCTTTGTAAATACATATGTTGTACAGTCAGCATCAAAAGTAGCTTAACACTTAAGTGCCATGTCAAAGTAACTGTTCTGCCTATTATAGGCAGTTTCCAAGGGGTTCGTAAAAATGCTGCTTTGACATAATAGGTACTTAATTGTTAAGTTACTTTTGATGCTGACCGTACATATCCTGTAATACCAATAGTCGGATTTTAATTAAACAAAGTGATTTGACAGTTGTTAATGTCAAATCCCCATAAATTTTGACATTTTCCCTTTTGCAAATGTATGGGAATGACACATTCACATCTGTCAGTTCATCATCATCATCATCAGCAACCCACACTCGTCCACTGCTGGACATAGGTCTCCCCTAATGCACGCCACTGCTCCCGATTTTCGGCCACTCTCATCCAGCCCACACCAGCCAGCCTTCGAATGTCATCATCCCATCTTGTCGCAGGGCGTCCTGCACTACGCTTACCGAGTCGCGGTCTCCACTCAAGAACTTTACTGTCAGTTTACTTCGTCTAAATAAAAAATTGACTTTAGTCTCAAGTTTTCATACTGTACTTTGAGTGCAATAAAAGTATATTTGTACAATCGATCACTTCGTTCGAATCGATCCCAACTGTACTATGGTAAGAATAGTTCATAAAAGTACCAAGAGAGGTCACTGTGCATAATTACATCGCACCAGCAGATCGTTTTTCTAAAACTACTTAAGCTAAATAGTGATGCATATTAAAAGGTTATTAGGACTATTCGGAAAAAATAAATCATTATTTGCGAAGTTGGGTTTTTTTTACCGCAAAGCGAATTCCTCTCGACTGTGTCCTGGGCAACCTAGGGTTTAAGTACAATATTATTCATTCGTTCATTAATACTTATAATACAGAGTAAACACCCAGACCAATACAAAAAGTGAGGGGATCGAACCCAAGGATGAGTGTCAAACGTGGCATAGTTATTTTCTCTCTGTAGCTTTGTTTTCCTGGTAGGTCCAGACCTACGATCCGACCTAATGGACCAGTATGTCTGTTTGTATGTAGGTAACCTATAATGTTTGGCTGAATAAAATATTTACTTACTTATTTACCAGCGATTCTATTTCACAATACAACTACACCAAAATACCGGGTCGCATTGATTTTGTTCAAAACCAAGTATTGTATCACTCCACTTTACTTCATACCATGAAAAGTGATCCAGTTTTGCATTTCCCGTGTCAATGATTACTCTACGAACCAAACCTTACTCTTAGGGGTCAAACTAGTTTACTAGTTCCGCTATTCGACGCTAGATGGCGCTACGCGTCTGAATTTATAAATTGTTAGTGAGTGAGAGTGTCGCTAACATCAATATAAATTACCTACCTCAAAGTTGTCAGAAATTACCTATGGTACCTTGATTTATTTTTTTAATAATAATATAACTTTCTTTAAAAGTATTTTTTTTTCTATTCTTTTTCCCCTTTCAATATTTTTATAGTTCCAAAAACTTCCGCTAGGTGAAAGTTCTTTAGTTTTCAATAGAACCTATAGATGTCCACACTTTCGTCGGAACAATGGACCCTTGTATCCACACTTACTTACGTAACCAGTTGCAAGAGAAAAAAATGTTTGGTAACTAGTTGTGAAAGTATAAATTATTTTTCCATTTTTTATACATAACTTTTCTGTTTAGTTTTTAGTTATGAAGATTAACTTTACTTAGCACTAGCGATCGCGAGAGGAAACCGAATTCCACGCGAATGAATCTACTGCGCGATTCATTCGCGTGGAATTCGGTTTCCTACATAATAGCATATGCCGTGGGAGAGCCACACTTCGGCATGAATGGTCCGGCTCAACCGGAGTGATACCACGGCCTCACAGAAAACCGACGTGCAGCAGCGCTGTGATGTTTTCGCTGCTTGAGTGAGGGTACCGTATCCAATCCGGGAGAAAGGGAGGCTTATATGATGGCAGCGCACTTGTGACTCCACTGGTGTCGCGGATGTCCAGGGGCGGCTGCAATCGCTTACCATCAGGTGATCCGTCTGCTCGTCTGCCACCTATGACGCTCTCCTTCAAAAATCACGTCTATTCGTCGGTCCGTATTGCCGTGAATGACGGACAAAACTTTTTCATTTTATAGTAG
This sequence comes from Marasmia exigua, assembly GCA_019059595.1. Classification (NCBI taxonomy): domain Eukaryota; kingdom Metazoa; phylum Arthropoda; class Insecta; order Lepidoptera; family Crambidae; genus Marasmia; species Marasmia exigua. The sequence goes on along the minus strand of CM032488.1, from coordinate 8,936,572 downwards.
GTACACACGGCGTCACGTCGAGTTACCCTTCTTGACCTTTGGACCGTCCTTATGTCTGGGGCACAAGTGCTATTTTTCCACTGCAGGGGGTAACTTGATCTGACGCTGACTGTACCTATACACGTAGGTATCGTGAATAAATTTAGCATGTTAGATCAACAAAATCACCGAAACAATAAAATCACCGATATTATAATACCTGCCTGTACCATAACAAAATAGGAAACCACCCGGCAAAGGTAATGTATTATAATTCAGGGACCTGTATCTGTGGACAAATGTCCAAGTGATGTAAATACATCCCTTTAACCACGTGTTCTAAAAACCATTCTAATAATTTATTATAATGACTGACCGGATGGCGCAATTGGTAGTGACCCCGCCTCTTACGCCAAAGGTCGTGGGTTCGATCCCCACCCTGGACAAACATTTGTGCGATGAACACTTGTGTTTGTTCAGTGTCTGGGTGTAATATATGTATTTAAGTATATATTTGTGTTCCTGTGTTGTCTGATATCTGTAACACAAGTGCTTAAGCTACTTATACTCGCACCCCACGAGTGCGAGTATAGACGCAAATAGTGTGCGAGCGAGAAGTGAATAGATGCGCCGCCATTTCTGATCCCATTCTTTATCCGCACAGGTTGTATGTATATATTTGTAATCCCACTGTTGATTCTGATATCCGTAACACAGGTGCTTGAGCTATCTGTCTTGGAGTCAGATCAATGTATGTGATGTTGTGAAATATTTATTTATTTATTATGTATTTTTTATAGTCTGCGTTTTTCAGGTTTTTTTCTACTGTCTTAACTTTTTTGATTTCACCACCATCAATCACCATTAGCTTGTCACAGTCCATTGCTCCTCTTTTCACCATTTCCTGTTTTGTTTTTTTTTTGATATACTTAGGTAGGTACCTACTCAGCTACATTCATAGTCTAGGTTGCCTTTTTGGAAAATCGTTATGGTGATGGTCTGGGCCTGGTGAAGCCGTGTGGTCCCCGGCAGAGTAGAATAGGCCACCCTCACTCTTACCGAGGTGTCGTAAAAGGCGACTAAGGTAAAGCTGCTGGCATGATCATCAGCACCCAGAGAAGAAAAACTCTGCATTTATATCAAAACCCTCGCCAACCTGTCTGCCAAGCGTGGTGAGTATGGCAATTACCCCTCATGTGATTGAGGGAGGCCCGTGCCCCAGCAGTGGGGACTTAAATGGGCTGATGATGATAATGATGATGGTCTGGGCGGTCTCATCGAGTCAATGGAAAAATACCACTTTACATGAAATAGACCTAATAGAAAGTTAGAAAAAAAATCTTGGAGAAAAACTAAAAGATTTTGCAATGCAAGGTAAGCAGCGCACTTGTGACACCACTGGTGTTGCAGGTGTCCATGGGCTGTCCTGACTGACCGGATGGCGCAATTGGTATTGACCCTGCCTCTTACGCCATAGGTCGTGGGTTCAATCCCCACCCTGGACAAACATTCGTGCGATGAACACTTGTGTTTGTTCAGTGTCTGGGTGTAATATATGTATTTAAGTATATATTTGTGTTCCTCTGTTGTCTGATATCTGTAACACAAGTGCTTAAGCTACTTAGTACGGAATCAGGTCAACGTATGAGATGTGAGAATTATTATTATTATTATTTGTAAACTTGGTAATCTCATATAAAATATATATATCTAATCAATTTAGTATTTGAAAGTATATCATTTTTACTGTCAATTTTTACCTAAATACCTTTGGTTTTTAAGAGAGAGGGAAGCAAACGTGCAAGCGATTCACCTGATGGTAAATGATCACCGCGGCCCATGGACATCAGCCATTAATACAGTTGCGGGAAGTTGATTCCACAATGGTGGCCTATATTATGTTTTTACCGACTTCAAAAAAGAAGGAGCTTCTATGTTCGACTGTATACACCATGCTTTTTTAAGCCGTCATACTCCCTTATCTGGGGCACTATACCAATGAAAACAAATATTTTTCCCCAACGAACATACGGTCTAATTTCAAAAAAAATTTTCGCCTTCTGTCTGTGATCACTTTTGTATGGAAAGGTGATTTTTTTCTGAGATCATTAGACCCAATGAATCCAATAACTTTACATATTTTTAAATTGTTTGTATCACACTGCGGTTTTCTTTTTTACACCTTTTGTCACACCATCACAATGCAAAAAATAACAATTAATTTTTATCGAAATTTGTAGCACCTCGCCTGGCGTGGACAAACTCTGAGGCCGCCGTCTGAAAATCAGCGTCATGGCTTTGCTGTGGCATAGGCTGAGACGGGGACCATTCTTGCTGCAACATTGTTCACTAATTATTATTATTATATTTTGTAGGCAGAGTAGAATAGGCCACCCTCACTCTTACCGAGGTGTCGTAAAAGGCGACTAAGGTAAAGCTGCTGGCATGATCATCAGCACCCAGAGAAGGAAAACTCTGCATTTATATCAAAACACTCGCCAACCCGTCTGCCAAGCGTGGTGAGTATGGCAACCCCTCATGTGATTGAGGGAGGCCCGTGCCCCAGCAGTGGGGACTTAAATGGGCTGATGATGATGATGATGATGAATTACTTCTACCTATCTGACTCTATGGCTATTAATAGTGTTTACAACTTAAATATGTACCTGTATAATTTCCCGCAGCAGAATAAACGTACTATCTATCTATCTATCAATGTTCCTTGGGGAAAAGTTATTGATTTCGTTAGTATTGTGCCCTAGATAAGGAAGTAAGACGGTTAGTTATATTAGCTAAACTTCTCACAATTACTTTCCATTCAAGACGAGCTATGATGGCCTACCTTTTTTTCCCAATTTATTTAATGTCTACTTTTCGCATAAACTGGTATTTTCCATTCACTCGATGAGCTACGCAGACATGCGGCCTCTGACTTTTATGGTGATGTCAATAAAATTCAACTGCCTACATGTGACACTTTTGCTCATGTTATTTATAAATTGTGGTCTTATGTGTAAATTGACGAAGACTTCATACCACCACGAATCCAAACCGAATACAAACGTGACGTGATCAAAAACGTACATTGGTAAGTAATTAAAATCAGCAAAAACATCATGTCATCTCTAAATTACCAATTTCATGCCAAATTATTAATGCTTGGTGACCATTATTAACTTCATAATGGAAAATTAAAAGTCTTAACAGACCTTCGGGCAGTAATGGTGGGTGTTTGGACATAAATAAATAAATATATCTGTTTTCGGATATCGTTTTATGTTTTCAAAATGTTTGTCAAAATTGTGCTCGTGTTGCTGTATGTGTATTTGAATGCTGATGTCACGAGTTCGGAATGTATGTACATATTTTTGTAAATTTTTTTTAGATAAAGTTTTCAATTTTAAGTTATGGTCTTTTAGTTATGTCCTTCTAGAAGGACATCTAGATGTTAGCAACCTTAGCACGGATGCTTACCATTGGCTAACAGATAAACATTTTTGTTAGATTAGGAAGCATTTCTGGACTATCAATTCGCATATTGTATTTTGAATTCTACTAGAAGCACCGAATGATTGAAAGACTTTTGTGACAAATTCAAAATATATTCGAGATCTGACCTTGTAGCCGATTTATTTCCCATTGGGGAGGTACACTTGTCCCGAGGTCAGTAGAGGACAGATTATTGTTTTTACTTTTAATTCTGAGTCCCAAATCACTGAAGAATCAAGCACTTATATTTGTTAAAACATGACCAATGATAACATTGACACAAAGACTTATTGTTACCGCAATTCGACATATGCTCGATTATCCAGATATATCAATAACCCTTGTTTAGAATGAAGAAAAATAGATCGCACCAGATTTACAACGTTATTTGGCATGACATAAGAACCAAAACCAGTGATTTTTAAGGGTTCATCAATCAACGCTGCACCAGTCTAGTTCATGCGGCACCATAGATCTAAGGTAGTGCATTATAGTGACTGGACGACTAACACTACGCTTGCCTAACTCTGGTTTCCCCTCCAAGACGTCTGCTCCTACTGTTGATCTGCGGTTGACGTGGCCAGCACGAGTTTCCACAGCTACTTCATCGTACTAATTCGTTCCACCTATATCAAGGACGAATTCTCAAAGCAGTTAAGCAATTAGAAAAATCACGTTTTGTAATTAACGCAAAAGTACGCCATCTCCCACAGTCATGTTTACAACAGTCTCATTAACAAAAACAATTTTAATTTCAGCATATGACTTAATCATAATACCAGTGCCGAAAGTAAAACCACCGATAAAAACGCCACCTCGTCCAAAAAAACTTCTGGAAGTAAACTTACCCAAACTCATACCATTCCATCATTCTAACAGTTACATAAGAAATGATGGACCTATTAAGTTAGATTTGGAACATTATGATGAACCAACAGAGATGCCAGATATAGACAACTTTGATTATAACAAGGATAGAGAAAACAGCAATGAACATCCTAGATATGATTATAATGACTACGGAGAAGACAAAATAGTTGGAGGTTTTGAAGTGGATATAAACTTGTATCCTTACCATGTAGCATATGGAAGTAACTGTGGAGGAGCTATTATTGACAAGAAATGGGTCATAACGGCAGGACATTGTGGGTAAGAGGCATTTGTAGATCTTTTTTAAATCATAAGAATCATATAGCCTAAATATTAGACTATGGGTAAAAAGGCTTGTAAGATGAGATGATTAAAGGGATTAAACTACCCAAAAATGGTGTTTCAGAATACCAGCTAATCTGAAACACAATTTCATAATAGTGAATTTTGGAAATTTGCATAAACTAATTTCAACTTTTGCTACAAAGTCGGTCACGTGACTTGGTCATCTTACTTTCGATTATCAACACACTTCACTGGATGACACTCAGTTGCAGTAGCAATCCCCAGTGCACATTTTTAAATGTAGTGTATTGGAATCATCAAGCCAACTAGCCTATCGTCCTAAAAGCCTGATTACGTATCTGCATACCCTTTGGTGTAGTGGATATCCATGGGTGAATGTTTACCATCAGGTGACTTGCTTACTTGTTTACCTCCTGTTTCATAGTAATCATTAGAGCTAATAGTCAAAATTAAATATCAAATATCTGCAACTGAATGTAGATTTCCTAGTGATTTCTTATCAATTTATGTTTCCATATCAATTAGTAGGTAATAATTTAATTCGTTATACTAGTATGTTTGTATTTTAAAGCCTTTATACCTGCTTAGTTATTTGATTATGAGGATGATAGAAATCTTAGATTTGCTTTTGATGGAATTTTGAATGAATATATGACCTTCATGCAAAATTGAATGCAAAAATGTATAGAACAACGTCAGCCATACAATTCACTGCACACTGTTTAGACTATTTCATAAGAGATCAGAGAAGGAGAGCATAACTGGTGTGGGAAAACATGTGAGGAAATCTACACGGCTTGGATAGTTTCGCAAACTCAGGATAAAGATTCTGAATAAGGCTTCATGATCCAGTTAGTCTGGTTTATCCTTACTAATATTATAAAGGCGAAAGTTTGTTTGGATGGATGTATGGATATTTGTTCCTCTTTCACGCAAAAACTACTAAACGGATTTTAATGAAACTTTACAGTAATGTAGCTTATAGATCAGAATAACACATAGGCTATAATTTATAAAGATATTGTGTGAACGCAGACGAAGTCGCGGGCAAAAGCTAGTAAGGTATATATGGTAAGAAGTAAATTAAGACCGCTGTCTCTTTATTGTAATTACCAGACCTACCGGATCCTGGATCTTCCTAAAGCTAGATCAGCTTAGGAATGGAACTTCTTGCTGAATTCTATTTTTCCTGATAACTGAAATCTGGAGATCTTAAAATTTTAAGGCAAGAGAGGACAGGCATATTCTAGGCCAATGCGTAACGTCCTAGACCTCTTCGTCATTTTTTATCAGTCGAGATTGAGAGAGAAATATGATCCAAGCGCACCTTGGGCAACAGGTCAGCAACAGCTTTGAAAGCAACGGGCTGTTCCCAGTTGGGAATGACGTGCTAGGATGAGGAAAACTTTCTAGACCTCAATGCCGACCGAATATTGGTCATGCGTTTCCCTATATCGCAATTCAACAATCTAGCTGTTCTGGTTCTTAGGATAGAGCCTGGAGATTAACAGACAGACCGCCGAACAGCGAAGTCTTAGTAGTAGTTTTACCCTTTGAGTACGGAACCCTAAAAGAGAAACTTGTGCAGTCGCTTGTGTTGAAATGTACTTCGTGTAACTTCTAATAACAACATCTTCTGATCTCAAAGCAAGAAGGCGTACATACGCGTCGGCTCCAAATACTTAAACCAGGGCAGGAAGCTGGATATAAAGAACTACCACGTGCATCCGACATGGTCAGCCAAGAATAAGGAGCATCCCTTCGACTACGACTTCCAACTGCTGGAGCTGAAGGAAACGCTGAAGTATGATGAGAACATACAGCCTATAAAGATCGCGCACATAGAGGACATGGTGATTGGCAAGGTGGTCACTGTAACTGGATGGGGGAATACAGAAGAAAATGTAAGTAGACGAGTATCTATAAAATTTCTACGAAAAAAAAACTGCCTAAAGTATAAAATAATATTTTTAACACTTCATACAGCGATTCAGACAGCGACAGGAGTGACTCGTTTTCACATTTATAATGCTAACGGCTAAGGAATGGAACTCCCTGTCCAGGTCTGTTTTTCCCAACCACTATAAACTGGACATCTTTTAGGCAAACGCGTATCATCCTAGACCTCATCGTCGCTTTCCATCAGGTACGATTGTGGTCAAGCGTAAGCCTATTGACCAAGAAAAAAAAAACATTTTATAACAGTACACTCGAGAGAAGGTATTACCGTGGTTTTTGAAGGCGTTTTTTTTCGTAGATTTTTTTTCATGTTTTTTAGAGTTTCATTTTTTTATCAGCAGCACTTTCCTTCTTGCCCTCGATTTCTCTGGGATCCCATCATCATATTTATGACATACCCGGTAGCCCCCCCCCACCAAATACCAAATACCGATCTAACAGCCTAAATGTACATACAGTATTTAAAGAGTTATCATCAGGTGATCCGTCTGTCGTTTGCCACCTACCACCAAAAAAAAGTTAACATCTAATTTCGTTGACCTTCTATCATTAGCTTAGCCACAAAATTTATACAATCAGGCGCAAATACTGAAGCGCAAAGACGAATCACCTGAAGGCAATTGCCGCTGCCCATGGACACCAGCGACACAATTGGATTCTCAAGTGCGCTGGCAACCTTTTAACCCCTTCCCCCCGGATTGGGCGTCAGGTGCCCTCACTCACGCAGGGAAACACAGCACAGTGCTGCTTCACGCTGGTCTCATTTATTCTCAAAAACATTTTTTTCACAAATAAAGCCCTTCTAAAACTTGGATTTCTTTGCATGACAAAAGGGCTCTAAATTGTGGTATGCCTGAGGGCTCCAGCATATTTCAAGCCAACGAACATGTAGGTATATACCTACATTCAGATAGAGCCTAACATCCAATATGGATCTACGAATACCTACCTAAATACTTCTATTCTAGATTCTGATACAATCTAAAATTATCACTCATTAATACCCGATTAACTCAAGATGCTACCCAATGACCCATAGACTCGTGCTAATTCGCCATAGACTGAGAATGTCGGCATAAACAAGATTGTAAATTAAAAACTCATTGGTCACGCCCACATGCGCGTAGGGTTGCCTCGTCTCTGGATATGTCCGGAAATGTCCGTCCAAATTAGACAGTGTCCAGCATGTCCGGGTTTTTCGAACTTAAACATATCTTTTGCATTTTTTTTTAAGTGATAGGCGGCAGACGAGCAGACGGATCATCTGATAACCGTGACACCAGTGGAGTCAAAAGTGCGCTGTCGACCTTTGAACCCCCCCTTCCCCCGGATTTTGCCTCTGGTACCCTCACTCACTCAGCGAAGCACATCACAGTGCTGCTTCACGCCGTTTTATGTGAGGCCATGGTATCACTCCGATCGACCTGGAAAAATAGTAAAAATTCATATGCGTACGTTTTTTCTTCACACTCACATTGTAAGGCGAAATGTAATGGAAAGAAATGTAATGCGTCAAGAGGGCTGTGACAGGAATTTTTTGAGGAACTGAAGAAGTGCCCATGCTATACCAATGAGATTACAAGGCCCTATTATGACGTAACGACTTTACCGCCTAACCCGTCTCTAATAGGGTCCGCGCCACGAAAGAAATCTCGTGGCAAAACACGGAACTAATATTTGAGATTCATCGTCAACCCATTTAAGTCCCCACTGCTGGGGCACGGGCCTTCCTCAATCACATGAGGGGTAATTGCCATACTCACCACGCTTGGCAGACGGGTTGGCGAGGGTTTTGATATAAATGCAGAGTTTTCCTTCTCTGGGTGCTGATGATCATGCCAGCAGCTTTACCTTAGTCGCCTTTTACGACACCTCGGTAAGAGTGAGGGTGGCCTATTCTACTCTGCCGGGGACCACACGGCCGTGGATGTATAGATACTCTTTATTGTACAACTTACAAAACTTAAAAGCTAGGTATACAGAGATATAATGTACAATTTAGGCGGTCTTATCGCTGGGAGCGATCACTACCAGACAACCTTCAGGTAAAGGACATTAGATAGAAGAGGGGAGGGTAGTGCAAAGCTTTTGATTTTGAACATTGATAAAGTAAATTTATAGTATAATACATATATCTAGATAATAAATAAACACGTTATCATACACTAATATATACGAATGTCTTAAGGCGACGGGTAGCCCTAACTAGCGACACCATTTGTTTTTAATTGTTAGCTACTAAATCTATTTTAAACAATTTCGGGGTTACAACCTCTTGGCAAACGCTTATACTATTTAAATAACCATGCACAAATAATGGGTCCGTTCTTGTACGCGAAAAATTTATTATGAATCAATTTTTCTCGTACGCGTTGGACCCAACATTTGTGCATGGTTTTTAATAAATAGTATAAGTGTTTGCCGAGAGGTTGTAAGCCCGAAATTGTTTAAAATAGATGCGGTTTAATAGCTAAAAATCAAAATCGATTGGCGTCGCCAGTGTGCCCTACTCGTCACCTTAACATAACAGATGCAGAACGCATGTGAAAGGGATGGGGATAAAGATAATTATGTACACCTTCTGGACCCCAACTCTCGGGATTTACATATGAAAAATGTATGTCGTATAAAAATCATACAAAGAACTATGTTCACAAGTACGAGAAGTGGGCTGCAAGAGCCCAATTCTCGTGCTTGTCATATTTTGAGAACATGGCGGATATCACCCGAAAACCATACAAAAAAACTATGTTTTAGTGATATATGTCGTATGAAAATAAATGTCACGAGCCCGAGAATTGGGCTCCTGGCAACCCTGCGTACGCGCAAGCTTCGGTATCTATGAACAAGGCAAATTCGGTGTTCTTGTTGATTACCGGAATGTTATTAAAATACGTAAATCAATTTGTAAATAAATACATGTTCGAACTTAACTGCGTTTTAATTGGTATTTATTTGGGGAATATGCTGTAAATGAATTAATATAAATCAAATCTTGCAGATTCTTGAGGTATTTTGAGATTTTGTTTTTGGTTCAAACGTTTTTATCTAAAATTATTGAATGTATACCTTATGTTATACAGAGTACAAAGTTAGGGACCAAGCAGGTAAACTCGCAGGCGCGGCCGAAAATATCAAACATATGGATGTTATATGCCAGTGTTCAACTCACTCACACCGCACGCGCGGCATAGGCCACGCGTGCGGTGGCAAAATGACGGTGTAGATAGCTACACCGTTTATTTTCTTATCGTTTACATCCCGAAAACCTCATAAAAGGTATCGTGAATGAAGTCCATTTAGCATGTTAGATCAACAACCAAGTCGCTGACGTGCTAGCAAAGGCCGGGGCAGAGAGCCCACTACTCGGACCGGAACCAATAAATGGCGTTCCAGCCTGCATGGTCAGGTTCGAGTTAAAAGAGTGGGAGCATAAGCAAAGCACTGAATTCTGGAAAAGACTACCTCGACTAGAACAGTCTAAGGCGTTGATACAGGCGTTCGATCAGAGACGAGCTGTAGAAATAATAAAACTGAGTAGAGGACATGTTAGGGCACTCACTCGGACCCTCACAGGGCACTGCAAATTAAACAAGCACCTGCACAACATGGGCCTTTCAGATACCAAAATCTGCAGGTTCTGTCGCGAGGACGAGGAAACGATTATCCACGTCCTCGACGAGTGCATAGCGCTGCACCGCTGCAGAAGCCGGCACCTGGGAGCACACATGATCTCAGCTGACGAGATCAAGAGCTCCCCCATCAGCTCCATTCTCGGGTTTATCCTGGAACTGGAGCTACATGAGGTGCTGTAATAGGTTACGGGGATGCCACAATAGATCATCTACTGGTCGCAGTGGCTATGAGACGCAGGGCTCACCCCATTTCTATTCGAACCGTACACTGCCGTATAACCTTTTCTGGAACCATTTTGGAATACTTGGCCGTTGACTTGGATGTGTTAAAAAGTAAATAAATGTGCATAGAGTGTGCAACACATAAAAAATAATGATAAAGAAAACCCTTGACTTGGCTTAGAGCTTTCATTGCTTTTTATAGAGAAACCATCAGTTTCATCGAGACTTGTCTAGTTTATAGACGATGTTTTTGGTGAGATCAATCTATAGGTACTCCTTTAGGAAGAATCCTCATCCTAAATCAAGAATTTAGTATTATTGTGGTTTAAATATGTAATAAAAAATAAAGACAAAGTGCGTAACGAACACGTGAGGGGCAGCTTCAAAGTAAACATTAATGAGGCCAAGCTAAGTTGGTCTGGACATTGTCATGCGCATAACCGATAACCATATCGTTAAAAGTGCCTTTCCATGGCTACGAGAGAGAGAGGTAGACCCCAAAATACTTGGATGACAAATGTCCGGAAGGACATGCAAAAGCTCGGCCTAAAAGAAGACGATGCTTAACCAGCGCTATTAATGGCACCAAATGGTCAGGGAAGCCAACCCCGTGTAACGGGAACAAGCGAGGCCGAAGAAGAAGAAATATATAATAAAAAATAAGTTCTTTTTGGCTGCCTGGTTTTAGTCTTATGCGTCTAAATAACTTAATTTTCTTCACTTTTCAGGGTCCCTACTCCAACGTTCTCCGAGCAGTGAGGGTGCCCATCATCGCCAAGGAGAACTGTCAGAGTGTCCCCTTCCCTTATTTTAGAGGAGGTCTCACTGCAAGGATGTTCTGCGCAGGATTTTCGGAAGGAAAGAAAGACGCTTGTCAGGTACCTATTTGATGTATTTCTATGTCGAAGTGATATGATAAATTAAATTAATGTAATAGGTAAAAAAAATAAAGAATAATAGGATAAAATAGAGACGACTTTATAACTTCTCTAAACACATCTAGTAATTAGATCAAACTCCGAGAATGGTTTAGTGAAATGATAAAAAACAATTCTGCAGTACCCACATTTCAGAGGATACATATTAATTCCGTGAGTTAGTAATAGATGGCACTATATGTACCTTACATCGCAGTCTTTGTGTAATGGATATATCATTACCATGAATGTAGAACTAAGTTAGTTCCGTAACTTACTAATAGATGACTCTAGCAGTACCTTTAAATATCGCACTTGTATTATTTATTGGATATTTTACATTATTATAAAATGATCATCATCATCATTAGCCTGTATTTTGATACCACTGCAGGGTATAGGCCTCTTCCTGTGATTGTCACTCGCAACTGTCCTGTGCCAGCCTCATCCAGGTCTTACCGCTCTGTCTAAGTCCTCAACCCGTCTGGATAACGGGCTTCCTCTTTTTGTTTCCCTTGCTTTGGCCACCAGTGTGTTATGGATTGGCTCCATCTACCATCACCTCACCCGTTTTCGTCACCATAAAATGATGTTACAAGTTAATTCCGTAAGTTACTGACAGATGGCGCTAACAGAACCTTACATCGCGTTTCTAATATTTACTGGATATTTCAATACCATGGATGTTATAGTAAGTTAGTTCCATAACATACTAATAGATGTCGTTAGCAGTACCTTACATCGCGTTTTCATTCCCAGGGTGACTCCGGAGGTCCGGCGGTGGCGTACGACAGGCTCCTCGGCATGGTCTCCTTTGGCTACGGCTGCGCCACGCCAGGGTCGTACGGGGTGTACAGCAAAGTCGCCAAAGTCAGGTCTTGGGTGGAACAGGTCACGGGACTCAAGTTTGATTAACATCAATAGCGTTATGAAATATTATCTTGTTTTATTTTCCTACTCTTTCGTATTTTGATACTAGTGATCCGCCCTCACTTAGTTTCGGGACATTAGTTCCACTTTATACGAATAGATGGCGCTAGGTGTCGATTACATCGCGCAAGCGTTTAGTGTTTTCGGTGTCGTTCTTTGTAGATATTAGCTTAAAAACAATGTAAAATAATTATAATGTATCAATACGGGGATTAACACGATATTTATTATGTGAAACAACATTGTGTACTCACATATTTGGCTCGAGGTTTCGTCCGCTTCTGACCACGGCTGCTGTAACGTAGCCGAAACGTCGAGCCAAATATGTGAGTACAAAATGTTGTTTCACATAATAAATATCGTGTTAATCTCCGTATTGATACATTATAGTTATAATGCAACCCGAAAATCTAAAAAACAATGTAAAATAATGTATATATTGTTTATTTTTACGTATTTTATGGAATGTACATAAGTATTGTTCCTTCTGCCAATGGCAACTTCATTTATTAAACTGCTTTGCCCCATGCATTTACTTATATACTGTTTCTTTCCTCATCGTGCATTGGTACTTGTAATAGCGATTCCTACTACATTCGTGTGATGAACACCTGTATTTTTTCAGAGTTTGGGTTTATTTATAAACACCCATGGACACCAGTATAGTCAAAAGAGCGCAGTCGACCTTTTCCCCTTCCCCCTGAATCGGGCCTCCGGTACCCTCACTCACTCAGCAAAACAAAGCGAAGGCGCTGATGCATTTGTAAGGTCGTGATATCACTCCAGTCCAGCCAGCCCATTCGTGCCGAAGCGGGACTCTCCCATGGGCAAACGGTGTAGCGTTAACTTTCATGGATACCAGATACGAGTGACTGTAGATGTCCTCGTATGTATGGCACGTCATCATTCGTCAAATTTCGTACTCGATTTTCAATCCTAACGATGGTAAGCATTAAGGCGATAGTTGGGTGAAGAAATTTGATAGCCAAACGTTCGGTTTTCTATTCAATGAAAACTTCATGGACCCTTGTCATTAAGAAAGGTAAGGCATTTTGACATACCCAATACTTACTTATTATTTGTAATGAAATGTAAACACCGCAACTCTAATGGCAGATCAATAAGGTTCATATTTGAATGAGATTGTATTCTTATTAGTACACCTGACAGTATATAACTACGGTGACTCATTTCTACTTTTGGGTATCATTCTTAAGTTTCAGGTAATAAGGTTGAAAATTGAATTCCAGTATCGCTAGCTCAATATTGTATCGATGATTCGTTATGGTTATTCATAATATTATTACAAGTGGAAATATCTGTCTGTGTGTTATATTATAACGTTTTCATGCCTGAAATACCTAAAGCGAGTATTCAAAAGGACAATCACACAGGGTGTATCGTAAGCATTTTCTGCCAACCATTTTTTTTATGTGATAGGTGGCAGACTAGCAGACGGATCGCCTGATGGTAAGTGTCTTGACGCCCTGTTGGTCTAGTGGTTTAAGTACCGGGCCGTGATCTCGGGGTCCTGGGTTCGATTCCCGGGTCGAGCGAAAAGTATGTTTCGAATTTTTCGAACTTAGCTCGGGTTTGTGATCACCAATCCGCATTTGGCAAGCGTGGTGATTAAGCCTAATCCCATCATAGTAGCGATGACTTGATTTCTATGATGGAGGCCATTGCCCTGAAGTGGGACAGTTTATAGGCTGATACTTTAAGTGACTACCGCCGCCTATGGACAAAAAATAATAATAGCATATTTATACGCTTTTCGAATAAAGAAAGAGAAACAAGATGACCCATATTTTTTAGTTATCATTCAATGTGTTTTTTCCTTTTTTTATGTCATAGGTGGCAGACGAGCAGACGGATCACCTGATGGTAAGCGTTTTCCGCCGCCAATGGACACCCGCGACACAAGTGCGCTGTCAATCTTTAAATGCCCTTTCCCCCAGATTGGGCCTCTGTTACCCTCACTCACGCAGCGAAATACACAGCTGCTTCACGCCGGTTTTCTGTAAAGCCGTGATATAACTCTGGTCGAGCCGGACCATTTTATAACAGTACACTCGTGAAAAAGTGTTACCGAAGTCGGCGACCAATCCCTGTTGAATAGGTATTGAAGCTGATTGGCAATTGCGTGATCAGCTGATCTTTACGCTTAGACCATGATTTCAGATTTGGGGAACCTGATAATTACAATGAGGCGACGGTCGTCTGACCTTCGCAAACCTTTTGCAGGAGAACCAAACCAGTCCTATCCGAAACGTGCAGGTTTCCTCACGATGTTTACCCTCACCGCCGAGTAACGGTAGAAATATGCACATTAATTGCATACATACAGGGTGTATCTGTGGACATTTACATCCCTTTAACCACGTGTTCTACCAACCATTCTGAACAACATATTTTGTTCTGCGACTTTTCGAAATTCGTCGAAATTTTTTTCGAATCTCCATACAAAATGATCAAGCCACGTGACCGACTTTGTATGAAAATTGTCAAAAGTTATAAATCAAATCGTCAGTGAAGTTCTAACACCACGTAAGTAATTTTTTGGCGGTTTTGACATTTTGATGCCATTCGCAAGAGAATCGATAGACGCGACATTTCGTCCAATCAGAATCTAGATACGACCAATAAAAACCTTTATAATTACGAAAAAGTAACAGCACGGAAGTCTTAAAATGACCTACGCTTCGAGATGATCACATAAGTCACAATTTAGTTTTTTATTTTTTTTACTGGTGGCGGTTATGACATTTTGATGCCATTCGTTAGAGACCTATAAGACGGATCGTTTTTATCAATCCGAATTCAGTTGCGGCCATCATAAACCTTTTAAATGTTGAAAAGGTAACAGAACGGAAGTCAACAATTGAATTCTAATGGAAATAGCACGTAAGTCTCTGATCAGTTTTTTGGCTTTCCTGAAAAGTTGCTTAAAATGACTTACATAGTGTTAGAACTTCACTGACGAAATGTTGTTCATAATGGTTGATAGAACAAGTGGTTAAAGGGATGTAAATTTTCACAGATACACCTTGTATACTGAAAGTATTGTAACTAAATTAGCATGTTTTCTTATCGCTCAACGATAGTTATCTCTGTTTGACGATAAGGTAATTAAGGTGACGGGTAGGGCACACTAGCGACGCCAATCGATTTTAATTTTTAGCTACTAAACCGGATCTACTTGAAACAATTTCGGGGTAACAACCTCTTGGCAAACACTTACACTATTTATTAAATAACCATGCACAAATGTTGGGTCCGTTTTTGTACGCGAAAAATTGATTCACGCCAAAAGCGGCCACTTTCAGCGTGTATAAATTTTTCGCGTTTGTGCACGGATTCAACATTTGTGCATGGTTATTTAATAAATAGTATAAGTGTTTGACAAGAGGTTGTAACCCCGAAATTGTTTAAAATAGATCCGGTTTAGTAGCTAAAAAATAAAATCGTTTGGCGTCGCTAGTGTGCCCTACCCGTCACCTTAATAAAAAAAAACACAGATAAAGCTAATTAGCGATGTGTGAATAATTAGGTTGTTAATTTCAGCGAAAGTAGTCAAGTGGGGATATAGCTCAGTGGTAGAGCATTCGACTGCAGATCGAGAGGTCCCCGGTTCAAACCCGGGTGTCCCCTGTATCGTATATCGTTTTGTTGGGATTTTATTATCGAATTCAGGGAAATATTTTTTTTATTTAATTACTATTGGTAGCCCGTGGTTCCAATAGCGTATATTTCGATTTACCGAAAAAGATAAGAACATGGGAAAAATATTAAGATTTGCTTATGAATATTTTTTTTTTATATGAGAGGTGGCAGACGAGCAGACGGATCACCTGATGGTAAGCAATTCAGCCGCCCATGGACACCCGTAACACCAGTGGAGTCACAAGTGCGCTGCCAACCTTTTCCCCTTCCCCCATTGGGCCTCCGGTAGCCTCACTCACACGGCGAAAAACAGCGCAGGCGCTGCTTCACGCCGGTCTTCTGTGAGGCAGTGGTATCACTCCGGTCGAGCCGGCCCAGTCATGCCTAAGCGTGGCTCTCCCATATTTTATATCGGTGTTAATGATTGCGACTAATCTTAAACTGCCTTCGATTACTGAATAATTATGACTACCTCGCTGGCGCAATGGGTAGTAGGGTCGCACTCAAAACCGCCCAAGCGCAACCGTCGACCCCAAGCGCAAACCCCGGGTTCGATCCCCGGGTCGGGCCAAAATTTGTACCTGAGTTTTTCTGTTAAGAAATTCTCAGTGTTAGCCCGGAGTCTAAAACTAAATCTAAATTCTCACAACATCTCATACGTTGACCTGATTCCGTACTAAGTAGCTTAAGCACTTGTGTTACGGATATCAGACAACAGAGGAACACAAATATATACTTAAATACATATTTTACACCCAGACACCGAACAAACACAAGTGTTCATCGCACGAATGTTTGTCCAGGGTGGGGATCGAACCCACGACCTTTGGCGTAAGAGGCAGGGTCACTACCAATTGCGCCATCCGGTCAGTCAAAAAAGGAAGTTGCTGGTCTTAACAAGACCTCGCCTTCAGATGTTTCTCGGGCATTTAAAAAATCACGGTGCACCTACCTATAAGGGCGGAGGCTATCAAAATTTAGATAATGGGCAGTTATGGTTAAGTTAAACATTAACCAG
Organism: Marasmia exigua; assembly: GCA_019059595.1. Lineage (NCBI taxonomy): Eukaryota > Metazoa > Arthropoda > Insecta > Lepidoptera > Crambidae > Marasmia > Marasmia exigua. The sequence continues at coordinate 8,919,584 of CM032488.1, read as the reverse complement.
AAGTACCACTACAAAAATTGAATACCCAGTTAACAAAATACTAACTTTATATGACCGTTCTATGCGTATAAAACCGGCCAAGTGCGAGTTGGACTCGCCCATGAAGGGTTCCGTAGCAGCAAGTAAGATATATGGAAGGTAAATTGCGGTTTACGGCTATTAACGTATTAAAAACTATACTCACTATATCTAGTTTAAACCAATTTTCGTTGTTAGTTTTCATGATTATGTACATCATATATTTTATTTAGTTTTAAAATTCATTTATTGTAGAAGTTAGAAGGGTGGGGGGGGGGGGGGGGGGGGGGAGGACATAATTTACCACTACATCATTTTTAAAGACCTATCCATAGATACCCCACACGTATAGGTTTAATGAAAAACAAAAAATGAGTTTCAGTTTCAAATATGGAGACCCCCCAATTTTTTTTATTTTTTCCAAGTTTTGTGTAAAAATCGTAATGCGGTTAACAATATACATCTATTTACCAAGTTTCATACGGACAGACGGACAGACATGACGAAACTATAAGTGTTCCGTTTTTTGCCATTTGGCTACGGAACCCTAAAAAGGGAAAAACTGAGAGCACATTTTATTAGCCATAAAAGCCAGCACTGTGAAATACAAATAATATAAATGCACCTTATAAAGTGGCGTAAGAAAAAACAATATAAATAAAATAATCTACAGTGGTTTCTGTGACATTGTCTGATATAGCTTTTTTTATGTAATAAGTGGCAGACGAGCAGACGGATCACCTGATGGTAAGCGATTTCCGCCGTCCATGAACACCCGCGACACTAGTGGAGGCACAATTGCGCTGCCAACCTTTTAACCCTCCTTTCCCCTGGAATGGGCCTCCGGTACCCCCACTCACGCAGTGAAACACAGCACAGTTCTACTTCACGCCGATTTTCTGCGAGACCTTGGTATCACTGGTCGAGCCGGCTCATTCATGCCGAAGCGTGACTCTCCCACGGTCAGATGCGTAATCGCAAAAAATGTACAGGCTGCGACACCAAAGGAGCCCTGTGAAAAGGGCGCTTGAGTCGCCATCAACATTCAAAATTGAGCTTTATGTTCATTGACACAAGGAATCTTAAGTTTTAGTTCCGTGTTTCACCACAGCCCTTCTCACGTGGCTCGGACTTTATCCTCATCATCAGACTAACTGCCGCACTCAAAGACGTCAAATTAACTTGAATGGTTACAAATGGTTAAAAGAACCATGGGAGAGCCGCGCTTCGGAATGAATGGGCCGGCTTGACCGCAGTGATACCACGGCCTCATAGAAAACCGACGTGAAGCATCACTGCGCTGTGTTTTTCTGCCTTAGTGAGGGCACTGGAGGCCCAATCCGGGGGGAAAAGTGGAGTTTAAAGGTTGGCAGCTCACTTACACTGGGGGTGACGACACACAATTTACCACTTTGGGAGCGTCTCTTGCGCAAAGTCAAACCTATCCATAGATACCCCACACGTATAGGTTTGATGAAAAAAAATTTTTGAGTTTCAGTTTCAAGTATGAAGACCCCCCAATTTCTTTATTTTTTCAAATTTTTGTGTAAATATCGTAATGAGGTTCACAAAATACATCTATTTACCAAGTTTCAATAGTATAGTTATTATAGATTCGGAGAAAAGTGGCTGTGACATACGGACGGACGGACAGACATGACGAATCTATAAGGGTTCCGTTTTTTGCCATTTGGCTACGGAACCCTAATAAAAAATGCAACGCACATTACATAGATTTTTTTTTCATATATTTACTTATATTTCTAAAATAAAAACATTGTATATTATAACAATTTTCAAAACTGTATTTTCTTATTATGTCGATAAGTTATGGTATTTTGTTGAAATCGATTTTCCAATACAATCTTTTTGTTTATGGGTACAAATATTTCGATTTGTATTTAATTTATTTTACATATTGTTTTTTATTTTATCAATAACTTATTTAAATAATGTTTAACGGTTTTTAAATTGTGGCATTGTTTTGTTGATAAAGTTGTTAGTAAAAGTAAGCATATTTTGCTTATTTTTATTATGACTAAAAGTGTATTATTAAAATTGATTTTGAACCGACCTTTGTAAGTCCGATAAACTCAATTCAATTTATTTATTAGTTCCAACAAATGGTATAATTTATAATAAAAAACTAATAATGCTATATTAATTTAGTTTTGCTTTTATCAATGATAAAAACAATTAGACCGTGGGAGAGCTACGCTTCGGCATGAATGGTCTGGCTTGACCTGAGTGATGGCACGCCGATTTTCCGATGCCACGGCATCAGAAAATCGGCGTAAAGCAGTACTGTGATGTGTTGCGATGCGTGAGTGAGGAAAGGAGGATTTAAAGGTTGACAGCGCGTTAAAAATTAAAATCGATTGGCGTCGGTAGTGTGCCCTACCCGTCACTTTAATTCGAAAATTAGTCTTGTTTGTGACTAAGTAGTTTTCTAGCTTAGGGGCTATGTAAAATTATCGTTTTTATAGGATATTAGGTGGCTACGAAATAAACATAACAGAAGCGCCTTACCAAGTCAACTATGGTGACCAGTGTGGTGGGGTGTTAATACATGCCAAATGGGTGCTCACTTCTGCGCATTGTGGGTAAGATTCGATTCCTTTTTCTGGTAACTCAAATGACGTAACTTGAGTTTTTTTCATTCAGTAATTTCAGCCATTTTACAATGTCACTAAAACACACTTTGGATTAATAAATGCATTTTTTTTTATATGAGAGGTGGCAGACGAGCAGACGGATAACCTGATGGTAAGCAATTCCGCCGCCTATGGACACCCGCAACACCAGTGGAGTCACAAGTGCGCTGCCAACCTTTTCCCCTTCCCCGCCATTGGGCCTCCGGTAACCTCACTCACACGGCGAAACACAGCGCAGGCGCTGCTTCACGCCGGTTTTCTGTGAGGCAGTGGTATCACTCCGGTCGAGCCGGCCCATTCATGCCTAAGCGTATACACTCAAAGGCACATTTAACCATCCATAGCGTAATGTTATTACAAACGTGCTCACTTCACGGTTTCAATAAATAAAAATATTGCAATAAAATAAGGCATACGGACAATTTTGAGAGATATTAATTTTTTTTTCTTTTGGGTACAGCATTATTTTGCAAATTATCGTACCAGCCTAAATACTGTCCCACTGCAGGGCAAACGCCTCCATAAAAATCAAGTCATCGCTACTATGATGGGGTTAGGCTTAATCACCACGTTTGCCTAATGCAGATTCATAATGATCACAAACCCGAGCTATGTTCGAAAGATTCGAAACATACCTTTGCTCGACCCGGGAATCGAACCCAGGAACCCGAGATCACGGCCCGGTACTTAAACCAATGGACCAACGGGGCGTCTTGCTAATTATTCTTAAGAAAATACTGCACTTCAAATTTTATCGACAGTCTTCGTGACTCGAACCCACGATCTTTTGCTAACCGGGCAACTGTTTTACCGACTAAGCTACCGGAGATCTTGGTATGTCGACGAATTTTGTAAGTACTTTTTGCTTCGCAGTGAGCCGACGATAGCTTCATTAATATTTATATGTTGTACCTACAATTTTTTTTTTTTTTTTTTGGTCAATAAGCCAACGCTTGACCACAATCGCACCTGATGGAAAGCGACGATGAGGTCTAGGATGATACGCGTTTGCCTAAAAGATGCCTGTTCACTCTTGCCTTAAAGACGCCCAGATTATAGTGGTCAGGAAAAACAGATCTCGGCAGAGAGTTCCATTCCTTAGCCGTCCGCATTATAACCGTCCGTGCGGATAAGGGGTATTTCTACCACATAAGGATGAAAGCTCTCGCCGCGCCTTGTCGTCTGATGATGATCAAATATTTTTTTTCAAATTTTTGAAGTGCATAATTTACTTAAGATATTAACTATCATTAAAATAATATGGTCAATTAATGATACCGTGATTTGAGCAAGTAAGTAAGTGTATAAGAAACATGACCAGCCATGGACATTTCCTGACTTATCTCAACCAAATTATAGTATGCAATAAAAATGATTAAGCATCGCCATCGTCATCATCGTCAGCCCATTGAAGTCCCCACTGCTGGGGCACGGGCCTCCCTCAATCACATGAGGGGTAATTGCCATACTCACCACGCTTGGCAGACGGGTTTGCGAGGGTTTTGATATAAATGCAGAGTTTTCCTTCTCTGGGTGCTGATGATCATGCCAGCAGCTTTACCTTAGTCGCCTTTTACGACACCTCGGTAAGAGTGAGGGTGGTCTATTCTACTCTGCCGGGGACCACACGGCACTGCCGGGGACCACACGGCACAATTATAAGCATCAGTAATATATTTTAGAACGCAAGAAAATTTCATAAGAGTCGGCAGCAAATATCGTTTGAAAGGTCCAAAAATCAAAGTCCTGTCACATTTGGTCCATCCCAATTTCGGCCAATCTCACGCATACGATTATGACGTCCAATTGCTGAGGCTGCGCAGAGGACTGCGCTTTAGTAAGAAAGTACAAGCCATAGCTTTGAGCTATGGGGATATTTGTGACGTGGTTGAAGATATTGCCGTGGCGGGATGGGGGTATCCTTGGGAGAAGGTATGTAGTTCTTTTTATGTCATAAATTTTTACCGTGGGAAAGCCACGCTTCAACATGAATGGGTCGGCTCGACGGGAGTGATACCACGGCCTCACAGAAAACCGGCGTGAAGCGGCATTATGCTGTGTTTCGCTGCGTGAGTGAGGGTACGGAGGCCCAATCCGGGGAAAGGGGAGTTTAAAGGTTGGCAGCGCACTTGTGACTCCACTGGTGTCGCGGGCGTCCATCAGGTGATCCGTCTGCTCGTCTGCCTACCTATCACATAAAAAAAATGATTGGACCGATTGATCTGAGTCACGTACTGGGACTGGATTGGGTCACTCAGGTTGAGGTATCCCACGGCCTCACAGTAGATCGGTGTGAAGCAGTGTCTGTGCTGTAATTATGGCTGCGTGACAAAGGGTACCAGAAGCCGGGTATCACGTTTAAAAAAGATGGCAGACCAGCTTCCACGTTACGCATACACGTTAGGTACACAAAATACACTGAAAACCAGCGTCATGACCTTTGTCTGGGCTGTGACATAAGCTGAGTGAGGGCCATTTATAATAGACGTCATAACACATCATAATATTCATTTGGCACTGTCTGGACATGATTGAATATAGTTTTGTTTTTTTCCTTTTGTTTTATTTTTATGTATTTTTAATTGTTTTATGTTTTGTTTTCTGTTTGTGCCAAATTGTGTTCTGTTTACAATTACTATATGTTCTGTGTTGTGATGTCTATAATAATAAATATTTTCTTTCTTTCTTTCTTTCTTTCTTCCGGATCACATAGTAAGTGATAGCCACCCCCCATGAGTACTCGCAACATTCTCTCCTCCAACCTCTGAACTCTCTTTCTCGTGGATTGGAGACTCAATCCATAGATTAGCAAGGGTAGCCTCACTCAGTGGAACACAGTGCACTGCTTCACGACGATTTTCTATGAGGGCGAGGTATCACTCCGGTCAAGTTGATCCATTAAATAGTTTTTAGATTTTCGCGTTGCATTATAACTAGGACATCTGCTCGTGACCACGGCTGATGTAGCGTAGCCGAAACGTCCAGCCAAATATGTGAGTACACAATGCTGCTTCACATAATAAATATCGTGTTAATTCCCGTCTTGATACATTATTGATCCATTAAGTCCTTGATTCGTAGGTCATGGAGCATGCATCTCTGAATTTTTCACTGACTCGCTTCATTTTCGTCGAAAACCATATCTTCAGAGAACTGATACCCAGAGTGGCCGAAAATCGGGAGCAGTGGCGAGCATTAGGGGAGACCTATGTCCAGCAGTGGACGAGTGTGGGTTGCTGATGATGAATTACTGATCGAGTGGTGAACCGATCAAGTAAGAGGAGCATCCTCAAACAAGTTTCGCTCGGTCGTCAGAGACGCGATTAATAGGCACCGGTGGAGGTAGATCACGAAAGCGAGGTGCCACCCATCCACATCCGTTGATGACTGCGATCCTCAGTCATTGACCCATCAGCGACCGCTAAGAGAGAAAAAAGTAATTAATCGACTGCTGTCTGACCTTCACATCGTCAGCCCATTTAAGTCCCCACTGCTGGGGCACGGGCCTCCCTCAATCACATGAGGGGTAATTGCCATACTCACCACGCTTGGCAGACGGGTTGGCGAGGGTTTCGGTATAAATGCAGAGTTTTCTTCTTTGGGTTCTGATGATCATGCCAGCAGCTTTACCTTAGTCGCCTTTTACGACACCTCGGTAAAAGTGAGGGTGGCCTATTCTACTCTGCCGGGAACCACACGGCACCTGACCTTCACAACCCTTCGAAACTGAGCCAAACCAGTTTGATCATGGGTTCATATTCTTCTTCCCACCAGAATACACGCTCTGCTGCAGCAATACAGATAATGCCGTAGCAGCAAATGCTGAGGTCGGGACCTGATTGACCACACACAACCACACCATCTCTTCTCGTATCGCCTCTCCTCTTTGTATGTGTCGTGTCGTGTTATGTCTACTGTATTTTTTTTGCGTTGTGATGGTCAAAAAATGTATTTTCCATCTTTCTTCCTTCCAGACCTTTCCTATAGACTGTCTCTCCAGATCTTTCTTTTAAGTCCACAACATCTTTCGCCCCTACTTTGACCCACTTAATCTCATCTCAGAATTTCTTTTCTGTTAAAGGCGGAGTTCAGCGACCGTTTATTACAAGTCGAACTCGAAGTGATACCAATGGCTGAATGTCAGAAAGTGAACAAACCATACTACAACCACACATTGACTGACAGGATGTTCTGCGCTGGGGGTCTTGGGAAAGATGCATGTCAGGTTAGGTCACTACGATCCTAATTAATAAGTGATAATGTACAGTGTCAGGTCGGAGTACCCCCCCCCCCCCCCCCCACTTCTCCCGCAGATCAAGTCAAAAGGGTAACTTCACGTGCTTCTGTGTGTACATTCAGCATTATAATGACCTTAGCTTTCAAATCTACCAATAATAAGTATCTGATAAATTGACATAAAACATATGACAATAAAACAACACAGGTGCACTTTCATTTATTATCCAAGAACAATTTTGTACAACAAATGAAAATGAACCTTGGCGTATTCTGACAAAAGTTATATTTTCTCAAATACTCAGTTATTTTGATATGTCACACAAAGATAATTTTGCTGGTGATTGACCAGATAACGTTAGGGCGATGTTAGATATGTGGATAAAAACGTACAACATCTGGACGGGACCACGTCGATCCGAATCCGAACATACACCATATGACATTCATCGTCATCATCATCATCATCAGCCTATCGCAGTCCACTGCTGGACGTAGGCCTCTCCAATTGTTCGCCACTGTGATCTATCCATGGCTTCTCGCATCCAGCCATCCTGCGCAGATCGTCACCTCACCTAGCCAGAGGGCGCCCTACATTACGTTTGCCAAGACGCGGTCTCCATATGACATTATCATTATATAAATAGCAAGATTTCACAAAAAAGAAAAAATGTGACACATAAATTACCCTGAACTTAAACTAAGGATTTCCCTCGGTACGGAAATCGGGCACACCCAACGAATCTATAAAAAATAAAAAGCTTTATTCAAATTTAGTCCATACAGAACTCTTTTGGGAAGTCAATGACTGACCTCATGCTGAAAAGCCTTGTAAAAATATCCTTTTAAGGCAAAGAATCCTAATTAATTATACCTAACTAATTTAATTAAACCTCCAAAACCTTCCTATTTCAATTAAACCACGGACCAAGCTATACTGGTCAGTGTTGTATAGTACCAGGACCGGTTGAGCCGGGATATGGTAGACTTAATACGACAACAGGGGTTTAGTTATACTGGATGTGGTCACGTATATTGACGACCGAACCACTGAGGTCAATGACCGTCTCATGCGGAAAACGTTGGATCCCTCGAGCTTGAGGGTATCTGGGAGAAAAAATATTAGGGAGATGAAAATATTATTAAAAAATATATGATGAAGTTTTAGAGATAAGCGTAATAATATTACCTATTTGGATCAGCAACAGAATTCAAAAGACCTTGATGGCGAAGTGGCTAGCGCTTAAGCGCGGCAGGTTCGATTTCCTGTCGGGTCAATTCAGTTTACGGTTTTTTTTTATTAATGCGAATGTAGATTTACTGGGAGATTCCCTGTTGCGAATATCGTCAACCAGTACTCATAGTAATAATAATAATAATCATGTCCTTCAAATTGATATTTCGGTCATGACGGCCAATCTTAGCGATCAGCCATCGACGCAGGACTTATTATAGTGCACAAGTATTTGCGCAGACACAAGTGCACTCTCTATTCCCGTACCCTCTTATTTCGATGGGACACTAGTGTGACGAGAAGAGGGATTAGGCGGCTTAACGTGCTTTCCGAGGCACGGGGGTACAAGACCGCCGACTTCCGGACTCCGGGCTAACACTGAGAATTTCTTAACAGAAAATTTCAGTTACAAATTTTGGCCCGACCCGGGAATCGAACCCGGGACGCCAAGCGCAATCGTCGCTTTAAAATGTGACCCACTAACCATTGCGCCACCGAGGCTGTCGAGGTACTCATAGAACCAAGAATACAAATACCTACAAAAAATACCTTAAAATGTATTTCATCATAACCTAGGTACATAACATAAAATACGCAAGGGTTGGTCCCCTTCTATTAAGTGTAAATAGCACCTGTGCCAGAACAGGCCACTCTTTCTCAAAGCAGAAGAATCGGAATTATTAAGAATGCCCTAGTTTGAGATTAACTGATCTACTGATTGATCTAACCTAACTGAAGAGTGGACTAGTATCTGACTTTTTGAGAGACGGCATTTACCATTTTTTTTTGCTGATTACCTTTTTGAGACCTAAATCACATGGCAGCCCTAGTTTCATCGCGGTGTCGCCTTAAGAAAGGCATTAAGGTGACGGGTAAGGCACACTAGCGACGCCAATTGATTTTACTAAACCGGATCTATTTCGAACAATTTCGGTTAGAATCTCTCGGCAAACACGTATACTATTTATTAAATAACCATGCACAAATGTTGGGTCCAACGCGTACGCGAAAAAGTCATTAAAAGCTACCACTTTTGGCGTTAATCAATTTTTCGCATACAAAAACAGTCTAAACATTTGTGCACGGTTATTTAATAAATAGTATAAGTGTTTGCCCAGAGATTGTATTTACGAATTTGTTTGAAATAAATCCAATTTAGCAGCTAAACATTAAAATCGATTGGCGTCGCTAGTGTGCCCTACCCCTCACCTTAAGTAATCACCGCTGCCCTTAAGAAGGGAGAAATCCTCTTTTCTTGAAGATCATCAGGTCGTATCTATTTCTTAATAACAAGCCGTCATATTCCAGGGTGACAGTGGCGGAGGGGCCGTATCTCTCGGCCAAGTGATTGGAATCTCGTCTTTCGGCTTCGGATGTGGGCGAAATTTGCCAGGAGTCTACACGAATGTATCCGAAATAAAGATCCGTGATTGGATAAAAGAGTATACTGGAGTTTAGAAGGAAATAAATATTGATATTTAATTTTGTGACTTATTGCATATAACTTTCATCGGACCTACACACATTGGACTAAGGAACCTTCAAGAGAAGAGCGTATTCTTTTTAAAAAAGGCCGAAATATATAAGCGATTTCTCTGATTTCGCGGATGTTTGTGGGCGGCTTTAATTTCTTTCTATCAGGTGACCCGCCCGAACGCATAGCTTCCCGAACGCTCCCCAACTCGGCTGGGCAGCGTTCGGGAAGCTACGCAGCATATTTTCGGCCCATCTACCGCAGAGTCTCAAGACGAAAGTCTTCAGTGCGTGTGTGTTGCCAGTGATGTCATACGGAACCGAAACGTGGCCGCTTACAATATGCCGATTTAGGAGGCTCAAAGTCACCCAGAGAGCAATGCAGAGGGCTATGCTCGGAGTCTCCCTGCGTGATCGTATCAGAAATGATGAGATCCGCAGGAGAACTAAGGTCACAGACATAGCCCAAAGGATTGCATGCCTCAAGTGGCAATGGGCAGGGCACATAGCGAGGAGAACAGACGGCCGTTGGGGCGGAAAGGTATTCGAATGGAGGGTACGTACAGGAAGTCGCAGCCGTGGCAGGCCCCCCACAAGGTGGACCGATGATCTGGTGAAGATCGCGGGAATCCATTGGATGCGGGCGGCACAGGACCGATCTGTGTGGAGAACATTGGGGGAGGCCTATGTCCAGCAGTGGACGTCTATTGGCTGAAATGATGAGGTGACCCGCTGGTCACCCCATTTTGTTGCCTCTACTAATAAAAAGAAGCTTCCACCAAACATAAGTACACACGCCGTTTTCTGCGGAACCGTGTGTACCTATAGTAGCCCAGCCCGGGGATCCAAACAAGACAACAAGCCCAACCGTCGCTTTAAAGTGCGACCCACTATCCACTGTGCCACTGAGGCAGTTAAAGATTCAATAGCCACACATTTAACAAAATGTTTATCATACGAATGTTTGTTGAATGCGAATCTAATGCAAGACCCTCAGAGCGTTAGGCAGGGTCTGTTGCTAGTCAATAATACTAGAACCATATTTTTTGTTGCGATATATCATTTAGGTATTTTATATGTTTGGAAAACAGTGAGTCCATATGCAATAAAGTTTACCTAGACACCCATAAAATATTCAACTGAAATACGAACCTGCAATTCCAAAAACAAAACGTGAAAGCAATCTACAATCTATCAGCGCTTCTATCGACAAAAAAATACTGCAACAAAAAAAAACCGTCGGCTCCATAAATCAACTGAAAACTGAAAACCAATATCGCTAAAAGCGAGCACTATTCGTCCGAGCAATCAGACAGCCATTAAAACTCCGTGACGGCCCTGTATACGAAATACCGAATGGAAAAAAAACCCGTGAATATCATTTTTCGACCACCCCACCCCAGCTTTATATACTCTGTACATCTCGGTTGATGCGCGGTACATAGCCTCTATATATTGAGTTAATGTAATTATCTCCTACAATTTTGTATAAAATAAGCGCATGTGCGCGCACGGTAGTGTGTGTCGCCAAGGCTGTAGTTGTATGCGTTTATTTTATCTACAAACGCTGTTTGCAGTGTATTGACGTGGAGGGGGGTGGGCTGTCACCCTAGGGGGGCAATGACGATGACTACGAGTCTGCGCAGTGCCAGAAAGAGACGGAGGCTAAAAGTCTAGATACATAGCTATAGGCTAGGTCCGCCACTAGGGATGCGCCGATCGGAGATGTTCTTTTGAAATCGACGAAAGAAAGATGATCAACAATGACGAAAGACCACAAACGACACATAGACTTTCCGGATAGGATTAAAGCGAAATGTTGTTTGGAAAGCCCGATTCCGTCCTGTATCGATACAAAATATCGGATGCAGGGTCAGATCTATTTTTGAAAATATGGCGGATATCACCTGAAAACCATACAAAAAAACTATGTTTTAGCGACATACGTCGTATGATAATGAATAAAAACAAACAAGGGTTTCCTCCAAATAAATGAGTACTTGTTCTCCGTATGTAATTCCCGGTAGCATCCAAAGCTGTCGCTCTGGAGCCCGGGGTACGCTTAGACCATGATTCAGGATTAGAGGAGTACGATGAGCAATAAAGCGACTGCCGTCTGACCTTCGCAACCCTTTAACAGGGAGAACGGCTGAATCATGGTTACAAGTTTCAGAAGCTGTTCGAAACGTGCAGGCTTCCTCACGATGTTTTCCTTAATATCCCGGGTAGGGCACACTAGCGACGCCAATCGATTTTTAGTTTTAGCTACTAAACTGGATCTATTTTAAACAATTTCGGGGTAGGGCTCCCTAGCGATGCCAATCAATTAATAATTAAAATAAATAATCATTAAGGTGACCCTTAATGATATACCTTCATTATAATTATATCTGGGCTAGGATCAAATTCATTTTGGTGGGCACAACACATTTTAGTAGAGGAGTAATAATATCCTCCAACCGATTAAGGCTACGGCGGCCAATCTCAACGACCCCAAATACGCAGGATATATTAAAGTGATCAAGTGTGTGCGCAAACACAAATGCACTCTCAATTCCGTTACCCTCATATTCCGATGGGACACTACTGTGACACGACCAGAGAAGGATTGGGCGCAGGACCAACGGCTTAACGTGCTTTCCGAGGCACGGGGGTACCAGACCGCCAACTGCCAGACTCCGGGTTAACACTGAGAATTCTTAACAGAAAAACTCAGGTACAAATTTTTGGCCCGACCCGGGGTTCGAACCCGGGACCTCTTGCGCAGCCGTCGCTTTAAAGTGCGACCCACTAACTACTGCGCCACCGAGGCAGTCACCAGTAGTAGAGGGGTACCATTTATACATAGGAAAAGTTAGCAGATTACTATTTCATCATCATCATCATCATCAGCCCATTTAAGTCCCCACTGCTGGGGCACGGGCCTCCCTCAACACATGAGGGGTAATTGCCATACTCACCACGCTTGGCAGACGGGTTGGCGAGGGTTTTGATATAAATGCAGAGTTTTCCTTCTTAGGGTGCTGATGATCATGCCAGCAGCTTTACCTTAGTCGCCTTTTACGACACCTCGGTAAGAGTGAGGGTGGCCTATTCTACTCTGCTATGATTACTATTTCAATTTTATTTATTTATTTATAATTGGTTGCAGAGGTTTTCTTTTATGTGATAGGTGGTAGACGAGCAGACGGATCACCTGATGGTAAGCGATTGCCGCGGCCCATGGACATCCGCGACACCAGTGGAGTCACAAGTGCGCTGCCAACCTTCAAACCCCCCTCTCCCCCGGAGATTGTTTAATTATTTTATGTAGAATGTGTGTGTGGTGTCTAAATATGCAATATTTTAGTCTGTCATTTAAATTTTCATTTATGTTATAATAATGTTTCCTGATATGAAATGATGACGTCGAACCATTTTTTTTTGTTCTCCCAGGGGAAAATCAAAATCAAACATGTCTCTATTCAATTTAAGTCTATACAGAACATTTATGAATGTCACGTATTATGTAATCTACCGCTGATTCGGAATGTCAACTTCTACCGAGAAGAATCAGCAAGAAACTCAGTAGTTACCCTTTTCAAATAATATGGTAATTACAATTTTCATTCTTATACAAATTATGATTACAGTGACAGTATAATATACAATGTTATAATCAATATCGTTTAGGTAAATCGTCAAAGAAAAATTATGAAATGAATTATACATTAGAGGACAGGCGAAGAGATCAACATGTCCAAGAATCCTTATCATTCAAATAATCATCTTTATAGTAGCCTTTCTGCATTAGGCAGTTTTTTACATGCAACTTAAACTAAACCGGTAAATCAATAATATTTTGAGGTAACTTATTAAACATTCTAATGCTCAATCCTACAAATGAATTTCCAATTTTATGAAAACTTAGATTTGGGACAGCATGCCTATGTTTATTGCGCGTGTTAAAGCTATGAAAAACTGATTTTTGCGAGTAAAGGTGCAAGTTCTTGCGTACAATACAATGAAAAATGTATTGAGATGATACGGTTAAAATATTGAATGCAATAAATGCATTACGCATACCCGTCCGCCGGGGGGTGGACGGGGTGGAAATTAAATAGGTATCTTTATTCAATTTAAGTCCATACAGAACATTTATTAATGTCAAAAAATTATGTAATCTACCGCTGAATCGGAATGTCAATTTCTACCGAGAAGAATCAGCAAGAAACCGTTTGGCCGTGGGGGAGTAACGATTCGGCATGAATAGGCCGGCTCGACTGAAGTGATACTACGGCCTCACCGAAAACCAGCATGAAGCAGCACTTGTGCTGTGTTTCGCTGCATGAGTGAGGTACCGGCGACCCAATCTAGGGGAAAGAGGGGTTTCAAAGGTTGGCAGCGCACTTGTGACTCCACTGGTGTTGCGGGTGTCCATGGGCGGCGGCAAACGCTTACCATCAGGTGATCCGTGTGCTCGTATGCCACCTATTACATAAAAAAAAGAAATTCAGTCCCTTTTCAAATAATATGGTAATTACAATTTTCATTTTTGATATAATGTAATATTCTTTCATATAGGACGAGGAGGATGTCATACCGGTAATGATTTTTTCTTTCTTTCTTTCATAATGGCGCATCCCTATCTACCACCCTCGAAATCAGTATAGGCATGATGAATACTAGGTGTTTTACCACGAATTGCCTGTTATTACGCTATATCGACGCAGCCCAGCAGAAACGATTTTAACGATATACTAAATGAGACCGTCGTTTTTGGCGCAGAATGCGTGATTAATTTCCCAAATGTTTAAGATATTTTGCAGTACTATTTTCAGTAACATCGGTAGATGCAGCTGAAACCGAAAAGCGATAACATTTTTCTATCACTATCCGATTTTCTTGACTCCTCTGGTGTTGCAGGTGTCCATGGGCGGCGGTGATAGCTTCATCATCATCGTCAGCCCATTTAAGTCCCCACTGCTGGGGCACGGGCCTCCCTCAATTACATGAGGGGTAATTGCCATACTCACCACGCTTGGCAGACGGGTTGGCGAGGGTTTTGATATAAATGCAGAGTTTTCCTTCTTTGGGTGCTGATGATCATGCCAGCAGCTTTACCTTAGTCGCCTTTTACGACACCTCGGTAAGAGTGAGGGTGGTCTATTCTACTCTGCCGGGTACCACACGGCTAATAACGGTGATAGCTTGCCATTCCCCTATCTCATAAAAAAAAAATAAGTGACAGGTTTTTTTTATGTGATAGATGGCAGACGAGCAGACGGATCTCTTGATAGTAAACAATGGCCGCCGCCCGTCGACATCCACGACACCAGTGGAGAATTTAAAGCGACGGCTGCGTAAGAGGTCCCGGGTTTTACTCCCGGGTCGGGCCAAAATTTTTTACTTATGTTTTCAGTAAGAAATTTTTAGTGTCAGCCTGGAGTCTGGAAGTTGGCGATCTTGTACACCCGTGCCTCGGAAAGCACGTTGAGCCGTTGGTCCTGCACCCGATGACTCTTCAGTCGTGTCACGCTTTTTTTATGTTATAGGTGGCAGATGAGCAGACGGATCCTGATGGTAAGCAATTGCCGCCACCCATGGACACCCGCGACACAAGTGGACCCAACGTTTGTGCATGGTAATTTAATAAATAGTATAAGTGTTTGCCGAGAGGTTGTAACCCCGAAATTCGTTAAAATAGATCCGGTTTATTAGCTAAAAATTAAAATCGATTGGCGTCGCTAGTGTGCCCTACCCGTCACCTTAAGACATTAAGTTGTATAACTCTTTAATAAGCAAAAAGTAACCATGTTATAATTTTATTTTGATTTAAGCCTATAATGTAACTTTTATATTAAATAGAGATAAGATATCATTGTATTTGTGATGCAAAAAAAGTGAGGGTACCGGGCGTCTGGTATCCTCACTCACGCAGCGAAACACAGCACGATGCTGCTTCAAACCGGTATTCTGAGTTGGCCCATTCATGCCGAGTGTGGCTCTCCCGCGGTCAAAAATATCTGATATCCGTAACACAAGTTCTTAAGCTACTGAGAGTCGATTCGACCAATCTTAATCCGATACTAAATCATCGCTTTAACGCTGTCATTCTATACAAATCTGATGTTATACTATAGATTTATCCACGGATAAAGATTCTTCATCAGGTCTTTGTATGGAATTAGGTCAATATATGAGATGTTATATGAATTTATTTATTTATCTTTCTTTACCTAGTACAAACTGGATCGAGCTTCAAAACCTTAACATTTTTTTTATGATATGGGTGGCAGACGAGCTGACGGATCACCTGATGGTAAGCGATTACCGCCGCCCATGGAAACCTGCAACACCAGTGGTGTCACAACTGCGCTGCTTACCTTTTAACCCTCCTTCCCCTGGATTGCGCCTCCAGTACCCTCACTCAAGCAAAACAGAGCGCATGCACTGCTTTACAAAGGTTTTCTATGAGGACGTGGTATTACTCCGGTCGAGCCGAAGCGTGGCTCTCCAACTGTTAAAGCAAAGCCCGAACATCCACAACAAAGCCCGAACATCCACAACAAAGCCCGAGTCCCAAGGTCCTGAACTTCGTACACGAGTTATTTTTGGCAAAATTCGCAGCAGCAACAGGTCTGCCGACGAGTCTAGACTAGGACTGGGCTTAAGGCGACGACCGATGTCGGGACACCGCGTGGAAATTGAGAGTAAAACTTAGGTAGAAATTTTTGGCCCGACCCGAGGATCGAACCTGGGACCTCTTGCACAGCCGTCGCTTTAAAGTGCGACCCACTAACCACTGCGCCACCGAGGCAGCGTCAAAGTACTAGTACACCAATGTAACAAATCTTATCTTATAAAGGACAATAATATAATACAATAATAAGTAACGATAGTTTTAAGTCTATTCTGAACTAAAATGTTTGTTCTAAAGTTTAAAGAAGTCCATCTTAGTGCTGTTTTTAATTGCAATTAGTGAAACTGTAAGTCTATTATTAATCATATTTTTTGTGCAAAGTTTGTAAATGATTGTTTGTTTCCAAATAAAAAAAGAAACAATACGACAAAAAAAAATTGCACTTTTATACGCTGTTCGAATAAAGAAAGAGAAAAAAGATGACCCATATTTTTAAGTTATAAATAAACAAATAAAACAAATAAAAATACGTTTATTGCTTTCTCATACAAAAACAGTTAAGCAGGTGCATAGGTATTTCGGTTACAATCATAATTTAGCAAGTTATCTACATTAAATACTTATTTTTTTAAATATTAAGAATAATCTAGGGAAAGCAAAAGGCAGTGGCTCAGCTAATACTTCAGCCGCTCCTACCCCTCTAAAAGTCAAGTGCGAAGGTATAAGTGTGGGTTTTTATTAACATATATTTTTTTAAATTATTAATTATTAATGGCAAAAGCCTATTATACAGTTAATGAGTACTTAAATGACAAGAGTTTGTGGAAATGATAAACTGTTCGCCTACACCCATGATACTGTACTTAAAAAAAATTTGGTGAATAAAAAGAGTAACTGGCGAGTTTCTTGCCGGATCTTCTCGTCAGAATCAACTTTCCGATTCCGGTGGTAGAATCACATTATATTTATTAATTTCTTAGTATATTTTTTGTATTTTTCATGTACGACGATTTGTAAGAGCTGTATATAAGCCTATGCAAATAAAGTACTTTTAAATTTTGAATTTTTGAATTAAATAATATGCCAAAAGTGACGTAGTCCTGAGGCTCAACGTATTATGATGCTCGGTGCTTTATGTCCAATAAAAAAAGTTTAGGTGACCTTAATTTACTTACTGTCACTGTCATTATTTTGTCTTGTCATTTTATGATCAAAGATTTTACTCTTTTTTTATAATCGACGTGAGCAAATGCGTTATTTATTTGTTATACCGAGTGATGACGTCACAGGAGGATTTTTACATATCATTTTTTTTTCGATAAATATCTGTTTAAAAAATCTCAAATTATTTTCCTTAAATGTGTATGAGTTTATTTAAGAAATAGTATTTTTTGATTCGGAAAAGGATTTTTTGTCATAATGTCCATTCTGGATCCAAACAGCATTGAAGCTGAAACTAGAACTTGGAAAAAATATTTTCTTAGCATTTAGACAGCATTTCTCAACGATAAAAATATATTTAATTGTCATAGTATTCGACTTACCTTTATGTTCATGCTGTCTTACGAATGTATATATCATACCTATATGTGTCGATGTAAATGGAGGTAAGTAATTTAAATAAATAAATTCATGCAAAATCTCATAAATTGACCGGATCTCGTACAACTCAAACACTAGTGCAACGGATATCAGAGAATAGAGGAATTCTTCATCTTCTTCATCATCAGCATCCCTTCGTCCACTGTAGGGTGTATCACTCTCCGAATACCTCCACACGGCTCGGTGATTAGTTTTTCTGGTTCATAGGATGCCTGCGTGACTTCTTAGATCATCAGCCCATCTGGCTGGTTGTCTGCCTACGCTTCTCCTACGCATATGCGGCCTCTAGACTAAAACACACCTACTCCATCTTTCTCCGTGTCAGCGACAGAAGTGGCAGACCCATGTCCACTTTGATTTAGAGGCGCGATAGGTTACATCCACTACTCTAGTTCTTCTCCTGATTTCTTCATTTCGAACCTCATCGCGTAAAGATATTCTGAGCATGATGCATTCAGATACAGGCGTTCGATCAGAGACGAGCTGTAGAAATAACAAAACTGAGTAGAGGACATGTTAGGGCACTCACTCGGACCCTCACAGGGCACTGCAAATTAAACAAGCACCTGCACAACATGGGCCTTTCAGATTCCAAAATCTGCAGGTTCTGTCGCGAGGACGAGGAAACGATTATCCACGTCCTCGGCGAGTGCATAGCGCTGCACCGCTGCAGAAGTCGGCACCTGAGAGCACACATGATCTCAGCTGACGAGATCAAGAGGTCCCCCATTAGCTCCATTCTCGGGTTTATCCTGGAACTGGAGCTACATGAGGTGCTGTAATAGGTTACGGGGCTGCCACAATAGATCATCTACTGGTCGCAGTGGCTATGAGACGCAGGGCTCACCCCATTTCTATCAAATAATAATAATGATGCATTCATTATTTTTTATTTGTGACTGTATAAATTTAATCTGATTATGACTGTATTCACTTATCAATTTTATTTGTGTGTTTAGTAATGTTTTTTGTTTTTAAATAGCATGCTCACATCTTGGGTCAACTGTAAGCCAGCATGTGTCGAATGTACAAAAAAAAAACTCCAACAGAGAAATTACAAAAATACAAACTAAATACATTTATTACACCTGTCATCCTTTTTTTGTTCAGGATCTACGCTGAACAAATAAAAGTGCTCATATCACGAATGTTCTTTAACAATTTTAGTTTAAGTTTACGGCTCCAGCGCAAACGTCGCCTTAAGTCTGCGTCGTGTAATCTCCCTAGAGCGCTCACACGACTCTTACGCAGGAAAACGTCACTTTTCAGTCCACTCGACAACACTTTCGCTGCCCAGATATACCCGATGGACGTTTCTATCGCTTTTCTATGTCTATATCCAGCTGTCTATGGCATAAGCTTTGAAAAATATAAAGACGTGGAAGATTCTGGCTGGTCTTCATCATCATCATCATTTCTGCCAATAGACGTCCACTGCTGGACATTGGCCTCCCCCAATGTTCTCCACATAGATCGGTCCTGTGCCGCCCGCATCCAATGGATTCCCGCGATCTTCACCAGATCGTCGGTCCACCTTGTGGGGGGCCTGCCACGGCTGCGACTTTCTGTACGTGGCCTCCACTCGAGGACCTTTCCGCCCCAACGGCCGTCTGTTCTCCTTGCTATGTGCCCTTCCCATTGCCACTTGAGGCATGCAATCCTTTGGGCTATGTCTGTAACATTAGTTCTCCTGCGTGTCTCATCATTTCTGATACGATCACGCAGGGAGACCCCGAGCATAGCTCTCTCCATTGCTCTCTGGGTGACTTTGAGCCTCCTTAATCGGCACATTGTAAGCGGCAACGTTTCGGTTCCGTATGTCATCACTGGCAACACATACGCATTGAAGACTTTCGTCTTGAGACACTGCGGTAGATAGGCCGAAAATATGCTGCGTAGCTTCCCGAACGCTGCCCAGCTGATCTGGCTGGTGGACTGATGCAATTCAATGGTTTTAAATTAGTATCTAGTGGTTATTAGTGAACTAATTTGGTGTTTATTTGTGCAGTGAAGTGATTCTGATAATAAGAATCGTTGAATTGTATCGTTTTAAACACTGCTATTGTGTGTCGAGTGAGCTGTCACGGACAACTTGCTTGGACCTAATAGAGTCTCAAAACCCGCAATTGTGTTTGGAGTGGTATCGGCAAAATCCGTAGGTCGATAAAACGTCTAACACCGGTAAACGTAAAACACCGGTGTTTTATTAAGTGACTTTGACTGACGTCGACTGTTGACTACCCACTTATTCTCCATAAATTAGTTGACATTGGCATGATATCTTTGGATAGAGCCATAATATATGTGGACGTGGAAAGTTGGTTGGGTCGTGCGCTTATCAAAAGAGATTTTATGATTAAAACCGGCACGTATCGTCATCAACTTAGCTCTTTGTCACGGTTGCGTCTCAAGCTGTCGCTTTGGATCCCGGGGTCCACTTTCCTGCTTCGACTCCTCCACTTCCCACAGTCTTGTGCGTCAATTATGGTCAGTATATTTTGACCACAATTCAGAATTTTAATGAAGTCAGTCTCAACTCAAGTCGTCTGACCGTCGCAACCCTTTAACAGTGGAACCAGACCAACTGAATCATGATTACACGTTTCAGAAACCATCCAAAACGTGCGGGTCTCCTCACTATGTTTTCCCTTACCGCCGAGCTAATGGTAGAAATACGCACATAGAGGGGCATTCTTGACTCCACCCCCAGGCGTCGCTTAGTTGACCTAACCATCATTGAGCATGACACTTTTTTGAAAAGTAAATATGAACGATTGCAAATCCCATGTTGCATTAAAAGCTCAACTGAACTCAACTCGTCGGATGCGGCTCAACTCAATGTTCGTTGGAGCGCAAGTTGCAACTATAAATTTATTAAATTCTGATAATTTTTACAACACCCGCCATTTTCGATGGGCTTAAGCTGAAAAGTGAGGTACCGACTGCAACAAAATCTGTCTACGATTTTTTTTTTCAATTTATTTTGCCACAAAACAGTAATTACAAAGTAAATACAAAAGTTACTATGTACTAATATCAAGATAAAGGGTGCCCAAAAACTAGTTTAAATTACAGAAGCTTGTTAACAAAGGATATCATAAGATAGGCTGACCATGAAAATTAAGCAGCAGCGTCAGATGAGCAGACGGATCACCTGAGGGTAAGCGATTGCCGCCGTCCCCATGGACGGCGGCAATCGCTTACCGGGTGTCAATAAGAGTGAAATAAGAGGGTAAGGAAATAGAGAGTGCGCTTGTGTGTGCTCAATAATTGTACACTATAATATGTCCTACGTCGATGGCTGATCCCTGAGTTTGGCCGCCATAACTGACATGTTTAGCCAAATTTGCAAACTGAAGTGGCAGTGGGCTGGTCATATTAGCCGCAGAACTGACAGCCGTTGGAGCCGTAAAGTCTTTGAGTGGAGACCGCGACTCGGTGAGCGTAGTGTAATACGCCCTGCGACAATATGGGAGACCTATGTCCAGCAGTGGACGAGTGTGGGTTGCTGATGATGATGATGATGATGATGATGATGATGACTGTCGTCTGACCTTCGCAACCCTTTAACAGGGGAACCAGACAACCATCATAAATATTTCATAACATTACATACATTAATCTGACTCCGAGATAGGTAGCTCAAGGACCTGTGTTACGGATATCAGAATCAACAGTGGTCCAGCAGTGGACGAGTGTGGGTTGCTGATGATGAACTGACATGTTTGGAGAACAATTTAAAACCGGCCAAGTGCGAGTCGGACACGCCCATGAAGGGTTCCGTAGCAGCAAGTATATGGAAGGTAAATTGCGGTTTACGGTTTATAACGTATTAAAAAAAGTACTCACTTTATCTAGTTTAAACCAATTTTCGTTGTTAGTTTTTTTGATTATGTATATCATATATTTTTTTTAGTTTTATAATTCATTTATTTTAGAAGTTAGAGGGACGGGGGGACACAATCTACCACTTTGGGAGCGTCTCTTGAGCAAAGTATTGTGTTTAGAAAAAAATGATGTTACAAACCTCAACATCATTTTTAAAGGTCTATCCATAGATACCCCACACGTATAGGTTTGATGAAAAAAAAAATTCGAGTTTCAGTTTCAAGTATGGAGACCCCCCGATTTATTTAATTTTTTCCAATTTTTGTATAAAAATCGTAATGCGGTTTACAAAATACATCTTTTTACCAAGTTTCAATAGCATGGTTCTTATAGTTACGGAGAAAAGTGGCTGTAACATAGGACGGACGGACAGACGGACAGACATGACGAATCTATAAGGGTTCCGTTTTTTGCCATTGGCTACGGAACCCTAGAAATGGATACCTAGTAAAACTACACTTCTGCAGCCCCTACCCGTCATTTCAGCTCGCAGTTAATAACGACATATAGAATTTTCCGAACGCTCCCCGGATTAACCAACGCACTAACGCGACGCCATTTTACGCGTACAATCTACGCATATGACAACGTGCATTTTAAAATATTCGGCTTCATTTTTAATACTGATACGGATTTTCCGATGGTATGGGAAGGTAGGGGGCAGACGAAAACGTGAGAGTAAATAAATACGCTTTTGCAGTAAATGCTTTCCGATAATTTGTACCTGTAATGTGGACTCCCTTTTCCGCACTTAGACTCTCTTTCGGTCCATTGTACGTGATGATAATTTGTACCTATGTGTCTTTTGACTGACCGGATGGCGCAATTGGTAGGGACCCTGCCTCTTACGCTAAAGGTCGTGGGTTCGATCCTCACCCTGGAAAAACATTTGTGCGATGAACACTTGTGTTTGTTCGGTGTCTGGGTGTAATATATGTATTTAAGTATATATTTGTGTTGCTCTGTTGTCTGATATCTGTAACACAAGTGCTTAAGCTACTTAGTACGGAATCAGGTCAACGTATGAGATGTTGTGAAAATTATTATTATTATTATTATTATCAGATAACGTATAACGAACCAGCGGAAAGCGGATCTACTGGCAACAATTTAAGATATTTAAAGGTTTGACCGTGGGAGAGCCACACTTCGGCATGAGAGCCGGCTCGACCGGAGTGATACCACGGCCTCACAGAAAACCGGTGTGAAGTTGTGTGTTTCGCTGCGTAAGTGAGGGTACCGGAGACCCGATCCGAGGGAAAGTCTTGTGACTCCACTGGTGTCGCGAGTCTCCACGGGTGGCTGCAGTTGCTTACCATCAGGTGATCCGTCTGCTCGTCTGCCACCTATGACATAAAAAAAAAGGTTGGCTGGTCGCCCTGTCAATATCGTTTGGTACATTTTTATACCTTACCTAAATAATTAAGTTAGAAAAAATCTTTATCCACGTTTTTCGTACCAGACGAATTTTTTTGCATTGGGGCTTAGATATAGTTCCACTGGTGGGTAAAAGGCAATTTTTACCTATAGTTTGGCTGTTTAACGTCTTGTTGGTCTAGTGGTTTTGCCTAGTGGGAGGTTTTTGACAATATATTACTATAAGCACAAACTAAGTTTTAATTTTAACTAGTTTAATAAGGTACTTATTGAACAAAAATTATTTTTCGAATTTTTCGGACAAAGCTCGGGCTTGTGATCGCCAATTCGCATTTGGCAAGCACGGTGATTAAGCTCAATCCCATCATAGTAGGGATAACTGAATTTCTATGACGGAGGCCTTTGCCCTGCAGTGGGACAGTTTATAGGCTGATACTTTTTTCCTTTTCTTCGACTGTTTCGTGGGATAGCTAGTAAGTAGTAAGTCTCAATTTGTAGTGACGGCTGCGCTTGGGACCCTCGGGTTTCATTCCCAACTCGGGCCAAAATTTGAACCCAAGTAAATTATCCCAATAAATAAAAATAAATAAAATATTTATTTCAAATAACCTATGTCTAATACAACTTTTGATCAATAAATCTTAAATAAAACACCAATTTTCATGTAACAAACCAACTTGTACTAAGCTTACTTATAGTATTGGAAAAAAAATTTACTTGCGCGATGTATTTATGCACAACGCCATCTGTTGGAAGAATGAGGTACGAATGTTCCCTACAATGGACAACATTTCAAAATTACTAAGCTCTGAAACAAAAAATACCAATTCTTTGTTTACTTTTCCGCTGCTCGAATATATATTTATTAATTTTTTATATTGCTTATTTACTGAGAAAAAAATTAAAACCTAAAAAACGTAAGATGACGTCATCGGACGGCAGAATGTAAAATATTTCTTTGCTTAGCACATTATAGTTTTAAATTTACGAAATGCCAAACCCATGACATGTAACTGTCAAAAAAAATGACAACTTGTCAACGTTGAATGTATGAATGACGTTGACAATGTTGACACTAGTATTATTTACCTTTGACAGTAGTACCTTTTTTTTATTAAAACAATGATAAGCAAAGGATTTTCATATAAAAAAACAATATGGACATGTTAAAAATATGAAATGTTGTCCATTAGCAATAGACATTTTACAGTTCATGTTATTTTCATTATGAATATATTTGTTTCTGTTTTTATTTAAATTTATGTATTTTACTTAGATTCTTATTTATGTATTTATTAATAGGTTTAAACAAATCTTATATAATAGTACACATATTTAACATTTTGCCTGAACTAGGGTGAGCTCTGTTTCAGGCTAAAAATAGTTCTTATAACTTTAATCATATAAGCAATAAATTACAACTTAAACTTAAAATATCAGCCTAGAGTCTAAATGTTGGAATTTTTGCACTCCCGTGCCTCAGAAAGTACGTTAAACCAACGAGGTTGCTCAAGACCTAGGTAAAACCTAAGTTCCTCTTAGGAACTTAGGTTTAGACGTGTCTAACTCTTTACTGAAATGACTCAGTGATCCGAGTCAGCCAAATGATCCGAATCTCTAATGTGCGCTCCGAATGTAAGCATCATTCGACTCAAATGAATCTCGAGTTCGATTGAACCGAATGGACCGAATGACCTGAATAATCCGATGAGCCGAATGATCCGAATAAGATGAATGATCCGAGTGAGCCGAAAGAGCGGTAAGATCCGAAGAGCCGAATGATGTGAATGAGATGAATGACCCGAGTGAGCCGAATGATCCGAATGATTAATTGGAATGAGAGCTATTGATGTCACTAAAAAATTTTTGAATGATAAACTGTATGTTTATAGAAATAGAGATCAAATCACAGCAGTCATTCTAGTCGGGCTATATTTTGCGGACTATATAGTATTGTTTAATTTAAATATAGTAAAACGGAATGTATACAGTTAGAATCAACATAGCCTGCGATAACTAGTGGTGGAAATTATTTAAGGCAAATGTGTACTATACTTAAATTTTTCTATTTGTATTATAATGATGCTGTTTTTTTCCTGAATAAATAAATAAATAAATGAGAGAAATAAATCACTGATTTATCTGAGTGTCGAAATGAAGCGTTTCACTGTTCCGCATCTCTGCACTGATCCAGATGCAAACGTTCTAATTTTTTTAAAGATACGTTTTTGCCAAGTCTACTTAGATTGTTATTGAGTAGAGTCATAAATATATTGTAGATTTTAGTGGAACACAACACTATGTTAATATCTTTTTGTAACTATTATTTTAAGGTGACGGCTGGGGCACACTAGCGACGCCAATCAATTTTTTAGCTACTAAACCGGATCTCTTTTAAACAATTTCTAGTTTACAACCTCTCGGCAAATACGTATACTATTTATCAAATAACCATGGGAAAATGTTGGGTCCAACGCGTACGCGAAAAATTGATTCACGCCAAAAGCGGCCACTTTTGGCGGTAATAATTTTTTCGCGTTCAAAAACGGACCCAACATTTGTGCGTAGTTATTTAATAAATAGTGCAAATGTTTTTCAAGCGGTTGTAATCCCGAAATTGTTAAAAATAGATCCGGTTTAGAAGCTAACAATTCAAAGCTCCTAGATAATAAGTGCCAAATTAATGTCTAAAAATGTATATTTAATTAATGATTTTTTTATTTCATTTGTTTATTTATGATTTAATAATGCATGCTTTAATGTTATAGATTGCTTCCAATGTTATATTTTAATATTACTTGTATTTACATAATTAAAATACTAGTTAATTATTTTTTTAAGAAAGCTCACCTGCTCTCTAACACTTTGCGGTGCCCTTACGGGGCGTCACATGTCTCTGTTCATGTTATTTTGTAAGACCTTTATACCATGTGATATGCAAATAAAGAAATATGAAAAGCGAATGGTGCCGCTAGTTAGAGCTACCCGTCGCCTTAACGAATAAAATATATAATTTCATTTTTTCGACTGATCGTTAAGATCGATTACCATAGCAGATCAAATCAAATCAAATAATTCTTTATTTGCATAGGCTTGTACACAGCACTTAGGTACAAATCGTCATACATTTGAATGACTTAAAACTATTTATAAGTACTTATGTATAATTTACATGTTAATACATATATATGTTGATACATAAAATATACTAAAGAAATAAATAAACATAATGCGATTCTACCACCGGCACCGGCTCGGAAAGTTGTTTCTGGTCGAGAAGATCCGGCAAGAAACTCGCCAGTTACTCTTTTTAATCGCCAACTTTTTTACAATGGTTTATTATCCTCATACCAAGTCATACAGTCTAATGCAACACAAAATAGAATGAAGCAAATTAAAAGTTAAATATGAGGTAAACCGAAGCGGACCAGTCCCCAAAGGTGGCACCTGTTCACAAGTATGACGTATGTGTCAGCCATCATTTCACTCATCCGATTCCGATTCATTCCGATTCAATCGGAAGATGTTATTAGTATCTATTGATGTTTAATACCACTAATAAACACCTGCTCCTGCTCCATTGTCACATCGTTCGCTTAATCTCAGCTTCATCATCTATATTATCTCCCGATCACTATTATTGATACGCACATATCATACCTATGACTGACTAACATTTGGAATTGAGCTAGGTGTCCTGGTATTGACCTACTGTACGTATTACGAAGCTTAACTGGCCATTGAGATTAATACTCAATAATAGATTCCTGAACGGGTGAGCGACGGTAACTTAATGGATAAGAATGCGCCTTCCATACGGTTTGTAGGCAGACGAACAGACGGATCACCAGATGGTAAGCAATTGCCGCCGCCCATGGACACCCTCGACACCAGTGGAGTCACAAGTGCGCTGCCAACCTTTAAACCCCCCGTATCCCCCGAATTGGGCCTCCGGTACCCTCACTCACGCAGCGAAACACAGCACAGTGCTGCTTCACGCCGGTTTTCTGTGAGGCCGTAGTATCACGTCGAGCCAGCCCATTCATGCCGAAGCTTGGCTCTGCCACGGTAAAGGTTCTTATCCTAGCATGTACTTAAAATATCAGCTTATAGATAGATAGAAACGAGCCTTTATCTTCCTAAAAGGCCGGCAACGCATCTCTACTCCCTCTGATGTGACTGATGTCCATTGGCGACGGTGATCACTTACCATCAGGTGACTCGCTTGCTCGTTTGCCGCACTTTCTCATAAAAAAAAGATAAATGTATCATCGTCATCGTCAGCCCATTTAAGTCCCCACTGCTGGGGCACGGGCCTCCCTCAATCACATGAAGGGTAATTGCCATACTCACCACGCTTGGCAGACGGGTTGGCGAGGGTTTTGATTTAAATGTAGAGTTTTCCTTTTGCTGGGTGCTGATGATCATGCCAGCAGCTTTACCTTAGTCGCCTTTTACGATACCTCGGTAAGAGTGAGGGTGGCCTATTCTACTATGCTGGGGGCCACACGGCCGTAGATGTATAGATACTCTTTATTGTACAACTTACAAAACTTAAAAGCTTGGTATACAGAGATATAATGTACAATTTAGGCGGTCTCATCGCTTCATGTAAAGGACATTAGATGTGAGGGTGGTGAAACCTTTTTGATATTCAACATTGATTAAGTTAATTTATATTATAAATACATACAAATACAAATTCTTTATTTGCAAAATATGGGTAGGTATAAAATGATGTTATGTTTTGTACAATGGTTCGCCATATTTTTTTGGGTTAGACGACCCGTTTGGAACAGTGGTAGTGAACAATGCCTCTGGTGCAAGGGTTGTGGGTTCGATCCCCGCACAGTACAAACATTTGTGTGCATGAACATGTCTGTTTGTATTGGTCTGGGTGTTTGTATTTATTATAAGTATGTATTTACAAAAGAAAAGTACTATATGCATATATTTGTAATTCCGCTGTTGATTCTGATATCCGTAACACAGGTGCTTGAGGTACCTATCTCGGAGTCAGATCAATGTATGTGATGTTGTGAAATATTTATTTATTTAGTTATTATTTATATTTGCCCAAATACATAAAGTACATGTATCTAGATAAGAAAAAATATATACAATATACTCAAACTCAAATAATTCTTTG
Source organism: Marasmia exigua (assembly GCA_019059595.1). NCBI lineage: Eukaryota > Metazoa > Arthropoda > Insecta > Lepidoptera > Crambidae > Marasmia > Marasmia exigua. The sequence goes on along the minus strand of CM032488.1, from coordinate 8,891,331 downwards.
TTTGCATAGGCTTGTACACAGCACTTACAAATCGCCATACATTTGAATGACTTAAAACTATTTATAAGTACTTATGTATAATTTACATGTTAATACATATATATGTTGATACATAAAATATACTAAAGAAGTAAATAAACATAATGCGATTCTACCACCGGCTCGGAAAGTTGTTTCTGGTCGAGAAGATCCGGCAAGAAACTCGCCTGTTACTCTTTTACTACCTACTTATAGATACGTTATAAGGTTAGAGAAGATATATTTCATACCTACAATATAGTATGGATCTGGAAGAGGACTATTAACAGTGCCACTGCAGGGCAAAGGCCTCCATCATATAAATCAAGTTATCGCTACCTCAGTTGTTTCTGTTAAGAAATTCTCATTGTCACCCCGGAGTCTGGAAGCTAGTAGTACCCCGATCCCTCTCCGGTCGTGTCACACTGGTGTCCCATCGGATCATGAGGGCAAGAGAATAGAGAGTGCACTTGTGTTTGCGCACACACTTGAGCATTATAATATATCCTGCGTATATGGCTGATAGATATCTTATGATCACTAACCCAAAGACGACTCGTTTGGAAATGTGGTATAAAAAAATTGTGAACGCTGCCTTTGGTCCAAGGGTTGCGGGTTCGATCCCCGCATAGTACCAAGCCGTGTGGTCCCCGGCAGAGTAGAATAGGCTACCCTCACTCTTACCGAGGTGTCGTAAAAGGCGACTAAGGTAAAGCTGCTGGCATGATCATCAGCACCCAGAGAAGGAAAACTCTGCATTTATATCTAAACCCTCGCCAACCCGTCTGCCAAGCGTGGTGAGTATGGCAATTACCCCTCATGTGATTGAGGGAGGCCCGTGCCCCAGCAGTGGGGACTTAAATGGGCTGACGATGATGATGATGACAGTACCAACATTTGTGTGCATGAACATGTCAGTTTGTATTGGTCTGGGTGTTTTCTATGTATTATAAGTATGTATTTACATTAGAAAAGTATTATATGTATATATTTGTAATCTCACTATTGATTCTGATATCCGTAACACAGGTGCTTGAGCTACCTATCTCGGTGTCAGATCAATGTATGTGATATTGTGAAATATTTATTTATTTAAATATAATAATTGGCCGCCTTCGGTTGGAGAATATTATTATACGATATACATTTTAATAAAACTGCCTAAAGGTTTTAATATATCCAAAATATATCATTTTCAAAACATCAAGCTCCAAAATTGGTATCACTATATATATTAAAGCCACATAAAGGAGTATTTTCAGTGCCATTTTCAGCTGAAAGCAACACCTAACTGCGTTTGGTGTCACACGGATTGAAAATAATTAGCATTGCAGTAGGTACACGATTAATTCATTTTACAATTACTAATTTAATATGTGATGAGATACTAAATTTATTTATATATGTGTGATACAAATACACATATTTTATCCATATTTACACTAGCCTCGATGTGGAAATGCCAGATAAATCATTGTCAAAAGTAGAACTGCGAAGGGTTTACATCGTCAGCCCATTTAGTCCCCACTTACTGGGGCACGGGCCACAATCACATGAGGGGTAATTGCCATACTCGCCCGCTTGCAGACGGGTTGGCGAGAGTTGTGATAATAAATGAGAGTTTTCTTCTCTGGGTGCTTGATGAACAGCCAGCAGCTTTACCTTAGTCGCCTTTTACGATACTCGGTTAGAGTGAGGAGTGGGCCTATTCTACTATGCTGGGGGCCACACGGCCCGTAGTGAGATGTATAGATACTCTCTATTGTACAACTTACAAAACTTAAAAGCTTGGTATACAGAGATATAATGTACAATTTAGGCGGTCTCATCGCTTCATGTAAAGGACATTAGATGTGAGGGTGGTGAAACCTTTTTGATATTCAACATTGATTAAGTTAATTTATATTATAAATACATACAAATACAAATTCTTTATTTGCAAAATATGGGTAGGTATAAAATGATGTTATGTTTTGTACAATGGTTCGCCATATTTTTTTGGGTTAGACGACCCGTTTGGAACAGTGGTAGTGAACAATGCCTCTGGTGCAAGGGTTGTGGGTTCGATCCCCGCACAGTACAAACATTTGTGTGCATGAACATGTCTGTTTGTATTGGTCTGGGTGTTTGTATTTATTATAAGTATGTATTTACAAAAGAAAAGTACTATATGCATATATTTGTAATTCCGCTGTTGATTCTGATATCCGTAACACAGGTGCTTGAGGTACCTATCTCGGAGTCAGATCAATGTATGTGATGTTGTGAAATATTTATTTATTTAGTTATTATTTATATTTGCCCAAATACATAAAGTACATGTATCTAGATAAGAAAAAATATATACAATATACTCAAACTCAAATAATTCTTTGTTTGCATAGGCTTGTACACAGCACTTACAAATCGCCATACATTTGAATGACTTAAAACTATTTATAAGTACTTATGTATAATTTACATGTTAATACATATATATGTTGATACATAAAATATACTAAAGAAGTAAATAAACATAATGCGATTCTACCACCGGCTCGGAAAGTTGTTTCTGGTCGAGAAGATCCGGCAAGAAACTCGCCTGTTACTCTTTTACTACCTACTTATAGATACGTTATAAGGTTAGAGAAGATATATTTCATACCTACAATATAGTATGGATCTGGAAGAGGACTATTAACAGTGCCACTGCAGGGCAAAGGCCTCCATCATATAAATCAAGTTATCGCTACCTCAGTTGTTTCTGTTAAGAAATTCTCATTGTCACCCCGGAGTCTGGAAGCTAGTAGTACCCCGATCCCTCTCCGGTCGTGTCACACTGGTGTCCCATCGGATCATGAGGGCAAGAGAATAGAGAGTGCACTTGTGTTTGCGCACACACTTGAGCATTATAATATATCCTGCGTATATGGCTGATAGATATCTTATGATCACTAACCCAAAGACGACTCGTTTGGAAATGTGGTATAAAAAAATTGTGAACGCTGCCTTTGGTCCAAGGGTTGCGGGTTCGATCCCCGCATAGTACCAAGCCGTGTGGTCCCCGGCAGAGTAGAATAGGCTACCCTCACTCTTACCGAGGTGTCGTAAAAGGCGACTAAGGTAAAGCTGCTGGCATGATCATCAGCACCCAGAGAAGGAAAACTCTGCATTTATATCTAAACCCTCGCCAACCCGTCTGCCAAGCGTGGTGAGTATGGCAATTACCCCTCATGTGATTGAGGGAGGCCCGTGCCCCAGCAGTGGGGACTTAAATGGGCTGACGATGATGATGATGACAGTACCAACATTTGTGTGCATGAACATGTCAGTTTGTATTGGTCTGGGTGTTTTCTATGTATTATAAGTATGTATTTACATTAGAAAAGTATTATATGTATATATTTGTAATCTCACTATTGATTCTGATATCCGTAACACAGGTGCTTGAGCTACCTATCTCGGTGTCAGATCAATGTATGTGATATTGTGAAATATTTATTTATTTAAATATAAAAATTGGCCGCCTTCGGTTGGAGAATATTATTATACGATATACATTTTAATAAAACTGCCTAAAGGTTTTAATATATCCAAAATATATCATTTTCAAAACATCAAGCTCCAAAATTGGTATCACTATATATATTAAAGCCACATAAAGGAGTATTTTCAGTGCCATTTTCAGCTGAAACAACCTAACTGCGTTTGTGTCACACGATTGAAATAATTAGCATTGCAGTAGGTACACGATAATGCATTTACATATACTACTTTAATATGTGATGAGATACTAAATTATTTATATATGTATGATACAAATACACATATTTTATCCATATTTACACTAGCTCGATGTGGAAATGCCAGATAAATCATTGTCAAAAGTAGAACTGCGAAGGGTTTACATCGTCAGCCCATTTAAGTCCCCACTACTGGGGCACGGGCCACAATCACATGAGGGGTAATTGCCATACTCGCCACGCTTGGCAGACGGGTTGGCGAGAGTTGTGATATAAATGCAGAGTTTTCCTTCTCTGGGTGCTGATGAACATGCCAGCAGCTTTACCTTAGTCGCCTTTTACGACACCTCGGTAAGAGTGAGGGTGGCCTATTCTACTCTGCCGGGGACCACACGGAAAAGGGTTTTACTAACGTTATTTATATTACCCGATTACGGGGATGCAAAAAGGAGGGTTATGATTTTGACCTGTATGTACGACGTACGACCACGGCGATACGGCATAATAATTTCAGCAGAGACAATTTTCTTCAGGTGAACTTCGTTGTTGTGAGGCATCTAAAGAAAATGTTTAAATTTGACTAACCGGATTGCGCAATTGGTAGTGACCCTGCCTCTTACGCCAAAGGTCGTGGGTTCGATCCCCACCCTGGACAAACATTCGTGCGATGAACACTTGTGTTTGTTTAGTGTCTAGGTGTAATTATGTATTTAAGTATATAATTGTGTTCCTCTGCTGTCTGATATCTGTAACACAAGTGCTTAAGCTACTTAGTACGGAATCAGGTCAACCTAAGTATAACCTAAAAGTATTAGCCTATAATCTGTCCCAGTGCAGGGCAAAGGTCTCCACCATAGAAATCAAGTTAACGCTACTATGATGGAATTAGGCTTAATCATCACGCTTGCCTAATGCGGATTAGTGAGCACTAACTCGAGCTATGTTCGGAAAATTCGAAACATACTTTCAACCCCAAAATTACGGCCCGGTACTTAAACCACTAGACCAACAGGGCGTTTTCTTTTCTATGCAATCAATTTCGTTTTATAACCATCTTGCGTTATCCAATCAAGCATTTAATTGAAGATAAAACTCCATACCCACAAACAAATTTCCAATTTCACTAATAGACAATTCGTTATTGAACCGACGCAAACGGTTACCAATAGAGCCGGGAATCGAACCTAGATACCATCGCCCCATTGAGTGAACAAGCTTGAAATAATGCATACACGCCTCCGTTTTAACGCGGAATCAGAGGTATTGATCTATTATCAATAAGCCTTTGCAGAAATTAATAACAGGCAAATAATTCTAACAGGACGATTATCAAACAGTATGAAAACACACACAGGTAATAGTTTTCGTCCATTGAACACACACACGCGAGCTTCCAATCACACACGACGCCGCAGAGTTTTATAATAAACACATAAAATCATTATTTGATGATTCGGAGTGCAAGCAGTCATTGGGATGGGTTGCCACCCTCAGGGGGTCGCCTCATCCCCCAAACTGTGGGAGTGCGATGCTGCAGCGTCGGTTGCAACTTTAGTGTGGCCGGCGAGGCTGATGGGAACGCGTGCTTTAACACCAACGCGACCCGCGAAAAAAACCCATCGCGCCCAAAAAAACCACCCAAACTACCCGAAAAAACACCAAAAAACATACAAAACTAAACGGCCTAAAACCCCAAAAAAAATTTCGGAAAACTTTCGAAAGACCAAAAATTTGGTTCGAAATTCAAAATTTTTTGGCGCATGCGTATCGGGTCCGCTTCCGCCCGCCGTCACATTCAAGAGTTAGGTTTATGCAATAGACAATATTAAGTTTCCCACATAATCAAATAGTTATTAAGTGACTTTGTAAACATATTCAGCAACACTTGAACTCTCACAATAGACTTTGAAACAACCGGTTTTCGTTTATACAAACTGTAAAACTAGTGTTAAGGCAACTGAAGGCTGTTCGGCTCGGATCTGTCGTCAAAGGGCTACAGTAACATCGTCGACCATCCGGGAAGAAAAGCTAAGAAGATAAGACGAAGAAGGAAGAAGAAACCCATGGATCAACAGCACAAAACCCCATGGACTTCTAGATGCTGTTACACATAAGTTAAATGCGCAAGAAGCTGAAAAGACCCATGAACTCATAGCAAAGGGGGGTCTAGGAAACAACAAATAAAAACCAGCGCCATTTGACGATAAAGAAACACGTTTTTTCGCAATAGAACAAGTTTTAAGTTTATATCAACCGTTATTACAAGAAAACAATAGAAAAGAGAATTTAAACATTTGAGTTCTTTAAGTACATTTAAACAACACTGGTTAATTTTGGAACTTTTCGATTGAGTTACTTTGAGTTTTATATGCAGACTCTCTATATAATTATCTAGTGGAAGTAATTTAGTGAAAGACTCTGGACTTAAAAAATAAGGCTAAGTGATATTTGAAAAATTTGGCGAAATAGTTTTGGAAGAGTTTCGACCAATTTCATCAACCGTTCCTGATTGTATGGAAGATGAAAACAAATTAAGGGAAAAAATTGTGCCTTAAATTGGCCTTAAATTAATAGTAAAAAGGTAAGATAAAATTACGCCAAGAAAAAGTTACAAAAACTACTAAATTTACCAAGTTTACCTACCTGTTGAAACAATTCTAGATTTCTTTAATAGTACAAAATTAAAAAGTAAATTGAAGTTAGACTAAGTTAAAACTTATGTTATTTCTATACCTGTAACGTTTTATATATTATATGAGTATAAAATTGAACGGGCTTAAGATAACATTCCATAACAAGACAATACAAAAGAATTAGATCAGTTTGTTAAGAAACTGGAAGAACTGATAAAGAATTAGAAAAGGACAAGAGATAAGAAATAAAAGAACTAAGATATATTATACAAGACGTAGAAGAAGAATTAAGACCTTAGTTTTCTTCTGGATTAGACGGAGATCTACAAACTACAAAATTAAGGTAAGTTGCTGATGTAATTTCATACAAAGAGTCTGATCCATTATCGCTTAAAATTTTTGAGACTAGGCGAATTTGCATAACCAAAATTTTGAGTGATTATGTATTTTTATATCACAATGGATCAGATTCTGCTATCTTCAATATAAGTCTTATTTTAAGTGTAATTTTTAATTAAAACCTAAAGGGCCAATGAGGCGTCACGAAAATCAGCGGCAAAACAAAATGGAGTCCCGTGTTTGTCTCGCTCGCACCATGGAATAATTTTATATGTCACATTCGCGATGTTCTTATTAGCTTAATCAGCGTTGGTACATACTTCTTCATCTTCTAGTTTATCAATTAGCATCTTAATATTAATAGGCATATATGTATGATTTAAATTATTATACATTGAACTGAAAGAATTAAAAAAATCATCGCCATCATCACTGTCATTGAATTCTGAAAATTTTCTGCCCAGAAAACGGCACATGCTGTAGACGCACACTTGCATCGTAAGCTAAGAATGACATAGAAACATTCCGGCTTACTTTCGTTTTCGCCAAGTCAAGTTCAGGATGTGCTGATGATTCGGGGGGCGCAGTGCGCATGCCCGAGTCATCGCAGTCATTGCCCAGCCAAGTTATTGATTTCAGCCATGTTGGAAAATGCGGGGGGTAGGGGGTCATTTACCAGCGCGATAGTTTTCACAACGCTCAATTATATGGGGTGGGTAGGGGGGCGAAAAAATGTATGCATCGATACGGTAGGATTTCGTATTAAATTCTGTTGGCAACGCCTATGGGCGGAATTCATGACAACGCTGGAAATATTGATGAGATATTTAATTATGTTTGGTATGGATGAGTATGTTTCGCTGTACGTGAAATTCTTTTGTACTCGTCTGAGAGAAACTTTAATTAATTTTGTATGGGAAACACTTCGGTTGTCGTCTACTACGAATATTTATTTAGTATTACTATGCTCAAAATGACTGATTCTATCTTCATAATTATAAATCTTCAAGGCAGCTAAAATAATCTTAGGAATATATAATATTTCCGAAAATCTACTTACATCAAAGGAAGCTAATCTTAGGCCTTTAAGTAAAGATGAAGGCATTTAAACTTCAGCTTCTAACATCATTAAGAATTATAGTATTCTTGAAGAAATCGTAAATGATGTTAAATATTAAAATGTTGGAATTGTCACCTTTCAAAAATTAGAAACATCAAGCGAACATTTTGTACCGGTATGGGAGTGGAACTTGCTACTCTAAATATCATTGGGGTGCATACAGCTGCGCTAAAAGAGTCGATGGATCGTTGAACTATAGAATCTGGATACGACTTCGGTACTTTTACGCCGCTGGCTCATCAGTGACCCTAACCGAGTCTTAGCTTTCGGAACAAGAGATTGCTTTTTCGACTTTGGTCGATCCTGCCCTACTTCTTGCTAGTCCTTGAAAATGAAAATAGTGGAATGACACCTATGTGTAAAATGTTCTTGACATCTATGAAGAATTATAATACTCTTTGGATATTAAATGAAAGGGAGTTTAGCAACCTTCCCAAATTAACTCTAAAATGCATCCTGGAGACCTATTTTTGATTCACTCGTATGACTTAGCGTCGTCGCATGCGACGTAAGTCACATTCGCCTTCTAAGTCGCATGAAGCCGATTTTCCTTATTTTTGAATCATTCGATTTCGATGTTGTTAATATAATACGGTAAATTGACATTCAAGGGTTAGAATGCAGAATTTTACAAAATTGTATCTTCCGCATTGCAAACGGAACGCAAAAACCAAATAATATTGGCTGAATATGAAAATCTTTGTGTTTTTGTCACAAAAAACTTTGAATGTCACATTGTGTCAACTGTCAAAACCAGTCAAATCAAAGTTTTGAAATTCTAATATTTTGTTTAACCGAATCTCCCTCATAATGTTGTGCTGTATATGTGTTTGTTTGTTTGTATACGCTTTATAATTTTGTTTTAGGTGGTAATAAAAATCAGAATGAGTAAAATATCATTACACCGGTCATCTTCTCAATATAACGTGTCTCTTTAATCGACATTGGCAGAGTTATATAAGTGTTCGCCGTGGGCAACACAGTAGCAGCCATAATTAAAAATATATATATATATATTTTGTTTGTGCTTTTGACAACTATTTTGACGTTGCTTCTACCGCTCGTTTTAAGTCATTGAGGTAATAACTATTTACCTCAATGCTTTAAGTCACCCGAACAACGAGTGGGTGGGGTCACTCAGGGGTTGCAAGCGAATGATTCAAAAATGAGGAATATGGTATGTCGAAGGAAAATCAATATAAATCGTGCGTTCGACACGTCGCTAAGTCATACGAGTAAATCAAAAATAGGTCTCCTGACCTATCTCAATTTGATGATTGTTCACTGGGGTTTTCAAATCGCAACGTATGGAGTTTGGGCCAATACTTTATAAAGTCAACGTTCTAATTATATGTGACAACTTTTATGGAGTTTAGGTCTACAAATAAATTATGAATAGCTAGATAATCTGTTCGGTCATTTTGTATGGGGAATACAAAATGTTTTGTGCGAATTTCGAAAAATATTTCAGACTAAATTTTTCGGTTTTTGTCGTATAGCACCCACTATGCTATTTTCAAATAAATTATAAGCCTAGGTCACCTATACAATAATAAGGAATCGATTGGTACCTCATTCATCAAAATTTCCGTGCAGCTGAATTCTTACATCGAACCACCCGCAAGCGATTGTCATTCCATACTCATCATCTCGATGGATGGCGGTCTAATAGGTACTGTGCGTTTCTCGCGGAACTTTCTGTTCTGTGGAACGGTTTGGCTGCAGGAGTATTTCCAGACGGCTACGACTTAGAGACCTTCAAGAGAAGAGCGTACTCTTTTTTAAAAAGGCAGGCAACACATTAGCGATATCTCTGATTTCGCGGATGTTCATGGGCGGCGTTGATTGCTTTCCATCAGGTGACTCGTTTGCCCATTTGTCCGCCTTTAGCATAAAAAAAATGCCAGAATCTTTGAACATACAAACATATTTACATACTTACATACATAGACGCCCTGTTGGTCTAGTGGTTTAAGTGCCGGGCCGTGATCTTAGGGGCCTGGGTTAGATTCCCAGGTCGAGCGAAAAGTACTTATATGTATCTAATTTTTCGGACATAGATCGGGTTTATGATTACCAATCTGCATTTGGCAAGCGTGGTGATTAAGCCATAATCCCATCATAGTAGCGATAACTTCATTTCTATGATGGAGGCCTTTGCCCTGCAGTGGGGACAGTGTATAGGCTGATACTTTTTACACATAGACTGCTAAAATCATAACCCTTCCTTTTTAGCTTCGCCGTAGTCGGGTAAAAAGATGATTTCATATGTACCCCGAATTCGGAAGCGATGGCTTCGAAAGCAAACGTGAATGACACGTTGAGGTGATCAAGATGACTGATTGATGATGAAGATATTTTTTTTGGGATCTGCTTAAACATCATCTCTTCCTTAGCAAATTTTGTGATAGAAATAAAAAAAAATATGAGGTAGTAGGTAAGCGATTGCCGCCGCATGAATAATACCAGTGAATTCACAAGTGCGCTGCCAATCATCCAAGTCCCCTCCCTCCCGGATTGGGGCTCCGGTACCCTTACTCAGCGACAGCAACATTTGAACACCTCCCAGATTGGGTCTCCGGTAACCTCACTCAGCGACATCAACATTTGAACACCTCTCAAAGATAAAAACCGTTTGTTTCTGGTTTAGTCACTCATAACACTGATCTAAGTATTGCCTCAGGATAATCTACAGTTCTATAATAAATTAAGCCTCTTTATAGCCAATCTTAAACTTCAGGGAACAAGGAAATCATATATTTTGAGGCATTTACGTTTGCCTAGTTTTATTAGAAAGGTTGAGGATCTATTTGTTCCTAGTCAACTTGTTTCACAAGGCTAATAAAAAACCGGCGAAGTGCGTGTCGGGCCACGAGCAATGTATGGTTCCGTAGTTGTCTATAATGTGTGGGACAGGACATTGTGTTATTTATTTGGGATTAGTTTATTAGAGTTAATCGTTTTATAAATATTATAAAGTTAAATATTTGTACCGTTAAAGTCGCTTTAACTATTTAAGGCGATGGGTAGCCTTAATTAGCGACACCATTCGTTTTTAATTGTTAGCTACTAAACCGGAACTATTTTAAACAATGTCGGGGTCACAACCTCTCGGCAAACACTTATACTATTTATTAAATAACCAGGCACAAATGATGGGTTCAACGCGTACGCGAAATTTGGATTGGTTTCCTATGTATTATAAGTATGTATTTACAAAAGAAAAGTATTATATGTATATATTTGTAATCCCACTGTTGATTCTGATATCCGTAACACAGGTGCTTGAGCTACCTATGTCGGAGTCAGATCAATGTATGTGATGTTGTCAAAAAAAAACTTTGCAATCCTTTTACAGGGGAACCAGACCAGACCTATCCGGAACGTGCAGGTTTCCTCACGATGTTTACCCTCACCGCCGAGCTAATGGTAGAAATATGCACATAGATTGCATACATACCTACAGGGTGCATCTGTGGATATTTACATTCCTTCAACCACGTGTTCTAACCTAAACTTTTCTAAATTCGTCGAAATATTTTTTCGAATCTCCATACAAAATGATCAAGTCACGTGACCGACTTTGAATGAAAAGTTTTTTTTATGCGAATTGCCAAAAGTTAAAAAATTTGACAGATACACCCTGTATACTGAAAGTATTGTAACTAAATTAGCATGTTTTCTTATCGCTCAACGATAGTTATCTTTGTTTGACGATAAGGTATTTAAGGTGACGGGTAGGGCACACTAGCGACGCCAATCGATTTTAATTTTTAGCTACTAAATCGGATCTACTTGAAACAATTTCGGGGTTACGACCTCTTGGTAAACACTTACACTTTTTATTAAATAACCATGCACAAATGTTGGGTCCGTTTTTGTACGCGAAAAATTGATTCACGCCAAAAGCGGCCACTTTTAGTGTGAATGAATTTTCCGCGTACAAAAACGAACCCAACATTTGTGCATGGTTATTTAATACACAGTACAAGTGTTTGCCAAGAGGTTTTACCCCGAAATTGTTTAAAATAGATCCAGTTTACTAGCTAAAGATTAAAATCGATTAGCGTCGCTAGTGTGCCCTACCCGTCACCTTAATAATAGTTGCTGGGCAGTCATTGAGGATAAAAATATACATTGTTAAATTCGATCGCAACATGACGATATTGAATAAAAAACCTCATAACACCCAGTTCTACGAATTGGACGTTAGAGTGGAATGTGTTTTTTTGTGTCTAACGGTAAACAAATACAATAATATCACAATCGGTACCGTGAAAAGTTGCTCTCACGACGCCATCGCGCCGCGGACAAGATGCAAATGCCTGCAAAACACGAGCTGAGTTAGGGCTGTCTGTACCTAGATAAAATAATAAAACACTGAGAACCGGCGCGAAGCAGCACTGTGCTATGTAACGCGTTTCGCGGCGTAAGTGACGGTACCGGAGGCCAAATAGAATAGAAAAGAATAGAAAATATTATTCAGCAACAACTTAAAACTAGTTACATTTATCTTAGAACTAAAAGAAACTTTTGTGCCGAAAAGGTGACCCTCAGCATAATGCCAAGACATAATAATGCCGAGGCGCTGGTTTTCAGGGGCACCTACGGTGGGATGACAGAGGCACTATGCATAAAATTATTGAAATAAAATATAGGAGGTACAATACACTCAAAACAGTTACAATTATATAAAGATGAAGCCCACGAGAAATTTAATATTACTATCGTAGAATTTTAAGTAATTATACTACACATTTTTTGCACTTCTAAATTATTTCAAAATATAAAATATAATAACTTGCCGCTTTTTTAAGATTAAAAATCTGAGGGAAAGAGAGGTTTAATGGCAACTTGTGACTCCACAGGTGTATGTAGTGAGTGTCCACAGTGTCCGCTGGCTAAATGACCTGTAGTGGATCTGGACCGACGCAAAACGCCACCTTTTATCCTATTTTCAGCCATCACAGTTCAGTTGTAGGGAGCAATGGTAGCTCAGTGGATTAGTACACACCTTCCATGCTTCCGTGGTTCGAATCCGATCATTCACCTCAGGATTTTTCAAATCTATGTGCGTATTTCTACCATTAGCTAGTGGTAAGGGATAACAGCATGATTCTACTCTGCCGTTTAGTCCCAGGTAGAGTAGAATAGGCCACCCTCACTCTTACCGAGGTGTCGTAAAAGGCGAGACGGTAAAGCTGCTGGCATGATCGTCAGCACTCAGAGAAGGAAAACGCTTTTTGAAAAAATTTACTATTTGAGCACTAGTAAAGCTTCATTCATTATTATATTCACTAATTATTACCTTTAGAAATCCAAAATGCTTCGGTTTTTTTTTCCGTGTACATCAGCATTATCTTTACGTTCATTCCTAGTTGTGTCCCAAACTGGATTCGGAGAACCCGAGTTTAGTTTCCGGAAACATAATTATCGTAATAATTAAATTCTGGATAGCTTCTGATCATATCCACTTTTAATGTGTATGAGACCAATGCGTTGTGTTTTTTTTTATATCAGAGGTGGCAGACGCGCAGACGGATCACCTGATGGTAAGCAATTCCGCCGCCCATGGACACCCGCAACACCAGTGGAGTCACAAGTGCGCTGCCAACCTTTTCCCCTTCCTCCCCATTGGGCCTCTGGTAACCTCACTCACACGGCGAAACACAGCGCAGGCGCTGCTTCACGCCGGTCTTCTGTGAGGCAGTGGTATCACTCCGGTATGAGCGATGTTCAGCATGTATGGCAGAAGAAATGACTAATTATATAATTTCAATGTATATTATTAAACTAATGATAAGTGATGGTTGTAATTTAATAAATGACATTAAAAAAAATCAACCCCATTAAAAGAACCACAAAGCAAATGATGACATCTGCTACCCACACAGAAAAACTATTAAGTACTTATAATTAATCAAGACGTGAATTAACACCATATTTATTATGTGATACAACATTGTGTACTCACATATTTTACTCGACGTTTCGGCTACGTTACAGCAGCCGTGGTCACGAGCGGACACATGATGTCCGCTCATATGTATAGTTGCTCATATGTAGATATATAGTTATAATGCAACGCGAAAATTTAAAAAACTAATACTTTTTAATAAAAAAGATGTGTATGAGTAAATTATATGTAAGTGATTCTATATCTTTTTTAAATAGGAAGTAGTTTAGTATACTTTCAACCTTAATGAAACATTTAACAACCCTACAGTATTCGATGGACACGACATCGGCCTCGGTAATGTAATAAGACGCATTTTTCTTTGACAAAAACATGCGCAAACGCACTTAATGGTGTTAGAAAATTGACGCGATGTGCGCTTGACCGGGGAACGGACGGAATGGAGACTCAACTTGATAATTGCATTTTTTTTTCATTGCAAAAATGTATTTTTTTTTAAAGTTTGGTTGGGTGAAACCGGACGGAGTTGGACCAGCAGTTTTGTAGTTGTTTTTTTTATGTGATAGGTAGGCAGACAAGCAGACGGATCATCTGATGGTAAGCGTTCGCCGCCGCCCATGGACGCTCGCGACACCAGTGGAGTCACAAGTACGCTGCCAACCTTTAAACTCCCATTTCTCCCGGATTGGGCCTCCGGTACCCTCACTCACGCAGCGAAACACAGCACAATGCTGCTGCACGCCGGTTTTCTGTGAGGCCGTGGTATCACTCCGGTCGAGCCGGCCCATTTAAGCGCAAGCTTGGCTCTCCCACGGTCAAAAAAGTTGTTTCATTAGTTCATGGACATGTAATAGTTCAATGACTAAATAAAGTTAGCTATGGTACCTAGCCCATTACCTACATGAGTGCACCAGACTGACGACTAATGAGAAAAATAACTTTTATTTTTATTAAGAAAATTAACAGCATTACAGGTTGCATTAACATTGTTTTTTAAGTTACAAAGAGTAAAGCTAATAACAAGTTTCCCTTATTTATACAATTGATAAAAGTACCTAAGTATAATGTGTTAAATAGAATAGCCTAAACAATGCGTTTACCCATAAGCTGCACCATGCCAAATCATACAGAATTTTCAGATATAAAGAGAGAAATTAAGGTGGAAAATAAGATAATATAGAAAGTAGTTAAACGACTTTATACTACTAATATGGAGAAGAATGTACTATAGAGGAGAATAATTACGGTCATAACAGCTTCATCAAAAGTGTAACGGTGGAGAAGAAGAATCAAGAAGCATGGCAGTGTTGACCAGCAAAAACGGCACTCGTACCATATTTTTCTCGAAGCAATTCAGGCCATTTTCAACCTTAATTCTCAGTGACGTACGAATTGTATATGTTTAAGTTCAATGCGAATATTTATATGCAATGTAGGGAATATCTTAGTTTGAAAACTAGCTGTCTGGTATGAATTTTCAGGGGCATTTATTTCCTTACAATATTTTCCTCTGAGTGACAAAACATTTCAAAAATGTTAAGTAGAGTCTCCCTCTCTACATCTCCGCGCATCGGATCCATGCGCTTTTTACATTGCGCATTCTTCCCGCGCATTCCGACGCGCAAAACAGCTGACTGTACCCGTGCGACAACCTTGCAAATATTAGCACAGGTCAACTGGCAGGAAACAAAAACTGTAAGGCTTTTTTTATAATTTTTTTGTTAAACCTTTATTAATTAAAACGGCCTTATAAAGCAGTTAGATAGATAGATATTCTTTATAGTACAAAAACAAAATACAAGTATGATACAATAACAACAGACAGTACGATAAGGCGGCCTTATTCATCATCATCATCATCATCAGCCCATTTAAGTCCCCACTGCTGGGGCACGGGCCTCCCTCAATCACATGAAAGGTAATTGCCATACTCACCACGCTTGGCAGACGGGTTGGCGAGGGTTTTTATATAAATGCAGAGTTTTCCTTCTCTGGGTGCTGATGATCATGCCAGCAGCTTTACCTTAGTCGCCTTTACGACACCTCGGTAAGAGTGAGGGTGGCCTATGCTATTCTGCCGGGACCACACGGTCTTATTGCTTATAGCGATTTCTTCCAGACAACCTTTCGGTTGAGGAAAGAAATAACAGTTTTTATTCTTTTTTCAAAACGTTTGTAAAATTTCTGGAAAAAATACTGCTCTATAACACTGTTTTAGCTAACACTGGTTTATTGAACGTGTATGAATAAAGTATTTAATATTTTTGAACCCTGATGGTAAATAACATTACTTACCTACTGCGCTGGCTCAGCGATCCAAAGGGCAAGACCCACGTCTTGGCCTCCGACGTCAAAGTTCGCCATTTTTTGCGGTCCTGTGCCAATGTCCGCCCAATCGTGCACGTTGAGTGCTTTGAGGTCCTTGGCGACTTTCGTTCCCTCCACACTGGACCCCTATAAGGGCGTCGAGAAGTTTAAATACTTGGATGTACCATCACCGATACAAATCGTAGGGAGGATGAAATCAATGCTCGCGTAGTAAGCGCCCTGATATGTTCCGCCGACCTCCACAAGGTGTTGGTGTCCAAGTTAAATAACATTAACAAATAAAAAAATATTCCAAACGTACCCCGGGCTCCACAGCGACAGCTTTGGACGCAACTGGGAATCACACGCTAAAATTAATCATCATCATCAGCCTATCGCAATCCACTGCTGGACGTAGGCCTCTTCAATTGTTCGCCACTGTGATCTATCCATGGCTTCTCGCATCCAGCTTTTACCAGCCATCCTGTGCAGACCGTCCCCCCCCACCTAGCCAGAGCGGTGAAGATCGCGGGAATCCATTGGATGCGGGAGGCACAGGACCGATCTGTGTGGAGAACATTGGTTGAAGCCTATGTCCAGCAGTGGACGTCTATTGGCTGAAATGATGATGATGGATAAAATATTTGGAAGTAGGTGCTTTTGCAATATTGAACATAGGTACTTTGACTCATAAATGCTGCATTCTTGTTTCCGCTTATGCACTTACTTCCACTTGATTTCTGCTGCCCTGTAATGTAATTTATGGATGATTTGGATGTAACAAGGTTTAGCAGCTAGCAATTAAAATCGATTGGCGTCGCTAGTGTGCCCTACCCGTCACCTTAAAGCACACATTTTATAGGTAAGTAAGGAAAAATAGGAAAGATATCCACAGTTGTTCAAATTCTTACTGAAAAAACTGAAAAATTCTTCTAAATACCATACCATACCGAATACCGCACCATACCAATATTATACATGTGAAAGGGCGTGTGTCTGTCTCTCTGTTTGTCCATCTTTCACGGCAAAACGGAACGGCGAATTGACTTGAACTTTTAGGTGGAGATAGTTGAAAGGATGAAAAGTAATTTAGACTACTTTTTGTCTATTTCTAACGCGAACGATGCCGCGGGCAAAATCTAGTCCATTTATAAAAACTTTCACCAGATGTGGTTTTAATAGCTCAATCTTCCTAACATAGCCGGAGCTATTCAGTGTATAAAAATCCAGAACCAACAAAAATCGTGTATTTTCAAAGGCTCTTGAGCAACTTTCGAGTCAAGTCTCGAGTGCTCCGGTCAATATTGACAGACGAGAATGCGTATTTCGTGCGCGTGAGCAGGTCTCAAAGTTAGGTGCGATGTGAAAATAGCAATGTGGAAGATCGCTCATAGTGATCAATCCGCCTTCGTTGTACATCTGTAATACCTAGTATTAAGTTATCATACATTGTTTTGAGTGCCATATAAAATATATTCATTCATTCATTCAATATTCTTGTAATAGTCAGAGCGCAAAGTTTCGTGTCTGTCGCTTCAAATATCTTCTACCTATGGCTTAGGTCATATCATTATAATCACCTCAGAGCCCGGGGTACGCTTGAACCATGATGCAGGACCTGGAGAGCGAACCAAAAGATGACCTTCGCATCCCGACAGGGAAACCAGACAAACTGAGTCATGGTTATATGATTCAGAAACCATCTGAAACATGCAGGTTTCCTGGTAGGTCCTGTTTTCTTTCACCGCCGCGAATACGCACATGGATTAGAAAAATCCAGACGTCAATAATCATCATCATTTCAGCCAATAGACGTCCACAGCTGGGCACAGGCATCCCAAAATGTTCTCCCCAAAGGTCGGTCCTGTGCCGCCCACATCCAATGGATTCCCGCTATCGTCGGTCCGGTTCCTGTACGTGACCTACACTCGAGGACCTTTCCTTCCGACCCAACAGCCGTCTTTTCTCCTCGGTATAAGCCTTGCCCATTACCAATTAAGGCGTGCAATCCTTTGGGCTCTTCATTTGTATCAAAACCCTCGCCAACCCGTCTGCCGAGCGTGGTGAGTATGGCAATTACCCCTCATGTGATTGAGGGAGGCCCGTGTCCCAGCAGTGGGGACTTAAATGGGCTGACGATGAATCCTTTGGGCTATGTCTGTGACCTTAGTTTGTTTTTATGCTAGAGGCGGACAAACGAGCAAGCGAGTCACCTGATGGAAAGTAATCATCGCCGCCCATGAACATCCGCCTAATAATAGTTCTCCTGCCGATCTCATAATTTCTGATACGATCATGCAAGGAGATTCCGAACATAGCCCTCTCCATTGCTCCCTGGCTCCCATTGAGCCTCCTTATTCAATACTTAGATTCAAACTGCGACCTTCTGTTTGTAATACGTATTCTTATCCATACTCACCACGCTTGGCAGACGGGTTGGCGAGGGTTTTGATATAAATGCAGAGTTTTCCTTCTCTGGGTGCTGATGATCATGCCAGCAGCTTTACCTTAGTCGCCTTTTACGACACCTCGGTAAGAGTGAGGGTGGCCTATTCTACTCTGCCGGGACCACACGGCGAGTATGGCAATTACCCCTCATGTGATTGAGGGTGGCCCGTGCCCCAGCAGTGGGGACTTAAATGGGCTGATGATGATTCTTATCCACTGTGCTATCAACGCTATTCTCTTATGTTCATCATCATCAGCAACCCACACTCGTCCACTGCTGGACATAGGTCTCCCCTAAAGCACGCCACTGCTCCCGATTTTCGGCCACTCTCATCCAGCCCATACCAGCCAGCCTTCGAATGTCATCATCCCATCTTGTCGCAGGGCGTCCTACACTACGCTTACCGAGTCGCGGTTTCCACTCAAGGACTTTACGGCTCCAACGGCTGTCAGTTCTGCGGCTAATATGACCAGCCCACTGCCACTTCAGTTTGCTAATTCGGTGTATTTATATTTCTCTATATGTATATTTCTCTTATGTTATTAATTAATTAATTTACTTTACTATCCATTAAGAGACTATCCGTAACGTGCAGGTTTCCTCACTAAATTCACAGACTCCTATCTAATCTTTATTAGAAAACGTAACCTACGCAGCTTTCTTGCAACTATAAAAACATACTACACACAGTTTGTCTCAGTAATCCGATCGCCAATAAAAGCTGGTCGTCTATTAATTAGGTTGATGGCGACTGGGCTGCGCGAGCGCCGTTATACGGTGACCATATACAAATAAACCCTTACAATGTTGGAAGAGATTGCATCGCGTTTAGTGGAAAGCGTGGTATTTAGTTTACTGTAAAATATATGAGATCGTCTGTTTCAAATTTCTTTTTAACGGACTTCTAAAGCAAAAGGAGGTTATCAATTCGACTATATATTAATCAGGATTCCATTGCTCAAAGGGAAAAACCGTTATAAGATTAAATTAATCTAATTTGGGAACGTGTGAAGGTATTAGCCGGCTCGACCGGAGTGATACCACGGTCTCACAAATAACCGATGTGAAGCAGCACTGTGCTGTTCGGTGCGTGAGTGTGGGTATCGGAAAGGGGGGTTCAAAGTTTTGCAGAGCACTTGTGACTCTTCTGGTGTCGCGGGTGTCCAATCGCTTATCATCTGCTGTCTGCTCATGTGGCACCTATCACATAAAAAAAGTACAAGGCAGAAGATGGTAAGCAATTACCGCAATGGTAAGCATCGACATCTGAAACACCAGATAATTAATGATGAGATGTTACGTATAGTAGAGTCATCGTCATCGTCAGCCCATTTAAGTCCCCACTGCTGGGGCACGGGCCTCCCTCAATCACATGAGGGGTAATTGCCATACTCACCACGCTTGGCAGACGGGTCGGCGAGGGTTTTGATATAAATGCAGAGTTTTCCTTCTCGGGTGCTGATGATCATGCCAGCAGCTTTACCTTAGTCGCCTTTTATGACACCTCGGTAAGAAAGAGGGTGGCCTATTCTACTCTGCCGGGACCACACGGCCATATAGTAGTAAAGTATCAGCCTATATACTGTCCCACTGCAGGGCAAAGGCCTCCATCATAGATTCAAGTCACCGCTACTATTATGGGATTAGGCTTAATCACCACGCTTGCCTAATGCGGATTGGTGGTTACAAACCCGAGTACGTTCGAAAAACTCGAAGCATACGTTTTGCTCGAATCGAACCCAGGACCCCAAGATCATGGTCCGGTACTTAAACCACTAGACGTACGAATAGATTGCTCTTTATCGTGCTTTATTAATGCTTTTTTTAGAACGAGTTCATCGTCATCGTCATCGTCAGCCCATTTAAGTCCCCACTGCTGGGGCACGGGCCTCCCTCAATCACATGAGGGGTAATTGCCATACTCACCACGCTTGGCAGACGGTTTGGCGAGGGTTTTGATATAAATGCAGAGTTTTCCTTCTCTGGGTGCTGATGATCATGCCAGCAGCTTTACCTTAGTCGCCTTTTACGACACCTCGGTAAGAGTGAGGGTGGCCTATTCTACTCTGCCGGGAACCACACGGCATGGTATAATATAACGCCATTAAGTCCAGGAGGATGCGACCGGAATGTCAGTGTTTCTGTAAAAATTAAAAATGAAGTCAAAAAAACTAAATTTAATATTAAAACCAGCATCGGACGTGTCAACAAAATGATTAACGTTTTTTACACTTGCTTATTCCGATGTCATTACCGCCGTAATGCAAGTACTGCAAAAAACTGCGCAAGAGTTGGTCATTCATTTATTTGTTATTTTTCCATCTGGCGATTCTATTAGCGGGACTATTAAGCCATTTGTGCACGTGTATTTTTACTTCTATGGTTTATTGGTTGAATATCGATGCCCCTTATGGTGACGGGTAGGGCACACTAGCGACGCCAATCGATTGTGATTTTTAGCTTCTAAACCGGATCTATTTTAAGCCATTTCTGGATTACAACCTCTCGGCAAACACTTATACTATTTATTAAATAACCATGCACAAATGTTGGGTCCAACGCGTACGCGAAAAATTGATTCACGTTCAAAAACGGCCACTTTTGGCGTGAATCAATTTTTCGCGTAGAAAAACGGACCCAACATTTGTGCATGGTTATTTGATAAATAGTTTAATTGTTTGTCTAGAGGCTGTAACCGAAATTGTTTAAAATAGATTCGGTTTAGTAGCTAAAAATTAAAATCCATTGGCGTCGCTACTGTGCCCTTCCCGTCCACCTTAAGAGGGCTCGTTCGGTCCAGTATCGCCGCCATTTGATTTTTATCAATGTGGGACTTGAAATAAGTAAAACGCGATTTACAGGGTCTTGAGAATCTTCTTTATTTATATAAAATCGCAGAGCAATCAAACCCACAGTAAAATCAATTATTCTCTCCATTCACTCATATTTCGTTCCATTAAACTCTGTTAGGATTTCTCACCCCACTGTTGACAAAAAAAACGTCTTTGTTGACAAAATTTATGAAGATGTTGATTTTTGAACACAAATAAAACCAAGGATAATGATTTTACAGCTTTGGTACCATAGCTGCATAGTGATAAATGCTTAGGGGTATACAGCAAAAAATCTTTCTACTCGTGGCATTCGGTGTCATATTTCTTCTTCTTCTTCATCTTAAAGTGTAATTCCCGGTTGCGTCCAAAGCTGTCGCTTTGAAGCCTGAAGCACGCTTAGACCATGATTCAGGATTTGGGGAGTCTGGTAAATACAATGAAGCGACTGCCGTCTGACCTTCGGAACCAGATCAACTGAATCATGGTTACACGTTTCAGAAATTATTTGAAACCTAACCCCACCCCACTGTCGAGCTAATGGTATAAATACGCACATAGATTTGAAAAATCGAGAGGTTGCATACCCAGATTCGAACCACAACCCCCCCCGCATGGAAATCGCCCTGTTATGTCAGTTGTACCATTGAGCAGTACTTTTAATAGTACAAGTGACACAATATTGTGTCAATAGTACCATCAATGGTAGGTAGGTACTATAGTCCTTTTCACATAGCATGATCTGGGTGACAGATGTCAAAATCCATACATTTTTCACGTTAGTCTCTTTCTAACGTATCACTTACGTATAGCTCTGTCCTGCTGTCACTCAGATCATGCTATGTGAAAAGGACTTATAGTGACCCTTATTTAGGATCAGTAGTACCTACCATTAAGAAATTTTCGTTGAATTCGTTCTTATCGACTGATCTCATTCGGTGTCATAATTTAATTCGACCGTCTACCGCGACTCTAAATTTAGCTCGCGTTTAGTGTAGTAAATAAAAGTACTTTGATCTTTATTTCCACACAAACTATAGCCTAGCCTTTTTAACCCTAGAAAGTTAAACAAAAGAGCTATTGTCTTATTCCTAGAACTTACTCGTAGTCGACTGATTACCCTTAGAAAATTACAGTGTCCTCCTAAAGATCTTAAGTTTTTGCCGTAAGAACAAAATAGTCCTTTGTAAAAAATGGTGAAAGGACATTCCGTCGCCGACGACTTAGGTCAGACGCTGTGATGAAATAGAAGTACTTGTTAGAATGTGTTTCTTTACTCTGTTACTCTCATCGCTTATAGTTTAAACCTGCCTAATGAAGCCACGTTACTATAGTGTACAAGAGTATTTAAATGATAAGGATTCTTGGTCATGTTAATTGTTAATCGTCTTGAGTTGTTATTCATAGTAGTCTGTTAACTTTGATAATTGTATTTTTTTCTCTTCTCAATTGAAACTCTGTAACATCATCAATATTTGTAAAGAGTAACTACTGAGTTTCTTGCTGGTGTCTTCTCAGTAGAAATCGACATTCCGAACCAGCGGTAGATGATAATGTACCTATTTGGACATTCATAAGTGTTCTGTATGGACCTAAATTTAATAAATATTTTTTATCTTTATCTAGTGCAAGCTACCTACTACGCCACCGAAGCTGTGCAAGAGGTCCCGGGTACAATCCCTGGGTTGGATCGAAAATTTGTTCCTAAGTTTTCGATAAGAAGTTCTTAGTGTCAGTCCGGAGTCTGAAAGTTGGTGGTCTTGTAGGTACCCCCGTGCCTCGGAACATAAGTTAAGCCGTTGGTCCTGCGCCCAATCCATCTCCGGTCGTGTCATGCTGTTGTCCCGTCGGAATATGAGGGTAAGGGAATAGTGAGTGCACTTGTGTTTGCGCACACACCTGAGCACTGTAATATATCCTGCGTACAATTAGCTAATCGTTGAGATTAGCCACCGTAGCCGTAATCGGTTGGAGGGTATTATTAAACTCCTATTATCTTCAGAAAAATCGAAATACCGGGTTGTTTCGCGGCACGATCGGAGTGATACCACGGGCCTCACTGTGAAGCAGCGTAAAGAAGCGTCAGTGCTGCGTGACTAAGGGTACCGGGGGTACGGCGAGAGACGGGGCTTTAAATATTAGCAGTGCACTTATGACTTTGTGGGCATCTGAACTGAGAATTTTACGTAGAAAATTACGCGGTGCTCGATTTTTCTCATGAGAAGTGTATATTGTAAAGGCACGTATGCTGATCCTCAGGAGTTGCTTACCATCAGGCGAGCAGCATGCCTATTTGCTATCAACGTGTTAGTTATAAAAAAATAATGAATCTCCCAATTAACAAAGTTTGTGTTGTTTATCTAAAGACAACCAGCTCATTTCTCAACAAATTTTCTAAGGAACGTGTCTCTTTAATCACTTGACATTGGCAGAGTTATCTCGTAAGAGCAACAGCAAGCCATAAAAAAAAGTAACTGTCGAATCACACTAGGCGTGATGTGACAAGTAATGTCCTTCCAATTGATTCTTTCGTTACAGCGGCCAATCTCAACGAACAGCTATCGACACAGGACATATTTATAGTGCACAAATGTTTGCGCAGACACAAGAGCATTCTATATCTCTATTCTCTTACCATAATTTTACGATGGGACATCAGCGTGACACGAGCGATGAAGTACCATTAAAACCACATCACACTTAACTGTTTTTTAATGAATTCAATTAGATTTTTGAAATAGTACATCGGTACAATTTTGTCAACAATTTCTTTTCATGTGATAGGTGACAGACGAGCAGATCACCTAATAGTAAGCTATTGCCGTTGCGAAACCAGTGGAGTCACAAGTGCGCTGCCAACCTTTAAACCCCTCCTTAACCCGAATTTAGACTAGCCGAATTTAGACTTAGACTGACCGGACGGTCGTCTCTTGGTCCTGCCAAAAGTCAATGATAAGCCACTCACGGACTCAAAAGCGTATCGCCCGATTACGCTTCTCTCTATCCTTGGTAAGTTACTTGAACGCGTAATCCTACACTGTGCACCTCAGATCTCCAGCGGGATATCGGACTGCCAGCACGGGTTTTCCCCGGGAAAGTCTACGGTCACGGCTCTTAACGTGATCTTAACCGCAGGCAGGGCGTCCACGGCGCGATACGTCCAAGCGATCTATCTTGACATCTCGGGTGCGTTTGACAATGCCTGGTGGCCCATGATTATGGTCAAGGCGAAAAGAGGGGGATGCCCTCCGAACCGAAGATGCTCGGGGGTTATTTCACTGGCCGCCGAGTTGGCCTCTTCGTGGGTGACCAGGTTTATTGGAAAGGTTCCACCATGGGGTGTCCGCAGGGATCCATGCTTGGACCAACACTGTGGAACGTTCTCCTTGATGACCTGCTGCGATCACCATTGCCGGAGGGAGTAAGCATGGTGGCCTATGCCGACGACGTCACCGTTTTGATCGAGGCGCAGTCGAGATCTGCCATTGAGAACGCGGCCGCTGAGGCCCTTACCACCATCTCTGACTGGGGTTTCCGTAACAGACTGGGGTTCTCCCCTGCCAAGTCATCCACGATGACGATCAGGGGGAAACTCCAGAGACCCCCAGTCATACGCTTCGGCGGCAACTCGATCCGATCAGTGAGCTCGGTAACCGTGCTAGGGGTGGTGATCGACAGCAGCCTTCTGTTTACGCAGCATGCACAGGGGATAGTAGAACGCGCGGCCTAATGCTACGGGAAGATGTCGCGTGTGTCAGCATCTTCCTGGGGCATTCGATATCCAGGCCTCCGGATCTTGTACAAGGGCACTTTTGTTCATCCTTCTCCGGGGGCAGCGGCCTGCACTAGTGCTGATGACCAAAGCGTACCGGTCAGTCAGCACTGCGTCTCTCTCGGTGCTAGCCGGAGTTTTTTTGATTTGGGGCTCCAGTAGCCTCACTCATGCAGTGAAACACAGCACAGTGCCGCTTCACGCCAGATTTCTGTAAGGCCGTGGTACCATTCCGGTCGAGCCGGCCCATTTATGCCAAAGCGTGGCTCTCCCACGGTCAAAAACCACAATGACCATTTCGTTCCATAATAGGAACATTTTAGGCTATAAGTTTTGGAAATACATAGTCACCCTATAATACACAATGCCCCTAAGTAACAAAATGCAGAAACAAATATCAAAGATAATTTGACAATAGAAAAGGTCAAACGATCTATGCGCTACACAAAAGCATCCCAAT
This sequence comes from Marasmia exigua, assembly GCA_019059595.1. Taxonomy (NCBI): domain Eukaryota; kingdom Metazoa; phylum Arthropoda; class Insecta; order Lepidoptera; family Crambidae; genus Marasmia; species Marasmia exigua. The sequence continues at coordinate 8,865,763 of CM032488.1, read as the reverse complement.
AATTATAGCACGATACATCTAACTAACTGGAGATTTCTACCATTCGCGCTGTCCTAGAAACCAACCTACGCCCACAGACACAGCATTTCTTTCTATACCTAATGCCAGTATACCTAGCTAAAATTCATAGTGGAATAAGTATAAGAACTAGCTTCTAAAAAAGTCTTCAAACACCATGAACAAACCTCCAATCCCATATCAAACATTTATCAACTTTACCTCTCATAGATTGAGGTCTAAATTCAAAATGCGTGAAATTAGACTTATGTCGTTTTGCGTCGGGGTCTATGCGACCAGTGCAGGCCAATGCACGATGCATACAACTAAGTAGGGAGGTGAATTCGCCGTAAGAACGTCTAGTGGTGGGGTTTGCCCGTTATTTTTAACGTACCGAATAACGGTTTTTTTAAAAGTTATTTTAAACTATTAACTGCGTTGTTTTTTTTTATTTACTAGACTTGCTTATTTAGCTTTGGCTTTGCTTTAGTTTAAGAGTAGAATAATTAAAAATACTTTTTTCTTTTTAGTTGTCACTAAAAAGAAAAAAGTATTTTTAATTATTCTACTGGTGTCCCAGATTCTGCAAAATATGAAATGAAGTTTAAGCCGATAGTGCTTTTGTGGTTTTTTGAGTTTATGTCTAGTTTAAATAGGTATATGTAAATTTGCAGTCTCCAACCGTGGAAGAATAATCAACGTAATCGTTCGTTAAAATTTTTTAACCGAAGAAGTATAATTACTTTCTTATTTAAATACGTAGAAAAAGAAAGGTAGCACAGGAAGTAGGTATGTATTTAAATTGAAGTACATGATTCCATGACGAATAACAAGACATACTGCACTGTCCCCAGATAATCTAGGAACAGAGTGGAAAAATTAAACTATAAATATATTATAATTATAAATATTGCAGCATGTTGCACTTTTTATAATAATTATTATCAGGTCGAAAAATTAATGGTTTAGGATAATGCTTTTGTGTGTTAAATAATATTATTTAAAGTTCTGTATATTTCCTTGCAATAAAGAAAATAAAATAAATAGAAGATGGCATATCTACTTTTAATAATTTAATATCTCTGTCTGTTAAGGTTCATAAAGCCACACGTTACGAGAGACGCTTGGCGATCCTTTTGTGCTCCTGTGCTGGTCTAAGTATAGGTTAAACAGCATAACGTTATACTGAAAAACGGTTATCGTTAAAAATAACGTCGCCGCACGCGCAGGCTACGAACGCCTGTAAGCGCTCAATATAGGCTAAAACATATTATTATATGCAAGACGTTTCTTGTACTACGCGAAATCTAGGGTTGTCTCGGATGCAGTTATTTATGAATATTGCGGTTTTATTGCGCAGATGAGATCGAGATAGTTTTACTGTCATTTTTATATGACAATTTGGATTTATTGGTGGTTGCTAGAACCCAATTGGAGGGAGATGGTTTCTTGATTTTGAAAGTATGATGAGTTTTATTGTAACTATAAGACTTATTAAATCACGGGTCATCGCCAAAGCATACCTGAATCTCTCAAGCTTTGGACACAAGCGGATATAATACGCTGATATTGACCTATCGATTTAGTAGTCACAAAATAATTATAATAACCTCGATGGAAGATGGTTAGAGATATATTCAAATTCTAATTAGCATTTTTATTTAATATTTTACAACATCACATACATTGATCTGACACCGAGATAGGTAGCACCTGATGTTACGGTTGTCAGAACCAAGAGCGCAATTACAAATATATACATCTAATACTTTTCTTTTGTAAATACAAACTTATAATACATATAAAAATACCCAAACTAATACAAACAGACATGCACACAAATGTTTGTACTCTTTATTAACCATATTGTTTATTCAAAGCTGTAATAAGAACACATGTTTCTTGATTTTCTTTGTGTATATGATCCTTTTGTTGCTTGCTTTTCTTTGTGTATATAATTATTATGTTACTATTTAGACTTCCTACTAAAGCTTTTTCAAAAAAGTACTCACATTTTTCAAAGATTTATTGTAAAAAAAAAACTCAGTCAGAATGTTATTCATTATGTAAATATAGTAAGACATAACATATCATTTAAGGCTGAATAACCAGTTTACAACCTGTGCGGATAAAGAATGGGATCAGAAATGGCAGCGCATCTATTCACTTCTCGCTCGCACACTATTTGCGTCTATACTCGCACTCGTGGGAGTCCACGGCCGTTGGGGTGGAAAGGTCCTCGAATGGAGGCCACGTACAGGAAGTCGTAGCCGTGGCAGGCCCCCCACAACGTGGACCGACGATCTGGTGAAGATCGCGGGAATCCATTGGATGCGGGCGGCACAGGACCGATATGTGTGGAGAACGTTGGGGGAGGCCTATGTCCAGCAGTGGACGTCTATTGGCTGAAATGATGATGATGATGGCATACATTGATGATGGCTTACTATTTAAAATTGTTATCATACAAACAATGATACTTCGACAATCATAGAGCATGATAAATGCAAGTGTAATTAAAATGAACTGGAAATGCAAGTTCCTAAGATTTGTGACTTATTTTTACTGCATTTTTATCACCTTTTCCCGGATTATAAATTGTGATGTCGCCTTTTTTTCTAGCTAATTCATCTTGCATTAGTGAAAACTTTGGCTGTGGAATTATTATTTATTCATTAAGCTTCAAGTTACAATGGCTGAGAAAAAAACGCAATCGCGAGTTGTCTCTTGTCGGAGGACAAGGTCTATATCGGGTAACCTAGACAACCTATTAACTAATTTTAGTAAGTAATCTCCAAAAAGGACAGAAAAACTTACATTCTGCTAAATTGTAACAGCCCGACAATTTGTTGGGGATACTAGGTAGGTTATGACAAAGGTAAGTTGTAACACAGTCGATTTTCTTCAAGAATAGACAAGACTATTGCTGGTACAAACTGTCATTTCTCTGTGACTTGATTCTTATTAAAATTTCTCGGAAAAACGCTTTATTACAACTAGCCTATACTTATAGCTCAATTCTGGCATTGCAGATGTAGAATGCCTAGAAGATATATGTTAAGTCAAGCGTGGACTACAATCTAATTTTCCTCATAATTCAAAAAATTAAAAGAGCGGGCAACGCATCTGTGATGCCCCGTGCGTCGCTGATGTCCATGGGCGGCGGTAATTCACTTACCATCAGGTGAACAGTCTGCTCGTTTGTCTGCCATAGTTTAAAAAAACTAAGTTACTTTATCTTACTGGTGGCATCTAGATACTCATTTAGTTACATATTATAAAAAGCTTTAAGTGTCTATATAACAGTCTTTACTCTTCTTGAGGAATTTATTTGCAAAAAAAATTTGAGAGATGTTATTAATAACATTTTATTTTTAGAATTTGTGTTTCAGTTACTTGTTTATTTTAATTAAGCTGTCTGCATGCGTTTTTGTCAATTCTTTAAAGAAAATTTTCAGGACAAGTAGGTATAAGGTATAACGCACAGAAATGTTGCAACGAAACAATCATACTTCATATATTTGTGTAAACATATTTGTGTTCCTCTGTTGTCTGATATCTGTAACACAAGTGCTTACGCTACTTAGTACAGAATCAGGTCAATGTATGAGATGTTGTGAGAATTATTATTATTATTATTTAAATTTTAAACATAAACAGTTATTGAAAAAAAATATATACATGTTGAATTGAGAACCTCCTCTTTTTTTGAAGTCTGTTAAAAAAACAACCAAATCTAGAGAAAGCTTTCCTAAATTAATATAGAATTGCTATCATAACGCATAATTTATCCAACCTCATAAACAATTATTACAATCGGAGTGTGTGCGCGTAATAGAATTATAATTAACTATACTCAATTAATGTTAAACGTTTGGGCAATTCGATGTCTAATTGAAACTAAGGACGAATAGTTAAAAAGTCCTTATCACTAAAATTCAACAATTATAGTCAACTTTCCACAGCTGCACATATTATATGCCTCTACCATTCTGCGTCACAGATCTATTCCCTGTTTTCCCTGTCCAGTTACTGCCAGCAAACCAGGTCAGCAACCCAAAGAGTCGCAAGGTGTCCACTACACTTGCCTAACCACGGTCTAGGATGGACAAGTCTGCTCCGACAGTAGTCATGGCTAGCCCAAAAAAATCTAGAAATAAAAAGAAATCTCCTCGATGTAATCCTAATCATATTATTGTTTCATTTTCAAATATTATTTTTCCTGGCACATTCCATATTCATGGTAAAGAATATTTTTCTCGCGTATATGTATTGAAGTTAAAATATTTAAGAACCCAAGTATATGATAGTTATCTTTCTGTAAATGTTGAAAGTTAAAATACTTTTTTAGTTTAATCTGCTAGTTATCTGAAAGTTAAAGACCGTTAAAATTAGTCATAAACCCCATTTATTAATATCTCAAGCTAACAAAAAAGGAAAAAGTTCGCGATGCCTAGAACAGAATTTAGGATCAACCCTACGCCCCGCAGGCAAATATGAACGAATGTAAGTTGAGTTAGAATAAGTATGTTCTGCAATCGAGACCCGGCCAGTGTTAGATCATAATGTGTTGAAACTGCATGTGCGCGCAGCTCTGCACCGCTTACAATGAGAAAAGTAACCTAACATTTTCGAAATAACCAATTTAGTAACCGCCATAACGGAATATGTGTCAAGAAAAGCGCGCGAGAAACCATTTTTAATACGGCCGCGTTCCCGCCCGAAAATGTGACAGTTTACTTTTTAAATCCAGTGCGCGACACCAAAAAGGTTATAAGTGTTATCGGATTTTTTAATAAAAATATAAATTCTCAATGCTGTACGCGTTCGTCGTTGCATGAAATTGAAAAAATGTAATAAATTGCTTTTATAAGGGTATAAAAAATGTGTTAGTAAAAGCGATAAGATTGTTTCGGACGGTTTTTGCGCTAAAACTAAAAAAGGATTATTACTTAAATGTAATTTTGTGCCTATTTTGTTGGAAGTTCAAGAGGATAAGGCTATAAAGAGGTTAGTTTATTTTTTGTTTTAAAACTTTCTTTGCGCGCCAAGCACTTAGATTTCTTTTGAAAACTTTTTGTTGTTTGTTTTTTACAGCTTTTCAGTATTACATGTTTATTTTTATCCAACTACAATGTGTGTAGAAGAATAAATGTTTAAGGGAAATGAAAAAAAATGGGTTTGAAAGCTTTCTTTTTACTGTACCTATACCTTACTATTATTTTCATAAACATGGAAGTCTAATTACTATACGATCAATGATTCTTACAAAATAAATCCTTTTTAAAATTTAATAGATGTCTCGAAAAATCAACTAGCATTTTTTTTGAAGCTTAAAATATGAGTCGTAGCCTAACCAAATAAAATCGATAATATTTTTTTAAGGAAGCATTAATTTAATTTACTTTTAATCAATCACTAATAGAATTTTTATTGCCTTCAAATGTTTAACACATTTGAAACCCCGTACGTAAAAAACAAAACTTTCCTTTGTTCAAAAGCTACTTTAGCCTTTTTTCTCCGGTTCGGTTTTTCAGTAGGAGATAATTAAATTAGGAAAGGGATACCTACTTGATAAAAAAAAAACGATTGCAACAATATTGTAAGCTTAAGAGTTTTTTATTGGCTAATCTAAATACTTTGCGTAATTTAAAGAATTTCAAAGAAAAATATCCAAAAGAAAAGTTTTTTGATGTATGATTTTTAAAACAGTATTTATCTAATCATATTGTTGTTTTGTCAAAAATATTTATTTACTCTCAATTAATAATTTATACATTTTTACTTTTACTTTTCGCTGAGTTCCTTTTCCTTACGGCTAAGCTTTGACTATGATGTCAAGTCATTGTTAAAAACCATATCTTGGTTGTTACAATTATAGTTTCCTCCACGTATTTTTTACAAATTAGTAAATTCCCCCCAAATTTCGACCCGCCTTAATATGTTTCCATTTTCTTTTTTATTCTTATAACATATTTTGGAGTGGAAACGTACATTCATTTCAACTAAGTTTCATACTTACAATAGTCTCACTTACTAGATTTTTCTTATAGTATATATCATTTTTGTTTCGAGACTTTTGGGAATTTGCAAAATAATTAATCCTCCTTATATTTGAACTCTGGTTGGTTGTATGCTTGTATCTAGATAATTTTGTATGGGGTGACGCACCGTTAAATTTCGGATCAATCCAAATCGAGCAAAAATAAGTGCTGTCTGTATTTCCCTTCCCTCATTATTCCAATGGGACACCAAGGTGGTTCAAACAGAAAAGGATCAAGGCTAGAAGAATTGGCTTAACATCTTTTATCTTTTTATTTATGGGATAGGGGGCAGACGAGCAGACGGATCACTAGATGGTAAGCGATTACCGTCGCCCATGAACACCTGCAACACCAGAGGAGTCACAAGTACAGCTGCCGACCTTTTAAAAAGAAATACGCTCTTTTCTTGTCACTCAAAGAGCTATGGAAAGGGCTATGCTCGGGGTATCTCTGAAGGACCGCATCAGAAATGATGTATTAATCCGACAGAGAACCAGAGTCACCGACATAGCCCACCGAATTAGCAAACTGAAGTGGCAGTGGGCTGGTCATATTAGCCGCAGAACTGACAGCCGTTGGAGCCGTAAAGTCCTTGAGTGGAGACCGCGACTCGGTAAGCGTAGTAGGACGCCCTGCGACAAGATGGGATGATGACTTTCGAAGGCTGGCTGGTGTGGGCTGGATGAGAGTGGCCGAAAATCATGAGCAGTGGCGTGCATCAGGGGAGACCTATGTCCAGCAGTGGACGAGTGTGGGTTGTTGACTGATGACGCTCTTTTCTTGAAGGTTTGATCTCGTGAATTGTGAGCGTTGACTTGAATCTCGTGATGACTATTCACTTTACAACCGAAAAATCCGTTATACATTGTATAATTTTCGGAAACTTCAAGACCTATTTGAATACACCTATTTGGTAAGGAAAACCTTAAGATTATAAGCTCGCCTTTTTTCACTTTCGACCAGGACAATCGGAGTCAAACATTTCAGCTTATCGTCCCGGTTTCATCCATCTGTCGCTTTAAACCCGGGCTCTGCTTATGATGCTGCTATTTTGGCATTAACAACACTTTCAGTGTTTTTTCACCTTAGTTCGCAATCTAAAGTTAATACGAGACGTCTTGAGCTTCAGTACAAAGCTCAAGCCGTCGCGTTCCAATATACATTGCTAAAAGGGCGGCATGAGTTTTTTATTACCGAACCGGCACTCCCCGTCGTGGAGAGCCACGCTTCGGCATGAATGGGCCGGCTCGACCGGAGTTATACCACGTCCTCACAGAAAACCGGCGTGAAGCAGTGCATGTGCTGTGTTTCGCTGCGTGAGTGAAGGTACCGGAGGCCCAATCATGGGGAAGGGGGGTTAAAAGGTAAGCAACGCACTTGTGACACCACTGATGTTGCAGGTGTCCATGGGCGGTGGTAATCGCTTACCATCAGGTGATCCGTCGGCTCGTCTGCCACCAATATCTAAAAAAAACTTTTCTTAGACCGTTTTGAAATAAGGGGGTTTGTGTTCTTGAATATTTTTTTTGTGATAGGCAGATGAGCCGATGGATCATCTGATAATAAGCGGTAACCGCTGACCATCGACACCACCAATGGAATCACAACCATTGACAAAGATTTAATCCACTTTCCCTCCTGATTCGGCCCCTCGGTACCCTCACGTTGCATGAGGAAAATTGGCATGGCGGATGAATGTCAACTTCTGAGATGGCCCAAAGTAGAGAACAACTCAATAAACCGAAAACCGGCGTAAAGCAGCAATATGCTGTGTTTCTCTGCCAATACAGGGAAAGGGGGCCTAAAGGTTGGCAGCGCACATGTGACTCCACCGGTGTTCCATGGGCGGCGGCAATCGCTTGCCATCAGGTGGTCCATCTGCTCGTCTGCCACCTATCACATAATAAAACCATTTCGCACTATAAGCCAAATTATACGTCTAAACAGCTGAATAAACGACTGTATAAAGGTGTTGTCTGTGCTGGTTGTTTTGTAAAAGCGTTTGGCAAAACCTTTTGGCTCTTTAGGAGAAGTAACCACTTCTCCTAAAGATCTTGTTGGTTACCCTAATAAAGTTAATAAATAGCTACAGCGGTACAATAAAGCTGAATGGACATATAATTGCGTCACTTTCTTCCTAGTTGTTACCTTCTTAGACCTTCTATACGACCAACGAATTTAATAAAACATTCTCAGGTCTAAAATTTTGTTTGTTAGGAACGACTTCGTCACTACGGGTCATTGAACCGGCGGAGTAAGTTAGTAAAAAGTCTAATGATACCGTAGGAAGATAGGCCCATTCGATCAAATCACTAGATTCTTATACTCGTTGGCGCCAGTACTGAGTGCCGATCCCGTCTCGTAGGCCATACTAATGATGTATTAAAATGCTTCACACATGCTGATCGGAGATGTATGCATTACTTATGCTCGTGATAATAATTAGTTATAGATCTTTCGATGATCAGGTACAGAATTAGTTTAGCTCGGTGGTTCAGAACGCGTCATCACCGCCCCGTATGGGCGTCGTAGTTCGCATTCAAGCACTGCTCCTCTGGATTTTTCAACTCTATGTGCGTGTCCTATTACAAAAAAAAAACAATTTCGCACTATAAGCGAAAATTATATCACTAAACAGCTGAGTAAACGACGTATAAAGGTGTTCCCCAAATCGTGAATCATGGTCCGAGCCTACCCCGGGCTCCAGAGCGACAGCTTTGGATGCAACGGAGAATTGCTAAGATCAGGAGGATTTACTAGGCTGGCTCAGTGATGCAAAGTGGATCTTGTCCTCCATTACGGGACTTCGCCATTCCGGTCTGATTTCGGCTGACCTGCCTGGATATTTTTCGACCTGGTCTATCGAACAATGCCTTGGGCGTTCCACATGCTCTAAAGAGCAATGCCTTGGGCGTTCCAATATATTCAGTATGATTATTTCTCTCCTTCAGATGGTCGTGATTATGGATTGTCTATAAAAAAGTAATAAAAACCACTACCCAAGATGTAGCGGCTTTTATTTTTTTTTATTGTTTATAATAGGCAGACGAGCTTGCCGCCCATCTGATGGTAAACGGTAACCGCCGCTCATAGACATCAACAATGCTGGAGCACAGTCATGCCGCTGCCTACCGTGGCTTTTGCAAGACTTCTCCATCTTTCTCTGTTTGTGGCACTGCTTGCACATTCAGTCGAGGAACGCTTTGTAGCAGACTTGATACCGTCTGTCCATGATTATTTGTAAAGAGCATATCGCGCAAAGGTCTAGGCTCCCTACACCCTTCCTAAACATTGCACAATTATGGGCGTTTCTGATCCCAGTTTAGGAGTCTTGCTCATCCCACCATTGTATTCGGTGTACAGCGTGTCCTCCTTCGATTTTTGAGTTCATTTCTTTCATATAATACATTCTCTGGCTATTTGGGCCCAAAGGTTTCTAACCATCCCCTTCCCACTTTAGCTGAGCGGTTTTTATCGTGCCGTCCATCCCGTTATTTGAGTTCTGGGGCGCAATGTTGTATTTTTGATGCTGTCTGTTAGACTAAAGCTAATGTTACACATGCTTATTTTCATGTTTACTTATGAGCAAGTTCTACTTAGCAGCATGTGTGGATGGACAGTGCTACTAATAAGCATGCTAGTTTTGAACCAGCGTGCAATTTTTGAGCATGCTACTTTCAGTGCAGGTGGAAGAGGAGCGTAGCGTAATGCTTTAGCACGTGTCGACATGTTTGCTTATTTTTAAGCATGCTAATAGATGGTTGTTAGCATGCTTGGAGTATCAGCCTATAAACTGTCCCACTGCAGGGCAAAGGCCTCCATCATAGAAATCAAGTCATCGCTACTATGATGGGATTAGGCTTAATCACCACGCTTGCCAAATGCGGATTGGTGATCACAAACCCGAGCTATGTTCGAAAAAATGCCCTGTTGGTCGAGTGGTTTAAGTACCGGGCCGTGATCTCGGGGTCCTGGGTTCGATTCCTGGGTCGAGCGTAAAGTTAGCATGCTTATTGATAGTAAATGTGGACAATTAATTGACCATGCTCGTATTTGGCATTCTTTTAAAGCATGCTACAACTGAGCATGTGTAACCGTAGCTTTACTCCTCACATGGTGCGCTTCATCGCTTTTTGCCATAAAATCCCACCACAATCATTTTGACAGATCTAAAGTGCGGTCTTATCCGTACTTCCGTACTAAATCGCTGTACATCATCCTCGGCCTATTTAAGTCCCCACTGCTGGGGCACGGGCCTCCCTCAATCACATGAGGGGTAATTGCCATACTCACCACGCTTGGCAGACGGGTTGGCGAGGGTTTTGATATAAATGCAGAGTTTTCCTTCTCTGGGTGCTGATGATCATGCCAGCAGCTTTACCTTAGTCGCCTTTTACGACACCTCGGTAAGAGTGAGGGTGGCCTATTCTACTCTGCCGGGGACCACACGGCTAGACCAATCGCTGTACAGTATTATAATATTATCTGTGGCTGTACTAAAATATTATAGCACTATTAAAATAGTCATTTTAAATAATAAAACACTAGAGTCGGACGACTGTATTAGTATTAATACAATAAAATAGGGAATCTTAAAACGTTATTGAACATTAAATGTGATAAAACGGACCAATCCCTACTTTTACTCTCTTCTTAAGAGCACTTGTCCGGTCCAGTAGCGCCGTCATATAATTTTAATTCAATTTAATGAATTAATGTCACTGTGAGACAAAAAAACGCTTAGTACCTACTTTAAAAAAATATTTGTGATTTTGACTCGTATTTCGAAAGTGGCCACTTTTCACAATGATCTTGAATTTGTTACTCGTACATAGCCATATATGCGCAGCCGTGGCAGGCTCCCCCACAAGGTGGACCGACGATTTGGTGAAGGTCACGGGAATCTATTGGATGCAGGCGGCACAGGACCGATCTGTGTGGAGAACATTGGGGGAAGCCTATGTCTAGCAGTGGACGTCTATTGGCTGAAATTGATGATGATGATAACATACCTATTGTTCACTCACTCATTGTTATCAAAAATATCAAAATGTCGTCTATGTGTATGTACCTGACGAAGAGTTTTTTTAATGTCTTAAGGTGACGCATCGACGTGATTAGCGCCGCCAATAGATATGTATCAATTTTAGCGATTATAAGACATTTAAAAAAATAATAGAACGGTGAATCGATAAAGGAAAATATTAAGATTTTATTGAAACAAGATTTTTTCATAATTTCATCCAACAAGTGAACATTTTTTATAATTGCTAATAGTGGCCACTTTAGGCAATAATAAGAATTATGGTTACTTCTACGAAGATTATAGTATTACACAGGTACATCTCAAAAAAATGTGTTTATGGATTCATTCAGACATTGAACTTATCTAATAAATGTCTCATAATCGTCACAATTAATACGAAATCTTTTGGCGGCGCCAGTTTCCTCGATGCGTCACCTTAAATGAAATTAATAGTGAAAATCAAATGGCGGCGCTACTAGAGCAGCCTTAAACCCCTATTGCAGTTCTACTGGATACAATCTTAATAGTAATTGGCAATTTATTTTCTTAACACTTTATTTTATAACTTTATTTCATAGGAACGCGGCAGCGTGTCAAAGCCAAGTTTAAGAAGAGCGAGCTGACATCAGCATCATAGTGAATAAGTAATAAAAGTAAAATAATTTATTCAGCGCCAAACATACACAAAATAAAAAAAAACAAATCGAACACGAACAAAATGACTAAGGCAAATAATATGATGACTGCAAAATTACAAATCTAGCAAATATGTATGAAGGACGAGATAATTATTTATTCCAAATTTTATGAACACATACCTCAAAGTGATAATCGTAATTTTTTTCACTGATTTTTTTTTATATATATTAAATGGGTTTGCATTTGACCTCATCTCACCTAATGGTAAGTGACAATAAGGTCTAAGATCTAGAGAGGAAGTACTTTCCTATTACTTAGTTCTATGTGACCTAAAAAATTAGGTGGCTAGGTGGTAGGTCACCCATCATCAACACCATTTCAGTTAATAAATGTCCACTGCTGGACATAGGCCTCCCCCAATGATCACCACACAGATCGGTCCTGTGCCGCCCGCATCCAAGGGATTCCCGCAACCTTCACCAGATCGTCTGTCCACCTTGTGGGGGGACTGCCACGGCTTCGAACTTCTATATACTCCTATAATGGATAGGTAAATACAAAGGGATGAAATTTGAAACTTAATCATTTTAATCTTCTTTAGTATTACAATTCAATGATTTTATAATAACTTTTATTTGTTTAATTCCAGATCATTAAAAATAAAATCTAAAATAGAGAATAACAAAAGTTAAATATTTAGATAACAGCACCAAAATATAGGGTGAAATATAGCTATTATGTAGCTGTAGCCGTGTCTGCCGTGGTCCCCGGCAGAGTAGAATAGGCCACCCTCACTCTTACCGAGGTAGTAAAAGGTGACTGCTGGCATGATCATCAGCACCCAGAGAAGGAAAACTCTGCATTTATATCAAAACCCTCGCCAACCCGTCTGCCAAGCGTGGTGAGTATGGCAATTACCCCTCATGTGATTGAGGGAGGCCCGTGCCCCAGCAGTGGGGACGATGACGATGATGATAGCTATTATAATGTAAAGAATTTTCCGTCACATTAAAGCCTAAAATTGCATAATTTTATTGTTATTGGCAATAAATTACATTTTGTAAATATCAATAGATTTGTATGCTTGAACAATGCAGTTCAAACGGAATTGTATGCAATTTTCTGCCACCCACGCGTAAGCGAACGTAGCAATAAATTATGTTAACTTTAATAAAGCATTAGCCAGTTTGAAAATGAATTTCAGAGAAACATATCCATCATAGATTGTCTTGAAATGACTCAGTGGATTGGAATTTAATTTTTATTAAATGTAATGATGATCCCCAAAAATAATGATTCGTACTCGCAATGATCTCACCATAATAATGATTTGCTCGTCTCACAGAATGGCTCGTCAGTACAACGAGACGGCCAAAGGAAATCCCATGCTTGACGTCGTTGAATCAGAGTTTAGAAATTATAATAAAAAAGTGACTGATATCCTCCATCCCACACCCGATAGACCCGGGTACGGCTCTGGGTCTGGTCGGCATGCCTGCTGAATACTTATAAGATCATTATTTTTTTCTTTTCACTTGTTACAATTATAAAGCTTTTCTTTTTTTGTTTCTTCTTTTGCGTACTACTTTCTAAAATACACATATTGTTGGATTATAATCTAGATTATAACCTTTAATTGTATGTTTAGGATTCGCAATAATTGTAATCTGTAATGTGTATAAAATAAACAAACAAACAAACAGATTTGCACTCTCAAAAAGATAGCAGGACGTTTTCTCTACAAGACCTAAGTTGACAAACTCTGCACTACTATACACTTTATACGGGGTGTATCTGTGAACATTTACATCCCTTCAACCACGTGTCCTACCGACCATTCTGAACAACATTTGTTCAATGACTTTTCGAAATTCATCGAGATTTTGTTCAACTCCCCATACAAAATGACCAAGTCACGTGACCGACTTTGTATGAAAAGTTGACATTTTTTCATGCGAATTTAAAAAATGATAGAACAAATGTGGTTCATAATGGTTAGTAGAACACGTGGTTAAAGAGTTGTAAATGGATGTAACTGTGAACATTAGGCTAGGCCATTTTACTTTTCATGAAGTGAAGAAAATTGTATTCATGATGCAGAAAAAAAATCTTAAACGTGACTCTTTTTTTGTTTGGCAGAATTGACGCTTTCAGCATTCATAACTTTTAAAATAAACAATTATTTTTTCTGTAAACCTATTCTAAATGTTCTCAAATGTTGTCCTTTAAAGCACAGTTAAATGTGGAACAGTACTATTAATATTTTCTTAGAAAATTAAAATATAATGTCTGGAAACACAGTTTTTCCAAAAATCTCCATACTAATCGGCAATTTCATACTTTACGGTGACGGGTAGAGCTAACTAGCGACGCCAATTGTTTTTAATTTTTAGCCACTAAACCGGATCTATTTTAAACAATTTCGGGCTTACAACCTCTCGGCAAACACTTATACTATGTATTAAATAATAATGCACAAATATTGTGTCCGTTTTTTACACGAAAAATTGATTCACTCAAAAAGTGGCCGGTTTTGACGTGAATAAATTTTTCGCGTACGCGTTGGACCCAACATTTCTGCATGGTTATTTAATAAATAGTATAAGTGTTTGCCTAGAGGTTGTAACCCTGAAATTGTTTAAAATAGATCCGGTTTAGTAGCTTAAAAATTAAAATCGATTGGCGTCGCTAGTGTGCCCTACCCGTCACCTTAAATACCTAATTAAACATTAAACAATATCTAATTAGACTTTGTTTTATAACTATGTTATTAATGGTTTAAGTACTGGGCCGTGACCTCAGGATCTTGGGTACGATTCCCGAGTTGAGCAAAAGTCATCATCATCATCATCAGCAACCCACACTCGTCCACTGCTGGACATAGGTCTCCCCTGATGCACGCCACTGCTCCCGATTTTCGGCCACTCTCATCCAGCCCACACCAGCCAGCCTTCGAATGTCATCATCCCATCTTGTCGCAGGGCGTCCTACACTACGCTTACCGAGTCGCGAGCAAAAGTATGTTTCGAATTTTTCAAACATAGCTCAGGGTTTGTGATCACCAATTAAGCAAGCGTGGTGATTAAGCCTAATGCCATCATAGTAGCGATGACTTGATTCTATGATGGCGGCCTTTGCCCTGCAGTGGGACAGTATATAGGCTGATACTTTACATAATTGATTGTAAAAAAAAATCTATTTCGTTATAGCCGAGCATTGAGGGACACAACACAACATATTTCAAGTGTTTGATTTTATCTTAGGAATCATCGTCAGCCCACTTAAGTCCCCACTGCTGGGGCACGGGCCTCCCTCAATCACATGAAGGGTAATTGCCATACTCACCACGCTTGGCAGACGGGTTGGCGAGGGTTTTGATATAAATGCAGAGTTTTCCTTCTCTGGGTGCTGATGATCATCCCAGCAGCTTTACCTTAGTCGCCTTTTACGACACCTCGGTAAGAGTGAGGGTGGCCTATTCTACTCTGCCGGGACCACACGGCCGTATGCATATCTTAGGAATAGAAAATATAATTCAATTCATATAAAGTAAACAATGTCTTCACATGGTAATTTTATACTAATGCATGACATTTAATTATATATGCTTGACGCATAAACAAAATTGATGGATCATAATCTTAGTTTTCTAGAATACTGGACATTAAACAATTTACTATACATTTTGCAAATAAAAACTCCAACATCAAGTATTTTCCTTGTTAAGATAAGTGGAAAAATTTAAACATCAAATCATTCTTTTAACACTACAATTATTTCCATTTTGATCATTATGTCTAGTGAGATAAGAGCTACGAGTGTTAATATAGCTTATTAGATATTCTAACATATAGTAATGTGCGCGTGTTGGGTTACGTAAGGTAATGCAATAAGGTGATATGTGTATACAGTCGCCTTAAATGACACGGAAACACCTCGACTCTTAAGGTGGAACAATAAGGTTCATATTTGAATGAGGTTGTGTACTTATTAGTGCACGTGACTGTACGTCGCATGCAGTGAGTGTGTTTCCATAGTTAAGATAATGGATATGCCACTCAAAAATACACATAGTACAAAGTATTTTTTAAGGTAGGCCTCGAACTCACAACTTTTTGCGAGCCCGGAAAATGTATTCCATTTTTTTACTTAGGTAAAGGTACTCGTTCTTTATAGACAACGACAAGGCTTTTGAGAACCTCCTCCTTTTTTTAAGTCGGTTAAAAAGGCAAAACACTTGCGCGATTAAATCGACTCTCAGCGCCATCTATAGTTACAGAGTGGAATTAATACATTCGCAAAGTTAGATCCCATAGCCTGCAACCATCTGAAGTTAACGCTGACGGAACTATAACACTATGTTAAACTAACAATGTGACATCAAGTATCAAGTAGTTGAAACAGGCTAAAGAAGAAGAACGTTGGAGCCGTAAAGTGCTTGAGTGGAGACCGCGACTCGGTAAGCGTAGTGTAGGACGCCCTGCGACAAGATGGGATGACGACATTCGAAGGCTGGCTGGTGTGGGCTGGATGAGAGTGGCCGAAAATCGGGAGCAGTGGCGGGCATTAGGGGAGACCTATGTCCAGCAGTGGACGAGTGTAGGTTGCTGATGAAAGAAAAAATATTAATAATAATTATTTTTTCTTATTATTCATGTGATTGCGGTTTAAAATCACCCTATTTAATCACCACTCATTATCCTAAGTAGAAATATGACAGTGGAAACACGCTGAAGCGGACGGACAAGCTCACCCATTCTCGAATTAGCATACATTTCAATACAGCCATCTAGGAAAAATGCCCTGGGCTACGGGAATCGAACCCGTAGTTCCTGATAAAAATCCACCGGTTTTTATCGACGTGTAGGATCATGCATATTAAGTCAGTCGCTTTTAAATGGAACTAGCCACTGCGCCATCGAGACATAGTAATAATAATAAATAAATAAATTTTATTAAAAAAAACCACGAGAACAATATATAAAAGTAAAGTAAAGTATCAGCCTATAAACTGTCCCACTTGCAGGGCAAGCACTTGTGGTTCCCGGCAGAGTAGGATAAGCCACCCTCACTCTTACCGAGGTGTCGTAAAAGGCGACTAAGGTAAAGCTGCTGGCATGATCATTAGCACCCAGAGAAGGAAAACTCTGCATTTATATCTAAACCCTCGCCAACCCGTCTGCCAAGGGTGGAGAGTATGGCAATTACCCCTCATGTGATTGAGGGAGGGCCGTGCCCCAGCAGTGGGGACTTAAATGGGCTGACGACGACGACTTGCAGGGCAAAGGCCTCCATCATAGAAATCAGGAGATTGCTACTATGATGGTGATGATGATACTATGATGGGATTAGGCTTAATCACCACGCTTGACAAATGCGGATTGGTGATCACAAACCCGAGCTATGTTCGAAAAATTCGAAACCTACTTTTCGCTCGACCCGAGAATTGAACCCAGGACCCCGAGATCACGGCCCAGTACTTAAACCACTAGACCAACAGGGCGTTCAACAATATATTCATTCATCATCAGCCCATTTAAGTCCCCACTGCTGGGGCACGGGCCTCCCTCAATCACATGAGGGGTAATTGCCATACTCACCACGCTTGGCAGACGGGTTGGCGAGGGTTTTGATATAAATGCAGAGTTTTCCTTCTCTGGGTGCTGATGATCATCCCAGCAGCTTTACCTTAGTCGCCTTTTACGACACCTCGGTAAGAGTGAGGGTGGCCTATTCTACTCTGCCGGGACCACACGGCCGTAAGCATATCTTAGGAATAGAAAATATAATTCAATTCATATAAAGTAAACAATGTCTTCACATGGTAATTTTATACTAATGCATGACATTTAATTATATATGCTTGACGCATAAACAAAATTGATGGATCATAATCTTAGTTTTCTAGAATACTGGACATTAAACAATTTACTATACATTTTGCAAATAAAAACTCCAACATCAAGTATTTTCCTTGTTAAGATAAGTGGAAAAATTTAAACATCAAATCATTCTTTTAACACTACAATTATTTCCATTTTGATCATTATGTCTAGTGAGATAAGAGCTACGAGTGTTAATATAGCTTATTAGATATTCTAACATATAGTAATGTGCGCGTGTTGGGTTACGTAAGGTAATGCAATAAGGTGATATGTGTATACAGTCGCCTTAAATGACACGGAAACACCTCGACTCTTAAGGTGGAACAATAAGGTTCATATTTGAATGAGGTTGTGTACTTATTAGTGCACGTGACTGTACGTCGCATGCAGTGAGTGTGTTTCCATAGTTAAGATAATGGATATACCACTCAAAAATACACATAGTACAAAGTATTTTTTTAAGGTAGGCCTCGAACTCACAACTTTTTGCGAGCCCGGAAAATGGATTCCATTTCATAGGTAAAGGTACTCGTTCTTTACAACACAACGACAAGGCTTTTGAGAACCTCCTCCTTTTTTTTAAGTCGGTTAAAAAGGCAAAACACTTGCGCGATTAAATCGACTCTCAGCGCCATCTATAGTTACAGAGTGGAATTAATACATTCGCAAAGTTAGATCCCATAGCCTGCAACCATCTGAGGTTAACGCTGACGGAACCATAACACTATGTTAAACTAACAGTGTGACATCAAGTATCAAGTAGTTGAAACAGGCTAAAGAAGAAGAACGTTGGAGCCGTAAAGTCCTTGAGTGGAGACCGCGACTCGGTAAGCGTAGTGTTGGACGCCCTGCGACAAGATGAGATGGTGACATTCGAAGGCTGGCTGGTGTAGGCTGGATGAGAGTGGCCGAAAATCGGGAGCAGTGGCGGGCATTAGGGGAGACCTATGTCCAGCAGTGGACGAGTGTGAGTTGCTGATGAAAGAAAAATAACTATTAATAATTATTAATATTTATTATTATTCATGTGATTGCGGTTTAAAATCACCCTATTTAATCACCACTCATTATCCAAAGTAGAAATATGACAGTGGAAACACGCTGAAGAGGACGGACAAGCTCACCCATTCTCGAATTAGCATACATTTCAATACAGCCATCTAGGAAAAATGCCCTGGGCTACGGGAATCGAACCCGTAGTTCCTGATAAAAATCCACCGGTTTTTATCGACGTGTAGGATCATGCATATTAAGTCAGTCGCTTTTAAATGGAACTAGCCACTGCGCCATCGAGACATAGTAATAATAATAAATAAATAAATTTTATTAAAAAAAACCACGAGAACAATATATAAAAGTAAAGTAAAGTATCAGCCTATAAACTGTCCCACTTGCAGGGCAAGCACTTGTGGTCCCCGGCAGAGTAGGATAAGCCACCCTCACTCTTACCGAGGTGTCGTAAAAGGCGACTAAGGTAAAGCTGCTGGCATGATCATTAGCACCCAGAGAAGGAAAACTCTGCATTTATATCTAAACCCTCGCCAACCCGTCTGCCAAGGGTGGAGAGTATGGCAATTACCCCTCATGTGATTGAGGGAGGGCCGTGCCCCAGCAGTGGGGACTTAAATGGGCTGACGACGACGACTTGCAGGGCAAAGGCCTCCATCATAGAAATCAGGAGATTGCTACTATGATGGTGATGATGATACTATGATGGGATTAGGCTTAATCACCACGCTTGACAAATGCGGATTGGTGATCACAAACCCGAGCTATGTTCGAAAAATTCGAAACCTACTTTTCGCTCGACCCGAGAATTGAACCCAGGACCCCGAGATCACGGCCCAGTACTTAAACCACTAGACCAACAGGGCGTTCAACAATATATTCATTCATCATCAGCCCATTTAAGTCCCCACTGCTGGGGCACGGGCCTCCCTCAATCACATGAGGGGTAATTGCCATACTCACCACGCTTGGCAGACGGGTTGGCGAGGGTTTTGATGTAAATGCAGAGTTTTCCTTCTCTGGGTGCTGATGATCATGCCAGCAGCTTTACCTTAGTCGCCTTTTACGACACCTCGGTAAGAGTGAGGGTGGCCTATTCTACTCTGCCGGGGACCACACGGCCAGAACAATATATAATTACTTATAATTATTAGTAAGGCTATAGGTACTTGAGTTCCCGGAGCCTATGAAATCGTCCTATCACCACCAGTCATATCCGAACAAAAGAGATGCACAACCGTGGGAGATAAACGCTTCGGCATGAATGGGCCGGCTCGACCGGAGTGATACGACGGCGGAAAACCAGCGTGAAGCAGCAATGTGCTGTGTTTCGCTACGTTATTGATGGTACCGCAGACCCAATCCGGAGGGAAAGGGGAGTTCAAAGGATGGCAGCGCACTTGTGACTTCACTGGTGTTGCGTGTGTGGGGGGGCAATTGCTTACCACTGTATTAACTGTGTGTAAACTGTTTCTGGCAAATAAAAAGTTTATTTATTTATTTATTTCATCAGGCAATCCGTCTGCTCGTCCGCACCTATCACATGCGGTGAGGGAAAACTTCGTGAGGAAACCTGCACGTTACGGATAGTTCCTGAAACTTGTAACCATGACCCAGTTTGTCTGGTTCCCCCGTTAAGGGTTGCGAAGGTCAGACGGCAGTCGTTTCATTGTAACTACCAGACTTCCTAAATCCTAAATTATATTCCAAGAGTACTTCTGACTCCAGAGCGACAGCTTTGGACGCAACCGGGAATTACACACTAAGATGAGGAGCGAGTGTGAAAGGGTCGGGAATAAAGATTCGGTCGTTTTCATTGTAGAGTCTCTGGTTAGACTCCCAGCCAAAAAACTTGTTTCTGAAGAAATTTTCAGTTTATGTCGGTCCAAAGTATTAAAGTTGGCAGTCTTGTGCATTGGAAAGCTCGCGGTCCTGCCCCACTGGTGTCCCATAGGAATCTGAGAGAGTATTGAGTAGCTTGGGAGAGCCACGCTTCAGTATAAACGGGCCGGCTCAAACGACCCGGTGATACCACTTAGCGAACAAGCGTGAAGCACAAAACAATTGGATTTTTTCTTAATAAAATCAAGCAGTTGGCAATGCATGTGTACCCCCGAACTGAGTCGTCTTTTTTTTATAGTGACACAGTATGTTGGCTCTCTTCAGCCTGATGGTAAGTAAGCAATCCTCCGTTGGGACTGCCATACTAGGTCGCGAGATGCTTCTTCACGTCTTAAAACAACTACCTTATATTTGTCTGATCTGTGAGTCCTCTCACATTCTTTTTGAGAGGCATTGAGATCTTCAAGAAACGAGCCTATATCTAAAAGGCCGGCAATCCATCTCCACTCCCTCTGGTGTGGCTGATGTCCATGGGCGGCGGTGATCGCTTACCATCAGGTGACTCGCTTGCTCGTTTGCCTCCGCTCTCATAAAAAAGGCAATAAATTAGCTAAATGATGGTTAGTTACAAGTTCAGAATCATTATCTCAAATATTATATGTATCAACAACAATTACTAGACACTATCCGAGACTTGCAGGTTTCCTCACGATGTTTTCCTTCAACGTAGAGCTAATGGTAGAAACATTTCACTAGGTGAGGCAAAGGGCATCTGCATTGTTCCGCCATCTCGAACGGTCTTGAGCTTAGCGCTTTACTTCGCTCCAAGTTAGTCGTAAGGTCTTCGCTTCTGCAGTGATAGTCCGACGCCAGGATTGTTTAGGGCGGCCACGTTTCCATTTTCCTTGGGAGTTCCAGCCTAGTCCATGCTCGGTATCAATAACATAACATAGATTTGAAAAATCCATAGGTGCATGGTAGGATTCCAACCTTGACCCCCCCCCCCCCCCCCCCCCCCCGTATGGAAGGCGCGGAAGGCGTTCCCTCCTAAGGTAAGCGATTGCCGCCGCCCTTTATCCCCCTTCACCCCTGATTGGGCCTCTGGTACCCTCACTCACGCAGCGAAACACAGCACAGTGCTGCTTCACGCCGGTCTTCTGTGAGGCCGTGGGATCACTCCGGTCGAGCCGGCCCATTCATGCCGAAGAGTGGCTCTTCCACGGTCAAAATCCATGGTCTCATTTAGGTAAAATCTTAATACGACAGTGTTGTAGGCATCTTCTACTAACTCTTGAATAAATCAACTAGAAAATAGAATGGAAAGCTATGCACTTTGGGTCTCGTGGTAACGATTCAAAAACACCTCAGAACAATGGGCGTGTTTTGATAATAAGAGGCTAAAACACCACGATTACTGGAAAAAGGATACAATAGGACGTATGTTTAGTTTGTAAACTATACATTATTCATTTTAGGTACCTATGTCACGTGTACTGGTATTTTGGTACCTACGAATAAGAATGTAGGATTCCTCCCTAGTGTGTACGGCGTCCCCGGCAGAGTAGAATAGGCCACCCTCACTCTTACCGAGGTGTCGTAAAAGGCGACTAAGGTAAAGCTGCTGGCATGTTCATCAGCACCCAGAGAAGGAAAACTCTGCATTTATATCAAAACCCTCGCCAACCCGTCTGCCAAGCGTGGTGAGTATGGCAATTACCTCTCATGTCATTGAGGGAGGCCCGTGCCCCAGCAGTGGGGACTTAAATGGGCTGACGATGATGACGATGAATTCTCCCTAGCGCCGCCAATGGGATTGTATTGTAGGGCGCCGTGGGTCGCACTTTAAAGCGACGGCTGCGCAAGAGGTTCCAGGTTCGATCCCCGGGTTGGGCCAATAATCTGTACCTAAGTTTACGGTAAGAAATTCTTAGTGGTAGTTCGATTGACGGGTCGAGCGAAAAGTATGTTATGATGGAGGTCTTTGCCCTGCAGTGGGACAGTTTATAGGCTGATACTAAGACGTGCAGGTTTCCTCACTATGTTTTCCCTCACCGCCGAGCTAATGGTAGAAATATTCACAATTATAAATAAATAAATAAATATTTCACAACATCACATACATTGATCTAACTCCGAGGTAGGTAGCTCGAGGTAGGTAGCACCTGTGTTACGGATATCAGAATCAACAGTGAGATTACAAATATATACATATAATACTTTTATTTTGTAAATACATACTTATAACACATAGGAAACACCCAAACCAATACAAACAAACATGTTCATGCACACAAATGTTTGTACTCTGCGGGGATCAAACCCGCAACCCTTGGATCAAAGGCAGCGGTCACTACCACTGTTCCAAACGGGTCGTCTTAGTTGCACATAGATTTAAGTAATGATAATAGAGGAACATGCTCGGATTTGAACCTACCTTTTCGTTTAGGCGCACGTTATCCACTAAGCTCTCTAGCTCATCTGAATACGGACCAGTCACGCGGGTTGCGCCTGCGCATTTTTCTACATAACTGTACCGCGGGCGAGGACTAACAGTATTCTGTTGTAAAACAATGAACGCACTTCCTTGTCGCTCCTGTGGAATTTATATTTTATATTTTTATTATAATAATAAATTCTTAAAAACATCTCATATATTGACCTGATTATAATGTTTAATCTGAAATTACAACGTATATTGTAATACATATATTAGACAATAATTTCGACCGTGTGCTAAGTGCCACGCTTCGGCATGAATGGGCCGGCTCGAACGGAGTGAAACCACGGTCTCACAGAAAACCGGCGCGAAGCAGCACTGTGTTGTCTTTGTTAATCCGGGGGAAGAGGAGTTTAAAGGTTGGCAGCGCACTTGTAACTCCACTGAGGTCGCGGGCGGCCATGGGCGGCGGCAATCGCTTACCATCGGGCGATCCGTCAGCTCGTCTGCCACCTATGACATAAAAAAAAAACCCAGATACTCGACACGAATGTTTGTGGTGGGGTGGGGATCGAACCCACGATCTTTAGTGTGTGAGGCAGGGTCACTACCAGATACGCCATCCGTCTAGTCAGAAACCTCTTCTTCTTCGCCATTTTTAACCTCCTCGGTGGGTGAGGTGGGACCTCCTTTAGTCTAATGCCGCATCTCAGGATCTAGGGCGACTTTGCTGAGGATAAAAAACATAACAGGTTAACCTAGGCACAGGACAAGACCGTTAACTTGCCGAATTTCGGCTAACACCATTCTCAGTGTTACAATAAAGATGACCTAGTTTTCATTAAATGTGTGTTTTGATTAAAATATTTATTTTTTAAATTACCTAATAATTAATATGTCGGAAATGAGGTAGTCCTGAGGTTGTTCAACGTATTGTGATGTCGGTGCTATAATCCAATAAAAAAAATTGGGTGACTCTAAGTTACTCTCACTGTCATTGTTTTGTTTTGTCATTTTATGATTGGAGATTTAACTTTTTTTTTAAATCAACGTGAGCAAAGGCGTTATTAATTTGTTATGTAGATGTCACAGGAGAACTTTTACATTTTGCTTATTTTCTCCATAGATATCTGTTAAAATAATCGGAACTTATTTTTCTTAAATTTCTATGAGTCTAATCTAGAAATTAATATTTTTCATTTCGGAAAATGTTTTTTTGTCGTATTGTCCATTAAGACCAAATAGGTATTGATACTTTATGGCACGGAAATCGAATCAGTTACCTGAATTGCAGCTGTCGCTTTAAATTGGGGTTCATTTGCCTATAAGTCAGCTATTCTATAAATACTTTATTAAAAAAAAATATATTTTAAATAACTTTAATGGTGGGAGAGCCACGCTTCGGCATGAATGTGCCGGCTCGACCGGAGTAATACCACATCCTCACAGAAAACCGGCGTGAAGCAGTGCATGCACTGTGTTTCGCTGCGTGAGTGAGGGTACCGGAGGCCCAATCCAGGGGAAGGGGGTTAAAAAGTAAGCAGCGCACTTGTGACACCACTGGTGTTGCAGGCGTCCATGGGCGGCGGTAATCGCTTACCATCAGGTGATCCGTCTGCTCGTCTGCCACCTATATCATAAAAAAAAAAAACTTAAAAAAAGAAAATATTCTCCTAATAAGAAATCAACTTTTAAAAAAAAAATCTGTTACTTTATTCATTTCAAGCGAATAGTTACATACATAATGCTATGTATACCACCTACGTTACCTAAAGTCCGGTTGGTTACCACCTCCTATTCACAACTCCCATTAACACATTTGTATACAATCAAAAACACACAACATACCAAATCTAAGAAATCAGACATCACACACACACGCACCGGGCACACACAAAACGAAACGAAAAGTTTGTTTTACCTAACACTGTAAACACGTGTGTGTGTTTGTGCGTGGTGTGGGAAGCATCACATAAACCAATGTTTGGCTGCCGTGCCAAAAAACACAAAGGAGTATACGGCGACGCGAGAGGTTTTGATCCTTTAAGATTTTGAGAAATATTTTAAGTTTTTTATTTTTCAA
The DNA here is from genome assembly GCA_019059595.1 of Marasmia exigua. Taxonomy (NCBI): domain Eukaryota; kingdom Metazoa; phylum Arthropoda; class Insecta; order Lepidoptera; family Crambidae; genus Marasmia; species Marasmia exigua. The sequence continues at coordinate 8,840,802 of CM032488.1, read as the reverse complement.
TCATTGTAAAAATTAGGCTAGTTATCTAAGCAATAAGTATTTGAAATCCGGCTTTTAGATAAAATACAACAACCAAACGAAGCTTCAGGTATCATGCCGGCCATTGACGAAGTTTACTGACATTTTAAAATGTCAGTTATCATGGCAACGTGGCCTATCACTTTCTATCTGGCTAAGCCGAGCCAATTATATCGAACACCGTAAAGAAATAATCATATTTTAGCGTCAAATATGGTTGGCATAAGAACGATACATTAAATTGTAAACTCTAAGTTTAAGGGTTTTATTCGTTAAAAAACCTTTGTTAGCTAAAAGGGTGTTACTTATAGAGCAGTTTTGACGTTTGAAAGAAAAAAATATCAAACAAAATTTTCGGCGACGGGTAGCCCTAACTAGCGACACCAATCGATTTAAATTGTTAGCTACTAAACCGGATCTTTTTTAAACAATTCCGGGGTTACAACCTGGTTAGAGGTTGTAACCCCGAAATTGTTTAAAGTAAATTCGGTTTTACAGCTAAAAATTAAAATCGATTGGCGTCGCTAGTGTGCCCTACCCGTCACCTTAACAAATATCTTAGGCTATAAAGTATCTCGAAACAGGCATTTTAGATAATATTAGGTATGTAATTTTTAATGCAGAAAATGTTAAACGCATTGTTTTTATAGCTATGTATAATATGACTAGTAACCTGCCCTTTGACTCCGTTTCAGATAGTTCAAAACTGTAGCAATAGATGGCGCTGGGTGTCTGTTATATTGTACAAGTATTTTGCGTTTTCGGTTTACCGTTAAGCCTTGTTATCTATAGAATTTACGTTTGTTTAAATAAACACAATTTATTCGTTCTTAACGTACCATAGAAATAAAAGAAAATCTAGTTATCAACTGAGAGCACACATTCGTTTAGTATCCTTACGAGTCTGTTCGTACAAATGTGGTGTCATTTAGTTGGGCAAAGTGCTGTGTCATTAAAATAAATCATTGGTCATACACAGCGAATATTTACTTGTTACTTGCATAAAGTTGTTTTACGACCTTATGTTTATGTTTTAAAACCTTTTTCTCAATACGTAATTTCATCACGTTTCTAAATATTATTGACATCAGTACTACACATATTTAGAAAGTTCCATCGTTTTCTTTATTAAAATCTCATGAGAAGCTATTTTGCTGATTCTCCATAGGCGGAAACTTATTATTGGCATTGTTTTATTGTAACTCTATCTAAAGCCGATAGTCGTCCTAAAAATAAATAAATTCTTTCAAGGATACTTATTTATATAAGGTTTTTGTCTTTAAATTTTTAATAGGTAATACCTAACTGAAAACTTGAACATCAATAATTGAGTCCAAGATACTTTTTCTCATAGCCGATGCAAAACGATGCTTTAGTCAAAATGGTAGATTAAAAAAATCTTTACACAAATTATTTATTAAAAAATATTGTTTTATTTGTGGTTAGCGTTTGTAATAGTAATTATTAGTGTATTGATAGACACAATAGTCGGTCAATTTAACAAGGGCCGATGAACTGGGACTAATGGGATAATAGACAGGGCGATATGCGTACGCGCAGAACTCGAATTACTTGGCTACATCTTGACTGAATGTAACAATTAACAAAGAAGGTACCTATGTAGTGTTAATCAGTAAAATTTAACCACAACTTGATTATGATAATAAATAAATTCGTATATCATCTCACACATTGACCTGATTGGTGTTGAATAAAAGAAATACAAAAAGAGTAGTCTAAGCAAACCCCGGGCTCCGAAGCCTCAGCTTGGGATACAACCGGGATTATGACGATAAAAAATTCTAACAAAAGGGTATAAGTACAGTTATTGCGACGTCACTGGGGATATAGTTAGTCTAAAACCAAATACATTTTATGGTAAGTACATAAGGTTTCTAAAAATCTGTCATTCCTCATATCACATTGAACCAAACGTATTTGACATTAAGGTATGAATCGATTGAAGAAATTTGACAGATTTGTATTGATGTGTATCCACAAACGGTGTACATTTTCATCGCCTCGTTTGCCGATCATGAAATAAAGCTATTGATAAATATACTTGCGTTAATTTTTACTAAACTCTATGTAACAATGTTTGCTATAGAAAATATTATTCAAAACACTGTGGCGCGATGTGATTATGGCAAAGTGGTATAAAAAATAACGATCTTTCATACTTCAACAAAAATCGTTGTCCACTACATCGTATAGTAAAAGGAAATGAGAATACAAATTAGCTATTGTGAAAAAAAAAAACTGTTATTCATCTTAGCCAAGAATAATTAATAATTTACGAGTAATTGCACTAACAAGTGGCGCAAATGCCATCTTTATATAACTAATTCATTATGGCGCGTTTTACAATCGTTCTTACTTCATTACTGTTTACGCCTTATGCATTATTTGCAGAGCTTCTTACTACACAGCAATGAATTACAAATCGCATCGAACAAACGTCTCTGGACAGGCTCTTAAAGTCTCCGTAATTAGTAAATCCAATTTTATCCAATAGTTTTTCTCACTATTTCCATCACAAGGCTGACGAGTAAAGCGTAGAAGCCGACTTACCATAAAACAAGCGGCAGTTATCATCCTAATGGTGACTAGATGGCTGTTTAGAAAACGCAGTTTATATTATTACTAGCTTTAAGCCAGTTCTTTTTATTCAAGTACATATGTCGTTTGCTTATAGGGTTTGCAGTAATCTTTATCTCTACTTGTAAAAAATCATTTTTTTCGTTACTTTGTTCTTTCATCACTGGCAAAATACTAGCTCACAGTTGTATTTTGTAATTATTCAATACAATATTTTGTGCCTTTATACATATTTGTCTATATTGTGGCAGGCTCCCCACAAGGTGGACCGACGATCTGGTTAAGGCGACGGGTAGCCCTAACTAGCGACACCATTCGTTTTTAATTGTTAGCTACTAAACCGGATCTATTTTGAACTATTTCGGGGTTACAAACTCACGGCAAATACTTACCTATACTATTTATTAAATCACCATGCACAAATGTTGGGTCCGTTCTTGTACGGGAAAAATGTATTACCACCATAAGCGGCCACTTTTAGCGTGATCGATTTTTCGCGTACAAATGTTGGGTCCACATTTGTGCATGGTTATTTAATAAATAGTATAAGTGTTTGCCGAGAGGTTGTAACCCCGAAATTGTTTAAAAAGATCCGGTTTTGTAGCTAAAATTTATAATCGATTGGCGTCGCTTGTGTGCCCTACCCGTCACCTTAAGGTCGCGGGAAACCGTGACACAGGAGCAATCTGTGTGTAGGTCATTGCGGGTAGCCTGTTTCCAGCAGTGGGCGTATATTGGCTAAAATTATGATTTGTCTATATTTAAATAGTAATGATAGTAATTAATTTTAATCGAAAAAATATTGATGTGTTCAAGCTTACATATTCGTACTTCTTATAACATTTCTTAAAACAAGACGGACATAATTAAATTAATAAAAAAATATCTAACATTATGTTTTTTTAAATTGGTAGCCCTGTTTGTATTGCATACCCATTAAGTATTAAATGTTGATGTTTTTCTATTGATTATAATATGCAATGTTGTTTTTCTTAGACACTCGGTGTAAAAAGTATAATTTACCGCCTATTTTGTCATTTTAATATTTTATGCATAATTATATATTTTATTTTTTATTTTTTTCTCAATAACCTGGTTTTCAATATGTTAATGAAGTTTGTAGTAACTAGATAATTAGTTGCTACTTATAAATAAATATGTAGTAAATCTTTAATGTTTCTAGCAATATGTCAGTTTTTATTTAATTGATTAAAATAAATTGAATCCTTTGATTATAATATCATTATTTATAAATTGTTCAGTGCTTATTTCAATACCTAATACTTTACTTAATCATTTATAGACAACGAAACCCAACCAAAATAATAAACTATCATGACTTGAATAAAAATAAAAATAAAAACTTCATGACCCAGAAAGTATCAAACCAGTGAAGTCGAGCTATAAAGGGATAAAAACTTGGATCGCAAAAATAGATGCGAAAAATTAACATAGCCGTACTACCGAATCTGCGGCCAATCACGAATGTCCGTTCCATGTGTGGGTAAATGTGTCATAGACTATTTTTCTATATGCGCAATGTAATTGCAGATACACCCACAAGTTTTTTGATGAATTAGCTAAATATATAATGCCTCTGATTTATATTTGAAATTGGTAGCGCGTGATATTATATGTTACGAATTGCAATGCTAAAAGTTGAGAATATTATTTATAGCAAGGCATGGAATATGTTTCTTTGATCTCGTATGATATTAATAATGTCATCCTACCAAAGATGCGGTTGCCAATCTCAACAGTCAACGAAAAACGCTGGACTTTACTAGTGTACAAGTGTGTTCATCATCATCGTCATCGTCAGCCCATTTAAGTCCCCACTGCTGGGGCACGGGCCTCCCTCAATCACATGAGGGGTAATTGCCATACTTACCACGCTTGGCAGACGGGTTGGTGAAGGTTTTGATATAAATGCAGAGTTTTCCTTTTACGACACCTCGGTAAGAGTGAGGGTGGCCTATTCTACTCTGCCGGGACCACACAGCATAGTACAAGTGTGTGCGCAAACAAATTTACTTTCTGATTGTTAAATTTATTTTATAAATTTTTATTATTATTACAATTTGCCTGCCAGTTTCTGGTGCATTATTTTTTATATCACCTCTTGTACCAATTTACCGGCAAACAAATGATTTCTGATTTCCTATTTTGTTTTTCTTCAAGTGCGCTGTCATTGTTTACACCCTTTTCCCTCGGATTGGGCCTCCAGTACCCTCACTCAGGCAGCGAAACATAGCACAGTGGTGCTTCACGCCGGTTTTCTGTGAGGCCGTGGTATCACTCCGGCCGAGTCGGCCCATTCATGTCAAAACGTGGCTTTCCCACTGTTTGAACCACTGTTAAATGTATAATTGTTGCGTTCTTATTCGCTGCACATGACGATTATTTCCCGTTGACGTTAAAAAGGTTTTTGGCTAAGAGACGAACGTAAATAATTGTATGATTCATTACCTATCTTTATTTAGCTGATTATGAATAATCTAGACATGGTAGACCGATCAGTTTTCAGACAAGGGCACTCCTATGTATGACGATGCTGAGGGTATTTCCTTGGTCGACGTACCTATTTAAAGAGCCATGGATCGAAGCATTGTAACGACCAAATTCTTCTTCTTTCTAACTCTACATTATAGGTACCTATAATGTAGAGTTAGAAAGAAGAAAAAAAATATTTACACACATAATAGTGACACAAATCAAATAACATAATTGCAAATGATTATCACATCTATAAAAAAAATTAATTGAAAATTTAAAAACCCCCGACACAACTAAAGCTCTTTCATTTGATACCTATATTGAGGCAGTTGGAACAACAAATAGGTTATTCGTAATTTTCTGACGGCGGCCATCTTTGATCTTAAATTTTTTACAATTAATATATTCTGCTACTCAAGCCCTTTTATATAATATAGGAGTTGTGTTAAAACATAAAATCAAAATCTTTGTGACGGCGGCCATCTTGGATCGATTTTTATCCAACATAGCTAAGAACACTCCCTTCTTATTCATCATTCAAACAAAAAAAAACAAAATTTGAATCGGTTCATTTGTTCGGGAACTACGATGCCATAGACAGACACACAGACACACACACACACAGACACGTCAAACTTATAACACCCCGTCGCGTCCGTTTGCGTAGGGGGTTAAAAAAATAAATAGGTATAAAAGTAATTTTTGGGCGAAAGCCACAAATTCTTAGTGTCAGCCCGGAGCCTGGAAGTTGGCGGTCTTTTGCCCCCGTGCCTCGGAAAGCTCGTTAAGCCGTTGGTCCTGCGCCCAATCGCTCTCTGGTCGTGTCACGCTGGTGTCCCATCGGAATATGAGGTTAGCGGAATATGAGTGCACACGCTTGAGCACTATAATATATCCTCTTTTTTAAGTGATAGGTGGCAGACGAACAGACGGATCACCTGATGGTAAGCGATTGACGCCGCATATGGACACCCGCAACACCAGTGGAGTCACATGTGCGCCGCCAACCTTTACCCCGAATTGGGCCTCCGGTACCCTCACGCACGCAGCGAAACACAGCACAATGCTGCTTCACGCCGGTTTTCTATGAGGCCTTGGTATCACTCCGGTCGAGCCTGCCTGCGTATGTGGCTGATCGTTGAGATTGGGCGTCGTAGGCGTAATCCGTTAGAGGATATTATTATAAGTGGGCCCATGCGTGAAGAAAAAAAGGTTTTTTTTTCGTTAGTATTTTTGCTTCATACAGAAAAATCGCATCATCCAGAATGCATTTCTGTGCATCAGAGACGCGGCGTGCGTTATTTTTAACGAACCGACCTTGAATTTTGCCGGTATTTTTGTATGCACTTGGCTGAGTTCTGGCCAGTCGATTATAAAAATGTTGCAACCCAAAAATGAATGCAGCTGTTAGTCCGTTTTATTTATTTATAACTAGGGCTGAGGTTGCACTCGAACGGCCCTAATTAGGTGAACTTACTTTGTCAAAATACAGGTACCTACTCAATAAATAATAATATTATCCTCCAACCGATTACGGCTACTACGGCCAATCTCAACGATCAGCCACGTACGCAGGATATATTATAGTGCTCAAGTGTAAGCGCAAACACAAGAGCACTCTTCATTCCCTTACACTCATATTCTGATGAGACACGCAGTGTAACACGACCGGAGAGGGATTGGGCGCAGGGACAGCGGCTTAACGTGCTTTCCGAGGCACAGGGGTACATGACCGCCCTCTTCCAGACTTCGGGCCGCTTCAGGGGAATTTAAAGGTTGGCATCGAATTTGTGACTCCAGGGTATCCTTGGGCAGCGACTACCGCTTCATTATGTAATCCTCCTTCTGCTCTGCCACCTATCACATAAAAATAAATCGAGCCAAGGTAGTCTGTCTGCTCACAGGACGTCGCCTTTACACTGCGTCACAAAGAGATGAGTTAGAGGTGTGGCCAAACACGCCTAGTCGAAATAAAACTCAAATATACGCTTCCTGCGATTGCGCTAAAATTAAAAAGGAAAATGGCGGCCCATCCGGCGGGAATTATGCGTAAAACTGCATCGACTAATGCGCCGATCTGAACATTAAAAATAGAATTTGCTAGCGTTACGCCGCGGGTACACACGGAGATGGAACATGCTACACAGATGGGATAGGCTAGTGATACACTGTGGAGCACTTGTACCTACTCTGTATTTTACATCATGTCGCATGACGGGTTGGTCGTAACCGAGAAAGACGTAAGGTGAGAATGACTTACATCTCAATATCTTTAAGAAATAATCGAGAGATCACTGTATCCTTTTCCTCTCTTCTCTATTTGACCGTGGGAGAGCCACTTCGGGATGATAAGGCCGGCTCGAATGGAGTGATTGATTTATTGATTAAATATACTTTTAACGCCATGTGGTCCCCGGCAGAGTAGAATAGGCCACCCTCACTCTTACCGAGGTGTCGTAAAAGGCGACTAAGGTAAAGCTGCTGGCATGATCATCAGCACCCAGAGAAAGAAAACTCTGCATTTATATCAAAACCCTCGCCAACCCGTCTGCCAAGCATGGTGGGTATGGCAATTACCCCTCATGTGATTGAGAGGAGGCCCGTGCCCCAGCAGTGGGGACACAAATGGGCTGATGATGATACTTTTATTGCACTCAAAACTTAAAGGCAAAAGTAATCAACGCCGCCCACGAACATCCGCGAAATCAGAGAGAATTGCTAATGTGTTGCCGGCCTTTTTAAAAAAGAGTACGCTCTTCTCTTGAAGGTCCCTAAGTCGTAGCCATCGGGAAATACTCCTGCTGTCAAACCGTTACACAGAACTAAGGTACATGGTAGAAAGTTCCGCGAGAAAGGCTATTCTTTGGTCTGTCTTTGGACCTTGGTTCTTCTGCGGATCTTATCATTCCTGTTACGATCACGCAATGAGATTCCGAGCTTAGCGCTTTCCTTTGCTCTCTAGGTGACTTTAAGTCTTCTTAAGCTAAACCTAGTTTTCCCGTTATTCATCCGCCGTCCTGCACCAGCCTTACGAACGCCAGATTGCCTTCTTTCAGGCAGCTAAAATAAACATCGCGATATTTCCCAGCTCTTTCCAGCGCGTGCGCATGCATTAGCGTTTACGAGCAGGTGGAAGAGGAAGGGCGTATGTGGGAAACTCGGTTTTCTTGACTTTTCAGCCTATGAATTTTATTTAAGGATCGAATTACATTAATTTGACAACTTCGATACCTTAATTTGACAACTTCGATAACTTAAATTGACAAATTTGATGGCACAGTGACTATGCCTGAGGGTAAGCGAAAGTCTAGTTTTCGATTCCTAGTCAGGTCTTTGGACAGCAAAAAAAACGTTTCGAAATCGACTGATATCTGGGTGCTCTGGGAGCTAAAATCTTTTAATAATTTGACAACTTTGATGGCTCAGTGACTTTGCCTAAACGTAAGCGAAGGTCCCAGGATCGATTCTCAGTCGTGTCTATCTCGACTCGTGTTGACATTTTCTAACTCGTCTCAAGTCTGGGTATTTTGGGAGCGTAAGGTTCTTTTAAATTAATTTTCTAAGGATCTAATAACCTTATTTTGACAATTCGAGGTTTCGATTCCTAGTTGGATCTTAGGACAGCAATCATTTCTAAATCGACTCGTGTCTGGGTGTGTTTGGAGGTGCTCCCAACGATTGCACATTTCTGAAATTTTTCTCGAAATGTGGAAAATCACAATAAGTAATTGGGAGTTTGGAAAGTTTCTAAAAATGTGGAAACTCACATATTATCTGGTGACGACTTAATGAAACAACGTGTAACCATTTTTTTTATGTGATAGGTGGCAGACGAGCAGATGGATCACCTGATGGTAAGCAATTGCCACCGCCCATGGAGACTCACGACACCAGTGGAGCCACAAGTGCACTGCCAATCTTTTAACCTCCCTTTTCCCCCGGAATGGGCCTCCGGTGCCCTCACTCACGCAGCGAAACACAGAACAGTGCTATGTCCTAATCCTTTGACTGTGGTTTCCCAATTTAGATTGGGAACCCTTAGGGGTTTCGAAGTTCAGAGGACGATAGTCTAGCCAAACCAAATTCTAGATCATTAGATTAGTGAGTGAGGCCTCCGGTACCCTCACTCGTGGGGAGGTTTAAAGGTTGGCAGCGCACTTTTCACTCCACTGGTGTCGCGAGTGTCCATGGGCGGCGGCAACCGCTTACCATCAGGCGATCCGACTGCTCGTCTGCCACCGATTACATTAAAAAAAAACAAGCATAACCTAGACTCCGAAGAACGAATACCTAAAAATAAAATCTTTAACGTAAAATGAGTAGGTATTTCTACCAAGCAAACCTTTGACTTTTCTAGCGATTAGAAATCTAAGTAATGCATAGACATGTCACCAAACATTTCCTTAACTCCTAATTAAGAGTGTCTAAGCCACACACAATTTAATCTTATAGACTAGACTTGCAAACCAAATAACATAGTTTTGCACTTACGTCCTTTCACCGGGGCGCGGGCGCATGCAGCGTCGTAACTCGCAAAGAAATGTTTATAGATGGATCTTTTGATCTTGCACTAAATTCGTTGAGTTACCACATAGGGGGAGGAGTTAAGAGTATATACTCAATTGTAGATTTTAGATGCGCTTGTAATGTCTTAAATAAATGAGGTTACCGTGTGGTCCCTGGCAGAGTAGAATAGGCCACCCTCACTCTTATTGAGGTGTCGTAAAAGCCGACTAAGGTAAAACTGCTGGCATGATCATCAGCACCCAGAGAAGGAAAACTCTGCATTTATATCAAAACCCTCGCCAACCGTCTGCCAAGCGTGGTGGAGTATGGCAATTACCCCTCATGTGATTGAGGGGGGCCCGTGCCCCAGCGGTGGGGACACAAATGGGCTGATGATGATACTTTTATTGCACTCAAAACTCAAAACCGAAAGTAATCAACGCCACCCATGAACATCCGCGAAATCAAAGAGATCGCTAATGTGTTGCCGGCCTTTTTAAAAAAGAGTACGCTCTTCTCTTGAAGGTCCCTAAGTCGTAGCCGTCGGGAAATACTCCTGCAGTCAAACCGTTACACAGAACTAAGGTACATGGTAGAAAGTTTCGCGAGAAAGGCTATTCATTTGGTCTATGTCTTTGGACCTTGGTTCTTCTGCGGATCTTATCATTCCTGTTACGATCACGCAAGGAGATTCCGAGCGTAGCGCTTTCCTTTGCTCTCTAGGTGACTTTAAGTCTTCTTAAGCTAAACCTAGTTTTCCCGTTATTCATCCGCCGTCCTGCACCGGCCTTACGAACGCCAGATTGCCTTCTTTCAGGCAGCTAAAATAAACATCGCGATATTTCCCAGCTCTTTCCAGCGCGTGCGCATGCATTAGCGTTTACAAGCAGGTGGAAGAGGAAGGGCGTATGTGGGAAACTCGGTTTTTCTTGACTTTTCAGCCTTTGAATTTTATTTAAGGATCGAATTACCTTAATTTGACAACTTTGATACCTTAATTTGACAACTTCGATAACTTAAATTGACAAATTTGATGGCACAGATAGTCACTGAGGGTAAGCGAAAGTCTAGTTTTCGATTCCTAGTCAGGTCTTTGGACAGCAAAAAAACGTTTCTAAATCGACTCGATGTCTGGGTGCTCTGGGAGCTAAGAATCTTTTAATAATTTGACAACTTTGATGGCTCAGTGACTTTGCCTAAACGTAAGCGAAGGTCCCAGGATTCGATTCTCAGTCGTGTCTATCTCGACTCGTGTTGACATTTTCTAACTCGTCTCAAGTCTGGGTATTTTGGGAGCGTAAGGTTCTTTTAAATTAATTTTCTAAGGATCTAATAAACTTAATTTGACAATTTTGTTGGCACCGTGACTATGCCTAAGTGTACGCAAAGATCTAGGGTTCGATTCCTAGTTGGATCGGACAGCAATCATTTCTAAATCGACTCGTGTCTGGGTGTGTTTGGAGGTGCTCCCAACGATTGCACATTTCTGAAATGTTTCTCGAAATGTGGAAAATCACAATAAGTAAATGGGAGTTTGGAAAGTTTCTAAAAATGTGGAAACTCACATATTATCTGTTGACGACTTAATGAAACAACGTGTAACCATTTTTTTTTATGTAATAGGTGGCAGACGAGCAGATGGATCACCTGATGGTAAGCAATTGCCACCGCCCATGGAGACTCACGACACCAGTGGAGCCACAAGTGCACTGCCAATCTTTTAACCTCCCTTTTCCCCGGAATGGGCCTCCGGTGCCCTCACTCACGCAGCGAAACACAGAACAGTGCTATGTCCCAATCCTTTGACCGTGGTTTCCCAATTTAGATTGGGAACCCTTAGGGGTTTCGAAGTTCAGAGGACGATAGTCTAGCCAAACCAAATTCTAGATCATTAGATTAGTGAGTGAGGCCTCCGGTACCCTCACTCGTGGGGGGTTTAAAGGTTGGCAGCGCACTTTTCACTCCACTGGTGTCGCGAGTGTTCATGGGCGGCGGCAACCGCTTACCATCAGGCGGTCCGACTGCTCGTCTGCCACCGATTATATAAAAAAAACAAGCATAACCTAGACTCCGAAGAACGAATACCTAAAAATAAAATCTTTAACGTAAAATGAGTAGGTATTTCCACCAAGCAAACCTTTGACTTTTCTAGCGATTAGAAATCTAAGTAATGCATAGACATGTCACCAAACATTTCCTTAACTCCTAATTAAGAGTGTCTAAGCCACACACAATTTAATCTTATAGACTAGACTTGTAAACCAAATAACATAGTTTTGCACTTACGTCCTTTCACCGCGGCGCGGGCGCATGCAGCGTCGTAACTCGCAAAGAAATGTTTATAGATGGATCTTTTGATCTTGCACTAAATTCGTTGAGTTACCACATAGGGGGAGGAGTTAAGAGTATATACTCAATTGTAGATTTTAGATGCGAGTGTAATGTCTTAAATAAATGAGGTTACCGTGTGGTCCCTGGCAGAGTAGAATAGGCCACCCTTCACTCTTACTGAGGTGTCGTAAAAGCCGACTAAGGTAAAACTGCTGGCATGATCATCAGCACCCAGAGAAGGAAAACTCTGCATTCATATCAAAACCCTCGCCAACCCGTCTGCCAAGCGTGGTGAGTATGGCAATTACCCCTCATGTGATTGAGGGCGGCCCGTGCCCCAGCAGTAGGGACTTAAATGGGCTGATGATGATGATGAAATGAGGTTGTGTAAAGATGGTGTTTAAGTGGTTGGTAGTCGGTAGAAAAAAAAATCTAGTTAAAAGAATGACGGGATAAGTCAACAAACTGACTTTTTTCATGATATAATTGGCAGACGAGCAAACAGATCGCCTGATGGTAAGCGATTGAAGTGAAGTCACGAGTGCGCTGCTAACCCTTAAACCCCCCTTTCCCCCGGATTGAGCCTCCGGTACCCTCACTCACGTAGCAAAACACAGCACAGTGCTGCTTCACGCCGGTTTTCTGTGAGGCCATGGTATCACTCCGGTCGAGCCGGCCTATTCATGCCTAAGCATGTCTCTCCCACGGTCGAAACTGCCTGTGTCAGTACAGGCAGCCTACAGAAGGTTACTACAATCAGTCTTTTTATTGTATCAAGTCCTCGGTGGCGTAGTGGTTAGTGGGTCGCACCCTAACGCGATTGTTGGGCAAGAGGTCTCGGGTTCGATCCCCAGGTCGGGTCAAAAGTACCTATGTTTTCTGTAAGAAATTCTCAGTGTCAGCCCGGAGTCTGGAAGTTGGCGGTCTTGTGTCCCCGTGCCTCGGAAAGCACGTTAAGCCGTTGGTTCTGTGCCCAATCCCTCTCCAGTCGTGTCACGCTGATTGGACACAATCAAAATTAACGTAAGTAGTCCTTTCAAAAGCTTTTCTTTTCTTATCTATTCATCTATATTCATTATAAAGAGGTAAATCTAACCGAACGAAACACGAAACGAATCTAATTGGTTTTTAACGGAACTAATGTCCCGAAACAAAGTGTAGACGTGCCTCTAGTATACTTTATAAAAAGCCCCCTGTACCTCAACAGATTTTTACTAATATGGTATAAGAAATTACCTTCACTTTGTTTCTATAATATTCCTTTATTCACCATGTGGGATTGAATATCATCATCATCCTCTTGCCCTTTTCCAAGCGTCTCTGGGCGCAGTATGTCTTCCTTTTTCCACATGTCCCTCTCATTCGTCATCGAATCATCCACCCCTTTCCCCATCATGTCATTCTTCACACAATCCATCCATCTCTTTTTCGGCTGTACCTCTGTTCCTCCACCCACCTTCATTTATACTCATCACTCTTTTGGTGACATGTTCTTCCCCTCTTCTCATTACATGGCCATACCAGGAAAGACGATTTGCCTTCAATTTATCATATTGAATTGGTGTGATTGAAATATAGATATGTTTATCTGGTAAGTATACCAGGCGTTGGCCCGGTATGACTCATACCCACACAGACACATACAAAATTTTGCAAAACCATCCTCATAACAAAGCCAAAGAGCATAGAAACAGCTTTAAAACTTACGGACAAAATGGCGGCTCACCTAATAATGCCATTGTCTAAACCGGTAGAATTTCGGTTGCAAAACTACGAAGGCGCACAGCTTGACTCATGCGCCGAAAGGAGCCATAGATCAACTCACAGAAGGCTCTTTGGCAATGTGCCTAGATGAACTATGCCTATAGTTGCCTATACTTGCGATTGCAATAGCTACAAGTACAAGCCTCAGAATCTCCTCATCTTGGTTTGTGTTTCCGGTTGCGTCCAAAGCTGCCGCTCTGGAGCTCGGAGTACGCTTGGACCATGATTTAGGATTTGGGGAGGGTGGTAATTACAATGAAGCGACTGCCTTTGCAACGCTTTAACAGGGAAACTAGACCAACTGAATCGTGGTTAGGATTTCAGAAACTATCCGAAAAGTGAAGGTTTCCTCTCAGTGTTTTCCCTCACCGTCGAGCTAATGGTAGAAATACGCACACCGTTAGGCTTCTTCTCGACTCTAGGGTTCAGTGTCAGCCAAAAGCAAGCCCATCATCAATAAAAAAGAATGCCTAATCACGTCCATGAGTCACTGAGTATTAAGAGAAGAAGTTGGTTGTCCCTATGTCTGTCCGATCATTTTGCAATGCTGTTCTCGCATAAAGAATTGGAATGCCCTTTTGAGGGGTATAGTGTATGCATTGAGAACTGCATCTGCAGTCAGACAGGCAGACATCTTTTTTTATCTTAATTGAGTTAGGGGCTTTTATCCTGAAGAATATGTCAGCCCCATTGTATCTTCTTACAATATCACGTACATAAAAGATAGTAAAAAATTATTACATACTCTATATCTTGTTATTTATTTATAAATGTAATGTCCTCCAAACCGATATTTCGGTCATGGCGGCCAATCTCAGCGATCAGCCATCGACGCAGGACATATTATAGTACACAAGTATTTGCGCGACACAAGTGCCCTCTCTACTCCCGTACCCTCTTATTTCGATGGGACACTAGTGTGACACGACCGAAGAGGGATTAGGTTAGGTTAGGCACGGGGGTACAAGACCGGCAACTTCCAGACTCCGGGCTAACACTGAGAATTTATAACAGTAATACTCAGGTACAAATTTTGGCCCGACCCGGGGATCGAAACCCCCCCAGGCGCAACCGTCGCTTTAAAGTGCGACCCACTAACCATTGCGCCACCGAGGCAGTCTATTATAGATGTGCAGTCTATATAAAACACTGTTCAGTGATTCTTATTAAACTAGATAATTTTGTAGAAGCCATTCCATTCTCATCATCTCGATGGATGGCGGTCGAATACTGTGCGTTTTTCGCGGAACTTTCTACCACGTACCTCAGTTTTGTGGAACAGTTTACCTATGGGAGTATTTCCGACGGCTATGACTTAGGGACCTTCAAGAGAAGAGTGTACTCATTTTTAAAAAGGCCGGCAACGCATTAGCGATCTCTCTGATTTCGCGGATGTTAATGGGCGGCGATGATTGCTTTCCATCAGGTGACTCGCTTGCTCGTTTGTCGCCTCTAGCATAAAAAAAAAAGCCTCTGAATTAGGGATTGTAGTTCATTGAACAGTGATTCTCTTTGTGATTTGTTCTTGACACATTCCGTCAGCATGTATTGTCATCAACGTCATTACTATCACCCTTCTGTCACTCTTTGCCAGGAGCCGTGGTGGGGCACAGGCTGTGTGGGCATACTGTAAAATAACTTCTCGTTTGGTTCCCAGTAATTTATGAGGTAACAGATCCAACTGATTTCGATTAACAGGATGTTTGGGGCTGGACGTAGGCTTATGTTTAAGGCCTTTTAGGGCTAAATTATACAGTTGATTTGCATTTCATAGATTAGAAGTGCACTTAGTATGTATTACCTATATAGGATCTTTATTTTAAAATTGTGATTTTTTTTTTATAGAAAGGCCAATCAGGATGACCTCACTCCGCCTGATGGTAAGCGGCCGTGAAATCCAAAAATGAGGCTGACAGGCACAGAAGAACTAACAAAGTACCCATTGTGTCTGCCATCCTCACCCTAATGGCCTGCTGAGATGCCGTTTCACGCCCCGTAAATTTTTCTCTAAGAACGCGACCTTTCTGACCTACTTGTCCAAGAACTCAGCATACAAGTTGCATTGATCAATCTCTTCCTAAAGCCGTGACGTCGCTCCGGAGTTTTTTCCAATATTAAGCCGCATTTGGATCAACAAAATCTCCCCATACTGGCGTGCTCCAGCTCTTCAGATTTCGATCGGCCGACCTGTAAATAAAAAGTAAGCATGTAAGTACTAATGCCCGGCTGCGTCATAAACCATAGATTCAGGATTTTTTTTATGTCATAGGTGGCAGACGAACAGACGGATCACCGTCTGTTCGTCTGCCGGTAAGCGACTGCCACCGCCCATGGACACCCGCGACACCAGTGGAGCCAACCTTTAAGCCCTCCTTTCCCCCGGATTGGGCCTCCGGTACCCTAACTCACGCAGCGAAACACAGCACAGTGCTGATTTTGGGACCAATCGAAAAATAATCTACTTATTTTTGCCTAGAGTGCCCAGTTTCACACTTTAATAAAAAAAAAAAACTGTAGCCACCTTTGCATTTTTTTTTGTTATTGGTTTAAATTACATACCGCAGACTATTATAAATCCGTGCCCTGGTTTGCTTGTTACATAGTTTCATCATCATCATCATCAGCCCTTTTAAGTCCCCACTGCTGGGGCACGGGCCTCCCTCAATCACATGAAGGGTAATTGGTTTTGATGTAAATGCAGAGTTTTCCTTCTCTGGGTGCTGATGATCATGCCAGCAGCTTTACCTTAGTCGCCTTTTACGACACCTCGGTAAGAGTGAGGGTGGCCTATTCTACTCTGCCGGGGACCACACGGCGTAGACAGGGGACAGGGGTTACATAGTTTGCTTATTATAATTTCAAATCATAAATACTTTTGGATTCTCGGCAGTTCACATTTCGCTCCACGGATGGATTTATTATTCAATTATCTAGTCTTATAAAGGGCTAACAGAATCTTATACACGTCGCTTACGCAATCCGTTGAAAAGAAACATAATAACATTGTACAAGCCTCGTCCAACCTGTTTTTTACCGTCTCTCGTTACACGTCGCCTCGTTTTACGTCACTAAATAATGGATACATTTTGCTAATTACGTATGTCTAGTGTTTTTTTTATTGTGAAGAGTGACAGGGGCCAGTTTGTAGAACTGGTAATGAGCATGTTTAGGTTCTTTCCTCTTCCAGGCTTTTAATATTTAGAAAGATAGATGGATAGATACGTTTTATTGCACAAAATTTTACAGAATTTAATGCTATGGTCACCGGTGAGTACATCATCAGCCCATTTAAGTCCCTACTGCTGGGACACGGGCCTCCCTCAATCACATGAGGGGTAATCGCCATACTCACCACGCTTGGCAGACGGGTTGGCGAGGGTTTTGATATAAATGCAGAGTTTTCCTTCTCTGGGTGCTGATGATCATGCCAGCAGCGTTACCTTAGTCGCCTTTTACGACACCTCGGTAAGAGTGACACCGGTGAGTACAATACTGGTAAATAGATTACTTTTTTTGCACAAAAAATCTTCATCATCATTTCAGCCAATAGACGTCCACTGCTGGACATAGGCCTCCCCCAATGTTCTCCACACAGATCGGTCCTGTGCCGCTCGCATCCAATGGATTCCCGCAACCTTCACCAGATCGTCGGTCCACCTTGGGCCTGCCACGGCTGCGACTTCCTGTACGTGGCCTCCACTCGAGGACCTTTCCGATGCACAAAAATACACTACTTAAATACGGGTCCGCTTGGACCATTATCCCTTTTATTTATCATCATCACCTTCAAGAGAAGAACGTACTCTTTTTTAAAAAGACCGGCAACACATCAGCGATCTCTCTGATTTCGCAGTTGTTCGTGGGCAGAGTTGATTTCTTTCTATCAGATGACTTGCTCGTTTGTATAATGAAAAAAAATCCTAGCGTATTATTCCCAGTTGCATTCAAAGCTTTCGCCTTCCGAGACACGCTTGGACTAGGTGAATGCACTGCTGAATTTTTATAATCTATGTGCGTATTTCTAGTAGCTCGGCGATGAATTGTAACATCGTGTGGAAGCCTGCAAGTACCACTGCTGAGTATAGGCCTCTTATTTATTCCGCCATTCCCTTCGGTCCCTTGCCAGCCTTATCCATTGTTATCCCACTGCCGTCATCGATTCATCGATATATTCTAAAAATCTTGGATACCCCTTGTGAGATAATGGTCTGAACGTGCAACCATGATTCAGTTGGTCTGATTCCCCTGTCTAAGGGTTGCGAAGGTCAGACAGCAGTCACTTCATTGTTATCAGTAATTCCCGACTCCTGATTCATGGTCCGAGATTTCCCCGGGTTCTAGGAACTGCCAAGATGATGATGATGCAACCCAAAAGCCTAAAATTATAGATCATGTTAACCTTCTAAGACCAAGACAGCAGACATAATAGGAAATCAATTGTTTTAGCATTAAAAAGAAAGGCTTTACGACCTTTATGCTGACGAAGATCCTCCAAATCCAGATACTAACACAAGCTATGCATCGGACTAAGCACAGGACTAAGTGCAGCAAATTGTACTGCCCAGTTTTAAACTGTTCAAGTTGTAGCTATTAGGGAAAACTTCGGCTTAGCGAGTTCCCTCGAAGTTCCGATTACAAAGGAAACGCTGGTGAATGGATGAGCAACAATATAAAATAAAATCCTGGACACGTGAGCAAAAAATGGCCATGTCACCGACAAATCACCATGGGACAGCCATGCTTCGGTATGAATGGACCGGCTCGACAGGAGTGATACCACGGCCTCTCAGAAGACCGGCGTGAAGCAGCGCCTGCGCTGTGTTTCGCCGAGTGATTGAGGATACCGCAGGTCCTATTGCATAAAAAAATCCGAAGACAACAGACAGTACATACAGAAGGTATAGACCCAATAAGATTTTTTATGTCACGATCAAGTACGACAATCACACATGATGAAACCTCAAATGAAGACTAGGTCTTATGTGGGTCATGCTTGCCTGTGAAAAGCCTATTCACTCTGTATCTATATGTTATAGTGTCCAGGAAATATATTGGTGGGCAACGTTGGGGATGACATAACTACGCGCCAATAAACATACCACTATGGATGCCAAAGACCGTGCAAAGTAGAGGAACCGAAGTAGAAAAGCGACCCCGGGCTTTGAAGAGAATGCTTGAGACCAACCGGGACCAAACGCTAAAGCTGCGTTTCCACTTAAGCGGAGCGGGGTGGAGCGGAGCGGTGCATAAATTGACCAATCACTACGCTCGTAATATCCGCTCCGCTCCAATAGAAACAGGACGACCGGAGCGGAGCAGAGCTGAACGGATTTCCATAGAAAACAGCGAGCTGATGCCGACGCCGAAGGCCGGTGGAGAGCAGCGGAGCGGTGCGGCGCGGAAAATTGTGTATATTCACAGTATGTCCAGTCCACTCCTCTCCGCTCCGCTCCAGTGGAAACACTCACCACTTTTCGCCGCTCTTTTCCGGTCCGCTCCACCCCGCTCCGTTTCAGTGGAAACGCAGCCTTAGATGATGACGATGATGATCCGTCTGGTCGTCTGCGACCTGTGACATTAAAAGGTATTGACAATAAGTGAGTTAATTGTAAGAAAGCTAGGAAGCAATTGGCAGGCGGTATCGAGTGCATCATAAAAATGCACAATCTAGCGCTTAGTATTTAGAGCGTGCTCGTAACCAGTTACACTGGATCTGGTTAAGGGTCAGCCTGTTGGGTTTGGGAAAATAAAGCTGAAATAATCTTGAAACATTTTCTTAAAAGTGACTAATTTAACTTACATTAAAATTAATCATACTTATTCACGGCAAGCCGTGTGGTCCCCGGCAGAGTAGAATAGGCCACCCTCACTCTTACCGAGGTGTCGTTAAAGGCGACTAAGGTAAAGCTGCTGGCATGATCATCAGCACCCAGAGAAGGAAAACTCTGTAATTATATCAAAACCCTCGCCAACCCGTCTGCCAAGCGTGGTGAGTATGGCAATTACCCTTCATGTGATTGAGGGAGGCCCGTGCCCCAGCAGTGGGGACTTAAATGGGCTGATGATGATGATGATGATTTCCTCTTGAACTTCGTGTTTTGTCTCCACCAATGGAACTGATGCATTATTCCCTGAAAAAAAAAACACATACGTTTTTTTAATAACTTTACCAAGTAAATTTTATTTAATAATATATTAACCTTCAGCCAATTACGGCTACGATGACCAATCTTAACGATCAGACACGTACGCAGAATATATTATAGTGCTCAAGTGTGTGCGCTAACACAAGTGCACTCTCTATTCCCTTACTTCCATAATCCGATGGGACACCAGAGTGACACGACCGGAGAGGGATCGGGCGCAGGAGCAACGGCTTAGGCACGGAGGACACTAAGAATTTCTTAGGTATAGGTACATTTTTGGCCCCACATCGAACTCTTGCGCAGCCGTCGCTTTAATGTGCGACCCACTAACCACTGCGTCACCGAGGCAGTTATTATTTCAAATACTACGGAAGTACTAAATCCAACATTGACTAAATATTTTGATGTTGAGACCGAGAAATTATCTTCGCATGTCCCAAGTCAGTTTGTTCCTGCGTAGGAGTCTTCGCCTTAACTAGCTATAAATATGCCAGGAAAAAGCATCAATTAAAAAGTCTCCTCTTACGCATTAAATCAATCCTTAGACAGTTTCATTACAGAGCCCCCACGGGATTTTAAACTTTAAAGAGTGAAGTTAAGGGCTGGTTTTGGTTAAAGGAGATGTGGGAGATGGAAACACCTATAATATCGAACGGATTAATGATGAAGTGGTGATCACTTCATTAGATGTTCGTTTTGTAAGTAGACAATAAGGATTCTTGGTTATGTACGGACACCACAAAGCAAAATATACAAATCTGTTCAACATTTGGTTCAATATTGATTTTTGGTTATGTACGGACACCACACAGCAAATTATACAAATCTGTCCAACATTTGGTTCAATAGGGATTCTTGGTTATGTACGGACACCAAACAGCAAAATATACAAATCTGTTCAACATTTGGTTCAATAGGGATTCTTGGTTATATACGGACACCACATAGCAAAATATACAAATCTGTACAACATTTGGTTCAATAGGGATTCTTGGTTATGTACGGACACCACACAGCAAAATATACAAACCTGTTCAAAATTTGGTCCAATAGGGATTCTTGGTTATGTACGGACACCACACAGCAAATTATACAAATCTGTCCAACATTTGTTCCAATAGGGATTCTTGGTTATGTACGGACACCACACAGCAAATTATACAAATCTGTCCAACATTTGGTTCCATAGGGATTCTTGGTTATGTACGGACACCACACAGCAAAATATACAAATCTGTCCAACATTTGGTTTAATAGGGATTCTTGGTTATGTACGGACACCACACAGCAAATTATACAAATCTGTCCAACATTTGGTTCAATAGGGATTCTTGGTTATATACGGACACCACACAACAAAATATACAAATCTGTTCAACATTTACTTCAATTTGTGAATAAAATGAATGAATCGATCGGCTTGACCGGAGTGATACCGCGGCCTCACAGAAAACCGGCGTGAAGCAGCACTGTTCTGTGTTCCGCTGCGTGAGTGAGGGTACCAGATGCCCAATACAACTGATGTTAACCTCGTATATAGAGTTTTGATGTTTTTTTTACGGGATAGGAGGGAGACGAGCAGACGGATCACCTGATGGTAAGCGATTACCGCCGCCCATGAACACCTGCTACACCAGAGGAGTCACAAATGCGCTGCCGACCTTTTAAAACGGAATACGCTCTTTTCTTGAAGGTTTGCAGTTCGATGTCCAAAATAATGAAATTTTCTTCCCTTCAATCCCGGAGGCTTAAAGGTTGGCAGCGCACTTGTGACTCCTCTGGTGTCGCAGGTGGTACCATGAGGTGATCAGTCAGCTCGTCTGCCACCTATCACAAAAAAAAGTTATAATATATGAGGAAATTTGACCGATTATAGTAACTCGATATGTGGCTGTCTCTACATTAGGTATGGATTTACTATCAAATAAGATCGATGCAGTTATCTAAGCGTATCACTTATTGTTGCGTTTAAAGCTACCATTTTAAATTAATTAATGTCCTCCAAACCGATATTTTGGTCATGGCAGCCAATCTCAGAGATCGGCCATCGACGCAGGACATGTTATAGTGCACAAGTGTTTGCGCAGACACAAGTGCACTCTCTATTCCCTTACCCTCATATTTCAATGGGACACCAGTTTGACACGACCAAAGAGGAGTAGGCGCAGGACCAACAGCTTAACGTGCTTTCCGAGGCGCTGGGGTACAAGACCGCCAACTTCCAGACTTCGGGCTGACACTGAGAATTTCTTAACAGAAACACTCAGGTACAAATTACGGGGCTCGAACCCGGGACCCCAAGCGCAGCCGTCGTCGTAAAAAAAATGAGTGGCATACAAGCTGACGAATCACCAGATGGTAAGCGATTGCCACCTATAAACACCCTCACCTAGAGTCATTTATGCGCTGTTAATTCTTTTTTTTTTATGGTGGCACAGTATACTGGCTCTCCTCAGCCTGATGGTAAGCAAGAGAAGAGCCCAAGTTGCAATTACAACGGAAGGGATGTTAAGGCATCACCTCCGTTGGCACCGACATACTGGCCCGCGAGATGCTTCTTCACGCTTCGTTTGAAGGAATCCATATTGTAGAAAGAGGGATAACATGCGCCGGCAACGAGTTCCATTTCTTGATGGTGCGGCAGAAATAAGAACTGCCAATTTTTTTAGTCTGTAATTAGATGTTTTCCACTGTGAAGCGCTGACAGCTGACAGTCCGGCGCGTGTAGTTCTGTGACGGAATAGGGCAGGTGGGATGACGGAGAAAAGCTCTTTAGAGCAGCCGTGGTATAGACGGTAGAAGACGCTAAGCGATCCGATGTCTCTACGTAGTTGAAGAGGTTAGAGGGAATTGGTGACCTCTTCGCCACCTATAATACGTACAGCCCGTCGCTGCTTTTAACTAAAGGATCTTTAAACTAAAAGAGTTTTTCACCCTCCTCTTTTGGGATACCAGTAACCTCACTCACTCAGCGAAAGGCAGGCATCATGCCGTAGGGTGGCTCTCCTACGTTCCCAAGCCGGCATGAATTTGGACCAGGATGGAGGATTCTTATTTTTTTACTGACACTATTTAATTTGCGCCCTGTTGGTCTAGTGGTTTAGGTACCGGGCCGTGATCTCGGGGTCTTGGGTTCGATTCCCGGGTCGAGCAAAAAGATTTCGAACAAAGATCGGTTTTGTGATCACCAATCCGCATTAGGCAAGCGTGGTGATTAAGCGTAATCTTTGCCCTGCAGTGGGACATTATAAAGGCTGATACTTTATTATTAAATTTACCTTTCCTAATTCCTGGAGCTGGCTACAATCCAGAGTCACTAGAATAGGGCGTCTTTCCACGAGTATCATCTAAAATCAAAATTAGGAAACATTTTTTTAAATAGAACATTAATTGCCGCACTCAGAGATGTCAATTAAGTTAAACGTTCATTAACAAATTATAGATTGTTTTCATGCATATTAAAATAAGTGTCAATATTGAAGTAGGTATATTTGAGTACGCCTTAAGGTGCTAAAAGTATTTTTTGTAAAATGCTCAGATATTTTTGGTCAGTTCGACGCTAACTATATTTTATACTTTACATTAAAAACTTTTATTTTATATTTTACATTAAAAAAGGCACCCGCGGAATATCAGCTCTGAGGTGTCGGCCACAGCACATGCTGAGCGGGGACCTATTTTTTTTTTGTACATTCTTTTGAACCATGCATGTAGTGAGAACTCTGTGAATGTACAAAAATAAACAATTTTTCTTTCTTTTTCTTTCTTTCTTTCTAACATCATTTTGATGCTGACTGTACGCAACGACCAACGATAAAAAATCATCAGTAAACCAAAACGGCTAGCCCGTACCACCCATTTAGTTTCTGAGTAACAGTCTAAAAAGAGCGCCAAACCAAAACAGGAAGAAATTTTCCAGCGCACACCAGCGCTCCAAGCGGCAACGGTCGGTACTAGCGTTCTTTCCGCGCTTTCTTTTGCTCCGTCCCGCTCGCACGTGCGCCCGCGCACGCTTTTTTGGGCGCTAGAGAGGGATAGAGCGAAAAAAATTCAACGCACATGTGTGTTTTCGTTTTATTTTTCGCAGTTCATTCGCCTTAGTGTATTCCTGTCTAGGTTCCGTGTGGTGAGTGGGAGAACCTAGGTTTTAGTTTTGACGGGATTATGTTGTTTATTGTCGGGACATTCTCAAATGATGTTGTCAGAATTTTTGAATTAGATTTTTCCTGAACATTGATGTCATAAATAAATAAATATTTCACTACATTACATACATTGATCTAACTCCGAGAGAGGTAGCTCAAGCACCTGTGTTACGGATATCTGAATCAACAGTGGGATTACAAATATATACATACAATACTTTTATTTTTTCGGGGCTTTTCGGGGCTACAACCTCTCGACAAACACTTATACTTTTTATTAAATAATCATGCACAAATGCGGACCCAACACTTGTACGCGAAAAATTTATTCACGCTAAAAGTAGCCGCTTTTGGCGGTAATCAATTTTTCGCGTACAAAAACGGACCCAACATTTGTGCATGGTTATTTAATAAATAGTATAAGTGTTTGCCGAGATTGTTACCCCGAAGTTGTTTTAAATAGATCCGGTTTAGTAGCTGTGTTTCGCTGCGTGAGATAGGGTACCGGAGGCCTAATCCGGGGGAAAAGCGGTTTAAATAGTCCATGGGTCGCGGAAATTGCTAACCATCAGGTTATCCGTCTGCTCGTCTGCCACCTATCACATAAAAAAAATTGGAACATATTCAATAGAGCTTAAAATACCTTCTTTTTCATGTATTAAGGACAACAAACCATTTTAAAATCATTGTTTTTTTACAATATTATAGTATATAAATATTACTTATTATGAGACCAAAAACATGCTCCACATGTAATATTCATTATTTTATTGTTAAGTGAGAATTGCTAAGGGCGTTTTTTCCAAATAAATTCTACATACTTTAGTTTTTAAATCTAAAGAATTACTTAAACCTTAAATTTAAAGAATGTGTATGCAACGAAGTATAAGAAATTATACAAGGTAAGTATATTAAAAAGACTTCCGCATTAGAATTTTGCACGGAACCCATCACCTATACCGGACTCGCTCGCACCGCTTAATTTTTGTTGCTTCGCAGATTTTTTGTCCCTCTCCCGCGCGCTCGGTCGCTGCGTAGGCGCTCTGATTTATTTTTCAAATGGCACGCGAATAGTTTTCTAATGTTGGTTTTTTTGTGTTGGTATTCTGAGTAAGGTTTTTATTTTTACCCGACTGCGCCATAAGGAGGGTTTACGTTTTTATAGTTTTATTTATTGTTGTGGACACACCTTATTGCTATGGCTAGGCTTGTGGTCCCGGACTTGATTTCCGGGTCGGACTAGATTTTGTTCCTTAGTATTCTGCTTCTTTTTTTTTGTTTTAGTCATCGCAAGGACTCGCGGCAACTGTAGCGTATTTCATTCATTCGTAATGAATGATATATGAAAGTTTAGTTGTCCAAAATAATTAGTAGGTTTAAAGGGAAGTAACTGTAATATTCGAGCCAAAGACTCGTGGCAATTGGTCACATATTTCATTCAAATGAAGTCAATGCTCTACCGTCTGCCGCGAGTTATTGCGTTGACTATAGAAGTTAATTATTATAGGATAAAGCGGGGCCACAATCGCATCACCTACGAGGTCTTTTAGAAGATGCTTTTTTTATGTGATAGGTGACAAACGAGCAGACGGATCACCTGATGGTAAGCGAATGCCGCCGCCCATGGACACCCGTGACACCAGTGGAGTCACAAGTGCGGTGCCAACCTATAAACCCCCCTTTCCCTCGGATTGGGCTTCCGGTCCGGTACCCTTACTCATGCAGTGAAACACAGCACATGCACTGCTTCACGCTGGTTTTCTGTGAGGCCGTGGTATCTCTCCGGTCGAACCGGCCCATTCATGCCGAAGCGTAGCTCTCCCACGGTCAAAACCTGATCGAAAGTGACTATGATGTCTAAGTAGACAAAGTAAGTACTTTAACGACCCGTTTGGTACAGTGGTAGTGAAAGCTGCCTTTGGTCCAAGGGTTGCGGATTCGATCCCCGCACAGTACAAACATTTGTGTGCATGAACATGTCTGTTTATATTGGTCTGGGTGTTTTCTATGTATTATAACTATGTATTTACAAAAGAAAAGTATTATATGTTATCGTCATCGTCAGCCCATTTAAGTCCCCACTGCTGGGGCACGAGCCAGGTTGGCGAGGGTTTTGATATAAATGCAGATTTTTCCTTTTCTGGGTGCTGATGATCATGCCAGCAGCTTTACCTTAGTCGCCTTTTACGACACCTCGGTAAGAGTGAGGGTGGCCAATTCTACTCTGCCGGGGACCACACGGCGCGGCATTATATGTATATATTTGTAATTTTGCTGTTGATTCTGATATCCGTAACACAGATGCTTGAGCTACCTATCTCGGAGTCAGGTCAATGTAGGTATATGATGTTGGGATTTTTTTTTTAAATATAAAAAAAAATAAAATTAAAAATTAAGTGTGTAACTTAGAAGATACCTACATATCATCAGTCAACAGCTTGTCCTTCCCAGTTGCGTGCAAAGCGGTCCCTTTGCTGCCCTGGGTACACTTGGACCATTATCCTGGTCTATTTATAGATTTCCATAAATAACATGTGCGTCATAGGTATTATTACAGATAGTAATCAATATTAATTTGACTGTGATTTTATTGTTATTAGAGTGTAGCAAAAAAAAACAAAAAAAACAACGAAAGAGTTGCCTAAGTAAACGGAATTCATAAACGAACAAAATTTTTTTGTTAGTTAAAACGGTGTTATAGAGCAGTTTTGACGTTTGAAACAAAAAAATTACAACATGTTCAAAAAAAGAATGAAGACTTCTTTATAATACCGTTTTAGCTAACTAGGGTTTATCAAATATTTATGATTTAAGACTCTATACATCATCATCATCGTCATCATCAGCCCATTTAAGTCCCCACTGCTGGGGCACGGGCCTCCCTCAATCACATGAGGGGTAATTGCCATACTCACCACGCTTGGTAGACGGGTTGGCGAGGTTTTAGATATAAATGCAGAGTTTTCCTTCTCTGGGTGCTGATGATCATGCCAGCAGCTTTACCTTAGTCGCCTTTTACGACACCTCAGTAAGAGTGAGCGTGGCCTATTCTACTCTGCCGGCGACCACATGGCAAGACTCTATACATATACCCCCTTATCACGAACTAAGGATGGTCTCGGAAAAAAATTCGTGCCATCCCCTTTTAACATTGCGCGGTGGAATGGGATGACCTGAGCTTCAGTACCGTAATACCTTTAATCCTCGCATGCCGAACCACGCGATCTTGCGCTTATGAGTGCGTAGTCTGTTTTTCACGTAATGTAGGCAGCCAACATTCTGATATCTATTTTGTGACCGTTTTATTATTAAAGTGCGTCCCACTACTCTACGCCATATTTACTACCTACTACCAGTCATAGATATTTCTCGTGTGTAAAACCACAGTACATGTTAAGTCAATAGGTACTAACCTTTTGCGTATCGTGTCTTGCTAGGTAGGTAAATAGCAAGGAATAATAATAATAATAATAATAATATCACCCGGAAATTTCTATCAACCTCTCGAATGGCATGCATTTAACACAATCGTCATAATATTTATATACGTATGTTTATTATATATTTATTTAATTACATATCTGATTCCCCACAACATCATTTAACGCTTGGTAAAATACCCGCGTGAAAATGAAAAAAAAAACCCTCAGAAATGAGAGACAAATAAACTTAAAAAAATAATAATAATAATTCTCACAACATGTCATACATTGACCTGATTCCGTACTAAGTAGCATAAGCACTTGTGTTACAGATATTAGACAACAGAGGAACACAAATATATACTTAAATACATATATTACACCCAGACACCGAACAAACACAATGTGTTCATCGCACGAATGTTTGTCCAGGGTGGGGATCGAACCCACGACCTTTGGCGTAAGAGGCAGGGTCACTACCAATTGCGCCATCCGGTCAGTCAAAATAGGACTGCTTCGATAAGGTTTTTTTTCTTTTTTTTAACGTGGGAATACCACAATTCGGCTTGAATTGGCCGAAGACCGGAGTGGTACCACGGCCGCACAGAAAACCGGCGTGCAGCAGCACATGCGCTGTATTTCGTGAGTGTGGGTACCGGAATCCTAATTCGGGGGAAGGGCAAAAGATTGATAGCGCACTTGTGACTCCACTGCTTTTGCGAGCGTCCATGAGCAGCGGCGCTTACAATCAAGGTGATCGGTCTGCTCGTTTGCTACGAATGTCATAAAAACTTTTTTGACACGCGCCGCATCCATGCCCTCATAAAGAGTGCCAAAACAGCTTCAAACTCCTGTTCCCAGAATATGTACCTAGTTCGCAAAATAAATCCGCTAGCCTCACTGGATTCCATACAACAAGTATGACGCCTGTGTGGCGCATAGGCTAGTGGTTCATACATAAGATCTTAGGTTCGACCACCAGGTCAATCGTATCGTCTTGTATAGTCTAGTTTACCTACTGTCGCATTTCTCAGTGGCACCTGACAAGATGTTTTTTTAATATTTATATTTGACGTGTACTTAGTATGACATTTGTCATTAATACATTTGGGGCTTCTACGAGCAACTGGTTAAAATACCACTGTGATACAATCCAGATAATAACTCCGCAATTTTACAAGCTATAACACAGTATCACTGTCTTTATCGACTTCAAGGTAACAAGAACCCTTGTCTTCCTCTCTCTTAAAATCCTTTACTATTCTATTACCTATTACTTATTATTACTTCATTTTATCTTAAAGCTTCAAAATCACTTTAATTAAAATAGGCAATTAGTGGTGGAATTTTCCAATCAAAGAAGGTTGTAAAAAGATATATCTTCCACGAGCTTAGTACGGGAATATAGATTTGAGATATGACAGAAGGTGGAAGTGCATGCAATTTTCTTTAATGCCTATTTGGCATAGAATCTGGAGAGTTTAATTTGAAATGAAACTATATAACATTTGCGTGCGCTACGGAACTGTACAATGCCAGTGAAGCATCTCCGTTCTTCCTGTACAGACCCTCAATCGACACCGGTACATGGTAGAAATACCAAAAGTCCGCACAAAGAGGTTTGAATCCTGTTTCCTTATTCGTACTGCGAAACAATGGAATCAGCTGCCTGAGGAGGTGTTCCCTAGAAGCTACAATTTGGGGGTTTTTAAAGCGCGAGTGAATAGTCATCTTCTAGGTAATCGTGCTACATCTTAGACCATATTATCACCAGGTGAAATATGGTCAAACGCTTACCTATCTACAATAAAAAAAACATTTCGGTATAGAAAGGCACGTAGTGTTTTTACTCAGCGGTAAGGTAATAGTGAGGAAAACTGTACATTTTGAATAGTTTGTCAAGATTAAACTTTACGGTCTGGCATTGCAACATGTGCCGAAGAAACCATTTGTAGATATTTTAACCTATTTACGATAAGTCCTTTATTAAACAATAAAATTTCGTGCAGGAACATCTACTTTTCAACAAAAGTTTCATTCGTGCCTGATCTCTAATAAGCTAGCTAGAGAGCCCAATATTTTTTGTATACACTTACGCATTATATATGAAATGTGTATAGTAGAGTAGTATAATTATTGAGATGAATAGCCGCAACTATATATTATACACCTTGTAGGCATTAACACACATACGGTTTTAAAAAAAAGAGATTGGCTAAAACTCTTGCTATTCAAAAATAAATAATGTGGAGGTACCGAAGCACCTATTTTTTGTAATGTATTAAACCATCCTTCTAAAAATTACCTCTTTTTGGTGTGCAAACACCAAAAATACTAATTGCGTTTTTGGTAAGACAAAAGATTAGGTTAGGTTAGCAATTTATAATTTTGAAAACAACTCCCATTTTTTTGTAAAAGCCCTTACTATTTTTTTTATGTCATAGGTGGCAGACTAGCAGACGGATCACCTGATGGTAAGCAATTGCCGCCGCCCATGGACACCAGTGGAGTCACAAGTGTGCTGCCAACCTTTAAACCTCTTTCCCCAGGATCGGTCTTCCGGTACCCTCACTCACGCAGCGAGACACAGCACAGTGCTGCTTCACGCCGGATTTCTGTAAAGCCGTGGTATCACTCCGGTCGAGCCGGCCCATTCATGCCGAAGCGTGGCTCTCCCACGATCAAAAGTACTTGTCCTTAGTTTCAAGTTCCGGTACGTTCGCGCCTATTTCTATGGTCTGTCTCTTCTGCTACTCTATGTCTGCTAACGCATTTCGCCGTTAGCGACCTCTAGCGGGTAATTGGACCATCGATATCGATAAACTTTATCTCGAAAGCGCTGCTTTGCCTAATTGGTACGGTGATGGGCTAATGGGAGATAGCTTTGTGTTGGTGAGGTTAATTACTAATATAGCATTTATATAAGTCATATAAATAATGGACAAGTGTCACACAAGCCGACGACCCGTTTGGAACAGTGGTAGTGAACGCTGCCTTTGGTCCAAGGGTTGCGGGTTCGATCCCCTCACAGTACAAGCATTTGTAAGCATGAACATGGCTGTTTGTCTTTGTTTGTCTGGGTGTTTTCTATGTATTATAAGTATGTATTTACAAAATAAAAGTATTATATGTATGTATATATTTGTAATCACACTGTTGATTCTGATATCCGTAACACAGGTGCTTGAGCTACCTATCTCGGAGTCAGATCAATGTATGTGATGTTGTGAAATATTTATTTATTATTTTTAATGTGTCATAGTGAAAGTTTCTTGGATACTAAACCAAGAATATGTAATTGTATTACAGGGAGAACCTGTCTATCTCTGGACTGATGACCTCAGAAAATTATTTAATATCTTAGGGTCTTATTTATAAATGTTTATTAAACCTTTGCTAACTAAAACGGTGTTACAAAGCAGTTTTAATTATATTTTCTAAAACTTTCTATGATTTTATTTTGGTTTCAAACTGTCAATACACCGTTTTAAGCTAGCAAAATTTATTGGAATTCTGCGGGTATGGCTTAAGGCGACGGGTAGCCCTAAATAGCGACACCATTCGTTTTTAATTGTTAGCTACTAAAACAGATCTATTTTAAGCAATTTCGGGATTACAACCTCTCGGCAAACACTTATACTATTTATTAAATAACCATGCACAAATGTTGGGTCCGTTTTTCTACGCGAAAAATTGATTACCGCCAAAAGTGGCCGCTTTTGGCGTGAATCAATTTTTCGCGTACGCGTTGGACCCAACATTTTTGCATGGTTATTTAATAAATAGTATAAGTATTTGCCGAGAGGTT
The DNA here is from genome assembly GCA_019059595.1 of Marasmia exigua. Classification (NCBI taxonomy): domain Eukaryota; kingdom Metazoa; phylum Arthropoda; class Insecta; order Lepidoptera; family Crambidae; genus Marasmia; species Marasmia exigua. Next base: position 8,809,568 of record CM032488.1, on the reverse strand, counting down.
GTAACCCCGAAATTGTAAAAAATAGATCTGGTTTAGTAGATAAAAATTAAAATCGATTGGCGTCGTTAGTGTGCCCTACCCGTCACCTTAAACAAGCCGCGTGGACTGATGTAATTCAATGGTTTTAAAGAGTCTAGTGGGTTTTGTTAGAGGGCTTAAAAAACCGCGAAATGGAGGTGGTTAGGTAAGGACTTAAGCCAAAAATTAAGCCTGCACTTAGATTTTAGATATATCTAGATACTCACATAGTCCAAACGAAGTACCTACTGGACTAGAAATAGTCCTTTATCTATACTTGCACAAAGAAACTCTATGAGTACTTGCGTACCCCCTCCACCAGTTGATAAGAACGAATAAATACACAGTACAGAGTTTATTTATAAGACATGCCGTATTTATAGTCCAAACTACGAATAATTTTAAGATAGAAACGTTGGACATTTATGAGGGCTTTGTTTTTTTAAGGACACGAGGACATTCAATTCAATATTTTCAATTTTAATAAAATTTGTTCTTAGGGACTTCAATGTTATCTTAATGTTCTTTTTGAGACTAGCGGGACGAGCTTTTTGAGAGGTCGAAAATTACTATATACCTAACTTGTAAAAAGAGTACATTATCTAGCTCACGTTAAAAGTAGGTACATATCTAGAAATTATAGTAAAATTCTTATCTTCTAGCCTAGTGGAGCTCAGGTGGCTTAGTTTAAAGTCCTGTTTTAGAAGAGATGCACATGGCAGACGAGCTGAGACGGATCGCCTGATGGTAAGCGATTGCCGCCGCCCATAGACACTCGCGACACCAGTGGAGTCACAAGTGCGCTGCCAACTTTTAAACCCCCCTTTCCCCCGCATTGGGCCTCCGGTACCCTCGCTCACGCAGCGAAACACAATAGCGTTGCTTCAAGCCGATTTTCTGTGAGGCTTTGGTATCACTTCGGTCGAGCCGGCACATTAATGCCGAGGCATGACTCTTCCACTGTGAAAAATCATATTCTCGCCTCCGGGCATCAGCCCGGTGTTTTCGTCAAGAAATTCTCAGTATCAACAGAGAATTTTTTGACGTCATCATCATCATCGTCAGCCCATTGAAGTCCCCACTGCTGGGGCACGGGCCTCCCTCAATCACATGAGGGGTAATTGCCATACTCACCACGCTTGGCAGACGGGTTGGCGAGGGTTTTGATATAAATGCAGAGTTTTCCTTCTCTGGTTGCTGATGATCATGCCAGCAGCTTTACCTTAGTCGCCTTTTACGACACCTCGGTATGAGTGAGGGTGGCCTATTCTACTCTGCCGGGGACCACACGGCATTTTTGACGTAAACTGTCGGAATCAAAGTACCATCAAGTGATGAGTGAAAAATGTAGACTGCACTATGAGTTGGAGCGTTGCAGCTTTTTTCCACTCGTCCCGTCGGGGTTATCACGGAAAAGTGGTGCATTTTTCAAAATTTTATCAAAGTGCACACTTGCAGATAACTCACACATGCACACGTAGTGATGCGCTTGCGGTCTGCTGCAGTCGAGGTGCAACAAGATTATGATGGAATTAAATCGAGACTGAGGGTCCACATTAATGTAATGTAACTTTTGAGTGCCCACTTTTACAAATTAGAGGTTGAATTTACAATCGTTTGAGAACTTTTACTAAAGCCTGACACATTCAAAAGCTCAAAATTCCAATGTGGACCCTCAACGGGAACATCATCATCATCATCAGCCCATTTAAGTCCCCACTGCTGGGGCACGGGCCTCCCTCAATCACATGATTAGGGGTATTTGCCATACTCACCACGCTTGGCAGACGGGTTGGCGAGGGTTTTGATATAAATGCAGAGTTTTCCTTCTCTGGGTGCTGATGATCATGCCAGCAGCTTTACCTTAGTCGCCTTTTACGACACCTCGGTAAGAGTGAGGGTGGCCTATTCTACTCTGCCGGGAACGCACACGGGAAAAGATGAAGATTTCATAAGTCTCGTTGGCTAGCAATTTTCTAACTTTACTGGTTAAAGGCCGATTTTTTGATCCGTATCTTACCTTTTGGTTAAATTAACTATAGATTAACTGTCTAACCAATAGTCAAAGTGACAGCGTCAAAGTGACGTAATTTCTTGCAATTGGTTAAGCTAACTATTGTTCATAAAACACATTTTGGCAAGAATAGACCATTGGTTACTTTTTTAAGCAATAAAGGTTTTCGCGTGAGAAAAATCCGCTAGATGGCGTACTGTTGGACTAAGGTCCTACATCAACCGCATTGGTTGTTTAGTTTGTCAAACATTTTGACAGATCATATTTAAAAATAACCTATCACATTGTATATAGACCTCACTCCTATAGTACTCCATCTAGCGGATTTTCCACACGCAAAAACCTTCATTAAGGTGACGGGTAGGGCACACTAGCGACGCCAATTCGATTTTAATTTTTAGCTACTAAACCGGATCTATTTTAAACGATTTCGGGGTTACAACCTCTCGGCAATCACTTATACTATTTATTAAATAACCATGCACAAATGTTGGCTCCAACGCGTAGGCGAAAAATTGATTCACGCCAAAAGCGGCGTGAATCTATTTTTCGCGTACAAAAACGGACCCAACATATGTGCATGCTTATTTAACAAATAGTATAAGTGTTTCCCGAGAGGTTGTAATCCCGAAATTGTTTAAAAAGATCCGGTTTAGTGGCTAAAAATTAGAATCGATTGGCGTCGCTAGTGTGCCCTACCCGTAACCTTAATTCAGTTTAAGGATCTAAAAATCGGCTCTAAGTAACCCTAATTCGATCTTGGCTTCCGATAACAAAGCACACCATACGTCTCTCCTCGTCGTAGCGTGTAATTCTCAGTTACATCTAAAGCTATTGCTTAAGAGCCCGGGGTTTGCTTGGACCATTCAGGATTCGGGAAGTCTAGTTCTAACATAAAAACGACTGCCGTCTGACCTTCGCAATCATTCGACCTTAGCGAGGCTGGTTTAAATAAAATAAATAAATATTTCACAACATCACATACATTGATCTGACTCCGAGATAGGTAGCTAAAGCACCTGTGTTACGGATATCAGAATCAACAGTGGGATTAAAAATCATCATCATCATCAGCCTATCGCAGTCCACTGCTGGACGTAGGCCTCTCCAATTGTTCACCACTGTGATCTATCCATGGCTTCTCGCATCCAGCTCTTGCCAGCCATTCTGCGCAGATCGTCCCCCCACCAAGCCAGAGGGCGCCCTACATTACGTTTGCCAAGACGCGGTCTCCACTCCAGAACCCGTTTGCCCCATCGGTTGTCGGTTCTGCGGCTAATATGGCCAGCCCACTGCCACTTAAGCTTGCTAATCCGGTGAGCAATGTCGATAACTTTGGTTCTCTGCCGGCTTAAAAATATACACATATAATACTATTCTTTTGTAAATACATACGTATAATACATAGAAAACATCCAGACCAATACAAACAGACATGTTCATGCACACGTTTCTACTGTGCGGGGATCGAACCCGCAATCCTTGGACCAACCCTTGGTTTATTTCAGCTACTTTCATAGCATCATGTCATATGGTCTATTACTATGGGTATCAGCTGCTGATATACAGACTATTTTCGTATTAAAGAAGAGAGCCATCCGCGCCATTTATGGCCTTAGATCGTGCGACTCCCTTAGAGATTTGTTTAAAGAAATTGACATACTTACCGTGGCTTCTCAATACATCCTTGATTGCCATAAGAATCTCCATCTGTTCTCAAAGAAGTCCGACTGTCACAGCCTTAACACCAATGCATTTTAATGAAGAAAGGCTATTGCCTTCATTAAAATGCATTATTTTTTATAATTATAAAATAGACGATTTTGAATTTGAATGACAATAATTCAGGGACATATTAGTGACACAAAAGTTGTACTTTATTTTTAAGTTAATGGTGACATTTTGTAAATCAACTTTTTTTTTAAAGAGTAACTGCTAAGTTTCTTGATGATACATTCCGAACCAGTGGTAAACATGTTGACATTCATAAGTGTTCTGTATGGACCTACTGTGACTGCCTCGGTGGCGCAGTGGTTAGTGGGTTGCACTTTAAAGCGACGGCTGCGCAAGAGGTCCCGGGTTCGATCCCCGGGTCGGGTCAAAAATGTGTACCTTAGTTTTCGGTAAGAAATTCTTAGAGGCAGCCCGGGAGTCAGGAAGTTGGCGGTCTTGTACCACCGTGCCTCGGAAAGTACGTTAAGCCGTTAGTCCTGCGCCCAATCCCTCTCTGGTCGTGTCACAGTAGTGTCCCATCGTAATATGAGGGTATGGGAATAGAGAGTGCACTTGTGTTTGCGCAGAAATCTATGTTATCATAATCCAAGCGCGCCTGGACTATGTCAGGATGTCGAGGATGATGTGAAAGTATCTCAACCTCATGGACATGAATACCAACGTATCGGTAAATAGAGAAACCATTTTTTTATACTTTCCATGTTTAATACTAAATTATAATGACATACAAGATATGATTCTGACTGACATGAATGGGGTGATCAAAATAAGCGTAAAAAATTACAAAGCCTTTTTTTTTAAGTTTATGATTTCTTTTCCATTTAATGTCTTTTTTTATATATTGGATAGGTGGCAGACGAGCGGACGGATCACCCGATGGTAAGCGATTGCCGCCGCCCACAAGTGCGTTGCCAATCTTTACCCGTACCCTCACGCAACATTCTTAAATTAATTTTAATTTAAAAAATTAAATGGTGGCCAACTGAACTTTAAACCTTTCCAAATATCGACAAACTTAATTTCGTGGCCAAAAAGCACAATTCAAAATAGCTACATACCTACTTAGTATCGTAAATACTACCACTCAACACGCCATTAAATTCTTAAACAGTCCACAAAAACTGCAATCAACATATCTCCTTATATTATTGGTAAAGAACCGGCCAAGTTCTCAACCAATAATGACTTAAGTTTTTTGCTAAACCTTCCAATTATAGACAGAAGGCGTTGGGCGTGAGTCGTCGTATCAACAAAAACTACAAAATAATTTAACTCTGAATTAATCATAAGATGTTTACTACTACGTAAATACTAAGTTAGTTACTGGAAGCAAAAAGAGTCCTTTTTTAGGCAATTTGGTAGTTCTAAAGGTAATCAGGGGAATTTTGACATTGCAAATGATATATTCTCAGCATTTAACTATGGAGTGCTAATGAAGTGGCATATATTACTGTCAAATACCTAACTCGATTGGTATTTTGGTGTTTTAATGAGTTAACGCTACTGACCTACAGTTTAAATTCAATTCGAGGCAAGCTTCGCCGTTCCTCGGACATATCGTTATCTCTGTCGCTCACCGCGATTCTTCCGTTCAAGTAAAAACAGCAAGATGACTTTTTAAAATTAGTAACTATATTTTGTGCATTTGCGAAAACCAAAAATGATGAATGAAACTTGATTATATTTTAATTTTATTTTAAATAAAATCAATACAATACAAGCTGTGTCTCTGTTAAACTTACAAATTATTATTGCGTTTTTAATATAAAGGAAATAGGCAGAAAATAGGTTGTTACCGTCGAAAAATTTACGAAATGTAATCACATAATATTTTAAGTGGTAAATATTTGTAAAAAATGTTTTAACCAAGACATAGATAAATAATAACAGTAATGAAAGGTCGAGAAATCTTCAAATTGCAAATTATTTTGGTATTATGTTTGTATGGGAAATAACTTATTCGCCGGCCCATTAAGATATTTTTTTCTGGAACAAATGATTGTCAATATCAAAGATTTAATAGAAATACACTACCTTAGGAGCCGAGGTTTAGAAATAGTGTATAATATATTGGCAGATAAAGAAATGAACAGCGGTTTTTTGTTTTCTTTTTTTATACAACCTTGGAATGAAGAAGAAGCCTTTTATCAGTGGTAGTGGATAGGTATGAGCTGAGGCGATGTTAAGAAGTTAGATTATAGAGAAATTTCGGGAAAATAGGAATATTTTCTTCCGGTAGAGCGGGGAAGAAGCCTATAGTTGCGTTCAAATCTGTCGTTTCGGAACCCGGGGTACGCTTGGATTATCCAAGCTTTTATTGATTGATGATATTGGAAGATCCAGGATTCGAAAAGTTTGGTAATTATTTTTGCGGAAAGAAGATTACTAGGATCAATACATTAGCGATCTCTCTGATTTCGCGGATGTTCATGGGCGGCGTTGATTACTTTCCATCAGGTGACTCGCTTGCTCGTTTGTCCGCCTCTAGCATAAAACAATAAAAACTCTCTGAAAGATAATCAAGATCGATGGGATTTAAGTTTTGTAGATAGCTTCTTGTTATTTTCTCAATAAGAGCCCAAGGATTTTTTTTATGCGAGGTGGCAGACGAGCAGACGGATCACCTGATGGTAAGCAATTCTGCCGCCTATGGAGACCCGCAACACCAGTGGAGTCACACGTGCGCTGCCAACCTTTTCCCTCCCCTCCATTGGGCCTCCGGTAAACTCACTCACACGGCGAAACACAGCGCAGGCGCTGCTTCACGCCAGTCTTATGTCATATTTGAGAGAGGATTTTTCAATGTGATTTTATATCATGATAATAATATTTTTACGGTGGTCTTGAAGCCTATACAGGGTGTATCTGTGAATACCCCTTTAACCACGTGTTCTATCAACCATTCTGAACAACATTTGTTCTATGACTTTTGGAAATTCGCATAGAAAAATGCAACTTCCCATACAAAGTCGGTCACTTGACTTGGTCATTTTGTATGGGAAGTCGAAAATATTTTCGACTAATTTCGAAAAGTCATAGAACAAATGTTGTTCACAATGGTTGGTAGAACACGTGGTTAAAGGGATGTAAATGTCCACAGATACAGCCTGTATCACCGCGTGTCATGCCAGGTTGCGTTCTAAGCCATATCACTTTGTAGCCCAAGGTTCGCTTGAACCAGCATACTCCAGGATTATATTTCTTTTTATGTGATAGGTGGCAGACGAGCATACGGATCACCCGATGGGAAGCACCTGTGAATTCACAAGTGCCCTGCCAACCTTTACACTCAGCTTTCCCTCGGATTGCGCCTCCGGTACCCTCACTCACACAGCGAAACACAGCACAGTGCTGCTTCACGCTGGTTTTCTATGAGGTGGTATCACTCATACGGAAGCGTGGCTCCCCCACGGTCAATGTAGTAATTACAATTGAAGCGACTGCCTTTTGAATATCGCAATCCTTTGACAGGGGAATCAGAACGACGCATCATGGTTTACATGTACAGTCACGTGCACTAATAATTATACAATCTCATTCAAATATGAACCTTATTGTTCCGCTTTAAAAGTCGAGGTGTTTATTTCATTGCAGACGACTGTACAGTATCATCTCCGAAATTTGCAGGATATTCTTCGTCGCCTAGCGAATGGTAAAAACATGCATATAATATATAGATATATATAGATTTGAAACGTTCAATTGTGCATGCTCGGACTAGAAACTACGACCTTTCTCACAGATCTACTGTGGAAGAGCCACGCTTCGCATAAATGGGCCGGCTCGACCGGAGTGATGCTTCACTGTGCTGTTTTTCGGTGCGTGGGTGAGGGTACCGGAGGCCCAATCCGGCGGAAAGGGGGGTTTTAAGGTTGGCAGTGCATTTGTGACTCCGTTGGTGTCGCGGGTGTCTATGGGCGGCGGCAATCGCTTACCAACAAGCCATCCGTCTGCTCGTCTGCCACCTATGACCAAAGAAAGGTGATTATATTACATCAGATGATCCGCTTGCTTAGTTTGTCGCCTCTAGCATAAAAAAATAGTAATGTCCATCCTTGGCCGTGTGGTCCCCGGCAGAGTAGAATAGGCCACCCTCACTCTTACCGAGTTGTCGTAAAAGGCGACTAAGGTAAAGCTGCTGGCATGATCATCAGCACCCAGAGAAGGAAAACTCTGCATTTATATCTAAACCCTCGCCAACCCGTCTGCCAAGCGTGGTGAGTATGGCAATTACCCCTCATGTGATTGAGGGAGGCCCGTGCCCCAGCAGTGGGGACTTAAATGGGCTGATGATGATGATGAATGTCCATCCTCGGAATTCCTAATGTTATGCTCCTGAAAAATTCGGGACCAAAATTTAATATCGAAGAATATTCATCGTATTATGCATCGTGTTACATGCACAAATCTAGAAACATCTTGACTAAAGCTTTAAGACGAGAAATTCACATCACTATCCAATAAGTAGACCAAGGAGTCGCCTGCGCATTCCTTCAAGTCATAACTCAGATTCAAATGTAATAAAAAAACATTCTTATACTATACCCCGTAAAGTTTACTATTGAATATGAGGGAGAGGTTTTTGAATCGTATGTGTTTCGTGTAAAAATGCATTTTTTCGTTAGAAAAAAGATAATAATGTGTGATGTTTTAAATGGAAATTTTATAAGTCGCAGCGCTAGAGGACGGTTGTTTTTTCCACTGTTCAAGGTAAAAATTTTCCACTGGTTATGATAACCATTTAATTTTAGACAAAAGTTTTTTTTTATGCTTCTAATTGAGACAAAGTCACTTTTGGTGGTTTTTTGAATCGTTTGTAGGGAGCAGGGAAGGATTGAAAGGATATTAAAAAAAAAGTAATGTGCTTTTTTTACTTTTTAAAAATATTAGGTAATGCAATTATATTGTTTTTTTTAATTGCACTCATTAAATGTTTTAAAAAATTAAGTATGTAGAAAATTGGTGCAGTGCTGGAGACAACGTAGGCACTTTAACGTTTATGAAAAAATCTTCAATACAGAAATCTATCAAAAAAACGGAAAAAATATTTTGACATCGAATTTTTTTTTACTAAATTCATTATAACATTTTGTATTTTTAGAAGTATTTTACGTTTAGTTGCTCTATTCCCCGACAGATGTCGCATTTTAACTGGAATTATTTTCTAATTCGATTGTTTCCCGAAATATTCATGGCTTATAAGAATATAAAAAATACAATTGGTACAATAAGATTTTCGTAATCTTTCTAAGTACCTAGTTGACATGACAGAGTTATATTTATTTATTTTATAAGTTTTGTATGTACTTTTTGCCTGTATTATTTTTATATGTTAATATTTTTTTAGATTTAAAATTAATACATACCGAAAGGTTGGTGCATAGGTACTTTATACCTAGAGACTATTATCTTCACATCATGAATAGTCAGACGAAGTCCAAAGTTCAACTCTCGGGTCGTAGCTAGAATTGAACTATCTCAGTTTTTCTGCGTTCATGTTTTTATCACTCAGTCACATGTGATCTAATAAAATTAAAGCACGTGATATATAATATAATTTGAGTTAATTATATTTAATTATTTGGATATAATGAACCATTACTATTTTTTTAATAACTAAATTGAACTTGCGCGCTTTCTTAATTATTAATTTATGGGGAAGAAAAGTTTAACTTGTTTTTACTTAAAACTTAATTATTGAATCAATTAATTAATTTCTAAGTAATATTATGTTTGAATGAAACGGTATCGGTAAACGGTTTTAATCAAAAGTTAAATCGGTATTGAATTTTTTGGACACTAAAATTGCATCTTTTACAATTGAGTAAGAAAGTGTTTTAGAGTTATTAAAATAAATCAATTTCTTTAATAATGTTTACACTGACTACTTATCGTAAATAAAGTAGCAATTATAAATACAACAGTAAATGAATACTCAACCATCGATGTAGTAAAAAAGTCTGAGGTTTCATTAATTAAACCATTAAGCAATAAATAATAAACCCAAACAAAAAAAAACGTGTGACAAGAAACAAAATGAGTTATAATCTAAAACAATTTGTCAGCTCAACGGCTCTACGCCTATTTGATTGTCACAAAAACTCACCCCACGGTTAAAAAGTATAAAAAACGACCAGGAAGCCAGGGCCACAAAAAAAGAAAAGGAAAAAAACTAGGGCGGCACGCGTCAATTAGAGTCGTTTTTTTCGAACACCGTTTAAATATATTAGTTTTTTTTATTGGTACACGGCGGAAGGGGCGGTTTTTGTGCCTGTACTTTTTGAATTTGTACTTTTTTGACACGCTTTTTTCATTGGCGCGATTAGAACGTGGGATTTTGACACGCAATGTTTGGATAGGGAGGGTTTTTTCTGATTTTTTGTTTCGTTTTTTATTCCGATTGGCGTACGTGAATTGATGTGTGGGCTACTGTTTAACGGGCCGTTGATGGACTGCTGGTAGCGTTTTTACGGTTGGTTTAACAGTTTTTTTGACAGCTCGTGTTAAGACTTTTTGTCATACTTTTTTACATATTGGACTTTTCTTGTTTAATCTTATGGCGATACATGTTGGGTTATTTTCAATAGAGTGTTTTTGTAACTTTTAAAAACAGTTAAAGGGTTTTTTTACGATGTTTTTTAAGGTGACGGGTAGGGCACACCGGTCTATTTTACACAATTTCTCGGCAAACACCAATACTATTTATTTAATAACTTATAGTTAACTGTTTAGTATGCTTTTGCACTGGAATTTTGGATTACCGCCAAAAGTAGCCGCTTTTGGCGTGAATAAATTTTTCGCGTACAAAAACGGACCCAACATTTGTGCATGGTTATTTAATAAATAAGTATTAATGTTTACTGAGAGGTTGTAACCCCGAAATTGTAAAATCGATTGGCGTCGCTTGTGTGCCCTACCCGTCACCTTAATGTTATTGACTGCTTAATCATTTGTATAAAAAACAAAGTCTCATGCAAATTTTCATAGTTTTATCGATCAACCCCCTACCGCCCATCGGCGTCCATTCGACTGTTTAAAAAAGAAAGAGCTAATTATCTACCGCCCACTAAGGGCCATTTAACCCCTTAAAATAATAAAAAGCGATGTTTTGCTCAATTTTATTTACAACTCTGACTTGTATGAGGGAAGAAAAATGAGGTCTCTCGCAACTTTTCATAGTTGTATCGATTAACCCCCTACCGCCCACTGAGGCCCATTCGACCCTTAAAATATAAAAAGCTAATTCTTACGGATTCTGTTTATAATTTTGCTCAATTTTATTTACAATTCTGACTTGTATGAGCGAAGAAAAATGAGGTCTCACGAAACTTTTCATTATTGTATCGATTATACCGCCTACTGAGGCCCATTCGACCCCTTAAAAATAAAAAGCTAATTCTTACGGATTATGTTTATAATTTTGCTCAATTTTATTTACAATTCTGACTTGTATGAGCGAAGAAAAATGAGGTCTCACGAAACTTTTTATTAATATATCGATTATACCGCCTACTGAGGCCCATTCGACCCCTTAAAAATAAAAAGCTAATTCTTTCGGATTATGTTTATAATTTTGCTCAATTTTATTTACAACTCTGACTTGTATGAGGGAAGAAAAATGAGGTCTCTCACAACTTTTCATAGTTGTATCGATTAACCCCCTACCGCCCACTGAGGCCCATTCGACCCTTTAAATATAAAAAGCTAATTCTTACTGTTGGCGACTGGCTGAGGTGCAACCTTATTTTTATAAGTTATTTTTCTCTACATTTTGACGTGCTGGGCTTCTATAAAAAACTGTCAACTGATTGTGTCACATTAACATCGCTTTGTATATATTTATCTCCAAATTATATAAAATTTACTATTTAAATCGTGCTTTTATCATTCTCCAGTTAGTATACAGTCCACTAGCATCACCAGTAGTTATCATTTGGTCCATTCTCGCCGTTTTGTAAATTTGTAACCATCGTCAATATTTTCAGTAGTTTTCAACATTGTTTTCAACCAACAAACATTTTCACGTAAGTATCACGTAGTTTCGTCAGCTTATCATTCACTAGATACATCATGGTGACACAATCAAAAGACAACAGGAGTGCGGCGACGGTGCGCGCACAACGGTTCGTTTTAGAAGCCCGAGCGGCGCAGCGCCGGTTTGAGCGCGAGCGTGAGCTCGCTCGCCTCGAGGCAGAGCTAGAAGACCTCCAGCTCCAAGCGGAACTCGATGCCCTCGAGGCCACTCGGCGCCGAGCTGTGCGTGAACGCGCGCGCCCTCGCGGCTCCCGGGCCACAGGTCAGACCGGCCCCCAGGCCACAGGCAGTCTTAGCCCCCAAACCGGCCCCCCGGCCACAGGTCCAACCGGCCCCACAGCCACAGGTCTGACCGGCCCCCCGGCCACAGGCCGTCTCGGCCTCCAGACCGGCCCCCCGGCCACAGGTCCTACCGGCCCCCCAGCCACAGGTCTGTCCGGCCCCCAGGCCACAGGCAGTCTTAGCCCCCAGACCGGCCCCCCGGCCAAAGGCCGTCTCGGCCTCCAGACCGGCCCCCCGGCCACAGGTCCAACCGGCCCCCCAACCACAGGTCTGACCGGCCCCCCGGCCACAGGCCGTCTCGGCTCCCAGACTGGCCCCCCGGCCACAGGTGAGACTAGCCACCAGGTCACAGGTCAGACCGGCAACCTCGGCCTTCTCGGCCACGCCGGCCCTAGGGCCACCGGCACACTTGGCTGTCCCGGCCACGCCGGCCCTAGGGCCACCGGCACACTCAGCCCTCCCAGCCACGCCGGCCCAAGGGCCACCGGCACATTTGGCCCTCCCAGCCACGCCGGCCCTAGGGCCACAGGCACACTCGGCCCTCCCAGCCACGCCGGCCCTAGGGCCACAGGCACACTCGGCTGTCCCGGCCACGCCGGCCCTAGGGCCACCGGCACATTTGGCCCTCCCAGCCACGCCGGCCCTAGGGCCACAGGCACACTCGGCTCTCCCAGCCACGCCGACCCTAGGGCCGCCGGCACACTCAGCTCTCCCGGAGCCGGCCCTAGGGCCACCGGCACAATCGGCCCTCAAGGCCACGCCGGCCCTAGGGCCACCGGCACACTTGGCCCTCCCGGCCACGCCCGCCCTAGGGCCACCGGCACATTCAGCCCTCCCGGCCACGCCGGCCCTAGGGCCACCGGCACACTTGGCTGTCCCGGCCACGCCGGCCCTAGGGCCACTGGCACACTCGGCCCTCCCGGCCACGCCGGCCCTAGGGCCACCGGCACACTAGGCCCTCCCAGCCACGCCGGCCCTAGGGCCACCGGCACAATCGGACCTCCCATCGACACCGGCCCTAGGGCCACCGGCACATTCGGCCTTCCCAGCCCCGCCGGCCCTAGGGCCACCGGACCATTCAGCACTCCCGGGCGCGCCGGCTCTAGGGCCACCGGCACATCTGGCCTTCTCGGCCACGCCGGCCCTAGGGCCACCGGCACACTTGGCTGTCCCAGCCACGCCGGCCCTAGGGCCACCGGCATACTGGGCCCTCCCGGCCCCTACCTGCCCCTCTCTAGACAGACCGGTCCTTTGGCAACTGGCCCTGCAGCCCTACCACCTCATGGCCCACCCGGTTTATCAGGAACTGGTCCTCCCACTCTAGTTGGCCTAGCGGCTGCAGTCACTCCCGGCTCTCCCAGCCCTGCCAGCTCTACGAGAATAGGTACTCCTAGCTCTCTCAGATCGAAAGGCCTTCTAGCCCTCCTGCCACTATGGCCTTCTCGCCCATTCTGGCCCTCTGGCCTCCCAATCCTCAAACCTTCTTGCTACTTCATGAAGTTGTTTTATCGGACAAACCGCAAACACTTAGCCACCATCCCTGTGAGCCGCCTTCCACGGGTTAAAATAAAAGGCGGGCTCGCATCTTCGCGTACCTAAATTTACATCAACCCGGCGCTTTTCAGTTTCCGGCCACTTTCGAAACGCGCCACCACCCGCGTCATTATAAACCGGATTCTAATCCTTTTTCAAATTTACAGTACCACATCTCCCCACCATATTCGATCAAGACTGGACTGGCGATCAAGAGCCCACCTCAGAAGTGACAGAGGTGACGACCACCACCACGTCAACCATTGCTTCAACAGCCGTCACCACGTTCGACCAGAACAATACACCAAGAATTGGTCGGCGCACGTACACCGGATGCGACCACACCGAGCCTCAGGGGCTCCCTACAAGGTATACCTCCGCTACTGGCACTAACATTGATGGCGTGTCCAGAGAAGGATGCATGAGAATGACACGATATTTATACATAAAGGGGCACAACAAACTAAGATCCCATGGCTACACCAATTCTCGATGCTGTCCACGTTGACCCCAAGAGAGACATCACCCGCAACCACGACTGGTAGGAGCGTCCGCCACCTTGAATCCTCAAGGACACCCGTTGCAGCCTGCCCCTCCTGTCAAACATGCAACGCCTTTTCTTGGCTCCTCTTCGACCGCACCGTGGACGTCACCCGTTGCAGCCTGCCCCTCCTGCCAAACATGCAACGCCTTTTCTTGGCTCCTCTTCGACCGCACCGTGAACGTCCTCCTGCGCAAACCTATCCCGACGGCTGTCATGGAACTCTTAAATTTGTGGACTTCACTTCTAGGCACGATTGTCAGGAATCAACGAACTAGTGTGGGGGAGATATGGTACTGATCGCGGAACTTCCTCACACCAGGAAGAGTAGTTGCCGCACCTCAGCCAGTGGCCACCGTAGTCGATTATCGTGTGCCACACTGGGGCTCCGGTATGTTGGCGACTGGCTGAGGTGCAACCTTATTTTTATAAGTTATTTTTCTCTACATTTTGACGTGCTGGGCTTCTATAAAAAACTGTCAACTGATTGTGTCCCATTAACATCGCTTTGTATATATTTATCTCCAAATTATATAAAATTTACTATTTAAATCGTGCTTTTATCATTCTCCAGTTAGTATACAGTCCACTAGCATCACCAGTAGTTATCACTTACGGATTATGTTTATAATTTTGCTCAATTTTATTTACAATCCTGACTTGCATGAGCGAAGAAAAATGAGGTCTCACGAAACATTTCATTGTTGTATCGATTATACCGCCTACTGAGGCCCATTCGACCCCTTAAAAATAAAAAGCTAATTCTTACGGATTGTGTTTATAATTTTGCTCAATTTTATTTACAATTCTGACTTATATGAGCGAAGAAAAATGAGCTCTCAGGAACCTTTCATTGTTGTATCGATTATACCGCCTACTGAGGCCCATTCGACCCCTTAAATATAAAAAGCTAATTCTTACGGATTCTGTTTATAATTTTGCTCAATTTTATTAACAACTCTGACTTGTATGAGGGAAGAAAATGAGGTCTCTCGCAACTTTTCATAGTTGTATCGATTAACCCCCTACCGCCCACTGAGGCCCATTTCACTCCTTAAAAAAATTAAAAAACGAATTCTTACGGATTTTGTTTATAACTTTGCTCAATTTTATTCACAATTCTGACTTGTATGAGCGAAGAAAAATGAGGTCTCACGCAACTTTTCACAGTTGTATCGATTAACCCCCTACCGCCTACTGAGCCCATTCGACCCCTTAAAAAATAAAGAGCTAATTCTAGCGGGTTCAGTAGTTATCGATCATACGCAGCAGACGTCTTTGTTTCGTGCCTGTACACTTGTCACGGAATCGTACCATCAATAATGTTTTACTGTCCCAATGTCGTGGAAGACACTTTCGATTTTTTTTTATTGGTAAAAATTAAAAAAAAGTATTGATCATACATTTTATTTTTAATCAAAATTAATGCATACAAATCTGTCAAACTTCAATCGATCCTCACCTTAATGTCAAACATATACCCCCTTATTACAAATCGCGAACTAAGAATAGTCCCGGAACAAAACTAGTACCAGTACGGTATTAACGGTACGGCTTTTGATTACATGATATGTAATAAGGTGGGTTTGGTTAGGTTGGTATTGAATCAATTGAAGAAGTTTGACATATTGTGGTATGATGTGTGGTTGTCTGTTCTTACCAATGGATTTTATAAATTAAAAATAAAAATATCGAAAAAAATATTAAAATAATAATTTATAATTTTGATTACATATTTAATTTAATAAAAACCGTGGATACGTCGTTAAATATTTTTCGTAGAGGTATTCTTTTTCTATAAATATTGTAAAAATATATTTAATTCAATGAATAATTGTTAAATTATTTGTTATGTTACTTAACAAAACAATGTTTTTTTCTTAAAAATAGATTATATGGAGACAAATATCTACTAAAGTAATAATTTATTAAAATTACTTACTAACCCTAGTCTTACCTCATGTAAATTACAGATTAGTATTTAAAACTGTTATAAATCATGTAGTTTACAATCTAAGCGGTATAGATTTACTTGAATAGTGAAATATCATGTGGCCGTATCTGGCAACTTGTGGCCACTGTGCTGAGTTATCGTGTGTGTTGGCCTGTAAACCAGATCTGTGCACGCGAGTGTTGGCGTTCTTGTGTCGCAAATTCAATTTTATAATGTTTTTTTTTTCATTTTTTTATACCTACTTAATTATGAATACTTTTCTTTGGTCAATAGGCTAACGCTTGACCACAATCGCACCTGATGGAAAGCGACGATGAGGTCTAGGATGATACGCTTTTGCCTAAAAGAGGCCTGTTCACACTTGCCTTAAGCTGACGGGTAGGGCACACTAGCGACGCCAATCGATTTAAATTTTTAGCTAATAAACCGGATCTAAATTAAATAATTTCGGGGTAATAACCTCTCGGCAAACACTTATACTATTTATTAAATAACCATGCACAAATATTGGGTCCATTTTTGTACGCGAAAAATATCAATTTTTCGCGTAGGTACGCGTTGGTTCCAACATTAGTACACGGTTATTTACGCTTTTGCCTAAAAGAGGCATGTTCACACTTGCCTTAAGCTGACGGGTAGGTAGGGCACACTAAAAAAAATAAGTAACTGCAAAAAGAAACAATCTTAAAGTTTTTACATCATGTTCGGAAATACGCACTAACCATTGCTAAATACACAAAACTAAATAGGGTTTTTGACTAAGCTAGAGATTTTACAAATTATAAATATTTTATCAAAATAATATGTGCCAGTAGCAAAAAATCTCAATTAAAATTATAACGTCTAGGTGGTTTTATGGTCATTCCAAGATTCATGGGCAAGTCCATTTTAAAAGTATGAAATTATTAAAATATAATTATGCCATTTCTAACCCATAAAATTTGCAACAACTATTATAATAAAACCATTGACATAAACGTAACATTTGATATAGCTACCATACAAAATTCAAATGAAATGGATACTTGCGTGTGACGTCACATCTTAGTAGCCATTTGAGCGTTTTGGGTTTGCCCAAAATAATGAGATTTAAAAGTTGTGATTATCTCAGGTAGTTTAAGTAAATGAGAATCAAGTAATTGTTTCAATGATGTTTCTATCATTGAGATAACTTTTGAGTAAAAAAAAAAAGTCAAATATTGTATTATTTTATTTATTTTTATTTTATTTTATTAGGACAACCAACAAGATAAACACTGTTACAAGCAAAAAAGAACATAGGCAAACATAATCTTAAAGCTAAGTGTCACGTTAATTAAACAAACATTAAATATAAGTATTAAAACAAAAAATAGCATTTCTTTTTTCAAAATAAGTCTACTCCATATTCTATTGACTCAACCCTTCAATGTACTTCCAAAAATGATTAAAAATAGGCCGCGGTGCGTGCGCGGTAGGTCATTACAACCCATAACTTTTTCCGTGCCGTGCTGGCACTATGAATTCGTTTTATTGGGTTTTTGATGGTTTTAGTTTCGTGAGTAAATAAAAGAATAGGCTTGTGGGAATGGAAAAACGTGTTCGCGTATGATTTGAAAATAATTATTGCTGGACTATTGAATAATGAGGGAAATATATTCATTGAAGTCCACTTATCAGGGTATCATAATAATGATAGCCCTAAAAATAATTCCTAAGAGTTAATTATTCTTATTACATCTTCTAAAATCATATGGATTCTTCTAAGTAACGCCTTTCATGTAAATGTCTTTAAGGCAAGAGCGAACAGGCTCTTGCCTTAAAGACATTGGTCTTCTTTAATGGACAATGATCTATGCTTTAATGGACAAAAAAATATTTATTAATTAAAACCTTATTATTGATAAAAACGTCAATTCTGCTAAGTAAAAAAGGGTTATTTTCAAGATTTTATTTTGTATCACAAATACAATAATATCAGATGAAAATATAGTCTAAAATCAAAATAAATTTTAGCTACTAAACCGGATCTATTTTAAACAATTTCGAGGTTACTACCTCTCGGCAAACACTTTTTTACTATTTATTAATAACCATGCACAAATGTTGGGTCCGTTTTGTAAGCGACAAATTAATTGGGCCGTTTTGGCGTGAATCAATTTTTCGCGTTATTTATCGGTATTTAGCGTTATATATGGTTATTTAATAAATAGTATAAGTGTTGCCGAGATATTGTAACCCCGAAATTGTTTTAAATAGATTCGGTTTAGTTGTGCCCTACCCGTCAAGTTAACACGTAATCATTCTAAACCTCCTCGTCGCCTTCCATCAGGTGCGATTATAGTCCAAAAAAAAGTAGATGTCTACCTTATTTTAAATGGAGGAGTGACTTAAATTAAAAAAAAAAACTTGGTCGTCTTCTAGCAAAAGATTCATAAGGTCAGTTAAGATTTTGGTCTTACTTGCCACAGTGAAATAGTCTTAGGTAAGACCTTGAAGAGGCTGGCATGAGGACTGTTCAATCAATCAATCAGCCTATCGCCGTCCACTGCTGAACGTAGGCCTCCGTCCAAAGAGCGCCAACCAGCCCGGTCCTGAGCAGTCCGCATCCAGCTCACACCAGCCATCATTCTCAAATCGTCAGTCCATCGCGCCGCAGGGCGTCCAACACTGCGTTTCCCCACGTGTCGACCGCTCCACTCCAGTACGTGTCGACTCCATCTTTTATCAGTGCGTCTAGAAACGTGACCGGCCCATCTCCTTCAGCGTGCTGATCCTGCGTGCAATGTCCATGACTTTAGTTCTCTGACGAATAATCTCGTTACGAATTTTATCCACCAGAGAGACTCCAAGCATAGCACGCTCCATTGCCCGCTGAGCTACTTTAAACTTGTGGATCAGCCCCGCAGTCAATGTCCACGTTTCGGCTCCATATATCATTATGGGACCGTTGCGAGAGGCCACAGGATCAGGCCTATGCCTTGCAGTGGAATCATAATACGGGCTGACGATGATGAATAAGAAAATTATTATCCAAACACTTTCTCACGTCAAAAAAGTCCTCCCAACAATATTTCTAGTATCAAAATTCAGTTAACAAAAGCGTCTTTTATCTCAACATCTTGTCTTTGAATGTTCCCATAGAGAACAAAGATAAACCCTCCATTGCTCGCGCCAAAAAATTTGAAAACAAGTTTTTAACAATCAATTGTTTTTTGAAACAAAAAACTGGGTGACATTATTATAGCCCTTGCGAAGGTATTTCTGCGTATTCAATCACGTTTACATTTGCATAATTCGTGAAGGGTCAAACGGGCCTTTTCATGGTTTTTTTTTGGTGTTTTAAGAATGCATTTGCGTATATGTGTTATCTTGTTTTAGGATTTTGGGGTTAGTATTTTAGTGGTTTATTGAATGAGAATCTACTCATTTGACTGCCTCGGTGGCGCAGTGGTTAGTGGGTCGCAATTTAAAGCGACGGCTGCGCAAGATGTCCCAGGTTCCAAAAATTTGTATCTAAGTTTTCGGTAAGAAATTCTTAGTGGCAGCCCAGAGTCTAGAAGTTGGCGTGCCTCGGAAAGCACGTTAAGCCGTTGGTCCTGCACCCAATCCCTCTCTGGTCATGTCACAGTAGTGTCCCATCGGAATATGAGGATAAGGGAATAGAGAGTGGACTTGTGTTTGCGCACACACCTGAGTACTATAATATATCCTGTGTACGTGGCCCATGGATACCCGCGAAACCATTGGAGTCACAAGTGCGCTGCCCTTTAAGGCCTCCTTTTCCCCAAATGGGCCTCCGGTACCCTCACTCACGCAGCTAAACACAGCACAGTGTTGCTTCACGCCGTTTTTCTGTGAGGCCGTGGTATCACTCCAGTCGAGCCGGACTTCCTCCTTTTATGCTTTATAGTGAGTAAAATAAAAAGCTTGGTTCCTAACCTTTATTAAAAGATTTTAGGTAATGGTTTCATTTAGACCAAATGTTAAATTTGTTTTGACCTACTTCCTTAAAGAATGGATTTACTGAATGCTAAACAAAATGTAAATCCGATATGCAGAATAATGGTGTCATAAGTTAATGCATTTTTAAGGCAAATACATTCACTTCTTTACTTAAAACATGACACCATCATGTTGAATATTACATACCTACTTAGGTAAACTGCCTCGGTGGCGCAGTGGTTAGTGGGTCGCACTTTAAAGCGACGGCTGCGCAAGAGGTTCGATCTCCGGGTCGGGCCAAAAATTTGTACCCAAGTTTTCGGTAAGAAATTCTTAGTGGCAGCCCGGAGTCTGGAAGTTGGCGGTCTTGTACCCCCGTGCCTCGGAAAGCACGTTAAGCCGTTGGTCCTGCGCCCGACCCCTCTCTGGTCGTGTCACAGTAGTGTCCCATCGGAATATGGGGGTAAGGGAATAGAGAGTGCACTTGTGTTCGCAGACACGCTTGTATTAGTATATATCCAGCGCAAGTGGCTGATAGATATGAAATTGACCGCCTTAGCCGAAATCGGTTGGAGCTAAAAAAAAATATTCGGTCCTGGGCCGCCCAATCGTGCACATTTAGTGCTTTGAGGTCCTGAGATACCGATGCGTGGCTCTCACATATTTAAAATAAAAATATTGGTTCTCTGTCAGGTCACGACGTATCGGATTATATCATCGACAATTTATGACGTCACATCATCGAAAGCTACAGATATAGGCTACACTTGTCGCTTTTTGCGCAGCTTGCTAATCCTGTGAGCTATGTCGATTTCTGTGATTCAATTCTGGATTGAATTCGAAAATGATGAGCTGCTGATCACCAATTTTCGGATTCAATCACTGACCGACCTTATGGGTTTCACAATTTATGACGTCAGATGATCAAAAACTACAGAATAAAGGCTACACTTGTCGCTTTTTGCGCAGCTTGCTAATCCTGTGAGCTATGTCGATTTCTGTGATTCAATTCTGGATTGTATTCGAAAATGGTGAGCTGACCACCACGTTTTAGATTCAATCAAGAACCCATCTTATGGGTGGCATAATTTATGACGTCACATCATCAAAAGCTACAGAATATAGGCTACACTTGTCTCTTTTGGTGCAGCTTGCTAATCCTGTGAGCTATGTCGATTACTGTGATTCAATTCTGGCTTGAATTCAAAAATGGTGAGCTGACTAGGACCTGATCACCAATTTTCGGATTCAATCACTGACCGAACTTATGGGTGGCACAATTTATGACGTCACATCATCAAAAGCTACAGAATATAGGCTACACTTATCGCATTACATAATGCGTTAGTATAATGTGTGTGAGCGGAAATTACCCGATTAATATAATACAGCGACGCTGAACAGCTGTCTTGGCTGACGCGTCCACAGTGGGTTCACGTTTGTGGTGTCAGTTTTATTTTATATTAGCGACCTGCCCCGGCTTCGCACGGGTGCAATATTATGCATGTATTATATTATTATACATTTAAACCTTGATCTTGAATTACTATATCTATTTAAAGAGCCGCATCAAAATGTGTCAGCTATGTACCAAGTGATTGAAAACTTTATAGGTATTGCACAAGAGTTTATACAGCAGATGAACGTAATGCCAAGAGGCATTCTTTATTTGTCGACCTTTGGGTTATGAAGAACCCAATGATAATGATATTTTTTTAATTGGTAATGACTGTTTTTTATTTAATTTCTTTTTAATGGATGAATATTTTAAAAACACCTGAAAGATACTTCCATAAATTATCTTATTAAGACACTATGAGTGCTTACTGAACAAGCACTCATATAGATACCGGTGAGGTGTCTACATGAGTCAAGAATAGTTAGAAAATTGAACATTTAATAAAAGAGTTATTTATAAAAATCGACAGTCGCTCTAATTTTTTAATAATAATTCAATCTTTTAGTTCATAAAATAACCTTTTTTATAAAAAGCAAAGTCATGAAAATTTTACCTACTTAAAGTGACGGGTAGGGCACACTAGCGACGTCAATTGATTCACGCCAAAAGTGGCTGCTTTTGGCGTGAATCAATTTTTCGCGTACGCATTGAACCCAACATTTGTGCATGGTTATTTAATAAATAGTATAAGTGTTTGCAGAGAGGTTGTAACACCGAAATTGTTAAAAATAGATCCGGCTTAGTAGCTAAAAATTCAAATTAAAATCGATTGGCGTCGCTATTGTGCCCTACCCGTCACCTCTAAAGCTTAATTAAAATAAACGTAATATAAATGTTACTTTAAAACATTGTAACTAATAAAACGTTTATGAAACCATGGTAAACTAACCGTGAATCCATTAGGATTAGGTATACCAACATTTTATGGTGTATAACTTAGGAAACTATTAATTAATGCTATTGTAATATCAACTATAACTTGAAGCAGCACTGTGCTGTGTTTCGCTGCGTGAGTGAGGCTACCGGAGACCCAATCCGGAGGAAAAGGGGGTTTAAAGGTTGGCAACGCACTTGTGACTCCACTGGTGTCACGGGTGACCATGGGCTGCGGCAATCGCTTACCATCAGGTGATCCGTCTGCTCGTCTGCCACCTATTACATAAAAAAAGTTTAAAAGTAAATATATAAAAAGCTGTATGTTTCCTTAAATAAAATAAATAAATAAATGCTTCAAATTTATATAAGCACGCGTTATGAATTGGACGGACATCTGCGCCCACTGTAGAGGGGCGCCTAAAAGCGGGGTCACCTCGCAGCAGCATTGTTTCCGATTCGGTATTATTACTAGCTTTTACTTGCTACTTCGCTTGCAGGTACATTCAACTAAGTTCCTGGTAGACCACTTTTAGACTTTAGTCCATTATAAAAATAATACAAAGTCTCTACATTGACCTCGCCATAAGATACGTAGATTATGCACTTGTGTAACGGATACCAGGCAAAAGGAATAACAAAATAGGTGCTTAATACACCCAAATTGTAGCTCTCTGGGAATACAGAAGCCAGCAAGTTGTTCCATTCCATAGCAGTTCGTACCCAGAAAGAAGAAGCGAAACGCTTAGTACGAGCTGGTGGAACTTGCACAGTGTAAGGGTGGATTCCTGTCGTCTTCCGCTAATGTCCGGTGGTAGAAAGGAGAAGGTGGTATCAGGTCGTGAAGCTCATTCGAACACTCTCCAAAATGCATCCTATAAAAAACCGATAGACAGGCCACTCTACGTCGGTGAGCGAGGCTTTGGGATTTACCCTCCACTAATTCTGCGTCACCAACTAACTTCATGGCTCGACGCTCAATCGAATATCCAGCTCATCGTGGTCGAGTAACAACTCGTTATAGTATCCTAACTAATAATATCCCCTATAATAATAGGACTTTTACAAGTCCACATTTTTTAAAATATAAATATGCCTCATCATCATCATCATCATCGTCAGCCCATTTAAGTCCCCACTGCTGGGGCACGGGCCTCTCTCAATCACATGAGGGGTAATTGCCATACTCACCACGCTTGGCAGACGGGTTGGCGAGGGTTTAGATATAAATGCAGAGTTTTCCTTCTCTGGGTGCTGATGATCATGCCAGCAGCTTTACCTTAGTCGCCTTTTACGACACCTCGGTAAGAGAGAGGGTGGCCTATTCTACTCTCTCTCTATAAATATGCCTAATATCAACGAACTTATGAGGTTTTGTTCAGTTCAGTAGCACCGCCATTTGATAGGAATTAGCTATGACTATTGAATTTTTTTTTTAATGTATATTTTTAAATATAGAACAATATCAAAAAAGACAGTTTATTATACCACACACCAATTGAATGTATTTATTTAAATTCGCAATCCATCTTTGGTTCACATAAAAATCGGTTGGGTTCTCACTTTTCATCGACACTGCATATTTGCGAACCCTTTACTTCTATCTAAACCTTTTCGCAGTATTGAGAGGGTTAACCCCTAGAGGAGGGTTGCTTTATATTCAAACCTTCGCGAACCGTACCCGCTTGGGTATCTGTATGAGATTTAAGGTTTATTTATTAGCTTTTAGTTTCTTTTTAGTTAAGTATTATCTTTCTTGCTAGTTTTACAATTACATTTCTATGAGTTTTTTGAGAGAGTTCGTTTAAATTTCTACTACATAACTTACTTTTTATGATTCGTATGAATGGCAGAAGTCCCGTGGTTTTTTTATCAATTTCCGTCTGAGCTCGTGAGGGTCGAATAGCTGTTTTAGGGTTACTATATGAGTTTTAAAGAGTTTTTTTGGTATTTTTTTTTCGTTAAGTTATCTTTTATTTTTATTTCTAGTTGCTAGTTTTACAATAATTATTGTTCTAAGTTTAATTGAGTTAAACATTTTAGATTTTCCTGCGTAAGGGTAGGTAATATTGAACGTTGTAATGTATGATTTTTATATAGTAGTAGTTTTGTTATTTTCTGAATTTATTTGCGTCTGCGGATTTTTTTCAGCCACTCGATTGAAAACATCGGACTTCTAGGTTTCTAATACCTAATTAAAGGTTGACGTCCTTATAAGTTTTGGTTTTATAAGTGTTCATTTTTAGAAAGTACGTGTGAAGGTTCCATGGTTATGGTAGTGGTTCAAATAGTTGTTTCATTAGTTCATGAAAACGAAAGGTAATTAATCGAAATGGTAAATTCATAAATGAAATTATAATTTTTCTAGCTTAATTTTGATTTAAATATTGAATTGATATTCTTTTAAAAATTCTTTAAAACGAATCATGAAGATTTTAAAAATATGTCATGTGCGTTTTTTATTTAAAATAGTTTATAGTGATATTATATGAACACATGCGAATAAATACTCAAAGTCGTCAAAACTTGGACTAGAATGACCTATATTTTAATACATGGGCGATTGTAGCATATTTTTACCAACTACAAAAACGTTTCTCGAATTCGACAGAATTTAAATGTTGATATTTTTAATAAAATAGATTCCATTTTATAAGCTGCGACAAAAAGATAAAAAAATATTTTGACGACTGAGGTTTTAAGTTAATCCTAAAGCACTATGTTAGGTTTTTGTAGTAGTATGTGGATTGATTATGAGATGAATGGTTCGTGTAGGAGTTTTAACTTTTAGGTACGAGTTCAATCTTCATATTAGACCCTTTTTCCTTGAGTCTGTCTGTATAATAGATGAACAAGAATATTTGCATTAGTTTCGAAATGAAATTGTTTTTAATTTAATGTGTGGTAATATTTGTAGGCCATCAGGTTTTCTAAAGTCTATTTCGTTTTTTACTTATGGGACTAAATATTGTTGATTCGGAACTTCAATAAAAGGTGTTAGTAGTGGTTTTTATTAAAAAAAATTGGTTCTTATATTAAAGTTTTAAACAGCTATAATCTTGACAATCGTTGCTTTTGAATTAACCAAGGTTCATTAAGAGATTATTGCCACATTCATATTAATCTAGATATGAATAAACCATTACCTTAAAGGGATATTTCTTTATAAATAGCTTATAATATGATAATGCGAAATAATTACAAAGTCAATTTAGAACATTTTTATTTTCATTAACAGCGAATGAGATATTTCTTATAAAAATAAAACATCAACATTTATAAAATATACTTCCACATTTTTTTAATCTCTTAAAAAACATATTATCGTTGGTAGGTATTCAGACTAATAACAACTTCACCATTTTTTACAACCTAGTTATGATATTTTTTATGTTTGATAAAATAAATAATATTTTAAAAATTTAATAAACATAATTTTTTAAACAGAAAAAAAATATTTTTTTTGTATTTTTTTTAACAAATAAAAATTTTAATTTTCTTAGTTTAAATTTTTTTGCAAATTTAAAATTAATAAGGAGTACAAAATACAAGTACCTAAGTTTTTCTACAGAAATCTTCATCAACATCACAATGGCGCTTCACGCTCCGTAGCGCAGTCACTCCCATACAAACCACGCCTGCAGTTG
This sequence comes from Marasmia exigua, assembly GCA_019059595.1. Taxonomy (NCBI): domain Eukaryota; kingdom Metazoa; phylum Arthropoda; class Insecta; order Lepidoptera; family Crambidae; genus Marasmia; species Marasmia exigua. Next base: position 8,783,555 of record CM032488.1, on the reverse strand, counting down.
CATCATTACCATTTATTGTCTACTATGTACTAATGATTTCTAGATAAACGGCTAGGTATTCGCTGATTGCGATCCCGCCTATTTCGCTCTGATTAGATCTTTGTGTGCGCAATTTTTTTATTAAGCAACTTGAGTCATGAAGGAAAAATAGACTCCATGATCTAATGGACGACAATTTTAATCTTGCAGAAAATGATACAGACTGATTATTCAACTTTATGATGTTATGCTGATGAAGCACTTGTTGTCATAAAATCTATACACAATTTTTATGCACAGTTCGAAAAATCGCACTAATTTTCATCTTCGATTCTGACGATCAAGTCTTCAAAATCTGTAACAATTTTTTTTTAATATTAGAAAATATCAAATATTTACTACATAAATTATTTACATCAGACTATTGTACGCCTAAACAAGTAATTTTGAGAACTATTATAGATATAATTTAACACCTACGTATTTTGTAAGCCACAATTTTTACAATAACACACTGTGTGTGTTAAAAAACGATTTATTTATTTATTAATAAAGACTTTAATACATATAATAAAAAAATTAAAACACTTTTCTCACATTAAAAAAACTTAAAACCAATTTAGAAATTAAAAATAATAACATTTCCGATGATTTCATTCGTGATTTGAATTTACGAGCTTAATTTGGTTTTTACTATACGGCAGCACTTAGCAAATAGTAATTTTATTTAATAATTATGAAAAGTTCGAAAAGATCAAATAGATTTTATAAAACGATAAAGCTTCAACATTATTTACTTCTAAACTCGTCAGTCGCAAGTGTGCATAGGAAATTATAGTTGCGAAATATGTGAACCTTAGTCAAAGGAAACATGTCCCGCCCAAGACTTCTCGAAGAGCATTTTCAATCTCGTAGCTTAGGACGCCATCTACCGCGGGGTAGCGAAAGGTAGAACTTCGACGCTAGGCGGTAAGACGACACATTTAGACGGGAACCTTAGAAATTTAGTTTAAGATTTCCATGAAAAAATATTGGAAAAACTATCACAAATAACTTTTCTTCTTGATTATTTGTTTAAAAAACTAGAATTACGAGAATTGTAGTAAAAATTCCATGCTAATTTAACTTGTGGGCGTACTTGGAAAAACTTAAAGAAAAAGTTAAAAAAGTCACACAGCCCGTACTTTAGGTACAGGAAAATGGTAAAAACCGCGATAACCCACCGTTGGCTAATGCCCCATAAGCTAAGCCCCGCCTGGGCAGAAAAAAAATGCATTAATAAAAGAGGCGTTACGAAAAGAAATCCCCAAAAACGCGCCACGCGACGGCGCTATACAACCCCTCCATGCGCGAGCGAGACACACGCCATTAAGAAAAAATCACAAAGAAACCCATTCTTTTCCATTTCCTCCCGGATTAGAAAAAATGGGGAGCGCTACTCGTCCCTTTCTAACGCTTAGGGGTGTCGCGGAGCCGGTGAAGAGCGAGCGAGAGGGGCGCCCACCCCGCGGGGTCTTCGCGCCCTTTTTAATAGTTCTTATGCGGCCGCGGTCCGAACGGTCCGTCATGCGTTTTTGGGAAATGATGTCGTAGTAGCGGGCGGGGGTGCGCGCGCGGGGTCCATACGGCGGCCGCCCGCCGCGGGCTTCGCGTCTTTTCCTTGACCGGACGCATTTTTCCGCGGAAAAAACGCTGGGCGCGTGCGCTCGGCGCCGGTGGGGATGTTCTTGACGACGTCTAAGGCGGCGGGGGCGGCGCCGCGTCTTGCTAGTTGGTGCGGCGTCTTCGCCTCGCGCGCGCGTCCGCCCCACCCCGCAAGAAAGCGTCGCGACGCTAAGTTTTCCACTAAGAAGTTAGTCGTCGCTCGCTCGCGTCTCAAGAAGGTCCTTCCGCTTTCCACATTTTCCGGGTCGACTTTCCCAACTTCCCGCGTTTGAGCGCGCGAATCTAAAAGCAGTTTCTTGCATTCCAGATCGGTGGTGAAGACCGATGCTTTAGCGCGACGTCGCATGAATCGGTTGTGACGATACGTCCGAAGCTGGAATTAATGTTGAAGTACTTCAATGAGAATATATCCCTAGCGCTGCAGGAGAGGTACAGGGACCTCCATGAGTATCGGAAGACGGAAGCGGTAGAGGAGGGCTCACCGAGGGAGGCTAAAGTTCCGAAAATAGCGGAGGAAAGCGACCAGGTCGGCGGCGAGGGCGCGTTTGAGTCGAGCGCCGCGCCGCCGTTCCCTCGGTTGCTGGAGCCGCCGAAGGAGGAAGATAGCTTCGTGGCGAGCTGGTTGCAGAACTCCTTCAAGATGACCGCAGCCGAAGGGAGCTCTGAGACAGCCACGGCTGGCAGTGCGTTAGACCTCCGCGCGGCGCCGCTGTCCCTCCACATCCCGGCCCTGCAGGCGGAGGCCCAGAGGCAGTTCAAGATGCAGGACTTCTGGACCCGCAGCAGGCCCGGCTCGCCCGCCCACGAGCCCTCTGGCCGAGGCCCACAGCCAGCCTGGGCCCGCTCCGCCTACTCCTCAGCCGCCAGCGACACCAGACCACAAGATCATGACTGAGAAACTGGTGAACGAAATTCAGGTGAGTCTTTATGTTTAATTTCCTCTATATACCGAAGCGGGAATTGTTTTTTGCGTGTTATAGAAACATTGCTAAGTTTAAATTTAAAAAAAAACTTTAAAAATATTTTTTTTTTTGCAAAAGTGAAATTTTTTTTTTCGAAAACATTCATTATTTGTATTTACGTTGTTAGAAAAAATGTTGCGGCGCGTTTACAAACAAAAACTTACCCGTCGGCTTGAGCTTCGGTCACTAAACACACAGAGAACTTGCCGTGTCAGCGGAGAAAATCTTATTAGTTTTTTGGGAATACTTAAATTTGCCGTGTTTTTAATTGGTTAACTAGGCTGTCTAAATATTGCGGTTCCAACTTAAATTCTATTTGTGTTTCAAAACTCACGCACTTAACTTTTATTTTAAAAGAAAAACCGACATTCACATGTGTATTCATTCACACTTTAACACGCAAAATAAAAAAATATTAGAATAAAATTAACGTGTATCTTCACCGGTGAATCTTGATCAACTGACCTAAAGATTATTAAACGGGGTCTTGAAACTCGTTCCAAATTTGAATGATCCCTTCTTCCGAAAAAAAAGACACAAGACCCAAGGCAACATATTGTTAAGCTTTTGTTAGCGCAAGAAAGGGTTAAAGGCCTTGGAGTCAAACTTATTATTAAATCGTTTTTGTCCTTATGTCGCATCCGGTTCCACAAAGGATATGTAAATTACGATAATCTGTGATAATTCTATTATTTCTGTATTAGCCCGTGATCAACTTGTCGGCGTTTTCGATTTCGTTTCTTTTATTCACCGGAACAAATGTTTGTTTTCGACATGTGGCTTATTATGATTATTTTATTGGTGACGTTCCGGCCAACGATTACTTTTATATCGAGCTAATATTTATCCTTCCTTTCCGTTCGTGTGTAATTTTAAAAACAAATTGACCGTAAAAATGAATGCTGCATTCAAATAAAAAGAAAACAATACAATCGAAAGACGTTCGTAATTCAAATTTCAAACTAAGTCGGAAGAATGAGAACATTAAAAAACAATGGAACTGCAACGGCGATGCTTAATTCAAATTTTAAAAACAGAAGACGAAAGAATATTACTTTTTAAATTAGTTTCGGATTCGCTCACCTTGCATTTGTCTATTTCCCACGGCACGCCGGATTAGGGGTTCATTGTGATTTTATTTTTAATTTTTTGTGCCGCTTTGTTTCATGGAAGGGGTGTTGACAGTTATTTGTTACTGCGAATCTGTTCTCGTTTCAATTTTTTTTGTTTTAAAAATTGTTTGAACAAGGAACCGGTTTTGATATCCCGTTCATGTTTCGTATTCAAAACTTTTTTTAAATCGTAAATAGAGATTTAACGGTTCGTCGCTGTGAAGTAGTTGCGCTTTTGTGGTTTACTTTTTATAAATAACGGTTAATTAAAATTTTGATTTATTAATTCTTTCTTTTGCGTTATACTGTAGAGTCAAGGGTTTACAATCAAAACATGAATAATGATTTTCATAGAACGTAAAGTTTTATTTTGCGATTGCAATAGATTTAAAATACTGCAATAGGTATATTTAATTTCCACGTTTTTTTTTACGTTGATAAAATGAATTTAACTCCAAATATCATATTATGCTTAAGAGATCTTTTGAAAATATGATTAAAAATACACTAAAAATAATAAAAAAAAAGTTCATTTTCTTTCGGTTTTTGAATGTTTATAGGATAGCCGAATTAGGTCTTAATTTTTCTTAGGCACCAAAACTGAAATCAGCAATCTCTTTCTTTCACGCCGGCCACATCCCATGTTGGAACGAGACAGCAACAGCAGCAGTCACCATCCGCCGACTCCACCATGAGCGAGAGGTCACTCGTGCCGTTTGCGCTGGTAAATTTACTGTCCTCACTCAATAATGTCGATGTAAATACTATTTATCATCATATTTTCAGTGTTTGTCACGTGTTTATTTATTTTTTCTTTTTGCTATTTTTTGTTTTATAAAAATTCATGCCATCGTTGTCTCAGACTGAAAAGTCTTAATTTAACTTTTAATAATTTCATATTTTTTTTGATCCGGGTGCGCTTTTTGACATTGTTTTCGCTTTCTAATCTGCATGTGCACTTTTAATTTAATGTGTTTGATTTTTAAATATTTAATTTAGATTGTTTGCTGTGTTGTTATGGAGGTTTTTTTTTCACATTTTCTATTATCATGATACTTAAAACGAGATAAGATTGATTCTAATTTTATATTTGAAAGACATCCTCTTAAAATTCCTCCTTCGTACTTATTTGAAATAATTACATCTACCCGATTTTGTAAAAAGTCATATTGTAACTACGTTATTTGAATTATACATATTGCTAATAATGCTAACACGCTAACAACTTTTTAATAAAATGTTTCAAATTAGTTCATAACTGAATCAGCAAAATTTCCAAACTCAAAATAGAACATTTGTTAGCTAGAAAAGCATAGAGTTACAGGTAACAATGTAAGTAATCTGAGTCGTTTGTGTAACAGAAAACATAGGTATTTCCCCGATGCTATTATGAATGTATATATTTATGTTATAATATATTATTCAGGTAAAAAATAAGGGTAATTTAACATTCGATGCCGCCTTGGTCCTATAAATTAATAATTAAACAAGATTGTAACCTAGTTTTCCATAGCTATACTTAATTGGACAATTAGATGAGAATTCGAATGTATCAATAGAAGTTTGTATTATCTAAGTGTTGACATAGCCAAAGCCGACAACTGACGTTGTAGGTACTGAAATTTTCTATTAGATGTGAAAAACAGTTTCCCATTTTAATGTACTGGCCAATTTTAGCAAAGAACGTCTCTTTAATCACTTGATATTGGCAAAGTATATGTCGACCACCCAAAAACACAATAGAAGACAATAAAAACAGTGTGATATAAGAAATAAAAAATACGATAAGTTTGTTTATTCTTTTTGGTAAGGTTCATTACCTACTAAAAAGTTTAAACAAACTTGTCGTATTCTGTATAAACAAGTGACGACATTCTTCATTTTTGATTGAAAATTGCTTGTTCAGGAAAAGTCTATATACGTCTTATAGATCACATTGCAACGTAGGTACAAGAAATTCTTGGACTAGTAAAGAATTTGCTCAGTCAGTATTTCATCAAGTATCAATATTATTAATACTCGTAGTATGTTAGTTATTCCGTGTTAATTAGAGTTGAAAACGCTTTTCGTTTCAAACTTGTTTACATTACCTTATATTATGATGATATATTAATTAATTTTTTAAGGAAAAAATAAAATTAACACAATTATTACCAAACAATGAATTATAGGGAAATATTTAATAAGCGACACTCTTGTGTAACTCTGTCAAGGATAAACCGGCTAAGTTTTTATGAATCTCGAAATTTAAATATTGTTATTGTAATTATGTTGTAGGATGTTAAAATAAAAAAAAAATACAATTTTGAGAGGCTGTCTTTCCTTTTACAGGTGTTATAGTAACATTTTATCAAATAATTTAAGATGCAGACTAAACTGCTAATATTTGACGATCAATCATTGTATATTTATAAGACACAAAAATAAAAGTAAAAATAAAAAAATAGAGTTTGGCGTCATTTCCTGTAGGAGCCATTTAGATCGTGTGCTTTTACAACATACAGATGATTAATCGTTGATTACAATTTTGACTGTCACCGCCCTCTACCACAAATACTAGTAAAACTATACCTACAACCCTTTAGTACAAAATTAGATGGTAACATTTTAGTGTACACCTAAATGTAAGAAAACCAGATCAAAATTCACTTGAATTTCTCAAAACTGTTAAAACTGGTCTTCCGCGGAAGATTTATCAACATACGATTTTTATACAAAAAAACTACTAATTTGGGTGTACTTTAAAATGGCTAGCTACTAATCTGTGTAGTAGTTTGTTTCAACTGTCTTCTACATACAAACTCACGTTGGGATACTAACATATGGTTATCTTATACTAATTATACATAAAGACTTATAAAAAATGGAAACATGATCCAAAAAAAAATGTTTTACCTAAAAATCATAGTTGAGTAAGATAATGCGAGAATACTCATATGCTTTTCAAATTTGAAAGCTACTTAAAATTGTTGCTATCTTTGTTATCATAAACTTGGCTTGGAAGGAGATAGCCTGATTATTTTGATAAATCTGTCTAATTTCTTCAATCGATTCTCACTATAATGTTAAACACATTTTGGTTTGATATCAATTTAGGAAATTTTTAAGACTGGTAATTGGGTGTGTGGCTGTCTATACAAATATTTTTTTTTAGTATTTATGGAGCGCACTAATTCTTAGATCTACGAAATAACCGTAATAATTTATGTGCTGGGTATTAACATTGTTGTATGCTACATATTTCACTATTTGACCTATGGTTTTTTGTTGCACGCAGCCGCAACAGTCGCCGACGGGGGACGGCCCGGTCGGCGACCGGAACTCGATGTTGCCATTCGCATTGGTAAATTTCCTGAATAGCCTCAATATTGATGTAATTATTTTTTCTTTCTTTCACCTTCATCTTTTGGACTTCTTTTGAGGTGGCTTGTACAGTTTTTGTAGAAAAAAATCTGTTTTTGTAAAAAAAAATCAAATTAAAACAAAGTATTCGTCTTAATTTAAATAAATAGATAGATATTATTTATTGCACAAAATACAAAATATACATAATAGAAACTTGTTAAAAATCTTAATAAATACAAAATCCTCAAAAAGATTTATGTTTTTTTTATTTTATTTTATTTTATTATCATATAAAATGACTTTTGACAAACAATCACGTTAATGGCACTGTATAAAACGCTGAGGTTTGTCCACAATGCTGGGTTTTACGTCAGCCTATTGCTCGCTTAAAATACAAAAATAATAGTCTACGAGTAGTTCCTATTACAAACAAAAATTACAAAGAAACTACTAATTTAAATTCCATTTATACATTACCAAAGATTGTAAATTAATTAATCATATAACTGCTTAAAATGAAATTAAAGTAGTTAAAATCATAATATGTGCCCACGTCGTTTAGTCTTCGTACCGGAAGCGTTCCAGTTAAGACCGGTTATTACTTATTAAGTGTTTTACGCCTTTTATTGATGCTTTGCAAAATACCTATGCATAAATACGACGCAAACTTCGTTGATGACTAAACAAAATGACTAATACTTGTGTTTACTGAAATATCTGTGACTGAACTTAGGAGCTTTGAAATACATGACTGTTGTACATTTTTAGTATCTACTCTTAAATATTATCTATAAAATATATCATAATAATTACCTATCAATTATTACTTTGTGATCGTAAAATGATCTTACAATTAAATAATGTCAATGAAGAACAACAAAATCGCACATGCAGAACAATACTGTATTATTTCGGAGTAACTCAAAGTCGTCTTTTTGGTTTATTCCCGCTGTCCACCCTCTGTTATTCCACCCCGGGTGGACATCGAATCGAGTATTTCAAAAAATCCCGATGTCCATCCCTTCTCGGTTGAAAGAGGGGGTGGACAGTGGGAATTTTTTATACAATTGTTTCACTGTCCACCCGGGGTGGACTAGCAGAGGGTGGACACCGGGAATATATCGTCTTTTTTATTTTAATAGGAAACAGGATCGACTAAAGTATAAAGTGCAGTGGGGGATTGTATTTTTCATATGCAATGTTCAAGACATTAGCGATAACTGTAACGTTGCTTGAGATAACGGTCTGTCATCAATTGTGCAAAATATCTTATTTTGAAATAAAGCAGTTTTGATCTGAGTGTACGAATATGTTTTAGCATAAACATATTGAAGGAATCTTTCAAATCGTATGGTCTCATTAAAATTATAAAAAAAAAATGTTGCAGGTCACATTTAAAAAAAGAATAAAATATGTTTATAAACTGTACGAGCCTCCTCCGTGTAACTCGTGTTATTCTACAGTGGGCTTTAACTCTCTTGTTTTTTGGTTTCTTTCAGCATGACTCTTCTTCCATACTAACTATTTTTTAATAATGATTTTATTATTATTGGGTAAAGCTCACTGTAGTTTTGTAAATGCGAACGTTGCGTACCTACATGTTATTAACTATTTAAAATTGGTTGAATTTTTTCACAATAACTGGTTTCCATTGGTACTGTTTATTATGATACTTGGGAGTGTATTTAATTTGGGAACGGGCAAGCAAGCATTTACTAACACAGGATTTACTAAATTTTCTTTGTGACTTTTTTCTTCAATAATTCCAACTTTGTGTAAAATATAAAAAAAAAAAGTTTAATAACTTTAAACACATAATCTAATGTAGTTCTTTTATCTGAATTCGTAATTTAAAAATGTTCCAATATCGCTATAGAATTAGTATTTTACGCAAAGTTGTTACTGTCTTGCAGAATTAACAAAATTCACATACTAAAATCACGTTCCGTTTTACGCAGCAACAAGCGCGCTCCGGGCAGAGCATCAGCGAGCGAACTCTGGAAGAGTGCTGGTCCACACTGCAGCGAGTGAGTTGGCATCTGTTTCAATGCGTATTGTTATCTTCCAAGGGACAGGGGCGCGTAGCGGGGGTTGCGGGGAGAATTCGAGATTTAAAAGCAAAAAAAATAAGTTTTTACTTATTTCTAAAATTATTTAAATATAATTTTAAAATTTCTATTAAATTTTTAAAAAGCTTTTATAATCATATTTATAATTTTAATTGATATCGGAATGTTTGAATAAATTTAAAAATCTGAATTAAATATCGGCGATATAATATGATTTTTACTTCTAAAAGAAATTATTTCAAAAAAGTTAAATCAAAAGATAACATTTTTAAAACGTGTAACGAATTCTCCCGCACCCTCTAAAACGCGTACCCTAAACGGGGTATTGGTTAAAAACAACCAATCACTCAATTTCTAATTTTAAGGTGAGTCTATTTTACATTCACAATCCGTTTTACAAGTGCGATTTTAAAGATTTTATCGTGCACATAGCTCCGGGTGGCAAAGGAAACACTCTACGGTCAGATAAGAATTTTTTTCCAGAACAGGAACTATAAAGTATCTAGGCTCGATCTATAATCTGCATATTCATTAGTAAGGAAACTTTTCGCATAGAATCGATTAAGATAAAAAATGCTTCGCCCGATAAAAACGCCGGGGGCGTGCTAACGATTTATTTAATCGAGGATCGCGATTTTTTTTTAGTTTTTTTATGCACAGGAATTGGCCATCTGCGTACAAGGTGGCGTATGTACTTCAGGAAGTACGGTGTACTCTCATTTTGTAACATCTGCATTTGATAGGGCTGCTCCACAATCATCAGTTACTCATTTTAAATAAAATAAATCGTATTAGTGTAGGTTGTAAAGAAAAAAAATCGTTAGTACGACTTTTTAATTTTTTTTATAAATTACATAATGTTAAAAATGAAAAAATATTTTAAAGGTTTTCATAGGCAAATTACAAGTAAGTGAGAGAGGGTACCGGAGGCCCAATCCGGGGGAAAGGGGCGCTTAGTGGCTCCACTGGTGTTGCGTGTCCATGGGCGGCGGCAATCGGTTACCATAAGGTGTACAAACTGCTCTTCTGCAACCTATCACAAAAAAAAAACTTAGTTAAATACATATTCTTTGTTTTACGGAACACAGAAGATGAGATATGAGCATGTTCTTCATAGTATATCTGTTTGTGTCCAATAATGTGCTCATGCATACCTAAATATCTAACTAATGTCAAAGCATTTTAGCATTCGATTTTTGTCTTGCTTAAATAAGCGTTTTCATCATTAACTGACTCAAGGTAGGTAATAGGCAACATTATTTGAATAGAATAATAAGTAATAATGTTATTAAAAAGTTGTAAGCTTCAAATAAACTTAACACTTCCCTGCAAATGCTTAAATTCTCCAAAGAGCTTAAAAAGAAAAACGAAACACCAAAAGCCTAGTAAACAATGTACAGCAAAATGCACAGGTGCTCGAAAAAAATAGTAAAAAACGCCGACTGTACCAGCTAACCCCCGAACAGAGCGGAAAAGTACACTCGGCAAAATAAAAACTGCACTCTTTGTGCCGGATCGAGTACTTGATCTTTTGAGGTGAGTGCGGGACAGGGGTGGTGTGGAGACGTAGAGCCATACATTATTTTTATTGAGAGAAATCTTAATGGACTTTAATAATCTGCTAAGATAAAAGAAATGACGACATAATCCTATGAATTCAGTCGCAAAATTTAAAATGACTTTATTTTGCACAAATGTTAAACTCAGTGTTCACAATAGTTAAATAAATTCAAAGGTTTCTTTTATTTTATTATCAGTCAGGCAATTAATTATTTACTAGTTAATTAAAAAAATGAGTTTTTTTCTACAAAAAAAAACAAATTAAATTTATCTTCAACATTTTTAGTAATCATATTTTTTATTTTTTTTTTATTATATCATATTGACCTCATTCTGTACTAAGCACCTGTGTTACGGATATCAGACAAAACGGGAATCACAAAATATAATATGTTCTTTAAGTATATAACTACCTACCTGATAAACAGAGAATACGTACATCAATAATCGCTTTACATATTTATTACAAAACGAGGCATCATATTAATATTTATATGCTTTGATGTCAATCCAACCTAAAAAAAGACAATTTCAGAAAATAGTGGATAAAATCCAAGAGGTCACGTAAAGATGGTTTAGAAAAAAAAATGCCACCCCATCTCTACGCATTCCAGTTTCACAACAAAAGTACTTGATACGCGATGTCGAAAAAAATCTCCAACATTTGCATGTCGATCCGCAATGAATTTATCGTTATTGCCCCGAGATTTATTGGCGGCCGCTTTCCGAAAAAATCCCGCCGAAATGACCGCGTTCCGAATTTAAAATTCAAATTGCAATTGTTTTTCCGCTCGAAATTGAGACGATTTTGACGTCCGCCGTCCGCCCGAGACATGTGTACCGGCCTTTTTTTTACTTTAAATTTATTTTCAACCAGAACGCACTGGCGTTTTTTCGGCTCTTTTACTTTTTTAAACTTTTGTTTTTGCGATAGTAAATCAATTGCGTTGTCTTAACTTTTTGTGGCGGCGTCTCTGTTATAAATATTGTTTTAAAAATGTTTTTAATGATGAACGAAGGGCTGAAAGTGTTGTTGAGTAGTTTATGGGCTGTGCTTAGATTCTGCGGTTCTTTTTAGCGAAGCGCCGACTGACAGTGAATACTTTTTAAACGACTTTTTTCTTTTTATTTGAACGACTTCAGAAAGGAGGTTCTCACTTCTAAATTTTTCATTGTATTTTTTTTTCGCATTTTGTCGATTACTCTTGGCAAGTAGCAGTCTTTTATCAGTCGGATTCGTTTTGAAAATAAAACGTACATACAATTAAGTCAAGTTTCAATTTAAATCTTTTCTATTTTTAGTTCGCGGACTTAGGTTAGTTTTAACTTCATAATTAGACTCTTCAGTGAATATCTTACTCTTATTTTAATCTGAGATTAAAGTTTAATACCATTACTTACGAAATGTCATTCAAGTCCAAACTTCGGGTTGACATTGGGAATTTCTTACCGAAAAAGGATTTAATTTTGGTCTGACTCGGAAATCAAACTTGGGACCACAAGCGCAGCTAATCCTTTAAATTGCTACCTACTATAGCCACTGCGCTACTGAGGCAGTCTCATCGTAAAATCATGTATTGTATTTAATAATAATGTCCTCCAACCGATTACGGCTAAGGTGGGAAATCTAATATCCATCAGCCACTGACGCAGGATATATTATACTGCTCAAGTGTGTGCGCAAACACAAGTGCACTCTCTATTCCCTTGTCCTCATACTCCGATGGAACATTTTTTTTATGTAATAGGTGGCAGACAAGCAGACGGATCACCTGATGGTAAGCGATTGCCGCCGCCCATGGAGACCCGCGACACCAGTGGAGTCACAAGTGCCCTGCCAACCTTCAAACCCCCCTTTCCCCTGGATTAGGCCTCCAGCACCCTCACTCACGCATCGAAACACAGAACAGTGCTGCTTCACGCCGGTTATATGTGAGGCCGTGGTATCACTCCGTTCGAGCCAGCCCATTCATGCCGAAGCGTGGCTCTCCCAAGTTTTTCATATCAGATTAAAAATACCGTTTTTCTTTCTCAATCCTCCGAATCTTTCAGCGACAACGAAATTGTTTTTTTTTCTCAACTTCTCAAGTAACATCTTGTTACAAGTGGGGGGGTGGCGGGAGTGCGGTAATTATGAAAAGTGTCGGAGGGGGGCGAAAAATCGGCCGGCGATTCGAAAAACCGGTGTAATGACCCGGAGCTTGCCGCTTAATAGGTTCCGAAAGAATCGCTTATTGTAGGGCTCTGCCCTTTTAGGTATCGTGGGAAAGAAGAGCCTCGCTTCGGCATGAATGGGCCGGCTCGACGGGAATGATACCACGGCCAAACAGAAAACCAGCGAGAAGTAGCACTGAGTGAGTGAGGGTACCGGAGGCCCAATACGGGGGAAGGGAAGCTTAGCGGCGGTAATCAGTTTTTCGCGAACACGTTTGACCCAACATTTGTGCATGGTTATTTAATAAATAGTATAAGTGTTTGCCATGAGGTTGTAACCTCGAAATTGTTTAAAATAGATCCGGCTTAGTAGCTAAAAATTAAAATCGTTTCGCGTCGCTACTGTGCCCTATCCGTCACCTTAATGACATACAATGCTTATAGTCAGTATCGTTTCGACAAATCGTCAAAGTAAAATTATGAAATGAAATTATACATTAGAGGACAGGCGAGGAGATCCATATGTCCAGGAATTTTTATCCTTCAAGATTTTTTTTGTATTTTAAGCTAGAGACCACAAACGAGCAAGCGAGTCACCTGATGGAAAGTAATCAAAGCCGCCCATGAACATCCGCGAAATCAGAGAGATCGCTAATGTGTTGACGGCCTTTTTAAAAAAGGTACCTACGCTCTTCTCTTGACGGTCCCTAAGTCGTAGCCGTCGGGAAATCCTCCTGCAGTCAAATCGTTACATAGAACTAAGGTACATGGTAGAAAGTTCAGCGAGAAACGCTATTCTTTGGTCTATGTCTTTGGACCTTGATTCTTCTGCGGATCTTATCATTCCTGTTACGATCACGCAAGGAGATTCCGAGCTTAGCGCTTTCCTTTGCTCTCTAGGTGACTTTAAGTCTTTTTAAGCTAAACCTAGTTTTCCCGTTATTCATCCGCGGGAAATACTCCCACACCCAAACCGCTCCACAGAACTAAGGTACGTGGTAGAAAGTTCCGCATTTACATTACATTTTAAAAACAACACTCATTTTGTTAACCTCTTGTAAACCGTAAGTTACACAGGCTCATTACCGGCGGCAGCCCTGCGTTATAAATTAAAAAAGATATAAAATTAAGAGCTCGCCCGCTCCGGCCTGTGCTCGATTTTTCTCACTTCTCCTCTATCTTTTATAATTTTCTTCAACCCCTTCGCGCCGTATTCATAGTCGCGACTCACGCTCACAAAAGGCGACGCGCAAAACGGAAGACTACTCGGCGGCTGTAACAAAATTTTGCAAACACTTTAAAAAAATATATTTATAACAATTCTCACAACATTCATTGACCTGATTCCGTACTAAGTAGCTTAAGCACTTGTGTTACAGATATCAGACAACAGAGGAACACAAATATATACTTAAATACATATATTACACCCAGACACTGAACAAACACAAGTGTTCACCGCACGAATGTTTGTCCAGGTTGGGGATCGAACCCACGATCTTTGGCGTAAGAGGCAGGGTCACTACCAAATGCGCCATCCGGTCAGTCTAAATTTCAACTAGGGTTCGATTCCAGGGTCGAACAAAAAGTATATTTCGAATTTTTCGAACATAGCTCGCGTTTGTGATCACCAATCCGTATTTGGCATGTGTGGAGACTAAGTCTCATCCCATCATAGTAGCGATGACTTGTTTTATATGATTGAGGCCTTGGCCCTGCAGTGGGACAGTTAGGTTGATAATTTACTTTACCTTACATTCTAACTAAATACTATATCTGTTTAAGTAATTAACGTTATAATTTCTCGAGGTCATGGTACTAACAAAAACTGTTTTTTTCTCAAGGAACATAGGGTCTAATCTCAGAAAGAATAAATCACCTTTCTATACAAAACTGATCAGCTGACTAATACTATCGTATTGTGGAAGTAAAAAATTATGAAACAAACTGCTTAATTTTCATCTTTAAGTAGTAATTGACGAATCATGTGTTGTAGAAGAAACCTGATCCATGTTTTTTAACCTCGAGAAAAGGTTATGTTTTTACCGACTTCAAAAAAGGACGTCACATAGCACTAGATTAGGCGCCGACTTCAGTAACACCTTTTCTCGAGTGTACTGTTATAAAACTCACTCTTACCGAGGTGTCGTAAAAGGCGACTAAGGTAAAGTTGCTGGCATGATCATCAGCACCCAGAGAAGGAAAACTCTGCATTTATATCAAAACCCTCGCCAACCCGTCTGCCAAGCGTGGTGAGTATGGCAATTACCCCTCATGTGATTGAGGGAGGCCCGTGCCCCAGCAGTGGGGACTTAAATGGGCTGACGATGATGATGATGACTGTTATAAAATGCTATGTGAAGTGTATGAAGACTTCAAAATATTATTTTACACTTTTTAGTTCGTGGTTTTGTTTCTTATATTCCCTAACTTTTAAAATTATTCCGAAAAGGACGCCCGGACTATAGCACGGGCGTTGTAAAGCGGTGGACATTTCTTTCGGTCGTTTTTTAACGTTATAATAACTCATCGTGAGGTTTTTCGGCGGGAAACTTGTAAATTTATTTTGCAATTACCGAGATGCGGCCACATTATTAGAAAACTTCTTTAGTGCTCGTAAAAAAAATTTTTGAGCACCTGCTCACGATTTTGAATATTTTATTTCGTGTTTTACAACTTTTTGTTTTTGTGTTTTAACATTGTAACTTGGGAAATGGTGGGGGAAAAGTTGACGATATATTTTCATTTAAAAAAAAAAATTAAAAATGGTTTATAAATGGCTTAGGTTTGGTAGATAGACGAGGAAATAGTAACAGCGAGACTATAGGATACTTTTTTATGTGATGGCAGACGAGCAGACGGATCACCTGACGGTAAGCGATTGCCGCCACCCACCGACACCAGTGCAGTCACAAGCGCGCTGCCAACCTTTAAACCCTACTTTCCCCCGGGTTGAGTCTCCGGTACCCTCACTCACGCAACGAAACACAGCACAGTGTTGCTTCACACCGGTTTTCTGTGAGGCCGTGGTGATACCAGAGTGAGCTCTGGCTTAGCCGGCCCATTAATGCCGAAGCGTGGCTCTCCCACGTTAATTATTTGGTTAGATGTAGGTATCTAAGTGAAAGTTTGCCTTGTATACCTTGATACCCGTTAATAAAACTACCCTTTGGTAAAATTTCAGCTTTAAGGCCAAATAAAGTTGGTATATAACCATAAATCATGGTCAAAGTCAATAGAGCTTAAGTCTAATAGCCAGTCATCATCATCATTATTTCAGCCAATTTATGCCCACTGCTGGACATAGGCCTCCCTCAATGATCTTCACACAGATCGGTTCTTGGGTCGGTCAATAGCCCATTACATACTTAATAGAGGTTTCCCAATAACAATTCCATTCAATTTTTTTTAATCAAGTGGGTATACGATCGCTACAAAGCATTACGGCCCATGCAAACAGTGTATACAGCGGCATGACTAGTGCTCCGGCATTGTTGATGTCTAATGAGCCGGGCGGTTACCGTTTACTCAGACGGCCGCATGCTCGTCTGCCTATTAAAAAAAACCTCTACATAAATCTGAAAAATCGTCCTTCATTAATCTACAATCATTATTACCATTAAAAATCTCAGCCCCCTAATTAATTATTCAAATATTAAAAATGCAAAGTCAAAAAACTCGAGTACACAGCAACATTTAAGGTTAATTTTCGACAAACACACACAAATTGGCAGAGCTCCGAGACGGAATAAGAGAAAAACTCGCCAAAAATTAGATTTCTTCCCCGTACACGCCGAAATAACGCCTTGACACTTTCAAGGAGAATGTTTTTTATGTTAGAGGCGAAAATGAGCAAGCGGGCCACTGGTAAGCATTCACCGCTGCCCATGAGTATCTGCGACAATAGATGAGTCGCTAATGCGTTACCTTCTTTTAGTAAGTAGTAATTCTCGTGAATGTGACTGCCTCGGTGAGGCAGTGGTTAAAGCGACGGCTGCGCAAGAGGTCCCGGGCTCGTAAAAAATAAATAAAAAAATTATACCTAAGTTTTCGGTAAGAAATTCTTCGGTCGCGTCACGCTGGTGTCCCATCGGAATACGAGGGTAAGGGAATAGAGAGTGCACTTGTGTTTGCGCACACACTTGAGCACTATAATATATTCTGCGTACGGTCGGTTGAAGAATATTAGTAATCCTTAGCTTATCTGTTAGGGGCCATTTTCATAGGGCACGTCGACACTAAGGGATCTTTTGTACCTCCCCTATCCTTTGCGCTCCTACTCACGGAAGATTCGGTTCATCAGCGTCACGATGTCTTTCGGATTGAAGTGCCTGTAGTCTCCTGGTTTAGGATAAGCGTTACCTAGAAGACACATTCTGCCTCTGGCTAGTGAGTCGCATTCACATAAAAGATGTTCTCTGGTTTCCGTCTCCTTGCATGCTCTGCAGTCGCTGTTCGATGTTATGTTCATCTTCATCAGCATTTTGTTCTTACTCGTCTATTGAAGATCCCTAAGTCATAACCGTTAGGAAATATTGCTGCGGCTAAACGATTTCAAAAAACTGTTTCGGCTTTAATTTTTGTTCAATGAAATATACTTAACTTTTCAAAATGGTCGCTCGTTGAACATAAAAGTTCCTCATTCTATTTCTAATTATTCTATACAAATTAGAAAGAAAACGAACTTAAAAAAGCAATGGACATTCATTTAAATAACGTAACTATGTATTACACTCAGTATTTAAGTTAATTATGTCTTTACAAAAACGCATAAAATATACAATAATTAGTTCTCAGAAAGCGTTATTATGTTCAATTCAGTGTTGCTGGGATTGATGTCAAATGCTTATAATAAAAAGTAGAAAGTTTATAACTCTTTACATCTCATACTCCAGATTATACACTTAAAAGTAAAATAGGGCGCCTTAGATTGCAGTAAGACTAACATTTCATAAAAACTGACGAGACGATAATTAGAGGAGACTAGGGTTATTGGATATTTATTTTATAGAGATTCGCTCTTCAGATCTAGTTCAAAAGCTATTTTCTTGAGTACACTATTAGTCAATTACTTGTATATCTGGAAAGTACTTGCGTACCTATACAGGGAATGTCCTAGTTTGAGACTATAGTTTGATACCAATGAAATGTCTCGCACATTTATTTTTAATTATATGTATGGCATTTTGTACTTGAGTTATCTAAAATCAAAATTATATGCAATTAGTTTTTTTTTAATAATTTAAGAACTAACTAATATTTACGTTACTACTTACGAGAAAATAAAAATAAAACATGAAAAAGTATTTTTTTTTAATTTAATGTTTTCTTCAATAATTAAATCATTTTTAATATACCATTATATTTTTTCAAATATAATTTAATTTGCTAGAATAGTTAATAAATAGTAATATTCTAGGAAATCCTATGCGTATTTGCCCCAACTGCCTCCAATCCTATAAAAACTCATATAACTACTAAAAAATATATTACGCGACGATAATCACTACTCAATCTAGTACCAAGATTGTTTCTCCCTACTACACGGGAGCTAATGGCTTGTGCTGTACGGTAAAAAAGGCGAGGACGACGAAGATAAAAATTAGCTGAAATTAAAAGATGCTAACGAACGCCATTCTGGCCCAGCCTCCCCTCCAAGACGTCGCATTCTAGTTTTATTTGCCCTGGTTCTTGGAACAATTTCTTACGGTGTAGATAATTGTAGGGATTTTGAACTGAATTTGATTCGGTTACTACTCGTAAATCTATAGTGTTTGTCTTACCTATGAAATTGGTATTTACTTGAAGTTGTTATCATATCTCAGCGTTTTGTCCCGGTTGCGTCCCAAGCTGTCGCTTTGGAGCCCAGAGCCTTTTCTGCTTCGACTCGTCTACTTTGCAGGGTCTTGTGAATCCATTGTGGTCAGTTTATAAGCACACATGTCTACGCCAAGCCACACTTTTTTGGGTTTATTCCTTTTTTCAGGTCCCGGTATTTGACCACACTAGCGCCGCCTATAGATTCGTATTATTGTGAGTCAATTATGAGTCATTTTTTTTAAAAGTATTAATTTTATTTTTTTTGTAATTGCTAAAAGTGGTCACTTTAGGCAATAATAAGAATCTTGGTTACCTGTACGAAGATAATATTGATCAAAAAATCTCAATACTTTTCTTTTTGGACTCACTGTTGTATTTTTTTAAAAAATGTCTCATAATAGTCACAATTAAAACAAAAGTACTGGCGGCACTAGTGACGTCGATGTGTCACCTTAATAACGATCGATGGTCTGAGAACACTTATAAACATATATAAAACAGTATACTTTTGTAATTATTTGATCTGAAGTACTGGTATTATATTTAGCAATTCATTTAATTTATATTTACTGCTAACCTAAAACTCTATGAGCAATAGTTGCTTTTCAATTTATACCTTAATTAAAAACATAAAACTTAATTAAATCAATAAGAAGATGAGATTGAAATTACAAGTCTTTTAACGAGCTCGTAAGATTTATTTAACACTTTGATGGACGCTCATATAGCTATTGAGAATATTGAGAGCCAGTAACACAAATGTAAGTATGACATAGATGAAGTTAATGCTTCTTGTCTCGGGTAATTTATTTATAATTTATGAAATAAACTCGAAGAAATGTCACTTACATTAAAATTAAATCTTGTAGAAATTAAGTAGGAATACCTACGCCAAGTTAAGTCGATGTTTAAACTATAAATTATAATAAATTGCTTCCTTGAATGATAAACTCATCATAATATTACTTTTATAGCTAAGTTTTCACTTTAACATAAAAAATTACACTAATTTTTATTTTTTAATATAATTTTAAAGCTCTTTGAATATAATCGAAAATATATCATTAAAATAATTACTATTTCTAACCGTTACGTAAGTATATTAATATTGTAGAAATACTTTAATCAAGTGAAATAATACTTATATTAATATTGCCAAAAAATCTCGACATCATCATTTTAAAGTCGGAAAATACTAAATCTAAATTAAAATAGGTAATCCTAATTTTTAACTGCTTCACCATAAACTTATCTTTAAATATATTTATTACTAAACTCCTTTCATTTTAGCATGATATGGGCGAAATTCTTTACATTTTTCACGTTTACTCTTTCTAACGTGTGATAAAGCGAAAGGACTATAGATACGTTTCACCCCATTTTAATGGCTGACAAATTAAAGCATAAAAAAGTATTAAAGAAAAAAAAATCACTCATCGTGATTTTTTATAAAAAAAATATATTAGAAAAAAGTTCTAAAATCCGTTAACCCTTTCTTTTCTCGCAGTTCAAAAAAATCGATATTGACTTCGCGTTGACAAGCATAACCGTATGTCTCGGACAAGCCAGTCATTACGCTAAGCCCTAATTTAGTCCATTTGCCGCTCGGTTGGGCTCTAAGTGACGAACTAAAGACCTAGGTAACGACAGGGGACGCCGGCTAGTTTTTTTTTAATAAGCGCCTTTAGCAAAAAATGTCGTAAGTCAATTATTGACCGTTTTTACGGTTGCTTGACGATGCTAATTGACAGCAAAAAGGAATGCTTTTTCAATGAAATGGACAGTTGATTTTTCTTTGAAATCCTTTTAATACTTTTTCTTTGTATGAATAGTGATTTTATTGCCATTGAGTCAGTGTCAACTTTAAATTCTATTTACAAGTTATTATTTCTTAAGAATACTATAGGTATCTGTTTATTTTAAAAACAACTGATACTTAAATATTTAAAAAAAATACAATTCGGTACCTAAATTATATTACAATTTAGTTATTAATTTGGTATATTGAATTTAGTTTTCTTTTTTCAATATAATGTTATATGTATGTACAGTACAAACATTTGTGTGCATGAACATGTCTGCTTGTATTGGTCTGGGTGTGTACTATGTATTTATAAGTATGTATTTACAAAAGAAAAGTATTATATGTATATATTTGTAATCCCACTGTTGATTCTGATATCCGTAACACAGGTGCTTGAGCTACCTATCTCGGAGTCAGATCAATGTATGTGATGTTGTGAAATATTTGTATTTATTTATTTATGTATGCAATGTTTTCTTCTTTGTATCCGTTTTATATAAACTTGACTATAAAACGTTATTTTGAGTGGCTCTATGACATTTAGCGGTGACCTTGCCTCATACGCCATATCGTGGCTGTGGGTTCGATCCCCACTCTGGACAAACATTCGTGTGTTGAACGCTTGGGTTTGTTCAGTGTCTGGATGTAATATTATATATATTAAAGTATTACATTTTTAATTAATTTACTTGTCTGATATCCGTAACACAAGTGGATAAGCTACTTAGTACGGAATCAATTAATTCTTAATTTATTTAATTAATAAATGCTTGCTAGCTGATTCGCCTGTCTATTTTAACTAAATAGACTATTTCCTTAGTGACACCTTTATACACTTTAACTCTTAGCATTTTAATACCAATGTCCCCATGATATCTCACAAAAACAAGTGTTATTCTTTTTGTCCCCGCAATCAGGACCACCACGAGTGGTTTCGTTGGAGAAAAAATATATTCGTACAAGAAAGCGCCTTCGAATAAGGCGAGTTATAAAAACGCGAGTCGGAAAAAAAACCCAGTTCGTAGCGAGAGCGGCGCAATGAAAAACTGCATGTATTTCTGTCTCGGTCGCACGCGAGCTATCGCCAACGGCGATAGAGGTGGGTTGATACTTTTAAAAATATTTCCTTGATTAAAAATAATATCAATACAGGGTGTTTTCATAAACTACACATTCCTTCTAAGCACTAATAACTTTGCTCTGCAAAACGTTTATAAATTCGTATTCCAAATTACAATTACCAAAAGGATGTAACTGCTAACTGATACACCATGTACAACCACTTACGTTATTATAATAAAAATCATTCATAGATTGAGTACTTTGTTATGATGATAGAAAAAATTAAGGAGTAAGCCTTGAAATAAGGACAGAAAAATAAACATAATATCATAATAAAAATGTTCATATAATTGACAGCTATATTGTTGTAAAATTGACAGATTCTAACAAATTACAACAATAAAAAATAGTCTCAACATAAAAAATAATGTAAGAGTGTAAAGTTAGATAAGTAAAAAAATAACTTACATAATTGTTAACACATACATAATAAGTCTACTTACATTACACTTGTTATGATTTAAAAAATCTACCTACAGCTCAATATTTTCCTATCCGATTTTTCAAATCCATGTCTATAAATTAATTAATTATGATCTCTATACTGAAAGAATATCTTCTTATCATAATATTGTCGTCTCACTGTCTGACAACAAAATCAAGCTAATAAAAATGCTTTCCTAACTACTTACAACCGATTACCAAAGAAAAATGAAAACAAAACTAAAACCTTTTCAACAATCAACTATTTTTCTTATCGTATCTCATAGTTTACCTAACTTAATGTTTCTTAGACTTTTCCATTACGTAACACAAAAAGTATCAAGTCGTTTCGCGTCGAGCTAGCACGCAAGCCTCAAACTAAGGAACCGCACGGATATAACCGACTATAATAAAAAACTTAGCAAGTACCTACACATAAGTGCATTACGATGCCATACTAACTTCTCTACAACTATAGTACTTATAAACAGACCGCCTACGGCCCACGGTCTGAGTGCACAACCATTTTTTGCGGCAAACAGACATTTGAAAAATACATTTTGACGAAAACGGACATATTTTGCGTTGAAAAATTGCGAAAAAAACGGATCGCGCTTTTTAGTAGCAGTTGGGAAGTTGACGTTCTAAATTCGAATTCTAGTGACGTCATCAGGAAGTTGTGTGAGGTTATGTTTTTAGGGTGAGTGAGTAGGAAGTGAGTTTTAGTGAGGACATGCGTGCGATCCAACGGGCGTGCGTCTACTTGGATTTGCATCGATGCAGGTAAATATTTAATTTACGAATAGAACTATTCGCTAATCTCACTATATCTGTCATTGATTTTTTTTAACTTGAAAGAAAGATAAAGGGCGTAAAGGCTTTACATTGAGAGTTCATAGAGGACAAAACTGTTTTGAGCTAAGCACCCGTGAGTTATGTAGCCAATATTGTAGGTACCTTATGTCAAGAGAGGGATAGAACATTGATTTATGCTTTGAATATAAACGTTGATATCATGGTAATAATAACTATAGTTTTTAAACTAAATATGAATGATATTGATTTCCTAGAAACGACACAAGAATATTTGGTAATATCAGATTTTATTACTGAAATGTAACCACAAAATATTTTTTTACGTTTTTATAATAACGTGATAGATTCATACCTACAGTAAATGATAATACATATGCTTAATCGTTAAAAATGCTATTTGATAAAATAATAACATTGAAGAAGTTAAAAATGCTAATTATTAGTACAAAATGATTTAAAGTTACATACCTATTATTGCACATTTAGGTTTGTAATATTTTATCGAATTTGGTAACTTTTTTGTAATTATAGTCTTATTTAACAAATACTGGAAATTTAATAATGATGATGATGACTGGAACTTTAACTTAAATTTCTAAACAGTTATGGTGACGGGTAGGGCACACTAGCGATGCTAATCGATTTTAATGTTAGCTACTAAACCGGAAGTATTTTAAACAATTCGGGTCCGTTTTTGTACGCGAAAAATTGATTCACGCCAAAAGCGGCCACTTTTTCGCGTACGCGTAGGATTCAACATTTGTGCATGGTTATTAAATAAATAGTATGAGTGTTTGCCTGGAGGTTGTAACCTCGAAATCGTTTAAAATAGATCCGGTTTAGTAGCTAAAAATTAAAATTGATTGGCGTCGCTAGTGTGCCCTACCCGTCACCTTAGGCTGCTTGCTCGGTCCAGCAGCGCTACCATTTGACTTTGAGTAGTTAATTTGTGATTATTGTTTGTGAGTTTGGCGCTTGTGTGACGTTGTATTAACGTATATAAATATCTCAATAACTACAATACTTTTCTCCTTGTACAAAAATATTTAGCTTTATGAATCATATCAAAATATACTACATAAAATATTCATATGAATATATATGCAATATTTTTAGATTTTATATTACCATATTAGTACGGACGATTGGATATTTAAAATTATATTTATTCGTTAAACATTTTGCCTGAGTTATTTTCCTACATAAATATTATTATTAGTAACCATCGGAAAACATATTCTAAAATCGTTATTGCCATATTAATAACTGACTATAATATAGACATTTACCCCTTAAAGTTTAAACTACGATTTTTTTTTGGAAGGAGATTCCCAACTTTTAATTATACAATAAAATCAATATTATCAAGTTTTTAAAGCTTATATGTTACACACTGCAATTAAAAGTAATTATGAAAATCACATGTTTGGATAAATTTTTTACGTTATTTTCATTAAAGATACAATTGGTCCCAAAAATCCATTTTTCCTAAATTAATATAAAAATGTACTAAACTACATATTTTCAGTAAAAAAAAATACCATATTTCAATAAAATATTTAGTAATCGTACTTTCATACCAAAGCACAAAATTATACCTAATTTTTTTTAAGTTACCTATAAGACAAAAAGTTATTACACTCGCAAAATATTTCAAAAATATCACGCAAAGATGGATGACACTAAAACCCTTAAATGCGCAAAAATGTATGGTTGCACAGATAAGATAAGGGGATCACGTTTTCAAAAAATGTTTCGCGAATTAAAAAGACTACTCGAGTACAGTTCGTCACGTACTTTTGGAGTTAAAAATAAACGTGTTTTGTTCTGCCTGTCGCGGCTGAGGCTAAGTAAATATAATAATGACTCCATTTACTTCACTTACCAATGCAGGGCATTTTTCCTTAAAAAACACGTTTGTGTATTCTTTTTAAAACATTTCTTATTAATTATTATTTAAAAAAATACAGTCAATTTACAAAAAAAATGCGAATTGAAAAGACTAGGTAGCGTAGGTAGGTACTAGAAGTAACAGTTCGTCACGTATTTTTGAGTTAAAAAAAAAACTGGGTCGCAGGTGTCCATGGGCGGCGTCTATCGCTTACCATCGGATGATCCATCTGCTCAATCTGCCACCTATCACAAAAAAACCTGAAAGAAAATGTTTTCACGTAGTTTTACAAAGCAATTTAACTCATTCAACCCTAAAAAATATACCTAGTTTGTATATTATGATACTCATAATATACAATTTAGGTACAAGCTAGGTAATATAGAAATCATATTTTTTGTGCAAAAACTATACCGGCATGCTTTAAAATGACTGTTTTTCTTCCACCTGACAGTTTAAAAACGATTTTATCAAAAAATGTAATATAGAGTTAGGTTTTCCAGTATTTACTAAAACAATAAAAAAAATCATTTCGAACCATTTACGGAATACCTATGTTTTATTTCAATAAAAGTTACTCAAAACCACTACGTGAAAGTAATTTTAATGAGTCATTTATATATTTATAATAATATTATGTAATATTGTTTACCGTAATAAAAAATACTTCATCAATTTATTGTAGGAACCGAGAGATTATGTCACTAATACTTTAAGAGGCAAATAAAATGTTGTTAGAAATTCTCTACATTGTCGATTTTCTTTTAAAATTTACGATAGTTGAATATTAGGCACATAACGTTTACATAAAAATAGAGACGTAAAAAGGAAATTAAAAAAAATATTTTAATATTATTATTAAGAGTTTATTGTGTCCCACAGCAGCGCAAAGGCCTCCCTACCTTTTTTCACATTTTGCGGCTTCGAGTAACCGTTATTACCAATTAGGTCTATAGGAGTCGTGGTCGTCTCGCCATCAAAAAATGTAAATATCCTTCTTCATCTTACCGTTTCATCCCTGTTGCATCCTAAGCTGTGGATTTGGAGACCAGGGTCTCATCAAAAAATTTACTATTATGTCAAAATTTTAAAAGGTGCACTAAAAGTTTCTTAGAAATATCTTCTCAATACAAACTGCATTCCGAACCAGTGCCAAAACGTTCAACTTTAACATTTCACTATCTTTATTGCAAATAAATATAGTTATAAATAATATAATTACACAATCTATCGTAATATTTGATGAGTCAGTCTGAAAGAATAAACAAAACGAAAAAAAAATGCATTTCGCATCGAAAAGCTTTGGTATTGCGTAAGAGCCGCACACACCGACAGAACGTAGGGTAGGTCAAGACATCACCCACACACACATCCCAAAGAGCAATGCACGCAAAAACTTACGGTATCGTTTTTCGCAAATAAAACCATTTTGAGAACTTTTGAAATACAATCAGTCATTGGATAGTTTTAAGTAGGGCAGGTTAGTGCGTAGTAAGATTACTGGAATTGTTATTATATTTGTACTTGTTTGTGTTGTTTGATAGTTAGCGAAAATCGTGTTGACATAGGTAATGCGCGACACCATTGCATGCATTACTGATATAATATAATAATATAAATATAAAGATTCATTTATTTCTCTTTCACAATATAGCTAAATTATTACAAATGACAATATTATGAGAAAAATACATGCGCTTTTTAAATAACTATATTAAAATTATTATTATTATTTTAAAATATATTTTTTTAAATTGATAAAAATAGAATCGCTAGATATTATTAACACATTTTACTTTAAGCTTCGATAGACATATAGTAACACAATATAAAAAAGGGTTATTTTTTTATTTTATTCCTGTAATTTATTAATGTCAATTTATAAGTTATTTTGTAATTGTTATTAATATGCAAAAATGTCTACTTAAAGAAAATAAAATGTAAAAAAAAACACCTTAAAAAAACAAAATCTTTCACAAAAAAAAACCCCAACAACCATCGTTCAAACGACGCATTTAAAACGGGCCCAGAATCAGCAAAAGCTGTACCTAAAAAGAGAATAACATTTCTTCCGTTTGTCTAAACTCGCCCGGGCACGCGCTAACCGCCCATGTGTGCGCGCGCGCGCCTGTTTGCGTGGCCGCTGTGCGCACGCGACGCCGTCCCTCTGTGTGCGTGATGCGTACGACCACTCTTGTCTTAGGTTAGGAAGGTGAGCGACCTCCGGTTTTGCCGGAGTCCATTTATTTTTATTATGGCAACACGTGGATCAGCCATCGGTATATATTGCGCTTTTATTACGTTATCTTCCTCTACACGGGAATTTATGGTCATTTAAAGATTTTAAAAAGGGAAAAAATATTGGGAATAAGTTAAAAGACAGCTTTTCATGTCTTTATGAAGAATTATCGGGGAGCTGCAGTTGTACTGACCATAATTGTCTCATAATACAATCTTGAGGATGTGTAAGTTTATTGCTTTTAATAATTGTCTCTCCAGTCTTTATTGCCCGTTCATATCTGAAAAAAAATTTTTTTGGAGAGCTCGAACCTCTGGTCGAGCCGACCTATTCATGCTAAAGCGTGGTATCACTCATGATACCACGGCCTCACAGAAGACCGGCGTGAAGCAGCACTGTGCTGTATTACGCTGCGTGAGTGAGGGTACCGGAGGCCCAATCTGGGGAAAAGGGGAGTTCAAAGATTTGCAGTGCACTTGTGACTCTTATTGGTGTCGAGGGTGTCCATGGGCGGCGGAAATCGCTTACCATCAGGTGATCCGTCTGCTCGTCTGCCATCTATCACATAAAAAAAGGATATATTTTGAATAATATAGACATAAATATCATAAAGCTACATAAATGCTCTAATTAAAGTCACTGTCATTGGCCTAAAACAAAAAACCCGAAAAAATTACCACACAATCGGTCTCACACCTAAATCGGAATACAATATCGAATGTAAAAGCGTAAAAACGGTATACATCGATGTCGATTACATTATCGATTTAAAAATGCAAGTTCGACGTCCCTGATCGTGACCTGCGCAAACGCATGAATGTATGTATGAACGTCACATTGTGATTTTCAAATTACGAAACGGAGTTAGGATGCGGTAGTTCTCTTCATTGTTATAGTGACATAATTTCTGTATCGTTCGCTTCCTCCGTGGGAGGGGGATGTGATGATTATGAAGTCGGCGAAATTTGTCGTTTACAACGTTATTCCACTGTTATTTTTTTAGATTTTAAAAACTGCTCTACATTTTTTTTTACATTTTAGTCTTTGCTTTGGATTTTTTCTACTTTTTATAACGTAGTTAATTTCAAAATATATAGTTTTTTGATATTCTTTTATAACGTAGATTAGAAAACAAAAAAAACTTTTTAATAATTAATTAAAGCTATTAATATATTTTTTTCTAAAACGAAAATTAACTCAACTTCACGGTTAGAATTTGTTCAAAAACCTAAACTACTGCTTTTGAAAAAATATACAATGATAAATTATTTTTAATAATAAAAAAAATAGATGCAATGATACTTTTAAAAGCGGCATGATATTTTACTAGGCAAAAAAATTTTCTTTGGAATTTCTCATAAACTCTTGCTTCCCATACATACAATTCCTCGTAAAATCAGAAATTGTTATGCCATATTCGCTCCGTGTCCCCCAAGATCTAAGCCAGTTGGTACCAGGAATAATGCATCCCAATGCACTCGCCTATCCATAGCAATGGCGGCGGAAATATTTTTGAATAAAACAGTCATCTTTTTGAAAAAAAAATGCTTTGGTTTTTTTCTTGCTAAAATTTTCGTATTTTTTTTTCATTTGACTATACTTTTTTTAAATATTTTCCAGCCGATATTCAAAATAATAATTCTTAACTTTATTGCTATAATTATAATGCAATGCTTCAGTAAGGTAATAAAAAAATATTGTAGCAAAATAGCGCTTTATATCTAGAATAAACAATAAAATACGAAAAAAAAACTACCTATTTATTACGAAGGGAACCGAAGAGAGTGGCGTGAAAAAGAGGTGGCCTATACTCAGCAGTGGGTCGATGTGAAATGATGACGGTGATGATGATTTCTAAAGTGAGGTAAAAAAAAAGTTAAAATTAAAAAATAAACTAATTGTATGTAGTGCTACAGACAGTAGCTTAATAAAGGACTTTTAAATTGTTTGTTGAGGTAGCAACAGAACAAACAAAACGATGCTAACATTTCCAAAGCGAAGAGGAAAACAATAACCTTATTGTTTAATAAGCAATTAAACACAATATCGCACTATCGGGCTTTTTATCGTAAAAATGCATGTTTCAAGGTTTGTAGTTCAGCGGCCAGCCGCGGCTAAATGCTCACTGATACGCCCTTTGTCCCTTATCTTGTAGCCCTGAAGGTGCGTTAGCCTTTTTAAGGTCTCGCTGTGCAATAAAAAGTGTCGTGTCGTGTGTTTTTATATTTTTAGGTACGGAAAGCCACACATCAATTGATAGGATTCCACCCGTACCATCTGGATGGGTAGAGTCCACCACCGTGCACTTTAAACCTCATTTTTTGCCACGCACCTCCTCATTGTGGAATGAACTTCTCACAGCGGTATTTCTGAACCGGTACGACATTGAGATCTTCAAGAAACGAGCATATATCTTTCTAAAAGGCCGGCAACGCATTTCCACTCCCTCTGGTGTGGCTAATGTCCATGGGCGGCCATCATCATCGCTTCCGTTGTAATTGCAACGTGGGCTCTTCTCTTGCTTACCATCAGACTGAGGAGAGCCAATATACAAATAAACACAATAAAATAAAAAAAGGCCGAATCGATCCTTAATGGAACTCATAAATAAAAATCAAAGCTACAACGTTACTTAGGTACTACAGGCACGCACAAAACCTATACCTTCCCATCCATCCCACAATGTCATAACATAGACAAGCACACGTCAGAATTACGAAACAGGACAACACATGCCGATTGCATAAGTGAATAAAAATTCACAACACATAATTTCTCCGATAAGCGTGATTAGGTGCGCACGCACACAACTACACACTCGTGTGTGGCAATGCGCGTGTGTGCGATGTTAGGGTCTTTTTATGGATGGAATTTGAGATGGTAGTTTGCTTTAGAAAAGCAAATGTATTTATTAAAAACAGGGTATGTATGGAAAATAGCTCGTTGGGATGATAAAATAATAATGATAATTCTCACAACATCTCATACGTTGTCCTGATTCCGTACTAAGAATCAGACAACCGAGGAACACAAATATATACTTAAATACATAAATTACACCCAGACACCGAACAAACACAAGTGTTCATCGCACGAATGTTTGCCCAGGGTAGGGATCGAACCAACGACCTTTGGCGTAAGAGGCAGGGTCACTACCAATTGCGCCATCCGGTCAGTCAAAAAAAATCTGTCATAGCTACTTCATACGATTCTCGTCATAAAATCAATTCGTAAAAAAATAAATAGTTGTTATTGGTTCTGAGATGAACATCTTCGTTTTTTTTAATGTGATAGGTGGCTGATGGTAAGCGATTGCCGCCGCACCTGCGACTTCAGTGGAGTTACAAGTGCGCTGTCTTCCGGTCCGCTCCGGTACCCGCACGCAGCGAAACACAGCACAGTGCTGCTTCACGCCGGTTTTCCGTGAGGCCGTGGTATCACTCCGGTCGAGCCGGCCCATTCTTGCCAAAGCGTGGCTCTTTCACCGCCATGATGTGTTTTATGTGAGAGGAAGGTTATAACAGGCCAAGGGATTTTCCCTGTGATAAATTAAAAAAAAATGTGAACCTTTTGTCAAGTAGAACTTTGAAATACCTAAGTATCGAATAGAAAATGGAAAAGTCAAAATAAAACAATTAATACTCAGAGACTATTATTGTACAATAACTGTTATTAAAATGAATAAATACTTAAGTGAATAGAGAAATGCGTAAGCCTTCAGTACTAAATATCTAGATAATAACACGGACAGCAACGCATCAGCGAATCTACTCATTTTGTAATGTAAACTAGGAATTGACCCGTTTGCGCGTATACCGCCTCTAATATTAAAAAAAAACTTTTTTGGATTCCAATTTTAAACAGAAAAATTAATGATTTATTCAAGAAAAATAAAAATACATTGTAGATATCTTTCTCGCCGCCTGAAGATGGCCCTGGCTTATAAAGCTGTGTGTGCCTTGTGTCTATTGTTTGAATGTGTGTGTGCTATCAGAGAAAGAAATGAGGTTATCTGGAATGCATTCTCATTGTCTGCTTGGATTCATATCGTAGGCATATCGAATGCAATTCTTTGTGCAAAAAACAGTGACGTTATGTCATCGTGTTCCAGCGAAATTGAAGGACGATACGATCACGTTTTTAAGCTCTTAAATTTTTCTACCTACTTAAGGTCAATAACTACTATTAACGTGAAGGGTAGGGCACACTAGCGACGCCAATCGATTTAAATTTTTAGCTACTAAACCGGATCTATTTTTTCCGGGTTACAACCTCTCGGCAAACACTTATACTATTTATTAAATAACCATGCACACATTTTGCGTCGGATTTTGTACGTGAAAAATTGATTCACGCCAAAAGCGGCCACTTTTGGCGGTAATCCAAAATTTGAGTGCAAAAGCAGACCAAACAGTCAATAATAAGTATTAAATAAATAGTATAGGTGTTTGCCGAGAGGTTGTAATCCCGAAATTGTTTAAAATAGATCCGGTTTAGTAGCTAAAAATTAAAATTGATTGGCGTCGCTAGTGTGCCTTACTCGTCACCTTAAAGCTCGGTTTACCTAAGTATGCTTCCACTTTCAGCATCAATGAGTACCATCGAATGAGATTCATGCCGAGATTGATCAGCTTGGGTAAATAAATAGGCTTGGTAATAGTACAGTAAAATATCATTTCGGGATAAATGGTAAGAAAAATATATTAAAATCCTCATATTCTTAAAAAGCCTTGGAAAACATGTTATATCTATTATAATCCTCATCTTAACGTGTAATTCCATTTGCGTCCAAAGCTGTCGCTCTGGAGCCTGGGGTACGCTTAGACCATGATTCAGGATTCAGAGAGTCTGATGATTACAATGAAGAGGCTGCCGTCTGACCTTCGCAACCCGACAGGGGAACCAGACTGAATAAGCTGGATCAAGGTTACACGTTCAGTCATTATCTCAAATATTGATGGTAGCCACAATTTTGAGAATAAGACCCAAAGGTTTCTTCACGAAGTTTTCCCTCACCGCCGAGCTTGTAGAAATGTACATATTATAGATTTGAACAATCCAGGGTTGCATGCTCGTATTCGAACCACACATCCCTCCGTATGGAAGGCGGTCGTATCCACTGAGCTACGATGGCAGCTCAGATAATAGTGGTAGTTCTCTCACTTCTTAGAACCAAGCATCCATACTAATATTTGTAGGATTGGTGATCGGTAGATGTACCAATAGATGACCGTTGGGGCGGAAAAGTCCTCGAGTGGAGGCCACGTAAAGGAAGTCGCAGCCGTGGCAGGCCCCCCACAAGGTGGAACGATCTGGTGAAGGTCGCGGGAATCCATTGGATGCGGGCGGCACAGGACCGATCTGTGTAGAGAACATTGGGGGAGGCCTATGTCCAGCAGTGAACGTCTACTGGCTGAAATGATGAGATGGACGATAAGGAACGTGTAAGAGATACGATACGATGTTTGAATTATAGAATGACATGTGGGAGAGAGATAGATGATGAATGGCCGACGACTGTGAAATGTGCAAAGACGTCGCAATAAGACGATAATAATTATGGAAGCCTTATTCCCGAAACCTGGGTGTATTATTTATTCTGTCCCACATAAAATTATAAGTGTATCTGTTTATCCGTCTATCACGGTAAAATGGAGCGATTGAGTGGAGAAAGTTATAGGGATGAAAAGTGAAGTGAGAGGAATGACATGATGGGAAAAGGGGTGAATGATTCGATGACGATTGACATGGAAAAGGTAGACATACTTTTTTTTTGATGACTCAGTGAAAATGCACCTGAGGGCTCTCCTCCGTGTTAGGTATCTACTAATAAGAGACCGTCCGGAGGCATACCCAATAAAAACACTGGGGCGTTTCCATCCCTCGCCCAGGAATCACTCAGACTGGGATGAGGACTGCCACGGAGGCTCCATCCGTCGCCCGCTCAGGGCGAAGATGCTCGCCAGCTCGGCCTCTCTCCCACTCAACCTCCCGGGTAGAAGACATTCTGCGCCG
The DNA here is from genome assembly GCA_019059595.1 of Marasmia exigua. Classification (NCBI taxonomy): domain Eukaryota; kingdom Metazoa; phylum Arthropoda; class Insecta; order Lepidoptera; family Crambidae; genus Marasmia; species Marasmia exigua. The sequence continues at coordinate 8,750,579 of CM032488.1, read as the reverse complement.
ACCCCAATTAACCTGAGAAAAGGGCAAGAGGATGATGATGAGTTGAAAGTATGGAGAGTGACATAAGCTGCTTTGTGGCAAACTTTATAACAATGGGCCGGCTCGACCGGAGTAATACCACGTCCTCACAAAAAACCGACGTGAAGCAGTGCATGCCCCGTATTTCGCTGCGTGATTGAGGGTACCGGAGGCCCAATCCAGGGGAAGGGGGGTTAAAAGGTAAGCAGCGCACTTGTGACACCACTGGTATTGCAGGTGTCCATGGGCGACGGTAATCGCTTACCATTAGGTGATCCGTCGGCTCGTCTGCCACCTATATTATAAAAAAAACTGCATTTCACGCGGATGGAGTCGCGGGCGACGGCATCTTTTAAATAAAGTAATACAAGAATCCTTGTAGAAACAACGATCCGTGTCTTATCTGTCATACCTCACACACAATGTGTGTTGCGCCTGTGTGTGTGTTGTCGTAGGTCAGTGGCTCGTCTTTATTTTATTCTTATCATTTCTTTATCGATGTAGTGTTTATTTTACTGGGAATAGCGGGTTTACGTCTTTGTTTAAACAAAAAAAAAAACTTTTTTTCCCGTGATACATCACTCATAGTCATCTTTTTTTTTATCATGTCTCTACCTGCAGATAATTCGCCAATGTCAAGTAACTTATTGAGAATAAGTAGATAGTCAACAGTCGAAGTCAGTCAAAGTCACAGTCACGCAATAAAACGCCGGTGTTTTACGTTTTATCGACCTACGGATTCAGCGGATATCACTCTAAAAGCAATCGCAGGTTTTAAGACTCTTAGGACCAAGCAAGTTGTCACGAGACAACGCACCCGACACACAATAGCAGTGTTAAAAACGATACAATCCAACGATTCTTATTATTAGGATCACTTTGCGGCACTTCACTGCACAAGTGATTCTTTCGACGATGTTTTCTATCATTGAGAGGTCTTTTGATTGCAAAAATAAAAAAAATAGTCATATTGTACTACTGCAGGGCAAAGGCCTCCATCATAGAAATGCAGTCATCGCTCCTATGATAGGATTAGGCTTAATCACCACGCTTGCCTAATGCGGATTGGTGATCACCAATCCAAGCTATGTGCAAAAATTTATAAACATACTTTTTGCTCGACCCGGGAATTGAACTTATTCAATAGTTCCATTCCCCCCTAGGCCCCGAGATCATGGAGAACAGGGAGTTATCGTGATCGAGATCATTTTTTTTTTACTTGTACCAATTCTTAAATGTAATCAATAAATGTTTGTGTCCGAGTAAATAAATTACTTACAAGATGACTGTAATTTGTCAGTACAAATAAATAAATCTTATTTTCAGTTTACTTTTATATGAAACTCACAAGATATTGTACAAATTCATATAATGTCTCATAGTGATTAGTAGCTTAAGTACTTGATACTGTGGAGTAATCCATCAAGATGATGCTTTAAAAACTGTTCCCGGTAAAATAAAAAGCGCCGTAAACGATTCTAAATCACTTAACTTCTTCATAGTAAAAATCATAAAAGACGCACATAAAATGTAAACAATATTCCATTTACGTCGTTATTGTACGCACACATACGACTTGCTATCGTGTTTATTGACATAGGTCAGTGACGGAGGACCAGATTCCATAATCGTGACTTTTTATTTCCTGAATTCGATGCAACTTTTTGTAACAATGAACAGTGAATTTTAGAACTTTTTTCAAAATAAAAAAAATATATATTTGATTTTGAAAAAAGTGGCCAAATACAATATTATCTGTATACTGGTTTCTTTTTTAATAATGGTTTCCTACTTTGGCTGGTTACCAAGACATTTCTCTGATTTGTTTTTAGCCCATCGCATCTCAGCTTTTGTCTGTTGAAGGCACCTACATAAATTGTTCTTGGTGGCAAACAATGCATTTATTACGATTTTATTCCTAAAAGTAAATTAAATTTAATAAATTACGAATATTTACATTTCTATCACTCGTGGCTATAGCGTGTTGACATAGGTCAGTGACATGTAACTAAAAAATTGTTTTTTAAATACAATCTTCATTGTCATTTCACTCTTATAGCTGTTCGGTATCACTTTTAAAACGGTCTATGTGTAAATATTTTTTTTAGTAAAAAATCATAAAAGCATCTCCACATGTGTCTTTATTCCCTTGTAGTTATCTCCGTTGACTTAGGTCAGTGACAAGCCGCTCATTATACGTTTTTTATATGAGTAGGCAATTCAAGCCTTTTATGATCTAGACGGCTGGTACTCTGTATTTTTTGCGCAAAGAAAGTGGCAGACGAGCAAACGGATCACCTGATGGTAAGCGGTTGCCGCCGCCCATGGATACCCGCGACACCAGTGGAGTTACAATTGCGCTGCGCACCTCTAAATCCCCCTTCCCCGGATTTGGTCTCCAGTACCCTCACTCACGCAGCGAAACACAGCACATTGCTGCTTCACGCCGGTTTTCGCCATTCATACCGAAGCGTGGCTGTCCCACGAATAAATCCCATTTGTCAGTCATTGGCTTTTGAAATATTCTGCTTATGATGTTTTTGCACGACCGCAAACTAAATTGAATTAAGGGTTTGTCTTCTTGAAGTAATCAATATTAAACTATTGAAGGAGTACTAACAAGTACTTCAGTGTTAAAAAGGTTTTGGTGTAGAATATAGTACAGAAAGGCTACCTAGTACATCTGTCAAACTTTCTCAGTTGATATTGAACCATATATGTTTAGATATTAAGCTGAGAATTGAATGATGTATGGCTGTCCTTAGGTATGGAGACTGCCAAATCTAATTAGTTCAATAAACTTTCACCGCCATGACAAAAATATCTATTTGGTTTCAAGTTAATTGAGGAACTCATCGTAATAACCCACTGACTGTTTCCCCTCTTAAAGTATGAGGTGAGGGCAAACATTTACACGTAATGCTAAAGCTGGTCATTTCTAAAAAAGTATTAAAAAATAATCTATCAGCACTTTTCATGAAAGTGGGTCAAATTGACTGCCGAAATTTGACCCACCTTAGCTAAACTGCAAGAAAAGTAACATATATAGTTTTTAAATTTTCGCGTTGCATTATAACTGTAATTAATCAAGACGGGATTCAAGGAAAGGAAAGGAAGCGGACTCAGCCTGAGTCCGCTCGTGACCACGGCTGCTGTCATCATCATCATCATCATCGTCAGCCCATTTAAGTCCTTTAATTTAAGCAGCTTTACATTAGTCGCCTTTTACGACACCTCGGTAAGAGTGAGGGTGGCCTATTCTACTCTGCCGGGGACCAAACGTCGAGTAAAATATGTGAGTACACAATGTTGTATCACATAATAAATATCGTGTTAAATCCCGTCTTGATTAATTATAAGTAACATAAACTTATTTTCTCCAATTATAACCCCGAACAGTTGCGTCACCTCTCAATAGCTAGAGCAGGACAGCACACACACTCTCAGTGCGTCTCTCTCGGAGATAGTTGCCGAGATATCGCTATCTGGCCCTCCCACGGACAATACGCTCAGCTTCCTTGACTAGAAAAATGGCTGACCAGACTTAATGGATGAATGCGTCTTGTAAAGGATTCTCTTAAGCTCACATATTTACGGTTATCTGAAATCAGGGCGATTACTTCAACATTTATCAAATCAACTATGGATTAAAGGATCGGTTTGCTTGGTAGTATTTGAGAAATTTATCAAATAAACATAATCACTATGAACAAAAAGGCACTAGTTATCCTTGGCCAGTCTGAAGGTGCATTTTGGGTTGCTGTGCCAACCTATTAAACTCATAGTTATATAGTTAATTTAACTATAAACGAAAGCGAATGGTAGTTATATGGCTTATAGGCTCGAATAAGAGCGGAGGCCTTTGAATTTTTAAATAATAATTAATAATTCTCACAACATCTTATACGTTGACCTGATTCCGTACTAAGTAGCTTAAGCACTTGTGTTACAGATATCAGACAACAGAGGAACACAAATATATACCTAAATACATATATTACACCCAGACACCGAACAAACACAAGTGTTCATCGCACGAATGTTTGTCCAGGGTGGGGATCGAACCCACGACCTTTGGCGTAAGAGGCAGGGTCACTACCAATTGCGGCATCCGGTCAGTATAAATCTATATTCATACTAGCGTAATTGTACCCTATGTGCTACTCTGATACGTAACCTATATTATTGTAAAGTTTCATTAAAAACCCTTTCAGTAATTTGTGCGTGAAAAAGCAACAAACATACTTACTTACATGCTCACTAACTTTTGAATTTATACCACCAGCTCGGCAAAGAAAAACATTGTCAGAAACCTACATTCGAAGATCTTTCCAACGATTGTCAATATACTGCAGGACGTGGCCAACCCACTGCCACTTCAGCTTTGTTTGGTTTCACATAAAACATGTTTAGGTCAAATTTTGCAAGTCACTTTTGACCCACTTTGTTGGATCAATAGAGTAAAATGTGGTATTCAAGTAAATGTGAATGCAATGACTATGCAATAAATGTTGTATTAATTTTTTTTTTTTGAAGAAATAATTATCTGTTTTTTTTTTTTGTAGCTTAGTGATCGTCGTCGTCAGCCCATTTAAGTCCCCACTGCTGGGGCACGGGCCTCTCTCAATCACATGAGGGGCAATTGCCATACTCACCACGCTTGACAGACGGGTTGGCGAGGGTTTTGATATAAATGCAGAGTTTTCCTTCTCTGGGTGCTGATGATCATGCCAGCAGGTTTACCTTAGTCGCCTTTTACGACACCTCGGTAAGAGTGAGGGTGGCCTATTCTACACTGCCGGGGACCACACGGCTCAAGCTTAGTGATATTAATTGATTAATATCTTAAAACTTGCATTATATGTGCGCGTGTGATAAAATCTTCAAATTTAATTCCAGGGGTACGCCTGGACCATGATCCAGGATTTGGGAAGTCTGGTAATTACAATGAAGCGACTGCCGTCTGACCTTCGCAACCCTTAGACAGGGGAACCAGACCAACTGAATCACGGTTACACGTTCAGATTTAGCAGCTCTTTTTTTAATATCATAGGTGGCAGACGAACAGACGGATCACCTGATGGTAAGATATTGCTATAGAAAACCCGATAGCTATAGACGACCCGATTGGAACAGTGGTAGTGCACGCTGCCTCTGATACAAGGGTTGCGGGTTCGATCCCCGCACAGTACAAACATTTGTGTGCATGAACATGTTTGCTATGTATTATAAGTATGTATTTACAAACGAAAAGTATTATACGTTTATATTTGTAATCCCACTGTTGATTCTGATATCCGTAACACAGGTGCTTGAGCTACCTAACTCGGAGTCAGATCAATGTATGTGATGTTGTGAAATATTTATTTATTATTTATTCATTGCCACCGCCCATGGATCCAGTGGAGTCAAAAGTGCGCTGCCAACCTTTAAACCCCCCTTTCCCCGGATTCTGCCTCCGGTACCCTCACTAACGCAGCGAAACACAGCACAGTACTGCTTCACGATCGTTTTCTGTGAGGCCGTGGTATCACACCTGGTGGAGCCGGCCCATTCATGCTAAATAGTGGCTCTCCCAACTGGAAATTACACGTTAAAACGTGGCGGAAAAGAAGCCTATAGTGTGTGGATGTTAGATGATGATGTAATAGTCACCTTGTCCGATAATAAAAAGGAAACGAATCGTTTTAAGGTGACGGGTAGGGCACACTAGCGACGCCAATACATTTTAATTTTTAGCTACTAAACCGTATCTATTTTAAACAATTTCGGGGTTACGACCTCTCGGCAAACACTTAAACTATTTATTAAATAACCATGCACAAATTTTGGGTCCAACGCGTACGCGAAAAATTGATTCACGCCAAAAGCGGTCACTTTTGGCGGTAATCAATTTTTCGAGTACAATAACGGACCCAACATTTGTGCATGGTTATTTAATAAATAGTATGAGTGTTTGCTTAGAGGTTGTAACGCCGAAATTGTTTAAAATAGATCTGTTCAGTAGTTAAAAATTAAAATTGATTGGCGTCGCTAGTGTGCCCTACCCGTCACCTTAATGAAAGCATCACTCTTGTCAAACGAGGTCTGCTAATATCTGCGACAAACAAAGTGTTTGAGCAAATTGTTCCAACGAAGGCTGAGGCTGCGATAAGACACAAACATGTAAACACTTTTTAGAGATCCTTAACATTGGACTGTGGGAGAGCCACGCTTCGGCATGAATAGGTTGGTTCTACCGGAGTGATACCACGCCCTCACAGAAAACCGGCGTGAAGCAGCATTGTGCTATGTTTCGCTGCGTGTGTGAGGGTACCGGAGGCCCAATCCGGGGAAAAGGGGGGTTTTAAGTTCGGAAGCGCACTTGTGACTCCACTGGTATCGGCAATCGCTTACCATCAAGTGATCCCTCTGGTCGTCTGCTACCTCTCACATGAAAAAAAACATTTAAAAAACTTATCATAATAGGAGAGCAACGCTTCGGCATTAATTAAGCCGGTTCTACCGGTGATACCACGGCTTCACAGAAAACCGGCGTGAAGCAGCATTGTGCTACGTTTCGCTGCGTGAGTGAGGGTACCAGAGGCCCAATCCGGGGAAACTTGTGACTCAGCTAGTATCGGCAATCGCTTACCATCAGGTGATCCCTCTGCTCGTCTGCCAAGTCATATAAAAAGAAAACATTAAGAAAAACTTATCACAATAAGAGAGCCATGCTTCGGTATTAATAACCCGGTCCTACCGGAGTGACACCATGGCTTCAAAGAAAACCAGCGTGAAGCAACGTATGCGCTGTGTTTTGCCGAATATGTACTGGAATTTTAATGTTTGCGCACACACTTAATAACCATCTTATATCCTGCGTACGTGGCTGATCGTTGAAATTGGCCGCCATAGTCGTAATCGATTGGAAGATATAATTAGATTACTCAATTGATGAATTAGATCACATATGTGATTTTTTTAAATATATGTTTATAGAGTCTCAGTATATTGGCTCTCCTCAGCCTAATAAGTAATAGAAGAGCCCAAGTTGCAATTACAACGTAAACGATGAATATGGCTCTACCCGAAGATGATTTGCCACTGTCAACTTCATCATCATCATCATCAGCCTATCGCAGTCCACTGCTGGACGTAGGCCTCTCCAATTGTTCGCCCCTGTGATCTATCCATGGCTTCTCGCATTCAGCTCTTGCCAGCTATCCTGCGCAGATCGTCCCCCCACCTAGCCAGAGGGCGCCCTACATTACGTTTGCCAAGACGCGGTCTCCACTCCCAAACACGTTTACCCCATCGGTAATGTCAACTTATTGAAAAAAAAGTGGGTAGTCAGCAGTCACAGTCACTCACTGAAACGTTGGTATTTTACGACGGATTTCGCCGATACCACTGTAAAAAAAAAGAAAAACAAAAATTCATGCGGAACCTTCAAAATAAGAATAAAAATCGACATTACTGTTTATATTGAGGCAAGGCTGAATTTATTTAAAGAAAGAAGATGCGCAATGCCTCGCATCGGATAATTATATCTTTACGATGATTTTAATAACTATGCTGCGCATGATTGGATTCTTTCTTTGTAAGATCGATGTGCGGTATATATGTTACAATTTATCGCGGCGAAATTTTTTGAAATTTTGGAACCTTTTAAAAATAAAATAAGCACAAAAAAGGCACGGAACCAGTGTCCGTGGAATTTGTAGTATATAAAAAAAATGTCGTCTGATTTATGTATAAACTAGCTTTTGCCCGTGGCTTTGCTCGCGTTAGAAAGAACAAAAAGTAGCCTATGTTACTCTCCATCCTTTCAACATCTCCACTTAAAATCACCTCAATCCGTTTTGCCGTGAAAGACGGACAAAAAGACAGACAGACACACATTTTCACATTTTATATGTATGAATTTTATACATGTAGTTACTAGGTAATAGTGTACCTAGTATTGACGACTAATTCTCTGGAGCCCTAAGATTTCGTCTTCTGGTATTACTATAATAGGTACTGGGAAGGTACCATGATATTCAAGTGTGATTTTCTATTTTATTTTACTGAAGTCTGCATCTATAAATGTTTAACTTTCAGTCCACACAGTTACTTTGCGGGCTAGAAAGATAGGAAGAGTGGCAAAAGACAAGCGCGTAACATCCTAGATCTCATTGTCGCTTTCCATCAGGTCCGATCATGGTCAAACTTAGCCCATAATATTTTATAGCGCCACAGTTCATTGGCTCATATCAGCCTGATGGAGGAGAGCTCACGTTGCAATTATAACTGACGTCAGGGCATGGCATCACTTCCGTTGGCACTGCCAAACTAAAAGGAATAATTAGCCGTAGGTAAGTACATTTTCTGTGACTCCCACACTAGGCAAAGTCCAGTCCTGTGTGGGTCAAAATAAGAGTTACCAAAATTACACCGGTGTCATGGCGACGACAATCGCTTACCATCAGGTGATCCGTCCGCTCGTCTAAAAAAACCAAATAACAGATTGGCTATTGTCAATATACGTTGTCAGCTTATGAACAACTGGCCCGCGAGATGCTTCTTCACGCTTCGTTTGAAGGAGTCCATATTATAGGATTTAAAAAATCAAAGAATTGTCTCTCGCGTTCCTTTTTAAAAAAAAAAAAAACAGAGCGAAACTTTCCCACCAAATCCACCAAAGCATTGCAAAAAAACAAAAAAAAGCCCCACAAATAATTGCCAGTGTGTAAAGTCAGTTGTTACCGTCACTTTTAATTACAGTCCGGTCCCTTTAACCCGCCTGTTACGTGGCCCGCCTTCTCGGGAAGCGATAAGTTGATAATTGTCACTTTGACACCTGTCACACGGTGGTAATGACAGCTTGTAATCTGTGGGAGTTTGACATGCATACGGGTGGTGTAAAAATGATTTAGAGGCTTATTAGCGGTCGTGAAAACTGGACTGTTCGAAGGGGTAGCTGTGAGCTTTTGTAGATCAGATACAAGTCGCCTTTATGTACCTTTTTTCATTAGTTCTTGATAGTGACAGTACGAGCGATGGTAGCTTAGTAGTTCCATACGGGGGTCCGGGTTCGAATCCGAGCATGCACCTCTGGATTTTTTAAATCTATGTGCGTATTTCTACCATCAGCTTGGCGGTGAGAGAAAAATTGTGAGGAAACTTGCACGCTTCGGATTGTTTCTGAAACGTGTAACCATGATTCAGTTGGTCTGGTTCCCCTGTTAAAGGGTTGCGAAGGTCAGACGGCAGTCGCTTCATTGTAATAATTAGAATCTCCAAATCTTGAATCATGGTCTAAGCGTACCATGGGCTCCAGAGCGACAGCTTTGGACGCAACTGGGAATCGCACGCTTAGATGTGGAGTGACAGTACAAAAGGCTGTTTTAACCGAAAAAATAATTCGACAGAGGAGCATTGCTATATTTTTTTTCTAAGAAGAATAATAAAGTCTAGTTTAGTTAGCCAATGTATTTTTTTATGTGATAGGGAGCAGACGGATGACCTGATGGAAAGCGATTGGCACCGCCCATGGACACCCGCGACACCAGTGGAGTCACAAGTGCGCTGCCGATCCTTAAACCCCCCTTTCCCCTGGATTCATCATCAGCCCATTTAAGTCCCCACTGCTGGGGCTCGGGCTTCCCTTAATCACATGAGGGGTAATTGCCATACTCACCACGCTTGGCAGACGGGTTGGCGAGAGGTTCTGATATAAATGCAGAGTTTTCCTTCTCTGGGTGCTGATGATCATGCCAGCAGCTTTACCTTAGTCGCCTTTTACGACACCTCGGTAAGAGTGAGGGTGGCCTATTCTACTCTGCCGGGGACTCTCACTCATGCAGAGGAACACAGCACAGTGCTGCTTCAGGCCGGTTTTCAGTGAGGTTATCACTCTGGTTGAGCCGGCCCATTTATGCCGAAGCGTGGCTCTTCCGCGGTCATTTGCACGGCCACGGTATTCTGGATACTGTTGCTCGTGTGATGATATTATGGTTGGGCCATAGGTCTTCGATCTTTTTGTAACTTATTCTTTTGCCTTGATAACTGATAAGTAAATACTGCAATGTGCATCACAAAAAGCATATTTTTAACCGGATGAATCACGACGTCTGCGTTCTTTTTGAACTGAACTTGGCTTATATTTTTTTTAGGTCGCCTTACTTTTATACGTCGAAGCGATGACTCGTCCGCCCTCATTTCTTTGTGGCTTTAGGTAACAAAGAGGATACAGCATTGAGTTAAAAGTGTTTATGTTGAAGGTAGAAATATCACCAGTTAAATTATTAGAAACAGTTTTTCTACAACCCGCGAAATTGTTATCTATGATTTTAACCTTTTGCGTTATACAGGGTGTATCTGTGAACATTTACATCCCTTTAACCTCGTGTTCTACAAACCATTATGAACAACATTTGTTCTATCACTTTTGGAAATTCGATTGAAAAAATTTCAACTTTCCATACAAAGTCGGTCACGTGACTTGGTCATTTTGTATGAGGAGTCGAAAAAATTTCGATGAATACGGTATATGACTATTTTTTTTTTGCAATCAAAAGACCTCTCAATGATAGAAACATCGTTGAAAGAATCACTTGATTCTCAATTAAACTACCTGAGATATCACAACTTAAAATCACATTATTTTGGGCAAACCCAAAACGCTCCATACAAATGGCTACTAAGATGTGACGTCACATCCTGAGTATTTTGTATGCATTTCATTTGAATTTTGTATGGTAGCTATATCAAATGTATCATTTATGTCAATGGTTCTATTATAATAATTGGTGCAAATTGTATGGGTTATTCAATGGTATAATTATTTTTTAATAATTTCATAGTTTTAAAATGGACTTGCCCATGAATCTTTGAATGACCATAAAACCGGCTAGACGTTATATTTTTAATTGAGAATTTTTGCCATTGGCACATATTGACCTATATTTTGATAAAATATTTATATTTTGTAAAATCTTGAGCTTAGTCATATACCCTATTTCGAAAAGTCGTTGAACAAATGTTGTTCAAACTGGTTGGTAGAACACGTGGTTAATAGGATGTAAATGTTCACAGATACACCCTGTATCTAAAAAAAAATAAAGACGTAACTCGGTGAATTTTAAAGTAACTCTTAGAACTTACTACTTGAATTTTCAGCTGTTTCATAAACGAACTGATGGATCCGAACCTCTTACCGTAGGAGTCACGTTTCGGCATGAACAGGTCGGCTCGACTGGAGTGATACCACGGCCCCATAGAAACCCGCCGCGGCTTCTTTCGCTGAGCAAGTGATGTTGCCGGAGGTTCAATCGGGAGGATGGGGACCTACACTGATGATGTAGGTGGCGGCAACCGCTCATCAAGTGACCCGTCTGCACGTCTGCCCTTTACATTATTTCAGCCAATAGACGTCCTCTGCTGGACACAGGCCTCCCCCAATGTTCTCCACACAGATCGATCCTGTGCCGCCCGCATCCAATGGATTCCCGCGATCTTCACCAGATCATCGGTCCACCTTGTGGGGGGCCTGCCACGGCTCCGACTTCCTGTACGTGGCCTCCATTCGAGGACCTTTCCGCCCCAACGGCGTCTGTTCTCCTCGCTATGTGCCCTGCCCATTGCCATTTGAGGCATGCAATCCTTTGGGCTATGTCTGTGACCTTAGTTCTCCTGCGGATCTCATCATTTCTAATACGATCACGCAGGGAGACTCCGAGCATAGCCCTCTCCATTGCTCTCTGGGTGACTTTGAGCCTCCTTAATCGCACATTGTAAGCGGCCACGTTTCGGTTCCGTATGTCATCACTGGCAACACACACACATTGAAGACTTTCGTCTTGAGACACTGCGGTAGATGGGCCGAAAATATGCTGCGTAGCTTCCCGAACGCTGCCCTTTTACTTAAACAAAAACCTCCTGGTCAGAAGTTGAACGTTCTTACAAAATTTAGCTACCATCACTTACAATATTGTCTGACGTTATTCAACTTAAAATTCATAACAATTTCAACACACTGACCAGATGTTTCCCCAACGTTTTCCCGTCAAATCCAACTAAGCGATACAAGCCTACAATCCCCGAACGGGCCGGGAAAAGCGGAAAAGTCAGGGCTTTCATAATAAAAATAAAAACTGAGTGACGTTGTGGATCGTCCCGCCGGGGTGTAAGCGACGCTGAATAAAAATGAACGGTGAGCGTGAGGCTGGCGAGGCTAACATGGAAGGATAAAAAACTAGCAACATTTTTTTATCGATCTCGGTGATCAGCAATACGATTAAAAAGTTGAAAAAAATATTATAAAACCTATAATATGTGTGATAGGTATATTTTTATCGTTGACATCCTGAAAACCTCAAAATTAAGGCAATTAAGTCAAACCTCAAGTAAAATTCCAAATGGACTTCATTCACGATACCAATTATGAGATTTTCGGGATGTAAATGATAAAAAATAATGGTGTAGATAGATACAACTTCACTGCAAGAATATCTAAGAAATATGGTGTAAGCTCTGCTGTTGCAAAAATATCTGATATAAATTGCATTTCAGTAGATCTTTAAAAAGTCATCCAGAACAGACTAATGCAAAGTCGCTTCTTTTCACATATCACTTTTAATGAGATTTTTGTTGACTGAACAACCGAACCGGTGGAGCTTTGGCACACATTTTTATCGACTGACTGATTCCACATCAAAAGGATTGTCGAGAATTGTCATTGCAACGTGTATGTATAATTTAGAGGAGAATATTAGCAGTATGCAACTTTATGAAGTAGTTTTTTAATAGTAACACAAATAATACAACCAGGTGATAAATTAACACAAAACACGGAAAAAATATTAAAAATTATAATGAAGCTGAAAAGATATTTAGTGTACTTATAAGTTATTATTTTCCTCCTGTGTATCCATTTCTGTAAGCTGTAATAAGTTAATTATTTACTCTATTAAAATTGAGTTTTTTAAAGGATAATGGTGGTTTCGATTTAACAAAACATATTTATACAGATTGGCTAAATTATGTTTATCTATTTTTGTCAATTGATCTAGTAATCATTAATCGTCATCAAAATAATTTACTTTTAATAAGACTTCTAACTTAAATTTATCGTGATTTCTGTTAAACTTTATCTTCTGTACAAAAATCAAGCGATTCAATACGGTAACACCCTAACCACAATGACTTCTAGTAGCAACACTTTTTCAATTAACAACATTATCATTTCCAGTCGTTACTAATATTACAAAATGCAACAGTACCTAACTACTTGTACATACATGACATTGTATTTATGTTTTTACAAAAAAATCTCACTTTTTGTAGTGTATAAATATTTTTGGTGGTACCACCAGCCAAACGGGCACCCTCGGACAACCCCTTAGGGCGTAATTAGTCCCATAAAAAATTGAGCGCTTTCAAAGCATAAAAAACGGCATGAAAAATGCACACTTCATTTTACACAAATTGTGCGGACTCCCCATTAAGGCTCTATTAAGAAAAATGGTTTCGTTTTAACAAGATTTTTACCGAGCTTTGTGTAATTTATGTTCTGTCCGGAAGCAACGACGAAACTAGGTAGTGAAAAGAAACTGTCTGCCTTTGACAAAGGATATATTATTATTGATTCAAAAATTCAAACCGAGTCATCCGTCCGGATTCTTTTTTTTTGTTTTTTTTTTATGGCTGCTACTGTGTTGCCCACGGTAAACACTCATATAACCCTGCCAATGTCGAGTGATTAAAGAGACACGTTTTCAATTAGAAATTGACCGGTGTAAGGAAGGATATTCTCTCTTTCTGATTTTTAATTTTTTTAATTGAGAATTACACCATCTAAAACAAAACAAAACGTATACAACAAACAAACACATATACAGCACAATATTATCAGGGAGATTCGGTTCCGTCCGGATTCATAAAATAGACACAAACACACACGTAGACAGACATGTCAAACTTAGTGTGCTGAGCGACCACGATCAAATGGCATTTCAGTAACATTGATATGGAGGCGCTGTTAAACGTTTTTTCTATGTGAAAATGTCAAAACAGCATTAGTTCCGACTTTTGCCACGTGCCAAATAACTGTGATCGGACTGTAATAACATTTTACTCCGTAAAATATAGCTTTACCTCAAAAGACATTAGGTGTATTATTTTAACCAAGTTTTATTCCATAGATTTTATTACTTTAGAGATAAAGATCATTTTTATGTTTTTAAACTACAGTTGTAGGTATCGATAACTTTGTCAAACTATCTGAAACGCACAGATTTCCTCTCGATTTTTTCCCTTACCGAGCTAGTGGTAGAAATAACCACCAACCAACAATTTTGATCTAGTAGGTATTTTCTCTAAACACAGCACATTTCTATCAAAATTGTTTCACAAATATCATGCTAACAGCACATTACAGCGAACTTCTCAAATTGCCATATCAAATTCGAGGCTACCTCTTCCGGGAATCGAACCTCGGCCCGACGTCATACCGCATCAAGGCATAAATTCTTTGCAATTTCTTCGTTGCGTGATCAAAATGTCTAGTTCCACTTTCTACGACGCGTGAAAGGGCTACACTGGCGGCCGAGATTAGTGGGCTCTTACTTGGAATGACTTAGTTTATAACGGAGTCCCCTCACCTTAGGTTGCGTCCAAAGCTGTCGCTTTTAGCGCGATAGTTAGTTTATTCTGAGCTAAATGTAGATATAAATACTAAACCTAAAAATATACGGAGAAGTGCAAATACAACATATTATTTAACATAAGATATCAATTTTATCTCCATTCTTCTCATCTTAGCGTGTAATTCCCAGTTGCATCCAAAGCTGTCGCTCTGTAGCCCGGGGTACGCTTAGACCATGATTTAGGATTTGGGGAATCTAGTAATTACAATGAAGCTCCTGTCAGAACATTCACAACACTTTAACAGGGGAACCAGACCAACTGAATCATGGTTACACATTCCAAACTATCCGAAACGTGCAGGTTTTCTCACGATGTTTTCTTACTTTATAACGGATTAATTGTGATATTGAAATAGCAGTCGATTTTGTGTAATATCGTCCATTTTTATGAGTAAGATGAAATAAAAGCTCATGATGACTAAGTCAGCTTTAATAGGAATGTTGAATGTATGTACTAAAATTGAATATAAGGCGACCACCTTTCACTTTTCTATATTAAATTTTAGTACTTTTAACAATTTTTACTCTAGAATGTGGTTGACTGGCATTGGCATCGGATTGCCTATGATTCTATTTATAAAATCAAAGTTATTCTTATATGAAAAAATACTTATAACATACAACTTGCCATATGGGTAGTTTCCTAGAATTTCTGTCAAATCTTTTCGGAATGTTTTTTTCTGCTGATAAACTTTCCTGATATAGGCTTGGTAACATACATTTTAACCATAGTTAAAAAACAAAATAATTAAATTCAAACCGCGACCTACTAAGGCTAATCGAAGAGCGGAAAAAATAAACATATTACAAATGATATGAAAAATACAACATTATAAACAAGGAAGTAGGTTTAAAAATAAAACGCTGATAAAAATAAAATAATTAATATTTTTCGAGCAAACGGAGCATTTAGTTATTGCTTTGTTTTCCTTCTTGAAAAGAACGGCAACAAATTGAATATTCAATTTAGTATCATCCTGTGACTTCCCGTAAGAGCTTGTTTTTGTATTTTATTTTGTTCAAAATGTGGGAGTACCCAAGGGCGGATTTTTTGTTTGAGGTAACATTTTTTTTTTACAATTCTTAATTTCTTCTTCATAGAGATCGCTATACCTTACTCACTCACTACATATAGCTTTTCCTCATTCAGTCACTACCTGCAGGCCTCTTAAGTATGATCAGCTGCCTAACCAGAATTAGTTTATTCTGAGCTAAATGTTGTAATAGGTACTAAACCTTAAAAATATATAGAGATGTCACCTATCTCATATATTAATTAGGATTGCCATATTAATTAATGGCTGTCGCCAATGACATAAAAAGTTATTTTCTCGAAATACCTATGCTAGATAAGCGGTGACGTTTCGACATCCAATCACACTGTTTCCTTTTTATTTTTTTATAATATGTACTATGTACTAGTGGCCCGCCCTCACTTAGTTTCGCAATATTACTTTTACTAAAATTGCCAGTAGATGGCGCTGGGCATCGATTACATCACGCAAGTGTTTCGTTTTTTTGGTTTACCTAGCGTTGTCGTATCTTTCAAAATTTATCTCTTTATAAATAGTATAGATAATGCCATGACAATGGAGTATTTTAAATATTTTTATTTCAGGATGCATTGTTTTGATACAGGAAACAAATAACAAAAATAAGTTATATACAAAAATACAAAGCAAATACGTTAGGAAGTCCAGAATAAAAAAACAGTATTATTTTTTATGTTTTTAAAATTAGGGAAAACAAATGTAGTATAAACAATATTAATTTATTATCACTCAGTGGCAAAAATGATCATTTATTTATTTACCTTAGTGCCCAAAGACATTCTACCAGTCAACCGGTCATGCAACAAGGATAGTAGTGACCTTTCAGGTTTAATGGCGACTAATCGTCCAATGCATTCAATTTAAGCTCTAATTAATTTATTGTAGGTGCGTAAAATAGTGCTTGATAAAATATGTGAACTTTATTTGATGCCGATATAAAGTTTATGCTATCGGTCAAAAGATAATATCTAAATTAAATATGCAAAGTGGGAAAAAAAAACTATTTTTGGAGATGCAAATATCATTTAATGTGTTCTCATTACCCTGTCCTCAAGTGTAACGTCGCGTGCTTAAAGTCGTTTCTTTGCAATCGCAGAAACGAAGGGATTTCAATAAATACACGGGCGTGCAAGTATAAAGTATACGCGGAGATTATCCCGAGATTAAACGATTTATACTTGACGACTGGTTATTGATAAAACTCTGGTTTAGTTGACGGGGGGATTTGCTTAATTTATTAAAGGCCGCGTAATCAAACTTTTCAAACGACGGTTATCACGCTTTAACCGTGCTTTAAATTTAACAATACTCCACCTCCTTGCGTCGTTGGTCCTCAGTGTTGAGGGTCGTGGTTTCGATGAGTATTTTTTTCCGGACTATCTTCCGCCAGCTCACTCTATTCTTGGCCGCTTGAATCGCATCACTGACTGTGGTGATTAACGTTAAGCTGATTTGAGGGGACCAGCGCATGGGGCTTCTGCCTCTAGGCCTTCTTCCGCTCACCTTTCCCGTCAGAAGTAGCTTCTCTAGGTGGTCATCTCTCTTTCTGGCGATGTGACCAAAGAACTCCTAAGTGAGCACGTGGTGCTCATCATCATCATCATCATCAGCCCATTTAAGTCCCCACTGCTGGGGCACGGGCCTCCCTCAATCACATGAGGGGTAATTGCCATACTCACCACGCTTGGCAGACGGGTTGGCGAGGGTTTTGATATAAATGCAGAGTTTTCCTTCTCTGGGTGCTGATGATCATGCCAGCAGCTTTACCTTAGTCGCCTTTTACGACACCTCGGTAAGAGTGAGGGTCGCCTATTCTACTCTGCCGGGACCACACGGGTGCTCAGTCTCACTGGAATCTTGAACTCGGTTCGTATGGATTCATTAGTCCGATACTCAGACCGCTTCCGAGTATTCTCCTCCAGCAACACATTTCGAACGCATCGATTCTTATCGGTGGTTAAAGCACGGATAAAGTAGGATTACCGTTTTTACAATGTTGCTGAACTCGGCCTATAGTACAAGAGCGACCGCAACTTCACTCACGTCGAATTCGGTTTGCCGCGAAGTAGCCTACGTCACTCTCCATACCTTCAACAATCTTCACATAAAAAACCAATTCATCGCTCTATTTTGCAGTAAAATATGGACAGACAAACATACAGACTCATACACTTTTATAATACTAATATGGATTTTGGTCGTTGTAAATCAAAACCTCTTTTTAAGGTGACGGGTAGGGCACACTTGCGACGCCAATCGATTTAAATTTTTAGCTACTAAACCGGATGTATTTTAAAGAATTTCGGGGCTACAACCTCTCGGCAAACAGTTATACTATTTATTAAATAACCAATGCACAAATGCGGACCCTAACATTTGTACGCGAAAAATTAATTCACGCTAAAAGTGGCCGCTTTTGGCGGTAATCAATTTTTCGCTTACAAAGACGGACCCATCATTTGTGCATAGTTATTTAATAAATAGTATAAGTGTTTGCCGAGAGGTTGTAACCTCGAAATTGTTTAAAATAGATCCGGTTTAGTAGCTAACAATTAAAAACGAATGGTGTCGCTAGTTAGGCTACCCGTCGCCTTAACCAACTTAATCAATTCGCCGGGATATTTTTACTCTCTAAGTAAAAGGTTATCGGGTACCTCAGTAAGTAAAACTGCGTGGCGTCTTGACGAGAGGTTGGTTCAAAATCGAACAAGTACCCCTAGATTTTTTAAATCCTCTTTTTACTTTGGCAGTAAGGGAAAACATCGTGAGGAATCGCACGAATTTTTGTCAAGAGTAAAACCCTTTGCATCTTGAGAATCATTTCTTTTCATTAAAAATCAAATGCAATGTAAACTAAATATATTGACTGACCGGATGGCGCAATTGGTAGTGACCCTGCCTCTTACGCCCAAGGTCGTGGGTTCGATCCCCACCCTGGACAAACATTCGTGCGATGAACACTTGTGTATTTAAGTATATATTAGTGTTCCTCTGTTGTCTGATATCTGTAACACAAGTGCTTACGCTACTTAGTATGGAATCAGGTCAATGTATGAGATGTTGTGAGAATAATAATAATAATTATTATTATATTTTTCGTTGTTGAAACACTGGACCCGTGGGGTTCCGATGCTCTACCTTTCTTTCGGAACTTAGCCAAGCGTTTAGTCCAAGTCACGGGAGAGGCAAAGGCTGGCGGCTACCTCGCCCAGCGAATTTCCATCGCGATCCAGCTAGGTAATGCTGCTAGCAATTTGGAGACACTGTGGCAGTACCTACTTTGTTTTAAGTTTCCTTTTTTTTGACGACCCTTTTGGAACAGTGGTAGTGAATGCTGCCTTTGGTCCAAGGGTTGCGGGTTCGATCCCGGCACAGTACAAACATTTGTGTGCATGAAAATGACTGTTTGTATTGATCTGGGTGTTTCTATGTATTATAAGTATGTATTTACAAAAGAAAAGTATTATATGTATATATTTGTAATCCCACTGTTGATTCTGATATCCGTAACACAGGTGCTTGAGCTACCTATCTCGGAGTCAGATCAATGTATGTGATGTTGTGAAATATTTTTTATTTACTTTTAGCTAAGCTGTTACCGCTTTACAGTGGCAAACATTCCATCACGGACTAAAAAAAAACCTATTTCTGCCGCACCATCAAGAAATGGAACTCCTTAGCATATGGATTCCTTTAAACGAAGCGTGAAGAAGCATCTCGCGGGCCAGTATGTCGGTGCCAACGGAGGTGATGCCTGACATAGCTTCCGTTGTAATGGACAACATTTCAAAATTGCTAAGCTCTGAAACAAAAAATACCATTTCTTTATTTACTTTTCCGCTGCGCGAATATATATTTATAAATTTTTTTATATTGCTTATTTACTGAGAAAAAAATTAAAAACTAAAAAACGTAAGATGACGTCATCGGACGGCAGAATGTAAAATATTTCTTTGCCTAGCACATTATAGTTTTAAATTTACGAAATGCCAAACCCATGACATCAAAAAAAAGAACTTGTCAACGTTGAATGAATGAATGACGTTGACAATGTTGACACTAGTATAATTAACCTTTGACAGTAATACCTTTTTTTTATTAAAATAATGATAAGCAAAGGAATATCGCTGTATTCAGCCGTCCGATGACGTCATTTGGCGCTTACGTCTATTTAGAATATAAATAATTTTAATAATTATTTTATGCATGAAAATGGACAAATTTTGAAAAAAGAAAAAATATGGGTCCGTTCATTTTATGTTTTTTTTCATATAAAAAAACAATCTGGACATGTTAAAAATATGAAATGTTGTCCATTGCAACTTGGGCTCTTCTCTTGCTTACGAGAGACAATATACTGTGTCACTATATTAAAAAAAAAAATTTAGGTCTTAATTATTGTTTGAATCGTAAGTTCTTATTCTTTTGTTAAATTAATTCAGTTATTTTTGCAGCCAAAGTTTTTATAATAAAAATAAAAACATCTTTTGTTATGAAGCTTTCGCTCGTTTTTAGTAAAACTTTTCTATTACAAAGATTCTACAAAAAGTGTTTACAAAAGGACGGTGGGCGGTTTCAGTGGGTGTTTCTATCAATACTCGGTAGAAGTTGTTTATAAAACACCTACATGCAAGCTTCGTTACGAGAATAAAACATGTACAATGGAATAGATAGGTACTTACGATGGAATAGATAGGTACTGACGACCCGATTGGAACAGTGGTAGTGCACGCTGCCATGCTGCTCTGATACAAGGGTTGCGGTTTCGATCCCCGCACAGTACAAACATTTGTGTGCGTGACCATGTTTGTTTGTATTGGTCTGGGTGTTTGCTATGTATTATAAGTATGTATTTACAAAAGAAAAGTATTATATGTGTATTTTTGTAATCCCACTGTTGATTCTGATATCCGTAACACAGGTGCTTGAGCTACCTAACTCGGATTCAGATCAATGTATGTGATGTTGTGAAATATTTATTTATTTACTTATAATACTGTAGCTCTGATAGATCCCGTAGGAAATCTTCTATATACAAAGAAAAATTCATGGTGGAAAAATCCCCTGGAGTCCTGGAGGGAAACTAACACTTTGTGCAAAAGATAGATAATTCTATTTTTCAAAAGGATTTAATTAAGCCTGGTGATTATGTGTAATCGTGACGTCCAAAACAATAGGAACATCTAAGTTAGGTGTAGGTTTACCATATCACCATTACCGTCACCAGTGGAATCACAAGTGTGCTGCCAACCTTGACTCACTCACTCGGTGAAACACAGCAC